>CM072807.1:18315000-20715000 GCA_037013495.1 Hippophae tibetana | reverse complement strand
GTAAGGGCTCATCCCAATAGGTGTTTTGTAAGCGGTGCGGTATGCCCATAAGGCATCATTTAACTTAAATGCCCAATCCTTCCTTGAGGGACGCACAGTGCGTTCCAATATTCCCTTAATTTTCCTATTACTTACTTCCACTAAACCGGAAGTTTGAGGATGATATGGAGTAGCTACCTTATGTGTGATGTTGTACTTGTTTAGAACTCCATCAAAGAGTTTGTTGCAAAAATGGCTACCTCCATCACTTATTATAGCTCTAGGCGTTCCGAACCTACTGAATATGAAATCTTTCAAGAATTTCACAACAACATTAGCATCATTGGTTTTGGTGGGGATAGCTTCTACCCACTTGGACACATAATCCACAGCAACCAAAATGTATTGAAAACCATTAGATGGGGGAAAAGGACCCATGAAGTCAATCCCCCATACATCAAAGAGTTCAACAACTAAATTAGATGTCAAAGGCATTTCATCTCTTTTGCTTATGTTTCCTGTTCTTTGACATCTATCACATTGTGCACAAAACATATGAGCATCTTTAAAAAGAGTGGGCCAAAAGAATCCAGACTGTAATATCTTACGGGCTGTCTTTCACCTCCAAAATGACCCCACAATGAAGTTCATGACAAAAAGTCAGAATGCTCTTATGTTCTTCTTCAGGTACACATATCCGGATGACTTGATCTTGACCAATCTTGTATAAATAAGGGTCATCCCAGAAATAGTCCTTAATAGTTTTAAAAAACCTTTTCTTGTCCTGATATGAAGTGTTAGGTCGCAAAACACCAGTGGCAAGATAGTTTACAATATCAGCATACCATGGGTTCGGACCTATGAAAAATAACTGTTCATCAGGAAAGGTTTCAACTATATCGTCATTACTCTCATCTTTAAGAGAATTGAAGTCAGAAATCAACCTAGACAAATGGTCAGCTACTAAGTTTTCACTGCCTTTCTTATCCTTGATTTCTAGGTCAAATTCTTGTAAGAGTAAGACCCACCTGATTAATCTTGGCTTGGCATTTGGTTTACTTAATAGGTATCTTAAAGCAGCATGATTAGAATGCACAATCACTTTAGATCCTACTAAATAAGACCGAAATTTGTCTAAAGAGAATACTATAGCCAAGAATTCCTTTTCAGTGGTGGTGTAATTCATCTGGGCATCATTGAGTGTTTTGCTAGCATAGTAGATGACATGTAAACGCTTATCCACTCTTTGTCCCAGGACTGCTCCTATTGCATAATCAGAAGCGTCACACATTATTTCAAAAGGTAAAGACCAGTTTGGTGCCATTATAACAGGGGTAGATGTGAGTTTCTCTTTCAAGGTATTAAAGGAAGTAAGGCAGTCATTGTTGAAATCAAAATCAGCATCTTTGGATAGCAAGTTACATAAGGGACGACTTATTTTAGAGAAATCTTTAATAAATCGTCTGTAAAATCCTGCATGTCCCAAGAAGCTTCTTATCCCCTTCACAGATGTAGGGGGAGGTAGTTTGGATATCAATTCAACTTTTGCCTTATCAACTTCAATACCCTTGTTTGAAATTATATGTCCTAAAACTATCCCTTGTTGAACCATAAAATGACTTTTCTCCCAACTAAGGGTTAGATTGCATTCAATGCATCTTTCTAAAACCAAAGTCAATTTATGTAAGCAATCATCAAATGAGTTCCCAAAGACAGAGAAATCGTCCATGAAAATCTCAATGAATTTTTCCACCATGTCCGAGAAAATGGATATCATGCATCTCTGGAACGTGGCAGGGGCATTGCATAACCCAAATGGCATTCTGCGAAAAGCAAATGTCCCAAAAGGACATGTAAATGTGGTCTTTTCCTGATCTTCTGGTGCTATGGGTACTTGATAATATCCAGACAGTCCATCCAAAAAACAGTAAAATTCGTGCCCATCTAATCTTTCCAACATTTGATCAATGAGTGGAAGAGGAAAGTGATCCTTTTTCGTATATAAATTTAGTTTCCTAAAATCTATACACATTCTCCATCCAGTGATTATTCTAGTGGGCACTAATTCACTTTTGTCATTTTTAACAACTGTTATCCCAGATTTCTTTGGTACCACATGCATTGGACTAACCCACTTACTATCTGCAATAGGATAGATAATCCCTTCTTCTAATAATTTAAGAATTTCCTTTTTAACTACCTCTTGCATGTTTGGGTTTAGTCTTCTTTGGGCCTCTCGTACAGGTTTAGCACCATCCTCCAAGTTGATCTTGTGCATACACATTGTTGGACTAATGCCTCTTATATCCCCTATACTCCAACCTATAGATTTCTTAAACTGTTTAAGCACTTTGATGAGTTCCTTTTCTTGTGGTTTGGTCAAGGTTGAAGAAATTATCACTGGATAAGTTTCTCCCTCTCCCAGAAACACATATTTTAAGTGCTCAGGTAAGTCTTTGAGTTCAAGTTCAGGTGGATTGGCCTCTTTAATAGATGAAGAACTGGGTAGATTTAAAAGT
Organism: Hippophae tibetana; assembly: GCA_037013495.1. Taxonomy (NCBI): domain Eukaryota; kingdom Viridiplantae; phylum Streptophyta; class Magnoliopsida; order Rosales; family Elaeagnaceae; genus Hippophae; species Hippophae tibetana. Next base: position 20,712,502 of record CM072807.1, on the reverse strand, counting down.
GTACTAGATTTTGTCATCACTTCATTATTGTCTAGTTGTTCAAGGTACCCCTTAATTTCTTCATCTAAATCTTCTTCAACCTTTTCAAGTGTAAGAACGGTTTCAAGCTTGTCTTCTATTCTGGTTTGGAAAAAGGTGTTTTGGACAAGATTATCCAAAGGATCAACATCGAATATTCCATCGATGGCAGAAATAGAAGGGAAAGGTGAAGAATCAAAAACTTTAAAATGAACAGTCTCTCCTAAGACTGTCATTGTCAAGTTTCCATCTTGGACATCAATAATAGTTTTAGTAGTTGCCATAAATGGTCTACCAAGCAATATTATGTGCTCTCTGTCCAATGCTGGATTTTCTTGCATATCCAGAACCACAAAGTCAACAGGTATTATCAGTTTGTCTACCTGTACCAAAACATCCTCAACTATTCCCTCTGGATATTTAAGAGATCTATCTGCAAGTTGAAGGGACATACTTGTGGGTTTTAAATCCCCTAGATTGAGTTGTAAGAATATAGAGTAGGGCATCAAATTTATACTAGCACCTAAATCAAGCATTGCTTTAGCAACCTTCTTATCCCCCATAGTTATGTTTATAATAAAACTTCCAGGGTCTTTCAACTAAGGGGTAGTTTGTGCTGAAGTACAGCGCTAGAAATTTCTGATACTACTACTCGTTCATTCAGTTCATACCTCCTTTTCTTAGTGTTCAACTCTTTGAAAAACTTGGCATATGAGGGCACATTCATGATCACTTCTAATAATGGTAAATTGATATTTACTTTAGAGATCATATTAAAAAGATCATTGAATTGCTTATCTTGTTTGGATTCTTTTAACCGGTGGGGAAAAGGTACTTGCATCTGGTGTGGTTCTGTTGTCTTTTGAATTTTGGGGGTGTCAGATGACCCCCCAATGAGTTTTTCAGAAGGCTTGTTAAGTTTAACACTTGTTTCTCCTTTTTGCGAGATTAGAATATCGCTTTCTTTGTTACCTGAACTACAAGGTAGATTGTTAGAGATTTCAAGTAAACTGGTATTGACTACCTTACCACTTCGAAGGGTTCTAACATCCTTTGCTTGTTCTGCTTGACTGGGCAACTTTCCTGGTTCTTTCTTTTGCATTTGTTCAGCCAGCTGCCCAACTTTAGATTCAATTCTTTTAACCGAAGCCTCCATGGTGTTCAACCTTTGATTAGTCATCAATTGGTTGTCACGACTAACTTGAATAAAAGCATTCAAGCTATCTTCTAAGGTTGGTTTAAAAGATTGGCTTGGTGGGTAAGGGTGGTTGTTATCCGACCTTAGTGTTGGATATTGGGTGTAGGCTGGGTGATTATAGGTGTTTGGATGATACCTTTGAAAAGATTGGACTTCCTCTATGGCATCGACACCAGAATCACAAGTATTTGAACAATTGTGAGTACCATGCCCAATTGAACAACATACTTCACATACCTCTTGATTTGAAATTTGGTGGGAAGTGAGGAATTTCACTTGTTTAGTCAATTCAGCAAGTTGCAAGGTTATCTCATTATCAGAGCCGACTTCATTGACCTTTGCTTTCCTTCTACCACCTCTTTGTTGGGAATTAGAACCCAAGAGCTCATAGAGATTATAGGTTTCCTCTGCGGTCTTTTCTCCTACAGCACCTCCAGCAGCATTATCAACCATGTATTGACTCTGTAGTGTCAATCCATCATAAAAGAATTGGTTTTGTAGCTGTAATGGAAAGCTATGATTTTGACATTGAATGAAAAGGAGTTTGAATCGTTCCCAAGCTTCATGAAAGGGCTCTTCATACATTTGAGAAAATGTTGCTATCTTTGTTCTTAGATCAACAGTCTTTTGATGGGAATAGAACCTACCCATAAAAATTTCATAGACTACCTCCCAAGTTTTAAGAGAACCTGACTGTAGAGTAATGAACCATGACCAAGCTTTATCTTTGAGAGTGTAAGGAAAACACCTCATCCTAAGTTGATCTTCATTAATTGCATGTAGTGGAAAGGTTTGGACAATAGCATAGAATTCTCGAATGAAATGCAAAGGGTCTTCATTAGGGATACCGTAAAAGGAAGGCAACAAAGAATAATGAATCTTTTTCAATTCATAATTCCTTGCAGCCTCTTGTAATTGGATACCGGAAGTTACATTGCCAATGATTGGCATTGTATATTCTTTCATCTTTTTCCGCCTATCTTCAGCATCTCCCATGGTTGTTTGTAGTTGACAATGATCCTTCTCCTATTGTGTATCAACATTTTGCTCTTAAAATACAATAGTAGATATCTCTAAGAAATATTTAAAACGTAAAGGCTTAAAGCAAAAAAGTGCAGGGAACCTAAAATTTTTTGTTTTTTTTTATTATTTTTTTTTATTTTTAAATTTAAACAAATGGACACAATTTTTTTTGAAACAAACAAATTTATTTCATTTGAATTTTTATTACACGCAAACTAAAACAAAGCAAAATACAATAATGGGTGACCTCCCATACAGGACTAAAATTTATCGTCCTCTAGTAAGACGTTGCTTGGAGATTACAGAATAAAAAACTCAATGTCTCCTCTTCATTGAATTCATTTAAGTATCAAATTAGTCTTTGCCTTTTTGCAAATGTTCAACTAACTGTTCAACTTGAACTTCCACCTTTTTGATAGAAGCTTCCACAGAGTCCAACCGTTGATTGGTTTTAGATTGGTTATCCCTACAAACTTAAATAAAAGAATTCAAGTTGTCCTCCAGGGTTGGTTTATTGGGAATGCTTCTTGGAATAGGTGGGTGGAATTGCTGGCCTGCCTGGTTTGAGCTTTGAGTGAAAGGAGGGTTGTTTTGCCTCCAAGAGAAATTTGGATGACTTCTCCACCCAGGATTATAGGTATTTGAATTGGGGTCAAACCTTGGTCTCTGTTGATATGCTCCCAACACATTGACCTGTTCAGGTCCAGTTGTTTCTCCTTGATATGGACAGGCTTCAGTACCATGTCCCATGTTGCTATACAAACCATATTGATCATTATTGGTGTTGGTTTGTGTAGCGAGAAGGGCAACTTGCTTAGTCAGTTGAACAAGTTGTTGTTGAACTTCATTACTGGAGTCGATTTCATGAACTCCAGCTTTTCTCACTCGGGAGCTTTTCTGTTGGGAATTAGCACCCAACATCTCAAAGAGGTTATACGTCTCTGAGGCAGTCTTTTCTCCTATTTCTCCTCCTGCAGCGTTGTCGACAATGAACTGACATTGTTGTGTAAGTCCATCGTAAAAGAATTGGTTCTGCAACTGCAGGGGAAAGCTATGATGGGGACATTGAGTGAGAAACATTTTGAACCTATCCCAAGCTTCATGGAATGGTTCTCCTTCCATCTGAGAGAAAGTAGCAATCTTTCCTCTCAACTCTGATGTTTTTTGATGGGAATAGAATTTTCCCATGAATTTATTGTAAATGTTACCCCATGTCATCAGAGAACCTGGGGGAAGTGACATCAACCAAGCTTTGGCCTTATCCTTTAGAGTGTAGGGAAAACATCTCATCCTAAGTTGATCCTCGTTTAGAATACCGAGGGGGAATGTTTGGACCGTAGCATAGAAATCTCTCATAAAGGAAAGAGAATCTTCATTAGGTAGCCCATAAAAGGAAGGAAGCATAGAAAAATGAATATTTTTAAGGTCATAATTCCGAGCAGCCTCTCCCAACTGGATAGCGGCAGTTGCCGTGCCTATTACCGGTCTTGCAAACTCCTTCATCGTGGTTTCCCTAATATGTTGGTTTTCCTCCATTTCTTTTGGTTCTAGTAAAGGATTAAGACTTGGTTCTATGTTTGGCTCAAAAACAGGTTGATGGGTAGAATCCAGTTTTGTTGATAATTGTTTAAATTTATGAAAATTATTTACATATGGTGTAAGGGGGTTTCCTAAGGATCTCCTACCACGCATAGACTATTGTAAACGTAAATTTAAAACTCCTGTCAACAAAATAAAAAATTTAGAGAAAATTTACATGTTATTCAATACAAAGCACTAAACAAAACTAGTTAAACCCTAAAAAAAAAAAAATTCTTTTTATCATTTTTTTTTCATAATTTTTTTTTTATTTTTTTTTATTTTTATTTTATTTTGTAACATAATTAGTATTAACCAAGAGTGCTCCCAGGAAAGAATGATGGTGCAAACGGCTCCTTAAATACCATTCTCCTAGCCAGAGCAACGTTCCCAGGAAAGACTAGTGGCACAAAGGCTTCCAAGAACTAGTCTCCTAGACAGAACTCCCTTAGATTTTTACTTTTCATGTTATTTAGTTAATTAGGTATAAATTCAAGTAATGTTTTTTTATTTTATTTTATTTTTTACTATTTATTAAACGGTAATTTTATTTTACTATTCACGCTCTATTATTTCTTATTAACTTAAAATTTATTTTGAAATTTAAATTTTTTTTTACTATTCATGAACGGTAAAATTTTTTTACTTCAAATTTCAAATTTCTAAATTATTTTACAATTTAAAAAAAAATATTATTTTTTTTATTTTTTATTTTTTATTTTTTTATTTTTTTCAATTATTTTTATGAATTTTGAAATTTGATTATTGTTAAAATATCACAATTATTTACACCACAAAAATGTTTTTTAAAATTTTGATAAATAATTTAAAAACGCTATTCCTTCCCCGGCAACGGCGCCAAAAACTTGATGGGTGAAAACCGGCATCGCCGATTCTTACCAATACTTTGGTTTTAATATTTATAAAACTCTCGCAAGTGCACGAATCATTTCGAAGAAAATGATAAGTATACTCCCAAGGTCGATCTAAGGAAGGAATGTATGTGTTTTTTAATTTATTATTCAAACTTTTAAAAACGAAATTAAATCCTAAACATCCTGTCACGATAGTTTGGTTTTTGTGTTCCTAATCTAATAACATAAAATAAAACATATATACACATTAATTAAATATAATCCAATGACATAAACATAGATACAGATACAGATTCAATAAATAACTATCTAAAAATAAACATATATACAGATTCAATAAATATTCATGCAAATTTTATCATTTATATTAGCGGAGTATTTATGGATATAATAACTAAATTAATTATGCTTGCTCATATTATCTAGGTTATTAAAGGTATAAATTGATATTTTATTGATTCTCTCTTTTTTATATATATACCACCTTTGGTGGGGTTAGATATTCTTTGTTATCTAAACAAATCAATTAACACCTATGGGTGAGGTTGATAACTAATATGCTTAATTAAATTAATTCCTTTTTCTAAGAGATTGAAAATGAACCATTTAAATGCCACATTTGGTGGGGTTAGACAGTTTAAACTTTATTCAAGGTGTCCAAATTAAACTTAAGAATTTAATTATCCGAGTACTAACTTTCAAGTTTTAAAACCACTATTGAAAACATGTTGTCAATACATTTTCACATAATAATTCTTATAAAAACTTTTGAAATAGAGTTTCACTCTAACTACCGGGCGATTGTACCAACAAATAAAATAGCACTACTCTAAATTAGACCGAATAACTAAACCTTAAAATCTAATTTTCAGGTTTAAGTTTGTAATGAAAAATAATATATTTCTCTCTAACATTCTTAATATAAAATCTTGAATAAAAACAAAATCAATTCATTTTAAAGATTTTTACCTATTTAATATTTCGCAAGCATAACAACGTCATTATTACATCATATTTACTAAATAGCCAGCATAGTTAAATTTAACCACAGACAAGTTGAATATAACATGTAAGAATAAAGCATAAAAATAACTGTAAAGAAAATAAAATCCTTACAGAACTTCGACGCTATTCCCGTAGCTAGAAAACCTCCAAGCGGAATTTGCACTTCCATTTATTGAATCAAAAATCTAAATTATTACAAAAACATTACAAGTTCCTCTCAAAAAGAGAAGAACTCTAAACCTAAGAGAATTGAACTAAAAACTAAGAGAAAAACTAAGAAAAGCTTAGAAACTAAGAAAGAAACTAAGAAAACTCAAAAGCTAAGAAATGAGAGAAAGAAAGAAGAGAGAAGTGTGTTTTGAATGTGTGATTTGAAGTGAAGGGAAGGGGGTATTTATAGGTGAGGATGGAGAGAAAAAATGAGTAAAAAAATGTTAAAAAAATATTAAAAAATGTAAAAACGCGTATTGGAATTGCTGATGTCATTAATGACGTCAGCATGACGTCACAGGGGCGGCTGCACGTGAAAAATGGGGCGAAAACGCGTTGGGCGCGCGGTGGGGCTGCTGCTGGGCGCTGCGCGCGCGCGCTGGGGCTGTCGCTGCGCGCAGCTCGGTGCGCGTGAACAGTGCCCGCGCGCTGAGCTGCGCGCAGCTGGGCAGGCCAGCGCGCGCGGGCGCGCACGGCATGGGGCACGCGCGCCTGGGCGCTGGGCTGCGCGCACGGTTGGGCTGCGGCGCGCGATTTCCGTCTTTTTGACATTTTTGACCTTTTTGACCCATTTTGTCCGATTTTTCCATGTTTGTTGACCTTTTCCCACTTATTTATTGATATATTTGTGATGTATTGCTTCAAGTATTCCTCTTTGAGTCTTTAAATTGCGTTTTTAAGCCAAAATACCTGAAAAACAATAAAAATACCCGTGATTCCGAAAAAGACAAATTTATATAAATATATGATAAAACATATAAATATATATATTTTTAATTAATTAATGTACATAAAATCATGGTTATTTTAGTGCTTTTTGAGCACTCATCAGAGTGTCATGTTTAAGAAACAATGTAGCATCTGTGTGATGTAGAACATTAGAGAGAAGTCTCTCTTATATTTCTCAAACATTGGGTTGAGTGTAAAAAATATGAGATTGAGTGAAATTCTGTGTTTTCGTGCTAACCTAAACTTGCCACGTGTCAGAACATGATTGGCTTCAAGGAATGGTGGGAAACCTGGCAGCTTTCGATTGGTTGTATAACTGGGCGCATGTGAATCGGATGCATGAAATCGGGTCTTGGCAGATGCGTGAGACATGTGGGTCCCACCTTACATGCCAGCCTGCGTGGCAAGTGGGCCCCACTCAGCGCACCGAGCCGTGTGATCAAGAAACCCTACACCCATTCACTTTGGTCGGGTTTGAAGCACACGCGCGTATCCTAACTGTTTCTTCTCTGATCTGACGGTTCACGTTGCACGCCGGGATGATGGCCCACAAATTTAATTCAAATTATATTTTAAACTTTCTTTAATTACAATTAAGCCCTTTTTTCTAATTTAAATTAAATTTTAAACTTTTAATATTTACAATTAAGCCCGATTTTAATTTAAATTATATTTTAGACTTTTATAAATTGCAATTAAGAACTCTTTTATTTGAAATTATATTTTTGGACATAAATTTTCAATTAAGTACGGGTTCGATTCAAATTATTTAATTTTCTTAAAAATATATTCTTTAACACGTAAACAGTAAATATTAATTTATTTAACTGAAATTAACCAAAAATGTCAAAAAGGTAACAATTATAATTAATAAAATAGATGAAAATAACTATATAAAATACAGTTATCAGTCACCTCCCGCGTGAGAATTGTGCATATTATCGACTCTTCTAACTCACCAATAGTGTCCTTAAGACTCCATTTTATGCAAGAAGACATAAGCCTAAAATAATTTAATAATAAATATTTTACTAATTACTCTAACTTCTCTTAACAATGGTGGAGCCAATACAATATGTCACTCGTTAGTGACCCAGTCCAAATAAATCACCTATTGATGCTCTTCACGTATAAAGGGTAAGTGTAAGTGAGCAAAAAATCAAAGGGTCTAAAGTGAAATTTCATACCAAATTCTCACATGTAAAAGTATGTCCAAAACAAATGTAAGGATTCCTATGCCTCTTAGTACAAAAGTTAGGGATGCCTCCCCATACAATCCAAAACAAATACAATATTCTACTAATCAAAGTCTAATCATAACTATAATCAAAGGCATTCTATTAAAACTATATTCATAAATAAAATTGCTTGCTTTTAAAAAAGTAGCATTTTCTATATCAAAATTTTAAATGCCATACATGTTAACGTGTACGAGACAAATACATAGTTATGCAATGAAATCATTGTTATAAGTTTCATCCATCACAAACATGGAAACTTAACATATATTCATGTAAAACAAATATAATACACAGCAGACAAACAATTTAATATTTCAAGTATGATTAATTAGTCTACTTCTATGTAGCAAACTTAAGCCAAGCATAAAACATCATAGAAAAAGCTTTTATGTGCTCCTAGCCTATTCCAAAATTACCTTTTTTGTTTTGTTTTTTTTTCTCCCTCACTTCCCTTATTTCAACTCTAATAAATATAGTCATACTATCAAGGCCTATTAAAACGTCATTTTCCTCATTTTCCTACTTAACTCATTTTTGTTCTAAAACTTGGGCAACTGATTCTTACTAATTAAAGTTATAACTACCACTAACATATAAGTAAAAACTCTACAAATTATTTTGAAATTACCTAAAAATTATTTCATTTTACTGACTATTATTAAGTTTAAAACACATTATGCTCCACAATTTTTAAAGAAAAGGTAAAAAAAAATATTTTTGAAAATTGTTGCTATTACATTAAATAGACGTTCTAAAAATTATGCAGAAATATTTTTAAATAATTTGGAGATCATTCTCGTAGGTAAAGTTAGTTTAAATTTTGTTTATAACAATTTGTCTTCTAAGTTGTCAACAACACATGACACTAGAAAATCAATTGAAAACTTATTAATAATTCAAAAATCATGATATTTTAAAAATCTAAACTTAACACACATGATTACTGAATAAAAATTTCATGTAATTGTTGTATATCAAAATCACCATCAATTATTTCAAAAAGTCAGTTTTTAATTGTCACGGGTTTCATTTCCTACAGTAAAATTTGAATTTTAAAGCCAAAAATTTCCTTATTATTTCTAGTTATAAATATAAAATTTTCATGTTCAAATTTTATTAGTTAAATATATAAAATAATCTAAGAATCCGAGTTGTTTATAAACTGACAAATTCAAATGTATAGAAAATTAAATATATAGAGAATTTTGACAAATGAATATTCATTAAATTTGTTGACATGAATATATAGTTTAAGATAAAAATAGTTTTGAATTTAAAAATCACAATAAAGTCACAGAAAGAATTTGTTTTCAGCTTAGGTTTAAAAATTCATCAAACAGTAAACTATTCTTATAAAAACTCCCAAAATAACTGTCAATCTTAATTTTAAGTCTAAAATCACCCAAAATTATATTTTCCTCTAATTCTAAATTTAAAATATAATTATTCAAGTAAAAGATAAATTATAAAAAAAAATTAAATAGGAATAGTGGAGATAAATTACCTAGGGTAGAACTTTTTTTTATCAATGAGAAAAGTAATAACGGGTAACCAACGATCAAAAGCTAATTGGCCCACCGATTTGGTGGAGTAAGTTTTCGCCACTTCCTCCACAAACTTTCTTGTCTATTTTTTCTTAAATCCTTATTCATGGATCTTTAGTTATAATAATTATTAGATTTTATTTTTGTAGATATTACAGCCAATACATTTGAGTATTCACGAATTGAGTGTGTGTACAAGTGTGATTTTTCACTCATTTATATATAGTGTGTTGTAATAAATTATGTATGCATTAAAATGATTATATTACTAGAAGTTTGTAGGTTAAGAATTTCATTTAGTAGCACGGATATTACTACTAGTTCATTGGACTTAAGGACATGTTGTTCTAAATTGAAAAATTACTTTATGCCATGTAATATAATCTTCAAGATCCCAATGTATAAAAGATAAATGTTCTCTAAGTACGAGGAATGAGATTTTTTAGTTGGGAAATGACAAAACATACTTAATATGTAATTAGGGGCAAAATAATAGAATGTTAGAAAGAGAATAAACTAGCTAACCTAAAGAGAACAGGTTTATTACTTGAATATTGAGATGATAGAATTAGCATTAATTGCAATGACACCTTAAAAATAACATTGGATCTGTCAAGCATGAATTTTTAGACCACCAATTCAACATCTTGTTAAAGTATATATACTTGATATCATATTGTATACCATACCAATATTTTACGATAATAGCACATTCACAACTATTTGGACTTTGTCGAATATGATGGAACCATATACTTGAGATACATTCCTTACCAAAGGTGCATAAGGTAGAGAGATAAGTTGAAGTACTCATATTAGTAAGTGATTCAAGGCAAGAAATTGTGATTTGAGTAGCAGAGTTCACATTTGACTGATCAATGAACCACTCATTCCTAATGCCATAAAAAAAATTCACATTGTTCCCACTCATTGTAACAAGATCATTCCGAGAAAGAAAACCTAAAATCTCTATAAGTGAAAATATGAGATTGTCACTCAGAGAATTAAAGCAATTACTAACCTTGACGATGAGATCGAGTGCAAGTTTTTTTATAGATGGCATAGGTTGATGATGTTACGATCTCTTTAATGGCATATTTGGAAATGATTGAGATGTCACATCCATCAAGAAAATTGAATACATCTCCTCAGATTTGAAGTGAGATGATGCAACTCTTCAAGGTTTGGAAGAGAAGCAAAACAATTAGAAGAAAATTAGAATGTAGTGGAATGTAATTCTCAGAATCTATGAAGCTTATAACTTCTCAAGCTCTAACACCATACTTGAATATTAAGATGAAAGAATTTAGGATGAATTGTAATGTATTGAAGTAATAGTGAAATATATATTATTAACTATATTAAGTGAATTACAAGTAAAAAGCTCTTATATACTAATAACTAAACTTCTTGTCAAGTTTAAATTAACTCGGTAATATAGTAAGTTAATGTAAGGATTACAACGTTACAGTACACTAATTGTAACTAACTCTAAACAATGTACCATTATCTAATACCTAGTACTAGATTGATCGATCTTATAGCAATACATGCACGAATTGGAATGGTGTTTTGTTTAGAGTATAATTTGATATTATTTTAATTGGAGCTTGTAAAGGGTAAAAATTACACCTAACCAAACCATGTTAGATATTGCATCATCATATAATCTTTAGTTATAAAGGAGTTAAAAAAGGAGCTTCATGTAACTTTTACATTCATCTAAGGAGCTCTAAGAAACTCCCAAACATAACAAGGATCCTTTCATGATTAGTAAACATTGAGAGGAAGCTCTATAGGAAGACTATGAAGGCCAAAGGAGAACCATAAGGGAAGTGGCACCTCTGTCTAGACTCAAATGACAAAGTAAGTGATTTACATTAGAAATAGTGCATTCAAGCATTCAAGAGTACTTACAAATCATGTAGATGATCAAAGTATTTATATGTAGGATTATGAGTTATATTATGAGACAAGGAAACTAATTTTAGTTCAATCTCAACTAGGAGTCTAGTTGTCTCGTATTTATATTAATAGTCTTGTTGTAATCTAAATTTGGGAACTATAAAAGTTCTAATTGAAGAAGAATTTCTTAAAGACAGTCTTAGGTCTAAGAGCTATATGAAGCTTTATCCATTGCCAACTTCAAAGGTGTTGCTAGGTCTTGTTCAAGTCATGAGAAATTTTGCGATGTTGTCCTAATAAGACATCGCTCGAGAAGCTAAGAGTTTCTTCTAAGCATGTATTTGTCATGAGATGCTTCTGAGAATGTCGAGGAGCTAGTTAGGTGATAATAGGAATTGTTGGGACTCGAAAGCTCTTGTTCAACTTCCTATTAGGGTAATTTTTTAGAAGATAGGGAAGAAGAAGAATAACATAGAGAATGAGAGGTAATTGTTATATAATTCTTGTTGTTTAATTCTTCCATTGAGTCTGATTATATAGCCTCAATTTACAAGGGTTTACAAGGGGATTTCCTAACTAATTCTAACACTCCAATCGAATTAGTGGTCCTTCTCATTCGTGTTTCCTGCTTGCATTTCTTGTCGTTCATGGTCCCTTTTTCTGCTTGTGATTTTTGCGCCCCTTGTGCCCAATAATTGCTCGGACTTGAACCCAATTGATTTAGATGAATGATGCACCTAGCTATGCCATGGGTTGTGCTGAGGCTACTGATACTCGTACTCTTGCATCCATTTTTACTCGTAACACTTCCCTTTGAAGTCATGATGGTCTCTTACTATTAGAACCTATTTGATGATATTGCACCTAACATTGTCAAGTTCTGAGGTGAATTTTACCCTTTAGAATTAGTTATGCATAATAATTATAGGTACAAAAATAAAAAATAGGCGATTACTATGGGTTAAGGGTGAGAATTTTTTTTCAAAAATCACCAATTGATCGAATCTAAGAGTGAATCAAACCTACACTTTTTATAGGATGGTTGGCCTAGTGTAGGTCCTGAAATTTATGAAACCATATAGTCGGATCGGTTAAGGATTTTTATTTTATCAATTTGATAAAAGCTAAACCGACATACTACTATTATAATTTTATTATATTTATAATGTTTATATATATAAATTAATATATTATATATTTTTATTATTTTTCATTTTTTTTCTAAATTCTAATTTTTAAACCTAACCATGTCCATATATTCAATTTTAAGGAAAAAGGTTTTTTTTTATTATCTAAAAACCATGTCTATGCAAAACTACATATATTTGTTTTTTGGAATGGTGAGATAAGCATGTATTAACAAAAAAAATTCAATAGGTGCATGATACTTCTTCATTTATCTATTTTTAAATTTAAACTACCTTTACAATTTTTCTTATCGTGCTTCACTTTATTGATTTTAGGTATAATGCACATTTTGAAGTCTTTTTCTTATGAAACGTTAATTTCTAACAAAGTTAAAAAATTGATATGATAACATACAAGAAATAGTGTACTACGATTCCTTCATAGTTATAGGTTATGCTTTGTGAAATAATTTTCTATAAAAAATTAATTATTTGTCTAAAACCATCAAACCTATCACCTAAAATTGACTTAAAGGTTAGTTTTTTTAATTATAGGTCTATCAATATGTTATTAAGATCTTAATATTATTAAGTTATTATTTTTATTATTATAAATTTTAGAAGTGTGATTTTATGTATTTTTCAAATAATTTTTTCCATCTGGTGCATAAATGATATAGTTACTCAATTTATTTAACTTTTAACCCTTAGTAAAAAAAATATTTATTTTATTATAATACTAAAAACCATATATTCATTTACGTTAAATTAAAATAAATATTTATTTTTTCTTGATGGATGTTAAAAATGAAATTTTATGTAATATTTTTTCGTATAAATTAGGTGTTTTTTATATTAAACTAAATCTTTGATATTACGATTGAATTGATTTATCAAATTAGTATAGATTTTGCATTAAATCTATTTTTTTTTATCAAAATCATCCTCTTATGTCTTTCTTTCACTGTAATACTAATACCAAATACTCACATTATAAAGTCATGGACATAGCTCCAGTGATCATTATTGGCCTCCTCTGAACTTTTCGATGAGTTTGGTAAGACATAAGCCTAATATGAAAAGACATTTATCCAAGGTGAAAAGATATCTAATGTTGTGATAAGGCTTAATACGACAATGCATTTATGGTAAAGCATATTAGTATAAGACAATGCCTTATCACAAAAATAGTAAGTCTTACTTCTTAGTAGGGTGTATTCAATCATGATTTAGAAAGAATTTGATAGATTTCAAATTTTAAAAAGTCTATATATTTTAATAAACTTTTAAAGACTATATCATATACTTTATTAAACTTTTAAAAATTATATACAATAAGGGTGTATTTAATTAAGATTTAGAGAGACTTTGATATATTTTAATTTTTAAATTATCTACAAATTTTAATAAATTTTTAAATACTTTAACATATACTTTATTAAACTTCTAAAAATTTTACATAAGTTTTAATGGATTCATACAACTTTTTTTTAATTTTTATAACCTTTTAGGAACTTTATAAAATTTAATATATTTTAAAAAATTTATCATACTCATTTGTTTTCACTATATTCTTATCAAAAATACTCAATATTTATTTTTTAATTTTTTAATGAACCATTTATAATTATCAATAATATTTAATATATAATTATGTATTTTATTTAAAAATTTAATAAAACCTACATAATTCTTTAAGCTATGTTGAAAATGGGCACGTATCCAACTTAATTGATGCAGACCCTCTAGGCAAAAAACCTAGAAACCCATGAACTAAAAAGAATAGAAACAATTGATTTTCTAAGAACGTGTTAAATATGAATTGAGTCTAATATAACCTTAAAAAAATAAAATAAAAACTAAAAGGCTTGAAATAAAAAACCCACAATTCACTAAAATAAAAATTGTTAAATATATAATGCCCATAATTAACTAAAATAAGAATTCCTTCCTAACGTAACCCTTATACCCAACTTGATCTTCCAAATCTATCCCTAGTCATTGGAACGCTAATTCCTTGCAAAAGAGATTGTGAATATTTGGAAACATCAACTTGATTAGCACCTTAATATTCATTATTCCCATCCTTTTCGAAAAGATTCATCCTCGAATCTTAGCTCTATAAGCAGGTTGATTTGGTATAATGGATCCATGTGTGAAGTCTATTTGATGTCCAATTTCTCTCAAAAGGATGTAATCCATGGAGAATCTCTTCAGGAAGTTGATCCTCAAAGTCCTGCAATAGAGATACAATAACACTAGGCAAAAATGAGTTAAGAATGTTAGTAGAAAGATAAATATACTTGTACATGAGTACAAGTACTTGTTTCCTTGCCATCATTGCATTCTTAATCTCATTTTTTTCTGCAATTAAACCCATTTTCTATTTTTCTCTCTTGTTTGCTCACTTTTCTCTCATGTTTACTTACTTTTTTCCTCTCTTTTGCTCACTTTTCTTTCTCTTTAGTTCAATTTTCTCTCTTTTTTGCATAATTTTTTCTCCTTTTCGCTCACTTTTCTTTTGTTTTGTGCTCACTTTTCTCTCTTTTATGCTTACTTTTCTCTCCTTTTTGATTTTCCTCTTGCTCACACTTTTGTTTTTCTCTCAACTTGTACTCTCTTGCTATCCTAATCTGGTCCTCATAAGCTTGCAAAGGTTTGAGAGGGACTAATACAACTTTCCGGTTGTTCATTTTGAAAGAGTACCGATTTTTATACCCATCATGCATCATTTTCATATCAAACTGCCACGGTCGTCCAAGAAAAATATGAGTAGCATACATTGGTGCCACATCACAAAGAACCTCATCCTCATACTTTCCAATTGAAAAAGGAATCCACACTTGTTTGTTGACATTCACTTCTCCATAATCATTCAACCATTGTAGCTTGTATGGTTTGGGATGTTTTTGCCACTTCAAATTCAAATTTTCTACCAAGACAATACTAGCAGCATTAGTGCAACTCCCACTATCAATAATAATTGTGTATACCTTATCCTTCACATGGCATCTTGTGTGAAAAATATGCTCACGTTGCTCCTCATCTCCTTCACTCTCAGGATGTATACTAAGGGCTCTCCTTGTGACAAGTAATTCACCATGCATAGTTTCTTCCAATTCTACATCAGAATAATCCTCTAATGGTGGCATTTCATCATCACTTGAACTAGCACTCTCGATTTCTCCATTATCACGTACAACTATAACCCTTTTGGTTTGGGCATTCAAAAGCAATATGTTTAAGTCCTTGGCACCTAAAACACTTAATATCATGTGATTTAGTAGGAGTTTTGTTTCAGGTTTACCTTTAGGAACAACAACTGAATTGTTTGACTTTGTTTGACTTTGCTTCACCTTTTTTTCTAAAGGCAGCTTTGTTGTCCTTCCAAGTTGATTTCCACGAAGAGCTAGAGGACAAACTATATTTGAACCTTTTGGACTTGATTTGCTTCTCCATTTTAATGGCTTTATGTAGTAGTTATTCCATTTCGACGTAATATTGCAACTCAACCATATAAGAAATTTCCCTGTTTAACCTGGTAATGAATCTGGCCATTATAGCTTCTCTATCATCCTATATGTTTGCTCTAATCATGGTCACTTCCATCTCCTTATAATAATATTCTACACCCATGGAACCTTGGAGCAACCCTTGCAACTTTCTATATAGATCCCTATAGTAATGGCTAGGTATGAACCTCTTACTCATCACCAATTTCATCTCTTCCCATGGCTAAATAGATATCTCACCATTTCTTCGCCTATTGTCCATCAATTGATCCCACCATATACCAGTATAATCTATAAATTCTATGATTTCTAACTTTACTTTCTTCTCTTCGAAATAATTATGACAATCAAATACATGCTCAACCTTTCTTTCCCACTCCAAGTATAACTTAGGATCATTCTTTCCTTGAAAAGGTAGAATTGTCATCTTTATATTGCCTATATTGCTATCTTTTTTATAGTTAGTCTTTTTGTCCCTTTTATAATTGGTTCTCTCTTCCATATTGGAATCAGCTTCTTCTTCCTTGAACTCATGTCTTCTTTTATATGATTGAGAATCGAAAGAGGATTCTAAATCATCCAACTTTGCATTCATTTTCTTAAATTGGTCATTAATAACTTTGATGAAGAATTTTAAGTTGAACTCTAGTGGTTCTCCTCCTTCCTTACTCATGTTGTCAACCTGTCAAAATAAAATGAGATAATCCACGTACTCTCTCACGTGTTTGCTCTCAAATAAGATTGTTAATACTCTTTTTTTCACACTATTTTTGCTCTCTTTTTTTACCACTCAAAATTCATGCCAACCACCTTTGTGTTCTTAACAAAATCAAAGAATCCAACTAATCTTAAGAAGTAACCATTTTATTAGTGACAATATCAAATTTCAGAATTCTAAAAGAACTAAATGGAAAAGTATGACAAAAGGAAAGTTCAAAGAGGAGTCCAAAGATAGAAAGTCCAAAGAGGATTCTAAAGAAAGACTATTGACCAAAAGGGATGCTAAAGGAAATAGGACTCTAAAGGAAGACTCTTGACCAGAGAGGACTCTAAAGGAAGATTATTGACCAAGGTGACCTTTAAATAAAGAATATTGACCAAAAAAGATTTTAAAGGAAGACTCTTGACCAAAGAGAACTCTAAAGAAAGAATCTTGATAGACTATGATTCACCTTTTTTTTTAAATCATTCTTGGGCAATAAGAACAAAATAAAGGAAAACCAATTTCAATTAGAACAAAAAAACTCAACAAGAAAAGAAGAATTAGATTATTGAAAAATATACTATTATGTTCTCATTTTCTTCTTCTTTTGTCTTTTCCTTTCTTTTTTTATTTTTAATGTTGCGGTTGCTGTGAATATAAAATTCACAAAAAAAAAAATTTGCAACCCTAATGTACAAGAACCGAAACAACACAAAAAAGTGTGACAAATCTTTAACCCATCAATTAGTGGTGTAAACGGTGGAATTTGGACTCCTAAATTGCAAGAACAGAGACAAAGCCTAATTATTCTTGTACGAATCAAAACAGACATCAATTTGATATATTTTAATAATGGTTTCATTACCCGAGTCAAAAGTTATGACCGTTTAAAGGTACAACTCCGTTTATCAATTTTTTTTAAACTGAATAGAATCTTTTTTTTTAAGAACAAAGATAGATTAAACTCATAAATAAAATATCAAGAAAAAGATACGAAGAATTCAAAGAAAACTACGAAACAAAATCCAAATATGAAAACAACGACAACAAAATTGAAAAAAAAAAGCGCAAGACTCAAAATGACGAAATTTCATTTTTTTTTTTTTGTGATTTGTGACTCAAGAATGCATTTTTTTAAAAATTTAATATTCAAAACAAAGATAGATGAAGATAGATAACATGTTTTCAGCAACCAAAACTCTGATACCAAATTATGCGGACCTTCTAAGCGAACAACCTAAAAACCCATGAACTCAAAGGAATAGAAACGATTGATTTGCTAAGAACATGTTGAATATGAGCATATTAGAACCCTAAGAAAATAAAGTCTTTAAAACCAAAACCTTGAGAAGCTACGAAGGATGATCACTCTCTTTAATACGTCAAATTCAAGAACACAACAAGGCAAAACAAAAGCTTTATGAAATATATTTTTCATTAATGATATTCGTTCTTACCTCTAAATTACATAGCTCTATTATTTATAAGCAAAAAACACTAAATGCTCACAATTCACTAAAATAAAAACTGTTAAATATAAAAGGCCAATAAATAACTAAAACAAGAATTCTTTGCTAAAGTAACTCTTACATCAAATTTGATCTTTTAAACCTATTATTTGTCGTTAGACCACCAATTTTTTTGCAAAAGATATTGTGAATATTTGAAAACATCATCTTTATCAACACTTAAAAAATCAACTTAATTAGCATCTCAATCTCTATTATTAACTTATATTAGTATAGAAAATTATATATACACGTAGAAGGGAGCCCAGACTAAGAAAAAAGAGAGAGAAAAGAATTAAATAAAAAAAATAAAAAAAAAGAGTCGTAGAAGAAGGCCCTAATTTCTTCTCTCTAAAAAACTCATACCAAACCATCATGGCTCCTAAGCGGCCATCTCCTTTGAATGAACCTCCGGCCACTTCATCTTCCGAAGTAGAAAAAACTGAATCTTTATCTGAAGGCGAGGAAGATTCTGGATCGGGATCTGAAGATGACGAGCCCGAATCCGAACAACCAAAAGCCCCTCTGAAAAAACCAGAAGCAAAACCCGATAACGTCAATTCGAAGAAACAAACCCAGTCTTCTTCTTCCTCCTCTGGTTCCGAATCGGAGTTCGATGAATCCGAGCCCGAAAACGTCAAGCCGATTGACTCGAAACCCATGGAGGTGACTACCTCCAACACGAAGAAACCAAGATCTAAGCCTGCGGCTACTTCGCCGACGAAACCAGCGCCTAAACGGCCTAGCCAGACAGACGTTAAAAATTCGAAGCGAGCCAAGAAGAAAGGTTCAGAAGATACCGACGGTGGAGTTAAGGATGAGGAACCGAAAAAGTCTGGAGATGATTCGAAGAAGTTGTTTCAGAGGTTGTGGAGTGAAGACGATGAGATTGTGATATTGAAAGGTTTGTTTGATTATACTGCTAAGAAAAGGTATAGATCCAACTGTTGATATGAATGATTTTCTTGATTTTATAAAGAAATCGCTTCATGTTGAAGTTTCAAAGACTCAGGTATACGATAAAGTTCGGCGCTTGAGGAAGAAATATGAGAATAATGCTAGTAAAGGGAGTAAGTATCGCCCAATAAAGTCCCATGACCAAAATGCATTTGAGTTGTCAAAGAAGGTATGGGGTGATGGTGGTGAAGTTCCCTCTAATGGCGATGTGGAACTACGGTGTACGTCTAATGGGAAGTCGAGTCCTAACCAGAAAGGTAGTCCTAGGAGTTTGGCTGTGGTGAAGTTGCATCCATCGCCTATACCTCTTCTAAAGGAAGTCGATAAGATGGATGTTGATAAGAATGTGCGTGTCT
Organism: Hippophae tibetana; assembly: GCA_037013495.1. Taxonomy (NCBI): domain Eukaryota; kingdom Viridiplantae; phylum Streptophyta; class Magnoliopsida; order Rosales; family Elaeagnaceae; genus Hippophae; species Hippophae tibetana. Next base: position 20,693,013 of record CM072807.1, on the reverse strand, counting down.
CTGGAGGCTTAAATGATTTGATTGACTTTGGTAAGAGTTTTGGAATGGGAAGGTTGCCGGATTATGTGTACCAAGGACTTGATTTGATTTCTGAATTTAAGAGGGCAGAGTTGGGAGAGAAATGGAAGAAGCTACATGTTGCTGAATTGGAGTTTTTTGTGAAACGAACTCAGTTGATGGGTGAACAAGCTAAGTTGATTCTCGTGGCATATCATTCCTTAGGTCATTAAGCCAAGGTATTTGGCTTTGAAGATGTAGATGCTCTGTTTTATTGTGTAAAATGGCCAAACTTTCTAAAGCATGTGTAGGTATTAGGAAATCTATAATTTGTCATTGGAGTTTATCAACCTATAGTTTTTTCTATTTCTATAGTTGCTCTCATTTTCCTTATTTTTCTTATTGGTACTGTATGCATTGAATGCATACTGGTTGGTATTATGTTCAAACTTATTTTGTTACTCTTGTGCTGCTGAATTCCATTTGACTCCAAGCGCTTAGATATTTTTACTAATTTCTAGCAATTTTATGTTGATTTATTCAGTGTAAATGTATTTAACATGCAAGTATTGCAATGCACTATGATACATGCTATTCTGTATGTTTTACATAATACCCCAAAGAGTACCAACAACGATTCTTTTAATTATAGTTGAAAAATGAATTTATTTGAATTTTATATTGTTAAAGAAGTTTTACTTCTCTCTACTAGTACTAGTATCATACTAAAACTTGTTCTCCTTGTATTAGCTTTCTTTTCCCTATTAAGCTGTGTGATAGTGTATATCTCCTTGTTGAGTGATTTAAGAGGTTGAGGAGAAGATCCAGATGTTCATTGACCAGTGTTAGTTCCTAAATATTATAGGTGGGCATCTTATAGATTGGTTAGTTTGGAGGATGTTGGGCATCTTATAGATTGGTTAGTTTGGAGGATGTTTTTACATCGACCTAAGCTACTTAGGTTGAAATAAACCCAAGTCGAAAATTCAAACTATCCTTTTGATAGTCCATGAGATGAGAGGTTATGATTTATGAAGCATCTTGCAGATATGGAAAATGCATTTATTTTTTATTTTTATTTTTCTCTAGGTGTGTTTTTGTAGTTGGATGCACCGTGCTAGAGCTCAAAACATTTTTCCTTTTGATATGGAGATTGAAAGAACTTTTAGATCACGGAGAAAGAAGAAAGTATTAACCATGGCTAAATGAGACAGAATGTACCGCTACATACCTTGAAAGATTATGTAAGGCCAATTGTGAATAATAATTACTCATGTGTAGATGCTAGACCATTAATGCCAATAATTTTGAGCTCAATTTGGCATTGATTAGCTAGGTGCAACAAGTCCAATTTATTGTCAATTGATAATCTCAATATTCGTTTGGTAATGTTTTTGGAGATTTGTGACAGTGTAAAGATAAATGGTGTTATTGAAGACATTATTGATATTCTCTATAATTTGGAAGCATCACTAGTTGGTAGGATATTGTAGAAAAGTTTCTGCTAAATTCTTTCCACCTGTAAAAACAATCTAGCCCAAATCAGGAGTGAGAATGGTCAATTGAAGCAAAATGATTTTGAGACACTCTATAAAGCACGAGAAAGGTATAAAGATTTGATTCAACGTTACCCTCAATATGGATTTCCAAATTGGTTACAAGTTCATATGTATTATAATGGCTTAAATGGGCAAACTAGAACCATAGTCGATGCTGCTTTTGGTGGAACTTTGATGTCAAAGACAATTGATGGTGTTACTTATCTTTTGGAAGAAATGACCTCAAACAACTATCAATGGCCAATTGAAAGATCTATGGCTAAGAAAGTTACTGGTATTCATGAATTGGAGCTATTTGCTACCCTTTTAGCTCAAATTATTTCTCCATCTCATCATATTTCAACCTTGACAACCCAAAGAATACCACAAAATGTAGAATATGTTACAGATTCAAGTATGAAAGTTTCGATGAATGAAGCAAGTCAAGAACATGTTCAATACATCAATAATCAAAACTACAACTATCGTGCTAATCCTATGCAAAATTACTACCATCAAGGCTTCAAAATCATGAGAATTTTTCTTATGGAAACACAAAGAATGTGTTGCAACCTCCTCCAGGTTTTGATAGTCAACCAAGCGAAAAGATGTCACTTGAGGATGTTATGGTTTCTTTTGTTGAGGAGACCAAAGCAAGGTTTAAAAAATGTGATTCACGGTTGGATAACATTGAGACTCATTATAATAATATGGAAGCCATTATGAAAAATCTTGAAGCCACGATCATCAATATCCAACAAAGAGGAAATTTTTCTAGCAATATAAAAATGAATCCAAAGGAACAATGCAAGGCCATTACACTTGGAGTGGAAAAGAAATTGAAAGGTCACCATCAAAGGAAACCGAGTCCACCTTTACAGTTCCAAACAATGACGAAAGCAATAATAAAGTAGAAGATTGTTGATGATACACCAAGAGAGATTGATATGCCTCCATTAATTTCATTTTCTAACGATCTTCCTATTCTCTCTACTCTACTTCCTTATCCTCAACGCTTTCAAAAACAAAAATTAAATCAACAATTTTATAAGGTTTTGGATATTTTTAAGAAAATTCATATAAATATTTCTTTTGTAGATGCCTTGGAACAAATACTAAATTGTAGATGCCTTGGAACAAATACTAAATTATATCAAATTTTTGAAAGACATCATTTCCAAGAAGAGAAGGTTAGTAGAGTTCGAAAAAGTGAAGTTTTTTGAAGAATGTAGTGCAATTCTTCAAAAAAAAAAAAGTTACCTTAAAATTAAAAGATCTAGAAAGTTTCACTTTGCCTTGCACTATTTGGATATCCATTTTTTGATAAAATTTTATGTGATCTTAGTGCTAGCATTAATTTTATGCCACTTTCTATTTATAGGAAATTAGGACTTGGAGAGATGAAACAAACAACAATTTCTTTGCAACTAGTAGATCGATCCATCAAGTATCCACGGGGAATCATAAAAGATGTATTGGTAAAGGTGGATAAGTTTATTTTTCCTACTGATTTTGTGGTGTTAGATATGGACAAAGACCAAGATGTCTCACTAATTCTTGGTCGACCATTCTTGGTTACATGAAGGGTTTTAATGGATGTTCAAAAGAGTGAGTTAACATTAAGAGTGAACAAGGAAGAGGTTACGTTCAACATCTACAAAACCATGAGATTTTCAGAAGATCCAAGCACTTGCTTTCGGGTAGATATCATTGAACAATGTGAAGTAGAAGCCTTTCAAGAATATATGTTAGTTGATCACCTAGAACGATGTATCACTACTTTATCTCATGCTTATGATTTCAATAATTCTGTTGTTTGTGAATTTGATTTACCTTTTGTAGTGTAGAATTTCTCCACTATGTATTTTCCTTGGAATCATTGCAACAAGTTATATCATTTAACAAAGAAGTGGAGAGGCTGGAGCCAATGGTAGCAAAACAGATTCTATAATCTCTATAGAAAAAGTGCAGTAAACTACAACTCCAAACTTGAAGCCATTGCCTGAGCATCTTCACTATGCATTCTTGACTGATAGTTATACCTTTCCAGTGATTGTTGCGACATCACTTACACCGAAAGAAGAGGAAAAGTTATTGCGTCTATTAAGGGAGTATATAAAAGCCTTAGGATGGACTATCTCTAATATATAAGGTATAAGTCCATCCATTTTTATGCACAATATACTAATGGAGGAACATTACAAACTAGCAATTAAGCCCCAAAAAAGATTAAATCCAACAATGAAGGAAGTTGTGAGAGTTGAAATTTTGAAGCTCTTTAATGTTGGAATTATTTATTCTATTTCAAACAGCTCATGGGTAAGTCCAGTGGATGTTGTGCCAAAAAAATGGTGGAATGTCAGTGGTGAAAAATGAAAACAATGAGCTTATTCCTACAAGAATAGTCACTGGTTGACGTGTATGTATAGATTACTGCAAGTTGAACAAAGCAACAATGAAGTATCATTTTTCACTTCCATTCATTGATCAAATGTTAGACCGATTGGCTAGATATCCCTATTATTGCTTCTTAGATGGTTATTTGGGGTATAACCAGATTATCATAGTCTCTGAAGATCAGGAGAAAACTACATTCACATGCTCCTACGAGACATTTTCTTTTAGAAGGATGCCCTTTGGATTATGTAATGCCCCATCAACATTTCAACATTGTACGATGAATATATTTTCTTATATGGTGGAAGACAATAGAAATTTTCATAAATGGATTTTTGGTTGGAAAATCATGTCATCTCCTTGTTGAGTTGGAGCATAAAGCTTATTGGGTTGTAAATAAGTTTTATTTTGATTTGAAGGCAGCAAGGAAAAGTAGACTTCTTCAATTGAATGAGATGGATGAGTTCTGGAACGATACTTATGAAAATGCAACAATCTATAAAGAACGGACAAAGAAGTGTTATGAAAAATGAATTCTTAGGCGTGAGTTTGCTCCAAGATAGTAGGTTTTTCTTTTCAATTCACGATTACAACTCTTCCAAGTAAGTTAAGATCAAAATGGACAGACCATTATACAATTGATCAAGTTTCTACTTTTGGAGCAATAGACTTAAAGGACAATGTAGGGAATATAATAAGAGTTAACGGTCAGAGATTGAAGCACTGTTATGAAAAACAAGTGGAGAGAAATTGTGCATTTATTCCTCTTCAAAATCCTAATTGATGAGCATTGAAAAGTCTGGTTGTAGATTATAAAATAAGCACTTATAGGAGAAAGCCTATAAAAAAAAATTTATACATTGTTTTATTTTATTTTATTATTATCTATTTGAATAATTTGGATTTTGATGTTGATTTATTTTGCGGGAATAAAAAGTTAAAAATTACAAACTAATGCAAATAAAACCAAGGAAGTTTCTTTCATTTTTTCAATCTGTCTCACTTTTGAATTACAATGAGGACATTGTTTAGTTTAAGTTAAGGGTGTCAACACCTATGGTCTTGAGTTGTTGAATTATCTTATCAAACATGTATTTGAGTATGATTGAATTCGTTATGACTTGAAATTTGTGATTGAGAATTTGTTTTCAAAATATGATGTTATGTTAGTCAAAAGTTTTGTGAGTACTTTGATTTAAATTTGTCCTTGAAAATAATTGAGCACATATTAAATTTTTCTCTACTCTATTTTGCCTATGAAGAGAAGAAGTTGAATTAATTTGGTCAAAAAAGTTCAATCTTGATTTGCTTTAAAATACATTGATGGATCTTTAAGGCAAAATCCTAATTGATACCAAATATTAGAGAAATGATCTAGGCAATTTTTTTCACAACCAAAAAGTTTTCTCATCCGTCCTAATTATCACAATTTCATTACATAGTGTATTCTCATAGTCATCCTTTGAGCCTTATTTTACATAAGTTTTATTTGTTCTTTTAACTACATAAATCATTCTTATTCTAGGTCTGAAAAGCCATGAACTTACCTTAAATTTTGAGAAAATATTCTGGTAAAAATTTTCATTTAAAAAGAAAATTAATTCAAATTAAATAATTCATATTATTTTTTGCTCTATTTGATCAAAGTGTGAAAAAAGTGAGTCAATATCAAGGCAATCACACATATATATATATATATAAAGAAATCCCTCTACATATTGAGTATGACAACAAAATTGTCATCAATATGAGCATATTATTGAGAAAGAGCTTTGGTATGAATCTTGTGGATATTCTTTTTAGTGTTTTTTTTTCTACCAAGTATTTTTCCAATTTGCTTTGATTTTCCATATCCATTTTTTTCTTAGTCCTCACCTTGTAGCCTATCATTATAACCTTAATTAAAGATGTTTTGATCTCTGAATTTGGTATTTGATTAAATTAGTGGAGATGATTTTTGAAAATTGGACTTACGGATTTAAGTTTTGAGATAATTTTTTTTATTTCAGTTGTTATACTTTTATCTAAATTTGTTGGTGGTTTGGAGTTAAATTGACTATTTCACACATATTCAAGGACATAACTTTAGGTTGAAGTAAATGTTTAACTCTTGACAAATTGTTGAATTTTTGATTGATGTTTTTGCTATCTTCAATGTAAAAAGAGTAAATTATTAGTGATTAAACCTAAATTCAGATCATGACTTGGTGAGTGATGATAATTTTCTATGGGGTCTAGTTGATATTATATATATGAGTCTTTTTTTATTTTATTTTTTGTTTGAGGACAAACAAAGTTCCAAGTTTGTGATGTTTGATAATTTTCATAGTTTGATATAATTTATTACTTCTCAACTTTAATTTTAGTTTAATTTCATTTATTTTTTATTGATTTTATACTTTATTATTATTATTTAAATTTTATTGCAGAATTGAAGAAAACAAAGATCCAAAATTTTAGAAGCATATTTTCTAAGGACTATTAAATTTGAAAGAAGATTTATTTAAATCTAATTTAAATTAGAATTTATTTAAATTAAATTTAAATGAATATTTCTCAAAAATAAATAAATATATATAATAAAAAAGGTGGGGGAGACATCAACAAGGAGAAAAAAAACATTAGCAGCAGAACGAGGAAACACTAGCAAAAGATATAAAAAAAAAAGCAAAAAGGTGGGGCAGATCAGAAAGAAAAAAGAAGAAAATGCTACAAAAGTAGATTATTTTGCTATTCAATTTACTTTTGATTCTTCCCAGAAAATTATAGTGAATTTGTTTATGTTTAATTTAATTTTTAACATTAATTAATTAAACTTTATTCTAAAAAATATATGTAATTTAATTCTGAATTATGCTTGATTTTCTATGTTAATTTCAATTATTTCTCTTTATGTTTGTCTGATTTATTTTGAGTTTATTACTTCTAATTAATTGGTCATTAATGAAATGATTTTAGTCTTATGATTTACTATCGAAAGGGGGAATTTTATGATAGATATGAAATATTTCAAAATAGGTAAATATAGAGATCGAAAGACTGTATGAATTTGTGTAGTATTAAAATTATTGATCTTAATGCTTTCTTCTTTTATTAAATTGTATACTCTTATGTAAATTAATGAATAAGAATATTTCCAATTAATTGTAAAAAGAGACTTTTGGATGTTTTTTGGAGATTGCTAACAAACAAATAGAATTAAATTCAATTAACTAGATGAGTAAAGCATAGTGAGTGATTAGATAAAATCAATTTCTTATAAGTTTTCTTCCCATTAATTTGATCTTTGAATAATATATTTATTTTATTTTACGTATTTTTTTAAATTGATTTTATTTTAAATTCCAATTACAACAGCCTTAGTGATTTTTTAGATAAAAATGAGATTAGTATAATTTTAGTATTTTTCAAAAGTAAGTTATCAATCCTTGAGAACGATATTCCTTTTATCACTTTATTATAAAGTTACGATATTGTGCACTTGCAGTTTTGCATTGATCATGGAGTTGCTCATAAATTCTATGATGGAGAAACTTGTGTCTCACTTTGTTCAATGCAGAATTGTAAAATAAGGTTGGAATGTAGGTAAGAAGTGTTTACCTTGATGTATCTAATTCTTCTCAATTGTTTGAACTGATGAAGAAGTCCTTTCAATGATGTCAAGATGTTTGACCTCTTGTTGAATACTACGAGTTAAACTTCATTTTTATGGAACTTGATTACTGAAGGCCTAATTATATGGAACATGCCAATGATATTGTGTTATTGAGAAAGTATACTACTGAGTATCAAATTTATATGTTTTTTTAATCAAATTGATGTTTGGATCACGTTAATAGTCAAGTTTTGGCTACTTCTTTACCTAACTTAGAACATGCCTATTAGCAAGTCTATCGCGAATTACAATGACAAGTCACTATGGACACTAAGGGATGTAATGAGATCTCATGCCTTATTGTCCAAAATCACATTACTCATTCAAATCATCCCTCTACCAACTCTAGTTCTCGATATTGACCTTATTGTAACAATAATAGACACTATTGATATTTATTAGGGAAAAATAGCTATCTAAAGGGGTTCCAACTTAAGAAATTGAGAAAAATAAAAAGAAATCTATCAGGTTGCATCAATTGAAATCCTTCCGTCTTTTGCTTCTTAGGTTTCTCAAGTAACCACTTAAGGAGGTAATTATGGTTCCGTATTCAATTTGTATGCTTCTACCACTTGGCTTATTGATTCAGGGGGTATTGATCATATGACTAGTGATCATTTTATTCTTAATTCTTTAAAATCTATTTCTATTAAGTCCGTTCAAGTTATCAATGGGGCACAAATGCCAATTATAGGGGCTAAAAATGTCTCATTATCACCCACATTATTCATGTCCTCTATTTTACTTGTACTAAATCTCTCTAATAATCTTTTGTTCATTAGTAAAATTACAAAACAACTTGATTGTTCTATAACATTTTATTCTAGTCATTGTGTGTTTTAGGACAATCATGTGAAGATGATTTGCACTAGTAAAGAGAGAGGAAATCTCTACTAGTACAAATGATTAGGGTTGCCTACCCTCTTAGGAAACCCTAAATTTGGTTTTCAAGTGGACAAAGAGACATAAGGATATGATCATGTTATGGTACTATCATTCAAGAAATCCATCTTTTTCTTACTTAAAATATTTATTTCCTATGTTATGTTCTAATATTACTACTTTTAGTTTAAGATGTGAACAATAGATTTATGCAAAAAAAAAATCATCATGATTCTTTTAAAATTAGTTAAAATAAAAGTCGTATTTCTTTTGTTCGTGTTTGCATTGATGTGTGAAACCATTTCTATACAACAACATCTCGTCAAAAATATTCTGCTTCCTTTATTGATGATTGTATTAAAGTTATCTGCATTTATTTGATGAAGTCTAAGAGTGATTTTATACATATTTTTCCTCAATTTTTTCACATGATAATCTCATAATTTCATACTAGGGTTCAGGTTTTTCATTTTGTTAATGGTCTTGAATTTTTGAACCATTCCTTTATTGATTTCTTTAAAAATCATGGCACTTTTCACCAGACAACATCTTCTTATACGCCACAATAGAATGGAAAACAGAGCATAAGAAATGTCATCTCTTAAGTGGAAAGTGCCTTATGCTTAATTGTAAATTTTCCAAAATGCTTCTAGGCAAAGGTTGTAAGGACTGCTACCTGTCTTATACTACTCATATTATTGACTATCATACCTCTTTAACAATGTCTTGTTTTCACTCTATACCTTCTACATTGAATCTATGCCCTAAAATTTTTTGTTATGTTTGTTATGTTCATGTTTGCGCCCTACATAGGGGAAACTTGATCCATGTGCTCTAAAATGTATCTTTCTTTGTTACTCTAATACACATAAGGGATATAAATATTTTAACCCACCTACTTGTAAATACTATGTTTTTATGGATGTTCAATTTTGTGAAAATGAGTCGTATTTTTTAGACATATTACTATGACTGAGGCTCAGAAGGAAATTCATAGTAAGAAAGAAGAGACATTATGATTGGAAGAAATTAAATTGTGGATTTTCGGTAAGGAGAGGATCGTTCTCCCACAGAATATAGTGACTATTTATAGTCTTTTGGAGAATCCAAACCTAATCAGGAAAGACTACGTTATTTGTTCCAATAGCAATTTGGTAGGACTAAATATGTTACCGCTATGTCCCTACCTCTTGATGCTTTCGAATCTCTTAATAATACTATCATGCCATCATATGAGTCTTTCATAATAAATTATGAGGTACATGTTTTTGAATTGCATTTTACATCTATTATTGAAATACTTTCTAATCCTATTGTAATGCTTTCTAGCTTGAATCCTCAAGTTAGTGATCAAGGTAGAAGATATACTATTTGAGTTCATAATCAACTTGATATATTGATCTACTTAAGCCCTCTTTGAATATTGTTTATCCTATCTCTGATTTCATCTTTTATCATGTCTTATCCAAACCTCACATAACTTTTTAACTCAATATTTCTTTGGTTTCTATTCCTAATCACTTTTAGGAATCCCTTGAGAACCCCAAGTATAAAGCTATCATGTTAGAAGAAATGAATGCTCTCTAGAAGAAATGTATTTGGAAGTTAGTCAAGTTACCTAAGGAGAAGAAGATTATTGGTTGTAAGTGGGTGGCTAAAAGATAGGCTCAAACTTATGAGATTGACTATCAAAAGACATTTTCCTATGTGGCCAAGATGAACACAGTTTGAGTAATAATTTCTACTATTGTAAATTTGGATTGACCTTTATTAAAGTTTGACGTAAGGAATGTCTTTCTCTGTGGAGAGCTGATAGAAGAAGTGTAAATGTGTTGTTTAAAATGTGTGTAAAGAGTTCTACACAAGTATAAGTATTGCAAATAAGTAATGCAATAATAAGAAAGGATCGTTCACATGTATATTGAGATATTATAAAACAATGTAAAACCTATAAGATCAAATTTGGTGTTTTGAATAACAAAATGAAATAACATAACAAAAGGAAATTAATTATTAACAAGTTAAGAAAACTAAAAATACTCAAATTAGGTTCAATAAGAAAAACATCAAATATTTCAAGTGATTAAGTTAGCTAGGATTGCAAACGAAATAAACTATTGCAATCATAACACAATTGCTATAGAAATGTTATGGCAAAACACACCAGTAACCAGAATTCATGATTTACAAGCGATTATTTCAAATCTATGATGTTTATATGTTCTAAGTTTCAATGAAACATATTTGTACACAAAATGGAGCTACAATTATAGGGGCTGACACAAGTTTGTTTTTCAACTCAAGGAAAGCATGCAAACAAGCTTCATCAAAGAAAAATGGCTTGCACTTCTTAAGAAATCTACACAAGGGTTTCAAGATTTTAGAGAAGTCCCGAATAAAATTCCTATGAAAGTCTGTATGCCCAAGAAGCTTCAAATTCATTTCACTAAATTTGGTGATGGTAGCTTATCTATAGTGTCAATCTTTGCTTTATCAATTTCAAGCCCATTCTTAGACAATGTATGTCCATAAACAAATTCCTTCCTTGACCATTAAAAGGCATTTCTCCTAATTTAGGTGTACGTTTGTCTCTTTACACCATTGCAACGCTGTAGTGAAATTGTTCAAGCAAGAGTCATATGAATCTCCAAACACTAAAAAATCATTCAAGAATACTACAACGAATTGATCCATCATATTAGTGAAAATTTTCATCTTACACTTCTAAAATGGCAGGTGCATTTCATAGTCCAAATGGAACCCTTTGAAAAGCAATGTACCATAAAGACATATGAATGTTGTCTTGTGTTGGTCCTGAGGTGATTTAGCAATCTGATTGTACCAGGAGTACCCATCTAGAAAGCAATAAAATTCTTATCGTGTAAGATGATTCAACATCTCGTCTATGAAATGAAGGGGAAAATGATATTTTCAAGCACCTTTGTTCAATCTTCTAAAATCCATACACATTTTCCACCTAAGGAAATATTTTGTGGGGATCAACTCATTAGTAGAATTTTCCACTATGGTCATTCCTCACTTCTTAGGAATACATTGGATTGGACTAACCCAAGAGATATCACAAATGGGGGTAAATAAAGTCAGCATCAAGCCACTTGATAACTCCTTTTGAGAAAAGAAATGAGGAAAATTCAAAAATATATATTGAGAAATACTCAAATAAAAATACTAGAGGCAATACATCACAAATATATTGAGAAAAGAAAGGAGGAAATGTCAAAAAGATGAAAAAATTGGAAAAAAATAGGTCAAAAAGATAAAAAATGTCAAAAAGGCTTAAATCTCATGCACAGGCACCCATCTGCGCCGACTCCCTTGAACACCAGCACACATGCACACCTAGCACATGCCTAGCACACACTGGGGACAAGCCCGGTACACGTCGTGCTGATTTCTGCATGCTTTTATATATTTTTAGTTTTTGATTCAATAAACAGAAAAGAAAATCATTTGTAGGTTTTTTAGCAATAGAATTAGCATCAAAGTTCTGTAAGGTTTATTTTGAGATATAATTTTAAAAGGAATTATTTACAGTTATTTTTTATGTTTTATTCTTATATGTTATGTTTAATTTGTCTGTTATTAAATTTAAAATGATTAAATGTTTGCAAATATGGTATTACAATAACGTTGTTATGCTTATGAAATATTAAATAGGTAAAACATCTTTATAAAATAAATTGATTTTGTTTTTATTCAAGATTTTATGTTAAGGATGTTAGAGATATATATATTTTTTCATTACAAACTTAAATCTAAAAATTAGATTTTAAGGTTTAATTATTCGTTCTCATTTAAAGTAGTGTCATTTAATTTGTTGGTACAATTACCCGGTAGTTAGAGTGAAGCTTTATTTCAAAAGTTTTTTAATAAGAACTATTATTTGAAAATGAATTGATGACATATTTTCAGTAATAGTTTTAAAACTTGAAAGTTAGTACTCAAATAATTAAAATTATTAGGTTTAAATTAGACATCTTGAATATAGTCTAATTAATTGACTCTGTCTAAAGCTATGATTATATACTTTGGTATTTTCTTAGAAATAAAGCTAAAATTTAATACTTAATTAATTAATAGGCTCCACCTCAGGATATTAGTTAATTAATATTAAACAAAATAATTTGGGCCTCGCCTAAGAACACTTTCATACCAAAAAGAGAAAATCAATAAATATCAATTTATATTTTTAATAACCTAAATAAGTAAGCATAATTAACTTAGTTATTATATCCATAAATACTCCACTGTTATGAATGATAAAAATTTGCATTATTTTTTATTGAATCATATCTATGTTTATTTTTATTATGTCATTAGATTAGAATACAAAAACCAAAATATTGTGACAAGATGTTTAAGATTTAATTTCATTTTTAAAATTTTGAATAATAAATTAAAAACCACATATATTCCTTCCTTAGATCAACCTTGAGAGTATACTTATCATTTGCTATAAAATGATTCGTGCACTTACAAGAGTGTTACAAATATAAAACAAAAGTATCCACAAGGTCGGCATTACATGTCGATTTTGTCTCATCATGCATGCAAAATGAAGGACTAATACTTTTTATATCAACAATAGTCTAGCCAATAGATTTCTTGCAAGTTTTCAACACCTCAAGCAATTATTTCTCTTTTTCCTCAAACAAATCAGTTTAAATGATCACTAAAATTGTGGATGACTCACCCAAGTAAGCATATTTCAAGTGAATGGAAAGTGGATTCAACTCCAAAATATGTGACTTAATAACTTAGGGCTTAGGGAACTTGAAATATCGAGATAACAAGTTTAAGGATTCAAATTTGTTTCTTGATATGTATATGTTAGACCCTGCTTACATCCAAGATAATTGCTTCTCATCTTCCTTATTATAATCTGAATCATATTACGGAAAATCTTTAAAAGAGTCATCATAATAACATTTCTCAAGTTCTTTAGATACTAGAGAGTCCACAACCAAGATGGATAAGCACTCTACAACATTATTAGGATATTTCATGGGTTGGAGCACATTGAAAATGACTTTTTCATCTTGAACTCTCATAGTTCATTCTCCTTTTTGTACATTAATCAAAGTGTAGCCTATAGCCAGAAATGGCCTCCCTAAAACAATAGGCACTTTTCAATCTACCTCATAATCACACACAATAAAATCCACTAGGAAAATGAATTTATCCACTTTCTGCAAGATATCTTGAATATTTCTTTCTATATAAGTAATAGATAGATTATCCAATTGCAAAGAAAATATTGTATTAGGTCGTGCTTCTCTAGTCCCTAACTTTGTGAAAACAGACATAGGCATCAAATTATTACTTGTTCCCAAATCACATAAAGCCTTACCAAAATATTCATTTCTTATTGATCATGGAATTGTGAAACTCCCATGGTCTTTGAGATTAGGAAGAAGTTTATTTTGTAATATAGCACTAATGTCGTTTGTCAAAACAACAGTCTCAAATTCATTAAACCTTCTCTTTTTGTCAAGACAAATTTCATGAATTTAACATAATTTGGCATTTGTTCCAAAGTTTCCAGTAAGTGAATTTTGATATGGAGATGCTTTAGAACATCAAGAAATCTCCTAAATTTAAGATCTTATTGTTGTTTTTGAAATTGCTGAGGAAATGGTAGAGGCGGTCTATTCTGTTCGAGGCGGTCTATTCTGTTCGAAACTTTGTTGTGGCATTCTGAGTCCCAGAATGTTTTGTAATTTTTGTAACTTTATTTGTTTTCTCTTAATCTTTCTCCTTTTTGTCTTAGACTAAAGTGGACTCCTTATGAAGCTTTTTTGGAACTAATTGTGCTCTAACTCTTTCCCACTCCTTAGAGTAATAGCTTTGTAAAACTCGTTTTCCTTCTCTCCTTGGAATTTTGGTATCACTTAGAATTGTTCCTTAAGGTTGATTCCTAAGTTCATTAGCAAGCTAACCCACTTGATTTTCTAAGTTCATTATTGACGCAACTTATCTTTGAAGTATTACATCATTCTTAGACATATAATCTTTAAGTAAAGAATCCAAAGAACTAGATTTCCCACTCGTTTGACCCCTTTGTTATTATTGAAATCTAAGTGGATACATAGGTCGATTAGCTATGGAAGAACTTGCTTTATTAGCACCTTCATTGTTCCAAGAAAAAAATGGATGTTTCCACCAACTAGGTGGTTTCGATTTACATTACCCACAAAACATGTTGATTCTGGATTAGAAGAACAACTATCATACAAATGGACTCTTGCACAATACACACAAGAAACCCTTGCATCTTGGACTAAATTGAAATATGTTGTCAAGTGTTGATTCTTCAAAAGATTCACCAAAGATGAAACTTGAGCTATAAGTGCACTTTGGCCACTCTTCTTATGACTACTACTCTATCTATTGGCCATTGGTAAATATTGGTAGCCATTCTCTCAAACAAATCATAAGCTTCATTGTAAGATTTGGCTAAGAAAACTCCATTACAATATGCATCAACAATGATTCTTATTTGAGCATTAGGACCATTGTAAAAAGTCTATGTTTGCATCCAATGAGGAATACCATGGTGAGGACATTTATTTTGCAATTCTTTAAATCTTTTCTATGCTTCATATAGAAATTATCCGTCCATTTATTGATAATAAATGGTGTCATTCTTCAGTTTGGAATTCTTTTCTATTGAGAAATACTTCATCAAGAATATCTTTGCCAAATCAATCTAAGTAGCAATAGAATCAGGTGGAAAAGAATTAAGAAAGCTCGAGCACGATCTCATAAAGAATATGGGAATAATTTGAGCTTAACCTTTTCCTTGGTCACACATGTTCACTTGAATGAATCACTAAATTTAATAAATAATCTAAGATGCAAGTGAGGATCCTCTATAGGTAACCGACTGAATTGCCCAACTTTTTCTATCATTTGAAATATCACGAGCTTTAACACAAATGGATATGCTTGAATATTTGGCCTTGTAATGCATGGATTCAACCCCTCCAACATCAATAATGCATATTCATTTATATCTCCATCCATTAGACGTATCAAATTATTCAAATTGTTTAAATTCATCTCGATATCATTGTTTCTCCCCCTACATTTGTCATATCTTCAACTGGGGCTAAAACCTTTTTATTCTCTACTTCTTAATCTGAAAGTATGCTCAAACTTTGGATCTAAGGGTAAGATATCCTATTCATGGAGTATGATCATACATAAAAACACAAAGGAGAAACGTGTGTAAAGGGTTCTACGCAAGTATACATATCGTAAATAAGTAATATAAAAAAATTTCCCATGGATATTGAGATATTATAAAACAATGCAATAGTTAACAAAATAAAGATCAATTTTGGTGTTTTGAATAATAAAATTAAATAACATAATAAAAGAAAATTAATAATTAACAAGTTGAGAAAAGAAAAAATACTCAAATGAGGTTCAACAACAAAAACATTAAAGATTTCAAGTGATTAATTTATCTAGGATTTCATATGAAACAAACTATTGCAGCCATAACACAATTTCTATAGAAATGTTATGGCAAAATGCACCAGTAACCAAAATTTGTAATTTACAAGGGATTCTTTCAAATCTGTGATGTTTATACGTTCTAACTCTCAATGAAACATATTCCTATGCAAAAATGAGTTTAAGAGCATCATTACATGAGCCAATTCTTTTGGGTTATGTGAGACAATTGTATATTCCTATATTAGTTGTAACTTTAACTTCAATCCTAAGACCTAAGTTAAATCCACATTATCCAACTTCAACTAACCTTTCCAGAATTAATCTCAATTCTAATATCTTATTAATTGGTGCTTAAGCAACAAATAGGAATTCAATAGTAAAGCAAGCTTGAATAACTAGCACAATCTTACCAAAGCATAGCATAGATTTTTACAAAGAAAAAATAGAGACTACATTAACTTGTCCATTTACAATCCAAACTAAAATATTTTAGCTCCTTATGATCACAAAACTGATTGCAAATGCATAAATAGAAGAATCCATGTCTAAATATGATATTACAAAGAATTAAAATCAAGAAAAATAAGAGAAGAGAAAACTCCAATATTTTCTTCAAGTGAATCCAAAATCTCTAATAATATATTTCTTTGGTAAGCTATTGTGTATTCTTCCTCTACCTTTTTTTTCTCTCTTAAATAAGAAGGAGAAATCAAATTTTAAGAACCCCAAATGGCTCTCCTAGCTGACGTGATACACATTTCCTTTTATATCTTGATGTAAGGTTAGATTCTTGTGATGACTCTCAAGTTTTCCTCTTAGAAAGCGAGTCTTCAACTATTCATTTTTTCCTCATACTGACTCAAGTTCAACTATCTCTTTTTTACTCTTTTATTCCTCGTTGATCAATTCCTGGGCATGTTTGTTGTAGTAAAGCTATGGCAAACTGTAAACCATGCTAGTTTTTACTCTTTTTATTCCGTACGATGGTAGAACATGTAAATTTCATGAATGAACTTTAAATATAACTCTTTTAAAGAAATACAAGATGAATTCATATTTTATATTAAAGAGTTATACCAATTCGAAATAGACAAAATCAATGTCCATTTAAGCACAATGTGTAAATTTTCTCAAGTAACCAAGCAAGTTTTTAAGCTATAAAAGCTAATATTACTATAATAAATTAGAGTTATCAATATAGATCTTCCTCTTGGGTTCCAAACAAAAGAATGAAAGTTTTGTAGGTTGAAAAAGACCTTGTATAGGCTAAAACAATCACTTAGGCATAGTTTGGCATATTGAATCACTCAATGAAATATAGTATGTTTTTAAGTAGGCCCATTTAGATCACACTTTTTTTAGAAAAGTGATGGTAGTAACATTACTTTACTTCTAATTTATGTGGATGACATGGTTGTTACAGGTAGCAACATCGGTAAGAAAGGTTACATAGATATTTGGTAAAGGAGATTGAAATGAAGAACCAAAAGAATCTAAAGTACTTTTTGGGTATTGAAGTTTCTTGTTCTAAGCAAGAACTCTTTGTTTCTTAATGGAAGTATGCCTTAAATATCTTGACGAAAACTAGAAATTATATTTGTACCCCTGTAGACACTCCTATAAAAGAAAATCATGGTTTTATTGTCTATTCTAATCAAATTCTAACTAAAAATGAAATATGTTAGAGAATAATAGGAACATTTATTTATTTGACTGATACTCTACATGATTGATTATATGCATTTAGTGTAGTGAGCCAGTTCGTGCATAACATGTGGACACTATGAACCAGATATTAACTTATCTAAAGTCCTCTCTAGGCAAAGGTATTTTATTATATAAATATAGAAATCTAAATATTAAGGATTACACTAACTCTGACTTTGCAAGTTCTAAGGTTGATAGGAAATCTACTTCAGGATATCATACATTTCTTAAAGGCAAGTGGGTTACTTAGAAGACTAAGAAATTGAATGTGGTATCATTGTCTTATGTAGAAACTGAATATCGAACTCTTTACAATGCTATTACCAAGGTTTCTTGATCAAAGATTTTGTTTTGTAAGCTTGGTTTTGGTTCGAAAGAACCTATGACTATATTTTGTGATAACACTGCAACTATTGATATTGTCAATAAACTAGTACAATATGACCTAACAAAGCACGATCTAAACTACATCAAATATAATTTGGATTCTGGTGTCATGAAGGCTCCATACATCAAGAGTGTAGAACTACAGCTAATATTATGACTCATTGTGTAATTGGAAGTTCTATCCATATCATACTATCCAAATTGGACATGTGTGATATATATGGTTCAACTTAGGGGAGAGTTAACAGGTCATGTGAATAGATATGTAGTGTATTATAGGATATCTGCTAATATATATATAATTAGGATTACTTATCTTTGTATATGTGTATAATTTCCCAATTGGGAAATCAATAATACAAGCTATTTTATAATTAATTAGTTGTTTCTAAGCCACAAACAATGCTAGGGTTTGCTATATACATGTCTTGGCTTTGATGGTTCTCTATAGTGTTGGGCATGTGATCTTTTATATTTTTCCTTTGATGATGTTAAATGCAAAAAAAAAATTCATTCGTGATTCCAAACTCTATTTTTGGTCAAATACTTAGCTAGACTTCTCTTGGTTGTCATGAACTCTAAATCTTGCTTGAACTTCTGGAAACCATGCACATCTCAAACATCGATTAGAATCTCTAAAATATTGATGGTTTCACTTAAGGCTTCATGATGATGTATTCATTTGGTGTAAACTTAGATTAATATCATGTTAGGTGTAGTACTTATGTGTAGTAGTTTTTTGTGATAGTTTAGTTCATGAGCTTTTAAAAAGTAACATCACATATCCAAATGGTCAAATGTTTTAATCTAAATATTCTAAGTATAATATCTAATGAATTATGGAGATATTGATCCCTTATTTGTAAAAATACAACATTGTTTTAATGTAAAACAAGTAGTGATGGTCTTGTACCACCAAATGTATCTCATTTTTATTTAGGGTCAATTTAGTACATGATTCAACAAACTATACATTTTGAATTTAGTGGGGGGAAATTTTGGAAAAATCCTATTTTTGACTACAATACATCCCTTTAAATCAAATATTTTTTAAAAAAAATAATTAATAATTTAATGTCCAAAATACTCTTATACATCCCACAACCACCTCTCAGCAAATTTACACGACAACAAAAAAACATAATTTGTCCACCACTTCTCGTAACATAACCATCACACATCCTTTCATCTAGCTCTTGTATCTCTTCGATCAACCACCACCTTCAGTCCCCTCTAGTTCATCATCCCTCTTACTTTCCTCGGATATTTTAAAAAAAATTGATGTTAAAATTTTTAATTTTTTTTAGTTATCTCACATTTGATATTCTTAAGAATTTTAGGGCTAAAGAAATGTGGAAAAATAAGTTAAGGGTCAAGAGGTAGAAGACGACAGGTTTGGTAGGCTGTTACCGAACATGTATGTTTGGTTCTGTTGGCCATTAAAAAACATATATGTTTGGTTTGATAGGACGTTATCAAACAAATATGTTAGGTTTAGTTGGCCATTATCAAATATGTTTGTTTGTTTCGGTAGTTCATTACCTAACCTTATTGATATGTTCGGTAGCCCTTACCAAACCTTACTGATGTATTCAGTAATTTCCTACCAAATCAATACGCTTTTTTTTCTTTTTTAAATATGTTTGTACAATCAAAAATGATTTTTTTTATTTAAAGTATAAGTCAACAACCACAAACTAATTTTCATAGGATAACAAATGAAGAACTATATGAAGTGCAATGTCTTGTGTATAAGAAAAATAAGAAAAATATCGACAATAGGATCTTCATTTGTTCTGGAGATTATAGTGGACCAACCTTTTATAGAGAGTATGGTGGATCCTTCTTATGATATGCCAATTGAGGAGGTGGTTCATCAATATGGAGACAAAAGTGGCACATCTCCAAATCGTGAAGTTAATATGTTTGTGCTGAAGAATTTTAAAATGTACGTAACATATAAAATTTACAACAAAGATATAAGTATGATAAAAGGAAAATGTAGTAATTAGATTTATAATATTTATTTTTACTTAATTGTTTGTAATTACTTCATGTAGTTTTAGGATGATCATGATTTGTTAAGACTTATTGGTTATTCTGAAGGATAGAGTGAATGGGATCTCAATCAATCCCATAATCAATATATTTCACAACACATATATCAATTAGAACTTGATTGTTTTATACCACACCATGAACAAAAATCACAACAAGGTATTGGTATCAGTATTTTTTCATGGATGTCTTCATTTTTTGGAAGTCATCGAGCCTTATCATAGCCATGGGGTGCTATGCCAATTTAAGCATATTCAGACTATTCGAGTTGATCCAATTATGCCTTCTAAGGTTAATGGAGGGTCCAACCTAAAGATGTACAAGGTGAAATTTCATTACATAGATCAGTATTGGACAAGTTGGGATAGTCACGTCTAATCTCAACAATCAAAAGGTACAATTGTTACTCTCACATGTTATTGTTCTTCAAACTACATACAATAGAATTAAAATATATCACATGACGAGGACAATGACATCTCAAACACATCATGCATATTGATATACAAAAAGAGATGTGGAAATTAGCATCCATTACTATTATAGTTACTTATAACTTTACATGATTCTACGATATGTACTAACTTTTTATTGTTTTTATTTTTTAGGGTGTGAAAGAAGCATTGGATATTGTTGAGCATGCTTATCAAGAGGAAAAGAGAAACTATCTAAGAAATTGTATAATAAATTTAAGAAAGTTCGAAATATCTTATAAGGATGTGTTAGTTCATCAGCAATAGACACGTATCAACCATCTTCTAATTAGATGAATACATAGGAAAATTAGTTTAAAAAATTAATTTTTAATGGAATTTATGTTGATTTTTGTGTTTTTCTATGGTCTATAAACCATGTACTTTGTATCTTATTTTATTAAACTTCCAAAGTTAATGCTATTGGTTTATATCAAATGAGGAATAACTATGATATATAAAAATAGGTAACATATGGTTAAGCATTATAATAGATTTGACACCATTAATGTAAATATCCATTGTTTTACAAGGATAACATACATCGACATACTAGACCTAATAAAGGTTGTATTAAATGCAACAAAAAAGACCAATTTGATTTGAAAGTGACCTTTAGTCTTATTCTTTGAGTCTATGATTTTGACAAGCATTGTAGATAAGTTTTATTGTACTACAATTTCGCTCATTATGTTGCTTCATCCTATACAAAATGTGCTTAGGCATAACGTTACATTTCGTCATACTAACTAGCAAATTCATCTCTTCAATAGTGAACTTTCATGAATATGTATGACCTTCAAGATATCATGTTAATCAAGGATTATATGTACAATACTCACCGCCATTTTCCAATGAGAACTATTTTCAATCATTCTTGTTCCGATTCGCTTCTCCTTCTCATCATTTTTTTTATCCTAGGATTCTTTTGGTTTTGTTGTAGAATGATAAACCATGTTTCTTTCACATGCAAAATCAATCCTAGGTCTTCTACCATCCGAACTCGTATCATACTTTTTCATCATAATCACCATTTCATTATTTGTCCTAGTAGACTTTGTCTATGCTATCAAATCTTCTTTTGAAATAAACACCTATATTAATAGAGTATAAATTAATGCATTCCAAATATGTATAAAGTAAACAATTATACGTACTATTTATTATAAATGTAAAAATATCTTATTTTATCTGTCTCGAATAAATTAATACAGTTAATACTTTATTCATCTATTAACTTGTATGCTCCATCATCCTGTAAAAAAATTAGATATTTAAAAACATTTCAAAAATATTTTGGTTTGGTAATGTTATACCGAAGATATATGAAAGGTTTGATAGTGTCTACCAAACATATCCTGAATGTTCAGCAGCTTCTACAAAATCATTTTTTCAATTCTTTTAACTTGGTTCAGTAATGGACTACCGAACATCCATGATATGTTCAATAGACACTATTTCAATTGTGTTATGGCTCCATTTTTATCAAGTTTTTCTTCCTTTTTCACATCAGTTGATGTATATCTTTTCCATTCTTAATATTTTTAATATTTTGAGTATCAAAATATTAGGTTTTGTGTGGAGGTAAGGATGAAGAATGAGTAGGATGTAGAAATGAATAAGAAGAAGTGGGATGTAGAGAGATGTGGAGATAAAAAAAAGGAATAGCTAATGGGATGTATGGAATGTGGGTTTTTTTTATTGTTTTTAATTATTTTATATTTACAGAGATATCTTGTAGTAAAATTTTCATTTAGGTGGTGTTTGGTTTATTGGAATGGAATTGGAATTAATTCCTTCCAATTTTATGTTTGATTGTGCTAAAAAGTGAGAATAGAATGTAATCAATTCCTAAAAGATAAGAATGATAATTCCTTCTCTCCTCCTTACGAATCATGATTTCATTCTCATCTTAATTTTTTGTTCCAATTTTACCCAAACTCTAAGTATAACCCAAAACATTATACCCTATAATTTATACCATATACCCTAAAGTCTAAATCTTAAAACCCAAAACCCTAAATCCTATTTAGAAAATTTTAACCCTAAACCTTAACCCACAAATATAACCTTAAACCCTAAACCCTAAACCCTAAACCTTAAACATTATACCCTATACCCTAAACCCTAAATCTCAAAACCCAAAACTCTAAATCTTAAACCTTAAACCTTAATTAGAAAAATAATAATTTTAACCCTTAACCAACAAATATAACTCTAAACCCTAAACCCTAAATCCTAAACCCTTAAATCTCAAACCCCAAACCTTAAAACACTAAAACCTATTTAGAAAAATAATAATTTTAATAATATAATTTATTTTTAAGTAATAATTATTTAGAAAAATAATTATTTTAATAATGTATTTTGTCTTAAGAAAACAATAACAATTAAATAATATTATTTAAATTTTACTGAATATAGGGGTATTAAGGTAATATATAGTGTTTTCCATTTTATTCATTTGTAAACCAAAAATTGTAATATTGATTGCTTCTTTGATTATAGTTATCAAATCAAATAATATTGTTTCATTTTCATTCCATTCCATTCCATTCTCATTCTCATTCTCGTTTCAATTCCATTATGCTAACCAAATGGCACCTTAGTGGTATGTTGAGTATACTGACATAAAATTGAGATTAAGTTTGTCTTTTTTGATTTTTTTTCTTGTCTTCACTATCTTTTTGTGCTTCTCTCTTCTGCATCTTGTTTACCTTTTTTGTCCAAAATCTCCAATGAACCTAAATTTGTTTTCTTGGAAAACAATCACCACTTTTAAAATTCTCTCTCTAAAACTCTTACCCTCTATCTACATTGAAACCATAATCCTCGTGATGCAATATAATTTACATGGTCAATTTTAACGTTATTGCTAATATAGTTCTCATCACCACTTTTTTGATGCCCACTCGATAGGCATATAAATTTAGCTTCATCTGATAAAAGCCATGATGATTTGAACCGACTCTAAACTTAATTAAGATCAAAGAAGATTGGCATGGTAGCTAAATTATTATATGCCAAACATTTGAGTAACCTTGCTCGAAGTTTGAGTTAGGTTTATAAAATATATGTAAACTTGACAATTCATGTAATTATTTTGATGGTTTCTTGTATGATTTGAACTATAACACTAACTCAAGTCTACAAAGTTCGATTAAATTTGAGCTTTATACCTAACTTTTCTCTATCTAAAATGTTTATGAGCCTAAATGTCCAATCAGAAGATCTACAAAATAGGCCATTAAAGTCATTTTGTTGAATCGACTTTAAATTAAAAGACGTAAAATTTAAAGTCAGTTTAATGTGTGCACCGACTTTAAACGTAAAAATTGATTTTTTTTTTACATATTGTACTCATTTTCTACTCTACTAATAACCTGTATTTGTTCACTTATAGCATAAAAAACCAAAATCTATTTAACAAAGTTTAAATAATAATACAAATAATTGAAAAATTAAATATAATTAATTACTTGATAATTAAATTTATTACAAAAAAATTAATGTATATACAATACATATATATAGTTAACTTAAATTACAAATAAAATAATATCGTCAAAGTATCATAGATTTTGTGATATTCTCACTTTATTTCAAGGAGAGCAAGCTTGGTTGGCTTAGAATCACTAGCATAGTGACAAGGAAACTCAGCAAAAAGCAGATGGTCCATATAACAATTCATTTTCCTACATACATGAGCACGTAAACATCTATCAAACAAGCAGTCTAAACTTCAGAGATATATGAATGGAGAAATTAAAGCATTATAAATATTACCATAGTATTGTCCTATCTTATTCAAGCCTCACTTGTTCCAACCAAAGAAATATACGTAATTAAATTCAAAATAAGAATATAATATCATGAATTCACAAAAAATAACTTATATATAAGTTGGCAGGCCAGTTGTTTCAAGAGAGATGAGATGAAGTTTGGGCAAAAAATAGGTCCATAAAACAATGCATTCCCTTAAATATATTAGCACATAAACATCTTTTAACATATATAAGTTATTTTTTGTGAATTTATGATATTACACTGGAATGATGATTCTTGGGTGGTTTTCCTGTACTTGGCTGGCCAATGACTACCATGATGTTGTCATAAGGAAAGTAGGCAAGAGAGATGAGATGAAGTTTGGGCAAAAAAATAGGTCTATAAAACAATGCATTCCCCTAAATACATAAGCACATAAACATCCATCAAACAAGGGACTTCAGACACAGGAATAGAGAAATTAAAGCATTATAAAAATTACCATTAGGTTTTCATATGCTATTCAATATCATCAGAATCTTTTCTTGATTCTTCTTGTGATGATATAATTTGAACCATGTGTTCTGCCCATTTCTCTCGTAAATCATTAAATTTACGGGTCATAGCCTGTCTTGTTCCAACCAAAGAACTACATGTATTTAAAATCAAAATAAGAATGCAATTTCATGAATTCACAAAAAATAACTCATATATGTTAAAAATGTATATTGGTAAAAGATATTATTACATCTTCAATTGGAATTTTGATATTTGTGATGATTTCACTCATAAACTTCATGACATAATAACCACACATGACTCCATCATTTTGTTATGGAACCTACAAAAAACAAGTGTACATAATTTTCCATATTCGAACATCTTTATTTTTCAATAGTAAAATTAATAAAATTATTAATATTCACTTGTACATACTATAATTTTATTCCATATAATCTTATGAGATGTTTTAAGGGCAATTCCCCTAAATTTTTTCCATAACTTCCATGCCCTATCAAGGTTTAAACTGGTTAGTTTTTTATTAAATATTACAAAAAATAATAGAAGAAACCAATAGCTAGATATAACTCTTACATTTCAACAACTATTTTTGTATCTTTACTCAATTCTATAGAAGTTGAGTCACAGTACCAAGCATGATTATTGAACAGATCAAGGATTACCAAAATCCAATGATCTTGGTTTTATTCAAACCTTAGTGGCCAAGGGATTGTCAACTTTGATTTCTATTAAGTGTTAATGCCCTATCACATAATTGTTTAGCTTTGATGCTAACATCCATCTCTTGATATTGATTGACATATGAAGAATCATAGAAAATTGCTAAATGTGATGAGTGATTATGTTGAAGTCGATAATAACATGCCCCATATAAAATAAATATATATAAGTAATTAGATAATATAAATATAATTATATACGTTCTGCATAAATGAAAGAAATTTATTGATTGAGGAATCACCTTTTCTACACTTGAATTATACTTAAATCGATCATTTGATATTCAAATATTTGCAATATGTACTCGATCAATATATATGTTTGGCCGATGTCTACGCCAGATATTTCTATAGGAAGTGGAAAAGTCCATCCATCATTTATGCTAGATTCCTTCGCAACAATAGTCATCAAAGCACCAAGATTTATGTTGAAGTTTAAAGCATAACCATAACTATACTTTTACCAAGGCTTCTTCTTGAATGACTTAGTGCACAATGAATGGCCATTAGACATAGATTTACCACGAGATACTTGCTTTGTATCTCTTAAATGTACCTCATTTACAAGTTCTGGTATAATAGACTAAAGAAGAAGTATTATGTATGTTAGTAACAATAAAGGATATAATAAAATAATAGTAGTAAAAAATTGTTATCTTTTAAGTAAAAAAATAGTACCATGTCAAAATTTAGAACAATTTGTTTCAAAAGCCAAGCCACATACTATCCCTCCATTTTTGTATCGTTCCAATAACAATAAAATCTATTGATGAAGGATGTTTGAACAAACATTTCATATTTTGTAAAAACTTCAAGTTTTATATATAATAAATAAAACATATAATAAAAAATAAAAATAATAGATTATCTACACCAGAAATTAAAATCTTACCACATATGATTCATCAAATAGAGGAAAACTCCCATGTGGGGTAGCTATTGGATGTACATTCTCATCAAAACGCTCATCATGATATAATTGGTGGTAAGAATGCATAGATTACATTGGAGAAAATGAACCACTACCTGACTACATTTGCATTCCTCGCATAAAGGGAGAACCAATAGGATTACTTTTTTGCATGGATGGTCGTATGCTAATTAGTGCTCAAAAAGTACTAAAATTACCATGATTTTATGCACGTTAATTCGTTAAAAATATATATATATTTATATGATTTTATCATATATTTATATAAATCTATCTTTTTGGAATCACAGGTATTTTATTATTTTTCAGGTATTTTTGCTTAAAAAGGTAACTTAAAGACTCAAAGAAAAATACTGGAGGTAATACATCACAAATATATTCATAAATTAAATGAGGAGGAGTCAAAAAAAGATGGAAAAATTGGACAAAATGGGTCAAAAGGGTCAAAAATGTCAAAAAGGATGAAATTGCTCACGCAGCCACCCACCAGTGCCGACCAATGCGCGCAGCACGCCCAGCAACACCGTCCAATGCGCACAGCATCCTCTGCACGCGCCGCTGTGCTCACCTGTCCCATTCTGTGTGCGCCGTCGCGCCCTACCTACCATGACATCGGTGATGATGTAATCATTACCTACTACATGTTTCCTCCATCTTTAATCATTTTTCCACTCATTGTTTCTTCCTATCCTCGCCTATAAATATCTTCATTCTCTCCATATCAAAGCACACCTCAAAAACATCTTCTTCTCTCTTTATTTCTTAGTTTTTAGTTTTCCTTAGTTTTAGAGTTCTTCTCTTTTTGAGAAGAACTAATTATGTTTTTGTAATTTAATAGCTTTTTTATTCAATAAATGGAAATGCAAATTTTGTTTGGAGGTTTTCCAACAACAGGAATAACATCAAAGTACTTTAAGGATTTTATTTTTTTTACAGTTATTTTTTATGTTATATTCTTATATGTTATATTTAATTTGTCTGAATTAAATTTAACTTTGCTGACTGTTTGTAAACATGATATAATACTAACGTTGTTATGCTTGCGAAATATTAAATAGGTATAAATCTCTAAAATGAATTGATTTTTTTTATTCAAGATTTTATATTAAGAATGTTAGAGAGAAATATATTATTTTTCATTACAAACTTAAATCTAAAAATTTGATTTTAAGGTTTAGTTATCCGGTCTGATTTAGAGTAGTGCTCTTTTATTTGTTGGTACAATCGCCCGATAGTTAAAGTGAAGCTCTATTTCAAAAGTTTTTATAAGAATTATTATCTGAAAATGTATTGACAACATGTTTTCAGTAATGGTTTTAAAACTTGAAAGTGAGTACTCGGATAATTAAATTCTTAGGTTTAATTTGGACACCTTGAATAAAGTTTAAACTGTATAACCCTACCAAATGTGGCATTTAAATGGTTCATTTTCAATCTCTTAGAAAAAAGAAATTAAATTAATTAACAAAATTAGTTATAAACCCCACTGATGAGTGCTCAAAAAGCACTAAAATAACCATGATTTTATGCAAATTAATTGATTAAAAATATATATATTTATATGTTTTATCATATATTTATATAAATTTGTCTTTTTCGGAATCACGGGTATTTTTATTGTTTTTCAGGTATTTTGGCTTAAAAATACAACTTAAAGACTCAAAGAGGAATACTGGAAGCAATACATCACAAATATATTAATAAATAAATGCGGAAAGGTCGACAAATATGGAAAAATTGGACAAAATGGGTCAAAAAGGTCAAAAAGGAGAAAAACGCGCCGCCGCGCCGCCCAGCCGCCGCGCCCCAGCACCCAGCTCCGCCCCAAGCTGCGCGCGGGGTTACTGTTCATGCGCGCAGCACTGCGCGCGGGGGTACTGTTCATGCGCGCAGAACTGCGCGCGGGTTACTGTTCATCCGCGCGTGCCGACACTCATTTTTCACGTACAGCCGCCTCATGACGTCATGTTGATGTCATCAATGACGTCAGCATTTCCATTACGTGTTTTTACATTTTTTTACTCATTTTTTCTCTCCATCCTCACCTATAAATACCCTCCTTCCCTTCACTTCAAAATCACACCTTCAAAACACAATCTCTCTTCTTTCTTTCTCTCTTTTCTTAGATTTTTAGTTTTTCTTAGTTTTTCTTATGTTTTCTTAGTTTTTAGCTTTTCTTAGTTAATTTCTCTTAGATTTAGAGTTCTTCCCTTTTGGGGAAGAACTAGTTATGTTTTTGTAATATTTTAGCTCTTTGATTCAATAAATGGGAGTGCAAATTCCGCTTGGAGTTTTTCCAGCAACGGGAATAGCGTCGAAGTTCTGTAAGGATTTTATTTTCTTTACAGTTATTTTTATGCTTTATTCTTACATGTTATATTTAATTTGTCTGTGGTTAAATTTAACTGTGCTGGCTGTTTAGTAAACATGATGTAATAATGACGTTGTTATGCTTGTGAAATATTAAATAGGTAAAAATCTCTAAAATGAATTGATTTTATTTTTATTCATGATTTTATATTAAGAATGTTAGAGAGAAATATATTATTTTTCATTACAAACTTAAACCTGAAAATTAGATTTTAAGATTTAGTTATCCGGTCTAATTTAGAGTAGTGCTCTTTTATTTGATGGTACAATCGCCCGGTAGTTAGAGTGAAGCTCTATTTCAAAAGTTTTTATACGAATTATTATCTGAAAATGTATTGACAACATGTTTTCGGTAGTGGTTTTAAAACTTGAAAGTTAGTACTCGGATAGCTAAATTCTTAGGTTTAATTTGGACACCTTGAATAAAGTTTAAACTGTCTAACCCCACCAAAGGTGGCATTTAAATGGTTCATTTTCAATCTCTTAGAAAAAGGAATTAATTTAATGAGGCAAATTAGTTATCAACCCCACCCATAGGTGTTAATTGATTTGTTTAGTTAACAAAGAATATCTAACCCCACCAAAGGTGGTATTCATACAAAAAAGGGAGAATCAATAAATATCAATTCATATCTTTAATAACTTAGATAATATGAGCAAGCATAATTAACTTAGTTATTATATCCATAAATACTCCGCCATTATAAATGATAAAATTTGCATAAATGTTTATTGAATCTATGTTTATTTTTATGTAAGTAGATTAAAAACACAAAACCCCAAAATATCGTGACAGGATGTTTAGGATTTAATTTCGTTTTTAAAAGTTTGAATAATAAATTAAAAACCACACACATTCCTTCCTTAGATCGACCTTGGGAGTATACTTATCATTTTCTACTAAATAATTCGTGCACTTGCGAGAGTTTTATAAATATTAAAACCAAAGTATTGGCAAGAATCGGCGATGCCGGTTTTCGCTCATCAAGTACCATAGGTGTTATTTTATTTGTTTAATTAACAAAAAAATATCTAACCCCACCAAAGGTGGTATTCGTATAAAAAATAGAGAATTAATAAATATCAATTTATATCTTTAAAAACCTAAATAATATGAGCAAGCATAATTAACTTAGTTATTCTATCCATAAATACTCCACTATTATAAAAGATAAAATTTGCATAAATCTTTATTGAATTTGTATCTATGTTTATTTTTATGTTATTAGATTAGAAACACAAAAACTCAAATATCGTGATAGGATGTTTAGGATTTAATTTCATTTTTAAAAGTTTGAATAATAAATTAAAAACTATATATATTCCTTCCTTAGATCAACCTTGGGAGTACAATTATCATTTTCTATGAAATGATTCGTGCACTTGCGAGAGTTTTATAAATATAAAACCAAAGTATTGGTAGAATCGGCGATGTCGGTTTTGCTCATCATATGCCTGACATGGATGGTTGCATGCTTGGCCAATATGGCATGCCCTGATTGTAATAAGATGTCGTGCCTAACAAGTGTTGTGCTTGATATTCTTTTAAAGTGGCAATCTCACTTAACATTCAGGCTTTAAAGAAATTGAGTTCTTCTTCAATTTTATTGTACTTTTCCTTACTGACTAACTGAGGCTTTTGTTTTTAAATGTTAAAATACTCCATATAACCATCATATTGTCTACCTCCCCTAACACGACCAGGATGCTCTCATCCTAATACATGATATATAGCATCTCTCTCAGGCTCTTCGATTATTTCACCCCTGGATATTTGTTCTTGAACAGCTCTACACAAATAATAAAGCAAAAAAAACATATCATACATTATTACATCAATTATTAAAAATCATATGGACTTTGTGTCAACCAAAATTACTAACCAACTTATTTAGTTGTTCTTCTCCTCGCTTAGTCATTGGTCTTGACTTCTTTGTTTTGGGAGTCTTTGTTTCTATGTACAATTCAGATCAGGTAACCGGTCTACCAAATTCAACTTCCTACATAAATTAAATAAATTCATTAACCATGACATCAACTTAAATTTGAGAAAAATAAATATAAAAATATTTATAAATTAACACAAATTAATAATATCATTCTATATCTAACTTCAAGATTTGAAGACCTCACAATACGGTTAGGAAGAATATTATGCATTTGTATATTATGATGTTCTTCCCTAATAATTTGAAATTCATCTATATGTCTATAATCCAAAAAGTATTTCCAAACTTGAGGTGTAATCTAGGGGTGTCCTTTAGGGATTTTGTAGAGCTCTACTTCATCAAGTGGTTCCAAATATGGAAACACATAATTTCTTATCAATCTGGAAGTTTTGTATTCCTTCCATGCCTTATTTGCAATCTTATAATACTAGCTCTTCCAAGTGTCATCAACTTTATAACAATTCTGTAAAAACACACTACAAAAGATTAGATATAATACAAAAAAGATATAATTTATGTAATTAGTTATAAAATATAATAGACTTTATACAAATGGTTTTCCGTATTTTTAACTTTTCATCTTTGTCAACCTAACTCCAATCATTTATATTGATTAGTATACTTGACTTCACAAGTCTACCAATAGAGGATGTCAATTGTTGGCCATTTTCCCTATTGGATTACCAATAGCATCGAATAGAAAGGGTACTCTATCATCTGGGTTAAGTGGAGCATCAGGTATATTCGCCCAACCTCTTCTTTTCAAATGCCTCAATGGATCATTTGGATCTGCATGCTCCATTACCCTAGAATCCATGAAATATCTACAAACAATGAAGAAATATAAATTAATTGAAAATTTTAGGAACATACATATATATAAACATCTAGGAGTTATTAGAAAAATATAGAACATACATTATGTTTAATTAAGACGTTGATCATATATATATATATATTCCTTCATAATTACTTCGAGTACATGACAAAGAATCATCATCATCAACTAGATCATAACATACATTAGGCAATTTTTTTGAGAAATGACTAATAGTGGATAATGTATCAAGTATAGGGTCATCATCTTCTAAAGCATCAAAATGGTAAAACTCTTTTTGTGGAAGCGTTAATTTCATCCTTCATTTTTTCAGGTATATTAAGTAATGTACCAATCAAGCTCTCACATATTTTTTTCTCAATGTGCATGACATCTAAGATGTGACGAATGTGTAGGTCTTTCCAATAAGTTAATTCCCAAAATATTTATTTTTTATTCCAACAACCATGGTCTACTAATTTAGTAACATTTTCATTTTCACCTTTTTTATTAGTTGAACTCTTTCGTTTCCCTACCTTAGTGAGTATTCTTTTTTTCATCTTTCCATATCGTTTGAATGTCATACCATTCAATTTATTTAACATCTCAACACCTCACAAAGGTTGGGATGCATGATCATGATCTTCTTCACTATAGAATGGTTTCTTTTGGTATCTAAACTTGTGTCCAAATGAAAAAACTCTTCTATGTCTTCTATAAGACATCTTTGGTCTGTGAACAAGATAAGTTGCAAAAGTACCATCACTACATATAGTGCAACCCTTATAACATTTTGTTGCATGTCCTAATAAGTTCCCATAAGCAAGAAAATCATTAATTGTCCATAAAAAGGTGCCCCTCAATTTAAAGTGTTCTTTTTTATGTGCATTGTAAACATTTACACCATCATTTCAAAACATCTTCAAATCATCTATCAAAGGTTGCAAATATACATCAATATCAACACTGGGTTGTTTCGGTCCTGAGATCAATAATGTTAACATCATGAATTTTCTTTTCATACATAACCAAGGAGGAAGGTTATATGTTACCATAATTACTGGCCAACAGCTATATCTACTACTAAGGGAACTATATGGATTAATTCCATCAGTAGCAATGGCAAGATGAAGATTGCACAGATCAGATGCAAATTGACGGGATAAATTATCTACTAATTTCCAATTTAGAGAATCACAAGGATGATGTACCACCCCATCATCAGATCGATTATCTGAATGCCAAGTCAACATCTTTGATGTCTATTTACTTTTGAACAACCTTTGAAAGCAAGGAATCGGAGGAAAGTACCAAAGAACATTTGTGGGCACACCTTTCTTAGGTGTTGTCTCATTTGTAGCATACTTTTACACATCGTACAATCATCTAATGTCTCATATTATTTTCTATAAAGAATGTAATCATTTGGACAAGCATGAATCTTATGATATTCCATGCCAAATCAACTAAGAGATTTCTTCACTTCATACATTGAAGATGGAAATTCAATACCCTCAGGAAACATATCAATTAGTAGATTTAGTACTTTTGTGAATCCCTTGTCAAAGAAACCATGTTTTGCCTTCACATAGTACAAATGAAAAAATTCTGACATTTTAGTGTATTTCTTGCATTTTGGATACAACGGTTTTTGGGCATTTCTAGAAGTTTTTTAAAGATTTTGGGATCATCTTCAACACCATGAAACATATTTTTTATCTGTACATTATGATAAGATGTATGTAATCCACTCACATTCTTATTTATCTCTTCCACATGAGTACTATCAATATTTTCTCCATGATAATAATACTAACATTTATAGCTCAAAAGAATACAACTACGGATAAGGTGATACTTAACCTCGTCAACTTCATGAAATCGCTCATTTTTACATTTAACACATAGACATCAAATCATATTAATTTCATTATTATGATTTCTACAAGAAAATTCCATGAAACTTTTAACTCCAGAAATGTAGTCCTGCTCAATTCTACACTTTGACATCCAAGATTTTTCCATTTTCTATTAATGACATTAAGCATATTAAATATGTATCCAATCAATACATTTCATGTATTACTATATATGAATTCCCTAATTATTAGAATATATACCAAAACATACATAATGCAAAAATTTATCATTTTAATCATTTTAAAATTGTATTACTTTTACTTAATAAAATATAATTATTTATATGTAAATAAATTTATCCACTCACGGTAAATATTCTAGTCTCTCAAACCCACAACATTCACATATTATTTCCATAGAAAATCAGACAAACAAATAATAACATGCATAATACAAAACATACATAAATAAAAAAATGTATTAAAAAAATAACTTAAACTGAATAATAAGTGTGTATGATTAATAGAAATATTTACAATGAAGTGACAAAATGAATAAAAATGGTGTTTTGTAAGTGATAAAATGGGTATAAAAAATTTGAGTTTAGCTCGAAAAAATAGGGGATCTGGAAGATAATTTGGAGAGGAAGAAAACCCACTAAACAGCGTTGGAAATGGTGGTCGAAGGTGGCCAAAAAATGAGAAAGAGTGGAGGAGGTGAAGCTCGATTTTGAGTTTTTTTGGGTGCTACAAATTAAAATTGATGTTCTGATGGACGAGAGAAGAGAAATGGAAAAATACACGTGGATAGCATCGATTGATGTGTTGAACCGAAGTTACACATGTGGATAGTGTCAATTCTACGTGTCAACTGATGCTACACACGTAGAACTGACGCTATCACTACTACAAAAAAGGGTATTAAAGTTGGTTAAAACTGACTTTAAACCAATTTAAAGTCGATTCGCTGAACCGACTTTAAATGAAATGACTTAAAATGTAAAGTCGGTTCAACGTGTGAACCGACTTTACGTTTAAAGTCGGGTAACGCGATGAACCGACTTTACTCATTTTCTACTATACTCAAATTAAAACATGTATTGGATCACTAAATAATAGCAGGAAAAAATCTATTTAACAAATAGTTTAAATAATACAAATAATTGAAAAATAAAATATTAATTAATAGTAGAAAAATTACCATGGTGTATTCTTCTCTGGATGTTATAATACAAACCTACATATATAATACAAAACTTTATACACATAAATAACAACACATAATAACAGAAAAAATACGAATAATAAGTGCGTAGAATTAATAAAAATACTTACAAGAATAAATGAAGTGACAAAATGAAGGAAATGAAGAAAAAATGGTGTTTTGTATGTGAGAAAAGAGTATAAAAAATTGAGTATTTTGCTTAAAAAAATAGGGGATCTAAAAGATTAGTTAGAGAGGAATAAAACCCACTACCCAGCATTGGAAATGGTGGTCGTAGGTGGCCAGAAAATGAGAAAGAGTGGAGGAGAAGTGGAGAAGGATTTGGGTTTTTGAGAGTTATGCAACGCTAGGAATAGTTTCTGTTTGGGGAAGAAAGAAAAAAAAATTTATCCACTTGTGTAGCGTCGGTTGACGTGGTGAACCGACGCTACGCTACGTGGATAGCATCGGTTCTACACAGAACTAACTTTAAATTCATTATAAGTCATTTTTTTCCAAAAACTGACTTTACATATCGACTTAAATACCCCTTTTTGTAGTAGTGTATCCACGTGTGTAGCATCAGTTCAACACGTCAATCTACGCTATCCATATGTATTATTTTTTTTTATTTTAACAGTTTTTAAAATTGAAATTAAACAATACAATTTTTTTATTTTTTTGGTCAATTATTTTTTAAGATTTTAATTAACTATAGACCTTTAATATTTTTTGAAAAAATTTTTGTATTGTTTTTTTATGCTATCCAAATTCAATAACTACGTATGAAAAACATGTACATAAAATTAAGTACGTATCTAAACAAATACAAAAAATTCTATAAATTATATAATTTTAAAAACCAATTGACTAAAAAAAAGATTATACTATATATATATTCAAATTTAATTTTAAAAAATTCAAATAAAATAATATTTGACCAAAACAAATTGTATATAATAAAAAAATTAATTACGTGGATAGCATCGGTTGACATGTAGAACCAACGCTACATGTAGCATCAGTTTTCTAAAAACCGACTTTACATATCAACTTAAATGTCACATTTTGTAGTTGTGTTGACTGTTGAGTGATGCCTGAACTTGAAGTTTTATTCTTGAGCTAGTGTAGCCTACTCGAATTTATAACGTTTCATCTTGATCTTCATCAAATGACGGTTACTAAAACTCTTAATGTATATACCACACAACCCCTTCTGGAGATTGCAATTTTTTTTTTGTGTATTTACATATTCCTTGCTTTTGATTCTCAAAGAAAATTAATCTTGAGGAAGAACAAAGCCATACTAGCATATAGTAACACTATTTATAATTCACCATCTTCTATTCATTTCAAGGTTTGGTTTTATGTTATTTAAGATTATTTTGTTTTCTTAATAACTCAATTTCACAATAAGGGATAATATCAATAATATCTCTTTTAAGTTTTTAAAAATACTACAAAATACTTCTAAGTAACCATTAATTAACAAAAAAAATTATTATAGACAAATTTTATAAAATTCTCCTAAAGGATAAAAAAAATATTAGATACATCTATATAGGAAGAATCCAAATAGTAATAAAAGTACATTTTATAGAATAAATAGATATGCAACTAAAATTAACACTCCTAGATAATAGAATAATAAATATGAAAGATGTTTTATTAGGAATGATCCATGATACCATAAATCAAAATTCACAACATACCCTAGGTTTTTCATTAACATTAATGGTAAAAACCCAAAGCAAGTATTAAGTTTAGTTTATGAATTTAAATGAGGAGATTTAATAAAAGAATTAAATCATTCATTTTTAATACACTACATAATATGATATTCATTAACAAACATTCATAATAATTCAATATATGAACAAAATAAATTTATAAAAATAAATAAAACTTTCCAAGAAATTAGAAAAATAATAAAACCACAAATACTAACATACATTGAAATACTGGAAGAATAGAACTTAGATATTAAATAAAAACCTTTGACAATAGAAAGAAAAAGTAATTTATCAAGAATTACATTTATAAATCCTGAAGGAAAAACCTCTAACAAAGATAGAGATGTCACATATCTAAAATAAGAAGTTAAATTAACAAAAGTATTAGTCAATGATGTAATATTAGGAAAAAATGATATTATTATTCCAATAATGTTAAAAAAACAAACTACATAATTTAATTTTGATGAAAGCCTAATAAGCATATCATAAAATAAAAATAATAAAAGATTTAATTTTTTTAGCAGAAGAAATAGATACAATACAATAGTTAAACATTAAGTTCCTAAAAGACATGAGAGAATATGGTTACAATAAAAAATTACAACAAAACATACATAAAGAATTTACAGAATTAAGAATAGATGTAAATAACATACCTAGAAAAATGAAATTATAGGTTATAAGTTTGATTCTTTTGTAGGATTAAACAAAGAACTACTTCGAAGATCAAATGCATTGATACCTAGAAATAAGAAGGAAAAAAAAAGAAGAAAAAAACCCAAAGATAAAAGGAAGCTATAATCCTAGTCAATAGAATATAGAAGAGAATTAGAAGAATAGTTTATGAACCCTAAAAATAGGAACATAAAAAATTAGTTAGTTTATTAACATTAACATATGAAGAACTAGGAAGGCATTATGATGAAAAACTTTGTACAAACAAAGAAAAAATGATATGATAATAATCAATGAAATTGATTTTGAACTAGAAAATATGATCCCACAAAATCATATGAAAGCAATTTCTTTACTAGTTCCTTATCAAGAAGGAACATCTGACCCACATA
Organism: Hippophae tibetana; assembly: GCA_037013495.1. Lineage (NCBI taxonomy): Eukaryota > Viridiplantae > Streptophyta > Magnoliopsida > Rosales > Elaeagnaceae > Hippophae > Hippophae tibetana. The sequence goes on along the minus strand of CM072807.1, from coordinate 20,655,495 downwards.
GATGAGAAATAAATAGGCAAAGGGCAAAAGAACCTAACCTTCCATATAGAAGAAAACAACAATGCAAAATGGAATAAGGATTGCATTACGAAACTAGAGATAGTATCCCACTAGAATTCAAACTTCATGAAAACTATAGATCTGATCTATTAGATTTAGACTCTATAAGAGATAGAGAAAAAAGCCTTAGATTAATGGTGTAGTGGTATGAGCGTAATCATACAAACTTCTCTAACCACACAATCAAACCATTCAACTTGTTTAGTCTTAGTAGCTTACAAAATAACATGAAATGTTAAAGTTTGAGTTACAAATTTAATAGAACAACAACATTTACAAATACAAAAGAATGCTCGCACAGATAAGGAATACTAAGATACTATAATAAATGAAATATAAAAGGAATTTATTGGAGAAAAAAAAGGTGACATGTTACTAAATCCAATGAAAATGGAATAAAATTTGTTATGATAAATGGAATAAAAAAAATCCTAACAGAATAATGGAATAAAAAAATAGGAAAACTATATCAAATACTTTAGGAGGAAGAATAAAAAATCTTAAAAATTGGATAATATTTAAACATCAAGAAAGATAAGAAATAAACAATTCAAAGAAAATGATAAAATTTGTTATGATACAAGAGATTTTAAAATACAAGAAAATATAGGAAAATATATTTTAGGAGAAAAATGTATAAGCCACTAGAAAAACAAAATTCATCTGAAAAAATACAAATGTTGGATCTACAATAAGGAAGAACATTATGCTAATGAATGCACTAACAGGCTTCAACATAAAAAGAATTTAAAAATAAATTTTCATAGAAAACAAAAATCCTAGAAAAAGCCTTTAAGATGGAAATGGAACAAATATAGAAATAAGATATAGATGATACTAGTAGTATTTATCTATTAGAAGAAAATAACTCACTTAGAAGATGAATACTCTTTATCATAAGATGAATGATTTGTATAATATTACAAATCTAAACAGTACCTATATTAAGGTAGGATTGAAATTTAAAGGTTATATAAGTTAACATTTACGTGCATATGTAGATACAGGAGCTAGTATGTGTGTAACTAGCAAATATGTATTCCAAAAAGAACTCTAAAAACAAGCACCAAAAGATTTAATTATAAGAATTGCTAACAATATTACAATAAATCTTAACAAAGTTTTAAAAGATATATATATGATCAGAGAATGAGAGAAATTTCATATTCTTACCATATATAAACAAGAAACAAGAGTTTATTTATTAATATGAAATAATTTTCTAAACATTTACCGACCCTTTACTCAATATTTAGAAAAAATAAGTTTAACAACACTAAATAGTGAAACTATTTATGTATCAAAAATAAGAAAAGGTGCGATATTATCAAACCTAAATTTTATGCGACACCATAAAAGGAAAAAATGTTGTGAGATAAATACAAAGCAACAACCTTATTTAGAAAATATTTCATTAGATATAAAAGATAAACAAAACTTCTTTCTTAATGAAATACAGAAAGATAAAGCCTTAACAAGAATAAAACAATTGTTACAAATAATAAGTTTAGAAAAAAAAAACCCTTTAGATCCTAAAATCAACATGTCTAAAATAATAGCAAGCATAAAATTAAAAGATCCTAACAAAGTCATAAGAGTAAAAGCAATGATTTATACCGCAAAAGATAAAGATGAATTTAGAAAACAAATTCAAGAACGTTTAGAATTAAAAGCCATAATATCCAATAATTTACCTCAATCAAATCCATCATTTTAAGTTGAGAAAGAAGATGAGAAAATAAAAAAATAAAAAAAGAGTGATAATAAAATTCAACACTTTGAACAAAAAAAACATTGATGATGGATATTTTATTCCAAAGGAAAAAAATTACTATCATTAATAAAATAAAATAAATATTTCTCAAGTTTTAATCGCAAAAGTTGATCTTAACAAATAATACTTGATAAAGAATCAAATAAATTAACAGCATTTAGTTTCTCACAAGGACAATTTCAATGGATAATTGTACCATTTTGACTAAAACAAATACCAAGTATTTTCAATGGATAATTGTACCATTTTAACATTTGTTGTGTATACATCGATAACACTTTAGTATTTAGTAATTACTTGAATAAATATTACTTAGATATAATTAAAGTCTTACAAGAATGCAAGAAATAAGGACTTGTTCTATCAAAAACAAAGGTTGTCATAACTCAACAAAAAATAAATATTTAGGAGTAGAAATAAAAAATGGAAAACACCATCTCCAACCTCATATATTAAAAAATATACAAGGATTTTCTAGTGAAATCAAAGATAAAAATCAATTATAAATATTTTTTAAGATTTTTGACTTATGCAAAAGCATACATCAAAAAATTAACAGAAATACGAAAAACCATTACAAATTAACAGAAATAAAGATTGAGATATTATATCTTAAAAAATCCTTAAAGAATACCATCAAAGAGGTTAACCCCTCGACTAAGCATGAAGAACTTAAATGTTCAAACTACAAAAATGATGAGATTATCTCAGATGAAAAAAAAAAGAATCAAAATTTTCAAAATAAGTGAAAAATAAAACAATCTCTCTATAGAGAAAAAGAAAGAAAAGCTCAATTGGACAAATGAAACAAAAAATGAAGAATCCTCAAAGACTAAACTTTATGTAATCTACGATGTCCCCAAACCAAGAATTTATACTAATTAACTAGAAGCTAGCAAAGTCATAACAAGCTTCAATGGAATAATTCACAAATCATTTAGCAACAGAATAAAAGAAAAAGGTAAGTTTTGCCAATAATAGAGTGTCAAAATTATTAACTCCTTTGGAGGTAACTAAGAACTATTTTCAAGTAATACAATAATCAGCTAGTCTTTGCATATTGAAGACAATCAGAAGGATACATAGACCAGTGCTATTCAAAGAAGTAACCAACAACTCTCTTGTTTCAGAAGAAGAAAGAGATCGACACAGGAACCTCACAAGACAAAAATGATTAAAATTTGTATAACCTAACCAAAAATCTATTAAGGAACATCTTGATGATATGAAGTTCTATACTTTATAGAAAGAATTTCCTACATGTATCAAATTCAATATCCGAGAAGGAGCAAATCCAATGTTTATATACAAAACATTCCATGTTGGGTTAATAGAAAACTTGTATCTAGGAAATAATTTAAATGAGTTAAATTATTTTCCTGAAAACTTCATAAAATCAATCAAAAAAATTAGAAAGAAAATTAAGGATATTGATAAGCATGTTTATTAAGATTATTCAATTCAATTATGAATTCGAATCAAGAAATTTCAATAAGTCTGTATCATTTCATTAACCTTGGACTTGCTGACACCAAAAGGGAATTTAATCATCCCAAATCTTTTCCAAAAAAGAAATTTGATTTAGAGGAATTAAGCATAGAACGTGACCAAATGCTAAGCCATATTTATTATGAACTAAGAAAAATTAATAACTCTTCTGGAGTTAAAGTTAATTATTCTACCAGCAAAGTAATTATCGCCTCACGAGATGGTGAAAAGATCAAGCAATGAATTAGAAGTAAATGTAGAAAGCGAGAAAGCATTATGTTATTATGTTAGATTGTAGGCTAGGGACCACAAATGCATTTATTGCATTAAAGATAAGGAAGAAGACGTAAAGAGTTAAATGTAGGATCCTTACACGGTAAATTAGCGCCTCAACCTCAATAGTATAGGTGTTAACTAAGAAAAGTTACGTAAAGTAGTGAAATCTTAATTATGTAAAAGAGAATCCTTACGTAATTTAATAAAATGATTTCATAAAGCTTTTTTAAATATAGAAATTTGGACATAATCATATCAAATATAGAACAAAATAATGAAATACAAGAATTAAATCATTGGTTAGATAATGAATTTAATCTTAAAAAAATGAATTAAGTTTAATATATGATCAATTATAATCAAAAGAATCTAACCATAATTTGGTATCATAGTTATAGGAAAGAAAAATATATCATTAAATAAAAAGTTAATACCATTAATTATTTAAAAACATTAGTGATATTAATCCAAAATAGGGGGACTTAACTGAAACAAAATAACACCTAAATGGACAAAACATAAGGGAGGTTTATGATAATACCCTTTTTACGAAATGAGTTTTCGTAATTGCATGATGCATCTTTTAATATCAAAATTTGCACAATAGTAATGCTAACTTTATAGCATAATATTTTATCACATTAAGTCTGTACGGAAGGCAAAAAAAGAAAATGTATACTTGACTTATGAGTTGAATTATTAATTATGTGAATCTTTATAATTAATTTTTGCACTACTATGATAATATTATCATAAATTGCAAATTTTATATTTCTTTGCAAATTTTTTATTCAAAAAACACATGGACAAATTTCACGTTAAAAGATATATTGTAATGTGAAAGCACATATTTTTTTCTCTAAGATAATAAATTTATTAAATTTCAGATTCAGTACATAAGATGGTAGAGAAATGTTGGGGTAGAGAAGAAAAAAAATAAAACCCACAACATAACTGAGCTACCCGATTAGTAAGCAATAATATTTATATTTCTAAGAATACAAGAAACAATAATCATAGTAATACTTCTCATTAAAGATCTTTGCTTGATTAATATAACATTCAGCCTCCCATAAGATGACCATAACATCTTACATAAATGCTTTTAAGATATTTTAATTATCACCTTCCAAACATACAATTCTCAAGTTGTTTTCCAAAACCACTTGTAAGGAGAAAAGTAAAGCAATGGTTTCTCCCTCTAATGCAAAATTATCAATTTGTGATTTACTCCAACATCTTTGTACATGACTTGCCTAATCTCTAATAATTACTCCAACTGTTAGATTTGAATTGTAGACTGCAGTATCAAAAGTTATTTTAACTACACCCTTTCAAACCAGGGGGGAGTAAACTCAAGTTCAGTGATAGAGTTCAAAGGACTGCTAAGAGAGTTTATAATTATTTTTAAGCTCTAAAAATCCATCCTCTAGTTTTGGGATTAAATGATTCAAGTTTGGAACCATTAAATTAAAAGGAAAGTCATTCCTAACTTTCCAAATTTGTTAAAACGTAATAAGAACATGTGAAAGCTCCTATGAGGCAAGAGAGTGGTTTCCTTTTAGAATGAGAAGAAATGAGTATTTTAGGGAAGAAAAGTTCACAAAATATAACTTTTAAAGTCCAAAATCAATTAGCCCACAAGGATAACGAAAACTAACAAGAGGTAAAAAGATAGTCTGAGATTTCAGATGAATTAAGACAACGGGCAAAACATGTCAAGAGAGGTTATTTCTAGAACAAATGTTTCCTCTAGTAAGGAAACAACCAGAAAGGAGTCTCCAACCAAAGACCTTAATTCTATCATGAATTTTAAGCTTCCACAAAGACTTCCATAGGGGTATAACAGGCACTCCTATGAAGCACATAATTGCAATGTCAAGCAGATCCCAATGAACAACTTGTTCTTAATTAAATAAGAAATACTAAAGGCTTACAAATTTGCATACATTTCCATTCACACGAATTATGATACATAAATAACTTCAAAAAGGAAAAAATAAATCATTTTGAAAGAAATTCATACCACATAGCACACCATATAATAACTAATGTGTACAAATTTATGCACATTTAGCATTTCTCTAAATAAATATATCGAGAATACAGACAGGAGGCTGGAAGGGGGAGAATGAAGGAAAAGAAAGAGATGCATCAGCATAGTCCAATACTTGCATAAATATATCAATCCGTACATAGGAGATAGCTATATCAAATCCCTATATATGAAACTGGATCTTGAACAAAATTATTCATACCACTGCTAGGTTAAAACTTACAAGCATATATAATACATGGATGGGAAAAAGGATCACTTATAATACAAGCATAGTATTCCAATGTTTTTATCTAAAGCATCACTCACCTATTGTTATCGATCCAGCTATTCAGAATCTTCTCCTGGTTGGGGTTGGCTGCCACCCCTTTTTTCTTTTATTAGTTGCTGAATGGTTGGATGTGTTTTTCTTCTTTCTTCCTGCTGACTTCTTGGTGTTTCTTTGCTTCTTCTCTTGTTGATCTTTCTCATCGCTGTTTGCAGTTTAGAGAAATTAAACTTTCATTAAGACAGAAAAGAAATCATACCTTACACATAACAGACAAGGGTGGCTATATTGCAATATGTAACTAAAACATTCAGTATCAAAAAATATGTACACAAAGCAATGAAAAGCATCATCCAAGAGTTCAATACTTTTAGTTTTTACATAATAAGAATGACTAGAATAATACCTATCAAAGATAAGAAGTTGAAGAAATGAGGGGGAAAAAAGAGAGTAATTATGCAAAGTGAATATAGATTGAGGCTTGAATGTCTTTGGATTGAAGCATAAATAATGTAAAATGTAGCACTCCTAGAACATAGAATATTTCCTAAGGCCACATAGTACACCAGTGAATAATTATGAAGAAAAAAAAGGAGTCCAGGGAGGCGTGCAAAAAGCCACAATAAGATTGCTGCAATGTACCAGGTCTCCATAGTACTTTTCAACTGACCTTCCATTCCCATCCAGAGTATTTAAAGCCTTTTCCAATGCATAGACAGCCATTTTCTTCACCTGTTTCAAAGGGAAAGATGAGAGAACAAGACCTTGTTTAGAAACCATTATGCAACCATGTAGTCAATAGTGCAATTTTCGTAGGAAAAGATTCTAGCTCTTTGGAGGAAAAAAGAGCCACATACATTCAGATGAGGAAAGAACATATGGAAGAAGTTATGCATTTCCTTACTGTAAGATGGAAAACCATTAAAATGATCATTATATGCAGATGCCACCTTTAAGGGGTTTAAGCTCATATTTATAGCTGAGGTTTCCTGGGTTTGAAATCTTAAAGTAGCATCAAGAAAGAAACTTCATCTAATCAAACCAAAACCATCATTTACAATATTGATATTAACATGCAGATATAATTTTCATTAAAAAAATGCTGATATAACCAATAAATTCCCAACAACAAAAAAAAGTGATTAATTATTCAAGTCATTTATTTATGTCATTAGGACACTTTGGTAGCATGAATTTTACAAGAGATATAAGTCACTCGATCTTTAAAATTGTGACACTTTTAAAGTTATGCAACTAAATTGCCCCTTTTTTACGGTAAAAAAATGACACTTTAGTCATATAACTTTAAAGTTATAGAAATGAAATGTCCCAATTTTAAAAATCGAGTGACTTATGTGTCTTTTACAAATATCAAGTGACCAAAGTGTCCAAATAATACAAACAAAATGACTTCTAGAGTACTTTTTCCAAAAAAACAAAAAAAGAGCATGGCATGACAAACCTCCAATTTGTCCTCTTTGGCTCTATGATTTGGAGGAAGTGTACGAAACTCTTCTGTGAGACGAATGCACTCTCCAACATTTTCCGGTGAGACAAAGTCAAGTGCAACCTTAATGCATGACTAAAAAAAGGAAGAATCCCCACTATAAACCAAAGTGTGCAAGCTGTATATAACTATGATTACCAACAATCTCTTCACTAAGATATTACAGTTTTATCAGATGTTAATGAAAAAAAAAAGAGAACCGAGTGGTCTATCTTATTTATGATTTTCATATTTAGAAGTTTTGAGTTTTCAATTTTTTTTAAATTTTTTTATGATAGCAAATTCGAAGATCAACAATAGAATGGATCAACAAGAAGGCTGCAGTACGTAACTAATAAAGCCCTAAAAACCCAATAGCTCCTTGAGCATCAACCAGACGCCCCTACTCACACATCAAAACCCCCAAAGGCTTTTTGTTGGCAAGCCCATCTGAAATTAAACGAAACAACAGAAGCCAGCTCCAGAATCACAAACTTTTATTAACAAAGATGTAAGAAATTTATGGATATACGAACGATAAAGCTCCCAAACAAGATGAAGACCCATTTGTCGTGGATGATTTCCCAGCTGATGATGAACAAGAGCTGTTGATGATGGTGGATACAAAGCTCAAACCATTAAGATCGATGATTATAAGAATGATATGTAAAAAAATAGTTATATTAATCTAATAAACATCTAAATTGCAGACAATTATAAGAGGAAAAATCATTGTATAAAAATTCACGCCTGTATTTCTAATTTGTTTCAGGAACCAGGTTACTATTCAGGACTTACGGTTTTTCACATAAATGTCTCTTACGCATTTGAGTTAGCAAACTAGTTCCACTTCCAAGAGTAAATATTGAATACTAAGATTATTATTTCTCTTTAAATAGTGGTTCCTACTGTAACTAATTGTTTCTCTTTCCGTATATTTTTCTTCAGCTCTAGGTGAGTTAATTGGCCGATCCCATTGCTCTTTCCATCAAGAGTTTTACACGAGTGTATGAGAAATTTACCTTAAAGTTTCTAACTTGATGAGGGCAGCCAGCAGGAATAAAGACAGCATCTCCTAGTTTCTGGATAAATGTCCATGGTTCGATTCCTGTAAGATGGAATACAAGCATATAATCAAGAAGGGTGTCAGAAATAAATTCAATTCATTCTCACATATATGTAGCAATCTTACCATATTCCTCCTTAAGCTTCCTTTTGTGCTCTTGGGTCAAATAAATAGTCTGATCATGAATGGGGTGAATTACCTACGGCAGGCAAAGAAGCATTAGTTATTAAATAAGAGTAAACACAGCATAGAAGTATGAGCTAGTATTCATTTCGGGAAAAATCAGCAATAGTAAGGAGGGGCACTAAAAAGTGCTAATAATGTTTCAATAATGTTTTCAAATACATCAGGTTTGAAAAGTTGAGCAAACATGTTGGAAACATTTTTCCTGAATCAAAACTAAAACGATTTTTGCCTAAGAATTCATCATGAACTGTTCCAAGGCAATCTTTGCCAAGAATTCATTATGAACTGTTCTCTAAGGCAGGCAGAAATTTCAAAACTGTCTAAATTGTACTGAAGCAATCAATGAGAATTGCTAAAAGGTCAAATCTAGATAGCTCTTACGGATCATTACAGGCAACATAGAACAAGATTCCACATGAAACTATGAAAGTGTACAAGCAGTGTAACCATTATCAAATAGACAATTAATTAGAATACAACAAAAACAGAAACAGGCATAATAATTATAAAATTTACAAAACTTTTCTTCATCATTTTAACATGATTAAAAATTATTGTAAAGTTACCATTTAACTATTTAAATACCTGCGGCAATGGACAACAGTAAATGTGCCTGAATTCTCTGAAATGCTTCTTCACGTATTCCTGTAGATTTGGAACATCCTCTCTTCGGAAAATGTCCCACAAAGAACCTCCTTCTGCCTTTTCTAATTTTACTTCAGAAGTTAATGAAAACTCAGCATTATCACCACTCTTATCAGGATCTCGTTTCAGCACTGGCCTCATTTCACACTGACATTTCCTTTGAAATTTTCCACCATTGCAACTAGAATTGCCACAATCATTTTTATTTTCAATTGTTGGATTAGTAAATTCTTTAGTACCTTCAATGTTGTTTTCCTTACCAACTTCACAATTTAAGTGTCTGTTATTTGATGGAATGCCAGGAGCAGTAACGGCTTGATCAAGTCCAAAAAATTCTTTTTGATCCTGCTCAATGTGCTTTTTTTGCAGCTTTTCTATAGTAGCTAGCTTGTCAGGTGTAAGTTTCACTTCAGCAGTGTGTGTAAGAATATTAACCTGAAACAGGTCAATTTAAACAAGAATTTAAAGTGAAGATCAGAAAAATGCTGTTAGGAACCTCAACTAAGATATGTATACATTGTACAACTCATGATTGAAGAAACAAAACCAATCACTTCTCACAAAAGAGACAACTAGTAGTCTAGTACTCACAAGAGGGGGAAATATGAGTATATCCGGGACTAAAAAATGTTGTATATTTCCAGTCAGAGTATTATTAGGACCATTGTGTTGAAATAAATAGATGAATAATTGAAAGATCGGTATAAAGTAGTTTAAATACAACAATAAATCATGCATATCAATTTTTCAAAATACACACAACTCAAATCTTTTCGCGTCTATCTGTTCTACTTTCCGCACTTACTTTACATGATTGCATATATGATTGTTTTGCTTCCACGTCTAGATTTAGAATTTGCTATATTGCAGGTAAAATCCCATTCATCCACTTCTAGTTTAGCTTTCCAATTGAAGTTCACTTTTTCATATACACCAAAATATAACATTAATAATTGTAGCTTTGTAACTTACATTAAAATAATATTATGTTTCTTATTAAAAAAAAGCAGTTAAACCCTTTTCCCCTATTACAATCAAGATAAACACATAATGATTGATCAATAAAATAAATAACATAAGATGTTTCATTGACCCATTTCTACATATTCAAGCTTTAAAATGCTTTTAAAAAGTTAAACACAGAATTAGAATAAAAGATACTGGATTTTTAAAACCATGTAGTCCAGTTTCCTTGACAATATTTTGAAGTTCCCAGTCACAAGCAGCACCTTCTGATAGTCTCCACATCAAAAATGGAGATAAAAGCTAAAGCACAGCAGAAACGAAATATAAATTAACTAGTGTTGGCTGTCTCACTCAATATTAATCTTTAACCAAAACGAAAATAAATGAAATAAAAAACATAAATAGGCAATGTGAGGGCATGGGTTTGAACCCCCCAATGTATGTGTGTAAGTATAACTGTTATTTCAAAATATATATATACACACATGTGTGTGTGAGTGTTATCCAAAATCTTAAAACTAGGAAACAAGAGACACCTGACTTACACTGTATAGACAGTATATGCCAAGCACACACGAAAATTTGTAACAAAATAACACATACCGCATCAGACATGTCACAGTGAAGCTTGGTTACAGAATCTCCACGTCCAAGTTCCTGTGCAAAACCATAAGCAATATACGTCTTTGGTCCCATGTCTGGCTTTATTGATTTTTCAGGTAAATAGACAGCAAGGTTTAGAGCACCGCTGCAAGGATGTGTATATTCCTTAAATGGCAAGCAGTAGATAAATTCGACCGAATGGCGTGGCAGGCGCTCCTCAAATAAAGTAGATGGAGGCCAATCTTTCAGTTTCAGTATCATAGGCCACATTTTACGATCAAACCTCCCATTTGTGTATCCCACAAAGAACTCGTGGAGGTTAATATTTCCCTGCATTCAAATGAAAAACATACACTGGTTTAGATCACATCACATGGTACGGGAACAACATCCAGAAAAACAGTTGAGAAAAGAAAACCATAATCACAAGTAGCAAAAATAGGAATGTTAAGACCCAAATATAACATATACGAGGATAGTTAGTACAAATCATAAGAGCTTGATTGCTAACTCTCCTGTAACGTGGTATCTTACATGGTATCAGAGAGTAAGATCTTGGATTCAAACCTCCTCAATTCCAAAATTTTAACCAATATTAAATGTATCTCTTTCTTTCACTTCTACCATTGAGAAGTGTTAAGACCCAAATATAACATATAAGAGGATAATTAGTCCAACTCCTAACAGTTTGAGCTTTTAGGAGAATCTGTTGCTAACTCTCCTCTATAACTCTCCTCTAACAAAGGAAAAAGATAAAAACATTTGCGTTAAAATAAATACAAAAGCAAGTGAATTGATCATTTTAATGGAACTCAAAAAAGTCATAAATATTTAAAATAAAGATTTATAAATTAAAAGAAAAGGGGTTGTGCGGCTGAGAATTTTCAAAAGCAAAATCAATTTCTAAACTAGATGATTGTTTTCTGACGCTTAAAGGAACAGAATAACAGGGTAGAAAGCAAATGTATTTGTTCCGTTACTAGTATTTTTCTCACTCAAACTATTATTGGAAAGTAGATTGCAATGACTTTTGTGATTTCAGCAAGTCCTACAAAGAATCCATGGAAAAACGTAATCAGTGTTAAAATGGATTGCATAGGTGAAAAGAAAGTGGAGTAGTCTGAAACGAAGAAATTAGTTTGCTCCTCTTTGGTAATCAATCTTTAATCCTGTCCATCAACTGAGAGGCCAGGATTTTATAAGAAACCGGAATCAAATCATATTGTTTAGTTGACTTTTCTGTGATGCAACAGCTTTCTTTGTGTGAATCTTTAATCTATGCTTACGGAAGCCAAGTTGGGTTGGACTTTTCCTAATCCCACCCATTAAAAAAGTAAATTGTGAATCTACCAAAATAATTCAATCCATAGACAAGTAAACCTATCCTTTACGGGCAAAGCCAATTTAATGACAGTAAGACTATTTAAGAAACTACAAATTACTTACTTTGCAAGGAAGAAAGATATTTATATATATATATATATATATATATATATATATATATATTACATAGTTATTTACCAGTTCATGTGCCCAATCCCGCACCACAGAAACATAAACAACTGCAAGAATAGCATATTACCAAACAAGCCATCATAACAAAACCTTATTCATTTTAGTATAAGAATGGAATCAAGATAATGAGCATGCATAAAATTTTGAGCTAAGATTTGCTAAGATAAGAGTAGATTACTTATATATGGAATGTATAACAGGGTGAAGGGGACTAGATGTCTCGTAACTTTTGCAAAAATGAGTGCTCTAGTCTTATAGTTATAAAGTGGAGTGAATAAGTCCTATTTTTAAGGGGAAAATAGAATTTCAATTTAATTTTTTTTATTTTAAAAAAAATAAGAAACCAAATTACAGGGGCTTCAACACAGCACAGATTGGGATGTTGGATATGTTGACTCCAATGACAGTGACCAATGACGTTGCTTTGATCTGATAATTCCTGGTTGTTAGAGCAAAGATGGGTCAGCAGCAATGCAGGGTTGACATTAGTGAAAAATTAATTGGATATAGCCATGGGATTTTGTGAGAGGTCTTGCGTTGCTCGATGTGCCTGGGAGGATGGCAATGAATTTCCAAAGGCCACAAATTGGTTTTTGAAGTAGACGGCCATAATGAACTGAGGCAGTGGCAACAGTGGTGGCAGTTATGGGTGGTCATGGTGGGTCGGGGTTTTGCATTGAGTATGTCTATGTTTTTATAGATCTTATTTTTTTTAATTAAAAAAAATAATCGAAATTCCAATTTTCCTTTAAAAATTTCATATTGGATCCCAATTTATGATCAACCATCAAGTATACTTCATCTAAAGTTAGAGGTACTCTACTTTATAAATATGGGACTAAAGTGTTCTTTTTGTAAAAGGTACAACACCTCTAAAGCCCTTCATCCTATATAATATGTAAATTACCACCTACTCTCTTTGTAAGTAACTAGAAGATGTCAAGTAGAGTTTAGTCGAAATAGTATCAATCATAAGTTTCTGATCCATTAATAAAATAGAAAAAATAAAGAATGCAATATTCATTCTATTTGGAACAGTTAAAGAATGGAGTATCTTCAATTCAAACCAAAAATAGTTTATTTGAGAACCATACACTTTCACACAGTTAATTACTGCATGTTAATTCTTGATAAATTAACTAACATGACACCCCCTAAAACTTATAACAAAAATAATACCCTAATAACATTAGATATAGTCTAATTGACCAAAATTCAACATATAATATAATCCAATTAGTTTTGAACAGCATCTAATTGACTAAAGCTCAATTTGAACGATATCAAATTGGCTGGCATTCTACGTGAAATGTTTGAGCTAGTCATGATTTGCATAAGTGGCACCTTGGTCATTGGCAAAATAATTATTATTAAATTGTTCTGGGCTTATATCTCCTCACGTAAAGTGATATTTCCTCTTAAAATAAGAAAAAATGCTCTAATAACCCTTTAGGGAGAGGCACGGTATCAAACTCTCCACCACTCCCAGCAACCGTGAACACGGTGAGCTAAGTAAGCTACCTGTAAGCTAGAGAATGCTCACGGGGCGAGCATTGATTGTGCTATGAGGGAACGTCAATGTCTTTCTAAGATAAGAAGTCTTAGGGATAGTATCAATGATATGGAAGGGTCAATACTGCACATGATTCCCACGAGGAAGGCTGCATGAGAGGGAATGTCTATATCAACGATAAGCAAGGCACATTGTGAATGTGATAATACTCATGACGATGATGCCGAGTGGGGATGTGCGTTGATCAAGGATTCGACCATGCACTAAGGATCCATAGGCTTGATGGCAAGGAAGTGGGTGACATCGTACTAAGATGAACGCATCATACGTAGGCTTCGGATCAAAGGAATCGCTCATTCGACAACATGTGAGTTTGGTTAAATGGAACTTACTTGCATGTAAGACACGCTTGCTTGGTTGACTTGAGGATAAGTCGATATGTGTGTTAGCTTGAGCATAAATGTGCGGAAAAGAATCGAGTAAACATGTACAAGGGGCAAGACGAAAGTAGCATTTAAACAAGGAGTTGGCCTTTAGTGTCAAGTTTCCTATTCGAGAGTATGCATGAAGAGACTTGACAAGAAGAATAAGAAGTCGACTAAGTCTTGATCCTATGTTAAATTTCTTGCTATCAACATGTGTGATTTGTACAATTGGATGAACAGTTATGCGACATAATGCCTAGATGAAGAAAAAACTTACAATAGGACGAGCATCTTGATTGAGTAACCTTGATGCTGGGAAGCAATCGTGAAGTCCATGCGTGCAAAACTCGTTGAGAATAGTTCTCGTTGGTATTTTCTCAGGAAGCACCCAAGTATTTGGACAAGGGTTATGTTTTAGACTCGAAAGATAATAGGCTAGCCTTGACCGTTACACCTTACAAGGACATCATACCACAACTTATCAACAAATTAACTAATTTCTAATCATGCACTTCCAAACTACGGGATAGTAACGAGTAACAACCCTATCCTAGTTATATTATGCATCTTAAATGTCATTTTGCCTCCCAACACTTCTCTCTCTTGGTCTCCTCTAATTTCCAACTAAATCTCTTCCAGGTACAACGAGATATCTTATCTTTGCCAACATTCGCACCATTTGCAGCAACACCATCTTCAATCAACAACATTCTATCTCGGTCAACTACATCACTTCTTTTAACAACTTTTAGAGTTGCATAATAGTTCTATTCTGCAAAATAAGGCATTTCTTTTGATAATTTTATTTTTTTATTTCTACCCTCATCTAAAATCTCATTGTTGAAATAATTAATGTGTCTTTTAGTCAATAAATACTTCAAAACCAATTCCATACTTATTTTTTATAATATTATAATTCGTTTAGCTTTCCTGACAACAACGCTTTTATAGATATATTTTATGAATTAATCATATGCAATATAAAAGATAGACTAATTATTCTCTTATATATTATATTTGGGTTTTAACACTCCCCCTCACTTGATGGGTGTTTTTGTTTTATTTTGTTTTAACACTCCCCTAAATTAATGAGTTTTCACTTATAAGCTAAATAGAAAAGTCTAATGGTCTCTCACTAGTGGGTTAAGTTGATAATTTTAAAAGTCCATCAAGTAGAATTAGCCAAAATCTCATCAACTAAGTAAATCGTATATAACTTTTGAAGGGTCCATCAAATGAAGATAGACTTTAAGTGAAGTATAAGTGAAAGAAAGAAATCAATTTAATATTAGTGAAATAAGTGAAATATAAGTGAAAAAAAATAAATCAATTTAATATTAGTGAAAATACCTAAGACCTTACGCGTTAGAGAAAAATTAACAACCAAATCTCTTAAAAACTCAAGCTTTTAAAATATAGACTAACTATTCTTTTATATATTATATTTGGATCTTAACATATCTATTGATGCTCACTTGAAATTTTTTCCCCACAACATAGCCATCAGCAATTGTTGAAAAAGCTTGAACAATATGAAACTGGCCTTAAGTTTATGCGTTGTTGCCTGAGTTTTGCTCGGTATTATACTTTAGTAAGAGCACAAACATGCACGAATAATATTGACATGATTGTAAGCCATTTGGCATCTATAGAGGTTTCATTGTGACATTGATTTGCAAACTATTTTAATGCTGCTAACTACCATTTATATCACCCAACAGGTATAGATGACAATGGATCTAATATGATCCGATCTAATCCATTGCTCAAAAGATCCAATTTGAACTAATCTGTTTTGATCTGTGAATCAAATGGATTGGATCATATATTGATCCATGAATCAATAGATATTCATGATCCGATCTAAATTGTTCCAAAAAAATCTCATTTTTTCTAAAACTAAAACTTTATTTGATGTAGTGCATTACATATTTTAGATTAATAAATTAAAAAAAATAAGAGAACATTATATATTGTAGAAAAATACTTTTTACTTTTATTTTGCAAACTTTGTTACCTTTTTTAAACAAATTATTATAAATTAAAAAATAATATCATTTATAACATACATAAGAAGAAATAAACAGTTATGAATATGATGAAATTTATAAGTTTGGTTTAATAAATTTTAAAGAATAATAGATGGATTTATGAAAATTTTAAGAGAGTTGATTTATAAAAAATGTAAGAGATAGAAATCTTAAAAATGATTATTCATAATGAAATTTTTTTCAAATAAATAATTGTAAAAATTAGGGAAGTATGTTGAGAATATGTGATTCTAGTTCTAAAATTATGGTATTAAAAAGATTTAAATTTGAATCGATCCAATCTGGTCCAGTCCATGAATCGACATATCCTGATATGTCATGATTCGATCTGATCCAATCCGTTGATCTTGTATTGTATGTAGATCATGATCTGATTTGATTCAAAAATAATCCATTTTGATTCGATCCAAAAATGTATCAGATTGAGCAAATATCCGTGGAGCTCCGATCTAGTTGATCTTTTTGCCATCCCGGTACTCTTTATTGTTTTGCTTAATTGGTTTGTTTGTCTAAATTTCAGAGTGTCTCTATCTATAACCACTCTTCTTATTTTTTTCTTCTTCCTTTTTCCCTTTTTGAAGTAGTTTTAAAATTTTAGGATAAGCCAATAGATCCAATCTAATAACTAGCATACTAGATTGGCATAGATGAATAAAACAATAAAACAATTTTTGGAAGGATATTTTATATTATACCTTGGATCCTAGTTTTAGATTAGCCAAAAACACCATATTCAAACAAATGCACTAAAGCAAATCATAAACTCAAAAAAGAAGTAAACAGAACTTGATTAAAACTTAATATCTTTCATAATTATACCTAATCCAGACTTGAAATTGCATATACCTTCAAAAGAATAATCAGATTTTCACCAACATGGCATCATGCAAAAAAAGCCTGTCAATGTCTATACATCTCTTTAACATGTTATATGAACTTTAAAAAAAAACGACGACTGTTTTAGGCACCAGAATAATTACATGATCTTTCAACTGAAAATAACTATTATATGTAGATAGAAACTAAATTGATTGAAATAGCTCGGAAGCACCAAATGTCCAAATCAAATAATAATCAAAGTAGATCTTTCTTTTTTTTCTTTTTCTTTTTTTGCCAAACAAGTAGATTTATTATTTAGTAAAAGGCAAAAGATGTCTAACAAAACTGACCTCACACCAATCCAAACAATCAATAGCCGCAACTTCCACAAGTTTATCATGCTTGCTATGTTGCTTCTGTCGACAAGCACGCCACATGACAAGTGGCTCCCAGCTTAAACCAGATCCAGTGTCAAGCACATCACTCACAATGACAGGCTCACCTCTGATCCAATGCTGCTGGAAATGCCTCAATTCCTTACATTTAATATCTGCAGCTCTCGGGCAGTACAAATTGTTGTCACTAGAATCTTCCCGAGCTGCTGCTTTCCTTACTTTGTAGCTGCTTTGTTCGCCGATACCCAAAGAGTTAAGGCATTCACACTTGAGTGCAGGAATTCCAGATGTGTCCAAAACAGGACAAGAATTTACTTTTTCTTCTGCCCTCTTTACCAAATTTGTAATAGGATTCGCTGAAAAAATGCATCTCAATTCTAGAACACCGCCCCCACAACCCTGCATCTCCTTTGAGGGGCATGGGATGCTTCCATCTCCATTTGCTCTCCACTCAAAAATCGACATTACACATTCCTGGGGTCTATTCTTAGGAGGAAGTTCAGAATCCTTGGGTCTAGTGCAAGTACCAGCTTCCACAGCCTCTTCACCATTTAGCTCACTGTCAGAAAAGAGTTCAGTGTCTATGATTCTAGTGCTGGGACAACGTTTCACAGATTTTTCCTCTTCACCATGTAAATAATCTAAGCCTTGGTTAACATATGGAAGAATAACATCCTTCTCAGCTCCCTGCAGGCATCCATCTCGAATCCCGTGGCAACATATGAGGCAGAGATCATAAGAACATCTAGGACAGCTTCTATGAAAATCAAAAATGGAAGTTCTACAATTGTTGCTGCAAAGGAATCCACTTAAAAAGTTATCACACAATTAATAACAATAACTCGTAGTTGTAGCTCATTTTGAAAACAATACCAGAAAATACGCTCATCAATGTCACAATCTGACTTTTGTATTTTCAACTGCGAAGTAGCCAGACCTGTCAGAACAAACATCTGAGCACCAAACAAAAATAAATAATAGTTCTGTACAAATGCTTTTTCATTCAAGAGCCAGGTAGCAAGGAACTAAACAATTGCACCCATTTTCCTTTACAGTGAAAAGCGAACCTTGTGCTATTTTGAACTAAGAGAGCAAAATCTTATCAGCCCTAATGGGGACTCTTGGAATATCTACCCACAAAAGAGGGTATTGGTCTTGCACAGACAGATAACAATGCAAGAACAAGTAGAGTTTCACCACATGGGTGTGATACAACCTAGGTCAAGTAGGATGGATTTTACTTTACAACCAAAATCTACAGAAAGTAAATATTAACTTTCATATAATGAAATTACCAAAAATAACAGCAGCATGCCCAAAACAAACATTTCAAGCAGGAAAGTGACTTGTGGAAGGCCACTTACTTAAAGTCAGAAACAATAAGAGAAATACTAAAGTTTTCTTTTCCAGCCATAACTATGCCATCCCTAAAGGATACTACAATAAAGCTATAACCATGTCTACTTCAAAAACTACTGAGGATATCAAAAACTTGAAAATTGCATCCAACATAGAACGATCAAACATGCCTTGGATCTTGGCCTCCAACTCCAATTCCTTCATCTGTTCATCATTCAGCCTTCTCAAAAATGGAAGCACCAATTGAACCAAATACTTCAAGTGCTCAAGCTTTTCAGGTTCTCCAAATTCCAAATCCCAAATTTGTAAAATCTAAAGCAACAGACAAGCATACAATTATATAGCAAACTTCCTTGCATAATTAAAAGTATCAAACAACAAGTACTCAAGAAATTAAAAGGAAATTGTCATCAATAAGGAAAAATAAAAAAAATCAAAACTGACTTTCTCTGGTACATATGCTTTATATAATGGATCTAGACGCAAGCATTTTTTACAGTTGCAATTTCCAAGACAAACAGGGCAGTTCTCAGCTATTTCTTCTTCCGACATCTGAGGATACCTGCACAGTATAGCATCCAGCAATAGCAATCATCCAACCTTGAAAAAAGATCCAAAATGAAATATAAAAGATACAAAGCAATCTTTCTTTTCCTTTGCTTAGAATTCCAACCAACCACCCCCCCCCCCCCCCCCCAGGGGGAAAAAGGCAACGCATTCCAGTATTATTTATTTTCTGATAGGTTTCTTTTTCTTTTTTTCTTTTTTTGGTCCAAAGGATAAACACCCAATTGGGTGTGACCTAACTAACTTTACAAATAAGGATGGGACTTACGAATGAGGAAGAACACCCACTTAGCCACCTCTATTATTTTCTGATAAGTTACAGAGTGAAAAAAGGTATTCACCTTCAATTAGTTGACTGGTTGACAATTAGACAAGCAAAGCAAAATTTTAAAAATGTTCTTCACTGCATTCCTTATCTACAAATAACATGCAACATATCAATGAAGGGAATAAAGAATAAGTTAGGATAACTAAAAGTATAAATTTTGTTAGGATTTTATTTAAATAATAATTATGAACTTGAATTTCAAATTATGGTTTTAAATCAGCAATCGGGATTGAACTTGTTATCATGATAGCCTTATAAATAGGACAAATAATTGTGTGACGGGCAGACCTTGAATATGAATTATCTATTTCATCTCTCCCTAATTTTTTCAACTCTTCAATCCATAACTGTAATTTCCCTATCGTTCTAAAATTATCTTCCTCCCCGAAATACATCAATCAGATTATGATATTTTATAACAAATTATGTCTCGACTGTATTAAAATTATATGAAATGTAAACCCTACATAATTTGGACTGATTTACATATTAGTTGGTTCTAAATTCCAAGCAAAAGCATACCAGTTATGTATACAAGGTATACAAAATCGCTTTGTTTTACAATTCTTACACCGAACAACCCAGCCCTTATCATTCCTTTGACATTGATGGCATGTTGTAGAAGCATTATCTGTCCACTGTTAAGTGCAGATTCAGAGAAATTCAAGACCCGAACAACAACAGTAAGAAACAAGCAAAAAGGAGTTATAGAATCACTTTACATTTCTATCCTTATTTTTTGTCTCTGACCTTTAGTGTTTTTGAATTTTTAAAGATCTAAGTGAATAACACTCATCATTCTCCCTATCTGTAGATCCAATCCCCTCCTCAACTCTCTCCAAATTCCCATTATTATCTGTGCGCACCTTATTTGAATCTCCTCCATCCACCATTTTGCCTTCTTCTGACACCAAATTATCAATATCCTCGAATGTCAACCTTGTCCCACCCTTTTTACGGACATTGTCGGCAGAAACGAGCTCACCTTCCACATCATTCTTCACAAGATTCGTACTTCCCTTTTTACCATAACAATCAATACTTTCTTTCAAGTCTTTAGTTACTTCCTTACTTTTTCTTTTAGCCTTCCGATCCTTCTTCAAATTGGAAATCTCGCCACCTCCCATTTCATTCCAAACGTTTTCTTGCCCCTTTTGATCCTCCACGGTCTCCTTTCTCGGTCTACCCCTTCCTCTTTTCTTTTTCTCCAAAATCTGGTCACCATCACAACCAAAGATAAAATATTCCTCGATTTCTGCATAAGATACCTTCCTGCGATCAGTCCTCAGTCGACTCTTCACGTACATAGTTCCAGTTGCTTCACCAGAATCACCAACTCCTTCAGCTTTCTCCCCATTGCTCAGCCCATTTTCCAGACCTTCCTCTTCCACAGAACTTTTCGTCTCAACCTTCTTTTTTCTTCCCCGTTCCCGCTTAGAACTTCCTTTGACAGCACATTTACGGACCAATCCCTCAGTCCCCACCACATTGAACTTTGCGTCACTCTTCTCAGAAAAATCTCTACTTTTTCCTTTGATTATCCCACTCTTTCCACCCTTTCCCTCAACCCCCGAAGCATTCAGCTTCTCTTCCTCACCACGACAGTTTTCTTCGCAATCCGATGCATTCTCATCAATCGGCGGTAGATTTCCTTCGTTCTCCGACACTTGTTGGTCCGTCGCCGATGCTTTTTCTTCCATTTCCTCGTCTCTTTTATGCCGCTTTCTACCTCACGCCATTAGAAACTCTTTTGAGTATAAAGAACACAATAGCAGAAACAGAAAATCTATTGGCTAAAAAAAAATTTATTTTTCGTTTTAGAAAGTGTGCTGTTTTGAAACTATGGGCGGATTTGAAGGCTTACGTAACGGAAGATGCATAAGGGTTTGTAAAATCCAATGAGGTGGAAATTTTGAAAGTGGCGCCAAAAGTTATTAGGGTTTTAAATTGCTGTTGAATTATAAAACCATAGTCATAAACTCATTGAACTGATCATGAGTCTATTAAATTTGTGCAAGGTAAAGTGAGATTGATTCTTCTACGTCAATTAATATAAGAATCATGATTTTATTTAAGGATGCGTATTTGAGCTCTTACAAGGACGTAAGATTCTCTAAATGAGAGTATATGATGTAGTGTATTTTTACATGTTTCATTGTTTAGAAAATTAAATGGTGATATGTTTATAAGGGATAAGTATTCTTTTATGATACACGGTTTTTGGTTTCTCCTTACAAACAAAACCATAAGATCTCTCTAAATTATCAAATTATGGTTATGAGTTCGATGAACTGTCGAGTTATGGTTATAAACCAACTGAACTTACAGTTATAGATTAAAGCGAACAAACTCATGCCAATTAGAGTAGATCTTATTTGTTGTAAACAATGAGATTTACCCTTTACATCAGGCACGTTTAGTTTGCAAAATAAAAAAATAATGCGAATGGTAATGATAATGACAATAGAATCTATATATAAAGGAAATAATATTACTAATATAGTAGTTGGTTTAATCATCGTAATCAAATAAGAAATTAATATTGAAGTATTTGGTGTATAACTGTAATTGAATGAAAAAAAATATTATATATTACTATGTTCAATGAAGTTTAAACAATATCATATCATTTAATTGTTATTGTATATATTATGTAGAATATATTAACTAAAATTATTATTTTTTATATAACTATTAATTAAAAATATTAATTAATCTTAAAAAAATGTTACAAAAAATATTTTTTTTAACTTTTTTTCCATATTATTTGAATTGTATTTGATAGCAAAAATGAAATAATACATTTTTTATATAATGGAAAGATAAATGAATAATTTTTTTCTAAAGTGATAATGGAATGACAATTCTTTAGTAATTGTTTACATTCCATTCTATATCTCTTATATACCCAAATGTAAGAATGTGTAGAAACATTATATTACTAGTTTCATTCATTTCAACCAAAAGTGATTTTGATTTGTGATTTCAATTCTATTGATTTAAATGGGTTTTTTTCAAACTTATTTTATGTTTCTTTTTTTAAGTAATGGACCTCATAATTTTAAATTTGGTAATCTTATTTTCACAATTTAAATTATTATAATACATAATTTATTCAATAATAATAACGATAAATTAAAAACAATTTCGAGTAGTAAGGACATAGAGAAAGAAAACTCTAATTTCTCTATAATTTTTTGTCATTTTTGTGATTTATTTCCTTTTAATACTTTTCTCCATCATTTTCAACAACCTTCTTACTTATATATTTTCATGCTTTTAGATTTTAGAAACTCTCTACTTCATTATTTATTGAAAAGGAAGGATTTATTCTCTGGATTTGCCTTCTAAACTTGTGTGAGTATATTTAATTTCTTTCAATTTTTTAATTTCCACAATAAGTAGTGGAAAGTATCAAATCATTATTTTTTCCATTGATTTTCTTGGTTGTTTATAATGATTATGAAATATGTGTTTCATTTTCTCAAATTTTCTTCTCATTCTTAGGCTTGGTACTTTTTAGTACTTATGTTTCATCAAAAGTTTCACAACTTGATCATATTTTAAAAAAGTTTCATTTTAATATTCATAGTATATAAAAGGTTTTTATTTAGTACCCATATATTTCAAAAAGTTTCACTTTAATCATTTTTTAACAATAATAGATGAAAAAATCAATTAGGGTTTTTAGGTAGAGTAAAATGGGAATTTATCACCCTCTCTGCATATATCTTTATTTCTCAGTCATTTTAGAGCCATTCAATCTCCTATTAGAGCCATTTTTTATGTTTATAGGTGCTAAAAATTAAAAACATTTTCCTTGTCCCCTTCTTTGGCTCTTCCTCATCTTATTTAGTACGTATATTTTGTGTTATGTTTTTATGTGATGTGATAATATATCAGCTCTCACCCTTTTTTTACTATTGCAAAAATGGAAGAACAATGCTAAATAATTTTTTGTAGAGAGATAATTAAAAATAGAGAGATCTCTTAACTCTACAAACTGAATTAATTCATATGTGTAATATTATAACTAGTTGGAAATTTTTAACTCAATAATTATTTCTAATTTGTAGGTTCTTTATGGGTGACCCTAAGTCGACCATTTTTTTTCTTTGGTTGGAGTTCTACGAAGAAAATAACAATAAAAAATGAAATTAAATGAAAGTGTATTAAAATATTTAATTGGAATGGCCATTTTACCATGTTTAAATAGTTAAAACTGAAGTTTTTTTTCATATTACAATTCAAACAAGACTAAAGTATAACTTTTTGGGAAAACAATAGGTACTAAATAGGAAAAAAATTCATATCATAGTTATTAATAGGGAACCCCTTTAAAACATGATCAATTTGCAAAACTTTTGATAAAACATAAGTATAGAAAAAGTACCAACCCCTCATTCTCTATTAAAAGTGATAGTGATAAAATCTCTTGATAGAATTGTATTCAAATTTCAATCTAAACCAGCATGAAACTTGAAGGTGATTGAAGAACAATCTCTAATGAACTATATTAATGCATATATTTTGTTTTTTTCTCAAATGAAGCCTTTATTGTTGGTTGAATAGTTAGAGTGAGTTTTAAATGTGAGTTTCATTTTGTTTCCAAAGAAGAATATGAAGGATATTTACTATTTAAGGAATTTGTTGGTTAGTTAAGTGGTTATTGAGAATTTTTTTAGAGCATAAAAAGTTAAGGCAATTTAGTTTCAAAAGGCTTATAAATATGACTTATTAGTTCGCTTGTTACCCTGTTTTGATTTTCACTATTAGTATGTTTCTTTTATTATTCTAAGATTTGATAGTTGTTTTTTCTCCAATTTGTAATATTTACGTTTTTAAGAAAAAAAAAAGATTATATTAGTTAAAGATCATTGGAATGTTGGTGTAATCTCTATGCTTGTTAAGGTCTATTTATTTAATAATTACTATATTGGATAATGTTAGTGGGCTCCTCAATCCTTTTAAATGTTTTATTACTAGTTTAATGTTAAAAATCTTTAAGTCTGGTTCATTAGATAGCTTTTTGAGCTATTGAAGTTATAACTTATTTTGATAAGCTAAGTTCTATTATTTTATTTTGGTGTGTTGATTTTGGTTTATCTTATATTATCTTTTTTTTGCTTCATGAAAATATATTTAATTCTAATAAAAAAAGAAGAATATAATTAAAAAAAGTCATTTCTTACATTTTTATTGAAATAAGTAGTTGTAAAATATTAATATCCTTAAAAATTGGAAAACTATATTTTTACCAATATTGCTATTGCTATAGCTAATTTGCTATAAGTTGTAAAGACTACTATTAAGTTACTCTAATATTTTCGGTACTCATTGTTTGGGAAATAACAAAAATATTACTCTTCAAAATTACAATAACAAAAATAGCACTCTTATGTATGATGTACTAGGGTCGATATGATTAATTTTGACTTTTTAATTGTAACTTGATATAGTTAATATTGACTTTTTAATTGTAACTTTGATGTATATGAAAGATTATACTTTATATCATGTTGTGCTTTTGATTTATACTTAAATAAAATCTTTCAATTTTATTATAAAAAAATAAAATCCTATTACATGTACTTTTTAGTTTTTTAATAATCATATGGAATGTATTTTTATCTATTTTTCATTTACTAATTATTAAGCTTAATTAGACATGATACGTGATAATTTATAAATATTTTACATATCAAATTCTACATTATTTATTTTATGTTTCTATTACATTTTGTTTGTTTATTTTGTGACTTACATGTAATTTGCAACAAAATGAGTAAAAAGGAGCAAAAATGCGTAGAATTTGTCATTTGAGGAGAAATCATAGATTATAGGAGATGATATAAGTCCTTTTTAGATCGATTAAGTCTCTTACCTTCCTTCATATATTTCCATGTATAGTCATCCACTTTGAGCCTAATGTTAACATTTTTCTTTTACACTCGCATGCTAGCCATCTTAAAATAATGTCTTATTTTATCCTCACACCTTTAACACTTCATTTTATTTGTTTATTGTGTAAAGTTTAATATAATGTTTGAAGTAAAAGTTTCCACACAAAAACAAAGATGAAAAAAAGTGCTACACCAATAAAAGATTGATAAAAAGTAGGGGTGGATGACTTTGTTACTTCCCAAACTATGACTGTATTGAAATAAAGGTCTCAAACAAAAACAAAGTTGACACTTTCATACATAAAGTTATTGAATGTCATACCTAAGTACCTTTTATTACACTTAGGTGGCATTAGGTTCACAAAATGAAATTGGAATAGGAATGAGAATATAATGGAATGGAATGAAATAAAAAACAATTTTGTTTTGTTTGACCACTGTATATTACCTTAATACTCTTATATTCAGTAAAATTTAAATAATATCATTTAATTATTATTTTTATTAGACAAAATACATTATCAAAATCATTATTTTTATAAATAATTATTATTTAAAAATAAAATATATTATTAAAACTATTATTTTTCTAAATAAATTTTTGAGTTTTGAGGTTTGGGATTTAGGATTTAAGGGTTTTGGGTTAAAATTATTATTTTTCTAAATAGAATTTAAGACTTAGAGTTTTAGGATTTAAGGTTTACAGTTTAAGATTTAGTGTTATATTTGAGATTAGAGTAAAATTGGAAAAACAATTGAGATGAGAATGAAATCATGATTCCTTAAGGGAAAGAAGAAATTATGATTTCTTTCTCTTTTAGGAATTAATTACATTCCATTCATACTTTTCAGCCCAATCAAACATAAAATTGGAATAAATCAATTCTGATTACATTTTATTTCAGTCAACCAAACATGGGGTTAAGCCCCAATTTGTTACTATTTATTAAAATTATGTCTCAAATTATTATTATTTATTAAACAAGCCCCAAAAAGTTAACAAGTGTAGGAACATTTTCTATTAAGGAATGCATAGTGTGAAAACCAATTAAGTGTTTTTGCCCTAAAAAGTAAAAACTTTTAGAGTGCAACAACTTATATAAAAAAATTGAATAAATATGTGTGGGAATCAATAAAAAAAGTACATTTTTATGATATGATTGATATGTTTTGAAGGGTTCATGTGGTTCTAGTATAGATTGTTTATGTTTAAGTTGTGAATTGAGGATTTGTGTATGTCTACATTGGTGGAGATAGGAATGAAAAGAAAACCTATTAGACTAATGCATATTCTATGTTTAAGATCCAACTTACATTGCATATTTGTATTTAATGCTTTTTAATTACTAATAATTAATTATGAATTAAATATTTAAATATTATTAATCTTGTTTGAGAGAGTAAATTAATTCTTTCATAGATCATTGACATGTAATTAAAAGAGGGCAAAAGCATGACCCATTTTGTGCAACATTACTTGCATGTGAATTTAATGCATTTTATGTAATTGGTGTAGTTTGAAAATATAACTAATTGCATATGATACTTTCATGAGTGTTTGGAAGAGACATATGATTATTTCATAATAGTAATTAATTATTTATATTTGTATGCAATTAGGAATAACTATAAAGACATGTGCATAAATGAGGGATATACCTTTTTATCTTGATTTGTCCTAATGCATATGGTTATGTGTTGGGTCATTTATTTTGTAGATATTTTATAGGATGAAGAGTAGCAGAAATGTGCTAACTATAACAAAAGTATTCAAAAGTTTATTAGCTTTTCAATGGAGCACTATAAGTATACTAGCAATGAAAAAGTATACCAAAAATGAAAAAAAAAAGTGAGAAATGGAGCATGTGAAATATACATATGTGGACATTGTTGAGCTATGTTATGTTCTTAAATCAATTGTTATTGTTCAAACCTATCCAAGTTCATATTTTCTAAGTTACAATTGATTTAGGAAACATATAACAACTCAAAACAATATGCACATTTATGTTCATGTGTTTCATTTCTGAATTTTTTTAAAGTTTTGGATTTATGGTATACTTTTTTATAGTTTGTAAACTTGTAATGTTCCATTGAAATTTTTATAGGTTTTGTATATTTTTGTCATAGTTAGTGTATTTCTACTACCATTAATCCTATTTTATATTTGTTAGTCTATCACTTTTTGTTGTCCAAATAGTATTGGTGTGACTAATTTTGGTACTCAACCATCAAATAACCAATCCTTATAGGTTTGACACTTGTTCTTTAAATAATTGTCACTTATACATAACTTGTGCATTTATAGGATTCATGTCAAATTTGTTTACCCATATATGTTTTTATATGTCACTTAATGCCCATGTATAGTATGATATTAATCTTGAATGATTTAGCTAGCCCTCTATTATTAACACCTTGATGTTTTACTTACTCGACAATGCTCGTGGGTGAATATGCCTTATATCCTAGTATCTTAGTGTTTATGGTGGGTTAAGAAGTTATCTCACAATGTGTGAAATCCACTTTATTTGTGGTAGATGTTTGATATTGGTTTCTTTGTTTAGCAATTCAGAAGCTTTGATAAATACGCACAATCTATAATGTGATTATAAATAGTTTTTCTTACGCATTGTAAGTATTCAAGGAGAATATGTAATATAATATTCAAAACAAGCTTAATGACATTAGATGTATTACGAACTAACTTTGGAGAATTGAAGTGCATCTAATGATTATATAATTTGTTATTTAAATACATTAGATTGGGTAAATATCGGCTATGATATTCGATAGTATAGTCTAAGGTTTATAATAAAGTAAATATTTGATTAATAAAGATTGATAATTAATTGAGAGATTAATTAATATAACAAGTCTTTATTCAAGCTTGAATTCATAGTTTCATCGATCTCTAAGTATGCTCCATAATAATAAGTGAATGATGTTGCTTCCAAGATAAATACAAACATTATCGGGGTGAAATATGATCAAGGG
Organism: Hippophae tibetana; assembly: GCA_037013495.1. Lineage (NCBI taxonomy): Eukaryota > Viridiplantae > Streptophyta > Magnoliopsida > Rosales > Elaeagnaceae > Hippophae > Hippophae tibetana. The sequence continues at coordinate 20,626,749 of CM072807.1, read as the reverse complement.
TGCTTTACACAAAAGCAAGACCAAAACCCAAATTGCAACATTATATTATATCTAAAAATGAAATTGATGTGTATAAGTATAGGAAATCAACATAGAGTAACGGTTACCCATTTGGATCTCTAAAAATAAATTTTAACATCTATTTAATTTAAAATTGTTTAAAAATGAAATTTTAACAACAAGAATCTCTACAATTTAAAAATAATCATATCTCATGTGTATCAAAAATATAATAAGTGTTTTATTTAAAAACAATATAAATTATAATTTTGAGCATCGGGGTTGGATTATCCCTAAACAAAACTCATTAGATTATTAGACATGATGACCCGAATCTACAAGAAATTTTGACATCCCTAAAGATAAATAAATAGTTAATTTAAAATTAATTATGTGAGTGATTATAATGCATATTTATTTATTAAACATTTTATGAGGGTCATAAATACCACAAAAATATGTAAGGATAAAACAATAATTTTTTCTTAACAATTTAATTTATTGAAATTAGGTATAGATATTACCTAGTTGTAGTACATAAGTATATAAATTAATTAAAATATTAAATGAAACATTTAAATTTTTGGTAATTATGGAAGTGAACAATTTAATAATTATTAAATTAAATTTGAGAAATGGATTAAAAAAATTTAAATGGATACTCTAAAAGGAATATGATTTATATTAGACTTATATTAAAGAGAAAGAATAGGAATAAAATTCTTATTATCACATAATTTAGTTGCGTGCATGACTCATTAAGTTTAGTAAAATTAAGAGTTAGATTCCTAATAAACTTGTGCTAGGTTTTGAAACTATTTCAACACCATATTCTCCTCATATTTGTTGATCACTCGGCTAGAGAATTAGAGAATTTTTTGTTGAAATATTTGAATTAAAATTGTTTTAAAATTAAAAATGTTTTTTCATTTCTTAATTCATTTTTGAAAAAAAAGCTTTCAATTTCTTCAGTTTTCTCATTCGTTTCAATCTTTTTCAACCGTCTCTATCTTCTTTAACAAATTTTCAATTCTTTTCCTTCCTTTCTCTCATCCATTACAATATTTTCTTTATAAAAAGAAAGTTGAGAAAGAAAAAAGAATGAAGAAAAATAGTGAAGAAAATAAAAGGAGGTGTTGTATAAAAGAGAAAAGGAAAAAGTAAGAGAAAAGGGAAAAAATGTACGGTAAAGTAAAAGAAATTTGTTTTTGTATTTTTATTATCTATAGTTGGTTCCACTAATAGAGTTCGAACACTTTAAAGTTCGTGAAATAATAAATTGTGGTGCAAGTTTATTATTGTTCAATTTTTGTATCATGGGAGATAAGTTTTCCTCGTTCTTAAACACTCATGTTGAGTGAAAAAATTATCTTAAAGACATTGTGTGATAAAAATGCCTCAAATATTATTTATTTAAATTTTTTATTTATAATTTATACATATATATCTATATATATTTCTAATTTTAATAAAAAAAATTATTAAATTGTTTTGCGTATATTATTTCATACAATCTTAACATAATTTTAATTTTTTTTTCTCAATTTTTTCTCAATTTTTGATAAATATCTTGTACCATATTTTGGTTTGTTTGTTTTCTAATATAATAACATAAAAATAAATATAAACATAGATATAAATTCAATAAACAATATTACATTTTTTATCGTTCATAACAGTAGAGTATTTAATGATATAATAATTAAGTTAATTATGATTGCTCGTATTATTTAAGTTATTAAAAATATAAATAAATATTTGTTGATTTTCTCTCTTTGGTACAAAAGTGTCCTTAGTCGGGACCCAAATTATTTTGTTTAATATTAACTAACTAATATCCTTAGTGGAGCCTATTAATTAATTAAATATTAAATTTTAGCTTTAATTTCAAGAAAATAGCAAACTATCTAATCACAGCTTTAGGTAGAGTCAAATAATTAGACTTTATTCAAGGTGTCCAAATTAAACCTAAGAATTTAATTTTTTAAGTACTAACTTTCAAGTTTTAAAACCAATACTTAAAAATATGTCGTCAATACATTTTGGAATAATAATACTTGTAAAAATACTTTTGAAATAAAGTTTCACTCTACCTATCGGGCGATTGTACTAACAAATAAAAGAACAATACCCTAAATTAGACCGAATAAATAAACCTTAAAATAATATATTTCTCTCTAACCTCTTTAATATAAAATCTTGAATAAAAACAAAATCAATTTATTTTATAAAAGTGTTTTACCTATTTAATATTTTGCAAACATAACAACGTTATAATTATATCATATTTCCAAACAGCCAGTCATGCTAAATTTAATCACAAACAGATTAAATATAACATATAAGAATAAAACATAAAATGATAAATGTAAAGAATCCATTAAAATAATACCTTAAAAAATCCTTACAACAATTTGATGTTAATTCTGTTACTCGAAAACCTCCAAACATATTTACATATGTGTTTATTGAATCAAAAACTAAAAATTTATAAAAACATAACTAGTTCCTCTCAAAAATAGAAGAACTTTAAAAATAAAAACTAAAAGAAAAAAAACTTTCTAGAGAGAGAAAGAGCTCAGAAAATTTTATGTGTTTTGGAATGGAAGAAATGGTCATTTTATAGATGAGGAGAAGGCCAAAGGGGGGGGGGATATTTCAAAATTTGAGTTTGGGCACTTTTGGAGAGGTTAGCATGCGTATAGGGTACAAAAATATCGCCAGACGGGCTATCGGTGTGGTAGACGGGTGGTTGGCAAGCACGGGCGTGCGCATGACACGATGAGGGATGTGTAGGCACACGCAGGCATGATGTTGTGCACAGGACTCGGTGCGGATCAGATGGTGCGCATACTGGTGTACGAGGGATTCAGTCTAATAGGCAGCTACAAATGGGGGATTCGGCGCAAATAGGAACGTTGTGCGCATTTCTCGGTGCAGCTGGGTGCCTCCACGCGTGATTTTGGCCTTTTTGGCTCATTTTATCCTATTTTTCCATCTTTTTGACTTTTCCTCATTTATTTTCTCAATATATTTGTGATGTATTGCCTATAATATATTTTTCTTCGTGTTTTTAAGTTATTTTTTTAACTAAAATACCTAAAAAACAATAAAAAATACCTGTGATTTCGAAAATACTAATTTATATAAAAATATGATAAAATCATACAAATATAAATATATTTAATCAATTAAAATACAATAAATCATGGTATTTTTAGTATTTTTAAGCACTTATCATGGTATATATTATAATTACCATTCAATTTTACATCTATTTATTAATTTTCTTCATCATTTATTAATATTTTATTATTATTTTATAATTTATTATTTGTTTCTCTTTATTACTATATCTCTATGTATCTTTTAATTACTACATAATTTATTCACTATTTCTCTTTCTCATTTACTGTTTCTTAATTTTCTTTACTTTATTTTTGTATTTTATTTTTACTATATATATATATATATGTTTTATTATAATTTTATAAATAAATAAATTGTTTTATTTTAAAATTATTTAATCAATATAATTAATGAAATTATAAATATATATGTAAATTAACATATTCTATCATTTATTTATCTAATAATATTTTTAATCTAAAACTTTATTTGGTGATTTTTAAAACTTGTGTTGTTATTTTTGTATCTAATAGAAAAAAAAAGATATTGGAATCTAAAATGACCATTCCAGTGTCCCGAACTGAAAATCCAATTGTGAATGTTAATGACCCTACTGTAGTTGGTTCTATTGTTAACCAAAGGATGAAGCCTTCTATGGTTTATGGGGTAATCACAATGTTACCAGTTTCTATTCCTATGAACCATGTTGTGGTAGATAAATTAGAGAAGTTTAATGGTTTAAATTTCAAGAGATGGAAAAGTAAGATGATATTCTATCTCTCCACCTTAGATTTGGAAAGGTTTTGACTAAAGAAACTCCCAATCTACCTAAGGGTGAACAAGATTTTCAATCTGCTAGTGCTATAGAGGCATAGAAGCATTTTGATTATCTATGTCAGAACTATGTTCTAAATAGTCTAATTGATTCTTTGTACAATAAATATAAAATGACTAAAGACTTTTAAGAATCATTGGACCGAAAATATGAAATTGAAAATGTTAGTGCTAAGAAAATTTTGGTTGGTCGCTTTCTTAATTATAAGATGGTAGACTCTAACTTTATATGTAATAATGCACGAAAATTCCAAGAAGACAACAAGGATGAAGCCTTCTATGGTTCATGGGGTAACCACAATGTTACCAGTTTCTATTCCTATGAACCATGTTGTGGTAGATAAATCAGAGAAGTTTAATGGTTGAAATTTCAAGAGATGGAAGAGTAAGATGATATTCTATCTCTCCACCTTAGATTTGGAAAGGTTTTGACTAAAGAAACTCTCAATCTACCTAAGGGTGAACAAGATTTTCAATCTGCTAGTGCTATAGAGGCATAGAAGCATTTTGATTATCTATGTCAGAACTATGTTCTAAATAGTCTAATTGATTCTTTGTACAATAAATATAAAATGACTAAAGACTTTTAAGAATCATTGGACTGAAAGTATGAAATTGAAAATGTTAGTGCCAAGAAATTTTTGGTTGGTCGTTTTCTTAATTATAAGATGGTAGACTCTAAATTTGTATGTAATAATGCACGAAAATTCCAAGAAGACAACAAGGCTTTTTCTAAAAGAGGGTATATCCCATCAACATCCAAGGCTAATGCGATGGAACATGGTCAAAGTTCCAAACATGATAAGAATAAGGGTAAGGGCAAGCTAGGTAAAAAGGTTTAAATTTGGACCTAGAGAAGAAACTTTTAAGAAGTCGAGCTTTAGAGGAATTTGCTTTAACTATCCAAGGATAAGGCATAAAGCCCCAGACTTCACATTTCCAAAAATAAACAGAAACCATGAGGCAACACATGGTTGATGACATCACTCGTGATATCTTTGATATTGATTTATGTGCAGTCATTTTTTAAGAAAATTTGGTGGAATCAAACCAAAAGGAGTAGTGGATTGATACTGGCGTAATAAGGAACATTTGCTTAGATAATGAGTTATTCACTACTTTTGAAGCAATGAAGAGATGGAAAGAAAATCTTCATTAGAAATTCTACCACATCATCCATTCAAGGGTAAGGACAGGTCAAACTGAAGATGACCTCTAGGAATGAACTTACATTAAAAAATGTAATCTATGTGCCAGATGTCCGTAAGAATCTTATTTCTGGCTCAATGCTAAAATATCACGGCTTTCAGATGGTGTTTGAATATGATAAGGTTATTGTGACCAAAAATGGGATGTTTGTCGGAAGGGGATATGTATCTGATAGGCTATTTGAGCTCAATGTAATGACTATAAAAACTAAGAATATTAGTAAGATTAATTCTTTGGTTATTTTCTTGAGTCTTTCAACTTATGGCATGGTATACAAGATCATATTAATTATGATACATTTTGTAAACTAATTAATATGGAACACATACATGAATTCCAAATAGATTCAAAGCATAAGTGTGAGACTTGTGTCGGGGCAAAAATGATTAGGTCATCTTTTCATTTGATTGAAAGAAACACTGAACCCCTTGACTTAATCCATAGTAATCTATGTGATTTGAAATTTCTTCAAATAAGATGTGACAATAAGTATTTTATTAGTTTTGTTGATGATAGTATGAAATATTGCTATGTGTATTTGCTTAAAAGCAAAAATGAATTTATAGAGAAATTTATTCTTTATAAAACAAAAGTTGAGAATCAACTTAATAATAAGATCAAGATACTACATAGTGATCATGGTGGCAAATATGAAGCATCGTTTAGTGAATTCTATGCACAATAGGGCCATTAGCGTACTCTTTTACTTAATATTTACTTGTTTTATTTAATAAATAGTATTTTATGGCCAAAAAAATTAAAATATAAACTTTTTAGTTAAAAGGGGTGAAAATATAATTTTTGAGATTTTTCTGTAATTTTTAACGCATTACCAATCAGAATCTACCACGTGGTAAGCCACACAAGTAGTGGAGTTGACTGGGCAAGCCACGAAGACTCCACACAAGCACGGAGAACAAATCATGTTGCACCGTGTGTGAGGAGGATGAAACATGCACCACGTCTTAGCACGACGTTCAATCCAAGTTCGAAAATCGGTTAACGTGTCATGCCATGTGTCACCTCGCCATTGCTTTCAACGTTCCACCCGTGAACCATGCATCGCTCTCTAATTCATCCAATGAATTTCTAATGCCACGTGTCATGCTATGATTAACCGAAATTATCAGTTTTTCTTCTTTTGATCGTAGCCCTTGATCTGAAGCTGATCGAACCTAAGCTTTATTTAAGCCCCTAATCACTCCTTAAACCCTATTTAGCCTCCAGTTTTGGTCAGTTTTTAGAGCTAAAAAGAGAGAAAAATATAGAAAAAATCAAGAGAAGACACAATTTTGGTGAAGATTTAAGAGGAAATTAATTCAACAATTCAAGATATTGATTGTATTTCTTTTTCTACTATTTTCTTTATCAAATTTTATGTCTTTTTAATGAAAAATATGAGTTTTACGAACACAATTATGTGTAATTAATTTATTAATTTAGAGATCTTATGAACCCAATTTTCACCATGTGATAATCTAATATTTTATCCCAATTATAATATTAATTTGATTTGATTTTTATGCTATTAATTGTTTGGACAACAATTTATCTATAGAGGTAATTAAATAGATTTGAGAGAATTATATATCTTGATTAAATAACATGCATAGTTTCTAGGTAGAGATGTATGATTCTTATGTATGTGATTTATAATTGATGAATCCAAGTATTACAAGGCCAAATATTCAAGCTATTCAATTTGAACTAAAGCCAGAGAGGATCCTTATCTTCATCTTAGATTGTTTATTGAAGTTGTAGATTCATTTAAGTTCAATGGTGTGACAGATGAGGTATTTAGGCTTAGATTATTCCCTTACTATTTGTGAGATCGTGCTTGACTTTGACTAAACTCTTTACCACCTCAATCCATTACAACTTGGAATGGTTTAGCGAAGAAATTCTTGATAAAATACTTTCCACCAATAAAGAATGTCAAGCTTAGGAATGACATTACTTCCTACCAATAACACGAAGGAGAATATCTATATGAAGCATGGGAAAAATTTAAGGAATTACTGAGGAAATGTCTTCATCTACTAATAGAGCTTTACTAGCCTAATCTTACAATCAAGCTTATGATTTACTTGAGAAAATAGCTAACAATAATTATCAATGGCCAATGGATAGAATGACAGCCACAAGAAAAGTAGTTGGAATGCATAAGGTAAATGATATCACAACACTTATAGCTCAAGTTTCATCTTTAGTTGATCTTTTGAAGGTACAATACTCGCAAGTGAGTATAAACCAACTCCAAAATTCAGGAGTGTCATGTGTGTTTTGTAGAAGAGCTCATTTGTTTAATAATTGTCCAAATAATCATGAATCCATTTGCTACATGGGTAATGTGAATCGAAACAATAATCCATACTCGAACACATATAACCCAGGATGGAGAAAACATCCAAATTTCTCTTAGAGTAAAAACAACATTCAAGGTGGTAATCAATTCAACCATCAATCATTTCCACCATATGGTTTTCAATAACCATAACAATCACAAGCCCAAGAGAAGAAGCCACCTACTGAGGACAATGCAAGTGCTTTAATGGGGATGATGAAAGACTTCATCTAATCAATGAATACAAAAGTGTCAACTCAAGATGTTTCAATTCAAAATTTGGAGAACCAAATGGGGAAACTTGCTCCGGATATAAGTCAAAGACCTCAAGGTCACCTTCCAAGTGACACAATTGTAAACCCAAGAAGAGAAGGTAAGGACCAATGCAATGACATAGCCTTACGAAGTGGTAAAACTTTAGAACAAGAACATAAGACAAAAAAGGATAAGGAGAAACAAGAAATTAAAAAGGATAAAGAGGACTATAAAAAAAAGGATAAAGAGAGTAATGGAATGAAAATAATTCAGCCAAAAAGGTGCAACCTCTACAAACCCACTATTCCTTTCCCTCAAAGAATGCAAAAGAAAAATTCAAATAGGCAGTTTTCAAAATTTTTAGAAGTCTTCAAGAAGCTAAACATAAACATACCATTTGTAGAGGCACTTAAGAAAATGTTATTTTATGCTAAAGTCATAAAGGATACACTATCAAAGAAAAGAAGGCTTGAAGCTCATGAAACAATAACCTTGACTGAAGGTTGTAGTGCCATCCTTAATAGAAAACTACCATAAAACCTTAAAGATCCAGGTAGTTTTGACATCTCTTGCACTATTGGGAACATCCATTTTGGCAAGGCACTATATAACTTGGGTTCTAGTATTAACCTCATGCCATTATCAGTCTTCAAGAGATTGGGGGTTGGTACATCAAAACCCACTTCGATAACATTACCAATGATAGATAAATCAATTAAGAGACCTCGGGGTGTGGTAGAAGATTTGTTAGTAAAAGTAGACAAATCCATCTTTCCGGTGGACTTCATTGTCATAGACATGCAAGAGGACCGTGACATTCCTATCATACTTGGTCGTCCATTCTTAGAAACCGGAAGGGCACTCATTGATGTACAAAAATGTGAACTTACAATAAGAGTGCAAGATGAACAAGTAATATTTAAATTTTTTAAAGAATCTGAACCCCCTAATATTGATAATGCTAATGAATGTTTAAGGATAAATGTTACTGATTGTGAGAATGGCTTAAAAGAATCTGTTGAGTCACCCAAACTTAAGATTTTAACACATGTTACTGTAAACAAGGACATAAACTCACCAGAAAAAACTCAACCTATTATAACTTTGAAAGTATGGCATCAAAGGTTGATGTTATAGATTGTGTGAACTTTTTGGAGGACAGATCTCTCATGTATGTATCAAAGGCGATAATGGAAAATTTTGAGATAGGATCTAAACTCAAACCATCAATTGAAGAGCCACCAAGTTTAGACCCCACACTTCTACCCTTCTATCCCCAATCAAGTATGAAAGTGAAAGCTTCAAATGAATAGGTGAAAAAGCTATTAGAAATACATAAATTGAATAAGTTACAGTGGAATGCTTATAAGAATGATTAGAAGTTCAAAAGGAAAACAAAAATATGGCATGAGAAGAGAATTGAGAACCGTGTTTGTGAGCCAAAACATAAAGTACTATTGAACAAATAAAGACTCAAGTTATTTCCAGGCAAACTCAAAAGTAAATGGATACAAAGGGATATGCCTTCGGACTTGATAGGACCATCTAGTCAAGAAAGTTAAATGTGACACTGGATGGGAGGCAACCCAATGTTATTTTACTTATATTTTCATTTTTTTGTTTTATAGGTGAATAAATGTGGAGAGCAATGACGCAACAAGAATGGGCATTTCAGTGACAGATGTGGTGTGTCATGATTAAGGGAGTTTTCTTTTCTATTACCTTTTAATATTTATATGTGCACATTGGGGACAATGTGTAATTTAAGTTTGGGAAGGGAAATTCATTCTCTACATTAGTATTTAGTATGCATTTTAAATTTTTTAGGGAATTTGTTTTAATTTTTAGGTTGTTTTTAATCATGATTTGGGTATAAATTGTTAAATATATGGAAACTAAATGCATGCATGCTTGATATGAAACATATGAAATCAATGATAAAAATTGATTTTCATGACTAGGATAAGGAATGTAACATATTTTTTAAGATATTTACATTAATCATGTGATATGCTTGCTAGTTTTGATTGAATTGATTCAACTTTTATGCATATGTTCATGATTGGTTTTGGTGTGCTTATTGAGAGAAAATTTGTAGTGATTTATGCAAATCAATTAGATCTACCAAGTTTTAGAATCTATTTGATCATCTCTTGAGGCAAAATCCTAAATAGTATTTAGCAAGAGAAATGATTTAAGCCTTATTTAGATCGATTGAGCCTTCCAAGCAAACTGTTGTTAATATCTTTAGTCACTCATTTGAGCCTACCAAAGAACATTTCATACTGTAAGCCACATTTGATGCCTAAATAATAAGTATTATCTTTACCCTTGCACATTTAGCTTGTATGAAAAGAAAAAAGATGCAATCATGTGTTATGTTTTAGAGTAAGGTGAAATGTAATGCATCCTGTAAAAAAAGAAGAAGCAAAACTCACAACACAAGTATCCCTCTGAAGAAAAAGAAAATAGAATTGAAAATAAGTTTGGGGGTGCTGTGAAGTTAACAAAAAAAAGAAAAAAAAGAGAAAAAAGATGTGGAATAAAAAAAATGAAAATAATGTCAAAAGATAGGGAACTAAAATATCAAGTAAAAGCTTAATTGTAGTTAAAAAATACATGATGAAAAAAAATCTAAGGTGTGGAAAGACCCTAAAATGTCTTCATCTATCGACCCCCTACCTAAGCTTTACATTACAACCATGTAAAGTCCTTATTGATCTTAAGTTAAGTGCCTATTTATATTAGTGGATAGAGATGTGAAAAAATGACTTATTAGACTTGTTCTAAGATTGAATTGATTAGCATGCTCATATAGGTTGATTTTATGAGTGCATTGGATGATATCATGTGCAGCACACACACGAATCAATTCTTCAAAAACGTTGCATATCCTTATATTGATGGAACATTGATTGATGAATATGTGAACCTCTTTATCATAGACTTGTATAACTTTTGAGTGAGATAGTTTTCGTGAAATATTCATGTACTAATAGAAGTATATTTATGAATATACTACCTAACTTATTTTATTTAGTTAGTCTTAGCTTTACTTGAGGACAAGTAAAGACTTAAGTTTGAGGGTGTGATGACTCTATGAAAATATGGTCATTAGCGCACTTTTTTTTACTTAATATTTACTAATTTTATTTAATAAATAATATTTTTATGGCCAAAAAATTAAAATAAAAACTTTTTAGTGAAAAAGGGTGAAAATATAATTTTTGGGATTTTTCTAGAATTTCTAAGGCAGGATCAATCAGAATCTACCACGTGTCAAGCCATGCAACCATGTGGACTCCACACAAGCACGAAGAGCGAATCACGTTGCACCACGTGTGAGAAGGACGAAACACGCGCCACGTCTCAACACGACGTTCAATCCAAGTTCAGAAATCGGCCAACACACTATGCCATGTGTCACCTCGCCATTGCTCCTCATGTTCCACCTGTTTTGTTGACTCTGACTGGTCTCTCTTGCCACGCGTTGCTCCCTGATTTGCCCAATGAATTTCCGATGCCACGTGTCACGCTGTGATTGGTCAAAACTGTCAATTTTGCTTGTTTTGATCGCATCCCTTGATCTGAAGTTGATCGCATAGTCCAGATTACACTTGAGCTTTATTTAAGCCACTGATCACTCCATAAACCCTAATTAGCCTCCATTTTTGGTGAGTTTTTAGAGCTAAAAAGATAGAAAAATACAGAAAAATTCAAGAGAATACACAATTTTTATGGAGATTCAAGAGGAAATTAATTCTACAATTCAAGATATTGATTGTATTTCTTTTTCTACTGTTTTTTTTTATCAATTTTTATGTCTTTTTTTATGAAAAACATGAGCTTTAGGAACATAATTATGTGTAATTAATTTATTAATCTAGAGATCTTATGAACCCAATTTTCAAAATATGATAATCTAATATTTTTTCCCGATTATAATATTAATTTAATTATATTATTTAATATGATTTTATGCTATTAATTATTTGGCTAATAATTTATCTATAGAGGTAATTAAATAAATTTGAGAGAATTATTTAATTGTTTGTCTTGATTAAATAACATGCATGGTTTCTAGGGAGAGATGCATGATTCTTATGTATGTGATCCATAATTGATGAACTCAATGAGTAGTATGCAATCTAATTGACATGAGAGTGCGATTAAAAGAATCTGTTGAGTCACCCAAACTTAAGATTTTAACACATGTTACTGTAAACAAGGACATAAACTCACCAGAAAAAACTCAACCTATTATAACTTTGAAAGTATGGCATCAAAGGTTGATGTTATAGATTGTGTGAACTTTTTGGAGGACAGATCTCTCATGTATGTATCAAAGGCGATAATGGAAAATTTTGAGATAGGATCTAAACTCAAACCATCAATTGAAGAGCCACCAAGTTTAGACCCCACACTTCTACCCTTCTATCCCCAATCAAGTATGAAAGTGAAAGCTTCAAATGAATAGGTGAAAAAGCTATTAGAAATACATAAATTGAATAAGTTACAGTGGAATGCTTATAAGAATGATTAGAAGTTCAAAAGGAAAACAAAAATATGGCATGAGAAGAGAATTGAGAACCGTGTTTGTGAGCCAAAACATAAAGTACTATTGAACAAATAAAGACTCAAGTTATTTCCAGGCAAACTCAAAAGTAAATGGATACAAAGGGATATGCCTTCGGACTTGTGTAGTTTATTTGAGAAAGGAATACATGCTAGGTTAGTTTCACATATACTTTTTAGTCACAAAATATGATTTAATTAATTATTTCTATTTACTTTTAGTAATTTTAATTTTTTTTCTTAAAATATAAAAACACAAAAAAATTGATATTTATTATTTTTAGTTTTAAAAATTAGTTTCTAAAAAAATAATCTCTATGGGAACGATCTTTACTTATCATTATATTATTTGTTACGATACATATATTTGCGTATTTATTGTACACACTTCGTGTGTGGTGATCATTTACCTCTAAGTAATATAACACAATGGTCCAATTTGATTTTCATAAGAAAACGTAGTTCAAAAGGATCAATTGGTAAGTACAAGGTGAGGCTTGTAATTAAGGGATACAAACAATGACATGACCTTGATTATTTTGATACTTATTCTCCTGTGTTGAGAATAACATCCATAAGGATGATAATTGTTATCGTCACTCTATGAAATCTTAAAATACATCAAATGGATGTAAAGACAATCTTTCTAAATGGAGAGTTAGATGAAGAAATCTACATGGACCAACCCAAGGGTTTTTCTTGAAATTGGTGAAGTCTTTATATGACTTAAAACAAGTACCAAAAGTAGTGGCATGAAAATTTTGATAATTTCATACTGAGTAATGGCTTTAAAATCAATTAATGTGACAAATGTGTATAAGTCAAGGACAAAGAAGATGGTTATGTTATCTTGTGTATTTTACGTTAATGACATGCGAATTATGGGTAGTAATGATCAAATCTACTAAGTCTATGTTGAATTAAAGGTTTGATATGAAAGATATGGGGTCAACTGATGTAAATCTAGGAATTAAGATATCAAGGATATTAAGCAGTCTCATTCTAAGTCAATGTCATTATATTGACAAAATAGTTGAGAAATTCAATAAGGGTGATTCTAGAATTGTGAGAATAACAGTAGATGTAAATCTACACCTATCTAAAAATAAAATGGAGAATGTGTCTCAACTAGAATATTCTAGAGTGATTGGAAGTCTTATGTACTTGATGAATTGTACGAGACCAAATATAGCTTACACTGTAAGAAAACTAAGTAGGTAGACTAGTAATCTAGGATTTTATCTGTGGAAAGATATTACAAGACTACTTAGATACTTAAAATAAACACGTAGCAATTGACTACACTATATAAAATATCCAACTATATTAGAAGGATACAGTGATACAAATTAGATATCTGACATGAAAGGCACAAAGTCTACCAATGGATATGTATTCATACTAGGTGGTGGTGTTGTTTCATAGAAGTCCTCTAAATAGATGTGCATTGCTATATCCACGATGGAATTAAAGTTCATCGCTTTGGATATTCCTAAATGGGTGAATCTTGTGCAATATGTATTCATTTTGATAGTCAATATGTTATTGGTAGGGCAGAGAGCAATATGTATAATGGTAAGTCTTGACATATACGTCGTAAACAAAATACCATTAGACAACTACTCTTAACTGAGGTTATATCTATTTATTATGTGAAGTCAAAACATAACATATTGGATTTCTTAACTAAAGGGTTAAATCGCAAGTTAGTTGATAAGTTATCGAGAGGAATGAGGCTAAAGCTCATGAATGAGTTGATAAGTCATCGAGAGGAATGAGACTAAAGCCCATGAATGAATAAGGATTTGCAAAGAAAACCTAATTGTAAAGACTTAGTGATATCACTATAAAGGAGTTTACTCTCAAGTCTATTCCTATGATGAAAACAGTGATACTCGTAAGATACAAGATAAGTTAAGGCTTTTAATGATTCTTATTAAAAGAATATCGAGCAAAGTATACGAGTTACTCTTTATGGATTACTTTTAAAGATAAGAGATCACCTACATGAGAGAGGAGTGGGGCTGCTTCAAAAGAGAAATGAATATGGCTCAATTCTTTAGAGACTCTCACAAAACCAGACATATGTTCATGACCAAAATGAACATAATAGTGAGAATTTAGTTGTGTCAAGAGAGACTTGTGTGAAATATGTAATCGCTTACATTAATGGAAGAACAATTTAAGAACATTGTGTCTACTGGTTAGTTAGTAAGGTAAATAAACTTTCACAAAGGAAGGCTCATTGAGTAATAGCTACCTATCCTATGTAGGTTTCAATCCGTTAAACACTATTTATGTGTCAAAATTTGATTTAAAATCTATGTCAATTTTATTCATCTGGGGGATTGTTGGAATATTTGAATAAAAATTACTCTAAAATCAAAAACACTTTTCCATTTCTTAATTCATTTCTGAAAAAACATTCAGTTTCTTCCATTCTCTCATCCTTTTCAATCTTCTTCAACCATTTGTATCTTCTTTAATAATTTTTTTCAGTTTTTTTCTTTATTTCTCTCATCAGTTACAATATTTTCTTTATAAAAAGAAAGATGAGGAAGAAGAAGGAATGAAAAAAATAGAGAAGAAAAAAATATAGGTACTAAAGAAAAGAGAAAAGGGAAAATAAAAGAACAAGAAAAGGAAGAAAGTGAAAAGGGAAAAAAGAAGAGAAAAACGTATGGTAAGGTAAAAGAATGTTTTTTTCTTGTATTTTCAATCTAGAGTTAGGTTCCTATAATAGAGTTTGGACACTTTAAAGTTCGTGGAATAATAAACTATAGAATGAGTTTATTATTGTTTATTCATTGTATTTGAAAGATAAGTTTTCGTCGTTCTCAAATACACACGATGTGCGAAAATATTATCTAAAGAACACTGTGTGATATAAAGACCTCGATTATTATTTATTTAAATTTTATATTTATAATTTATAATTTATACATATATTTATATTTATATTTATATATATTTTTAATTTTAATAAAATAATTTTATTATTAAATTCTTTTTTGTGTATTATTTCATACATTTTCTACACTTAATATTGATTTAATTTTGTGAGAAAACATATAGATCACACGTAAAGATGTATAAGTTGGAGACCTAGAATTTTTTGATCCACATGGAGAATCTAAACACACCCTCTTGTTCCATTCATAATTATTGGGTAACAAGGCTTAGAAGCCAAAAGTTCCAACCATAGTCACATCCTATAAAAGTATGATTTATTGTTATATTTTTCATGGTTAAATTAGTAATATCATAAGGATAGTGATTGGTAAAGTTTTTTTACCAATGCCAATAGATTTTGCATGATTTATGTAGAAAAATTAAACTTTATATTAAAAAATGTTTTCAAAATAAACAGCATCACCATACCACAATATTTCCATTATTGTTATTTTCCATAATTGTTAAATGTGAAAATCTCATCGATAGGTATCTTATCTTCTTCTTAACAGCCTTTTTCTAGCATTATTAAGTGATCAACGACTTGATTTTTTGTGCCTTTATTGTCCCAAATTTATATATCAAATTCCCCAATGCATAAATATGGTAAAAAATAGCTCTTTCTCTATGATAGTGATGAATGCTTAAAAAACACTAAAATTACCATGATTTAAGGTACTTTAATTAATTAAATAGATTTATATTTGTACGATTTTATCAAATTTTTATATAAATTTGTATTTTTGGAATCACAAATATTTTAGTTCCAAAATAACTTAAAGACTCAAATAAAAATACTAGAGAGAATACCTCATAAATATATTTAGAAAAGAAATGAGGAAAAGTCAAAAAGATGGAAAAATGGGACAAAATAACTTATCTATGCCAATGCCCACGCACAACATCCCATTCGCGCTAGTGCACGTGGGACTCATTGCGGATGGGCTATTGCGCTCGAGCGTTGACGTGAATGGGCGACTATGTAGGAGATTTAAACATTTTTTACATTTTTGACCCATTTTCACTACTACAAAAGGGGTATTTAAGTCGCTATGTAAAGTCGGTTCGGTGTAGAGTCGACGCTATCCACGTCAACTGACGATACGTCCTATTTTTTAAATTAAAAAATGGATGAAGTAAATACAATTTAAATTTTTTTAGGTCATTAATTATTATTTTATTTGACTCTTTAGAATTTAAGTTGGATATAAATAATATATTTTTTTTTTCCTTTTTTTTAGATAATTAGTTTTCAAAATTATATAATTTTGTTTATTTTTTTTATATTTAAATTTATATATGTTCGTACAATGTATCTTTATTTAATTTTGTGTATATGTTTTAATTAAATATTAATGGAAAGTTATTATTTTTTCTTTTTCTATAGTACGTATATGCATAGTTTAAATAAAATAATAATTGACAAAAAACAATTGCGTGGATAACGTCGGTGGATGTGGAGAACCGATGCTATCCACCTAATATATCCATTCAGCTCATTTTTTATGCAGAAACCCAATATCTTCATTTCTCTTCTCTATTTTCTCCCAAAACCGAGCTCACACCCACCTTCTTTCTCAATTTTTGGCCACCTCCGACCACCATTTGCAACGTCGTTTTGTGGGTTATATTCCTCTTCTCATTATCTTTCAGATCTACTATTTTTTTTGAGTGAAATACTCAAATTTATTATACCCATTTTTTCACTTATTCTCACTTACAAAACACCATTTTCTTCTTCTTTCCTCCATTTAGTCACTTCATAACATTCTTGTAAGTATTTCTATTAATTTGGAGCTTATTATTCAGTTTGTTTGTTTTTTTATATAAATTTTTGATTTAGGTATGTTTTTTATTTGCTTGTTATTATGTTTGACTTATTTTCTGTGGAAATAATATCTAAAACGTTGTGGGTTTGAGGGATTACATATATTTACTGCACGTGGATAAATTTATTTATATATAAATAATTATATTTTATTAAGTAATGAATAGAGGAAAAATAATATGTTTTTTTAAATTTTTAAGAAATTATATTGGTAAAAGAGTTATACGTGCTATCTATTGACTCTTAAAAAAATTATAAATATATATTTATAAACTCAATAATTTAAATAATATATATATATATATATATATATTAATAAAAATCAAATAATAACTAAAAAATAAGTAGTATTATTATTTTTATTTATATATGCTACTTATGTGTTAAAATGTTAAATATGTTACTATAGTAGCCCCTACTTCTATAGAATGTTATATACGTATAATTAATATTATTTTTTAATTATAATATAATAACATGTTTAGAAATTAGTATCAACCAAAATGATTGGTTTTTATATATTCATGTTGGCATGTTGCTTATTTTTTAATTTGTATATAAATGGTTTTGTAAAATGATTAAAATGATAACTGTTTTGTATTATGTATGTTTTGATATATATTATAATAATTGGGAAATTTATATATAATAATACGTGAAATATATTCATTGGATATATAATTAAGAAATATGTATAATTAATGTCATTAATAGAAAATGGACAAATCTTGGATGTCAAAGTGTAGAATTGAGCAAGACTATATTTCTGGAGTTGAAAGTTTCATGGAATTTGCTTATAGAAATAGTAATACTGGAACTAGTATGATTCGATGCCCATGTGTTAAATATAAAAATGAGTGATTTCATGAATTTGACGAGGTTAAGTATCACCTTATCCGTAATGGTATTCTTTTCAGCTATAAATGTTGGTATTATCATAAAGAAAATATTGATAATACTCATTCGAAAAAGATAAATAATAATGTGAGTGGATTACATACATCTTATCATAATGTACAAACAGAAAATATGTTTCATGGTGTTGAAGATGAATTACGCGAGGATGATCCTGAAACCTTTAAAAACTTATAAAAGATGCCGAAAAATCGTTGTATTTAAAATGCAAAAAATACACTAAAATGTGAGGGTTGGTTCATTTGTACAATGTGAAGGCAAAACATGGGTTTTCTGACAAGGGATTCACAGAATTACTAAATCTACTAGTCGATATGTTTCCTGAGGGTATTGAATTGCCATCTTCATTGTATAAAGTGAAGAAATCTCTTAGTCAATTTGGCATGGAATATCATAAGATTCACGCTTGTCCAAATGATTGCATTCTTTATAGAAAATAATATGAGACATTGGATGATTGTGCTATGTGTTAAGAATCGAGATGGAAGCATGATACAAATGAGACAACACATAAGAAAGGCGTGCCTGCAACGGTTCTTTGGTACTTTGCTCTGATTCCTCGCTTTCAAAGGTTGTTCAATAGTAAAGATACATCAAAGATGTTGACTTGGCATTCAGATAATCGATCTGATGATGAGATGCTACGTCATCCTTGCGATTCTCCAAATTGGAAAGTAGTAGATAATTTATCTCCTCAATTTTCATTTGATCTGCACAATCTTCGTCTTGCCATTGCTACCGATTGAATTAATTCACATAGTTCCCTCAGTAGTAGATATAGCTGTTGGCCAGTAATTATGGTAACATACAACCTTCCTCCCTGGTTTTGTATGAAAAGAAAATTTATGATGTTAACATTATTGATCTCAGGACCGAAACAACCCAGTGTTGACATTGATGTATATTTGCAGCCTCTGATAGATGATTTAAAGATGTTGTGGAATGCTAGTGTAAATGTTTACGATGCACATAAAGAAGAACACTTCAACTTGAAGGGGGTTCTTTTAATGACAATTAATGATTTTCCTACCTATTGAAACTTATGAGGACATGCAACAAAAGGTTACAAGGGATGCCCTATATGTAGTGATGGAACTTCTGCAACTTATCTTGTTCACGGATGAAAGATGTCTTATAGAATACATAGAAGATTTTTGCCATCTAGACACAAGTTTAGATACCAAAAGAAACCATTCAATGGTGAAGAAAATCATGATCATGCAACTCGACATTTATGAGGTATTGAGATATTAAGGCAATTGAATGGTATGGCATTCAAAGGATATGGAAAGATGAAAAAAAACTCACTAAGGTAGAGAAACGAAAAAGGTCAACTAATGAAATGGGTGAAAATGAAAAAGAGTTTGAACTGACTTACCATGGTTGTTGGAAAAAATCAATATTTTGGGAATTACCTTATGGGAAAGACCTACACATTCGTCACATCTTAGATGTCATGCACATTGAGAAGAATGTATGTAAGAGCTTGATTGATACTTTACTTAAAATACCTAGAAAAACAAAGGATGGAATTAAAGCAAGATTGGATTTAATGAAACTAGGCATACGACCTGAATTGGAACCAAGGGTGGAAAATGATAAGAATCGAACAAACTTAACACCAACATCATATACAATGTCAACAAAAGAGAAGGATGTGTTTTGTAAATGTTTGGAGGGTGTGAAAGTTCCTGATGGTTACTCATCCAACTTAAGAAATTTTGTGTCTATCACCGATAAGAAACTGTATGGATTGAAATCACATGACTGTCATATCTTAATGCAACAGTTATTACCAGTTGCTATTAGATCAATTCTTCCAAAACATGTTCGATTATCAATAATTCGGCTTTGTTCATTCTTCAATACAATATACAAGAAATCTATATCAATTGGTGAGTTAAATTCTTTACAGAAAGATGTTGTAGAGACTTTGTGTCTAATTGAAAAATATTTTCCTCCTTCTTTCTTCGATATAATGATTCAATTGTGTGTTCATTTAGTTCAAGAGGTTCAATTGTGTGGTCCTACTTACTTAAGGTGGATGTATCCTTTTGAGAGATATATGCAAGTCCTTAAAGGATATGTAAATAATAGAAATTGACCTGAATGATGCATGGTGGAATGCTACATTGCTGAAGAGGCCATTGAGTTTTGTTTTGAATACTTTAGTGGTTGCACTAAAATTGGGAATAGTATGCATAAGTTGTTCTTAGAACGTCACATGATCCAATGCCAAGATCATTGGATGTTGGTAATCATTGATCTGTTCAATAATAATGCTTGGTACTGTGACTCAGATTCCATAGAAGTGAGTAAAGATACAAAAGCAGTTGTTGAAATGTAAGAGTTATTGCTACATATTAGTTTCTTCTATTATTTTTTGTAATATTGAATAAAAACTAACCATTTTAAACCTTAATAGGGCATGGAAGTTGTGGAACAAGTTTAAGGGCATTGCCCTTAAAAAATCTCATAAGCTTATATGGACAAAAGTTATGGTATGTACAAGCCAATATTAATAATTTTATTAATTTTACAATTGAATAATAAAGATGTTTGAATATGAAAAATCATGTACACTTGTTTTTGTAGTTTCCACAACAAAATAATGGTGTCATGTGTGATTATTATGTCATGAAGTTTATGAGCGAAATTATCACAAATATCAAAATTCGAATTGATGATGTGGTAATATCTTTTACTCATATACATAAAAGTTTTTAACTTATTTGAGTTATTTTTTGTAAATAAATGAAATTACATTCTTATTTTGATTTTAAATACATGTAGTTCTTTGGTTGGAACAAGACGGGCTACGACCAGTAAATTTTTGATGATTTACGAGAGGAATGGGTAGAACACAAGATTCTAATGATCTTGAATAGCATATGACAACATAACAGTAAATTTTTTAATGATTTAATTTCTCTATCTATTCTTGTGTCTGAAGTCACTTGTTTGATGGATGATTATATGCTCATGTATTTAGGGGAATGCATTGTTTTATGGACCTATTTTTGGCCCAAACTACATCTCATCTCTCTTTCCTACTTTCCTTACGAACTCATATTAGTACTTTATTAATCATTTGTCTATAAATATGAAGTTATCTGGAATCTCTGTTAGTATTTTTAATGTTATAATGAGCTCTAAATATGAAATTAGGTGTAACTCCGATTTGTTTCATGGTTTGTATGAGTTTTGGTGCCCATGAATGTGTTCCATATGTTTAAAGGCAACAAAACTCACATAAGCCAAGTAAGAAATCGGAGTTACACACTGGATTTCGTATTTAGAGTTCATTATAGCATTAAAGAAATACTAGGAGAGATTCCAAATAACTTCATATTTATAGACAAATTATTAATAAAGTGCTAATATGAGTTGTTATATGAATCAACTATTTTTTGCCTAGTTTTCTTGTCATAATGTTGGTGATTCAAAGCCAACCAAGCTTACTCGCATCCGAATATACTTTGACGACATTATTTTATTTGTAATTTAAGTTAACTATATGTATTGTATATACATTATTTGGTTTTGTAATAAATTTAATTATCAAGTAATTAATTATATTTAAAATTTTAATTATTTGTATTATTATTTATATTTTAGTTTTTTATGCTATATATATTGAATAATACGAAAAATGAGAATAAAAAAAAATCGTAAAATGTACGTGTAAAGTTGGTTCACGCGATGAACCGACTTTACATTTTAAGTCACTCAATTTAAAGTCGATTTTTAACCAACTTTAATGCCCATTTTTGTAGTAGTGTTTGTTCAATTTTTTGTATCTTTTTGACTTTTTCTCGTTTCATTTTTAATATATTTGTGATGTATTGCCTCTAGTATTTTTTCTTTGAGTCTTAAGTTGTTTTTGATCTAAAATACCTAAAAAATAATAAAAATATCCGTGATTCTGAAAAGATAAATTTTGTATAAAAATATGATAAAATCATGCATATATAAATATATTTAATCAGTTAAAGTAAATTAAATCATGGTAATTTTAGTGTTTTTTAAGCACTCATCACCATCCCCAACCAATTTCTTACTTGTCCCTTAGCAAGAGAAGTGATAAAAACTAAAAATTAAACTATGCTAAATCTCTTTCTTGGATTGAAACGATTGCATTTAGTATATACAAAAAACCTTTAAACCCCTAGGTTGCCCTAGTGGATGATTTTAAGTCTCGTGAGGGTTTTCAGTAATGATACCCACAAACATTAATAAAACAAATAATGAAAATAAAATAAAAATAATAAAAGAAGAAGTTAACTAAAATTTAAAATAAAATAACAAAATGAAATACAAAAATATATCACGCTTATAATCTCTTTTGAATTTCATAATTAAAATCTTAAGCATAGATTATTTCCACTTCCTAAACATTTATGATTTATTATAATAATTAGTTGAAAATCATTTTCATACTTCATTTCTAAAATGTTTCAATTTAATTTCACTCAAACTTAGTGTGAGGAATCCGAATTCATTTAGACTTTATTACTCACAAGTCAATACTCTCAAAAACACTTAATCATATAGGTTCAAACACTCAAACTAATTTATATGCGAAAGAGTTTATGTATAGAAATGAACTAATATGTTCGCATATGGATAAAGAAGAAAGACTTAATGTGTTATTTTAACATTGATCTCATGAAAGGAATCAAATGTAAGGATTTATAAAATATTATACATTACTTACATGAATAAATCAAATTCATCAAATAAAAATATCAAGTAATATGTCTTTTAGAAAATGTAGGAAAATGCAATGGCTTCTTAGGGAATTACTTCCTATATTTTCTTTGGCATTAAACTATTTCTTACAATTGTTTAGGCTTTTTGGGTCATAGTATATAGATTATACTATTCATTTTTCTTTTTTCTATTTTTTCTATTTTTTCTGTTTTTTTTCTTTTATATTCTTCTTTTTTTATTAGAGAATACATTTTTAGAGAGTGGACCCATGTATAGATTGTGCGTTTTTTATATGGTAAGATGAGTGGTTAATATTTGGGTTTTTATTTGTATTTATATAGGTAACTCTAAATATATCTCTTTTTTTAATAGAAGTCTTACATGAATGAAGAAAGACATATACTATCAATTTCTAATTAAATTATTTAATCTAAGAAAATGAAAAATAAATATATAAGACTTCATTAAGATGTAAAAATCCAGACATTCAATGCTAAGTTTTATAGAGATCATATAATAATTTGAAGAAATAAGAAATGTGTTTTCAGTAAAATATATATATATATTTCACTCAAAATAAAGAAATTTAGGCTCAAATTACATCTCACAAGGGTAGGGACTATTTGATTCCAAAACACCGATTTTGGGTTTAATATAATTTCCACACCGTATTGAGAAATACTAATCATGACAAAAACTAACTAAGTATTACATTATTTCATGATATGTTTTTGGAAATTAATCTAATAGTGCAAAATACGTAACTATTTACTACAATTTGATTTAAGAAAATGATACATTTTTGTGAGAAATATTTTAAAAAACTAATCCTTACATTCTAAAAATTACTAAACAACACAAACAAAAATAAAATAAAACACAATAAAAATGAAAATGTGAATATAAATTTTTTAAAATTGTTAATTTTTTTGAAATTAAGCATGATAACTTTTCTGATAGTGTAGTTCAATTAAGCATCACTAATGGTCTTGCCTTTATAATGAAAGGGATAAACATTCAACAACTTTGATTACCAAAAATAACTCATATGAAAAAAATCATATTAACTTAAACGACTACTCTCAATACCATTACTATTGCCGTTACAAAACACTTCTATGATGTCTCAAATGCTTGAAGAATTTTTTCATCAAACCATAATAAAATGTCTTTCTCCAACAATTACATAAAAGTTTTGAATTTTTTCTAAAATGTTTTATGAAACTTCTATAGAATTTGTGAGGGCATAGAAAGTTCCTAACACCCCTGACATTTGATGGATGTAATAACATCTCAATAACACTTTTTTGAAATGATCAATCTCTAATCATTTTGTTGACATCTTATGCCAAGTATTAGACCTTCAATCATGAAGTGACATTTATCCCAATTAGAATAAGGTTGGATAGTTCACACCTTTTAAGCACACAAATTAGATCAGCCATTTGAAAACTTTGGCAACTGAATGAACCCATTATAGATAAATTTTATGCTTTATGTGTGTAAAATCATATTTAAGTCATATAATAACACATATGTTTGAGCATAATGTACAACTTGGAGCTTGACCATTGAAATGCCCAAATCTTGGCACACAATCCTTGAGTCTTAAGATAAGCTCATACCTAGAAGTAGGATTTCACAAAGCATCCTCACAAGTATGAAGCATCCAAAGATCAACCATCACCTCGATTCTAGAATGTGTTCGACTGTAGACAATTTTATGCTTTTACTATTGTACCCCACTAACACGCTACAATATACCCTTTATGTAATCAATACGAGTACATGTAATGTCATATATATATATATATGAACTTTATATCAAACCATCCTAATTCACTCTCATTTTCCAATATTTCTCTAGTTTCTCTCTCCAAATTAGATCATCCCCAACATTTTGACCCCACCAAATGGCTTAGGATTTAAAACTTCGAGCTTTTGTTTATGACCTCATGATGAACACAAGACCATCGGGTTAGAAATGCCAATTTTGTAGATACTTTGGCTTTATATTTATTAAAAATCTTGCCAGTACATGAATCATTTTATAGAAAATGACAAGTATACTCCCAAGGTTGATAAAAGGAAGAAATATTTATGGTTTTTAATTTACTATTCAAACTTTTAAAAATTAAATTAAATCTTAAACATCCTATCATGATATTTTGATTTTTGTGTTTTCTAATCTAATAACAAAAAATAAACATAGATATGATTCAATAAAAAATTATGAAATTTTTTATAATTCATAACAATGGAGTATTTCTTGATATAATAATTATGCTTACTCATATCATTTAGGTTATTAAATATAAATATTGATATTTATTGATTCTCTTTTTTTTTATTTAAATACCATCATTGGTGAGATTAGATATTCTTTGTTAATTAAACAAATAAATTAATACATATGAGTGAGGTCGATATTTAATTTGGTTAATTGAATTAATTTATTTTTTAAGATATTGAAAATGAACCATTTAAATGTCACATTTGGTGAGGTTAGAAATTTTAAATTTAATTCAAGCTGTCCAAATTAAATCTAAGAATTTATTATCTAAGTACTAACTTCGAGTTTTAAAACAATTAGTAAAAATATGTTGTTAATACATTTTTTAATAATAGTTTTTATAAAACTTATGAAATAGAGCTTCATTTTAACTACCGAGCGATTGTTCAACAAATAAAAGTGAATACTCTAAATCAGACCATATAATATTTCTATACAATATTCTTTATACAAAATCTTGAATAAAAA
Source organism: Hippophae tibetana (assembly GCA_037013495.1). Lineage (NCBI taxonomy): Eukaryota > Viridiplantae > Streptophyta > Magnoliopsida > Rosales > Elaeagnaceae > Hippophae > Hippophae tibetana. Next base: position 20,601,234 of record CM072807.1, on the reverse strand, counting down.
CGAAATCAATTTATTTTCTGGAGATATTTTACCTATTTAATATTTCACAAGCATAACAACGTTTATATTATATCATATTTATAAATATCTTATCATGTTAAATTTAATCATACACAAATTAAACATAACATATAAGAATAAAATATAAAAAATAACTGTAAAAAATTCATTTTAAAATTATACCTCAAAATAATTCTTGCACAACTTAGATGCTAATTTTGTTGCTGAAAAACTTCCAAACAGATTTGCATTTCCGTTTATTGAATCAAAAACTAGAAATCTATAAAATCATAACTAGTTCTTCTCAAAAAGAGAAGAACTTTAAAACTAAAAAACTAAAACTAGAGAGAAAAAGTTAGAAAGAGAGAGTTTGGGATTTTTGGGATTTGAAGGATGATTTTTACACTGGGAAAGATGGTCCTTTTATAGGTGACGAAAAGGAAAAAAAGTGGGAAAATATCTCAAAAAATTGATTTTGGATGCGTTTGAATAGGTTGGTACCCATGTGAGGGGCGAGATTCACAACAAACGGATGTTGGAATGCTCGGTATAGGCACAAGAGTGTGCTGGTGCACATGGAACTCAGTGCGGGCATGTGTTTGTGTTATGCTGGTTGCACTCGGGCTTGTGTTGGCAGTGTGTGGGTGCGCTTGCTAGCTATGTGTTGCAGGATTTGTCATTTTTGATATTTTTGACCTATTTTGTCCAATTTTTCAATCTTTTTCTCAACATATTTGGGTTGTATTGCCTCTAGTATTTTTATTCAAGTCTTTAAGTTGTTTTTGAACAAAAATACCTGAAAAACTATAAAAATACGAGTGATTGAAAAAAGTCAAATTTATATAAAAATATGATAAAACATACAAATATAAATCTATTTAATCATTTAAAGTATATTAAATCATAATAATTTTTATGGGTTTTAAGAAATCATTAATTCACCATGTGTTTTATGAGAGAAACCTTGAAATGTAAACAGTTTGCCCTACGCTCTTACCAATGACATTATCATGGTTGTTACTCCGATTGATGAAATATTGCAACTAGTTAATGAACCTGCACAAAAGGATAATGTCAAACCTACAAGCGAGCAAGCTAAAGATGAACCTCGTGCCATTTTATTTGTTTTATTTTACTTATAGTTTATGTGAACTGTGTTATTTAAAGAATTGTTAAAATTATAACTGTTTGTTTAGATGTGCGAGAAGTATGCAATGTATTGTTTGTGTGGATAAGAATGAACTAGATGGTGGAAGCATTACATCACTCACATAATCACATCAAGCCAAAGCAAATGGGTAACTTTTCTATATCTTTATCTTTAATTTATATTTATTACATTGAAGAAAATTTAGATTATAAGTTAGGGTGAAGGAAAATTCACAATAATTTTAGGCAATTTTATAATTTTTCAACATGTGTATACATTTGTAATTTATTTTTATTTGTTTAATTTTATTTTTTATTGGTTTTGGAATTTTAGGTGAATTTTAAAACTTTTCTAGTAAACTTATTATGTCTTTTAATTTTATTTTAAGAAAATGATTAAGTATTTGTATTTTTAGATTAGTTTCAAAAATATTTTCTTGAATAATGTGATAATTAGTTAATTTTTGTCATAATTAGTATTTTATGATAAAATGCTGAAATTACAATGAACCCAAAATATGTATTTAGAAATCAAATAGTTGAGACTACTTCTTTAGAATATATTTTGAGTCATAATCTTCCTATTCTGAGTTATGGTATTTTTTTACTCTTTCAAATACTCTTCTTATCAATTCTAATTGCTATATAATATTTATAGGTTTTTGTATTGAATGTTGTGATTTTTACATCAAATACAGTATCATATATTTATTTTTATTACTTAAATTAAATAAATTAAGTAGAAATTTAAAGTCTATGTCATTTTTTTTATTCATACATGACTTCTAAAAAAGAGAAATATATGGTATTACCTAAAGTAATAAAAGAAATAGCCACAAATTAGGAACTCTTTTTTATTACTTAAATTAAACAAATTAAATAGAAATTGAAAGTCTTTGTCATTCTTTTTATTTATGCATGACTTCTAAAAAATAAAAATATATGGTATTACCTAAAGTAATAAAAGAAATAGTCCAATTTGAGCTTTTTATTCTTTATACGTACGTGAACAAATTAGTTCATTTCTTTATATAAACTCTATTAGCATATACCTTTGAATGAGTGTTTGAATCAATATGATTAGTATTATTAAGTGTATGCCTTGTAAGAATAGAGTATAAGTGAATTCAGATTTCATACACTCAAATTGGATAAATTTTATATTGATACATTTTTAATTTAAATATAAAAATAATTTTCAATTAATTATTATAGTAAATTATGAATTCTTAGAATATTAAAATAACTTATGCAATAGATTTTAATTATATACTTATAAGAGATTAAAAAGCACCATAGTTTTGTTTTTCTTATTTTTTCCCTTTGTTTTGAATTTTATTTGTTTAAGTGTTATTAAATTGTTTTTACTTATAATTTTTGCATTATTTTTATGCTTAAGGGTATCAAATCTAAAAATCTTCACGAGACTTAAACTCGTCCACTATGACAACCTAAGATTTAAAGGCTTATTGAATATGTCGAATGTAATAGTGTTAATATACATAAATGATTTAAGATAATTTAATTTTATTTCTAATTTTTGTTTTTAACTTTTTTTCATTCTTGCTAAAAGACTAGCAAGAAGTTGATTGGAGGTTGTGATAAGTGCTTAAAATCACTTAACATATCATAATTTTATGTATGTTAATAGATTAAATAGTTTTATATTTGCTAACTTTTACTATCATTTTAAACAAATCTATATTTTTGGAATTACGAGTGTATTTTGTTATTTTTTAGATATTTATTGTATTTAAATGATTCAACTTAAAGAAATATATCTAGAAGCACCCATTACAACTTAAAAGATTAAAAAGATAACGTATATGTAAAGTATTACATATGTTTTAAAACTTAAAAAATGAAATATAAGAAATAAAAGCATCACAGTGATGCAGAACAAAGCATGTTGCGTGCGTGAAAGTTTTATATGTCATGGTGCTAGATAATAGGATTGACATCAATGCCTCCCAAATATGATGTAGGGTACGACATGAAAAAGTTATATGTCATGGTGCAAATGTAATGGATCGAGCCAAAACCATGTATAAAATGTGTATGTTGTAGCGTGAAACAATTGTATGTTGTGACATCAGTCTAAAATTCCATATTTCTCTCATTACTTTCACTTAGAAATAGGACCCTATTTTCATTGTAATCCATATCCCATAGTATATCCCACAACTTAGGACATAGCTTCATTTGTAAGTTGCTTTTTTAGTCTGGAAGCTTTTAAGCTTTTCTTTTCTTAGTTTAATGTTCTTTTCTCATTTGAGAGTTGAATAAATTTTAGTTTATGTAATGTTCTAATTTTCAATTCAATAAATACTTTTAACAATTATGTTTAGAGGTCTTTTAGAATAAAAACAATTCTAAGAATATGTTGAGGTATATTTAAATTTATTATTTTTTGATCACTTTTATATATTATTTTACATGCTATATGTTTAATTTATCGATCATTAATTAAAATATATTTGTCTTGTTATAAATAGTATGAAATATTAGTAATGTTGTCTGTCTTGTGAAATATTAAAATAAACTAAATATTTTTATAAAATAAATTAAGTTTTATTTATGCATTAAGAATAAAACAAACTTTATAAAAGAAAAATATATTTACGAAGTATTTTCATAATAAACAAAAGGATTAGGTTTGTAATTTAAGTTTTTGACTTTAATTTAGAGTAATACTATCATATATTAAATAATTACAATCTAAATTTATTTTGAGGCATGTTCTATTGTAATGATTTTTATAAGAATTATTATTGAAAGATATATTGATGACATATTATTCATAGTAATTTTAAAATATGAAAGTTAGTTTTCATATGCTTAAATAAAAAAACCTAACTTAGACATCTTGATAAAAGTTTAAATAGTTAGACCTGACTGAAGGCGACAATTAAATGGTTCATTCATCCCTTAGAAAAGAATCATAATTTAATTAAAATTAACTACTAGACTAGAACGAATGCGATAAGTGGTTTTACTTAATAATAAATTGAAGACCTAATTAAAGATCTATTCTTATATATAAGAGAGAATCAATAATATTAATTCATATTTTTAACCTATTTAATATTAAGTAAGCATAATTAACTATCTAATGTATCCCATAAATTCTCCACTACATGATAGATGTTTAATTGCCTAAATGTTTATTAAATCTATCTTTATTTTTATGTCATTAGTTTAAATTTTCAAACCAAAACAATCGTGATAGAATGTTTAAGTTATTATTTTTGTTTTTAAGAATTTATTGAATTATTTTAAAAAAACATGATTTCTTTTTAGATCGACCTTGAAAATATATTTATAATTTTCTACGTATACTTGCGAGCTATTTTATAAATCATACAAAATTTATACACAACAATTTTGTTCTGAAGTTTTTTATGTTGTTGCTAGGGATCTGTTAATAGTATCAAAAACTTGCTAAATTTTGTATCATCACTCCCATGTTTATAACCTCTATGAGGGATCACCCTCTACCTCAATCATTTTCCCAAGTAATGATGAGACTTCATCCCCTCTTGAATATCCTTTGGTAGTCGCACTTTAGATGGGATCATGCGACGTTTGTAGGATATTTTTTGATATTGAGAACTTCGTAGATTTTCTTTTTTCTCTCAACTATAAAAGTGTTATTAATAAAAGATAATGATATTACAAGGAAAAAGTTACTTTTATTGGGATTCAATAGGGGTACCACATTTGTTGTAGGAATTGTGATGCTACTAGTCATAGCAACTGGTTCAATTGTTATGACCAATTTTGTGGTGGTTGATTTCCCACCTCACTACCATGAAATTTTGGGTAGTCCTTGGATACATAACATGAGGTCCATCCCATCAATTTATCACCAAGTCATTAAATACCCAACTTATAAGGTCATAAAATAAATAAGGGGTGACTAAGAGAAAGTCGGGAGTTGTTACAATGCTACTATATATGAAGTGGTTCTTAAGTAGCAATTACAACGAGGGTAACCTCAAAATGCTCAAGAAAATTGTATCTAGTTAGCTTAATCGATATAGATAGGATTAAGGATGTACGAGTTGGAAGTGATGAAGAAGACCATTCCCTCAAATTAAGCACCAACCTAATAATAGAGGTTATAGAGCGGATATTATAGATATATTTGCATGGAAACATTGGGATGTGTAAGGTACAACCTCAGGATTATAGCACATAAGTTAAATGTTGATCCCAAGGCTAGACATATTCACTAAAAGAAAATAAAATTCATAAGGGAGAAGAATGAGATGATTAAGAACCAGGTAGCCACACTCAAAGAAACAAAGATTGTTAGAGACGTAGACTATCTAACATGGCTATCTAATATTGTATTGGTGAAGAAAGAATATGGATCACCTTGGATATATGTGGCCTTAATTACCTAATTCAGCTTAATGAGTTTCCCAGATCCTTATTATGGTTACCATTAGATCATAGTGCATACAAAAGATGAGGATAAAACTTTATTACTAAAGAATGTAATTTTTGTTACACACAAATGGATTTTAGTTTAAAAAATGTTAGGGCCACTTATTAACATTCAATCAATAAAATGTTCAAAGATTAGGTGGGTAATAATATAGAGGCATGCGTAGATGATATGATGATTAAGTCTATAAGACCAATAAACCATGTCAAAAACCTAAAAGAAGTGTTTGGAGTCATTAAGAGGTATGAAATGATACTTAATCCCCAAAAGTGTGTTTTTTCCATTATATTAGGAAAATTCTTTGGATACCATATCTCTTCTAGTGGAATTGAATCAAATGCAGATAAGACCCATGATCTAGTAACCATGAAGCCACCCCTTGAATTGAAGAGAATTCAACAACTAAATGAAAGGATTGTGGAACTCAACAAATTTATTTCCAAATATGCCAACATATACCTTCCATTCTTTAAACTATTAAGGAAGAACATATCAGGTTTTTGGAATGAAAAGTGTGATAAAGCCTTATAGGGAATTGAACAATATTTGGGCACACCTTCTGTACTGTCAGCCTTACCCTAACAAAAACATTATATCTATACATGGATATTACTCCTCTAACATCAAGCTTAATACTCCTCACAAAAAGAAACAAAGTCCAACATCCCGTCTAATAGATCAGCTAGATCCTAACCAACATATAGAATAGATATTAGATAGTTAATGAAATGGCTTTCACTTTAAAAGTAGTGACACAAAATTTGTGGCACTACTTTTGTTTGCACACAATAGGGGTGCTCACATCACATCCCTTGAAGAGTGTACTAAAGAAACCAAAGGTTACAGGAAGGTTGGCATAAATTGCAATAGATTTGGGATAATATATCATCAAGTTTATACCAAGGTCTTCATAAAAGCTCAAGCTTTGGAAGATTTTGTCGCCAAATTTAGTGACTCCCTTGAAGTTATCAACAATAAGGACACAATGGAAGTATGAGGTATGAAAGTAAAGAAAGCACAAATATGGCAGGTTTTCATGGATGATGCTCATAATTTCAAAGGAGATGGGTTAGGAGTTGTTATACAAGATCACGAAGGAAACTGTTTTGACTATTCTATGAGGATGGATTTTTAAGTAACCAACAATAATGTAGAATATGATGTAGTTATCTTTGGAGTCTAACCTTAAAAAAACTAGAAGCAAACAATATCATGTTGCGTAGCGATTCACAATTGGTTGTTAATAAATACTTGGATACATTTGAAGCTAAGGATAAAAAATGTAGAGGTATGACGAATGTTTGAAAAATAATGCTCAATTTTTGCTAACTTTGAAATTAAGCGGATACCACAGAGTGACAATAGCAATGTTGACACCCTAGACACCTTAGGTACTATTTGTGAAGCTAAAAACAACTAGATAATCATTGTAACCACTCTAATTTAGGCTAGTACAAAAGAGGTAGAAAAACTTGTCGAAAAAATTTATGAAGTCACAAATCTGTGGTACATACCTATCCTTAATTTCCTTGAAGATTGGGGTTTATTTAAAGATAAGAAAACAATAAAAGAAATTAAGTCAAAGGTAGACAAATCATGGTATATAATGGAAAGCTACATAGAAAGACATCCATTGGACCTAGACTCCAATGCATAGCCAAAGAATGCTTTGGAGGAATTATGTATAAGGCTTATGAAAAAGTGTGTGGCTCTAATTTAGAAAAGAGAAAGCTATCCCAATTGATCATGAGATAAGGTGACTATTGATCAACAATGTTAGTAGATTGTAAAAGGTGCACCCAGGCTTGTGACAAATGTCAAATGTTTACCTCAATATTACATGTATCAACAACACAAATGACAAGGATAATCAATCTTTGGCCATTCTACAAATGGGTACTTGACATAGTGTGAACTTTTCCACAAGTAGTTGGTCAAAAGAAGTTCTTGTTAGTCGTCATAGACTATTTCACAAAATGGATTAAAGTTGAGCCTCTAGGAAGAATAAGGGAGAATGAGATAATCTAATTCGTATGGAAGAACATAATATGTGCTTCAACCTACCTAAGGAATTTGTCATTGATAACGAAAAACAATTTATGGGCCATAACAACAAAGAGTTTGCCTCTAAATACAACATCAAAATGCGTCATTCAACCCCGTATTATCCGTAGGCAAAATGGTCAGGTAGAATCCTTTAACAAATTGATGTTAAACCTGTTCAAAACTTGGAAAATACTAATGGAAAAAAGGGTGGATGAGTTTCCTAGCACACTATGGGCCATCAGAACCAGTCCTTGAGGTAACACTAACAAATTGCTTTTCTCTCTCATGTATAGAACTAAAGTTGTAATCCCTATGGAGAGAAGAGTGTCCACTATAAGATTAATTCTAATTGAAGATAGAACATTTTCTCTGGTACTTGCGAAAGAAATAAAAGATGAAGCTTTAAGAAGAATGACTAAACAAAATAGGGGTGTGGTAGAATGTTGTAATAAAGCCATGAAATTTAAGTCATTTTTCCTCAATGATTGGGTCATCAGAAAATTGTTTCCTAACAAAAAAGAGTGAATGGCCAAAAGGCTAGGCGTAAATTGAAAGGGCCCATACCAAATAAAATAAGTAACACCAGATAGAGCCTACAAGTTGAAAAACATTGAAGGTGTGGAAGAAAGTATATGTTGAAATGCCAAACACTTAAAAAAGTACAGTTTTTAATGTACAATTTTTTATGTATTAGACTCTGGCTTTTATTTTATATGAATTAGCTTTTGAAATCAAAATTATTTTTGAATATTCAAAACCACAAGCGATTACCTCAATTAGAAACTAGGTAGAGTGCTTCGACACAAATTAAAGAATAAGTTAATCACCTATGTTAGGAACTGGGTAGAATGCTTGAGCAAAAACAAAAGAACGAGCTGATAACATAGGTCAAGAATTAGGTAGAATGCTCGAGCAAAAACTTGGTTTTAAGAAGCTAGCATCACCAGCTCTAGGAACTAAGCTAGCCAATATTAAATACCGTGAGATGATCACCACAATTAGAAACCAGGTATAACACTTTGGTAACGAGTTGATTATCTAGGTCAGGAACTAGATAGAATGCTCGAGAAAAAGCTTGGCCCTAGTTAGCTTGAATCAATAATACTAGGAACCAAGCCAGCCAGTGTTCAAAAGAATGAGTTGATCATCTCAGTCAGGAACCTAGTAGAATGCTCGGGTAAAATCTTGGTCCTAGGAAGATGGAATCACCAATACTAGGAACCAAGCCAACCAATGTTCAAAAGAATGAGCTTATCATCTTAGTTAGGAACCTAGTAGAATGCTCAAGTAAAAGCTTGGTCCTAGGAAGCTGGTATTACCAGCTCTAGAAGCTAAGCCAATCAATGTTCAAACTATGGAAAAATCATTCAAATAAACTTTTATTCATGGGTTGATCTTACAAAGGTGAATAACTACTTAATTAAAAATAATTTGATAATAATATTGGAGACAAGATTGGTTCTTCAAAGAATTTTAAGGTGTTTAGCTATGCAATCAGAATCTTGGTCATCTGTTTTCTCCACCAGAGGTAAAAGTTTGGCTTGAATCTTAATCACCTTTTTTGTATTTCCTTACCTAGTTGAACTAGGGATAGGCTCGATCTATTGTTTGATTCCTTTAATTCCTCAACAACATTTATAACTTTGAGGAACACATTCTCAATTCATTTCATGTAAAAACTGGCCTAATGAGATTCATTGTTTACTAGGGTAGCCATCTTATTCATTGTTTTTCTTTTGCATGCTTACGTTTGGAACAATTCTTCTTTGTGAAGTTTGAGCTCATACTTGAGCTTATCATAAAGAGAAGTCTTATCCTTGATGAGAGCTAGCTTGATCTTTAATTTGATCAATTCAAAAACAAGCATAACATTCTCTTGCTTCAATGCTCGAGCTAAATGTCTTCTTGCCCTTTCAATGACCATAATACTATAGGAGCAAAGATAAGGTTAGTGCTCTAAATTTTTCTTAGCAACTAAGCTCTCTATTCTTGTGTGCATTAACAAACAAGAATATTACCTTTTATCGGGTAAAACATTAGGATGAACAATTGAAAAAATGTCTAAAATATGAGGGAGTAGGTCAACATCAATTAATGTGTTATAAATAAACATCCTCAGTATGTATATTCGTATAAATACATGCATAAATCAAAAAGGTATTAAATTAATGAAAAAATAACTTGTATTCATTTTAAAAGAAGGTCAAGCTTAAAAATAAATCTGGTCGATCCTATTATATGTTGTTGAGGCTGGTATCCTATGTCAATTTCTTTATTAGCCTTCTCTTCATTATCTACCAAAGTTTGAGTAGGTTAATTATATGTGTGTGTAACTGGGATATCTAAAATCTAGTAATCACAATCGCCTAGGTCCATTTTCTTAGCCTATTCCTTGAAAGAGTCTATGACCAAGTTAAATCCAATCTACACACTTTCTATGAGTTGCTCAACCATACCACTCAGATTGAGATTTTTGTTTTCAAGCTCGAGCATGGTCTCCTCTTCTTTTTGTTTAGTATCTTTCAACTTATGCTTATAAGCTTCATTCTCAACCTGAAGCTTCCTCTCTACTTCCTTAGATTCCTTAAGCTACACTGTATTTGCATTTGGCTCGTTGACAATACGAGCCAACTTCTTTTCTTTGTCAATGGCCTCAGTATGGGCAAGAACACATCAATTTAGCATGAATTGAGGCATGACTCTATTTTTCAATCATAGTAAGCTAAGCCTTGAGCTTCTCAATACCTTGTGTTCTACTAAGCTCATGCATAAGTTGAGCCTAAAAAAAGGTTGGGATGATCAAGTTATGAATAATAGAGAGAAATGGATACAAGACTTACTTGAAAAATAAGCCTACACACTACTAGAATTGGATTGACATCCTCACTTGTAGCATTGATCTCTTTCTCGAGCCATGTAAAAGAGGTGCCTCTATAGTGGTACACTAGGTTTAGAGACATACCCTAAACCCTAGTGGTCTGGTCTTCAAAAAAATTCTTTACTCGAGGCTTGAGTAGTTGAGGAGGTGTAGGTCAGCTCGAGGAGATAGGTAGAGGTGCTTGATGGCATATAGAAGTTGGCAAAGGCTCGGCCACTACCTGTAAATCTTAGAGAGGAAGAGTAGGATCTTCAATGAAAATGCTCGTGTTCCTTTTCTTTTTGGCCACGGTTGGAGAAGTCTCTTTTCCTGAGCTCTTACTTCTTTTTTTCCTTTTAAAGTGCTCATATCTTGTGCAAAACCCACACTCTTTTAGGAACCTATGACTTGAGGAGTTTTTGTGCTCTTTTTAGTAGTATACCAGGCTAACAGGGCCTTTATGTCAAACTTCATTATTGAAAAGAAAAAAAAGAAAAAGAAAAAGTATAAATATTAAGAAAATAAACTAAGTACGAGATGATAGATAACCATCATCATTTGGAACCACTTCATATCCATCCATAAAGTTAACGGGTGGAGTTCTATGTTGAGCTAGTGCTCGATGCTTATGGATTATCCTTATTGGATGAGGGATAAAGTCTAATCTCATTAATCCACATGCCACAAAGTGTGGTGTGTTTAAGAGGTCTTTCCACGGTGTAGGCTTTGGTAAATAATTTTGAATGTTGGCAAGCCTTTGTTTGGCCTCGGGGCTCAATGTTGTTATGTAAGAGGCTATATTAATAATCACGAGCTTCGTATTAGCATAAGTACTCCTTATTAGCCTCCTATCACTATCTACTATCTCCTAGAGACTAGAAATATAAAACAATATTGTTTCTAGTTCTTTTTGTTCTTAGAGAGGATTATATTTATGTCTAGGTCTTGTTTAGCGAACATGTACACCTTCCTCATGTTAGTAGGGTTAAGAGCTTTAATATATATACATCATTATACTCGGTCATTTCCACATACATCTCAAGTTCTTTGCATATGAGGGTGAGGCAAAGTAGGTACCTCTACCTATTAGGCATCAGTTGGCCTAGCCCGAGCTACGTCCTTGTCAAGAATTTCTTAATGAAATAATATAGGGGAAACCTCAACCCGAGCCAAAAATCCTCATTATAAAAGGCTATCCAACTTTTAAATGGGGTTACATTGTCTCAAGTATATGGGTTGAGAATTATTATGTTGATAGGTGAAGGTATACTATACTATACATTTTCCTAAGTTTCTCCTTGTCTCTTAGAGTTAAACCAATATGAGGCTCTTTTCCATTCCAACCCTTGGTTCAACCTGTTCACTCCTGGTTCTTTTTTCTAGATTTTTTCCTTCATTCCTTTGGAATAGATATTTGAGTATGAGGTATAGTCTAATGGTAGGGGTAGATTGGGGTCGATATGTTGACATGGTAGAAATCTCAATCATTTTTTCATCGTCAGATGTACTCTCTTCCATGCTTGAGTCTGAGCTTATATTTTCTTCTTGACCCGTGTAAGTGGAATGTTGGGGATATTCCCAAGAAGATAACTTAGAGAAAGGTCAGGGTAAGACTATTTTACCTATTGCCCTACTTGTTATTTTTCCATGTTTGCTACACATGAACAAAAACATACAACAAAAGAAAGTAAGGTACAAAAAGAGAGAAAGTTACTTAAAATTGAAGTTTTGAAAATAGGTTGAGGAGTGAAATTAAGAACCGACCTAAAAAGCATATGTGAATTGGTTTGGTGCGAAGATAGATCAGTAAAAACTGAGCAGGTAATTATGATGCCAAGTTAATATTTTTATTACCCAAGCAAGAAAACAATAAGGCGCGAAGTGAAACGATAGAGTGTTTTTTGAAAAAAATTGGCTCAAACTTCTTAAAAATTATAAAAATGAATGCCTTGCCTCCCTTTTAATATAAGATTTCAAATTTCTCTCTCTAATTAACTAACAAGTATTTATTGGAACGTGCAAAATCGTTTTAGATTTAGTGCCATTTTGACTACTTAGTTTTTTTACTTTTTCACCTGAATTAAAGAACCAATTTGAAAGAATAGAAGGACTTGATATTTGAGAAGAAGGTACGACCTAAAGTCCGACCCTTGAAGTTCCCAAACCTTGGTACACAATCCTCGAGTCTTAAGGCAAGCTTGCACTTAGAAGTAGGATTTTACAAAGCATCCTCATAAGCATGAATCATCTAAGGATCGATTGTACCCCTTTGACACCCTTCAAAGTATACCCTCTATGTAAGCGAAATGTGTACATGTAATGTCTTATATATATATATATATATATATATGAACCTTGTATGAAATTAGTTCAATTCACTCTCATTTTTCAACATCTCTTTAGTTTCTCTCTAAATTGAATCATCCACAACAACGTACAAGTTGTATATAATCAAAATTGTCTCAAAATAATGTCATTTTTACATACGTGTATATATGTATGTAATATTTGAATTATCTATATGTTAGGAATGGAGCCATATGGAGGCTTCGCTTGGTTGGGTTAAAGTTCACTATAGATTTTGAACAAAAAATAACTAAAATCAACCATACGATTTTGTTTAAATTGTTTTAAGCTTTGTTCTAAATGAACAAAAAAGTTATCTCTTTTGATCATATTCTTTATTTTACTTTTTTTGATTTAGTTATTTTCTTATTCTTCTTTATCTTTTAATATTTTTACTTTTTGTTTATTTAAGTGAAAAATATCACTCATCAATGTTTTGTTATTATCTTTTCTCTCATTTTAGAAACCATTACTAACAAATAGGTTCTTATCTTTATAATTAAATAATATATAAATTAGTTAATACTATTTCATAATAGATGATTTTTTTTATCTTAAAGAGACAAAAAGAATTATGCTTTAAATCATGATATAAAAATGTTTATAATAAGTTATTGTATTTGTATCTTCTTTATAATTCTAATGTAACATATTGAGTAATGATATTTTTATAAATAATTTTTGTTTATATAACAATAAAATCTTAGGAACTAACTTTTAAACCCTTTAATTAATGGGAAAAGGTGCTATAAGTTTTAATATTATGTGATAAAATGCATATTAATCACATAATTATTGAGTCACATTATGTTCTATAATTTAAAAAAGTTTATCAATTTAGTTTTATTATTATTGAGATGTTATAATTAATGAAATTGACACGTGATTATCGCTTTACTTATAGCAAGCAATTGAGGTGAGGAAAGTTTTATACATTTATCGCATAAATTAGGTGACATGTATGAATTTATTCAATTTTGACATTAGTATAAATTATACTAAATTGATTAAATTTCACAAATTATAGAATATAATGTGCATTACTTAAAAATTTCAGGACTAAATTATTAATTTTCAAAAATAACGGTTGTTGCTACCGTTTACCTATTTAATTAGTTACTTTAGTGTCATAAAATTATCATTAATAAAAATATAATTGTGATAATAACAATTTAGATTAAGACAAAATCATCACTCAACATATTTTGCAATAAGATTTATAATGTCCATAAATTATTTTACGTGATTTTTTTCCTTCTTCTTATATTAGAATTTGTTTTTTTTTTAGTTTTTTTGCAAAATAGTATGTTAGCTTAATTATTTAACTATGCAAATGCTTCATAGCATATATATTTTAGTTATATTTGATTGATTATAATATAAATAGTAATCAAAATGATTTATAGTATTTTTGTATTTGATTTAACTATTAATTTGAAATAGAATGTAAAGCATTTAAAAGTAACAAGATTGATCATTCATCCCACATTTTAAGAATACATTAAATTTTTTTATTTTCTTAACATATTTGTATAATATTTTATTATTATTTTTATTTAAAAATTTATTTTAATATTTATCAATATTTTGATTTAATATTCAACAAATATATTAATAATAATCTTATTTCACTTAAAACATATTTTAAAACATATTTTATTGATAATAACATGAATGTTAATTGTGTTTTTATGTTTGGTTTTACTATTTTCTTCACATATTTATTTATTATTTAAAAAATTACTCTAAATCATTTTGTCTATATTATTTGAATATTTTTATCATTTTTTTATAAAGATTATGTGAGTAATTAGATTTTTAAAATTGTGTTAAAATTATTTTAATTTTAAAATCTAAGTGATTAATGACACAAATAAATGAATTATAAAAGTTTTTTTTTTCTTTTCGTATAGGCTTAATTTTCTAATTTTAATTTTAAACAAGAATACTGTTTTTATTAAATTTAATTCCTCACCCTACCGATCTACGAATGGATGTCTCTTACGCCAAAAAACCATCTTTCTATGCCTGCGGTCCGCCATTGTGATATACAGTAATCCCAAGAACGCTCGCGCTCTCCTTTTCCTTCGTCCATCTCAAATAATAAACCACCCCGAAAACCGCATTATCATCAGCTCCACACAAAGAAAAAAAGAAAAAAAGAAAAAAAGAAGGCAATGTGGATTTCGAAGCTTCAAAACGTAAGATGGGGTGCCACGATTCTGTTGATTGGAAACTCCATCGTTCTTTTACTCGGTGGATTTATCGTTGTTGTGGAATATCTTTCATGTGATCGTCATCTCAGCCTTCCTTTCTTAGCCGTCATCTTTGTCTCTGCTCTCAGACTCTTCACCATGTTCCGTACCGCCATTGCTCAAGAAGCTACTGCCATTGCTATTCTTGACTCTCACTCTTCCTCGTCTACGTCAACCCTCGTCGTTGATTCTGTTCGCCATAAACGAAGGGTAATCCTTCTTTCTAACTTTTTTTTTAGGATAAGTACGAGTTTTCTCATGCTGAGGTTGAGTTGAATGATTTTGAATTCGTTGGTTATTTTATTTGGTGTTGGATATTAGGAATCGCGATGTTTTTTGTTTGCTGAGTGTGATCATGTTAATCTCAATTTTCGTAAGAACCATTTCCTTTTGGAATGTAATAGGTTTTTCCGGGGTTCGGCTATGCGGCCTATGCCTAAGTTCCTTTCTTTATGAAATTAAGCACACATTAGTACTTTTGTTTTTCAGTGATATGTTTAAGGTCCTTTAATTTGTGAAAATGTAGATGTAAGTTCAATTTTTCGTTACCAATTCAAGATGATAGTTTTTTAGCACATGCAAGTCACATGTTTCATTGAATGAGGAGTAAATTATGTCATTTAGACTTTTTTGTATTTGTCAGTTGTATAGATCTCCATAAATACCCTGTAAATTTTGAAAATAAATTGAGGAAGTTTTCTCTTATCTTCTTTTCTTTTCTATATCTAGTTTTTTCATAATTTGTTCTGTAGGGTAAAATGTAGCGTAAGGGACAGACTAGACTACACTTTATTACAAGCATTTGGGGAGGAATATACAGTAGTGTAATAAAAAAAATATGGTTTTGATGCTTGAAAGGGAATGGTTGCTGTAACTTGAAGGAAAGTGGATGGTGTTTTGATGTGAGGATTTGAACTGGATAGCTTTTTATGTTTGAGATGAGTTGGAGAAAGTAAAGAGTCATTTAAAGAGGGTAGAGGACAACTAATGATTAGTCTTGCCACAGTGGACACAATTGCGGTCACCACATTGTGTCAACGCCTTTCCCCTGAATCACGACCTTGATTGCGACCACTAAAAAGGCCATTTCCTCACCAAAGGTGGTTAAGATAGAAGCATCATGAGAAGGCACCGAGAGTGATGTGGTGGAATAGGGCATATATTACTCTTGAATATATGGATTGAAGCCAAGGAATTTGATCACTAACCATAATAGTCTGTTGAACGTGAAAATACTTAGAATCCTCCAAGATAAATAATAATATAACAACATGAAACTCCTCTTATTGACACTTAAGAGTAACCAAATCCGAAGTGATCGGGTGATACAATTTAAGTTTCTCTAACTAACCGACCAATTGTCTATATTACTCATTAACAAAATCTCCCATTTTGATCGCAAGATGGTATACTTGAATACAAGTCCAAGATTCAAGAAACATTTTTGTCCGAAGAGTATTATTGATGCATTGTCTGCCAAACTTTTTTAGCTGTAGCGAAGAACATGCAATTTTCTACAATAGCAGGCTCTATGCTATTTCATAGCCAATTACAAACCATATAATTTTCTTTCTTCCAAGTTTTTAATTTTGGTGTATCATGCGTTGGTGGATCATCTGGATCATCTGTCAAATAATGATCCTTTTCTTTGGCTTGAGCTCAATGCAAATAATTAGTCATTTAGTTTAAAAGTTGTAATATGAGAGAGGAGCTATCATACATGGTGTTGAGTGTAGAACCAATAATAGTACTAGTAGTGGAAGTTGATGGAAGAGACTCAATCGTATTTTATTGTTAAAAAAAGCAATACGAGTATAGTACAATAGAACTATAAAACAAAAAAGAAGTCAACCAATAGAGCAAAGATGATCCACTACGCTCACATGTATTAGAAAATCCAGAATATCAAGAATAAACAGAAAATACCAGTCAAAGGAACCACATCATTATGAGAGATGCGAAGAAATCAACTCCAACGATAGATACAACCCAAAAAAATAGGACTATTCATTTTCAAAAAGTTGTGTTCTATAAAAAGTGGATGGTGCAAATAATAAATAGCAAATAACCTGATATTTCATAACACAAACTTTTAACAGGGCATGGCCAAAATTTGGAATAAATGCACTAGAAACCACTAAGAGAGATGGCTATGGAGGTTGAAGAGGTCGAGGGATGGTGGAGCAGTGTGGATTTGAGAAGGATTGGTGCAAAAGAGGCCTCGACAAGGCTTGAGTTGTCGAATCTGGCAAGCAAAGTGGTTCCATTTGCAGCTTAATGGGTGTTTCCCGGTTGGTAAGTCAGAAATTTCCCATGTTCCATTTTTCTCTAGTGCATGAATTTCTTCATACACTGTTGCTTTCCATTCTGGTGAGCCGAGAGCTTCTTGTATATTATTAGGAACTTGGATGTTGTCGAGGTTGGCAACAAAAGCTTTGAACTTCGATGACAATCCTTCATATGATACAAATGTGTATATTGGATGTTTTGTGCATGATCTTACCCCTTTTCTCACAATAATAGGAAAGCCACTGTCATCATTAGTTTCGGGATTAGTGTTACTTGGTGGATTTTCACTTGGTCTAGGACTTGAGTCAGACTCTTGGGTTTACTCAAGAGATGCTGGTTGTTCCATCTCCTTTTGGTTATTTCTCCTCGAGTAGGTAATCAATTCATCATTCGTTGTTGATTGGATAATGTCTAGATTTTGATGTGTATTGTTGGCTTGATCTTGAGTAGTAGGTTCTAGGAAGTAAAAAGACTCAAGGGAGAGATTTTGAGAATTTTGAGAAGGAAGTGATTCACGATTTAGTGATGGGTAGATTTGGTAAAAATGAGGTGATTCTTCAATATCCCAAAGCTGATATTCTAGGACAAAGTTAGTCTCTCCTGAATATTAGATTTGGGGAAATAAGGTTGTTGCTCAATGAAGGTGACATCCATGGATTGATGAAATTTTTTAGTGACCGGTGAGTAGCATTTATATCCCTTTTGAGTTGGAGAGTACCCAAGAAAAATACATTTATGAGCTCTAGGATCAAGTTTGTCCCGGTGTTGTTGATGGACATGAACAAAATCTGAACACCCGAAAACTTTGAATGGAATGGTAGAGATGAGACGAGTAGTGGGAAAGAACTGAAGGAGGATTTGATAGGGAGTCTGGAAGTTAAGAATCCTAAATGGCATCCTATTTATGAGGTATGTAGTAATAAGGATGGCTTCATCCGAAATATTTTGGTACATGGGTAGAGTACATAAGAGACCGAGCCACTAAAGAAGATGTCGGTTTTTTCTCTCGGCAATACCATTCTGTTGAGAAGTGTTAACACAAGAACTTTGGTGAACAATAGCATGACTCATGAGGTAAGCATTAAGGTTGGAATTGAAATACTCTTTGGCATTATCAGTTTTCAGAATTTGAATTTTCGCTTGGAATTGTGTTAGGATAAGAATTTCGAATATGTTTAGAGAATTGATAGATCTCACATTGAAATTCATTTGGATTTTTATTATGGAATAATGAAGGAAACAACTTCTTAAGATACGAGAAATTTGGATGACCTAACCTATAGTGCCATAACATAATTGCACTATCATTATTATACTGACTCACAAACAAAGAGACAGGACTACTGGACATTGAACAATCTGATTGATGAATTGATCCTTGAGGAGGATTATTAACCTCTAGAAGATAAAGTCCCGAACACATCTTAGCACTGCCAATCGTCTTCCCCGAGTCCAAGACTTGAAATTCACACAAATTTGAGCCAAATTTAGTAACATAGTTGAGATCCCGTGTGAGTTTACTAATGGACAATAAATTGCAATTTAATTTTGGAACAAGTAGAACGGAATCAAGAGTGATATTCTCTGAAATTTGAACCAAGCTTGTACCATCAACTATTCGCACAGTTAAATTTTTATAACATAGGGTGTAAGTTGAAAACAACTTCTCATCTCCAGTCATATAATCAAAGGCTCTTGAGTCTATAATCCATGATTTGAGCTTCTCCATGTTAGCATTTAGAGTACTTAAAAAATTACCTTTTTGTACCAGGGATTCGGTACCCACCACATTGGGAGCTAATGTAGGCAAGGATTGGTTGAACATTTTCTGCAAGATCTCTATTTGTTCCTTGCTGAAGGGAGTTGGTTTGGGTGAAGATTGTTCATCCATGGAAGCAAGGTTGCCTCATCCTTCTTTATCATTGGCAAATCGGGAAGGCCTCTAGTCTGTTGGTTTGTCGTGAATTTTCCAGCAGTTGTCCTTGGTATGACCAAGATGTCGACAATGATTGCACCATTGTCGCCTTTTCTTTGGTCTGTGATCGTTGTTGTTGGATAATTCCTTCTCACCACAAGTGCTGAGCTCTCAAGATTTGTCACAGAATCTTAAGATCCCATCATGATCTTTTTTCGACTTTCCTCTCTCCGAACTTCTAAGAAAACTTCTCGGATATTTGGTAGTGGTTTGGATCCTAAAATTCTTCCTCGTACTTCATCAAGGTTCTTACTTAATCCAATCAGGAATTTGTATATTCTTTTCCGTTCAATTATTTGTCTATACCTGATAGCATCATTTGGATAGCTCCAATTGTGCTCTTCGTATGAGTCTAGTTGTTGCCAATACCGATTGAGAGTGTTGAAGTATTGAGTCACTGTTAGTTCTTCTTGGCAGAAGTCATGAAGAACACTTTCCACCTTGAATAATTCTGATGTATTCTCATTGTTAGAATATATTTCCTTTGCAACATCCCAAAACTCCTTTGCTGTTCCATAGAGAAGAAAGTTTTCACCAATATCATTTGTCATGGAATTAATGAGCCATGATATGACCATATTATTTTCGGCATTCCAGACTTTAAACTTTTCATCTGTCTTGTTTGGTTTGGTAGCATTTTCGGTGAGATAATCATCTTTGCCTTTTCCGCATATGAATATCATTACGGAATGAGACCATTGGTGGTAGTTGTTCCCATTCAGTTTGTGTCCTGTAATGGGCATGAGGTTATTATCACTGTTGGAAGCCATGGCTTCCTGATTGGAGGTGGTTTGGGAAACGGTAGCTCTTGAATCACGTTTTTCGTATTTGGTCATATGAGAGACTTAGGGTTCAAAGATTGCTCTGATACCATCTTGTTTGTGAAAAGAAAGAATAATCTTTTTCTACAATAAACAAAGGTTACACGCTTCTCTTTATATAGATGATAATGCTCATCTATTTTATTACTAATTTAGTAAGGAAATCAAAACTACCTAAAACTGAAAAAATTATATCTACAGATTTGATAACAGATTACGTTACCAAATCTCCTAAAATCATGGGATAAGGATAAAGCTGATCTGATAGCTATAAATCTCCTAGAAATCAACTCCTAATATTGCTTAACAGATTCTAATCTAAAGATCTTTTCTATAATTCTACAGGATATGGCGTAGATCGCAATTTGGGTGGTTTGCTAGGCCTTGTGATGATGGCGATGGTTGGATTTTGCGATTTTGGTAACGAATGGAGGTCACGCTTTTCAAAGTGGTTGGGGGTCGAGTTTGAATGGCGGTTGATTTTTCTCTTGGGTCGCAGAGTAGTAGGTGGGGGGTTGGTGATGGGTCATGGCTAGGATTGGTTGAAGTTTAGGGTTTTTAGAACCTGCTCTAGTACCATCTTATTTGAGAATAAAATAATATCTCTTTCTCATTAAAAAATCAAGAGAGTACAATGTATGTGTATGTGTGCATATATATATATATATACATGCTAACGTATAAAATAAGCCTAGGAACAAAATACCCTTATTTTAAGAAAAAATTAAGAATATAGGAGATAGGTAAGCATCATAATCCAGAGAATTAGTGGTCTCTAGGACCTGTAGTAAAAACTGCATAGACAAAATTCACAGCTCCTTAGTTTATCAAATTTCTGAACTTTAATATGACACATACCATCCAAGCAAGAGGAGCAGTAGGTATGCTCATAAATTTTTCTTTGTTATATGAGGCTGAAGGAGGAGTTAAATTTACTATGATGCAGATTCTGTCATCCTCTCTTTTTCTTACATTTGATAATTCATGTTACTCATTATTATATTGTTATTGTTGTTGATTAGGTACGCTTCTTCTGCTTAAGATTTAGACCCTTAGCATCATTAAGTTAAACAACTTTTTTGCTCTGACATTAATTAAACAACTTATCTATAAACAGTTGTACTTAAATTTCTCAGTTTATAGTCTAAATTACTTGACAGTTAGGTGTTTGACCCAATTGCTTTCATATTTTTCTCTTATATTATTATTTGTATGGACATGCCTATCTAAAACGTGTTGCTGCTTCAATGACCAGACAACATATAAAAGATGGATTTACTGGACCCGCTTTGCTATGTTTGTAACACTGCTGCAGATGATCTGCGCAGCCTACCTTATGTACACTATCCTGAAATCTCGTATGGAAAAATCAAGTGGCTGTATTTTAGGTAAGGTGCGTTTATTGTTGCAGTAGTTTTTTTCAATCATACTTATTTGTCGTTCAATTTTTGTGCTAATAACAAGCTTTTCATTCTTAATTTGAATAAGGAAACGGAAATATATGAGATGTATAACTTACATCATAAAATGATAAGGAAGCTCAGAAACCTATTATCATTTTAATGACAACTTGCCTGCTGTACGCATTGTTTTTACAGTAATGCCCCAGAATGGGCTCAAGTTTTACCCTAAGTCACAGTGTAGTTTAAGTTGTGAGAATTTCGTAATAAATATTTGGTAAAGATATGAGAAGCAAGTGTGGTGCTTGGGAAGGAAAGAAAATGAATTTATACAGTTGTGTAGAAAATATCAAATCAGTGAAATGAAATGCATCCAAATAACTAACCCATGACCCTGCTGAAAATAACCGCTAGGACCCAAAAATATTCACTCACAACATCACTGTTGAGCACAGAAAAAGTCTCACCGAATCAACAATCAGTTTGTCTCTAGCAAGAACCAAAGAGCCAAAGAAACCAGATTGATGGCAAGAGTGGGCGGCACTACCTAGCAGCGGCAAGAATGACATTGAGTGGCTAGCAAATGTGACGACAGATATGGAAAAAAATGGGTGTTTGTGTAGACTAAAATACTTTTGGTCAGCGGCGCAAGGACACCCAAGGGAAAACTTGACAAACAGCAGCGAGAGGCAGCATGAACCACGGGGATGGTGCGAGGCTGAAGCTGTTGGCAACTTCTGTCACTGGAAGAGAGAGAGGGAAGAAAAATGATGTTGGACAAACCAGATGTCAGTGGGGTAGGCAAAGCAACAATGTCGATAAATTTCTTCATTGGCGACATATCTTTGGGTTGGTGGCTGAAATTCTTGTTGGTTGAAGGGGGGACATACAACTATTTTTTTCCCTTTGTGTCTGTTTTTTAAGAAGTTTGTTTTTACAATATAACTAGTAGGGAAACAGGACGATAGAAGCTAGAAGGGAGGGAGGAGATGAGGCAAAATTTAAATTTTTGGGTTTTAGATCGAACTTGCTCTACTATCAAGTAAAAACCTATGGACATGATTCAACTGTGGAACAATGTGTTCTATTGTATTTCTATATCTTCTCTGTACAGGGCTGTAATCCTATTTTATAGTTAAAAAAAAGAAGAATCTAAAAAGGTAATTAAGTCGGAAATATTCACTAATACCTAATGATATCCTAATCATTTCCTAATTACTGGAATATTTCCCATAATTACATGTCCTAGAAATCAGCTATGACATTATTGTTATTATTCTGGATTTCAGCAAAACCTTTATTCTAATAGAACTTATACTAAGACATCTCAATTAATAAGGAAGCATAATATATAATATCTAATATTCCTATAGAATACATACTATGTTTGTGAGTGTGATAATAAAAATATGCCAAAGTGGAGTGCTCTTAATTTTCATTTCTGTTAAGAGATCTAATAGAAGTTAGAATTTGGCTTGCAAAACGCTTTTTATATATATATTGGTTATGAGATGCTTATGATTCTTTGGGATGCATATTGCTACTTTAAAATTTTGGGTGAAAACAAGGCAAGGTACAATTTGGAGTACTATTTAAATATACCCATATTAATATGTTTTCTCTTGTCTCCAACAACAATATAATCTGAATTTAATGTAAAATGGAGAAACTCGTAGCTGCTGCAACAAGGTAGTTGGTCAGTTTTGTCACGTTTTGAACATAAAATATTTGCATTTTCTGATTCTACGGATTCTTTATGTTCTACATTTTTGATCAGGGTTTGTGCCAGATGATAGTCAAGGCAAGAAACAACTATTGGTTTTCTTTATGATCATGCTGTGTTCTGTCATACTACTACAGTGCTTCATAGGATCCGATGTTCTAAGTTGGAGATCTTATTATGTAACCAAAGATAATGCATGGAAAGCACACTACAGGGAGGTATTTGATCATGGTATTCGTGAAGCATTGTGCTGTATGGGCCGTGTCAACTACTTGTAGGTTCTTCATTGTGACTTGCATGGATTAAACGTGTCATCACATATACTTTTCTGATTCTGGTTTCTGATTCAATTTCTTTAGGAGTGCTATGGAGGAAGATGAAGTTTTCTCTGTAGCGCACATACTCGGCGATCTTGTTGCTTACCGGTCTAATGGCACTGGACATTTGGAACTCTTGGCAGGTTATTTCTTGTTCTTGTCATTAAGATTTCTCTAAGACTCCTAGGGCTTTTGACCAGTATATACTTTTGATGAATATTATCGTAAATGGTACTGTCAAAATTTAAACTAAGGGACTCTACTGAGTTACTGATCTTGCAGTTCGATGTAAGTGGCTGATTAGTTAGCATTATCAAGCACAATGTTCGAAGACTACAATATTGTATTATTTTGTCATTTTCTGATTATTGTTATTGTAGTGATGTAAATTTTTCTAGATGCTAAAGGAATCATCAAATATGTGAAAGTGATGTTTTGTTGGACAAGTTGATGGTATATTCATGTTTAAGCTGTCATTAAAGGTATGAAGTAACTGGGATAGATGATGTAAGATTCCTTTATGTGTAATTCTTTGGTTATTCCCTTGCTAACAATGTAAATGGTATTACCTATTTATGACTTCCTTGCAAGTTCATTTGATATTCTGGATCTTTGTTTTCTTAAGATGTGAATATGGCTCAAGTTTACAACTGAGACTTTGTAGCAGCTTCAGATTTAATGCCTTGTTCTATGTTTTCATTTTTCCTTTCAACTCCTTCCATACAGCAGTAGCTCTAACCACACATGCAAAGAGTTTCAGCTATGATTACTTGATTTCTGCTGCGTTTATTATTTTTTATAATTTTGTTCTATGGTGTGTCTTGTATGTGCATGCAATCTGTGTATCTACAGCCCCTTGTTCTTAGATTCGTCTCTGTGGTTTTAAGTTGCTTCATCTGACATTTGAGACTAATTTGTGTCCAGGGCTAGCCTTATTACAGCAGCATAGTGAACCCCAAAAGTCTTTTGATGAGCAACCGGATGCACCTGATAACAAGATTCAAGAGGCTGCTATGCTTCATAAATTTGCCGAAGCAGCCTATACGGTAATGTACTTAAATAACCTATTTTTTCCTATTGGGGTTTTCCATAATGCTTCATGGTGCAGGGTCCATTACTTGATGTTGGAAGAAATCCATTAATATTTCCTTGTGTGTGGCTCCATAGGCAAGGAATTCTTACTCCCTGGATGCGTGATAGGTAATCCATCAGATATCTTTCTAGCAGCATGTGTCATGTATACATTGTTATTCTGAAAATAATAAACTTGTTAAAATCGTAATAAATCATGATATTTTATTAAGAAGTATAAATGAGTTGTTAGATCCACCTCTCAGAAGCTTGTGCTTTTGGGAGAATTGGTTTCTGACACTTTTACATGGTATTAGAACAGTAAGGTCCTGGGATCGAATTCCTGTGACAATCCCCAATGTCAATTAAATACTCAAGTTTGATAGTCTTGCAAAAGGACAAGGAAACCCATTCTTAAGGAAAATATCAGTGATGGGCTTTTGCAAAAACAAAGTAGCCCACCCTTGAGAGGGAATGTTAAGTGTTAAAGATGATTTATGAGTGTGTGTATTAGGTGTCTAACACTAGGTGTCTTAGTGGTGTGAGTTGTGTATTAGGTGTCTTAGTGGTGTATTAGGTGTATGTCACCTAAGATTGTATATAAATAGGTAGTCTTCTTGAATGATAATAAGAAGAAAAAATTCTAATTTACATTAAGAAATATAAATGAGTTGTTAGACCCACCTCTTACAAGCTTGAGCTTTTGGGAGAATTGGTGTCTGACATTTTTATATATTTTATTTCTTGTAATGGCTACATCCACAATGTTTTATTTCATATCTCTCAATCTTATTGCATTTCCATTTCTACTTTTGTTGCATTTGGTATTTATGTATCTCTCTCTTCTCAGGCGACCCTTACTTGAAGGGGATAATTGGTGGAGGGGTCATGCGGCTGCCTTTCTGAGATATTGTAAATTATCATCAAATGACCTACGACAAGGGCGTGTCAGTCAGGTACGATTAATGGATTGCATTCCAATTAGAGGTCACAAGTTTGAAGTTAATAGTGGATGAATTCGTTGTAATGCAAGTCTTTTAAACTTGAAATCTATCTACATATTTGTTAAATAAAAAGCTCCATTCCTGGTTAAAACCTTTTAAAATGATTTTATGAGTATAATGGCTTCTCTTTTTTGTTTCAAATAAAAGGGTTGCTTTAGCTCAAAAGCTTTAACTTTCTTGGTGGCAAGTTAAGGCTTGACTCTTGAAGTAAAAATAATTTGGTGAAAGTTTGGGACCAACTGTAGCAAGGAGGGTGTAGTTGAAAATAAAGTGGGATGCTTCAAGGGCACATATTTATCTCTTCATCCCCGTTTAACCCAAAGCAATGTAGAATGATGCAATGCACATTTGAAACTAAAACCCCTTGTAATAGCTATCATAATATTATTATAAGAGATACTGAGGTGGGACATGAAGAAGTAGAAGATGCAGTAAATAATAGTGATTATGAGTCTGAAATGAGCAAAAGTGGAAACAAATAGGACACTATTAAAGTTGAAGGAAGAGGCTTTAGAGATGAATTACTTATAGATTGTGTAGTAAAAACACATTTAATTTGTACCAATGAAGGCTATTTGGAAGATTTGGGGATCTAAAGGAAGTAGTGGTCTTAGATTACTCGGCCTTAGTAAGGTCTTGCGCAAGTTGGGTGAAAGTGCATATGAGGTAGAAATTCCATCAGGTTATATTATTTTGCCCACGTGTTTGATAATTTTACTCTTCATGGATATTTGCCAATTGGAAATAATGCCGACCAAAGAAAGGAGTTAAAGTAATTGAGTTGGTAATCTAGGTAGAAGATGTTAACACTAGGGCGTTCTTATTTATGCTTAAGTGGGTTGGAAAACCAAATTATGAGTACTCGTGGATCAATAAAGATGAATTTACGAAGATAGATGTTGAACTATTTCGAGTGGTGCAAACGATGATTTGTCAGGAGATGAGTGCTCTTTAAACTGAGCTGAATGATAAGAAATGTCTTTTAATTTCCCTAAATTGATCTTGTATCTTTTGGAGTCCCTAGAATAGATCGAGTATATTTATGGAAGAGCCACTAGTTAGGCCTAGTTGTTTAGGTTCGTTTTGAAATCTTAGATGAAGCAATTATGATGAACTTAGAGTACCAAAAGTGCTAGGGAGTGTAAGTAGTAATCGGGAAGGTAGGATAAATGGGATTATATAAAAGGAAAATATCACAAACGTTGGTGGCTTCATTTTTATCATTGCAGTTCCAAACTCTTTAATTTCTATCAACCATGTACCCTAAGGACCCTCTAAAATACAAAGAAGTTTTAACTCCATTCAACAAATGAAAATTACTACAATAACTCATACATCACTATGGATTAGAGTAGAAGGTTTGGATGGTTTGTATTGATTTTTTGGAAAAGAAGCATGGTGATGTTTTGCAAATTCACAATCTTTACACTGAAAATTGACTACTTTATTTGAAAATATAAATAGAAATAGATGTTTCAAGTGAAAATTGGGATGATCCATTCAATAATGCCATAGCGGGATTTAACTATCATTAAAATAGATGCAGAATCACAATTTTTTTATCTGACGACGTTAACTCACATTGGCATCATCGATGTAGTAAAGTCTTTCATACTATTTATTCGTTTTTCCTAATGGTAGGTCTTGATAAATACAATAAGATGGGAAAAGCTTAATAGAGCAATGTGAGCCTTTAGTTGACTTAAATTACAAGATAAGTTTAGGGCATAAAGGATAGATTGGAGGACAATAGGTTAGAAATTTGAATTGTTTTCCTGCAATAGATGAGAAAGGTCCTTTTGTTGGGTTAATTTTAATATTACGAACACACGATGAATAAGAGGTAAATAAATGATAGGTGTTTAATGATATGATCGGACACACTAGAGTCAATAATATATGAGATTTTGGCTCGTGAGGTAGTGACTAGGGTAGTCAAATAATTACTTTTGTATGCTAGCAAAGCTAAGGAAACATTTGTGGATAACTGATTGGTATTTTAGATACAGGATAATTTTTTTGGGAAAGAGGATATGGTGAACAAAGTTATCAAAAATCAATTTTCATAAAAAATAATATGAATTCTACAATTAGAATGGAATAAGCATATTTAAGGCATAACAAAATGTTAAACTAATTCTATAAGAACATGAATTCTAATAAACTTTATTCTAATTCAAAAATAAATCATAATCTAATAACAATTGTGGTAATAATAAAAATCTAAATAATAAAATTCTAAATATTAATTTTATCAATATACTAAAGCTTAACTTTATAAATGGTCTCTAAAATTTTCCACATTCTACAATTTGATTCCCTTATTTTTTTCTCAGGATAAAGGGTAGCAAAGGTTACTACATTTAACAAAAGTACACATTAGTCTGCTAGTTATTCACTGGAGCATTACAAATCCATTTCTTTTAAAAAGTCACCAAAGTCCATAATATAAATTTTTAGGGGTTAAATTGGAATTTTGAAAAATATTTATATTTTTACCAAAAATAACTTTAGTAAATATTTGAATAATTATTTTTTATTTACGAATACACCATAAGTCATCTTCTTACAACGATTAGTCTTAATGATATCTTTTTAATATTTAATTATTTTTTTACTTATCATTTTTAAATCGTAAATTATTCATTTTCGAAAAAAAATGTATTTAAATATTATTATTGTTATTTTTGGTAAAAAAAATTATTTCTCAAAATGCCAATTTTATCTATTATGAAATA
The DNA here is from genome assembly GCA_037013495.1 of Hippophae tibetana. Classification (NCBI taxonomy): domain Eukaryota; kingdom Viridiplantae; phylum Streptophyta; class Magnoliopsida; order Rosales; family Elaeagnaceae; genus Hippophae; species Hippophae tibetana. The sequence goes on along the minus strand of CM072807.1, from coordinate 20,572,790 downwards.
TTGGCCTAAATCTTCTAGATGAGTTTGGGTGACCCTTTCAAAAGAAAATGGACTCGTAGCCCCATCGAATAGCTAGCCGACTATAGTGCAATTCTATCAAAGATAGCGGAGTTCTGCTGCTGTTTATCCTTTTTCTTATGACTTAGTTCCTTTACCTTTTATTTTTTACACTTTGGTCTCTAATGTTTTTCTTACATTTTAGTCTCTTTAATTAGAAAGTGTATAAAAAAGTTAAGAGATCAAAGTGTAAAAATTAGAAATTATGGATACTAAATTGCAAGGAAAAATAATAAGGGTATCAAAGTGTGAAAATTTAAAAATAAAGTGACCAAATCATAAGAAATAATGATAATGAGACCAGAATGTAGAATATATAGATATATAGAGACTATTTGTGTAGTTCACTCAAAAGTAAAAGAGGCAAATAATAAGAAAAATAATAAAAGGACCCAAGTGTAGAACGTGGAAAAATTTAAACCATTTGTTTAGTTAAACCAAATATAAATTTTGGAGTAAATAGATTCTTTTACCAACAAACTTTGGAATTGTTACAAAAATACTATCGAATTTTGATTTGTTACTTTCATACCATTAAATTTTACAAATTTCATAAAAATATCATTGATTTTTTACCTTTATACCATTAAACTTTGCAAACATAATAAAAATAGTATTGATGTTTGTGTAACTTCCCGTTAACTCTTGTTAACTGACTAACATCAATAGTATTTTTGTAACATTTTACAAAGTTTAATAGTATAAAAGTAAAAAAAAAAATTTAATGGTATTTTTGTAACAATTGCAAAGTTTAATGGTGTGGAAATAATAAATCAAAGTTCGTTGATATTTTTGTAACAATTACAAAAATTCGGTCGTAGAAAAGTCTATTTAGTCTAAATTTTATCATCCATCAAGTTTATGATAAGTTTTTGGTATCATAAGATTTTTAGATTTTCTTCAAAAACTAAAACTCCATATTTCTTTAGGAGATTTTACTTTCAAGCATTGGGAAGTTTTGGGTTTTGAGGATTCAACCTTGTGCCACTTTCCAATTCCTCTGCCGCTGCATTTTGCGATAGAGGTTGTAACGAGCCACTGAGTTAACCACATTTGGTTTTCATTTATCCTAATCTAATTATTGTACATAGCAAGTCTGTACCACCAGTTCACATCAAGTTTATAGCACCATGGGCTGCCATTAAATAGAGTGTGAGATCTATATTACCACGTCCACGTCCAATGTGCGGCTTTCTCATTTCACTTCAATTTTCTGTGTTTTCGACAACTATGACCTGTCAACTACAACCAGTTTATTGATAAAATCCCACATTGATTAGACTATCGTACATGTGCTAGAAGCTGAATATGAGGTGAATAGAGCAATATTCCAGCTGTAGTTTGTTATGCCGATGATATCTTTGAATCGATTGAGTGCAATTAAAACTGGAGAAGTGGTCTTAATAAGCTGAGCATGTGACCGGTGTTGGTCTTTGGAAAATACACCATCTCTCGTGATCCTTAAACATTAGAGGGTGTGTGTAACAAAGAATAATTTGAAATGCAGTTAGACGGTAAAACAAAATATAGGTTTAGGTACTTGATTAATCTGTTCTTTATTCTTTATGTCATCTTCTTATTTCAGGGGAAATGTCAAGCTGCCTACTTTGTTCTAGTTCTGCATCATCTGAGATCTGTGGTCATTACAGTAAGAGGTACCGAGACCCCTGAAGATTTGATAACTGATGGGTTATGCAGGGAATGCATTCTTTCTGCAAATGACTTGGATGGGCTGATAAAGTATCTCTCTGTCTCCATCCCTCATCTTTCTCTGTTACACATGCTCACTAAACCACATGCACAATGCCCCTGCATGCACATACACACACACTTGCTTTTGTTCAAGTAAACCTGTAAACTAAAATGATTAAATTGAGAACCCTTTATATTTAGAACTTACTCTTACTGTGTTGGAAGATTTTCAACATATTGATAGTTGCTTGAGCGGTTCCTTTTACTAAAATATTTTATATATTGAAACCAATATGAACTATCAAATAACAAGGTCCAATTTCACATTACATTTTTTTGAAAAAATGATTACTACTTGATTAGTAATATGAAAACTAGCAAATCTTTGTTGCAAGAAAATTTTAAAATGAATGGGAATAGTATTAAGACTAATAACGCTACAATGTTTTGGAGCTGTGAGATTTGAGCAATTCTTTGGGTGTTGTGGATCAAGAGAATTGGTATAATTTTTAAGGAAACTAAAAATGATAGCAATCTTTTATGGGAAAAGGTATTATTCTTAGTTTCATTGTGGGCTTTAATTTCAAAAGAGTTCAATAATTATTCTCAATTTCTTATAAGTTATAATTGGGGAGGTTGCATATCTTAATATGTAATTGGTTTTGTAAAGAATAGACTATGTTGTAGTTTGATTTTCTTTTTGTGGATTGCTTGTCCACATTTTGTAACAATTTTTATATTTACATATATTATGATATATTATGATGTTTCTTATAAAATAAATAAATATGGAAACTAGCTGCAAAATAAAATAAATGGGTGTCGGAATGTAGCTAATTTTTGAAATAGGAGGTGTAGGAACAATCTTATAACTCCTACCCTTGCCTACTTGCGGCTATCATGTCTAGTTTTATGTAAGCCTTGTCTGGATTGCCATTCCTCTCTTTTGATGTGACATTAGTATCCTTTGTAAACCAGAAGAACAATGTTTTTTCAATCTGTGAAACTTTTCTCCTAGTAGAAAGTTATAATGGTTCCAAAAGTAAAGATTAAAACTCTGTTTTATTCCAGCACATATAAACATAATGAAATTCTAACCTCCTTATTGGTTAGAAACATCTTCAAAATTGGATAAACAATTTAACAAAGCAATATTATCAATAAAAATATAAATTAGGTAAAATAAGTATGTAGAAGCTAAAATATTGATGAATCGAAATAGTGTGAGTGGAGAACCAGAAAATCAAAGAAAGAAATTTTAATTCTCATTTATAATATTGAAAAATTACATGTGTATTTATGTTATAGGAGTAATAATACTAAAATATTAATTTTAATAGGATTCTAAATAAGACTTTTAAACTAATAAGGAAACATAATGATAATTATCTAATATTCTAATCCTAATAGTTTTCAACACTAATAAGAAAACTAAATAATCAATATCTAGACGTTCATCTTGAACAATCACACAACACAGAGACGTTCATCTTGAACGATCACACAAGACGGCAAAAACCATGAATAGATCTACATAGATACGTTCATCTTGAACAATCACACAAGACAGCAAAAACCATGAATAGATCTGCCGCAATTGAAGTTAAATTTCAAAGCTGCTTACAAGGAGGTCTTTTCAGGGGAATAAAAGTAGTCATTGAATTAACCAAAAATAACTAAAAATAAGGAATCATGTCACTTTATTGAAGACATTAATCTCAATTGACATCGTATGCCACATGTAGTAGAATATCCCTAAGAGTGTAGGGTAACATAGAAAAATCTTTAAGACCCAAAAACACACCGAGCATGTGGTCGGATAGGCTAAAAAACATCAAATCCACACAGAAAAAGGAAAGTGGTGGAGTACTATTGATAAAGTGAAGCAAAACCACATTGAAAAGAGCTTTCTAAAAATGGGGATAATTAGCGATGCATGCAGCTGAGGGTTAGTGATGCAGATAGCGACCGTTCCAAGTAAACCAAGGTTGGCGTAAGTTACTATCGACACATGTAGATGGAAGACATTCTCTAACTCCCCCCTTCAAATTGGAGCATAAATATCAAATATGTCCAACATAATTAGGCATATATAAAACATAAAACCTGTCAATCTTCATCAATCAAATAATAATCTCATTAGTGCATTTAAACCCACATGATAGTAACAACTAAAAGCATTCAAATATATAATATCTCATAGCAACAGAATAGAGAAGAACTCCAACAAGAAAATCATAGAAGAAATAAGCTAAAGATGTCGACCAACACAGCTACACCATAGAAGAAGCCTAAGGTCAGGTGCTCAATAGTAGATAGCATCAGGAAAGCTTCCTCTGTTGTCTGCAATTGGTGTTAGCCATAAAAACAACCAACACATATCCATAAGAAACAAACCCACTACAATAATATAACATCACAGGTTTAACATGAATGGTATATGTTGGAGACCAAATTCCAATCAATAAGACATTAAGTCATCTATGACTCTCCAAATAACCAATTGGTGCAAAACACCTAATCAATCCAAAATTTATCAAATATCAAATACTTTACCAGAAAACAAGACCAACTCCACAACAAAAATAGATAATAGTGGCAGAACTTGTCAAAAAATAGCGGTGGCGACTTAAAATTACATAATAAGAAATTATCCAAAAAAGTCAAATTAGACCACTTCAACGGTGCAAGTTCAAAAGAAGAACTATATGTAGAATATACACTTTTTAGTTAACCTACTTGTGATTTCTCCGTAAAAAGAAAGTCTCATAGAAAATTCAAATAACAATTTAGGACATTTAATCAAGCCATAATTATGCCAAATAAACCAACGTATCGAAATCAACCCAAAACATCCATTACATAAAATAACCAATACCAAAATCCAATCAGCCCTTGTGCCAAATCAGCCAAAAATACCAATAATTGAGCCCAAAATACATACAATCCCAATTGCCAAACTGCGTATCAGGCAAGAAGACCAAAATAGCAAAATTAGCCCAAATAAAAAGTACCCAATAAGCCCACGTGTCAAAATCAACCCTAATCTAACAAAGAAAGGTTAGAAAAGTGCTAATAGACGGTGGCTCTGATGTGGGTTGAGCAGCGCGTAGAAGTCCAATGTTGAGTGGTGACTAGTGTTTATGGTTGCTGAGCGATTTGACAAAGTAGAAGTCACATGAAAAAAAACTGAAACACGATTTTGTGAATGTGGTTGATAGCAACACACGACTACTTGCGAATGGATGGTCGGCTGTGGATAGAGATGTTGGCGACAGCAGTTGGGTCCCTCAAAAACAGTGACGATGCATGGAGATCTAGTTCACGGTTGGATCTGTGTTCGTGATGATGGTGTTTGGTTTCATGGTGGTTGTGGGTAACATGATGGTGTCATTGATCTCAAACACCAACAAACCTAAAGATTGACTACTATAGAGGATGATTTAAGTGTTTTGCACGACAGAGCCAGTGGTTGAGATTACTAGATTGTAGGATGGTGGCTAGAGGTTGGGCATGTTGGCTGGATGTTTGGCTTTGATAACAATGAGTCTAGAAGGAAAATATACATGTCTTTTTTTTAATTAAGAAAAATGATCACAATCACAAAAAAGGAGAAACAACAAACTAAGAGGGCACGAGATAAAAATTAAATATTTTTGGCTCAGATTGAACTTGTGGTTTAGAATGAAACTTTAGAATAAATTGTTTATTTGTAATTTTTATATGTGATTTGTACATAGCTACTAATTTATACTAGAGATTGTAAGAATAAAGAAGGAAACTAAATATCCCCTAATTAATTCCTAATATTTCCACTAATTACATATCCTAGCAATCATATTTGCATAACTATAAATGCTAAAAATCAGGGATCATATTTTAGCACTTCCTTTCAAGTTGGATCATAAATGTGGATCATATCTAACTTGCGAATGAAATCTTTGAAATTTTGTCGAGAAAGTTCTTTGGTGAATATATTTGTTCTTTGTTCTTTTATGGGGACATAAGTCATGCAAATAGTCCCATCCTCGATCTTTTCTTAGAGAAATGTCTATCCACTTCAACATGCTTGTTTCTGTCACGTTGAATAGGATTGTGGGATATGTTAATGGTTGCTTTGTGTCACAATAAAGTTTAATTGAAACTTTTACTCTAACTTGAAGTTCATTTAACAATTTTCTTAATCACAAAGGTTCACAAATTTTCTATGCAATTGCTCAAATTTAGCCTTAGTCCTACTCCTGGCCACTACATTTTGTTTCTTACTATTCTAAGTTATTAAGCTCTCAAAAACATAGGAACAATACCCTGTGGTAGGTCTTCAAACTTTTATTGAACTAGCTCTATCTGTATCAATAAAGACTTCTATATCTTTGATGTCATTTTTCTTAAAAAGAATCCTTTGTCTGGAGACCCTTTGAGATACTTGAGAATTTGATAAACAATTTTTAAGTGGACTTCCTTTGAAGAGTGCATGTATTGACTTTTTATATTGACAACCAATGCCATGTCAGGTCTGGTGTGAGACATGTTTATTAGTTTTGCTACTAATCTTTGATATCTGTCTTTGTCTACCAATTTTTTCATATCTTCATTTTTCTTTTTAGCTTCTATTAGGGTGTTACTTGGTTTGCATCCAAGCATACCGATTTCAGTGAGAAGATCGAGGATGTATTTGCATTGAAATATATTGATTCCACCTTTCAATCTTGCAACCTCCATTCCTAAGAAGTACCACATATGTCTAAGATGCTTGATTTCAAGTTCTGTAGCCAAGTTTTTCTTCAATCTTTTGACTTCTTCCAAATTGTCTCTAGCTATGATTATATCATCAACTTTATTTTTCTCCCATTTTTAGGTAGTTTTGTTGCATTTTATGTTTCATTTTTTTCAATTGCTCTTATTTCTTTCATAACAGCATCTCTCCACTCTGGAGATTCAAGAGCCTCATGAATATTTCTTGGAATTTTTGTTCTATCAATCTTAGTTGTAAAGACATGAAACCTAGATCATAAAGTTTTATATGAAACAAATTTAGATATAGGGTGGAAAGTATAAGATCATTTTTGTTTTCTAAGAAAAATAGGTAACTCAAGAGAGGATTCAAAGTTACCTGGATTCAAATTGGAATCATAAGGAATATGTGGATCTATTACTACCGGTTCTTATTCTTTAGGTACTTCAATTGTGAAGTTTTCCATATCCCTTAATTTAGACCTCAGTTTATAAATAATTATCTCTTTGTTACTTTGTTTTTTTGTTTCTCCGTTAGGTTCAAGTTACTCTCTATAGATGGCAGAGGGGGAACGTGTGATACGTTTGATCTCTTTGTCTAGGTTAGGGGACTCATTAGGTTGATTATGGGTAATGGTTGATTATGAAAACACTTGTAATGGCTCTTGGATCGAGTTTGGATTTGTTTTTTGAATGGTCATGAACAAAAGCATTACTCCCAAACACTTTAAGGGATAGATCAAAGTGAGGATGAGATGGAGGACTTAAATCTTGTAATTTTTGAAGTGGTTTTAAAAGAGAGTACCCGACTAGGCATTCGATTGATGGGATAGGTTGAGGTTAGAATGGCATCTCTCCAATAATTTTTTGGCATATTTCTGGTGAATATTAAAGCTTGAGCCACTTCAAGAAGGTGTCTGTACTTTTGTTCAACTCTCCCATTTTGTTAGGGAGTGTCAACACAAGAACTTTGGTGTATTATCCCTTGTTGTTGAAGATAATCTTGTAGGGTATGGTTAAAATACTCTGTTCCATTATCAATTTGGAGAACTTTTATTTGTGTTTGAAACTGAGTTTGTATCATTAAGTGAAAATTAATAAGTGAAAATTAATAAATGCACTGCAAACCTCAATTTTTTCTTTTAACAAATAAACCTAACATACTCGAGTATGATCATTAATAAATAGAAAAAAAAAACCATTTATTTTGAGTAAGATTAGAAATACGAGATGGATCCCATACATCACTGTGAATTAATGTAAAGGTTTTGGAAAGTTTATATTGAGATTTTGAAAAAGAGGCACATTGATGTTTGAAAAATTCACAAAATTCTCATTGAAGATTAAACATTTTATTATTCACATACATGTACGAAAATAATTGTTTTAAATACTGAAAATTGAGATGACTCATTTTAAAATGACAATAAAATTTTACTATTGTTTGGGATAGAAACAAAATCACAAATAGCAATTTGATAACAATCACTCACATTAGTCTCATCAAAGTACGTTTTTCACATTCTTTAGCACTGCCAATTGTCTTTCTAGATGATAGGTTATGGAAAACATAATAGGATGAAAAAGATTTCGTAAAACAGTGAGAGTTTTTGGTTAGCTAACTAATAGATATAAGATTACAATATAGGTTTCTAGCATGATGTATAGAGTTTGAACCTTTTCCAACAACAGGTGATAGCGATCCATCTGCAATTCTAATTTTAAGTTTTCTAGTATATGGTAAGAGGTAAAGAAAGAAACTAAATATCCTAATTAGAAAAAAAATCACCTAATTAATTCCTAATATTTCCACTAATAACATATCCTAACAATCATATTTGTGACCGAAAACCGAAAATCAGGGATCGGATTTGAAGAGAACCTTGCTTTGATACTAAGTAGAAATATAAAATAGGTAAAATAAAGAATGTGGAAAGAAAAATATCGATGAATCGAAATAAATTGAGTGGAGAACTAGAAAATCAAAGAAAAAATTATAATTATCATTTATAATAAAGCTGAAAGATAACATGTGTATTTATAAGAGTAATAATACTAAAACACTAATCCTGATAGGATTCTAAATAATACTCCTAAACTAATAAGGAAACATAATGATAATGATCTAATATTCTAAGCCTAATAATTTTCAAAACTAACAAGGAAACTAAATAATCAATATCTAATAGTTCAATTTTATCCATCTCTTCATCAAAATTAGGACATATGTCTTCATTCTTGTCACAGATAAATTTGATCATCAATGTGAACTGACCTATTGGAAGCTTTATTGACGTCAAGAAAAATGTTTATAATTATATGTCCCTGAAAACAATAATGATGCTTTGATGGGGATGTCAAGACCATGCACACTTTGCCCAACAAGATTTGCATTGGGAATGAAGAAAGTAAGTTTCTAGAGGAGTCAATGCTTGTCCAGTTTATAAAGGGATCTCATTAATGAAACGGGAATACGATGGTTGTTATATTCATATGGTCTTTGCATTTTACATTGCAAACTTTACTAGACCGTCCAAACTATATTAGAAATAGTTTGCCTGTTTTTCGTAAAGTCTTGGCATTGATAGTCCAATATGGGCTCAGGCCTCGGTGAAGGTTTTAAGATTGTGGATAATAAGTCATCCGTCCAAAAGTTTTTCTAAAAAATAATAAGAAAGCAAAAAAGTAGAAACTCCATCATGCAAATAATTGATTTCTCCCTTTCTTTCAGTGGCATACACTAACTGCTTTGATCTGCACTTCTATTTATTTATTTGGTTTTCTCCTTTAATCTGCTTTGATTTTATTTTCTTTTAAACATTTTTGGAACTCAGTTTAAGATGTTGGGTTTATTGTTTACAGCAGCAATCATATCCACACAAATTTGAAGCAAAGTGTGCTCTCATCTTTTCCACACTATGGGCACTCGGGTATTGTTGAGTCTGCTCGTGAACTTTTCATGCAAATTGAAGGAAATCTTGAATGCAATGGTAAAGATGTAATTTTCTTTTTTCTTCCTGTATATATTTAGCACTTTTGCTGTAACTCTACAAATGGCTTTTCTTCCCTGTGAGAACCATTTCTACTTGCATGCTATTTTCGATTCTCTTAATTCTTTTGTTCAAAGAACGTTTTTACTGTGCTTCTGCATCATCATGTGCTTTCTTCAACATGTTAATGTTTTGATATTGTAATTACTTAAAGAGTAACAAACTTGATATGAGAGAGGAGAACAAATTCATGTAATCTTTGGAATAACAAACTTGCTGGCAGTTAACAAGCATGGGACGTTAGCAACAAACAAAGAATTAAATTTTGAAAGGCTTATTTTATTTATTAACCAAATTGACTATTTATATACATGTACGAGAAGAGTAAACTAATCCTAATTATAAACAAATACATATTGACACCTAAGATAAATTATACAATAATAAAGACAATATTAGTAATAATAAGTTAACTCTCCCCCTCAGGGCATAAGTATCACACATGTTCAACTTGGACAATTAAGTATGAAAAAGACTTCCAAACACCATGAGTCATAATGTTAACTCACTGATCAATACTCTTGATGGAGCTTTAATGACATTTGAGTCCAAATTTTCCTTGGATGTATTTTATATCAAGCTCAATATGTTTCATTTTGTTTTGTTGTATCAGATTATTAGTAATTTCAATTGCTGTTGTATTATTGCAAAAAAAAATCATAGATTCTTTAGGACCAAAGCCAAGCTCACCCAACTGAAATTTTAACCAAGAAAGCTTTGTAACAGCATGGTGAAGAGTGTGGTATTTTTCTATACTAGACAACAATACCATGCTTCCATAAAATGTAAAATATCATGAAATAGACTTCTTATCCACCTTTGAAACTACAAAATTAGAGTCAATGTAACCCATGATTTCTCCCTTTCTTTCACTGCATCTATGTATCGATCATTTGGATTGTTTATGAATTGGCTCACCACATTAGTTGTAATTGATAAGTCAAGCCTAATATGAGTAAAATAAATCAACTTTCCAATCATTCTTTGATAGCTCTTTTTATTTAGTGGGATTTGATCATGATAGATAGTCCATCCATGATTCACCTAAATAAGAAGCACAAATAGACTTACCGGTTTTAGCTAGGAGATCTAAGATATACTTCCACTGAGGGAGGAAGAGTCCTTGCTTAGATTGAGAAACTTCAATACCCAAGATGTACTTTAAATTTCTGAGGTCTATTTTAAACTCCTTAAGAAACCACCTACACAACCTTTCTATCATGTCACTACTTGTAACAATAATGTCATTAACATAAACGAGAAGTAATAAGATGCTAATATCATTTCTTTTGTAAAAGAGAGTGATCTGCTCGAGCTTGTTTAAAACCATACTCCTTCATTGAGCAACTCAACCTCCTAAGCAACGCCCTATGTTAGAGTTTGCATGTAAATGTTGCATGTATGATTGCCCAAGGTCATTAGTAAAGCCTATGGCCGCATGCTTGTGTGCAAGTTAGTAGCGGGTTATTAATTAAATGTATAGGGGTATTTTTGTGATCTTCCAACCTTATGTCTCCTCAAGCGAAGTAATGTTTCCTTGAAAAACTTAGAAACTGGTCATAATAACTCTTTAGGAGGAGGTGGTAAAGTGACCCATGAAGGGGCCGTGCCATTGGAGGTGTTGGGCATGGCCGTGTACTCCCTCGCCCACATCAATGAGAATAAGTAAATGAATTTCTATAGGAAATCAATCTAGGCGTATGATTGATTCTTAAGTAGTCCCTGATTTTCAGGAGGTAGTTTCCTTATTTTTACAGTGACTTCCAGCTTTATTTTCAGCTTGTATTAGTGTATTACAGTTGTATATTAGTCATAACAATTGTATAAATATATGTTCTGTATCAAGAAATGGAGAGAAGGGAAAAGAATAATACAACTTTAAGAGAGCTTGTTTATTGGAAAGACCTTTAGGCTTTGGCCTTTGGCCTTTTGCCTTGGAATTTTTCAACACCAATTTACAACAATTTCATATACAATCTTTGTGCCATGATCTTTTGATTTATGCTTGCTTTATTCTTTCTTGGTTGCCTCAATTGTTGTTTGTTGTGTTTGTATGCTTTCAATGTATGCTTGTTGTTTTGTCGTGCGACACCTTGATAATTGACTTGTGATTTCCCTTGCCTACTTTGTGTTCACAAGGTGTAGCAACTAAGGTCACATGTGCTAACCAGGCTGACTCGTTTCCATACAGATTTATCAAGTGTCGAACGATTCGAGCGTAACTAAGCGGATCGTTACAATTGGTATCAAAGCTTGAAGGATATGGGAGGAAAAGGCACAATGACGAACCAATAACGTTTTGACTCGTATGATCAACAACTGGGTGAGCTAGTAGGCTTACTTGAACTTGTACATGCAATAAGTTTTACAGTGAGTGCAATTGAAGGAATTAACCTTCAGAGTCTTGTGGTTGCTATTGAAAGTTTAAAAGTTGGAGTACTTGCTCTTGAGAGGAATAGGGGAGGGGAATCTCCATTGACCTCTTGATCTAGCATGTCATCAGCTGATGAGTGTGCAAAAGTTGGGTGGAATGCGGCATAAGGCTTGGTAGAAGAACTCAGTGATGATGTGTGTGATTATTGATGCAATCAAGATGGAATTAGGAGAAATGAACCTCAAGCTCAATGTTACTTATCGAGCTATTGCCAACCAACCAATCAATCTTGATGGTACAGGATATGGAAGAGTCAAGGTACTAGAACCTCGAGCTTATGGAGGGGCACAGGACACCAAAGAGCTTGAGAATTTCATCTTTGACATGAAGCAATACTCTCAAGCAATACAGACTGACTCGGAGGGGTGTAAAGGTTAGCACTACCACAATGTGTATGGTTGGTGATGCCAAGTTGTGGTGGCGGACAAAATATGATGAGATTTAGAAGGGATGGTGCCATATTAACTCTTGGGAAGATTTGAGGGGAGAGTTGAGGACTCAATACTTTCTTGAAAATGTTGAATACATGGCTTAGAAGAAATTATTCAACCTCAAGCAAGTGGGGCAAGTGAGAGATTATGTGAAGCAATTCTCGAGGTTGATGTTGGTCGTTCATAACAAGTTGGAGAAGGAGAAGATGTTTTTCTTTTTGGAAGGGTTGAAGCTGTGAGCAAGGAACGACTTGCAGATGCAAAGGGTTCAGGACTTGCATAAGCACAAGTTGTTGTAGAGCTCTTGAATTATGCTGTTGAGCCTAGTCAAAGCAAGAAGGCTCCACCAACTTCTAGCGAAAACAACAAGAAATTCTCAAAGTTGAACAATGGAAAAAGTAAGGGAGTAATGTTCAAGAACCCCAGAACGGAAAGGGACAATCGTTATCACAGAACTCCAACAACCAAGGTTGGAAGCCTAAGCCCTCGTTTGGTTGCTTTTTGTGCAATAGGCTTCTTCTTGTAGCTGATTGCTCAAATCACAACCAATTGCTTGCATTACAATCTGCCTTGAAAGAACAAGGAGATAAAAAAGAGATAGAAAGTGAAAAGGAGACTGGGCGTATGACTGCGCTACGTTTTCTAGGAGCCTTGAAGAATCAGATAGAGAATGTAAAGAAAGTCATTGAAAAAGGACTTTTGTTTTTGGCAGGTACTCTAAATGGTAAGGCTACGAAAACTGTAATGGTGGATTTAGGAACCATTCATAACTTCACCACACAGCGTGAAGCCAAGAGACTTGGGTTGAAGTTGGAGAAGGATGTAGGCAAAATGAAGGCTGTCAACTCTCAAGCTAGGGCTATAACAGGGTTGGCCAAATAAGTAAAGATTAAACTTGGATAATAGGAGGGACGTGCAGACTTTGTGGTCGTCTCTATGGATGACTTTGACGTTATCTTGGGGATGAGATTCATGATGGGACAAAAAAGCATCTTTGTACTAGTTGTAGTGAGTCTTTTGATTATGGGGGATAACCCAAAAGTTGTGCAAGGAAAGATGTGACAACTAGGGGAACCAATGCTCTTATCTGCTCTACAGTTTAAGAAGGGTTTGAAGAAGGGCGATCACACATTCGTGGCAATTCCAATACCGCAAGAGGAGAAAGGGAGTGACAAGGAGGAATTCCTTTTCAGATTGTGTAATTATTGAAGTCCAATGGAGACATCATGCATGATTTACTTCTGAAGACTCTCCCACCTAGGAAAGATAGATTACCAAATTGAGCTGCTACTTGGAGCCAAGCCACTTGTGAAGGCATCCCACAGAATGTCACCATTGGAAGCAAACTTCATTAAGCCTTCAAAAGCCCCTATGGTGGACCAATGTTGTTTTAGAGGAAGCAAGATGGGAGTATTTCACCAAGTTTGATTTTAGGTCGGGTAGTACCAAGTCAGAATAGCAAAGGAGGATGAGCCAAAGACAACATATGTTACAAGATATGGAGCATTCGAGTTTGCAACGATCCCTTTTGGGTTAACTAATCTAGCCACGTTCTGCACACTAATGAATCAAGTCTTTTGGGAGTATCTCGACAAATTTGTGGTGGTTTATCTGGATGACATTGTGGTATATAACTTTAATCTTAAAGAACAGGCAAAACACTTACGACTGGTCTTTTAGAAGTTGAGGAGTCATCAGTTGTATGTTAAATAGGAGAAGTGCTCCTTTGAATAGAAGAGAATCAAATTCCTTGGCCATATTATTGAACATGGTCATGTGTGCATGGACATGGAAAAGGTAAGGTCCACCAAAGACTGGAAGGTGCTCACTAGTGTGAAGAAATTGAGGTTATTTCTTGGGTTGGCCAATTATTATAGAAGATTTATAGAGGGCTACTCCAAGAGAACTACACCCTTGACTGAATTGTTTAACAAGGGTGTCACTTGGACATGGTACGACTACTGCTGAAGATATAAAGGAGGCAGTGATGAATGATTTAGTTCTTTTTGTACTGGACATGAACAAGTTGTTTGAGGTGCAAACGGATGCCTCTGACTTTGCTTTAGGAGGAGTCTTCCCTCAGGAAGAAAATTCGGTATCCTATGAGAGTCGTAAGTTGTTAGATGCAGAAAGAAGATACATGGCTTAGGAAAAGGATTTACTAGATGTATTGGGGTCGAAGTTTATGGTTGAGACAAACAACTCAGCAGTGTCATTTCTTATCCCATCCAAAGCTAACCGCAAAGCAAGCTTGATAGCAAGAGTTCTTGGCAAAGTTTGATTTCCACATTGAGTGTAAGGTTGGTTGCACCAACCATGTAGCAGATGATTTGAGTCGTAAGGCGGAGTTTGCAACCCTAAGAATGCTAGCGACTATGTCAGCAAGTTCTGTAGCTACTTCCGTAAGGGAACGCATCAAGGAGAATCTGGATAAGGACCCAGTGGCATGCCAATTTTGGGAGGACACTTATGAGGGAGTGTCATGACACCTTATAGACGGGTCATCCATGTTGGTAGAGAACATACGCCTTGGTGAAGCAGGGGTACTATTGGCCTCAGATGCATAAGGGTGTGATGCAATACACAAGGATTTTTTTTCATCTGTCAGTAAGATAAAGTTGAGAAGCAAAAGATAGCAGGGTTGTTGCAAAGACCTATGGAGAAGTATTACTCGGTAGAAGAGACAACTCGCTTGTTTTTCGAGTTCGTTGTCAAATATTGGGGTGTTCCCCAGAACATTATGAGCGATCGAGACAAGATTTATAGGAATTTATGGTCAAAACTCTTCAAGCTTCTCAGTTCACAACTTAACATCTCTTCAAGCTACCACCCGTAATCGGATGTACAAATGGAGTGATTCAATGGGTTGTTGGAGGAGTATCTGCGACTTTGTGACTGTAAACCAGAAGAATTGGTCACCGTTGCTCGACATATCCTAATTTTGTTTTAATGCTCAAAGAGCTCTTCTATCAATAAGAGCACTTTTGAGATTGTCAATGGACAACAGACACTGTAACCCCACATAGTGGATGAAGCTTATACTAGAAAGAATCCTAGAGCTATAAATACAAGAGTGGAGAAGTAATGTTGAGATTGCTCGTGCCTACTTAGAGAAAACTTCTAAGAGAGTGAAAAAGTGGGTAGACACTCGACGCAAGTTGCCAGAGTTTCAAGTGATAGATCTTGTAATGGTGAAGCTATTACTAGAATAGGTTCGATCTCTATGCACAAGGGACAGAAGACTTATCAGAAGATATGAAGGTCCAATTGTTATTGTTGCTAAGATCAAAAGAGCATCTTACAAGGTAGTAACCCCTAATTGGATGAAGGTGCATCCTGTGTTTCATGTCAGCAACTTGAAGCCCTACCATCTTGACGTCAAAGATGAAGATTGCAACCAATTAGCCAGCGTCAGAGTCAACACCAAACTGCAGACAACTAAAGAGCCATAGGAGATTTTAGTAGTATAGGTCGTGAAGGTGGGACATCAACAACCGTACAAGTACTTGGTAAAGTGGAAGAACTTGGGAGTCAAAGAAACCACTTGGGAGTAGGCAGAGCATTTAGAGCAATTCCAAAAGATGATTGAAGACTTCAAAGCCAACCAAGTCGATGAGGATGTCGACAGCTCGAGTGAGGGAGAATGTTAGGGTTTGCATGTAATACCACATGTTTGTTTGCCCAAGATCATTAGTAAAGCCTATGGCTACATACTTCTGTGCAACTTAGAATAGTGTGTTATTAATTAAATGTAATAGGGGTATTTTTGTAATCTTTTAACCCTTATGTCTTCTCAAGCAAAGTAGAAAGCTTAGGAAATGGTCATAATAACTCTTTAGGGGGAGGTGGTAAGGTGACCCATGAAGGGGCTGTGCCATTGGAGGCGTTGAGTATAGCCGTGTACCTACATCAATGAGAATAAATAGATGAATTTATATACAATCTTTTTGCCATGATCTTTAATTTATGCTTGTTTTATTCTTTCTTGGTTGCCTCGATATTCTTCGTTACCTCAATGATTGCTTGTTGTATTTGTATGCTTTCAATGTGCGCTTGTTGTGTTGTCATGCAACGCCTTGATTATTGACTTGTGATTTCCCTTGCCTACTTTGTGTTCGCTAGGTGTATACTTTGTGCTCGCTAGGTGTAGCAACCAAGGTTATATATACTAACCTACTCTCTTCCTTATAGGTTTAGCAAGTGTTAAACGATTCAAGTGTAATTAAGTGTATCTTTACACTCTGGGAGACTGTTTAAACCCACATATAGCTTTCTTCAATTTGCATACCTTTTCCCTTTTTGTACGGAGATTCGGAGGATGATACACCTCTTTTGTCAAATCTCTATGGAGAAAGGCATTCTTGATGAACAAATTTGAGAAAAAAATGTTTTCTTATTTCTATCGTGTTGAAAATACATTCCAACAAAGTATATATAGAAAATATAAGTTGATCCAGGAACTAAATAAGAAAATTATCTACTATAAATGAGATTACAACTAATACATCATGTGTTTACACCTGAACTGTGGCTACACTAGTATTTTCAACACTCCCTCTCATGCTAGGGAAAATATACTTTGCATCCCAAGCTTGTTGATTAATTGCTGGAACATAACACGAGAAGGAACATGCAGAATAAAGATTTGTCCAGAGTCAAGTTTTTCTTTGATGAAGTATCAATTTCCACGTGTTTTGATTGGGTTTGGAGCAATGCTTATTGCATCCTTGTCACAATATAGCATCATATGACCCTAATTCTTATACTCCAATTCTTAACAATTTTACTGATTGAGTCCCGGCTTAAGATTAAAAGTTGGCTGAATCCTTATAGGTAGTAATGATACCAGCAAAATACTACCAGAAAAAAATAGCAGAAAACAGTCCAAACACAGTGCAGGAATTTTTTTTCCCCAAAAATCAGTCCGAAACAATATCCAGAAAACTGCAAATAATTTCTTGGAAAAACTGTAGAAACTTTCCTGGAAAAAACAGTGTAGAAAAACTGATTGATTGTGGGAGTGACTGTTGGTGCATGCTGAGTAGCAGTGGAGCTCCAGCAGCAGCAGTAGATACTGCAGTGACGCCGCTGGAAACCACACATAATAGAAGCAGCTGGCCCTGGAAAGCATATGTAATAGAAGCAGCTGGTGCTGAAAATCAGAGACAGCGGTGGCACAAAGCAAGCCTGACACAGGTGTCTGTCCGTGTGGTTGGGAAGAGGGTGCGATGGCACAAAGAAAGCCTGACACAGGTGGCTGTCCATGTGGTGGGGAAGAGGACGTGGCGGCCTAAGCAAGGCTGGTGCTGGTGGTGCTTTCTCAGTTTTTTTAGAGTGTACAAACACCTCAATTTCGAAAGCTGTAGATGGGATCAGACTTAGGGAGAGCGATTTTTTTTCCCTTTTGCTATGATTCCAAATTAAATTATGAAAGGCTTGTTCTAACTCCAATGGGTATTTATACACATGTACAAGTCCTAATTAAGAAATGAAAATATCTCCTAAATACACGTTATAAGAATAAAATAAGAAGACAGAATATTCCTAAAATAACTATAAATAATATACAATTAATATATTCACACTTTTATTTATACCAATGAGTGCATTCACTGTTTACATTTTTAACCTTGCTTGTACATATTTTCAGCTTCTTTTTGAAAAGAAGCTGATGTACGAAGTACAAATTAAGAATACCCCAAATTATGTTTGGGACTAGATATATGGAGTGGAAAGAGAAGCCTGCTAAATTTATAGAGATTTGCTTTCAAGTGATAAAATATCCCTCTTTTGGAAATGTCTTAAGCAGACACAGGGCTGTGATGTGATTTTCGGAATTTTCAGTACTTCCTCTTAAGGAATTATTAAAAGACTTGAGCTTCTCACAATTTTAGATATCTTTAGGAGAATTTCCCTTGCATTTTTTCTTCTTTGTCCATAAGTGGGAAATGATATCTTTTATCGCTAATCAAGTCATATAAATGTCATTACGTTGGAATTGAAGTGATAATATTTTGGCTAGATAAAATATTATAAATTTCTTTATCTTTAATTATTCTGGATGCTTTCATGGCTTAATATAATGATTCAAGGGCAGCCTTTTATTCGGGCACAAATCAGTCTGTCATGGTTCCTGATTTTACTATGGATGTTCAGTGCACATATTCTGCCAGATGAGGGCTGATAAAAGCTGCTGGCAGTCTAGTTCCCATCTTAATCTCCATCTTTCTTTCTTTACAAATCATTAATATCGTGCCACCTCCAAAAACAATTATTAACTTATTCAGAAATGAATAATTGGTGCTTTTAGTTGCAGAATCCAATTCAAGTGGCCTCCTTTCTTCATTGCTGGGATCTGGATGTGAATGTGAGGGTTACACTGTTCGCATAGTGGGACATTCCCTGGGAGGCGCTATTGCTGCATTGCTTGGGATAAGAGTATGAATTATTAAACTTCAACTTGATCAAATTAAACTATTTCCTTTGTTTGACATGATTCCAAAGTTACATATGTCTGATATGGTTAATACATGACCGGAATTTACGCATGCTGCACGTAGGAGTTATATGCATTGTTGAAACCATTTTTGAATGATTTAAGAATTGAGGCATTTGGTAACCATTTTTTTTTGGGATAAAAAAAATAATGTTTTATAAAATTATTATGTATAAGTATAAAAGTACAAGTAGTCGAACACTTAGAAGTTAGAACATAAGACTTTTTCGTTTTGGTAACTCCACATCTTGCAAAACTGGTTCTTATATCTCCAGTTTTTGTGAGGCTCACATTTGGTTTTTTGTTATTGGGATTATCTACATATAAGAATGACATAAAATTTTGAAAGAATAAGTAGAATTGTTATTGTATACTTATCAAACTTATGTATTACATATAGTGTCCATTCCCAAAAACAGAACTTGGAAACCATTTTAGCCAAAGGATCATGAGCATAGAACCAACTTAATAGAAGTTGCAGATCATGAACGAAAAACTTTTCTTTTCTAATTTCCCCCCATAAAGTAGGGGGAAGCTAATACTCTGGTTAAAATACAAGCTTTGTGTTTTTTGTGCCTCTAATATTCTTTCAAATGTTTGACCCATAAAACCATACAAAAATCACCTCAATTTGGCTCAAGAAGGGGCTTTATTGACAAACTAGTTTAATTAGGGAAAATCACAATGTAGGCTTTGTAAATTTTAAGGCACAATTGTGGCATGTGGAAAGAAAAAAAAATTTACTTGCCTGTGTAGAAAAATTACTCTTGTAACAACTTCATTGGGTTACATGTGTGTCGAAAATCTATATGGGTGTGTTACATCTTAAAAAAAATAGAAAGAAAGAAAAAATGAAAAAAAGAAAAGTGAATAATGCATCAAGACATATTGTGAAATATGGATAGCTCAAACTAAATTCTGAACATTGGAATAGCTCAAGCCTATTTGGTGATTTTTCCCATAAACAAAATCCCTAATTAAAAGGTTTATTTATATATAGAAAGTATTAAAATTTATATTTCTGATTCTATATTCTGTCTAGCCGCATTTTAAGAAATCAAAGTAAGAAAAGAGGAGATTAGCAAAAAAATTAGTTACTATTATTCTTTTTCTTTTAATAGTGAGACAGACATATGTACTTATAGACTAAGGACCATAAACTCTTTTACTATACTAATAATGTAGTGCTGATTATGAAGGATCTGAACATAAAATAACTATTAACTGCTGATTTACTTTTTTCAAAAAAGAAACACTATTATTTTAATATAAGTGATAATTACAAAAGTATATAGTGAACCAATAATCCAATTTCACACAGAAAGAACAAGCTATACTAAATATAGTGGATCAGTAATCCAATTTCACACGGAAACAACAAGCTATACTAAATAATAGCCCTATGCTGAATTCATTACAAAGCTCTAAATACCTAATAGGGATATACAAGCTTCTTAGTTAAAATTTATTAGAAATTTAGAATAATCATTCAAATTTTTAGAATTAGAAATAGATTCCCTTGATGCCAAAAAGAAAGCTTTCCCCCACAAAATAATGTTAGTGCTCTCACTATCATAAAAAGTTTTACTATTCTTCCCCATTTGCAAAAGATGAAAGGTTTGTTTTTACCCTGCAGTTCCACTGTACCGTAGCTTTTGAAACCTAACTACTCTCATACCCTGCAGTTCCAAAGGGAGTCTTCCTATGGGGGGAACCTTAAAAGACATTTCCCTAATAGTATTTGTTTTTTTTATGATGTTGCCAATGCCTAACTCTTTTTTCCCCCTTCATTCTTTGAACAGTAACCTAATTGATTAAATGACTCTTCTCCCCTCCACTAACACATTCCCACAAAAAGTACATTATTTTCTTTTATCTTTTAGCAACTCCCACAAGAATTTGAAAAATTGATAAGTAATAAATTGACTTGACAATACCAATTTATCAAAGTCTGTTGACGCCCTCTAGAGAGGGTTGATAAAAAATAACTTACTTTTTAGAGAGTTTGTTTCCCAACAATTTCTGACTTTATATCAGAGCGAGTCCAATCTATAACCCTAAAAAATATTAGTTTTTCATCATGTCAACTACTATGTTCAAAAAGCATCTCTAACAACTCCTATTTATTCATCTCCCATCACTTTCGATCAAAGAGAGACAGTGGTGACTCGTCAAGAAAGATTTTAGAAGTGCTACCTGAAGTCGGTTGATGTTATAAAATCCTCCATTATGGAATTGTTCACAACAACACATGAATCTCCTAACTCGTGAAAGAATGCATAGTTAGGCTCGTATGGACCATGGATGATCTTTCAAACCCTTATATTTCTTTTCTAATTTCTTCTCTTCAAAAGGTCTTCTCTTTAGAGGCCTGTTTTGAAGAAACTCAAAACTTTGTCTTCTATGTATTATTCTCCCTCCACTACACTCCCATCTTCCTTTTCAATTTTTTCGATCATGCTTCTACTTTTCCTCCCATTGGCTACATTATGAAAATATTTTGAATTCACATTACCCCGTTAATTCAAATGGTTCTTGATTTTTGTGTCCAAAAGATTTCCTCATTTACACTAAGATGTTCCATTTGAATTTTCAAGCTATTTAGCCTTAATTTTGTGGACTTAATGAAATTTCGAATCTCTTGACACTTATCTAAGGAAGAAATCCTCTCCACACAATCTTTCTTCTTCCTTTCATATCACCAAACTCCTTGTTTCACTTTATTAAATTTTATTTCAAATACTCTAACTTTTTCATAAACTTATAAATGCACCATCATTGAATAATTGGACAGTGATCGAAATAGCCCTTTGACATATTTCTTGTCTGACATTAGAACCAACCAAAGTTTCCTATTTAGATAAGCTTAAAAATATGTCAAACTTGCAACAAATGGAATTGGATCTAAAGTAGGACCAAATAAAACTGCCTCCTATACAAACATTTTCTTTTAACCTTGTATCTCTTGTAGAAGAATTAAAATTTTTCATACTTCTAGTTTCTCTCCCAACCTTTAATATTTTTTTAAAGAAAAACTTATTGCATTAAAATCACTACCACGTACCAATAGGATGAGAAACCTACCAGCTTATCCTAAAAAAATTCATTTTTTTCTCCTAAAAGGACTATTAACTCCTGATAAATACCGATCTTCTCCTTCCACTGGTCTAATTTTGATTGAAATTGAAAAATGACAAACTACATACTTAACTGCCCTCAACAGTTTATGTGCCCCAAATGATAAAAATGCACTCAAATCGACCATAAGAAGGCAAGTAAACCCATTCGTTGAACAAAAGCCCCAAATGCTTTCAATAATTCTCTGATCTGCAATCACACTTATGGATTCTTGAATTATCTCAATTATCCCAAAGTCAATAATTAGAATCAAAATCAATTAAATTCTTCAATTTTAATGCAAATAAGTTTATTTATAAGTAAAATAAAAAGATTGTTCTAATTCTATGAGACTAAAATTCTAATAAATTTTATCTTAATCCAATAAAAATATCAGTCTAATAACAATTGCGATAGAAATAAAACTCCTAAAGATACAATCCTAATTATTTTCAAGAAGTTGCACAAGAAATTTGTGAGGTAATGTGGTTAAGAAAACTTACGATGAGGCTTCAAATTGCAATAAAACCTCCTACCAAACGATATTGTGGCAACAAGACAACCATCAATATCTTTCTTAATCTTGTTCAAAATAATCAGAAAAAACATGTGAAAGTAGACAAACATTTTATCAAAGAGAGTTCAAGATAGAACAATTAGCATGACTTTTATTCCAACGAAGAGAAAACTGTTGATATTTTTACCAAAGGGCTCCTCGACAACACTTCAAAGATCTTATTTGCAAGTTGAATATGATTAATATTTACGATTCAAGTTTAGGAAAAATGTGGAAATCACAAAGTTAATTATTAAGATTTGATTTGATTTAATTTGATTGTCAATCTATTAGGAGATTATGGACATTATAGAAAATTTGGACGTTATTAGAAAGTTTGATTTTATTCTAAGTCAGCTATAATTAGGAGTTGTATTCCTTTTTTAGGCCTAGTTTATACCTATAAATATGTACTAGAGAACATGTAATTTAATGTCATGCAAATACAATTCAATTTTAAACCATAACTTTCTATTTTCAGTTTGACCTCTACCTTAGGATTGTACTGATTTTGCTCACATTTACTCAAATAATATATCCAAGTTAGAATAACAACAAATAATTTTTTTCGTATGATATTCTCCTACTCATAAAGGCTATAAGTGCTACAATCTCTCTACAAAAAAGGGAGTCATTGTTGGCCGTAATGATACTTTGAAAAAAAACTGCTTTGCTACCTACCGAAGGAAACTTAAACCAAAAAGGAGGTAACTGAAAAAACAAAGAGATAACTATTTATTCACAGAGATAACTATAATCTGTAATAGATTCAAATATCTAGGAGTTTATTTGAGAACTAGGTAATTTCTGAGTATCCTATGTCTTTTGAGATAGCAAACTCGATCTTGTACACTTTATCTTATCTCTAGATTTATTTCATATAATATTATATTTCATGCTTTTGCCTCTAACCTTGGTAGAATAATAATTTTCAAAAAAAATCCATAAAGTCTTAAAAATCCCAAAATGGAGATAAGTTGATATGGTAGAAATAAGAGCACTGAAAAAAATGTGGGATATGATAGAACTACTAGAAGGGAAAACACCAATTGGCTATAATTGGTATTCACGGTAAAATAGTTAAATATAACAATACAAAACTAGTTGCAAAGGGGTTTACACAATCTTATAGAATTGATTACAAAGAAACATTTGCACTAGTGACTAAACTGAATATAGTTGGAGTGTTCTTTTTTAGATTGGATTCTCCAACAACTGGACAATAAAATTATGTTCCGAAATGGAGGGTTAGAAGAAATTTTTTTTATGACCATGCTACCAGGATTTTGCAAAGAAGGTACAAATACTGTTCACAAATTGAAAAAAAATCATGGTATGATCTCAAACAATCACTTAGAGCATAATTTGATAGATTTACGAAAAGGATGAGAAAACAAGAATACCAGTAGAGACACTCAGGCCACACAATGTTTTTCTAATAGATTGGAAAGGTGAAAGGGGTAATTTTGAGTGTATGTCGATGATACAATCCTGATTGGAGAGAACTTGGAGGAAACCAACAGACTATAGAAAACCTTAGCTAAAATATTTAAAGTCAAATATATGGGACAAATGCGATACTTTTTGTGAATAAAAGTTGCAATGTCTCTCAACGTAATTACATCCTCAATCTCGTTAATGAAACGAGCATGCTTGGTTGCAGAACAAGTGATGCACCAATCGAGGTAGGAAAGAAATGTGAAGGTTTGGGAAAACTAGTGGAAGAAAAATATCAAAGACTAAGTACGACAATTGATATACTTGTCTCATACTAGATTTGACATTACATTTGCAATTAGTGTAGAGTCAATACATGCATTCCTCATTGGAAGTTCATAATGAAGTAATGTACAAAATCTTCAAATTTCTCAAAGTGTCACTTGTCAAAGGTTTGTTCTTAAAAAAAAAAGAAAAAAAACCCAAAGATATAGAGGTTTTCACTGATGCAGATTGTGTTGGCATGGTAGAAAACAATTGATCCATTATCAGATATTTTATCTTTGTCGTTGGAAACTTAGTGATATGGATAACTAATGGATAAGTAAGAAGCAAAACATAGTAGTCAGGAGTAATGTTGAAGTTGAATTTAAGGCATTTGCACAAGGAATTTATGAGGCATTGTGGTTAAGAAGCTATTGATAGAACTCCATATTGTAGTAAAACCTTCCTTCTGTTAAACTTTACCCTTCTAAGACAACAAGATCAACGTCTCTCTAAATATTGTTCAACATGATAAGACAAAATATGTGGAAGTGAATAGCCACATCATTAAAGAAAAGGTTGAAGAAATTATTGTATGACATATATGTTGAAAATCAACACCAACCCAATAAATGAAGTAGTTGAAGAATGTAGAAAAAAATAGAGTTGTTGAAGGTTGTAGGAAAATAAATTGGGTGGTTGAAGGATGTAGAAAAAAGAAGTGTGTAGCTAATATTTGTGTGGTTAGAATTATTTCTTAGTTTTACATTTGTGTGGTGTATATTGCATGATGATGACTATAAATAGCCTACCTTGTATTTGATTTAATCATCTTATCAAAACAAATAAATTTTTGTATTCTTAGTTTGAATGTGAGTTAGAGAGCTTTTCTTTTAGTGTTTGTAATTCTCTTCAATTTGTGAGTTGCCTTTGAAAGATGTTATAGTGTCTTTTATTGTGGGTATAATATAAGAAGTTTGTTTACTTGCTTGGATCCAATATTAGTATTTAAAATTGTGTATTCTAAATTTTTCTCAACAATTGGTATCAGAGCGGGACGGTCACATATATGGGATTGACTATCAGGAGACTTTTGCACCTGTAGCAAAGCTCAACACTATTCGTGTTCTTCTCTCCCTAGCATCTAACTTGGATTGGCCTCTCTACCAATTAGATGCCAAGAATGCATTCCTTAATGGTGATCTCGAAGAAGAAGTCTACATGGACATTCCTACTGGAATTGAATCTCCTGTTCCAACCAATAGAGTTTGCAAATTTAAGAAATCCTTATATGGATTGAAACAGTCTTCACGTTCCTGGTTTTATAGGTTCTCTAAAGTTCTGAAGAGATATGGGTACAAGGGTACAATCGATGCTAATCAGATCACACTATTCATCAAACACTTCTCCAATGACAAAATAGTTATCCTAATTGTGTACGTAGATGATATTGTTCTAACAGGTAATTCTACAATTGAGATGAATAAACTCAAAGAATTCCTTGCTAAGAAATTTGAGATCAAAGATCTAGGCAATCTCAAATATTTCCTAGAAATGGAAGTAGCACGAACAAAAAAGGGCATATCTATATCTCAAAGGAAATATGTATTTGATCTTCTCAAGGAAATTGGAATGATGGGGCGTAAACCAGCAGAAACTCGGATGGACTCTACAGTAAAACTTGGAATCAAAGAAAATAGTACACCTGTGGACAAAGGTCGTTATCAAAGATTAGTGGAAAAACTCATTTATCTATCCCACACTAAACCATATATTGGTTTTTCAGTTAGTGTTGTAAGTCAATTTATGAATAGTCCCACTAAAGAACACATCGAAGCAGTCTATCGTATACTTAGGTATCTCAAGATGACACCGGGAAAAGGATTATACTTCAGTAAGAATCCCATCAGAAAAATTAAAGTCTTTGCAGATGCTGATTGAGTAGGCTCTATAGTGAATCACAGATCTACAACTGGGTTTTGTATATTCGTATGGGGAAATCTTGTAACTTGGCAAAGTAAGAAACAATCAGTAGTCGATCGAAGCAGTACAGAAGTTGAATTTAGAGCTATGACTCATGGGATTTGTGAAGGAATGTGGTTAAGAAGACTATTCAATGAACTGGACTTCATAACTCCTGAATTTATCAGCATGCATTGTGACAATCAAGCTGCAATAAGAATTGCAAAAAATCCAGTTCATCATGACCGAACTAAACATGTAGAAATTGATCGTCATTTCATTAAAGAGAAGTTAGATGGAAAAATGATGGACCTACTATATACATCTACTCATCATCAAATTCCAGATATCCTTATCAAAGCGTTATCTCGAACAATCTTCGAAGAATTGAGTTGCAAGTTAGGAATGATTCATATCTATTACCCAACTTGAGGGGAAGTGTAGACTTATTGAGAATATTAGGTTGTATTAGTGTTGTATAGTTTGTAAATTGGTGTAAAACAAGTCGTAATTTAGTTGTTGATACTAGCTGTTATATTTCTAGATTAGTGGACATTTTTCTAATTTCTTATTCCTATTTATAGTGTTGTATTATAATGTTGTAGACATTAGAATTAACAAAGAAAAAGAGATAAAATAATACTTCAGATTAAGACCTGAATATCAAGGATTTGTTATCGCTATACAAGGATGATCGACACAACCATCTCTTGTTGAGTTTGAGAATTTGCTGGCCGATCAAGAAGCTATGGCTAAGCAAATGGGAGGAGTCTCGTTGAAGGGTGAAGAAAAAGCACTCCACCAGTAAAAGCAGAGGCACTTTCAAGCGGTACAATAGAAATAAATATAAAAATGATGGTGAAAAAGGAAAGATTTCTCAAGGAAAGGGAGACGTTCGTCCAAGGAGAGCTTGGAAGAACCGCAATAATAGTAGAAAATTTGATGGTGAATGTTATAACTGTGGAAATATGGGTCACATGGCAAAAGATTGATGTAGTAAGAAAAAGCCTGTTGAAGGTAATATAACTACTTCCAGTTTTAAGGAGCATAGCGAAGATGGTTGGGATGCCAAAACATTATTTGCTACAGAGGAAGAAGAATTAGCTCTTACGGTGGCAACATCAAAACAGATTGACTACAAGAATGACTGAATTGTAGATTCAGGCTGCTCAAATCATATGACAGGTGATAAACAGAAGTTGGAAAGCATGTCTGAGTCCAAGAAAAGTCGTGTAGTAGTGATAACTGACAACTCAAGGTTACTGATAGCCCACATCAGTAAGACGATAGTTATGCCTCGATATAATACTAACCAGGTACCACTTCAAGATGTTTATCATGTCTCAGGAATGAAGAAAAACTTGCTATCTATGGCTCAATTGACATCATCAGGCCACTATGTCTTGTTCGGTCCTCGAGACATGAAGGTGTATTATGATCTCAAAATCTCAGAAACATCGACAATGGATGGGCCACGATTGGAATCAATCTACGTGATGTCAGTAGAATCTGCATATGTAGACAAGACAAGAATAAATGAGACAACATATCTATGGCATATGCGGTTGGGTCACGTTAGCTATTCTAAGCTAAGTGTGATGGTGAAGAAGTTGATGCTTAAAGGGCTTCCTCAACTAGACGTGCGAACAGACACGGTCTATGCAGGATGCCAGTATGGTAAAGCTCACCAATTGCTATATGAAGAATCGAAGTTTAAAGCAAAAGAACCATTAGAGTTAGTTCACTCTGATGTATTCGGTCCTGTTAAGCAGCTATTAATTGGCAGTATGCGATACATGGTGACATTCATTGACGAATTCTCAAGGTATGTGTGAGTTTTCTTTATGAAAGAAAAATCTGACGTATTCTCAAAGTTTAAAGAGTTCATAGAGTTAATTGAAGGAGAAGTAGGAAAGAAGATCCGTTGCTTGTGCACAGACAACGGCGGAGAATATAACTCAAGCGAGTTCTCTCAATACCTAAGGGAATGTCGACTACGTCATCAGTACACTTGTGCCAACACGCCACAACAAAATGGTGTAGCGGGGAGAAAGAATCGACATCTTGTAGAAATTTGTCAGAGTATGCTACAAGAAAATAATGTACCTAGGAGGTTTTGGGCTGAAGCGATGGGGACTACAGCCTTTGTGATCAACAGACTTCCTCAACAAGGTTAAAATTTGTTTCACCCTTTGAGAAACTGTAGAACATGAATCCTATAGTTAGCTACTTTCGAGTATTTGGCTGTGTATGTTATGTATTTGTTCTTGATTATTTACGGAGCAAATTTGACAAGAATGTTGTTAGATGTATCTTTGTGGGATATGAGTGCCAGAGGAAAGGGTGAAAATGTTGTGATCCAACGAGTGGAAGATGCTACACTTCACGAGATGTAGTGTTCGATGAAACATCTTCTTGGTGGTCCACAGAGGAGCCATTGCCAGACTCGAGAGAATTTGGAGACAAGCTGCAACAAAAGATGGGGGAGCATACTATTCAATTCCAACCAAATTTAGATGAATCCAGAGATCCAAACGATGATGGTGCCGAACAAAGACTAACTTTGAATCCTTGGCAAACTGGCATATATCAACAGCTAAATGAAGGTGGGCCTAGTGAAACGGAAGAATCAACTCCACAATCTCAACTCTGTAGGTCAAGAAGAACACGAAGGTCAAATCTCAAATATGCCAATGCAGCCATAGTTGAAGAAGCAATAGAACTTGAGACGTTCGAAGAAGCATCACAAAGATCTAAGTGGATGACAACTATGAAAGAAGAGATCGATGCACTTCAACAAAATCAAACTTAGGGATCTGGTGCGAAAACTAGAAGATGTGAAACCTATATCCTGTAAATGGGTTTACAAGATAAAGCATCATCCAGATGGGTCAATTGAGAGATACAAGGCACAATTGGTAGCTCGTGGTTTCTCTCAACAGTACGGATTAGACTATGATGAAACGTTTAGTCCGATGGTGAAACTTACAACTGTTACTTGCACTTGCAACCAACAAAGATTGGAATTTATGGCAGATAGATGTGAAGAATGCTTTTCTTCATGGAGAGCTAGATCGGGAGATCTACATGATCCAACCAATGGATTTTCAGAGCCAAGATCATCTTGAATATGTGTATAAGCTGCGAAAAGCACTTTATGGATTGAAACAGACACTCAGGGCATGGTATGGTAAGATTGTTGAATTTTTAACACAACGTGGTTATTCAGTAACACATGCAGATTCCAACTTGTTTGTTAAAGCCAATGAAGGAAAGCTAGCTATCGTACTAGTGTACGTAGATGATTTAATCATAACTGGTGATGATGAGGTAGAAATTCTTTGAACAAAGGAGAATTTATCAGTCCGTTTCCAGATGAAGGAACTTGGACAGCTCAAGCACTTCCTTGGTCTAGAGGTTGACCGCACACAAGAAGGAATATTTCTTTGTCAGCAAAAATATTCCAAAGATTTGATGAAGCGATTCAGAATGCTTGAATGCAAACCGATTTCAATGTCAATGGAGCCAAATGCCAACATGTGTGCACATGAAGGAAAAGATTTGGAAGATGCGACAATGTATCGAAAGTTGGTAGGTAGTCTGATCTACTTAACCTTAACTCGACCTGACATTTTTTATGCAATTAGTGTAATGAGTCGGTACATGCAAAATCCAAAGAAGCCTCATTTGGAAGCAATTCGACGAATACTAGGATATGTGAAGAGTACAATTGACTATGGTCTTTTGTACAAGAAAGGTGGAGACAACAAGTTAGTTGATTACTGTGATGCTGATTATGCAGGAGATCATGACACTAGGAGATCAACAACTGGGTATGTGTTTAAGCTTAGTTCTGGAACAATTTCTTGGTGTACCAAGTGACAACCGACAATATCATTATCAACCACTGAAGCTGAGTATCGAGCAACGGCAATGGCAGTTCAAGAGAGTACATGGTTGATACAGTTAATGAATAATCTACAACAACCAATAGTTATGTAGTTCCGTTATATTGTGACAATCAAACAGCAATTCGTTTGGTAGAGAATCCAGTCTTTCATGCAAGAACTAAGCATATTGAAGTGCACTATCACTTTATCAAAGAAAAATTTTTACAAGAAGAAATTGAGATGAGGCAAATCAAGACAGATGATCAAGTTGTGGACTTGTTTACAAAAAGCGTTCTCTTTGAGTGTTAGTATTTTCCTTCAATTTAAGAGTTGCCTTTGAAAGGTGTTATAGTGTCTTTTATTGTGGGTATACAAGTAGTTTGTTTACTTGTTTGGATCAAATATTAGTAAATTTAGAGTTGTGTATTCTAAATTTTTCTCAACAATATATTCCAAGAAAAGAGCATCTATTGATATTTTCACCAAAATAATTCCTCGAACAAGTGTTGGTGATTTTATCCATAGGTTGGACATGATCAATATTGATGATCTAACTTGGAGAGATAATTTTAAAATTCCAAAATATTTGAGATTTATTGTACAATTATTAAGCGATTATTAGAAACATTATTAGATAATTTGAGGGAGATTACTAGTTGATTTGGTGTTTGTTAAATGCTTTTGTTTTGTTTTTTAGTATTATAGAAGAGATTTTATTTCCATTTTTTAGTCCCAAGTTTTCCTATAAATTTTAAGTAAATTTTAAGTAAACCAATTGTATAGTCACACAAATCTATACATAGAAACTTCAGCTTTTGATTAACAGTTCATATATATTTTTTCGCTAGGAATGAGTAGAACTCGTCACGCAAGTCCTAGTGGCTAATGACAGCAAAGCGATTGGGGGATACTAGGGTTGCACCAATTGGCACAATCTAAGTGTACACACGCTGGTGGTATGTCGGCTAACGCTGGTGATGCAAAAGGTAAATTCGGCAATTTCTTTGGATCGTGCATGGAGGTACGTTTGATATGATGACGAAAATTCTTGTGTAGATGTATCGGCAATGGTGGTCTAAACCTTTTGGGAAGTTGGAATGACGGCATACTTCGATATTGAAGGTTGCACAGTAGGTGGTTATGATGATTATTTTTTTGCAATTACAATGCAAATAACCTGTTTATAGGTAAAATAAAAGATCTTAATTTTATGAGAACTTAAATTCCAATAAATCTTAATTTTAATCCAATAAAAATCCTAATCTAATAACAATTGCGATAAAAATAAAACTCTAAAAGATAAAATCCTAATTGTTTTAAAACTCTAATGAATTTCTAATTTTATTCTCACACCTTATCTTCCAATTACCCAATCTTCTAGTGTACCAATCAGTATCTTCATAAAGGAGCTTCATCTAAATTATTGATAACACTTTTACCTTTGTGGTATATGAGCTTAGCCACTAAACTGTGTAACTCCATCAAACCTTTCTTCTCTATGTTTCTTTTAGCCATAGACTCCTTACATGAACTCAAGATTAACTCTATTTTTTCGGCCAAGTCCCTTAAATATGTCACATCTTTATAATAGAAATCTTTCTTCCTATCATTGCACTCTTGCAAGAAAATTGCAATTGAAGTTGTTGAGGGTGAGGCCATTTAGGCCCAAAATCAGAAAGAGTCGTCATGTACAATAGAAAGAAAAAAACTTCTATCTTAGAGTATGCCGATTAAGTAAATTAAAGGGAATTTATACATGATGTATACTATCAAACCTTTACCTGTGTGCTTTGAACTTCTATGTTTGATTCCTTTCTCTAACAATAAACTTTAATACTCCAAAACCAAAATCTTGAAGGAAAAAAACAGAGTGGCCGATCAATCCTAATCATCACTCTATAAAACTGCCTCGCATGAAGCAAACCAAAAAATAATAATCCACAGCAGATTCACTTGCTTCCCATTTACAGTACAAGAAAAATTGAAAGAGATATTTGAACTTGCACATGCTTATAAGTCTTGAAAGTTTAAGTGATTTCCAGAGGGACTGGGGGATTATGATGAGGTTAAAGTGGATCAATGCATTTACTATTTTTAGGAACGCTGTTTTCCTCTAAATTTCTATGTTCTAATTCCTAAGAAATTAGAAAAATTAAAAAAACTGATAGTATGAGAATATATGGTAGTCAATTCATCTCCCTGCTTAAGTTTTTTAATACAAGTGATTGTAGTTTAACTGCAAGGGGTGTAAGGGCCTCTGTGCACCAACTCATTTTCTCTCCAAATTAATGTGAAAGTCAAACTTCGTAAGAAAGAAATAGAAAGTTTATAGTATGAGAATATATGGTTGTCGATTTTGCTCCATGTATAAATCTCTGAAGAAGTGATTTTGTTTTTACATGCGATGAAATCTTTAAATGTTTTCCAAATTTTTTGCACAGTTGTACAGTCGATTCCCAAATTTGCATGTCTATGCATATGGACCCCTTCCATGTGTGGATTCAGTGGTAGCAAATGCGTGTTCGGATTTTGTTACGAGGTAACTGACAGCTTTCCATATTTCTTTATATATGTTGGTTTTTTCTGGGGGAGGTGGGGGATTTTGGATTATTATTTTTCTTCCCTCGTAAGCTGTGTCTGATCCTTTTGCAGCATTGAATCTCATATAAGGTGAAGCAGTACTTGCTTATAGGTCCTATAGCAAATAACATTCTAAGTATAAGAGTATTGTAACATATTACTGTTCTCTCGTAAGCTGTAAATGTCTGATCCTTGTGCAGCGTTGTATTCAACAATGAATTTTCTGCTTGCCTTTCAATTGGTTCTGTCTTGCGGCTTCGAGCATCAGCTATTACATCACTTTCACAAGATTCCAACACTGATACAGGCATGATAGTCAAGCTTTCACGCCGTTTTCTTGATAAAAGCAATATAGAGAGAAATAAGACCAAAATAATGGATCCTGCTTCTAACGTGTATTCTGTGACCACCGAATCCGAAAACCAGGTTAACTGCACTTATGTAGGTCAAGATGATAATGATTCAACAGGTAGTCTAGTTCTAGCTGTCCTTCATTTCCCCTCACTTTTTTCTCTTTTTCCTTCAAACAACCCATTCTTTAATATGAAAAGAACCATATATGATTTTCCTTGACGTAATAAAGATTAAGTTTCTTTTGAAAAGTACTTATTTAAGAGCAGGTTGCAGTGAAGAAGATCAAGAAATTTCCCTCTGGAGTGGAGCTCACATAGAAGATAGTGTCATTCAAAATGATCCAGATAAATTTCTTGATCCTTTTGCTACAGAAGACAATTCATCTCATGATCCTGTATCTCAATTTATGGGAACAGTCCCAATGCCTGAAAACACATCTTCTCAGGACCCTCCTGAAATGTATTTACCAGGCGTCATAATTCACATAGTTACAGAGACAAAAAGCTCTTTATGGATAGGTTGGGGGGGCCATGCACCAACACATAAAGCTTATATTGCAAACAGAGAAAGTTTCAAAGACATTATTGTATCACCATCAATGTTTCTTGACCATTTTCCTTGGAGGTATTGTAATAGATTTTTTTTTTTTTTTTTACCTTTTGAATATATTAGTTCTTTTAGAAGTTGACTCTGCGATCATTGTTTTGAGCAATATCATCCAGATGCCATTATGCAATGCAAAAGTTATTGGAAGTTCGAAGCACACAAGTTCAACTCAGAGAATCTCAGGTTATTGATTTATACTAAAGATTAATTCCTAATTTATCTTTGACATTCCCATTGATTGTAATAATTTGCTTCATGCAATTATTATATGGAGCTGCATATCTGGAATCTTGATCTGTAGTCTAAGGAAACTTGGATTCTGAGTTCACATTGTTAAGGTATCAAACGATCTGCTCAGACTTGGCAATACTGTATATGATCCTCTATGGACATCATATTCATCAAGGCAACTTCATTAAAGGAAATGATAAAGGGAATATATATATTTTACCTTACCTAGATGGAGTTTTCCAGATATAATTTTATGGTGCTACTGTTGTCTCAGATAGTAAGATTAACTTGCTAGACCATCAGCCTCCGCATTGTATCCTTACTTTTATCCAAAAAATTCTATAAAGCTTTTTAAGGAATTGTTAAAAAAATTTATGTCTTACGAATAGTCTGTGTGATGCCGGACATGGATTTTTAGATAACAACAGAATTTAAAATTGGCTCCAGGATGCAGTTCTTATTTCTCAACAATCTAGTACTTGCACGTTACAAACTATTATTTTTTATATGTTTGCAACTTTATTACTTGAGGAGCACTATTTAGATCTTCAACGGTAACTGTTGCTCACCCTTGGTAGGAGATGTCACAAATTGCTAGGGAGAAGATGGAACAGATCTATAATCTTATTTCATGGAGACAACACTTTTTTCTTTAAAGAGGCAAATTACTCATTTATTGATGAACATAAGGTCTAGTGCCTTGGACTTTTAACATACTGTAACGCGTTACTTTTTCATTGAGCTTGGATCACCTAAAGAGTAAGTTGTCCATAATTTGGAAGGCATTTTATTTATCATATATTTTAGAGAATATTATTCATACTCAGTCTTGGTAAAATTACATATAGCACTCTAGTATTGATTGATATCACATCTTCTAATAATTGTTTTATTACAATATTATCTCTTAAATTTATTGGTCTTTTATTTTAAAACACATCTCCAACTGGAGTCTTAAATGGATGGGATGATATATTTTTGAAATTTGAGGGGATATTTTTTATTTTTAAGAAATTTTAGATAAAATTGTTAAATAAGAATCATGTGTCTCGAAGTCTTCAATATTATATAATTATAAGTAGTGGTTATTAACAAACTAAATGATGAATGTAATGTTTGTTATTGATTGAATGATCACAAAATAATTATGCAATCACTATATATAGGGTGAGAAGAACATTAAGGAAACTAAGCTAGCTAATTGTGTGTAAGTGTGAACATAGAGTGTAACTAACTAACTTACTAACTTGCATTGGGATTACAATAGTCTAACACCCTTTCTCAGATTGATGGGTGTGGAAGCACCAATAATTTGGATCGTAACACTTGAAACTGCAATGTCCCAAGTGGCTTTGTAAGCATAGTCTTGAGAGAAAACTTATGCAATCTACTTGGTCTTGAGAGAAAACATATGCAATCTATAGAGTACCTTTCATGACATGATCCTTGAGAAAGTGATGATCAAGTTCAATATGCTTGGTGTGTGCATGGAAGATGGGATTCTAAGCAAGATATTTTGACCACTTGCAATTCAAAGAGCAAGGATTGGAGTCATAATAGTTCAGTGATAACAAAGATAAAAGCATAATACTCTGATTCAATAAAGGAATTGGAAACCACCTTTTGCTTGGCACACTAACACAAAACAAGACTATCACAAAAGAGAATGTAATAGGCATTTGTGTTTTTTTATCACCAGTACACCCACCCCAATTTGCATCATTGAATGTGACTAAGTCAAGATTGGTGGATGGTGTCATGAGTTAACCATGGTGTAAATTGTCATTCATATAATGCAAGTGATTCTTTATAGCAAGCTAGTGATAATTTGTGGGCTAAGATAAAAATTAACATAACCTATTAACATCAAATGAAATTTTTGGTCTTGTAAGTGTATGGTATTGTAGCCCACCAACGACACTTATGTATTTACTTGGATCTTCTAAAGCCATACCATCATGTTTACTAAGAAGTTTTCTTGAGATCATAGGAATTTTGACATGCTTACTATTTTGCAAATTGCATTTGGTAACAAGATCTTTAACATACTTTTGTTGGTTGAGATGAATACCAGTTTGAGAATAAGAAACTTCAATACCAAGAAAGCAATCCAGTCTACCT
Organism: Hippophae tibetana; assembly: GCA_037013495.1. Taxonomy (NCBI): domain Eukaryota; kingdom Viridiplantae; phylum Streptophyta; class Magnoliopsida; order Rosales; family Elaeagnaceae; genus Hippophae; species Hippophae tibetana. The sequence continues at coordinate 20,536,778 of CM072807.1, read as the reverse complement.
AATTCTTTTAATGAGAAGGTAGCATTTAATTGAATGACCAAATCATAAATACCACTAGGTGAATTCCTTGTGATGATAATATCGTCCATGTAAACTGGGACCAAGAGAATAATTAATTTATGAATCTTGATAAACAAACTCAAATAAGATTTTGAGTGCACAAAATCACAATAGAGAAAAAAACATTTATGATACGATGATCATGGGACTCGTTTAAGGCCATATATAGGGCTTTTGACAATTTGTAAGTCCATCATTCTTCCCAAATCTAGTTGGTTGTTGTATATAAACCTCTTCCAAATGTTCATTTAAAAAGGTATTGTTGACATTAACTTGCCTCTATTGCCATCCAAAGGTTAAAGCCAAACTAAGAACCGCCCTAATTGTTACAAGTTAAATAGGGCTAAAAGTCTCATAGAAATCCACCCCAACCTCTTTGAATTAACTAAGAGCCACCAATCTATCTTATAGTTATCCAATAAGCCTGACTTGAGGAGCTTAACCCGAAAAATTCACTTTCATTCGATGGATTTTTTTACCAACAAAGGACCTAACTCCCATGCACCATTATTAACCAAAGTATCATATTCCTTTTGCATGCTTACCATTCTATAATTTTTAGAGCAAACTTCCATGATTTAGGTGTTGAAAGTATAGTAATTGAAGTAGTATATTAGGCTTTTTGATACTTACCTTGTCTCTAGTAAGCATATGATGATAGTTAATAGGTGGATAAGCTTCAAAAATTGGAAGAGAAGACTTAACATGTTAAGGAAATGAGACGGACAAAGGATTAGAAGGAGGTTTTGGTAAAGGAGAGATAGGATTAGTGATAGTACCAGTTGAAGGTGATATAGGGTCTGGTGTGATGGAGGAATAAACAAATGAAACAATAGACTCAAGAGGAAAGGAATTGGGAGAAGAATTTGAGACCTAAGTGACTTGGAAAAATTAGAAGGATCAAGTGAAAATGGAGCAAAAGGATAGACATGTTCATTGAACACAACATGCCTACTGATATAGACACGACCAATAATTTATTAAGAAATTTATTAAACATCAATTCAAAAGGTGAAAGACCATTAAGAACCTTGGAAAGAAGTCTATTTTTCAAATAGATAGCAGTGCTCATGGAATATGGCCAGTATGTAATAGGTATTGAAGCCTGATGTATCATAACCAAATTTTACTCAACTATACGTTGATAGTGCTTTCTACTAATTCATTTTGTTTGTATGTACGAGGGCAAGAAAATTTATGAATCAAATCTAGTTTATTAAGCAAAGGTTTGAAAGCAATAAATTCACCACCAGAGTCAGTTTGAATGCTCTTGACATTGGTATTAAATTGCAACTTAACCATAGCAAGAAATGAATCAAAAGTTAACATGCATTGATCTTTGGTTTTAAGACATAACAATAAAGTAAAATGATTAAAAGTCATTAACAATGGAAAGAAAATATTGATCACCATTACATGAGATGGTGAGCACCAAATATCAAGAAAAAGTGTAGAAAATGCATATACACTTTTCTCAATTCTTGGTAAAAACGACAATTTGTAAGATTTGGATATTTGACAGTGTTCACATAACAATGGTATCTTTGAAAGAAATACATAAATCATGTTTATTAACCATATGAGACAGAAGGATGACTTAGGAGAGAGTCATTGACCAAGAGAAGCACCTTGTGTAGGGGAACTGTAGAGGACGAAAAAGCACTCAGTGCCAATTAGGTTATAAAGACCCCATTTAGCTTGGCCTTGCATAAGTATCCTCTTCATAGAAATTTCCTTGACATGGAAAAAAATCAAAATAAAACTCCATTAACACTTGATTATCGGCAAATAATTTGTGCACGGATAACAAGTTTGAGGTATTAAAAGGAGTACGAAGAAATTTTTTTAACGTAAAAAAATATTGACTTTGAGAGGAAGATAAAAGACCATAACCAACATAATAAATGGGAAGAATATTACCATTACCAAGTGAGACTCCTTCATTGTCGGTGTAGAACATGGAACATTTGAAAGATCTGAGGTTAAGTGGTGGGTAGCATTGAGGCCTGTCTTGTGGTGAGGCACAAGAGTTATGCCTTGAGGCGTGCTTTTTACGTAGATTTGATTAGGTTTATGCTTCAAGGGATTGATGCGTCTAATTAGATATGGAAATTTAACTCAACATGTTAGTGATCTATAGGTACTTGCCCTATTTTGGTCAATTCAGGACATACTAGTCCAGGTTACAAATAATTCAGTGTATGTCCCAATGTTATGCTATTTTAATATTAATTCAGGTCAGGTAAAAGTTTTATTAAAAATGAAGCAATCAATTTCGTAAAAAAGATAAAAGTTAGTTCTATTAAATTTTGTTATTTATTTATTTGAAAATATATGAATTCGTATAAGTTATAATTTATGTTAAAATTGATTCCAACTATTTAATTACACTTAACATTATTTCACAAAACATTCTATCAATAAAATCCTTAAAAGATTTGTTAGTTTAACTCAATTTTCTTGTTTTTATTTATTGAAAACAAGGTAGGCCTAAGGTCCAAGCCACCTAGGTGCCTAAGGTGAAGGTTTTTATTGAACGAGTGTTTTTTTTAAATAATTTAAAAAATGTAATTTTTTTGTTTTTTTTTTGTTTTTAATTGTAGGGTGACAATCTTAACACAATAGGCCAACATATCATTAGTACACCACCAACAAGATTATTACACCGGATAAAAATATGAATGGTTTAGAATTTATTACCAATTATTTTATAATTTAATTGAAAATAATTTTCTAATTTTATAGTGTTGACCAACACTCTTACATGAATATGGACATTATATAATTGTCAAGCCTAATATAATTTACTAGATAAAAAATTAACATTTTTAAATAATATATAAATCATGTTAGAACTTAACAAGTAATAAAATGATCTTTTGGATGTGAATCACTTTTATTTATCATAATTAATTTAATATAATATCATATGAATTTTACTGTTATTATTTTTATTTTCTAGTAAAAATTTTTAATTGATAAACATAAATGTTTTTCTCACAATGATCTCAATAATAATGTTTACTATTATTATAAAAGATGTGGTTATTGTCACGTAGAAATGGATTATTCCATCTTAATGAATTTATTACTTGTTAAAAATATACTAAATTATCTAGAACAATCAATTACTTCATAGGAATAGATAGCTGCATCATATGAGATGAGTTAATTTAACTCATTTAGGTTAAGATCACCTCAGGTGAGTTGTAGCACAACTTAAGTTATTTAAATTTTATTTAAGCCTAGATTAACTAACTTTTAAATGAATTAGATTTAGCATCTAATGAGTTGACTGATTTATATTTCTGAAAAATAAAAAAAATTATAAAAAAAAAAGAAAATATTTATAATTTTTTAAAAACAAAAAAAAATTAATTAATTATTTTATTTTTTTAGCTATGAAAGTTGTGAAGAAAACTCTTTTATAGTGTTTATAGAATAAATTTTATGAATAATCTTAAATTTACTAGTTTTCATGACTAATGTAGTTTTCATGACTAATGTAAACTATACGCATTAAATGCAGTAATCAGCTTTTACATATTTTGCGTTAATTTATATCACTTTTAAGAAAAATAACAAAAACTTTAAAGAAAGTCTCAATAAATGTTATAATCATCTCCTTGATCTTCTTGTGTATTAAATATGAAAAATTAAGAAAACATAAAAAAGAAAAAGGAAAAAAAGCATAAATGTTATAATCATCTCCTTGATATTCTTGTGTATTAAATATGAAAACTTAAGAACACATAAAAAAGAAAAAGGAAAAAAACGGTACAGATTTATACTAGTTACCATATACACATGCAAAGTGATTATGTTAAATATATAGATTGAAAATATATTAATTTTTCATTAACTAACTTATGTATAGGAAAAATATACATTAAATTCTGATTGAAAAGACTATATCAAAGATTTTAACTTTGCCCAAAAATTTGAAAATATTTTAGAAAATTTCATCAGCCAAATATTCCTTGACAGTAGTTATTATTATAGGTTTAAAATTCACCACCCGAAATATATATATAAGAAAACCCTTTGTATCCTCCGATTTGTTTCCTGTTTTGATTTTTAGTTGCCTTTTCTAGCATATTCTTCTTCAATTTTTTCATTGAAAATTTAATTGAATGGTTGGCCTGATGGACAGTAAAGGAACTTTTTTTCCATTATTAAAAAAATAAACGGTTGAGATGAATCTGTGTAGAAATCTGTTCACCCTCAAATTATATATATATATATATATATGTTCCACTTAATTACCATTTGATTATAAGATACTCTGTGGATCTCTACTTCTCAGTTCTATTTCTCATTACCAATACCATTACCATTACCATCTGATTACCATTTGGATTAGAGAAGATATATATCAATGGTAGTAGTAGTAGTGAAGTGGTATTAGTTTGTGATGGAGAAATCAATAAACAGACTTCGGCTTGTGATTCTTTCCTGCCTTTTCTAATGCTTCACTTTGTCTTTACTTAATTTTTTTGCATTATTAAGTTCTCAAACACTTGATATGACTTTTCTAATAAACAATTTTGTGAAGGTAGTTGTTTTTGGAAAATCAAAAGAAGATGATTTTGATCCATGTTCTGGTAGATACATTTATGTTCATCATCGTCCTAGCAAATATAATGAAGATTTGGTGAAGAATTGTAAGTCTCTTAATATTTGGTTTGATATGTGTCCTTACATATCAAACAAAGGTTTTGGTGAAAGGATTGAAGATAAAATTTTATTGGGGGAAGAAGTAGTAGTAGTCGTGTAAGTTGGTTTAATACAAATCAATTTACATTAGAGATAATATTTCATTACAAGAAGAAAGAATACAAGTGTTTAACAAATGATTTTTCAAAAGCTTCATTAATTTATGCTCCTTGTTAAGCTGGCTTGATGTTAGTAGATATATTTGGGGCTTTAACAATACAATAAGAGATGTTATTCCTAAAAGTCTTGTTAAATTATTATCACAAAGACTTGAATGGGAAAATATTTGGGAAAGAGATCATTTTTTGAGTAACGATTTCGCTATTCCATATCCTACATATTTTTATCCTTGTAAGCATAATGAGGTTTTTAAATGGAAAAAAGAATTGATCAATGTGTTTTCTTCGTCAAAAGCTTGCAAATTTCTAAGGTGTTGTAGTCCCAGAAATAAGTATGATGATTCTATCCATGTTATCAAAGTGTTTGAAAGATCAGCATTTTGCTTACAACCCTCGGAAGATTCATACACAAGGAGATCAATTTTTTATTCGATTTTTGCCACATGAACAATATTTGTGACATTTTGCCTTGGGATTATACTAAATATTCGATGTATATACCTGGAAATGGTGTTAAAGAAAAAGAGAGTATTTATCAATGAGACCTTTCTTAGAATTCCTAAAGATCAAGTGTTGGTAATGAAAGAGGAAGTTATAAGATTGATTATAAGGATAATATATGCAATCCAAGTTGTAGTTTGGATCACTTTGAAGATGCATTTGACATAGCTCGTTTGAGGTTGAAGTCATGGCTCGATATTCCGTGCCATAACATTTTGTTTCTTGCTTTTTCATATGACTAAGTTATTTTCTAGGTGCATGCATAAATTTACTAATTTGGCTTACTGAAAAAAAATGTCTAGTCAGGTTACCGTTAAATAAATAAATTTTTCTACAAATCTTTGAAATTCTCTTATGTCTTCTAAAGGTTCTTCATCCTCAATATTTAATTTGCATTTACTATCTATTGGTGTAGATATCGATTTACTCTCTAATTTATCAGTTTCTTTCAATAGGTCAAGTGTATATTTTCTTTGTGAAATAAAGAGTCTCTTGAGTGAATGTGCTATTTCTATTCCTAGAAAATATTTTAGTAAACCTAAGTCTTTGATATCAAAATTCTCTTTTAATTGCATTTTCACTTTTTTAATTTCTTCCAAATTATTTTCGATAATTATTATGTCATCTACATATACTAATTTTTGAAAAATAACGAGTGATCGGCATTGCTAATTTTGAAATCACAAGAAAATAAGTAAGAGCTTAGTTTTTCATACCATTCCCATGGAGATTGCTTTAGTCCGTAAATAGATTTTTTTAACCTATACACTAGGCTAGAATTATTTTCTTTTTTATGACCGGGTGGAAGCATCATATATACCTTTTTTTCAAGCATTCCTTAGAGAAGGGCATTCTTGACATCCATTTGATGTAAGGTCCAATTTTGGTTTACCGCTATAGAAAATAAAATCCTAACATAATTCATTTTGGCCACGGGTGCAAATTTTTTTTGATAATCTATACCGTAGGTTTGATTATAACATTTTTGTCACTAATCGCGCTTTGTACCATTCAATAGTACCATAACTATTAAACTTAATCTTATATACCCATTTGCATTTTATGGGTTTCTTTCCTTCAAGTAGTTGTACTACTACCCATGTTTCATTTTTTTTGAGTGCTCTAAGTTCTTCCATTGTTTTGCACTATACCAATTGGCCTATTGCTTCCTTATAGTTATTTGGCTCATATTCTTTGGAAATTAAGGTTAAATAAGCCTTATATTGGGATGTAACATTTTCATAACATAAATAATTTTGAATAAGATATTTTACCTCATATGTTACAAAATATCGTAATCTAGTTGTAGGTTGTGGAGTTCAATTAGATCTTCTCAATGGTATTATTTCGGTAGTACCATCTTCCCCTTCACTCTGAGAAGTTTCCTCCTTTTCATTCTCATTGATTATTTCATTTTCATTTTCTAATATCGTATTTTCCTTCTTCGGAGTAAAAAAATGAAAATGCAAATTCATTTGGTTTCTCTTGGTTATTAGTCTCATTTTAAGTGTTTTGTAATATGACTCATTTTCTTGGAATGTCACCTCTCTTGAAATGCAATATTTTTTGTTAACCGAATCATAGCATTTATAATCCTTTTTTTGAGATGAATACCCCAAGAAAATAGCTTTGATTGATGTATAATCTAACTTGTGTTGTTTATTTTTGTACACATAGCATGTACATCCAAATACCCTTAAATGATAGATGTTGCATTTTTCTTGGTAAAGAATTTTTAGTGGGCTTTTGAAATTCAAATTGATACTTGACAATCTATTAATTAAATATGTTGCGGTGAGAACGGCATCCGACCAAAAAATTATTGGAGCATTGTTTTGAAACAAAGTACTCTTGTTACTTTAAGTAAATGTCGATTTTTTCTTTCCCACACACCATTTTGTTTGGGTGTGTAAACACAAGTTGTTTGATGTAAAATTCCTTTTTTTATTAAAACAATTTGTAAAATTTTGATTTACAAATTCCGTTCCATTATCACTTCTAAAATTTTTAATTTTTGCATCATATTGATTTTCTACAAAATTATAAAATTCTTGAAATTGAACAAACACTTCACTTTTATTTTTTAACAAGTGTAACTATGTAGTTCTTGAATAATCATCTATATATAACAAAATATTTATATCCATTAAATGACTCAATTGGAGTGGGGCCCAAAACATCATAATGTATTAACTCAAAAGGTTTTTTGCTTTTATAATTGGATAAACTAAATGGTAACTTTGTGTGCTTTCCTAATTTGTAAATTTCATAACTACTACAATCTAGTTGTTTGAAATCAAAAATACATTTCAAAATCTTATTGGAAGGATGTCCAATTTTCTTATGCCAAAGAGTGTCTAATTCTTCTTCTTTTTTAATATTTAAGTTGCATTTTTTTGTACTCAGAATATAAAGCCCATTTTCTAGAAAAACTTCACCAATGATATTCTTCGTTATCAATTCCTGAAAAAATCATATTTTTAGATGTAAATATAATTTTACAATTTAAGTCTCGTGTGATTTTACTAATGGATAACAAGTTAGATGTACAATTTTCCACATGCAAAACATTTGAATTTTTTCTTGGAAAGAGACTAATTGAACCATTTCCTAAAGTTTTCATTTTTTCACCATTTGCAACGATTACAAATTGTTTAGTCTCAATTTTTTTGTAATTATTGAGTAAATTTTTATTTCCAATTATGTGATCATTTGAAGAATCTATTTGGAATTTAAAGAAATTTGAGTAAGGTTTGTAATCATACTAGAGTTTTTTTAAGTTTTTCCTTGAAACATCACAGATAATTACATATACAATTGCCTCATCTGATCCATATCCACCTCACCCTTTATTTCTTTTTCTGCCTCTATTTCTTTCTCAGCCTCGTTTACACTCATATCCTTCATTTCTTTTTTCGTAGAGTAACCCGTTTTCTCTCTACTCTCTATGCGATTTTGTCACCAATCTCCCCCTCTGACGAAGTCGCTGTCTCGCCTTCCCTTTAGCTGGAGATGGGGGTTGATATACCAACACTTCTCATGCTTGTGTCCTTCCTTCTTACCGTAATCGCAACGAGTGATTGCTTGGTCTCCCCGACTTTTTGGCCTAGGGTTAGGTCTAGCAACAAACGCCTTGGCTTCGGGGTTGTCAGGTAACTGAGTAACCATCACGATTCTTCTTGTCTCTTCTCTTTCAACCATCCCTACAACCTCATCAACAAATGGTAACTCACCCATGAGAAGAATTTGTGACCGTACCCCCTCATAGCTTGAATCGAGCTCGACGAGGAAGGTGAAAATTTCATTTTGTTCCTCCCTTCTTTTAATTTCATTAAGATCGGATGTGAGAGGTCGGTACACTCTAATCTCATCCTTCTTTTTTTGGATTTGACTGAATAGTTTGGTGACATATTGGTTTTGTTGTTGTAACTATTAAAGTTCTTGCTGAAGTTGATAAATGAGAGAGTATTTTTTGTTTTTTTCGAACATTGTCTCGGTTTTAACCTACATATCTCGAGTTGTAACTAGATATGTCATGAGATCAAATATGTGGGGTTCTAGGGTTGTTAGCAACCAACTTATGACTAGATTGTCACTCTTTCTCCATTCTGAAATTTCCTTTTTTTCTTCAACTGTTGGTTGTGTTGGATCTTTGGCTTTTGGTTTTGATTTCTCACATGTGACATGCTTGAATTTGTATATGGCGATTAGAACAAAAATCACTTGGTATGCCCAAATATGGTAATTTTTACCGTTTAGTAGCACACATGTAAGCCTCTCAATATATTGCGACATTTTTTTAGATTTTTAGTTTTTTTATTGGATTTTTTGAACTAGTATAGTTCTTGTTTATGAGATTGATTTGAAGCAAGATCAAGTCAGTTCTGATACTATGTAGAATTTTTCTAAATTTTTAAAAGATAATTATAAGATTGATTTTTGGCTTAATGTTCAAATGTTATATTTATATATTAAAAAAATAAATTAATCGTTACTAAACTAGCCATTAAAATTTTAATTATTTTCAATATTTATTAATATAGTTCTCACTACAGTACTATTTTTTATTATTATTAAATAAGCATGAAATTGAAAAGAGATTTTAGAGTTATCAATTTCAAACATATATCCAGTTGTATTTTATTATAATTAATGAGAATATATATTATTATTTTTCCCTCTATGAAGAAAGCTTTTTTTCAATCCAACTAGCCATCATCTGATCTTCTCGGTCTCTACATTTTTCTCACTTGGTTCTTGCTTTCAATATGTAATGGTAGAAGAGATAGCCAGTCTCATTTGATAGTAGTTTTTCTCTCTCTTTGATAAATTTCTTCGACTTTATTCGTTTTTTTGTTAGATTAAATAAAATACTATAAAACTTGTGCTATATTCCTGCCAAAGTTTTAATTTAGTGGATTTGTTTTTTTGCATGGACTTTGTTGTAGTTAAATTTTTGACATATTTTTAATTAGTTTTTGGCATGTATTACAATCTAAATCCAGATTTAAATATTTTTTAATAGATTGATTGAAGATATAAAAAATATTGTTAAGAAAAATAAAAAAACAAATAAATACAAGCCCATAAAAAAGATGATTATTGTTAATGTTATCATCAGAATGATAGATAAAGATGCTTGTGCTTTAACGTGTCAATCAATTTTTATTTACTACTTGAACTTTGCACATGAATTATAATACTTTTTATTTAATTTTTAATTTGTTTAATTCTACAAAATCTTTGAAATTCATATGATACAATGTTAAATAAATAATAAAAATTATAAAAGTTTATAAGTTAAATTAAAATGCATATAATAAACATTAACAAATAAACTTATTAAATTTTGAAAAAAAATTGTAACAAGTACCGAAAAGATATGAGATATAAATTATCAAAGTAAACTCTTAGTATTTTTATTTAAAATACTTAGCTTAAGTATATAGAGTAGAAAATAAATTTCTTAATATTATAAAAGTCTTTTCATTTAAAATGTTTAACTTAAAATTTTGGAAAAAACACATTATTAAATCTTATAATTATAAAAATAATATATCTTATATCTAGATCCATTTCATATAATTTTATTATTAAAAGATTTAGATTCTATCATTTTATATTTAACATTATTTAAATTAAATTATAATCATTTAGGTTCATTTTATGTTAGTATCTGTCAAATAAGACATTGTTCAATATTATTAAAGTATTATTTTTATTATATAAATTTTATGAGTATTGTTTTATGTAATTTTCCTCGATGTTTTCCTAAATTTAAAGTAAACATAAATGGCAAGATATCTTATTATTTTAAATTATAAAAACATTTTTATCCAAAATTAATTTAGGCGTGATTTATACTATATTTGCATTTTGTAATTATAGTTTCTACTGTATTACAATTTGGATAAACCAATGCAAAATAAATTTTTAAATGGAAATATATATTATATTTTTACCTTGAAAGTCACGCTTTTATAAGTTAAAAAAAATTTACTAAAATTTTTAGATTCAATAATAGCTTCTTGCTTACATGTTCACCATTGATCACCAATGATGTACATGCAAATTCAAGTAGCCATGTATTGCCATCATTTTTAACAATAACATTATTTCACATCCACACTATTTTGATTATTTAAACTCTAAAATATAATTAATTTATGTCGGTATTCCAAAAAAATACAAAAGACTATCTAGACAAAATGTCACAATAAGAAAATAAAAAATGAAATGTATGACCACATGCCCATATATCTAAACAACTAAATTTTATGTGGATTTGATTAAACACATCAAAATAAATATGTCATTTATGATTGAGATTGTTTGAGAGTTACAATGTACGAGGATTTCAAAGTTCGAATATGACAAACCATCTCCTATTTATATTACAAAATATATCCACATGGTTAGACTTGGCTACCTTAGGACCTGAGATGTATAGTGAGCCATAAGCATATAACCATTAGTCTATTATAGTCTCTAAGTCTAGTAGTGATAGTATAGGTTTGCTTAATTGGGTTGAATGACTCGATATTAGGGTGGATTGTCGGCCTTACTCTCAGGGCTACGTCTTGCGATCATCGATCATATAGGAGGCAATTTGTGTAGTCTAATTCATTAAGGGCTTAACGGGCTCGCAAATTTTCCTATATGAGTGTCATTTGGCCTGGTATAGGCCAATTCTTGGGGGGAATGGGCTCACATTACTCTAACAATGGGTGAAAATTGTGTTGTGTCTTTTCTATAGGTTGGGAATCCTAGGTATGTGTCATGTTGGCGTGTGGGCTCACCGACAAGTTCATTGGATGGGGTGTAGAGTCGTTCCATGATATTTATGGTGTATGCCCAAACATTAAGTCCCCTACTCATCTAGTTTGTATCAAATTGAAAGAGTAGTTATAATTATTGGTGATTATTATTATGATGAATTAAGGTTCCTCAAATACTACATTTATTATTTATTTTTTTGAAAAGTAGTAATTATTGGGTTTTTAACTCTACTTGTGCTCCATCAAAGCTATTTATTACAATCCTATTTTTTTCATTTTTTTCCTTATATATGTACACATATACACATGCACACACGTATACAAAGGATTTCAGTACGTTTGGACTCACCCTAAGGAGGAGTTTAAGACTGCTAGAGAACTCCTGTCCATTTCTAAAGAAAGGTAATATCATATTTTCCTTTTTTATTCGGGTTGGTTTTCATTTTTCAGCCTTGGATTCCCTAATTTTTTATCTCACATTTGTAGGAAAGTTAGGGAAAAAGGGTTGGAATCTAGTTTAACATGAATTTCAACTCGAAAATATAATTTTTACCAGTGATTCCATTATATCCTTTACTTGATTTTATTATTATTTTTTATAGGTCATTTATAAGTATGTATCCATGGTCGACTTATACGACCAACAACCTACGTATTCTAATGACATATCATCTTTGGTTGAGGGCTCTAGAGCCCTGTTATGGATAGCCTAGAACATAAGGAGAGTAACCATGCATAACAAGTTATATCATGAGCTTTAGCACAAATTGGTGTTAATGAGGCCTCTTTGGCTTTTTGGCCTCATCCTTTAGCTATAATATCATTAAACTTCCCAATGTCTCTGTAATTCAAAGAAAAAATATATACTAAAGAAGCCAAAAAGCCCACGACTTGTAACAAGCTGCACCAAAGATACCAACTTTCAGTGTATGTGCACCTCAAGTCTTCTGACATTAGAGGATGTGGAGAGGATTTGGGATAAATAATCATTTCCTCGTAACTTTGCTATCATCCCAACTTCCCCAATGAAACTTGACCACCATGACCCTCCTCGAGATACTTCACACTCCACAATGAGGCATTCGAGGTTGGGCAAAGGTTCCTTTTACCCCATTTGATTAGGATGTTTTTGAATTCTATGAGCTTGGTTCCTAGCCAATTAAGTCCTAACTCATGGAGGATTTTACTCTGCTATCCATTGTAAGTGTAGAGTTAGGCATTGAATTAGGGATGCCCAAGTAAAAGAACATGTATATGATAAAGAAAATGGTGTGGATAAGGGTAGGACATATATATCAACCCATTTTGGCCGTAGACTAGTTCTTAAACTACCGGAGTCTATTATTGGTTGGAAAGACTATTTGTTCTACATCTTAGAAAATTTGTGCTATATGAAAGGTTTGGGCTCTTTGCCCATCTAATGGAAGTTGGATAACATTGACTCACATGCCAATTTTAATGCCAATGTTTCAACCACCTCACAAAAGGATCTAGTCAACCTAATTCATGAATACAATGCACATAATCAGTCATACGATCTTATATTAAAACTAGACTACTTACGTGCATCCGGGATGTAGGCATACCTATGACAAACAAGATCCACCCTGTTCTTGCTTAGGTCGTTAAACATTTTACTTTCATTTTGTCTTTGCTAACCACTTGTTTTGTTTTAGGTAGGATTTATTTTCTTTGAATGTCAAGGACTTGTACAACAAAGCTGCTAAGCATAGGTACTCTAGTCTAGTTACGTTCCTCCATCAAAACTTGTTTTGGGTGATCGTTTGGCTATTAACCCCGTAGGAAAATGGAAGGTTGTAACTCCAAAGGCTACTACTCCTATAACCAAGGCCACAAAAATATCTCTTCCAAGTAAAAAAGAGGAAGTCTTTGACTTCAACCCTCTAAAACTATTGAGGTCCTCAACAATGATGAGTGCACCGCTCAATAGGTTAAGATAATTTCTCTCAATCCTTGTGAATTCATTTGAAAGCAACTTCTTTGGAAAAAAGGATAACTTGGACGAACTTTATGCTTACTTTATAGGCTATGATGGTGTGGTTGACATTATTAAGGCTCGATCCGAGGAGCATGGTACTATTTTTTATATGAATTTTCAACAGGACATGGACGTAAGTTTTTGTCTATTCCTTTCCCCCTTTTCAAACTAATTTAGAAGCTAACTCATCTTTTTTTCTTTTTTTTAAGTGTGTCACTTTTTTTTCTAGACTAGGGACATTATCAATCAGTCTCGTAAAGAGTGGACTCAAGAGCTCGCAAAGTAAAATACTGAGCTCAAGGCAAAAAATGAAAAGTTAAAGGAGAGGTTGGAGAGCCTTACTGGTAAAGTTCAATCTCAGTCCTTCAAACTTGACGACGATCGTCGCAAGAAAAATTATTTCCAGAAGGGGTTTCAGGTTGAAAAGAAGTGGGTCAATGAGTCAATGGAAAAAGTAACTGATTTGGAGAAAACCAACTAGTAACTCATTGAGTATGGTACCAATGCTTTCTTCAAAGGTTCCAATCGGGTCCTAAGAGACTTGACAGAGGCCGCAAAGGCACTAGACAAGGAGGCCATTTTTAATGATCGCACTGCTTATCGGGCTTATGAGACTACTAGAGCCAAAAATTTGACTCAATCTACCTTCGAGACTGCTAATACTAAGACCCAAGATGGAAAGGAATCCTTTGGTAGCTAGACCGATGACAATTCTGGTCCAACGGTCGATGATTTTGTGGGAACCACTGAAATTGATGCAACCACTAAGGGAGGCTAAGGATTTTTATTTTTTGATGTTGATGCAGGAAGGTATGCCTCCTCTTTTGGTTTTGTAATTTAAGAACAATTTTCTCATTTATTCACGTTGAGATATTTATAAGACTATAATTCTAGTTTTTATATTTGTATGCTTCGCATGCATGCTTTTGGTATCCTTAGATATGGTCTATTCTATAAGGTCTCGGCCTTTATTTGACGTAAAACATTTTTTTTTCACTTGGCTCTTCATGCCTCATATAATGGGCTGCCATACATGGGGTCTGAGTAGGCCTTACACTATTTGTCCCATCTATATGTTCCATTGAGAATGGTCTACTCCTTAGGGTCTCGGCCTCTAAAGAAGGTTCTCATTGTTTGGGTCCCTTGTTATTTTTCTAGGTTGAGCATTTTTTATGCCTTTTATGCTTGCATCTCAAATGGGTACGGTTTAAGCCACCTCACTTTGAATTGAGGTTTCCTGTACGCGAAATAGAGGATGTCAATTTGATCGAAAAGTCTCAACTTTTTTTTCTTTTTCGTCACGTACAACTACATTTTGAGAACCAAAATTATATTGAAATAAATCAATAATATGTAATATTTTTTAAGTTGATCTGCGTTCTAGCTTAGGCCTTCCTTTTTTCCTTTCAAATCTTCTAAATAATATGCTTCACTATAAGTTAATCTTGAAATTCTGAATGGCCTTTGCATATGTTGCTGCAAATTTTCCTACTGTGTGATCTACTTTACATCATAATGTCTTTCTTACAACCAAATTGTGTACTTTAAAGCTCCTTCGTTTGAATATTTTGTTGAAAGTGTTTTGGATTCTCCTCTTTTGAGCATCCATTTTTATCATGGTCTTTTCTCTTTTTTCTTCTAGTAACATTAGATGTATTACCCGATTTTCTTCATTATCTTCGCTGCTAGCTCCACTTTTTAGGGTTGTTAGTAGCACTTCGGTAATTATTACTACTTTAGACCCATACATTAGCGAGAAGAGGGTTTTCTAGTGGTAGGTTTAGATGTATTTCGTATTTCCCATAGCACTTAGGGAAGTTCTTTAGTCCACTTTCCTCTGGTTCTTCCAAGTTCTTTTTTAGGATACCTATCAATATCTTATTTGATTATTTGACTTGGACATTGGCCTGAGGTCTATACGGGGTTGATTGACACAATTTGATTTTTAATTCCTCACAAAGTTTTACAAATAGTTACCTTGTGAGCTATTTTCCATTATCAATCATCAATTTTGTAGGAAGTCCAAACCGCTAAATAATGTTTTTACATACAAATATTTTTACATCACTTTCCTATATTCTTGCCCATAGTTTTGATTTGAACCACTTAGAAAATTAATTTGTTGTAACTATCAAAAAATTTCTTTGAGCTATCACCTGTGGGAGGGGCCCTATAATGTCAATTCCTCACTTAACAAATGGTTGAGCGACTAGTATGCCCTTCATTTCTGCAGTAAGGATATAGTGACCATTGCATGTCTTTGGCATTTGTAACATTTTTTTGGCATGCTTAGTACAATCTTTGAACAAAGCTAGCCAACAATATCCATGTCTAATTATCTTTAGACTTAAGCTCCTACCTTTGGAATGGGCTTCGCACTCTTCTTTATGAACCTCATTGACAATGACCTTTGCTTCTTCTCTAGTCAAGCATTTTAACTATGTGCCATTGACATTTTTCCTATATAATTAACTTTGTATGTTGTATTTTTTTTATCTAGTTTCGAGTTTGTGTGCCTCTTTTTTCTCTGTTGGCAATACTCCATTTTTCAAATAGTTTAGGAGAGGATGCATCCATGGCTCTTATTTCACTTGTATGGTATATGCTTATCATTTTGGGTCCATAACTCTAACACTAGGCTAACTAATGATCAAAATAGCATAATCCTTTTCAATTTTTGGAATCTATTGATGATAAAGTGGCCAAGGCATCCGTATATGTATTGCTATTGTGTGGTATCTGGGTCATTTTGAATGTCAAAAACTTTACCACCAATTCTTTTATTGTAGTCAATTATTTCTCCATTAGTTTCAAATATATCCATAACTTGATTAACAATAGTCTTAAGTCATTGTGTAGGTTGACATGTTCAACCCTTAATTCTTTCAATTCCTTTAAAGCTAATATAATTGCCTTATATTCTACCATGTTATTGGTTGCTTGAAAATTTATCCTCACACTTTGTTCTATTATTCCTTCTTTAATGTTAAAAATTACAATGCCCATGTCCGCTCCTTTAGCATTACTAGCTCCGTCCATATAAACTTTTCAACATTTTCCCTCAATTGGCTCTAGAGCTTCCATCACTAGTATTACTTCTTCTTTTATCCAATCTATAATGAAATCAGCTACAATCTACCTTTTGATAGTCAATTATGGTTTAAATCATATGTCAAATTCATTAAGTTCAATCATGATATGGGCCAATCTTCTCAATATGTTTGGATTTTGTAAGATGCTCTTGAGTGAATGCGATGTAACAACTAGAAATGGAATGTCCTTCAAAGTAGTGCCTTAACTTTCTTGTTGCCATCCTTAGAAGAATGTGTGTTTATCCAGGACTAGGTATTTTTCTGAGACTTTTAAAGGTTTGGATGATGTAATAAATTGGTTTTTGCTCATTTTCCTAATACATTGCTAACTGCTTTCTTAGTGGGGGATAAGTAAAGGTAAAAAAACCTCACCTAGCGTAAGGCTTTCCAATATTAGAGCCTATCCCAAGTAGTCCTTAATGGACCAAAAAGTGGATTCATAATTGTCACTCCATTTGTAATCTTGTTTTTCTTCGGTAAGTGAAAAAATGGAAAGAACTTGAACGTACACTTTGATATGAATCTCACTAAGGCTGCAATGTGCCCATTTAGTTGCTGCATTTCTTTCAAGTTTCCCGTGGATCTAATGCCTGATAAGCCTTTTATCTTTTCAAGATTAGCCTCAATTCCTCTGATTTACACTAGATATCTCAAGAATTTCTTAAATGTGACTGATGAGTGCTTAAAAAGCATTAAAATTATCATAATAATTGATTAAATAGATTTATATTTGTATGATTTTATTATATTTTTATATAAATTTTTCTTTTCAAAAACACGAGTGTTTTTATTGTTTTTCAAGTATTTTTGTTCAAAAATAACTTAAATACTAGAAGAAAATATTGCAGACAATACATCACAAATATGTGAAGAAAAAAATGAGAAAAAGTCAAAAGGATGAAAAAATTAGACAAAATGTTTCAAAAATGTGAAAAACGTCAAAATTCCACCAACATATACACGGGCTAAGTCACGTACACACCAATGCACGCCTACATGTATCCATAACAAGCCCAACACACGCCTTCACCTGTCCCCGCGCGCTCTAAATGCTTATCTGTCGCAAATCTCGCTCACCAAATGAGTCCAAAATCAATTTTTGAAATATTTTTTTTCTTTTTTTGGCCTTTTCCTCACCTATAAAATGACCCTCTCCCTCATTGTAAAAAACAAACAATTTTCTCAACTCTTTCTCTCTCTAGATTTCTCTTGCTAGAAGGCTTTCTTAGTTTTTTTTAGTTTTTAGTTTTAAAGTTATTCTCTTTTTGAGAAGAACTAGTTATGATTTTGTAGATTTTTAGTTTTTGATTCAATAAATAGAAATACAAATCTGTTTGTAGGTTTTTCAATAATAGAATTAACATCAAAGTTCTCTAAAGATTCTTTTGATGTATAATTTTAAAATGAATTCTTTATTGTTATTTTTTTATGTTTTATTCTTATATGTAATGTTTAATTTGTCTGTAATTAAATTTAATATGATTGATTGGTTATAAATATGATATAATAATAAGGTTGTTATGCTTACGAAATATTAAATAGGTAAAACATTTCTATAAAATAAATTAATTTGTTTTTATTCAAGATTTTATATTAAGGATGTTAGAGAGAAATATATTATTTTTTATTACAAACTTAAATCTGAAAATTAGATTTTAAGGTTTAATTATCCGATATGATTAAGAGTAGTACTTTTTTATTTGTTGGTACAATCATCCGGTAATTAAAGTGAAGCTCTATTTCAAATTTTTGTATAAAAACTATTATTCAAAAATATATTAACAACATATTTTCAGTAATAGTTTTAAAACTTGAAAGTTAGTACTCGGATAATTAGATTCTTAGGTTTAATTTGAACACTTTGAATAAAGTTTAAATTGTTTAACCCCACCCAAAGTGGCATTTAAATGGTTCATTTTTAATCTCTTAAAAAAAGAATTAATTTAATTAACCAAATTGATTATCGACCCCACCTATAGGTGTTAATTGGTTGTTTTAATTAACAAAGAATATATAATCCCTTCAAATATGGTATTCATATAAAAAGGAGAGAATCAGTAAATATTAATTTATATTTTTAATAACCTAAAAATATGAACAAGTATAATTAACTTAATTGTTATATCTATAAATACTTCATTATTATGAATGATAAAAAAATTGCATAATTTTTTATTGAATCATATCTATGTTTATTTTTTTATGTCATTAGATTAGGAAACAAAAATCAAAATATCGAGATAGGATGTTTAGGATTTTGTTTTTAAAAGTTTGAATAATAAATTAAAAATCATATATATTATTTCCTTAGATCGACCTCTCGAGTATACTTATCATTTTCTATAAAATAATTTGTGCATTTGCAAGAATTTTACCAATATAAAACTAAAGTATTTGTAAGATTGGCATTTCCAATTTTGCTCATTAGTGACCCCAAAAATACACTTTTTGGGTTGAGCTTCATGTTATACTGCCTTAGTATTTCAAAGGTTTCTTCTAAATTGCTTATGTGCTCCTCACTTTTCTTTTATTTTTTCATCATATTATCCACCTCTACCTCTATGTTCTTGCGCATTTATCTCTTAAATATTCTATTTACTAGGCATTCATATGTAGCCCCAGCATACTTCAACCCAAATGACATCCTTGTGTAGTAGAACATGCCTTCCTCTATGATAAAAGAAGTTTTTTCTTTGTTCTTTTATATCTATCTTGATTTGGTATTACCCTGAATAGGCATCCATGAAACTCATGAGGTTGAGTCTACCAGTAGCTTCAACCAGTTGGTCGATGCTCGGTAAAGGAAACAATCCTTTGGAGTGGCCTTATTTAAATCTTTGAAATCTACATTCATCCTTGGGTCTCCTCCTACTTTTGGAGCCAAAACAATGTTAGAGAGCCAAGTAGGTTAATTGACTTCCCTAACCCATCCAACTTATTTCAATGAACTGACTTGCTTCTTAATCTAGGTGTAATTTTCCCTTGTGAATTTTTTGTTTTCTTTACTTTATAGACCTTGCTTGTAAACTGACATTAATTTTGTGTGTCATGACCTTTGGATCTATTCCTATCATCCCCGTCGAACTCCAAGAAAATACATCATCATTACCCCTCATCCAGACAGTCAGGCTTGTTTTCAACTTTTTTTTTTTTCTAATTTAGCACTTATATTGACTAATTGTGCTTCCTGTTTTCCTACTTTTACCATTTCAAGTTCTAAATCCATCATATTGATCAGGTCTAACCTGCCTATTTTTTAGGCTACCTGATCTTTAATTGCTAGTTTCTTTGTAATGATTTGGAATTTGAGATATAGTAGCTACAAACTTTCTCCTAATCATCTTTCACAATTTTTATCCCTAAAGATATGGGGTATTTAATAACCTAATGTAAGGTCGAAGGTACAACTTACAATTTGTGTAATTAAGGCCTTTCTAGAATAATATTGTAAGGAGAATGGATATCTAATACAACAAATTTTATCAACATAATTGCTCTCGATAATGACATTGGGCGTTTTATAGTCCCAATCGACATAGTCATACTCCCATTGAAATCAACTAATGGTAGTTCTTTCCTTGTGATTTTTTATGACTATGAAAATAGAGTCATTAGTGTACTTTTCTACTTATTTTTTCTTATTTTATTCAATAAGTAATATTTTTAGGATTAAAAATATTAAAATATAATTTTTTTAGTGAAAATACAATTTTTGGAAGTTTTGGGGATTTTTATGGATTTTTAACGTAGGACCAATTAAAAGCTACCACCACATGGATGTCAAGCAACTAGGGGAGCTGACAGAGCAAGCCATTTGGATGCCATGCGATTGGAGCATACAAATCATTAATAGCCACGAGTGTAGAATGATGCAATGTCTCACCACGTGTTAGCACAAGGTTCATTCTAACATCTTCCCTCTTGGTCAATGCACTCGCCACATGTCTTTACCTGATTCATCCAGCCATTCCACCCTTGTGCAACACCATCTGTAACCACGAGTGATGTTGTGTTGCATGGCACTCACTCAGCATCCATTGACCTAACCATTCTTCCCTTGCCACTCGTGGTGCTTTGATTTGCCCAGTGAATTCCGCGTGCCACATTTCGCACTTTCATTGGCTAATATTGTTAATTTTACTTGTTTTGATCTCATTCCTTGAACTGAAGCTTATCTGACAATCCAGATTCCACTTAACCTATATCTAAACCTCTAATGACCTCATAAACCCTAATGAGCCATAATTAACATAATTTTTTTTATCAATTTTTGGAGCTAAGAAGAGAGAAAAATAAAGAAAAATTCAAAAAGAGATATAATTTTGGTGGAGATTCAAGCGTAGATTGATATTACAATTCAATAGATTGATTATATTTCTTCTTCTACTAATTTATTTATCAATTTTTATGTTCTATGAAAAATATGAGCTTTATGAAAAACATTATGTCTAGTTAATTTATTAATCTAAGGGTCTTATGAACCCAATTTTTATCATGTGATGATCTATTATTTTATCCCAATTATGATTTTAATGTAATTATATTATTTAATCTGCTTTTTATGTTATGAATTATTTGACTAGTAATTGATTTATAAAGGAAATTAAATAGATTTGAGAGAATTATTTAATTTTTTGTCTTGATTAAATAACATGTATAGTTTCTAAGTAGAGATGTATGATTCTTATATATGTGATTCATAATTGATTAATTTAATGAGTAGTATGCAATTTAATTGACATGAGAGTGTGATTAGATGAATTACTATATAATGTATAGTTTACTTGATAGAGGAATACATGCTAGGTTAGATTCAATTTATCATGTAATTAATTGATAATTATATTGAGGATATTTTAGTGATTCATATGATTAAAAAATTAAGGGATTAAATATTCCTAGATATTTTCTTAGTTACCAAATCTAATTTAATTAATTATTGTTATTTATTTTTAGTTCTTTTAATTTTACTTTCTTAAAACATAAAAACACCTAAAAAATTGACTTTTTTTAGTTTTAAAAATTATTTTCTAATAACATAATCTCTATGTGAACAATCTTTTCTTATCATTATATTACTTGTTGTGATACGTATACTTGCATATTCATTGAACACAATTCGTATCCAATCAATTTTGCTAGTCGTACACCCATTTTCTATAGTGTAGTGACGTACATTAGGTCTGTGGAGATACCATTATCAATTAGGATCTGCCTTACTTCATATACTTCCACTTGCACCATAATAACGTTGTCATGTAATGAATGCAACTCACTTTTATTAAATATGATAGGATGGTTAGGTGATGAGTGCACAAAAAACACTAAAATTACCATGATTTTATGCACATTAATTGATTAAAAATATATATATTTATATGTTTTATCATATATTTATATAAATTTGTCTTTTCGGAATCACGGGTATTTTTATTGTTTTTCAGGTATTTTGGCTTAAAAACGTAACTTAAAGACTCAAAGAGGAATACTGGAAGCAATACATCACAAATATATTAATAAATAAATGGGGAAAGGTCAACAAATATGGAAAAATTGGACAAAATGGGTCAAAAGGTCAAAAAAGAGAAAATTGCGCCGCTAGGAAGCTGCCCAGCCGCGCGTACCATCCCGCGCGCGCCCGCCTCCCAATCCACGTGCACCCCAGCACGCAGCTACTGTTCACGCGCGCGCAGCGACAGCCATTCCGCGCGCGCCGACGCCCATTTCGCCCCATTTTTCACGTGCAGCCACCCCATGACGTCGTCAATGACCTCAGCAATTCCATTACGCATTTTTACATTTTTTAACATTTTTTCTCTCCATCCTCACCTATAAATACCCCCATTCCCTTCACTTCAAAACACACCTTCAAAACACACTTCTCTCTTCTTTCTTTCTCTCTTCTTTCTTTCTCTCTTCTTTCTTTCTCTCTTTTCTTAGATTTTTAGTTTTTCTTAGTTTTTAGCTTTTGTTAGTTAATTTCTCTTAGTTTTAGAGTTCTTCCCTTTTTGGGAAGAACTAGTAATGTTTTTATAATTTATTAGCTTTTTGATTCAATAAATAAGAGTGCAAATTCCGCTTGGAGGTTTTCCAGCAACGGGAATAGCGTCGAAGTTCTGTAAGGATTTTATTTTCTTTACAGTTATTTTTTATGCTTTATTCTTACATGTTATATTTAATTTGTCTGTGATTAAATTTAACTCATATGCTGGTTGTTTATAATCATGATGTAATAATAACGTTGTTATGCTTGCGAAATATTAAATAGGTAAAAATCTCTAAAATGAATTGATTTTGTTTTTATTCAAGATTTTATATTAAGAATGTTAGAGAGAAATATATTATTTTTCATTACAAACTTAAACCTGAAAATTAGATTTTAAGGTTTAGTTATCCGGTCTGATTTAGAGTAGTGCTCTTTTATTTGATGGTACAATCTCCCGGTAGTTAGAGTGAAGCTCTATTTCAAAAGTTTTTATAAGAATTATTATCTGAAAATGTATTGACAACATGTTTTCGGTAGTGATTTTAAAACTTGAAAGTTAGTACTCAGATAACTAAATTCTTAGGTTTAATTTGGACACCTTGAATAAAGTTTAAATTGTCTAACCCCACCAAAGGTGGCATTTAAATGTTTCATTTTCAATCTCTTAGAAAAAGGAATTAATTTAATTAACCAAATTAGTTATCAACCCCACCCATAGGTGTTAATTGATTTTTTTAGTTAACAAAGAATATCTAACCCCACCAAAGGTGGTATTCATACAAAAAAGGGAGAATAAATAAATATCAATTCATATCTTTAATAACCTAAATAATATGAGCAAGCATAATTAACTTAGTTATTATATCCATAAATACTCTGCCATTATAAATGATAAAATTTGCATAAATGTTTATTGAATCTATGTTTATTTTTATGTAAGTAGATTAAAAACACAAAACCCTAAAATATCGTGACAGGATGTTTAGGATTTAATTTCGTTTTTAAAAGTTTGAATAATAAATTAAAAACCACACGCATTCCTTCCTTAGATCGACCTTGGGAGTATACTTATCATTTTCTACGAAATGATTCGTGCACTTGCGAGAGTTTTATAAATATTAAAACCAAAGTATTGGCAAGAATCGGTGTTGCCGGTTTTCGCTCATCAAGTTTTTGGCGCCGTTTCCGGGGATGGCATCAAAGTTTTTGGCAATCCCGATTCTGCTCATCATTAGGCTCTTGTTTATCACTATATATAGAGTGAGGGATTTCTCTACTTTCCTTGGCATGTCTTTTTCATGAATTCTCCAACACACCTAACATTTTAAGTCCTCCGTAGATAGTGTGTAAAGTACTAAAATTCCTCCGTAGATGGTTAGGCTCTTGTTTATCACTTGCCCAATGTCCTATATCTTTATGAAATTAGTAGTATCTTATGTGATCTCTATTTAGGTCTGGATCTTTGACAACCATCTAACCTAATCATTCCCATTTATGCTTCAAACTCCTTTATCCAAAGACACGCGTAAATGAAGGCCCACGAAATAGTGACAAGGATATTTTCCATGGGATAGCGTGCCTTATTTTAGGTCTTTTGTGAGTGAATAGAGGGTTAACTTGTCTCTCAGAATATGAGCTGACTTGGCCTCCTTTTTCACCTTCTTTTCTTATTAGTCCTTCTAGGCCTCTACATACATAGTCTCTAAAGACCTTGGTGTCATTTTGGTTAGTTCCATGAATAGTCCAAAATTTTTAATTACCCTTTTTGCTAAATGCTTCTATGGCAATGGAACTAGGATAGCCTGGAATTTTCACTTTTTTTGCCTTAGATCTTTTCATATAGCTCTTAAAAGTCTTCTTATGACTCTAAACAATAGACATAAGTGATAGGCTTCTTTCTTGATGGGCTTATTACTCACATAATGGTTAACAAAACCTTTTACTAAATCCTTAAAGCTTGATATGTACCTTGGAGGGAGATCATTGAACCATTTGAGCATTATATTGTAATGTCGAGACAAACGTTATACACAATATAACATCTTTTACTTCTAATTCAATCATACTAAATCCATTAAGTGCTTAAAGGATAGAACATTGGCCATAGAGTCTTTCGTCCCATAATATGACATGCAACAAGGTGTGATGAATTTTCTAGGTGGAATTGCCATTTCCATTTAATCGCTAAAAGGTAATATGATAAGCTCGCTATACATCTCTTTAATTTCATATTGAACCTTCCCTACCTTTTTCTCTTTAATATTATACTTTACCTATTTCATCTTCGCTTTCCACTCAAGCACGACCTTTATGGGCTCCCCTTCATGTACCCCTAGATTAGTAGCATTCCAAGTTGGTGCGTGCTCTAGTACATTATTCTTGGCCAAAGAAACAACATCTTGAGAATTGATTCCCTTTTCACGAACCACACCATTACTCTATACTCCAATTTCTACCCGAGTTTTCAGGCTTCTTTTATAGTTTGTTTGGCGTGCTAGAAGTTGCCTTAAATTTTGATTATCCCATTGAATTTGAAGCATAGCTTGCTGTTAAAATTCAAGTTTCATTTCAACAGCCATTGGTATGCTTGGGCCTTGTGGGGTTACTAGAAGATGAAAGGGATCCTTGTTAAAACGGGTACTTGACATAATATGGTGTTCAGAGTGCTCCTTGGTTGGTTTGGATCTATTCTCCCAATCAAGGTGTCCTAACCCAGAATTTTGGTTATCTATGTGGTCCATGAGTTACCAACTATAGGTGGATACAATGCCATATTATTTCTCAAGGTCAAATTATTTATCTAAGTGAAAATACTCTAAACGATTTGAGTGGAAATACTCCAAACGGATTGAGGTTCTTTGCAAACTACGTGATATGATGTTACACAAGCAAGAATTATTTTTATACTGGGTGGAAAATATTTATACGAGGCAAAAATCTTATGTAAATTGGGTGAAAATTCTTTGAACATAATGAAATTATTCTTCTTTAGACTAACTCTTTAGGATTTTTAAGATATAAGAGGTCCCAACAATATTATTTGACCAGAAATGCTTTGAACCATATGGTAGGTTCCAAAATATTTTAGGGTAAACCCTCTTAAGGGTTCCAAAATCCCCAAATTACTCAAACTGTCCCTTATTTATACTAAAAAATATGTCTGCATGGCCAAACTTGGCTACCCTATCTGTAGGACCTAAGATGTATAGTGAGCCATAGGTATAGTTATTAGTCTATTATAGTCCCTAGGTCTAGTAGTAATAGTGTAGGTTTTCCCAATTGGGATGGATGACTCGATATCGGGATGGATCATCAACCTTACTCTTCGAACTACATCTTGCATCATGGATCATGTAGAAGGTGATCTATCTATTCCAATTCCTTAAGGACTTAATGGGGTCATAGCTCTTCCTATATAAGTATCGATTTAGCTTGGCATAGCCAATTCTTGGAGATAGGAATGAACTCACCTTACTTCAACAATTGGTGAAAAATATTTCATGTCTTTTCTATAGGTTGAGATTCTCGAGCATCTCATCGGGCTAGCTTGTAGGCTCTCCCACGGGTTCATTGGATGGGGTATAAGGTCATTCCATGGTCTTTATGGTGTATGCCTAAACAAAGATTAAAGAACAAAAATATACTTCCCTTTCTTATTTCCTTAAGCATTTGAATAGAAACATGAGTATTTGGATTTATTTATCAAATACAAAATCGTGTCACTTTCAATACTAATAGGAGATTGTGGTGAGATTTATTAATATGTGTCACGTGTTGATTGGCTGAAGGCACAAAACGTTGGAGCTAAGGAACCGCATAGAAGCTATGTGGCTAGTGTTGTTTCTATGACGAAAGTGCAAAGTGCTAGAGCTAGGTGTAGTTAATCTTCTTTGTTAAAACGATTCTCTTTTTGGAATTATTGTGCTCACCACCCATCTTAATGCATCCGCACCTTTTCTGCATGCATTCACCTGATAGAAAAAATTCATAAAAATTTCAAAATTTTATTTTTTTAACTTTTTCACTACTTGACTTAAAAAATTCATATTTAAATAAAGCCCAAAAACACCATTTAATTAATTATATAAATAAATACTAAGCATGAAAATGATACAATAACTCTATTTTTATAGAGTTGTCAATAGTTCATAATATAACTGAGGCCATTAAGTTCATTTTATCTCTCTATTACATCTTCTCCTTGAGTATCTGTGATATGTATGAACAATTATGTATAATCATATTATACATTACACATAATTATCTAAGGTGTAGAATGCTAAATTAGGAAACTATTATCTAACATTTGAGAATAAACATAGTGAAATTCAAAACTTGTGTGATAACCTTCAAACCCACCATAAACACTGAGATACTAGGATACAATGCATCTTAGCCCATTAATATAGACATTGTCGAGTAAGTCAAATACCAAAGTGCTACAATAAGTGGCCAGCTAAATCATTTAAGATTAAAATTGTCTCGTATATGCTTATTAAGTGACGTATGGAAACATATGTATAAACAGGTATTAACAATATTTCTAATATATCTGATCATTCCTATATAATTAATTATTATACAAAATACATTCAACTGGATGTCTCCACGTGAGTTTCCCCAAATAAGGGCAACTTCATTCTCAATGAATTTGGGTCATACTAGTGACATAATTAAAGACTTTTTACAAAATTTAATTAATTGTCACAAACTATTTTGATTATATCACTTAAACTCAATTCTCCAATACATATGCTAAATAAATTAAATGCACTTTTATTTATTCAAATTTGAATAAGATTTAAATACAAGGTAAACCTTTATAAATTCAAAAATTCATTTATCCTTGAACCATATGGTATGACTATAATTGGTTTAAAAGATATGCGAATAGGTACAAATGAAAGGCTCGAATTGGCTATATAGGAGGGTTTCTCTCTTGATAATAAAAAAAAAAGTTGGAAAAGTTGGCTGATGAGCGAAAATCGGCATCGCCGAT
This sequence comes from Hippophae tibetana, assembly GCA_037013495.1. NCBI lineage: Eukaryota > Viridiplantae > Streptophyta > Magnoliopsida > Rosales > Elaeagnaceae > Hippophae > Hippophae tibetana. The sequence continues at coordinate 20,509,028 of CM072807.1, read as the reverse complement.
TCTGCCAATACTTTGGTTTTAATATTTATAAAACTCTCGCAAGTGCACGAATCATTTCGTAGAAAATGATAAGTATACTTCCAAGGTCGATCTAAGGAAGGAATATATGTGCTTTTTAATTTATTATTCAAACTTTTAGAAACGAAATTAAATCCTAAACATCCCGTCACGATAGTTTGGTTTTTGTGTTTCTAATCTAATAACATAAAAATAAACATAGTTAGAGATTCAATAAAAATAATCTAATAAAAATGACTTTTCTCCCAACTAAGGGTGAGATTGCATGTAAAATCCTACATGTCCTAAGAAGCTTCTTATCCCCTTCACAGATGTAGGGGGAGGTAGTTTGGATATCAATTCAACTTTTGCCTTATCAACTTCAATACCCTTGTTTGAAATTATATGTCCTAAAACTATCCTTTGTTGAACCATAAAATGACTTTTCTCCCAACTAAGGGTGAGATTGCATTCAATGCATCTTTCTAAAACCATAATCAATTTATGTAAGAAATCATCAAATGAGTTCCCAAAGACAGAGAAATCGTCCATGAAAATCTCAATGAATTTTTCCACCATGTCCGAGAAAATAGATACCATGCATCTCTGGAAAGTGGCAGGGGCATTGCATAACCCAAATGGCATTCTTTGAAAAGAAAATGTCCCAAAAGGACATGTAAATGTGGTCTTTTCCTGATCTTTTGGTGCTATGGGTACTTGATAATATCCAGACAATCCATCTAAAAAACAGTAAAATTCGTGCCCAGCTAATCTTTCCAACATTTGATCAATGAATGGGAGAGGAAAGCGATCATTTTTAGTATATAAATTTAGTTTCCTAAAATCTATACACATTCTCCATCCAGTAATTATTCTAGTGGGCACTAATTCACTTTTGTCATTTTTAACAAATGTTATCCCAGATTTCTTTGGTACCACATGCACTGGACTAACCCACTTACTATCCGCAATAGGATAGATAATTCTTTCTTCTAACAATTTAAGAATTTCTTTCTTAACTACCTCTTGCATATTTGGGTTTAGTCTTCTTTGGGCCTCTCGTACAGGTTTAACGCCATCCTCCAAGTTGATCTTATACATACACATTGTAGGACTAATGCCTCTTATATCCCTGATACTCCAACCTATAGATTTCTTAAACTGTTTAAGCACTTTGATGAGTTCCTTTTCTTGGGTTTTGGTCAAGGTTGAAGAAATTATCACTGGATAAGTTTCTCCTCCCAAAAACACATATTTTAAGTGCTCAGGTAAGTCTTTGAGTTCAAGTTCAGGTGGATTGGCCTCTTCACTAGATGAAGAACTAGGTAGATTTAAAAGTGTACTAGATTTTGTCATTACTTCATCATTGTCTAGTTGTTCAAGGTACCCTTTAATTTCCTCATCTAAATCTTCTTCGACCTCTTCAAGTGTAAGAACAGTTTCAAGCTTGTCTTCTATTCTAGTTTGGAAAAAGGTGCTTTGGACAAGATTATCCAAAGGGTCAAGATCGAATATTTCATCGATGACAAAAATAGAAGGAAAAGGTGAAGAATCAAAAACTTTAAAATGAATCTCCTAAGACTATCATTGTCAAATTTCCATCTTGGACATCAATAATAGTTTTAGTAGTTGCCATAAATGGTCTACCAAGCAATATTATGTACTCTCTGTCCAATGCTGGATTTTCTTGCATATCTAGAACCACAAAGTCAACAGGTATTATCAGTTTGTCTACTTGTACCAACACATCCTCAACTATTCCCTTTGGATACTTAAGAGATCTATCTGCAAGTTGAAGGGACATAGTTGTTGGTTTTAAATCCCCTAGATTGAGCTGTAAGAATATAGAATAGGGCATCGAATTTATACTAGCACCTAAATCAAGCATTGCATTAGCAACCTTACTATCCCCCACAGTTATGTTTATAATAAAACTTCCAGGGTCTTTCAACTTAGGGCTAGTTTGTGCTGAAGTACAGCGCTAGAAATTTCTGATACTACTACTCGTTCATTCAGTTCATACCTCTTTTTCTTAGTGTTCAACTCTTTGAAAAACTTAGCATATGAGGGCACATTCATGATCACTTCTAATAATGGTAAATTGACATTTACTTTAGAGAGAATATTAAAAAGATCATAGAATTTCTTATCTTGTTTGGATTCTTTTAACCAGTATGGAAAAGGTACTTGCAGCTGGTGTGGTTCTGTTGTCTTTTGAATTTTGGGGATGTCAGATGACCCCCAATGAGTTTTTCAGAAGGCTTGTTAAGTTTAACACTTGTTTCTCCTTTTTGCGAGACTAGAATATCACCTTCTTTGTTACCTGAACTACAAGGTAGATTGTTAGAGATTTCAGGTAAACTAGTACTGACGAACTTACCACTTCGAAGTGTTCTTACATCCTTTGCTTGTTCTGGTTGATTGGGCAACTTTCCTGGTTCTTTCTTTTGCATTTGTTCAGCTAGTTGCCCAACTTTAGATTCAATCCTTTTAACCGAAGCCTCTATGGTGTTCAACCTTTGATTTGTCATCCATTGGTTGTCACGACTAACTTGAATAAAAGCATTCAAGCTATCCTCTATGGTTGGCTTAAAATATTGGCTTGGTGGGTAAGGGTGGTTGTTATCCGACCTTAGTGTTGGACATTGGGTGTAGGCTGGGTGATTATAGGTGTTTGGATGATACCTTTGAAAGGATTTGACTTCCTCTATGGCATTGACACTAGAATCACAAGTATTTGAACAATTATGAGTACCATGCCCAATTGAACAACACATTTCACACACCTCTTGATTTGAAATTTGACTCTTGCTCTCCTTCTACCACCTCTTTTTTGGGAATTAGAACCCAATAGCTCATAAATATTATAGGTTTCCTCTGCGGTTTTTTCTCCTATAACACCTCCAGCAGCATTATCAACCATGTATTGACTCTACAGTGTCAATCCATCATAAAAGAATTGGTTCTATAGTTGTAATGGAAAGCTATTATTATGACATTGAATGAAAAGGAGTTTGAATCATTCCCAAGCTTCATGAAAGGGTTCTTCATACATTTGAGAAAATGTTGCTATCTTTGTCCTTAGATCAATAGTATTTTGATGGGAATATAACCTACCCATAAACATTTCATATACTGCCTCCCAAGTTTTTAGAGAACCCGACTATAGAGTAATGAACCATGACCAAGCTTTATCCTTGAGGGTGTAAGAAAAACACCTCATCCTAAGTTGATCTTCATTGATTGCATGTAGTAGAAAGGTTTGGACAATAGCATAGAATTCTCGAATGAAATGCAAAGGGTCTTTATTAGGGACACCGTAAAAGGAAGGAAACAAAGAATAATGAATCTTTTTCAATTCATAATTCCTTGCAACCTCTTGTAATTGTATGTCGGAAGTTACATTGCCAATGATTGGCATTGTATAGTCTTTCATCATTTTCTGCCTATCTTCAGCATCTCCCATGGTTATTTGTAGTTGAAATTGATCATCCTCCTATTGTGTATCAACATTTAGCTATTAAAAAAAATAGTAGATATCTCTAAGAAAGATTTCTAACTTGATAAAATGTATAGGCTTAAAGCAAAAAGGTGTAGGGAACCTAATAATTTTTTTATTTTTTTATGCTAAATTTAAAGAATGGACACAATTTTTGAAACAAATGAATTTATTTCATTTGAATTTTATTACACACAAAATAAAACTAAAACAAAGGAAAATACAATAATGGGTGACCTCCCATGTAGGACTAAAATTTATCGTCTTTTAGTAAGACGTTGCTTGGAGATTGTAGAATGAAAAACTCAATGTCTCCTCTTCATTGAATTTATTTTACCCCATTTGACCATCAAATTAGTCTTTGCTTTGTTTTTGCAAATGTTCAACTAACTGTTCTACTTGAACTTCCACCTTTTTGATATAAGCTTCCATAGAGTCCAACCGTTGATTGGTTATCTCTACAAACTTGAATAAAAGAATTCAAGTTGTCCTCCAGGGTTGATTTATTGGGAATGCTTCTTGGAATAGGCGGGTGGAATTGCTAGCCTGGCTGATTTGAGCTTTGAGCGAAAGAAGGGTTGTTTTGCCTCTTGGAGAAATTTGGATGATTTCTCCACCCAGGATTATAGGTATTTGAATTGGGGTCGAACCTTGGTCTCTGTTGATATGCTCCCAATATATTAACCTGTTCAGGTCCAGTTGTTGTTTCTCCTTGATATGGACAGGCTTCAGTACCATGTCACATGTTGCTATACAAACCATACTGTTCATTATTGGTGTTGGTTTGTGTAGTGAGAAGGGCAACTTGCTTGGTCAGTTGAGCAAGTTGTTGTTGAACTTCATTGCTGGAATCGATTTCATGAACTCCAGCTTTTCTCACTCGTGAGCTTTTCTGTTGGGAATTAGCACCCAACATCTCAAAGAGGTTGTACGTCTCTGAGGCAATCTTTTCTCCCATTGCTCCTCCTGTAGCGTTGTCGACAATGAACTGACATTGTTGTGTAAGTCCATTGTAAAAGAATTGGTTCTACAACTGTAGGGGGAAACTGTGATGGGGACATTGAGTGTGAAACATTTTGAACCTATCCCAAGCTTCATGGAATGGTTCTCCTTCCATTTGAGAGAAAGTAGTAATTTTTCCTCTCAACTCTGATGTTTTTTTGGTGGGAATAGAATTTTCCCATGAATTTATTATAAATGTTCTCCCATGTCATCAGAAAACCTGGGGGAAGTGACATTAACCAAGCTTTGGCCTTATCCTTTAAGGTGTAGGGGAAACATCTCATTCAAAGTTGATCCTAGTTTAGAATACCGAGGGGGAATGTTTGTATCGTAGCATAGAAGTCTCTCATGAAGGAAAGAGAATCTTCATTAGGCAGCCCATAAAAGGAAGGAAGCATAGAAAAATGAATATTTTTTAGGTCATAATTTTGAGCAACCTCACCCAGCTAGATAGCGGCAGTTACCGTGCCAATCACCGGTCTTGCAAACTCCTTCATAGTGGTTTCCCTAACATGTTAGTTTTCTTCCATTTCTTTCGGTTCTAGTAAAGGATTAAGACTTGGTTCTATGTTTGGCTCAAAAACAGGTTGATGGGTGGAATCCAGTTTTGTTGACACTTGTTGAAATTTATGAATATTATTTACATATGGTGTAAGGGGGTTTCCTAAGGATCTCCTACCACGCATAGACTATTGAAAACGTAAATTTAAAACTCCTGTCAACAAAATAACAACCACATAAAAATTTAGAGAAAATTTACATGGTATTTAATACAAAACACTAAACAAAACTAGTTAAACCCTAAGTCAATTTTAGAGTGCTCCCAAGAAAGAATGGTGGTGCAAAGGCTCCTTAAAAACCATTCTCCTAGACATAACAACGTTCCCAAGAAAGACAAATGGTACAAAAGCTTCCAAGAACTAGTCTCTTAGATAGAACTTCCTTAGATATTTACTTTTCAAGCTATTAAGTTAATTAAGTTAAAATGTATGTTTATATAAGTTAATAAAATGTATGTTATATGAGTTAATCAAAATCTAAGTTAAATAAGTTTTTTTTACTATTCATGAACGGTAAATTTTTATTTACTTCAAATTTTCAAATTCAGAAACTAATATTTTACTATTTACGTAATAAAATTTAATTTTTATTTAAATTTTTTTACTATTCATGAACGGTAAGTTTATTTTACTATTCACACTATAATTTTTATTTATTTTTTATCTTAATTTTTTTTAACTATTCATGAACGATAATTTTATTTTACTATTCACGCTATCATTTTTATTTATTTTTTTATTTTTTTAACTTAAAATTTTTGAAATTTTAATTTTTTTTACTATTCATAAACAGTAATTTTATTTTACTATTCACGCTATATTATTTTTTTATTTTTTTATCTTAAATAATTTTTTTTACTAAAACAAAAAAATCACAATTATTTACAACACAAAAATGTATTTAAAAATTTTGATAAATAATTTAAAAACGCTATTCCTTCCCCGGCAACGGTGCCAAAAACTTGATGAACGAAAACCGACATCACTGATTCTACCAATATTTTGGTTTTAATATTTATAAAACTCTCGCAAGTGCACGAATCATTTCGTAGAAAATGATAAGTATACTCACAAGGTCGATCTAAGGAAGGAATATATGTGGTTTTTAATTTATTATTCAAATTTTTAAAAACGAAATTAAATCCTAAACATCCTGTCACGATAGTTTGGTTTTTGTGTTTCTAATCTAATAACATAAAAATAAACATAGATACAGATTCAATAAATATAATCTAATAACATAAAAATAAACATAGATACAGATTCAATAAATATTTATGCAAATTTTATCATTTATAATAATGGAGTATTTATGGATATAATAATTAAATTAATTATGTTTGCTCATATTATCTAGGTTATTAAAGATATAAATTGATATTTTATTGATTCTCTCTTTTTTATATGAATACCACCTTTGGTGGGGTTAGATATTCTTTGTTAACTAGACAAATCAATTAACACCTATGGGTGAGGTTGATAACTAATTTGGTTAATTAAATTAATTCCTTTTTTCTAAGAGATTGAAAATGAACCATTTAAATGCCACCTTTGGTGGGGTTAGACAGTTTAAACTTTATTCAAGGTGTCCAAATTAAACCTAAGAATTTAATTATTCGAGTACTAACTTTCAAGTTTTAAAACCACTACTGAAAACATGTTGTCAATACATTTTCAGATAATAATTCTTATAAAAACTTTTGAAATAGAGCTTCACTCTAACTACCGGACGATTGTACCAACAAATAAAAGAGCACTACTCTAAATTAGACCGGATAAGTAAACCTTAAAATCTAATTTTCAGATTTAAGTTTGTAATGAAAAATAATATATTTCTCTCTAACATTCTTAATATAAAATCTTGAATAAAAATAAAATCAATTCATTTTAGAAATTTCCACCTATTTAATATTTCAAAAGCATAACAACGTTATTATTATATCATGTTTACAAACAGCCAACAGAGTTAAATTTAATCATAGAAAAATTAAATATAACATGTAAGAATAAAGCATAAAAAATAACTGCAAAGAAAATAAAATCCTTACAAAACTTCGATGTTATACCCATAGCTGGAAATCCTCCAAACGGAATTTGTACTCCCATTTATTGAATCAAAAAGCTAATAAATTACAAAAACATAACTAGTTCTTCTCAAAAAGAGAAGAATTCTAAAACTAAGAGAAATTAACTAAGAAAAACTAAAAACTAAGAAAGAAACTAAGAAAAGCTTAAAAACTAAGAAATGAGAGAAAGAAAAAGAAGAGAAGAGTGGTTTTGAGCTGTGTTTAGAAGTGAAGAGAAATGGGGTATTTAAAGGTGAGGATGGGGAGAAAAAGTGGGTGAAAAAATGTTAAAAAATGGTGGAAACGCGGAGTGGTGATTGCTGACATCATTTGATGACGTGAGCATGACGTGGGGCGAAATGGCAGTGGCACGCGCGAAGGGCAGCTGGGGCGCACACAGGCGTGCGCGGAAGGCAGGCACAGTTAACCTTTCCTCATTTATTTATTAATATATTTGTGATGTATTGCTCCCAGTATTCCTCCTTGAGTCTTTAAGTTACATTTTTAAGCGAAAATACCTGAAAAACAATAAAAATACCCGTGATTTCGAAAAGGAAAAATTTATATAAATATATGATAAAACATATAAATATATATATTTTTAATCAATTAATGTGCGTAAAATCATGGTAATTTTAGTGCTTTTTGAGCACTCATCATTGGCCAAGTGAGTAGTCCTAATACCTTAACCATGGAATTGATCATTATTCTCCTACCTATATACCTTACAAAAAAATGGGGTCTTAACCCTCTATTGAGCAGCCAACACTTGCACCTCGTTCTTTTAATAATAAAGTGCAACCTACATCTTTCCCATCTTCTAGTAATGATCAGTTGACTATGGTTTCCCCTTCATCCTCTATCGTAGTAAAGCCATCTCCATTTCTACGCTTGAATGGTCCTCTCCAGCCCTACAGTAAAGGAAAAATTATTTCTCTAAATCGAGCTCGGGACATTCAACGAAAAAGGATGACCTGATGCACATCCTTGCATCTAGGTGGAAGTTTTCTTTGGAGCATAATAGACACATTTTTCACCATACTTAGCTCTTTATTATCCTTAAGCCTTTGCTTGGTAGTACATAGATCCTTAGGGTACTTTTCATTCTAAGGCACATACTTAATAGCCTTTAGAAGAGGTATGTGGACTTACACCTTGGAGAAGGTCTCCAAAATTTCTTTTTATGTTTTTGCTTCTTTGAATTTTTGAATCGGTTGGAATAAAGCAAACTCACTAGTAGAAAAGGAAGGTTTGGGTACTACCTTTGTTACCACATTGGATTTTTGTGAGGTAGTGGTTTTCTCTTCCTCATTAGTCCGTTCTTTGGATTTATCATTCTTAAGAACTATTTAAGGCTTCTCTAGCTGCTTGACACTCTCCAAAGTAATGATATTTCTAGTTTCACTACGATTCGAAAATGTTTAAAAGGGGAGCTCATCAACTGTGTGTACTTCTGGCCTTCTCACGCCTCTAACTAATTGTCCAATTTGAATCTCAAGGTTTCGTAGCGAGGTTTGAGTTTCTTGTTGAAAATTTAGAATGTGAGTAACTAAGGAATTCACTAAGTCTTCAAGAAACTTATCTTGAGTTGGTGAAGTATGATACTCTATAAAAATAGAGTTATTTATGTCTTTTAAGCTCGATATTTATTTTGTTTTAGTCAATAAAAGGTGAAAACTATGTTTAAAAATATTAAATTTGATATATTTATGTTATAGGAAGAAAATAGTTTTTTTTTTAATTTTTGTATTTTTTGGGATTTTTTTAGTGTAGATGAATGTACAAAGCATGATCCATTGTTGCATTTAGATCATTCTAAGGCTATCAGATCAATTTTGGAAGATTTTTTGGTGGTCTTGATCAATCTAAAAGGGTCTCGATTGATCGAGAGTTGTATTGGGAAATCAAGGTGATTACATTTAGAGAAAACGTGCCAAAAGAGTAAAAATATCAACCCAGGTGGATGCACTTAGAACACACATAGATGGGCTTAGGAAAAGCATACTTGACTTATGAAAAATGATGTCATTTTTTGTCATTTTATGCGCACCTCTCCCCTTGAAATGACATCATTTTGTATAGTTGGAAACTATTCGGTATTCATGTCAAAAATGCATTATTTTTGCATGCAATTTTACATTTTTCATTGTACATGTGTGGCACTTAATTTTTACCTATTTTAGCCACCATATCAAATTTTAATCAATGATCTAGATTTATTCTAGGGTTGTGCATGAAAATTAGCCTATTTAACCTAAATAACACACTTATTCAACTCATTTAACAATTTTCTACACATAACAAATATTATTAAAGAAAAGGCATCAAGTTTAAATAGAGAAAGCAAGAAAATGATTAAAGATTGAAGATTTTGGAGTCAAAGACTCTTCAAGAAATTGATTATATAGTTTTTTCTATCTTGTATTTTTTTTTTGTATTATCTCATTGCTTTAAGATTTAATTTAACATGTTTTGGATTGACTAGACTTGTTATTAGGATCCTCTTGAACTCAATTTCTCCACATAATGAATTATTTATTTGTCCATTCTTTATGATTCTTGATATTGGGTATTTTTATTAATTTCAATATAATGAAATTAGGCTATGCTTGAGAGAGTCATTTTGATTATTGTTATGATTAATTTACATGTATAATTTTAAGAAAGATGTGTGATTTGTAGTGTTCATTCTATAAATACGAGCTTAATGAATAGAATGCAATTTAATCAATATGAGAGTGTGATCCAATTATTTATTATATGATACGTTGTTTGCTTGACAAAGAAATTACATGCTAATTAAGGAGCACGCAAATTAATCAGCATTATAGTTACTAATTTACTCACCATATGACATGTAATTTACTTGACAGTAGAATTCATGCTAGTGTATAGCATTTGATCAAATATCGTTTCAATAATTTCTTGGGATTGTAAATTTTCTCGTTTTCGTCTTATATTTTTTGCTTCTTTTTTTTTAATTTGACTTTTTTTCTATATCTTATTTTTTAATTAATAAAATGTATATATTGACAACACTAAGACTCAAGCTTAAGCTTGTATAAGATACTTTATATTTATCAATTGACTATAAAGTTATTATTATGTCATTTGTCTGATTCATGTATGAATGAAGTTATACTTATCATTTTTTTATATAGGGAATAAAATGTATATAATATAATATTATTTGTATAATGCTAATATCAAGATGATTTTGACACTATATATGTACTATTTAAATATGAAATTATGACTAAGTTTTTATCTGACTTATGTATGAATTAAATTACACCTAAATAATTTTTTTATTTATTGATTGTCTAAATAAATTTTATTTTTATTACCTTTGTCGATATCCTTTTATTTTTCTTTCTTTGTCATATGCTATCTTTAATGAATAAAATGCATACAATGATAATACCAAAATTTAAACTTATGCTTTATACAAAATGTGTCATTTAGACCCTAATTTTGAGAATGTGATAATTAGTCTCTATACTTATACAAATGATGCCAAAAAAGAGACATTTAATAATTTTAAATTTATTTAAAAAATAAAAATTATCAAGGGTATTCTAGTCATAGTGTAGGGTAAAAAACGTTAATGACTTTACTAATTATGTTTGTATTTTTTTTGGTTTGATAGGGTGACGTAAATGATAAAAAATACCCTCATCAATATCTTTTTAACTTTTTTTTATCAATAAAAGTCTTCTTATGTCTCATTTTTTATAAGTAAAATGAAAAATGAACATCTTTTTATAAGTAAAAAAACTAATAAGCACATTTTTGAAGTTAGAGGACTAAATAACGCTTTTAGTAAAAAAAAAACAAAAGGATCTCCATGATATTTTTTCTAAATTAAGTTACACTTAAATAAAGATCCCACGACAAGCTCCATGGATTATAAAGGCGATTTAGAGGACACCACCTTTATGATGTATAAAGGTTAATACAGATGGTGCTACTTTTGGATCGTCAAGTTTGTTGGGATTTTTACGTACCTCAAGTCATTTGTTAAGGGATGTTTCTACATTTTTTTTAGGGTCTCATATACTTTAGAGGTAGAACTTACAATAACCATTCACGCGATGATGTATGTTACCAACTTTCGATGAAAGAAACTTTAACTAGAGTCAGACTCGATTTATATTGTTACTCTTTTTCAAATCAGGTCACTTTTAGTGCCATATAAGTGATACTCAATTTGGGCTGATTGCTTATAAAAAATTGGTTGCATGGAGTTTCATTGTTCCTATATTTATGGAGAGGGTAGTGCTCTATAGTATAACTTTTTGGACCCCTGATATTTATGTAGTGATTTGATAATGGAATGTTCCATCATTCGTTAAATTTTTTTAGTTCTTCAAATGCTAAGAATAAACCTAACTATAGGTTTTGTTTAGACCTATTTTATATCTTTTTTTTTTCTATATATTTAATTATATTCGTAGTTAAGAGCTAAATGAAGAGAGTGCTATGGTTCAACCTAATTGGGAAGTCACAATAACTAAGGTTTGTCAATTGTAACATTTTATTAAATTATATTTAAATAATTTTTTTTAATTTTTTTTAATTTTCGTTTTTTTGATTTTTTTAAAACAAATATAAATTTATAGTATAAATTTTAAAAATTTAATTTTAAAAACATGGTGCAAATACAAAAATATCAAAAAATTTAAATTTATGTTATCAAATTTTAAAATTTTAATTTTTAAATATAATGGTTTGGCTTCGTCTTGTTGTTCCTTTAAAAAATGTATTGAAAAGTTAATAAATTTAAAAAAAATATTGAAAAGTTAATAAATTTAAAAAATTAAATTTTTAAAATACAATGATAAAAATATCAAGTTCTTAAATTTATAATATAGATTAAAAAAATATAATTTTAAATATAATATCTATAATAATAACATCAAGAGTTAAACTTATATTTTTATTTTTATTTTATAGAATAGTAGTTTAATTCTTTTATATTTCTTAAAATAATTAAATACGTATGAATATATATTTTATACATATAATTAAAAAATAAATTATATTATAAAAAAGTTATAATATTAATTTTTAGATAGTTTATAATGTTTTTTAAATTTTATATTGTATTAACTCTATAATTTTTATTAAATAATTATCTAAAAATAAATTATATAAGGTTATATATAATAATAATAATATATTTTATTTATAAATATTAAAAAATATAACTATTCTAAATTTCCCCATGTCATGTGTGTATATGTAATATTACATTTACTCCATGAATTTCAGTAGATCATGAAGAGTCTTAATTCCTAGTTTTCTTTCCTTCTCAGGAATTCAAGCGCAAGCGCGAGCAAAAGGTTGCACCAATCGAAACCAACGGGGTAAAGGGAAGTTCGGAATCACTTTCAGACCCAGCCAAACTATTAACCGATACCACTACACTCTAGAGCTAATTCACCTTGTCTTCTTGGATACTGCTCATCGTAGAAGAGGAAAAAGGACAAAACCAAGCTTTTCAATTAATTCAATGGCGTCGAAGAAGAAGAGGGGGAAACTGGAGCAGATATGGGTGTTTTGGGCTATAATGGCTCTTCATGCATTAGCAATCTTCATTTTCACTCGAGGGTTTTTGCTCACTCGAACAGAACTACCCTATTTCAGTCATTGCTCTGACGTTTCTCAATCCCCTTGCTTTTTTAATTCTTCTATATCTGAATCTCAATCCAATTCTCAAAGTTTTCCCAATCCGAATCGAACCCATGTTGAAGATCAGCGCTGTTGGACCAAACCTGCTATTGGCCGCCTGGTCATCATCGTTCTTGATGCTCTCAGGTTTTTAATTATTCTTCTTAGTTAATGCTTAATTTGAGTAAGATGGGGAAATCAATAATGGTGATCGGAGGTATAGCCTTTTGACTCCGCTTTCCTTCTGTTGTTAATTCGCTTCTTATTCGTTTTCAGGTTTGATTTCGTTGCTCCAAGTACCTTCTTCAAAGGTAAAGTAACATATTTTGCTTTGTCTATGTTGGCAAGTATTTCATCGAAGTGGTTGTTTATCTGGCATCATCAGTATATCTCACAAATATCATTACTATATATCACAAATATAACTCACTCATTTGATAGTTTCTTATTGATATAATTATGCATGCTAGTTACCAATAATATTGTGATACATATATATATAGACTTTTACTTATCTACATAGAGATAATAATTTGGAAAAGCTATAAAAATAGTACCCATAAACTTATGCCTTTAAAAATAACACCTGACCATTTCATATATTTTCGCTGCTAAAAAAATGTTTAGCACATTGAATGTCTTTCAAATTAAATTACTGTCATTTAGACCCGTTTAATATTGAACGTCGTTCAATTGAATTCCATTTAATATTATAGAGGTGCTATTCTTGTTATTATAAATTTTAGAGTTCTTATTTTTTGTAATTTCCTTAATAATTTTTATCTTGTAGCTTGTTTTCTTCATTCTACACATCGATTATCTTATTTGAGGTTAAGGTTTTTGTTGGTAATTTTTTTGAGGCTAAGGTTGAGTGGAATATTGTGTGACAGAAAGAAAACCGTGGATGGACAAAATGCAGGTGCTACAACAACTTAGTTCTCAAAATTCATCATCTGCTAAGATTTTCAAAGCTGTAGCAGATCCACCAACGACAAGTTTGCAGCGCTTGAAGGTTTGCTACTTTGTTCTAATTATTTTATAAGACATACTCCTTAAGACACCAAACATAGTAATTTTTTTTATATATATTTGTATGTTGTACACTCCCATTTTTCTCAATATTCTTTAAATTTCTACCAAATTGGATTGTGTAGTATGGACACCTTTGCCCTTATAACCCAAGTAATTCACGAAAAGTGAATTACCTTTCAAATGTTGTACGTCACATTTATTCTAGTATATCTTGCTAGCTAGCAAATCTCAAACAAACAAATCTCAAACAAACAAATCTCAAACAAACAAATCTCAAAGTACATATTTGGGATTCGATTTGAGTTTACAATTATTAAGAGATTTGATTTTTATTGTATTTTATTTCATAATTATTGTATTTTTGTAAAGCATATGTAAAAACACAATTCTAACATACATCAATACAATTTAGCTTAAAATCATACATTCTCTATTAGAGCGAGTTCTCATAAAATTGATCTATAACTGATTCAATTTTGAATCAAGAATCAAAGACAATATCTTAATACACCTATTTAAAAACAAAAACGATATTAATAATGAATTTTAGTGGATTGGATAATTTTTCTCTTCAACTTATTGTTGAAAAATTCAACGAAAAAGCTATAAATAATGGACTCAATCGATAAAGCTCGTTATTAATGGAAAAGAAAAGATGAAATACTTTGGGAAAACTAAGGAACCTGACTCAACCAACACTGGTGCAATGCAAACAGTGGTGTTCAGAAAACTCCATGGTGACTGCATAGCTCTTCAATTCTATGATACCCGTAATTTGAAAAGCATGCATTTTCTTATCAACAACAAAAGATGTATGAGAAGTTGATAGAGAAACATATTCTGATAGTGAATATTCCTCTTCGAGCTAAAAACTCATTTATGGAGAATGAAGTAACGAGGGAGATAGATTACTGATTATTATATGGTGATGTTCTCCCTCTGGCAAGAGCTTGATTTGAGTTCAAAACAAGAGTGAGAATGTGCTAGTAATACTACTCATTACTAGAATAAAGAGGAAAATAATAGGTCTTGGACTTCTTGCTGGTATGAATTGTGACCTCAATGATGTACGTAGCCAATGACCTTTGCAATGTTCAAGAAGTGTTTGCCAAAGTGTAGAGAGAAGAGAGCTGACAATGGGTAATGTTCAACGAAACCCTTGGTGCTGTGGGAGGCAACGGTGCTAGAGGTTTCTCCTTGGGTGGTTTTGGCTCTCGTGAAGTCTCAGTCCTAGTTCTCAGGGTTTTGGGGCTTTTGAGCTTGATAAAAGTGGAAGCTCAATTCCTGAGGACGTGAATGGACCCTAATATGGTTCTTTCCATCTTATTGCTTCTTTCAAGACGTATAAAAAATTGATAGTGCTAAAAAGTATAAAGGATTGTAATACTTTAATGAGATAAATGTGAGTGAACATACGTGATTCTATATTTATTTATAAAGATAATAAAATTTTGATGTGGTACTATAGAGTGGAGACACTCTAATTTTGAATATTTGAAACATTTATTTCATCTATGTTTTCTAATAAAATCCTCAATTTTTAGCGTGAAATTTGTGCTCGCAAAACATCAACATACTACCTTTTTTAACACTCAATAAAAACCATCTAAGTATTTTTACTTTAATTCATAATGAAAAATCACAATTTGTGACTTTGGTACAAAAGAAATTGGTTGGTAGATGAAGGTGCTTGAGTTTAGATGCTGGGGATGGGAGGTCAAATGGATTAGACGATGGTGATGGATTTTGGTATGGTTGCTATTGAGTTGCTGAGTCTGGGTAACAAACCATAATTTTTTCTCCCTTTTCTTCGTGATTTTCTAATTTTAAATTATTTTTGGATAATATAGATTAATTTTTTTAGGGTTTAGAAAGTAAATAAAAGAGTTGTTTAGTATCAAACATATCTCTGATACTAATTAAAAATATAAAATAGATTATGTGGAAGCGAATATCAAGAAATTAAAATAATTGAGAGGAGAACTAGAAATTTAAAGAAATTGACTTAGAAGTTTCGATTTAATCTAAAGAAATTAAAAGCTTCTACGTAAGAATTGAATTCATCATCCAAAGAAATTAAAAGCTTCTACATAAAATTTGAATTCATCGATTCAAGCCTGTAAATATTTCACTAAAAATTAAGAGAAATCTCAACACAAAAATTCATACAAAATACATTCTAATTTTTTCAACTCATACTTCCTATCTTTAGCTAAAAACTCGCGTAAAAGACAAATGGACTACAACAAGCATAATGTCAAATATCATCCTAAAGTTACCTAAACAACCATTAATAAAGACTTAAGGACAACAATAAAACTAACATAAAATAAACAACTAATTAATAGAAATAACATTAAATATTTAATTCTCATCCAGTAAATAGTAATAAGACCTAAAATCTTAATATATATATATATATATATATATATATATATAATGAGACCTAAAATCCTAACCTAGTAGGATTTCAAATGACTCCTAAACTAATAAAGAAACACAATGCGTAATTATCCAATATTTTAATACGAACAACATTAAATATCTAATATTTCAACAGTACTTACTCTAAGTGGTTTGTGATAATTATTGGTGATCATAATTGGGTGGGTTTGGTTTATTTGTTGAGAGGAAATCGAGAGTTTGTGATGTTTTTATTAATTTTCACCTAATGATCCAAAGTCAGTTTCAAATACAAATCCAAATCCCCAGTATTGATAATGACACATAATGCTTCAAGAGTACCTTGAATTAGTTCGCTTAAGTTCATGTATTCACATCTAGTAATGGGGTAGTTGAACGAAAAAATAGACACCTTGAATTAGTTTGAGATTTAATGTTTACCACGAACATGTCCATAACATTTGGGGAGATGTAGTCTTAATTGCCATTTATCTCATTAATCGAATGCTAAGTCAAGTTCTCTATTTCGAAACACTACTTCAAATATTCCAAAAGTTCTTTACAGTATCACACCTTCAGTCTGATATTTTCCTTAAGGTATTTGGTTGTATTGCTTACATTCACTCACGTGACAGATCTAAGTTGGATCTGAAATAAGTAAATGTATTTTTGTTGGGTATTCTTCCACTCAAAAAAGATATAAATACTATAGTCCTTTTACAAAAATGATCATTTTCAATAGAGATGTTACTTTCTTTGAAAATACTCTTTACTACCAAAAGCCCTCTCTTAAAGTGAAGAACTTGAGTGAAGATAATTCTTTTGGTCAATACTTAGCCTTAAGTTTGAGTCTTCATGAGACCCAAACAGTGAATCTGACTCAAACAGTGAGCTGAACCCAAACAGTGAACCTTATTCAAACCATGAGCTTACTATCCCATCCTGTTATATTTTGCCATCTTTAGAAGGAAACTTAAACATAGATATGGAAAAATCAAAAAACAAAGGGATAACTATTTATTCATGAAGGTTGAAATTAAAGAATGTAGAAAACTCACACTCATTGCATCAAGAGAGTTTGAACTGGTGATAAATTCGAACATCTAAGAGTCTATCCCAAAAACAAGTAAGCTTTGAGAAAACAAAATTGATCTTGTATACTTCATCCTATTTCTAGATTGTTTTCATATAATACTTTGTCCTTTGGGTTTTCATGCTTTTACCTCAAACTTTGATAGAACAAAAATTCTAAAAAAGAACTATGAAACCGTAAAAAATTTATAATGGAGAGAAACTGTGATGGAAGACATAAAGACACCTAAAAAATGAAACTTGACATGTGACAGAACCACATAATGAAAATACACCAGTTGGTTGTAAGTGGGTGTTCATAATAAAATACAAAGTTGATGTGACAATAGAACAGTACAAAACTCGTTTGGTTGCAAAAGGGTTAACGAAAACCTATGAATTGATTATATAAAAACATTTGCACCTATGGAAAAAGTTAAATATAGCAAGTGTGCTCCGATTACTATTATAAAATCTGGATTGGCCTATTCAACAAATTGACACTAAACATGCATTCTTTAATGGAGTATTAGAAGAAAAGGTCTTTATGACCATGACACTTGAATTCTGCAAAGAAGGTGCAAATACAATGTGTAAACTGAAAAAATCACTTAGAGCATGGTTCGATAGGTTTGCTAAAGTGATGAGAAAATAAGGTTACCAACAAGGACAATCAAACCATACATTGTTTTTCAAGCAAATTGTAAATGGGAAGAGAATAATTTTGATAATATATGTTAATGATGTATCATAATCGGTGACAATTTAGAAGAAATAGAGAGATTAAAGAAAACCTTGGCTATAGAATTTAAAGTTAATGATTTGGGACAAATGTGATATTCTTAGGAATGAAAGCTGCAAGATCAAAAAATGGAATAAACGTTTCCCAATGTAAATACGTCTTGATCTCTTTACTGAAATGAGCATGCTTGGCTATAAATCAAGATATATTCCAATCAAGGTTGGAAAGAAATTCGAAGACTTGAGAAAAACAAAGGACATAGAAAAATATTGTGAGAAAATCGATATACTTATCTCATATTAGATCTGACAACATTTGTAGTCAGTGTAGTAAGTCAACACCCTAAAAGGAAGATCACTTTTGTTGAACCAAAAAAATGAAAGGAAGATCACCTTGAAGTAATTTACAAAATTCTCAGATACTTTCAAGGGTCATCTTACATTGGTTTATTCTTCAAGAAAAATGAACCCGAAGATTTAGACGTCTTCATTGATGCAAATTGGGTTGGCTTAGTAGAAGACATGCGACCTACTATTGGATATTGCACCCTTGTCTTTGGAAAGTTAGTGAGTTGGAGAAGTAAGAAGCAAAATGTAGTGGTTAGGAGTAGTGCTGAAGTAGAATTTAGGGCAATTGCACAAAAAATTTGTGAGACACTATGGCTAAGAAAACTCTTGATGGAACTTCAAGTTTCAATAAAACCTTCAGCTAAATTGATTTTTGATAACAAAGCAGCCATCAACATCTCCCATAATCATGTTCAACATGATAAGACAAAACATGTAAAAGTAAACATACCAAAGAGAAAGTTGAAGATGGAAAAACTTGCATGATTTATGTTCGAGCGTCTTCACTAAAGGACTTTCTCGACAAAGCTTTGATGATTTAATTCGTAAATTGGATATAATTAATATTTATTAATGATGTGAAATTATCCCCAACATTTACCATCGATGTGAAATTACCCCCAACTTGTACTATCCATAGTCAACTTGGGGGAGAGAGTTGAAATCTGACCGTATATATTTGGGATTTGATTTGGTTGTACAATTATTAGGAGATTAGATTTTTATTTATTTTTGTCATAGTTAGGCAATTTTATTAGATTTTCTAGACCCAGTAATTCCCTATAAATTTGTAAGTAAAGCAGATGTAAAAACGCAATTCTGACATACAGAAACACAATTTCTAATCACAGTTTCTCTATATATTTATTTGATTTATAATTTACAGCTTGTTCCATATTAATTATGCTTTATATATTATCTTAACAAAGTAGCTTTATTTTATTTTACCTTCACAATTAAATATTTCTTACAGGGCCAAAGAACTTAGAACTTTCCCATGTTATACCCCTTTATGTTTTCACATTTCACTGAGTAGAAATTTCTCATTCCCACCAGAGGTGAATCTTATAATTTTTATTCCTGTGGACCTTGGCACGTGGTAAATCATGGTAAAATTATCATTCCAAAAGTTGCACTATGAAAAAAAAAAAAGATTAACGAACTAATGTAAGAACTCTTAGCTTTGGAGGATTTTGATATATAACGGAAAATATTTGTTCCTGAATATTATCAGTGTTGTTAGCCTGTAGTGTTAAAATTTGGAGGCGTTCTTAGCTGAATTCCAATTCTTCTGGAAGATAGAGAACTTTAGTGATGACTTATCTCCTTATTTCTTTCTAGGGTTTGACAACTGGGGGACTGCCAACTTTTATTGATGTTGGAAACAGCTTTGGTGCTGCAGCAATTGCTGAAGATAACTTCATACATCAGGTTGGTTTTTATCTTTTTATTTCCTCTTGTATGGTCTACCTCTCCTTGGTAATCTTTTGCAACCTCACACCCTTCTCTCTCCAATTGCAAGACACATAAGTTCTTACTGTCATTTAAGAGTAATACAAGAGTCGCTTGCAGTTGGTTCAAAATGGAAAGCGAACTGTAATGATGGGGGATGATACATGGGTGCAGTTGTTTCCTCATCATTTTATAAGATCTCATCCACGTCCCTCTTTTAATGTTAAAGATCTTGATACGGTATGCCTCATCAATACTTCACTCTCCAGTTAAATTTCAAATAAATATTTTGTTAGTAGATAATACTCCTTAATTATTTATGGCTAGAGTTAAGTGATATTTTTCTTTCAGGTAGACAATGGATGCATAGAAAACCTTTTCCCATCCTTGTATCAAGAAGATTGGGATGTTCTTATTGCACATTTTCTTGGTGTGGTATGGCTATCTTGCTTATTCTTTCAAGTTATATATACATTCAGAATTTAGATATCTTCAGCTGGAATTTTTTAATCTATATATTCTTCTTCTCTTTTTTTTATTTTTTTTGGGATAAAAAACAATATATTATATTAATTAAGTGATAATTACAAAGATAGAAAGTGAATTATTAATCAACTTACACGAAGAGAGCACCAAACTATACCAAATAATAGCTATAATTTTCATCCAAAATTACGATTTCAAACTTAACTAGGATAAACAAACTTCCCAATTAAAACTAATGAGAAATTGAGAATAATCTTATAATTCTTTTGAAGTTGACGCCCTATAGGATGCCAGAAATAAAACTGTCACAAAAAAGAACTATCATTCTTACTATAATAAACATTCTCTTATTTCTCTCTATCCACAACACCCAAAGAATTGCTCCCACCTACAGTCCTACCAAAACCCTTACCTTTGAAGCTTTACTACTCTTCCCATAAGAGTAAAAAGTTTCAAAAAATAAAAATTGATAGGATTCTAGAATAGCCCATTGTATACCCATATTGTTCTATAGCTTTGTCCAAAGAAGATAGACAATTAGATACAGTAAAAATAAATTATCAATATCTTCCGAGTTGTTCTAACAAAGAACACAACAAGAAAAACTTGAAAAGCTTTAGTTGAATTCGATCATTTGTGTTCACCCTCTCAAGACTAATCAACCACTTCAAAAAATTGACTTCTCTTGGAATTGGGCAAGTCCACATAGAAGCATAATGATCGAAAAGTAGTACATTGGAATCATCTATAAGAAATTCAAAATAAGCTCCATCTCCACCACAACATCGCAGTGTCGAACAAATACATGGTTGCAATTCGAATCTTGCTGGCATGGTCTGTTATGCCAGTAGCCTTGAAATATTGTTTCAGCCCCCATAGGAAGTTCTCAACTTCCCTAGCATTCCTAACACCATTGAAGGTTTTAGGCTTAGGAACATCCACCCTTTTAGCCTCAATGACGGTGGTTGTGCTAGTTTCCGTGGCCATAGCCCGCTTACATAGAACTAGATCACCACCCATATCCTCAATTCTAAGCAACACATTAGCAAGTTTTCTTTGGACAAGATCCCTTATCTTGGCAAGTTCCACCTTCAACCCATCAATCTCTTACCTTAACCCACCATCTAGCTCATTGAGGGACATCTTAACCGCTACATGGATCTCCACATCCTCGGTCTCCAAGCCATTGTAACGTTCCTCCAAGTTTTCCACCCGGTCAAACAGCTCCCCTAAGCTACCTGTGCACTCCCAACACGTGCTTCTAAGCTAAAAAGCATGTCTTTTGACTTGGCTCGAGATTCCTTTGGTGGTTTCCGAACTTCCTCACGGCCACGTTCCATTGTTGGAACGTCCATGCTTGGTGTAGCTGGGGCAGTGTTCTTTATTTTGCCAAAGATAGAGATGCTTTAACCGAAAGCTCTGATACCAACTGTCACGACCTTAAATTTCAAGTAGCGATCGTGCGGCACTTAGCACTGTCCGTTGCACTAAGCCTGCCTTTGAATCCGAATGAAACTCCAAAGAGACTAGAAAGAGAGTTTGTAAAGAATGCTTTGTATTGCTCTAGAGAGAGTTTATCTCACAAGATGCTAAGAATTCCCAAGATGATTACAAATGAAGACCAATAGGTCTATTTATAGTGTGGCACCAAGCTTAAGATTATGCCACATCTTTCTAGATCATTCTAGTTCTAGAATATACAAGAGTGTTCTAGTTTTATGTACAATATGCCACAAGGTTTTAGGATCTTCTAGCCAACTCTAGAATCTTCTAGGAATGTCTAGTTCCTTCATGCATGTTCTAGGATGTTCCATAAGCTTCCAGCAGCTTCTACATCCTTCAAGAACCATCCACCACGTTCTAGAATATTCCAGCCCATTCTAACACCTTCAAGCACATGCTAGTATACTCTGGAGCATTCTAGAGCCTTCAATGCTTGAGTTGAGTCTATCCAACTCTAGCTTCCTCTAGACATCTCTAAGTCACTCTAGAACTTTCCTATGTAGAAAAATCTAGATCCTTTAGGCAATCACCATTTCTTTGGATTTCGCGGGACAATTCGAGCGGGATTTATTATGCGAGTTCCTAAATACTTTCAAGCTAAGGCTACAATGACTATTGCATTTACTATTAACATAATGCTTGCACGTATTATCGACTATCAAACACCATTACACACTCTTTCTCTTTTTCACAATTACCTTCTGCACTTAATCTATGTCATAAAGTGTGTGATTGTGTCTACTACGTCCATGTTTATGCACTTTATAGGGACAAGCTTGATCTTCATACCCTTAAGTGCATCTTTCTTAGGCACTCTAACACACAGAAGGGGTATAAATGCTTCCACGCACCAATAAGTAAATACTATGTGACTATGGATGTTTGGTTCTGTGAACATAAGTCTTATTGTTATGAAGATATCTCTCTAACTCCTCTTCAAGGGGAGATTAGTTGTATAGAGAAGGAGAAGTTATAGTTGGAAGAAAAAAAGTAGATTTCTAATGAGAGGGAGGATTCTTTTCCTTTAGCATGTGAAGACTCAATCGAGCCTTCTTATCCTTGGGAGAATCTGAACCTACAAAACTAGTTAACTTGTTAAGGCCACCTCATATGCTTCTACCTTCTGAGTCAAATGCTCCTCTTGATGATACTACCATGCCTTCAAACGATTCTTTCGAGATTGATTCTGAGGTACATGTTTCTCCTTTATCTCCTACTTCTAATAAACATTTTGATTCTATAGTAGCAATACCTACTATCTTAAGTCCAACAACAAGTGACCAGGTAGGAGGTATCCTCTTCGAGCTCATAAAGAGCTTGATAAGTTGTGTTTCTCTAAGCCTTCATATATTATTGTTTATCCAATTTCTAACTATGTTTCTTATCACCACTTATCTAAAGCTCATTTAGCTTTTGCTTTTTATATTTTTTTATCTATTCCTGTTCATTTTTAGGAGGCTCTTGAAGACCTTAAGTAGAGAGTGACTATGGTAGAAGAAATGAATGCCCTTCAAAAGAACTGTACATAGGAGTTAGTCAAGTTACTTAACGGAAAGAAGACTCTAGGTTGTAAATGGGTGTTTACTATCAAGTTTCATTCAATAGGATCTGGTAGTCAAGATGCGTACTGTTCGAGTTATACTTTCTATTGCTATGAATCTAGACTAGCCATTACTTCATTTCAATGTAAAGAATACATTTCTCCAAGGAGATCTATTAGAGGAGGTGTATATAGATCCTCTTCTTGGGTTACCAACTAAAGATGGGAAGGTGTGCAAATTGAAGAAAGCTTTGTATGGGTTGAAACAGTCACTCAGGGCATGATTTGGCAAGTTGAGCCAATCAATGAGGGAATATGGTTTTAAACAAGCTCAGACAAATCACTCTTTTTTATAGAAGAAATGGTGTTGATATTACCTTACTTTTGGTTTATGTTGATGATATGATTGTTACAGTTAATAATTCTTAGTGTTGATGAGATAGAAAGGTTACATAATTACTTGGCCAAAGAATTTGAAATGAAGGATCTAGGAAATCTGAAATATTTTTTAGGTATTGAAGTTTCTAAATTTAAGCAAAACTCTTTTTCTCGACGGAAATATTTATTAAATCTCTTAACTGAAATTGGTAATTTTGCCTGTCTCCTATAGACACATTTATTGAGGTTAATTATGGTTTAGCTATTTATTTTCATCATATTCCAAGGAAAGATATCAAATATTAGTAGGAAATTAATTTTACTTGACTCATAACTAACCTGGTTTATCTTATTCTGTGAGTGTGGTAAGTCAATTCATGCATAATCTGAGTGATCGGTACACGAAAGTTGTGAATCAGATTTTTGCCTATTTGAAGTCCTCCTCAGGCAAGAATATTTTGTCTCGAAACATGGACATCTTGACATTACGGGTTCACCAATTCTGACTTGTTTTCAAGATGGATAGAAAGTTTACTTTAGGTACCTTATATTTATTAGAGGAATAAAAAATAGGAAGTGGTATAATTGTCCAATGCAGAGGCTGAGTACTGCGCTCTTCATCATGGTATTATTGAGGGTTTTTAATTAAAGATTTTGTTCAGTGAGTTTGGTTTTGCTTCTAAGAAGTTTATAACTTTATTATGTGATAATACTATTGTAATTGAGATTGCGAATAATCTAGTGCAACATGATGAACTAAGCACATTGAACTTGACAGAAACTACATTAAAGACAATTTGAATCTGTTTTCATTAAAATCCCATACACTAAGAGTGTTGATCAATTAGCTGATATTATGACTCATACTATTACATGAAGTTCCTTCCATACATCACTATCCAAGTTGGGTATGTGTGATATTTATGTTTCAACTTAAGAGGGAGAATTGAAATGTACATTTATTCTTAGAATCATTCCGAGGATATTTATTTATTATTATTATTCTGTAAATATTTGTATTTATGATTGTATTCATTATCTTTCCTTAAATAGTATTAATACATTTGTATAAATATCCTATTACAGTCAATAAAAATATTAAGCATTTCAAAATTAATTTTTTCCTCACGACCAATTCATGTCACTTGGGGTTTCATACTGGAGAAATAGAACATATTATGTTTTATAAATATCGTAACTGCTGTATTAGAAAAGTTAATTTTCTCAACTTTTCCTGCAGGATCATGCTGGACATATATTTAGTGTTGATTCCATTCAGATGCTAGAAAAGTTAGAGCAATACAATGGAATCTTGCAGGTCGGTTTCTTAAATTTACACAAACCAAAATTTCTTACTTTTAAATCGTGTATTTTTTATTCCACATTCCT
Source organism: Hippophae tibetana (assembly GCA_037013495.1). Classification (NCBI taxonomy): domain Eukaryota; kingdom Viridiplantae; phylum Streptophyta; class Magnoliopsida; order Rosales; family Elaeagnaceae; genus Hippophae; species Hippophae tibetana. Next base: position 20,483,888 of record CM072807.1, on the reverse strand, counting down.
AGTTCTGTTTTCCCCTCATTATTGCATTATTCTTGTTGTGGCTTCTTTTTTGTAATTTGCTAAAAATGTTAATTACCTTATGATCTCCATTATTTTGGACTAGTAAAAGTTCTTTCAAAATCAGCTATTGCATTCTGAGCCTGCTATATGGTAATCCGAGTGCTGTTTTTATTTAATCAAAAGGACTCGCAACAGATTATTCTGTTTATACTTTAAGCCTAACCTTCTTATATATCCGATTCTATTTACTTGAGGAACTGACTCTGCTTCAGAAAGTTGTTGAAGTACTTGAGAGTCAGTCTGGACCTGGTGGATTACATGAAAATACCTTTCTACTTGTCATGGGGGATCATGGACAGACCATAAATGGCGACCATGGTGGGGGGACTCCTGAAGAGGTAAATGCCTTTGCTTTCCCCTTCATTCATCCACTTATTTGATTATTTTAACAATATTCATGCTATTTGAGCTCATGCAACAGGTAGATACTTCGATATTTGCAATGAGCTTCAAGAAGCCTCCATCTCATATACCATCAGAGTTTGAGACTTCATCTTGTCAACTAGATCCGGTACTTCTCATATCCGAAAAAGACAAGTTTGCTAGATATATTCTCCCTTCCATTTGGTTTGCTTTCATACTCCCACATCATTTTTCTTCACTTTCTTCCCTTTTTCAACAAACTCAACTGTTACTGCAATTATTCCCAGAAAAAAAAATGAGAGAGAGAGATGAAAAATGGAAAATAAAAAGGAGGAATACCTATGGGGAAATGATGTATACTAATTAGAAAAAGATGGCACGAGAGTTGGACTAAGTAAATTTAAGTTAACCCAAAACGGCTACATCATTCTATGAGAGGATGTACTTTTATCACCTTAGCTCTTTCTTGATGTTCAGTTCCCTGTTTTTCTTCATTGATTTTATTAATAACGGCTACATCTCTTATTATTTTTTTTTATCTTCTGATTTCAGGGTGGGAACAGTATGTGTGTCAGCTCTATCCAGCAGGTTTTATGTGTTTTCATTTGTTAGACTTCTTTATTTTATAATTGAAGCTGTACATTTGGATATGATCTATATTCTTACTAGTCATTGGTTGCAGCTGGACTTTGCTGTGACTATTTCGGCACTACTGGGCATCCCCTTTCCTTATGGAAGGTGCAGTGTAAGCTTCTAGTCAAATTTTATTCACCGTTGACTATTTTTATTTCAGTGCTTGTGTAATGATACTTATATTGGAACTTCTGACTCAGCTTTCTTCAAATTTCTTGTTTCTCATCGATTCTGTGAGTTAAATGACACTGTCCCTCTGAACTCTGAACTTCTGATCAGATTCAGTAGCTTCATAATTCCTTAATCCTGAACGAAAGTTGAGGAAAAGTAGAAGAAATGTGAAGTCTAAATTGGATGCTTTAAATCTTTGAAATGATTTTTTGTTAATTGTTGTTTCTACATGGTTGACTCCAAGAATCGGTAAATATTGAATTAGCTTCCTGTTTATGGTGGCATGAGTTGAACTTTTCTGAATTCAAATGTCCATCCATCTAATATGGAATATTTTTACATGGGTATGTTATGCATAGTAAATGAAGTGTTAAAGGTCCGTTTGAAATTGCTTCTCAAAATCGAAGTGTTTTCAAATGAGCTAAAACACTTCTAGTGGTAGTTGACAATTTAGTGTTTTCAAAATTTTGAGAAACATCTTTAGTCCTTTTAGTTTTAGGATCAGCTACCAATTAGTAATACTTTTGAGAGAGAATTAGTTTAGGATGCATGCTCGATTCCTTAAATAATTACTAAAATACCATTTTAGCAATATCATACCAAAATACCTTCTCTTGAAACCATTTTAGCAATAATCCATGTATTGTGGACCTAGTTCGGCTCTATTGCTTTGCTTCATATTTTGTTTTTGTTTTTTGAAATTTTCCCTGGAATGCCACTCATTACAGTGCTTTGCTTACAGCATTGGGCATGTTAATGCTGAATTATATGCATTAGGTGCTGGGACATGGAACTTTAAAGGATATTCAGGAAATTGCCAATATCAGTCAAAGTCAGCAGAATGGATGCATAATTATGTCAATACACTATGCATTAACTCTTGGCAGGTATATCGCTAATGCTTCATAGTGTACATTTTAATCGAGTTTTTTCTCTGCTCTATATCTCTCGACTGGCACCTGCATATTGGGTTGAGGTGAGGTCTTCTCCTGAGGAACAGTTTAGGGGCATTCAAATCAGGATTACCAAACAAATACTACCTTTTCAGTGTCAAGGTGTAATATCTTTCAGTTGGGCAGCAGGATATTGAGTTTTAGTATAATATACTCCACTATGAAAGAACACAAAGAGCAATTAGATCAGTGTGATTACGTTTTCTAGACAGACATTGAGGTAGACATCATGATTAATGCACCAGGCACTCGCATGTGTACAGACATGTAAGGTGGGATGGCTGTCCCATTTGATAGGTAGTACAGCCCGGTAAATTATGTGATTAAACCCGTCTTGTCCCATTTTATTTGGTACAGCCTTGATATGGGATGTTACAAGATCAGGCTGACATACACATTTGTATCCCATTTAGTTTTTTTTTCCTTTTCTTTTACTTCTGTAAAAGTAAAATAAATCAAAGCTAAAATGGAACAAATATTGGACACCTGTGTGTTCTGTCTTCGTCCTTCACAGTTATCAGTGAGACGTGGGTTTTTAATTTTATGAAGGTAAGATCTTGGATTAAAGCTTTAAAAAACTCTTTTGATGATTATTTAATTTTCCTTATTTAACATGGGCATTATGAGATGTTGGCAATTATTTTTTTCTTTTGTATCATTCTCTTGGTAGACGGATACCAAATTGATTTATAAAATGATATTACATCAATCTAAATCCCAAATGGACTGCTTTTACTTGGGGCTGACTTTTAATGGGACGAACTTCAGTTGTACCATTATCCCAAGTGGGTTCGTTGGGAGATGGGATGAGGTGCCATCTCAACTTACATGTTTACCTGTGTACATGAACAAACATATATTGATAAGATTAAGGAAGAACAATTCATAAATGCCCTTAAGTTTATTGTTAGAAATTTCTGCTGCACCTATTTACGATGTAATATGCATTTCTCATCAAGATAGACATAGACACTTCTTTTTGGTTTAAATTCATTGTCTTTTGAATTGATATATTTTTTTATATTTGTTTGTTGATGATTTTGAACTTAGTGAAATTACCAGTATACATTCAAGATAACAAACTGATACAAATAAAAAAAGGCACAATAATGCTTCATATGGTTGAATGATATAATCTTTTTTGGATGAAGAAACATGAGGGGGTGGCCCGTTTTATTTGTGGTGTCTGTAATCAAAACGTTGTGTGTGATACCCATCAAATTAAATAATAGAAACAATGTTCATTGTACATTGGCATCTATTCCAATGACGTAGGGTTAAGAAAATGAGTAGAAACTTGTAATTGGCTTAAAAATAGAGGATATATTTGTTACATAACTAGTAAACCACAAATGCTTTAATAGACATACTTGTCTTTTTTTAACCCACCATGACATTCTTGTCATGTGCATAAAACGTTCTTTTTTTTAGGTGAAAAGATATATAGATGTTTATTCAGCGGCTTCTGTCATTGGATTTTCTAGTGAAGACCTGCTGCATGTGGAAGACCTATATGCTCAAGCAGCAGAGAATTGGTTGTCAATGAAGAACTTACTGATGCATAGCAGTGACTGCAATGCCATACTGCCTGCTATTAAGAGGCAGATTGATTTGTATTCTAATTTCCTAACCAGCATTGCAGAGCTAGCTCGATCTAAATGGACCGAGTTTGATTTACAGATGATGGCTATTGGTTTCAGCATTTTGATAATTTCACTTTTTGTTCATTTTCTTTTTATTATGAGAATGAAAAAACACTACAGCATTTCTTTCGCTTCATCTATATCTGGGATTTCCCTTTGGTTATTTTTGGCTATTTTTACGGTGGCTGTACGTGCATGCAGCTTCCTCTCTAACAGCTATATCTGTAAGTTTTAAGAATTCAGTACATATCAATTGCTTTGCCACAACTTATATTTTGCTTCATCTATATGCTGTTTGACATTTACTGCAATATTTTTTGTGGATGGGGTTGTTGCATTGGTATCTTGATGAATAGTGGAAGAAGGAAAAGTAGCAAGCTTTCTTTTGTCTACACTTGGAGTTGCTAAATTACGTGATTCTGTCTTAAAGAAGTCGTCGTTGCTAGAAGTAGGTATTTTATGACAGAATTCATTTCGCTTCAGGGATCTTTAAGGTTTTCTAAACATAGTTTCTTTTTATATTTAAAAATTATGACATAAAAAATCAACTATTATTTTTCCATACTATAATTTGTAAGGCGTGTCTTCTTTTGTAGGTGGTTGTTTTCCTTCTTTTGGTCATCATTTGCAGATTTACTGCTGAAGTTGGAACATCAAAACAAACTCCAGCATCTGAAGTTTTGAATGCATATCCTTCATGGATTTCCTTGGGGCATCCTGTTTGGCTATTTACAGCTGAAATTCTACCAGTTTTTGCCTTGATAATATTGGCTTTCTTGTTGTACAAGGAAATTATTAAAATCACGTCAGATTGGATCTGCAAAACTATCATCATCTGGACCAGTTTAAGCTATTTTCTTGTTGCAGTCTATTGGGCTTGTAGTAGTAACGTGTTGAATCTATCTTGGGTTCTTGAAGGCATAGGAAGAAATTCCATTCCTCGAATTATCTATGTTATTGGACTTGGACAATTTTTGTTACTGATGTCTGCCCATCACTTTGGTGAAAACAAATCTATGAATGGTAAGAACAACTTATTTGTTAAAACATTGGCCATGTTATCTACTTGGAGTTCAACGATCATTCTTCTCTTGGGAAGGCAAGGATCTTTGGTGTCTGTAGCTACCGTAATTGGAGGTGCACTTCCTTTGTTATTTATTTTGTAGGTTAGACCATATCATTAGTACTTAATCTTTGACTAAGTTTACATATAAGTCCATAAGCGCTTGAAATATATGATTTAGTTCTTAAACTTTCAAAACTATATTGATAAGTCCTAAAACTTTTAAATTGTATAATTTAGTCCTACAATTTTTTTAAGTTTACATATAGATTCTAAAATTTTGAATCATAAATTTATTACTTGTCAAACAAGGACCTGGCTAAACAACATTGTCTCTTAACTTTTATCATTTATACACTTTAGTTTTTTTTTTTTTACAAACTTTTTAAATTTAATGAATTTAGTCCAAAAAGAATAAATATGTTGAAGTTAAAAAGTTAAGGGACTAGATTATATTAAATTTAATTTTAAAACGTTAATTTTGACTACTGAAGTGAAATTTGAACCTAATTTGGGAATTTCTACCAAATTTGTTAAAAATGAAATGTTAGGGACCAAAATTTGTGGGGAAAAAAAGTTAGAACCAAAGTGTAGAATTGGTAAAATTTAGGGGACCATAGGTATTTTTTATCCTTATAACCTATTCGTGAAGTTTTAAATGTTTGAGAACTAAATTACACGATTTAAAAGTTTAGAAACCTATCAACGCGTCAAAGTTTGGAACTCATGAAGAGTTGAGCCTATTTTGTAATTGTTGCTATTTTACAGCTTAAGCAATGAGAATTTTCCTGTCATATAAGTAATAGTAATGAGTAATTTGCCACATGCCTTTGTCAATTAGAGAAGCTTTTCCTGGAGATTCATGTGCTTGTTAAAGTCTTGAGCAAGTTTTGTGGTCCTTTGTCCTGCTCAAAGTTTCTGTATATAACTAGTCCTTTTAACAGGTTATTGCATAATGAGGTTCAACAATACCAGACACAGTGACAATGGAGGTTTGACTGTTGACGTTCTTTCCGTGACACAGTGGAGTCTTTCAGCTGTTTGTCTGTTTTTCTGCACTGGCCATTGGTTTGCTCTTTGTTCTCTATTTATAGGTTTTTGTAGGGATATATTACTGTCTCTAAAGGTTCTGCAGAAAAAGAAATTAGGAACATATTGTTTTCATACTGAACTTTGGATTCTCATGTTTCATTACTCATAATAAGTTTTCTTTAGGTGTGCTTTTGATGGTCTAAGATATGGTGCTGCCTTTGTCGGGTAAGTCGTAGAAATGCGCTTAAATGCAAAGTTTGTGTATATGAATTTTGAATGAACAACTGGGAAGAAAACAATCACCTGCCTTTTTTCCCCCCCTGAGCTTAACATCATCTGATCATATTCAGGTTTGATGAATTCATCATGGTCCCCCAAGCAATCCTGCTTACAATTGATACATTTGGTTTTTCTATCATTCTGCCAGTATTTGGAATTCCGTTACTTGTTGCATGCCATGGGCAAACTGAGAATCGAAAACACAATATGTTTACATGTCTATCTCTTGTAAGTTTATCATCTATACTGGCTCCCAAACCATGTTCTTTATTCAGATTTTGCTTATCTATATCATTTATTCTTGGATCCTGGAAGTTTTGGCTTGCCTGATCAGAAAAAAATCTAATTACATTCTTCAATGCCTTAGATTTATATGATTTATGGACTGATAGTGGCAATTACGGTAACAGCGACTATGTTATGTGTCATAGTTCATAGGCGACATTTAATGGTAGGGGAAGACATCTCCTTAACACAATAGTTTACATTTATACTCACCAAATTATTCATATTCTCATGCATAAAACAATTTGTTTTTGCTTCAGGTATGGGGATTATTTGCTCCAAAGTATGTATTTGACATGGTGGCTCTTATCTTGACAGATGTTGTCATATGCGTGGCATCACTCTACTATTTTGGTTAGGTGGAGCTTGGTGCACCTAAGGATGATGATAAATCATTATTGATCCCTTTTCTTCCCATTTATTTTATTGTATTATTTTTACTTTTAATTTTTGATAAATCATCATGAACCTCTTGTAGCATTTGGAATTCCCTAATTTGCGTTCAGAATTAATATCTCCTCATTTTAACATCAGATACACAGCATAAAAGAATAGTCCAACCAGTTGTGTCAATGGCATGAGGTCTATTTAAACATGTAGAAGATCTAGGTTTCAAGTCTTAGTTATGGACATATATGACTTGGTACTTGTTTCACAAAAAAAAAAAGTTAGCACTCTTTTTGCCCTTAAAAATAAATATATTAAAATTTAAGATTTACTACACATAGTAGCCATGTAAAACAGAAGTAGGAATGATACACTCAATAAGGCATGAGATGCCCATTTAACTAACATATGAGCGCTATTGTTAATAGAACTAGAAATCCAAGAAGAAATCATACTAAAATTGCACCAGAATTTTAGCTTGATTAATATAATTTTTGAGCCTCTTAAGGAATGACAAAATCATTATGCATCTCCAAGTAGATATTTTTGGACTTGTTCTCTAAAGTCACTTGTAATGAAAAAAGTAGAGCGCACACTTCTTTTTTGACAGAATTTTCCAAAAAAAAATAAAATCCAGCAATCTTGTACTCGGCCAATGTAATCTCTGATAACCACAAAGCAGTGAGATTAAAATTAAGCACAAGAGTATCAAATTAATTTTGAGAGCACTAGGGTTTTTACCCCCCCAAGAATTAGGAGGATGAGTAGTCGTTATCCTTGAAGTTATCCCAAATACCTTTAAATTTGCAATTAAGAACATTTCTAGATTGTAAGAATCTCTAGTGTAATTTAGGAGTAATAATACTGAGATTGGGAAACCTAGAGTTGAACAAGAGGTCATGTTTATACTCTTAAAGACAACTAGGATAAAATCCGTTGACTTAAAGCAAATGGTGAAGAGAATTTTGACTATTAAAAATTTCTTAGAATAAGAACGACAAAGAAAATGAAATTAGCTGAAGCTATAATCACTTAAACCAAACATAAAGAGTAAACTGACAAAAAATAGTTAATTGATTTAAGAACAAAATCATAAAAAGGACAAGAAATATAAGGTAAAAGAACTCTAAAATTAATATTATAGGAAGATAATAACAGTTTTAGTCTTTAAATAAATACTTTAATTCTTTCATGAATTTTCAACATCCAAATTTTCTTATTAGGCATTCTATTAAAAAAATTCTAATTTTGTGTAAAAACTACTTTGTTATTGTAAATTCAAAACCAAGAATCAAATTTACCTTCTAGGAGGATAAATTCATTTCAAAAGCCCAAATTTAATTAATTATATAAAAATCCCAACATGTCTTATTTGAATTCAAAAGTTCACCCACCGTAGGAAATTGGTTCATAAAAATAATAGGTGGAGCATTTAAAATTAGATGTCCACGGATTTCAGAGAGCTCTCTAGATATCACTAGTTTTTCCATCACTTATTTTAACACAAGCCCTTGATTTTATTAAGTTATGAGATGATAAAATACCTTTTTAAATAAAAGAATCAGAAGACATTTCGATAATTAAAGAAATCTTTTGAAATTTCATATTATATTTGAAATATTGAATCTAATTTCTATTATCATTGTTGAGGAAATGCCAATCTAAGTTAGTGAGAAGGCTTAAGTTGATATCTTTTAGTTTTCAAAAATCTAAAACCCCAACATCTTTATTCTTTACGTAAGTAAATTTGACTAACTTTTGTAAGTAATGAATCTTGATTTCTTTTTAATCGAACTAAATTATATAGAATAATGTAAAGACAAAAGAACATATTTGATATAAATCACCTTTTCAACTTTAGAAAGAAGACTTGATATCCAATTATAAGTTTTAGTAATAAGTCTTGGTAATAAGGGTGTCAAAAATTGTTTTATTAAGTTATGATACAAACTCTTATTTTATTAAGTTATGAGACGAATAAATACATTTTCAAATAAAATAATTAGAAAACCTGATTTAATATCAAGGAAATTTTTAGAATTGACTAATGATAAAATTGATATTTTTTAACAAACTCATTCGATTTAAATAAAGAAGTGCATTCTCACTGGAATATTTATCAAAAATATTCCCAAGCTTTGAATAATAAATTTATATAAAAAATGATAAAAATAATAGGAAATCAAAGAATATTATAAATAAAAACAAAAAACATATTAAGATTTTTTTTCACATGATAATTAGTAAAAAAAAATTAAAGAAATTTAAACTCATTTGCGGTGTGTTAGGGGAAAATATTATATATGATGGTGTGATTGTGTGGGTAGGTGGAGGTAATCTTTAAGAGCTCTAATGGGGTTATCTTCTTGGCTACTTATATTTTCATAGCTAGATGACAAGTTAGAAGAATGAGATTGAAGTAAAGGTAATTTTAATTATATATTTTTTTAAATATACCTCTTTCATCTTTAGATCAATGCATACATTTTAGTACCTTTTTTTAAAAAAAAATCTTTTTGTATTTCTTTGAGTTTTTAAATTTTATTTAATTGTAATTTGGTAACTAAATCAAACAAAGAAATAGAAGATGATGATAAAACCAATATTAAAAAAAACAATGATGTAGCAATACAAATAGTATTCATAAGAGTAATTCCATGAAAAAATCATGGGACGATTCCTCCTTGAAAACCATCATCCAATCTTTCTAGGAAAAACTAATGACATTAAAGCTTTCAAGAGCTATCCTATTAGATAGAACTCCCTTGTATTTTACTCTTTCATTCAACCACATGATTGTTATTTTTTTTTAACAAAATTATATGATGAGTAAAAAAAGAGTTACATAAAAGAAGATAGAGTTGGTAACTAAAAAACTAATCAATAATATAAAAAGAAAAACAAAACGAAAAACAACAATTATAACAAAAATGAGTAACTACTAATTATTTTAATTTTTATATATAACCTTTTTTTATTTATAAATAAATGAAAAAATTAAAAGCAAATCTTTTTGTTGTGAAGCTTTTTCAATAACTATGCTAAATTTTGATCATGCTCAAAGTTATTATCATTGGCTAACTAAACAGTTGTTGTAATGTAGCTTTTAGTGTGATTCCGTAAGGAAGCAAAATTAATTAACAAAAAGTTATCACAAAATAAATAGTAAATAAAAATGATAATTAAAAAATAAAGAAAAATAATAAGAACTTTGAAAGAAAATAAGATCAATATTAAATATTAAGATTTCAAGATTTACTTAATTGTTTCGTTTTAATATTACCCACTCTAATTGTTATTTATTACTCAATTATTTGCTTCACTTCTCAAATAAACAATTAGAGAATATAAAATTGAAGATTAATAATAAAAACTAATGTATTTATTTTAAGAAAATATTTTTATAAAGAACAAGCAAGATTTATTATTGTAAGTTATCTAAGATCGACGATATATCAAAACGATAATATTTCAGTAAAAGATTAACTTATAAAATAAATATAATAATTATAAACTAAGAGTTACATGTAAAGAAAGTGTGACTAAATTTATATGAAACTGAAAGATATAATATACTAAATATAATAAAAGATGAACAAAATAATTTCTTAAAATAAAATTGTAATCTTGAAAGCACTTATAAGAATTAAAGAAAGAAATAGAAAAACTACACAATTAAGCTCGTTTCTAGCCTTACTTTAGCTTTAGCCTAACTTACAAATCATTCTCATAAATTCTATAAAGAAAGAATAAGAGAAAAAAGTAAGAGCTCTTTGTAATTTTTTGATGGTTTAAAGTATTGAATGTCCTATCTATTTATAATGTTTGAGTATGAAGATTTGTTAAATCTTGATAATATTAAGTTATTTTACCTTTGAAGGTAGTTTATTTAAAAAATATTTTTAACATAATAATTGTAAATAAATCTCTTATCTTTTCATAGGATCAAGAATTATCTAATTTGGAGTTTAGTACAAAACAATATACGAGAAATACTAATAAATGTTTAAATGTCATATATTTTGAATTTATGCTTATTTTGGGCATAAAATAATCTGATTCAGATATTTTTTTGTGAAATATGAAATTGTAGATAAATATCTTAAATTTTCATATCAACTTGAATAATCTTATTTGGATATCTAAATCAAAAGTTATGATCCAAATTTAACATTTTGTTTATAAAATCTTGCGAAGATATGTTGTAAAATTCAAATTTTAATTTCTTCGATGTTATTTTTTTATTTTGTTAATCATACGAGCATAATATAATCATAATTAATATTAATAATTATTAATTTCAAAATCTTTGAATCATAAATATCACCAATATATTGGGAGTAGTAATGAACGATTAAAAAACCTAAACCTTTATTTTTTCCAAAAAAAGAAATCTAAACTTTGATTTTTTTATTATATTTTTTTCTTTCTAATTTAGATGTTCGGGGTTATAAATTTATAAAATATTGATGTGTAAGAAATAGAATTGTGATTAAAATAAAGAAATATATGTGACATTTTTTTATTCAAATGGTAGAAAAAGGTCGAAAATTTGGGATAGAAATTGATTATAGTTGTAGTGAGATAAATTTCTTTTGAGTGATTTAGTTAAAAAAAATTACAAAATAACAATTTTTCATTGTGGATCTCAATAAATAATATCGTAATATAGTGACTATTATTGAACTACTTAATCAACTTCGATCTTCATCTCTTTTTGTTACCAAACAAATGATTGAATTAATACATATTAAGAATCTTGAATATGTGATCATTGAAACTAATCAATAAAACAATATAATATGTAATATATTATATTAACATGTATATTTGTGTGTAACATTTTATATCTTTTGTAATTCTAGTGATCCATCATATATAATATCTTATATGTACATATATCTCTAATAAAACCTATTACATCTACGTATATCTTTTTATATAACATGTTACATGTTATCAGTTAATCTGATTATAATTTGATTATAATATAAAAAATTAATATTTTGGCAATGGAACAATAGTGTTATTATGAAATAACTTTATTTTAAGAATTTTAGTTGAGCATGGGTCATAAGGAATTACAATTGCTAAGATTTATAGTTTTATATAAGGTAATTCGAGTTTCATATGTTATATCTATCATCATATGCATATATAATATGTTACATTTATCTCTATTTTTAATTTATAACATGTTATATTATCTGTATTTTTGTATATACAATGATCAATTTTTTAATGTAACTTAAATTTTGTCATTTTTGTGATCTAACACAACTAAAATATTAGTTTTATCTCTATCTTTGTTGCAATACATTAAATATATCTGTATTTGTGTATTTAATAAGTTATATTCACCTCTAATTTTTGTATGTAATATATTACATATATTTATATCTTTATATGTAATATGTCTATCTTTGGATCTATTTTTGAATGTAATATGGTACATCTATTTTATTTATATATGTAACATGTTACATGCATCAGAGCTTCGATAAGGTTACTATAAGGGTGGTCGTAACTCCAGTAAGATCACTAGTGGATAACCAGAGCTTCAATGAGATAGTTGATGGTATTTGTAGGAGAAATAATGGGTTTTACTTTAATTTAATTTCATGGAAGTTATGAAATAAAAAAATATTTTCGTATATTTATTAAATAGATGGATTTAAATAACATATTTATTATTAATTAAAAAAATTAACGATGCTTTGACCAAAAGTTCGATAATTTGAGATGAGTGTTATCTTTTAATAATAAAAAAAGGTCAATAATATAATTTGAGTCTTTTTAATGTAAAAGTTATTTATTGTTTTTGAAAGATAATGAATAATAATTAATAAATTAATAATAACAGTTATATTTCAGTGTTTGATGAATATATTTTATCAATGAATAAAAATGGATCATATATTGAGTGATTTACGTGCTTGAAATCTCAATACAATCAATGAGAAAAATTCTAATACTGGAAAGAATTAGAACTTATAATTCACTATGTAAAAGTATGTTTTTTGTCTTTAGTAGAGAGAAGAAAATAAAATCATGGCTATCCTTTTTTTCTACACGCATATATTTATAAAATGATATGCATCCATTTAACTTGGGTTAGAACTCTTTGATAAATTGTGATTTTTATAAAAATCATCTCTTTGGAACTAAATAATTGTTCATAAATAATTATAACACGTCCAAAAGCTACGTCTCTTTAAAAAAAGTCACATAATTTCAACATAAATAATAGCATTTAATTTTCAAAAGTTATAACTCTTTAATATATCTTTTACAAAAAAAAAAAACACACACTAAACCATTATAACTTTTCATCCAAATGTTATGAGTTGAATTGGATACATCTATGGACGAGACCCGTTTGGACCCAAATCCAAAATCAAACATCTTCCACTTACACATGGAGTATACGATGTTATGTCATTTCTTCTCATATCTACCACACTCACAAAATAGTTCATACAAGCTAATGGATCATGCTTTTTTTAGAAAAAAAATAACTTACATAAGATATCTTTATACTAACAACTCAGTTCTGAGTCAGCATGTAGACATCAAACCCTATCAGTACAAACAAGAATATTAATCTGTATATATAATGTCTCTAAATGCCTAAAATTTATCTGATCACAACTTAGTTTAGATATCTTGATATTATCTTGAATGCTTTACAATGAACAAACTAATGTATATCTTTTTTTCTACCCACCAAATGACATATTTATCAAATGTTATACACGCATACAATTTGAATATAACTCTTCGATAAGTTGTTACATGTTTCTTTAGAATTAAAATAATTGTTCATAAATAATTATAATCCATTCAAAAACCATATTTTTTTAAATGTCACATTATTTTAGTAAAATTATAACATTTAACTTTTAAAAATTATAACTCTTTTAAGTATATTTTATAAAAAATAAAAACACACACCGATCCGTTTGTACCATGACCAACATCCAACAGAGAGGGAGAGAAATTGATAATAACATCTGGATACTTTTAAAACAAAAGCCCAGCCATAGCCGTCGCGAACACTCAAGTCTCAACTCAATCCTCTCTCTTTCGTCGGTGGATTCTGTATCTTCCTCGTAATCGTCGGTAAGAGCCTTTCTCATCTTTGCCGTAGCTTGTTTAACTTGTATAGTCTTTCTGTTTGTGTTATTTTGTTCTATCTATTTGTAGAAATTTGTTGTTTGTCTTGACTCTTGAGTTTGCTGATGTACATCTTCAAACGTACTGTTGAAATTTTTTGTGAATTTTCTTATATGATAGCTTTGGAAGTTGTTCAACTTATATATTTTCTTGTTTCTTTATTTCAGAAAGTATTTAACCAAGAAAATAAGAAAAAGGGTTTTCTTTTTGATAGTGTTAGATGGAATTATAATCATTACTGCATGATTTTTTCGCTTTCTTATTGATGAAATATATGTTGGTTTGAAATTTAGAGTCATAATGTCTTGGTTTTTGTAGTTGCAGTGCTAGATTAACGTTCGGTTCCTTTTTCTTCTATCTGGTATAACATATGTTGTTGGCATTCCATATACATTAGACAATAGTAGCTAAGAATATAAATGATTCCATTCCCATCTTAATTTTTTGTTTCAATTTTATCCCAACCCCAAATATAACCATAAATCCTAAGCCATAAACTCTATATCCTATACCCTAAATCCCAAATTTTAAACCCCAAAACCCTAAACCCTATTTATAAAAATAATAATTTTAACCCTAAACCTTAACCCAAAAATATAATCTTAAACCCTAAATCCTAAACCCTATTTAGAAAAATAATTATTTTAGTCCTAAATCCTAACCCAAAACCCCAAAACTCCAAAACTCCAAACCTAAAATCTAAACCCTAAATCTTATAACCTAAATCCCAAACCTTAAACCCTATTTAGAAAAATAATAATTTTAGTAATATATTTTATTTTTTAGTAATAATAATTTTGAAAAATTATGATTCTAATAATATATTTTGTCTGATGGAAAAATAATATTAAATGATATTATTTAAACTTTACTGAATTCGTGAACCAAACATCACCTAAGAATATATATCGCATCATATTGTTCCAACACTATGCCAAAAAATACTTTTAGGACAATCAATTGCTTTTTTATTATGACCGTCGTACCCAAATGTGTAGGTAAAGTTATAATGATGGTCAATAGTTGCAAATTTTTTATAGCGGTCATTCATTTTAATAACGACCGTCATGAAACATTTTGAAGTTATTTTTTACTACGATGGTTATAGCACAACCTTTAAGTGAAAGTGATAAAAAAAATTACCTCTCAAAGAGGCTAAAATATACGCGTGTAGGGTTAATAGAAAAATATTTCACTTTATTGTTGTCGACCCCATTTCATTTCATTGCCGTCAATCCCTTTGCCTTTTATTGCCGTCCATTGGTGCTGCCATTGCTGTTGTTGTCATCGTCCATTGCTGCGTGACAGAGCTGCTTTGCCAAGCTAGCCTCACCATCCTCCACATAAGGTCTGAAAACAAACTTATATTGTTTGTGTTCATCGTTGCTCTTTCACTTGTTTGTATTGTTTCACCAGTGCTAGTTGGTATGGTTGGCTCACAAGGTTTTTTGTATTTAACAATCTTTGATTTCTTTTGTTTTAAGAATTTCAAATGGTTACATACATTATAAAAAATTTACTACGAAATCTACATACGGATAATTTTTTTTTTTTTGGGAGAAACATTTTTAATCTTCTTGTTCAGGACTGATTTACATGCATCCTTGAAGGTCCCTTTTGTTCAGTCTTAGTTGTACTATTTGGAGAAGCTGCCAAGACCCTAGCTGGTAATTAGCATTAACAAAGTTTTATGTGTTTGACACGCTTGTCTGAATTTGATACGCATACGCTATCAGGCAGCAACATGTGCTGTATGGTTTGCGTCATAAGGTCTGTATGGTTTGTGTCCAATGCTATTGAAAAATGCTTGGAGTAGACATTGCTTTTAATGAGATTTGTCTTCTTTCACCTCTTTTAAGTCCAGTCATCTCTTCTTTGTTTCCAGAGTCTAATTCTAATGAATAGTCATTGTCATAGTCTTGCTTTTCCCTCTACTATGTGTGCAGATTTGGTTTCTAGTGATACTGCAGGTCTGTATTAGTTTTTGTAAAACATCTTCTTGCTCCTTGTGCTAGTTGTGCAACTCTTGCTTGCAAAAGTAAATCACTGTTTTTCTGCAAAAATTGACCACCACTGATTTCTGCAGCATAGAATTTCATAAAATTTTTGCAGTAAACAGTCACAACCAAGTTTGTACTATGCAAATGCCTTGCCAAAATTTGTACTTAGACTTGATGAAGTGACGATATCGAACCAGACCTATGATTTGTTAGGAAAGGGAGTCGCCATTGATTCTCATCCATGTTGCCAGTTTCTCATCAAGTGTGGCTCCTCACCAGCCTTCATTTTTCCATAGTTTTTGGATATTCATTTCCCTTTTTATTGCCTGTTTCCCCTTGAAGGATTTTCTAATTCCTTTAGATGGTTGATTTTAGCCAATGTGTGGTTTTCAATTCAATATTTCTGGTAATAGGTCACAGTATTTGTTTCATTTCTAATAAAAAAAAAGTAACAATCTTTTTTTAGCCAAGATTGATTCTTTCACCGGAGATTATTATGAGTAGCTCAGGGTCAATCTCCCGTTTTCCTGTTCCTCATAAGAATCTCTCACTGGAAATTAAGGTAATTGTATTTATATTACATGTTCTAGAGAAATTATTTAATTTGATCTCAATAAATAACTATTAAGTCTGCTTATGTAGGGGAACCAAACAAATCTCATAATTTGCAGTTATGATGATCATCTCCTTGTAAGTATGAGTTTATTTTATAGCTTTTTGGGATTGATGGTGAGAGAGTGGATGAATGGTCTGTTTGTGTTTGGAAATTGCATTTCTTTACAGGTTATTGCAACTCAAATAGGAACTATGGGGACAATATTACGAGCCAGGTTTGCGTACTAATGTTTAACATTTTGTATATAAGATCAAACACGGCACAATGAGAAGAGTTTGCTTTTTGTATTGATCATGTGTTTCTTTTCATGATTTTTACATTTCTACTCTCAAATAGATTACCTTTGATTAGGAACAAGTAAGCTCGCCAACTTACCGTTTAATCCAACTAGTTTCATACAATGCTTGTTTAGTTTAATTGAAGCAATAAGACTATTGGATATTTTGGATGCTAAAAACATCTTGGTTTTTTGTATACATATCTGGGTGTCAGATACACTCATTTTTCTCAATTTTATATAAATTTGTACCAAATTAGAGTGTTGAGTACATACATGTTCATGTTGTATTGCTTTGACACGAGCACTTCACAAAAAAATGAAGAGTCGATGTAACATAGAGTTTTGGTTGCTGCTCCTACAATGTTTTTAGCTCTAATCTCTTTGAAATAAGGGTCAAATCTCTGAAAAGTTGCTGGAGTCTATACAAGTATGGGCAACCCCTTTTAGTTGTAAGATTTCATAACCAAGTTTCTAATGAATTGTGATCATGAAATGAGGTATTCCTCTTCACATTTTGTTTCATTGAGTGGAACAGGTTTTCTGCATCTTTATTTAAAAAAATGTTCGAATCAAATATGTTTAAACACAGATAAAATAACTCTGTCATTTACTTTTTTGTTGCCTCATTATCTCAGTAAGAAGATGTTTCCTTTCAGAATCTTAATCCTTATAAAAAGGATATAAAATAACGATCATGACAAGGAAGATACTGAATTGATTTTTGGAAGTGTTTCTAAATCAAATTTTCCACTTCCAGAAAAGAGGAAGCAGTGTTGACCGAGCCAACATTTGATGTTTCTGTAATTTTGGGCAAAAGAGATGAGGTAAGTTATCCTGCCTATGCTGTTTGTCGCATTTCGGTTTACTCACTAACCAGTGTTTTCTTACTTTATTGGAAATTATGGTGTAGCCAATGCTAGTGGCATGTGCTCGTCAGTTAATTGAACACATTAGGTTGGTAAACAAATCCTTGTTCCGTAGTCGATGTTCTTGCCCTGTATTTACTTGTCCTGCCTCAGCAGCAGATATATTTCTCTCTTTCACTTTTTCTGAGTCCCCTTGAAAGTGTCAAGGATTTTGTAACTGTAATGGAGCTTTTCATTTTCTTTTAATTTTTCAGCAGCAATTCCAGTTCCTCTAAGCCACTAATCCTTTCTCTTGGTCTTAAAGACCATTCAGCAGTACGAACCAAAATCCTCCCCGTCTTTTACCTCTATCACTTCTTATGTGTTAAGGGAAAAAGTTAATAATTTGTAACTTTGATATGTTTATGCAGGAGACATTGAAATGTATTGTTAGTGCAGTGATTGAGAATCGTCTCTGGTAATATGAGGGTCTTACAGATTGCTTTCTATCATGGAGTAAATCTTTCTGTCAACTGCCTAGTCAAGGTGGCATTTGAAAGTGCGTGCACAATAGCACAAGTGTTTTGAAAAGAAGAATGTTGACTTTTGTTTTGTGTATTATCAGTATGGATCATAATCATCATTGACCATTATCGATATTTCATTATTGACCGTGCAAATGTCTTGCCAAAAATATTAACTACTCATTTATTTAATTAGTTGCTTATACTATATCTTTTTAAAACTTTATTATGTATATTGCACAAAACAAGCAGGTGGTTTTGAATGTGGTTATTATGTTATCTTATTCATGCGGAACATTATTAACTACCTCGTTTAAGTATAACTGACTTGGTATTAATCTTTGATACTTGATTATTATCGATATTTCACATAAATATATATCTATATTTTAATATATTCTAAATATTTTTCAATATTTTGCTTTGTATATAATGAGTGATTATTGAACGTGGTTATTATGTTATGTTATTCGTGCGGGGCATTATTAACTACCTTGGTTAAGTATAACTGATTTGGTATTAATCTTTAATATTTGATCATTATCGATATTTCACATAAATATATATCTATATTTTAATATATTTTAAATATTTTTTAATATTTTGTTTGTATATAATGCTTGTGGTGGAAGGACAAGTTGTGGTATGTAGGACTATTTCAATTGAGACACGAATGGTACACATATGTGACTGAATATTAGTAGATAGTAGATTGTGATTTAGTCATTAACTTCAACATTGTGGAAAACATGGTGAACATATTTATATTTTGAAAATTTATAAGTTATAAGCTATAAAAATTTATTTCTTTTTATGTCATTGGTTATAAATTTTGTTCGTTAATTAATATTAGTTATTGATATCTTTTTTTATTTGTATTATCAATTTAATATTTTTTATATATATAATAAATAATATTGTTATTAAGATGTCGTTTTAATTGATTGTTATCATTATTTTCAAATTTCATTTGAGATTTTTTAAGATGATCGATTTGTAATAATTGGTATTAAAAAATGATTGTCATAGAATATATTTTTTTATGATGATGGTTGTAATTTTACAATGATGGTTTTTTAAAAACAATTGTCATAGAATATATTTTTTATGATGGTTGTTGTCATTTTACAATGATGGTCATAAAAAAATGAATATCATAGAATATATTATATATGATAGGTGCTTGACTTTTACTCATTTTTAATGGTAATTTTTTTATTTTTTTTAAAATCATTATGGATAATGCTTATTTAATATGATATTTGGGTATACGAGAGTTATATTATTATTTTTGGAGTATCATGATAGCCTTGCAATGACATTTAAGGATTGTTCTTAAAACTCTTTTTTTAGGGCGAAAAATAGGGATGATAATTCTAACGAACTAGATTGCTCGAATTAACTCAACCTAAATTGTTTTAACCTTAATTCTATTCAAATTTAATTTGTGTTGATTTTGAACTCAAATCAAATACAAACAAATTGGTCCAAATTAGTCTAAATTAATTTGAATTATTAAGTATATATATTTTTTAGTTAATTGAACTTTTTTATATAAATTAAAATATGTTCAATGATTACAACTAGTCTTTTAAATAAATGATAAACTAACATATAACTCACGAACACAACAAACTTTATAAAGATAATACAATTTCTCAAATATATTGGTTATGTTACAATATCTAGTTAATAAGTATCTGATACACATCATGTGTCTCTCTCGTAACACACTTATTATAATGACACGTAAAAGTACATATTCCATTCTTATATCTATTTTGATAGATTTGACCATAATATTTTTACTTCTCTCATAGAATGTTATGAAAAGTTAAATGAAGAGTCTCAAAATATGTCCATATTTATGATCGTTTTGAAATCGTCTTTTACTTCTTTGAATTTAAAAGAATTTCAACGATTGTTTTATCTCTCTTTAATTTGTTTTTCATAACATTAGTTAGGTCATCTCTTTCTACTCCTATATTGTTTGTTTGACTAAAATTAAATCATATTTATAACTTAATAACCAAAAGTTAAAACATTAAACAAACTAATTAAAACTACAGCACACAATATATATTTATTGTGTATAATAAGTCACTTTTGTTTTAGGTGTATAACAATTAGCTCTTTTTCAAAGAATATAGATTTATTAATACCACTTCACAAGTTATGAATATAATATTATAGTTATTAATATATCTCATTTTCAAACCATAATCTAACATTATTTCTTTTCTTTTTAAAATTTTATTTACAGTTTGTGTTTGTTAATATAAACATAACAAAATGAATAAGTTATGACTTATTAAGAACTTATATTAACTTTGAGATAATAACTTTATGTTTTATTTTAAAACAAATGATGTTCTTTGTAAGAATTGTAATATAACATAAGAAGATATGTATTTCTCTAATTTTAAGTTTTTAACATAGTATATAAATTGTAATATATTATATCTTTTTTATTTTATTTTTTTATTTCGAACTAATAGGTTGGCTCAAACCTAACTCATTTTTTTTTTAGTTATTTGAGCTAGTTTAAATTTAGTCTAAATTTAATTCAATTCATATTCTATGATTTAGGTTCAATAAATTAAATTATGACATAAATTAACACTCTAAACTAAAGTAGCATGAGTCATTCCATTGAGCTTTTTTGTGGTTTTTTTTTCAATAATTCAGTTAATTTAATTTTTAATTAATTTTTGTAATGCATTTTAGGTGGATAATATAGTTACAATGTATATATCGTGTATACAGTTATTTTTAGGATTATTATGATAATATGCTCTTATTCTATATATATTTAGGATTGTGATACCTATATTAGGGCTTTTATAAATACCTATTTGGATAATAATAAAATTAACCTCTTCATAATCAATTTAGTAACATAGAAAAGAAAAAAATTCCGCTCCCCTTAGCTTGATCTTGTACACTGCTTTCGTGGATCTAACTTATCTTCAAGATTTTAAAAGGCAAAAACTAGCCTTGAGGTTTTCTAATTCTACTTACACTTATACATGGCGTAAACATTAAGGCGAAATAAATAAATATAAAATATAAAAAAAAGTCAAAATAAATAATAACAAGTAATTATCTCAAAATAATATTATAGTAAATCCACAATAACCTAAACACTATAAATCATCATCCTATGAAATTCTAAATTTTTAATATCGTAGACAAAAGTCTAGATAATACGCAGATAGTACTCCAATCAGCAGCAACTAATTACAAAGAACATGAGTAATCATTCATATTGTTAGGATTCTTTGGAATAAAATAAACTAAAAAGTGTTGAAAACAAACAAAGAATCAAACTAAAAAAGGAAAATGAAATAAGTAAACATTCAAGCAAAAAAAAAAAAATGGTTGTGAAAGAGAAAAGGTGCTGGACTTATAAAGAAAGGAAGAAAGAAAGGTAACGTTGGAGAAGGGGTGAATAAAATGTTCAAACTTTATAATGAAGTTAGGGGACACATAAATACCTAAAATTTAACTCAAAGGGCCCAATATGCTAGATTATTATGTTGTATATTTAATTCAACTTTAAACTTATACGTGAATAATTATGTGTTATAAATGAAATATATTTAAAATTGATATTTAAATAATTTGAATTTTAGTGTAATTAATAAAATATGTGTTATAACATGTATAGAATATTTATGTTTAAAATCAGATTCAGATTTTTTGAATTAAAAAAAGTAGTATCAGCTCCTAATATAAATATTTTTTTTCTTTTTGTTGCAACTAGAATTTCCTTTTGGTATCGCAACTAAGGCTTCCTTTTGGTATTACAATTAGAGTTTCTTTTATGTTGTAACTAGAGTTTTCATTATCACATAATTAAAAAAAGTTCATAAATATTTTTTTTAAACTCAAAAATAATGTCAACAGTTAATAAATTATAGCTAGAGTTTTTTTTTTGTGATTCTTACATAATATATTGGATTTAGCACACAAACAATTTATTTGTTAGAGTCTAACAAGCATAAGGTACATTGATATTTTTATAGGCTTAAAGATATATATTTGAGATAATGGGTCAAAAATATCGATATAGACTTTAACCCAATAAGTTTTGACCCGATAAAATTGATCGATGATGACAACAGTCGATAGATTTGACCAGAGTTTGACTGCTTGACTAGTGTTGATTTTGATCCAATTTTTTTATACAACTTTAAATTCAAATATTAGCATGCTTATATATATTTTGAGAAGAATTAATTAAAATGAAATGCCTCGAAAGTGATATCTCTCATGAAAATTAATTATTTTATAATATAAACAATTATATGCATGTAACTTATGTGAATATGAACTAGTCCAAAAGAACGTTGCTATTTGATAAAATTGCATGTACACTTGTGATAATAAATGTGTGATGACTATTCATTTTTTATATGTGAATAATGTTTTGATTCAAAGGAAGATTTATTATTCAAAATGTTCTTATTGTCAATGTTTGATTACTAAACAAGATATCAATTACAAGTTAATAATTTTGTCCAAAAACAAAATATTAATAGAGTGTCCAATATCTTGAGATGAAATTTATCTTTATTTGAATTTGTTATTTTAGTTTAAAAATTTATGTAAGCTTTATGCCATGAATAAGAAGATAAAGTACATGAAGGACAATGTCATGTGGGATCTTGTCTCATTGTCAAAAGGTGTGGAACCCATTGGCTATAGATGAATATTTAAGATCAAGATAGATTCAAAAGGTGATGAGGATAGTTACAAGGCTCGTCTTGTCGCATAGAACTTTATACAGAAAGAAGACACTGACTATAAAAAGGCTTTCTCTTTTATTTCTTCGAAAGACTCTTTTAGGATTATAATAACATTAGTAGCAAATTTCAATCTTGAGTTACATCATATGGATGTAAATATGGTGTTTCTCAATGGTGGAATTGATGAGACGATCTATATGATACAACTAGAAAACTTTGCGTTGGGAGACCCAAAGAATATGATTTGCAAATTTAAGAAATCTATTTGTGGGATCAAACAAGCATCTTGACAATGGTATTTGAAGTTTCATAAAGTGATCATCTCATTTGGTTTTGAGATGAATTTGGTTAATGATTGCATATATCGTAAGTTCGGTGAGAGCAAAGATATTTTTTTGATTTTATATATCGATGAAATTTTACTTGCTAGTAATGATATAGCTTATTGCATGAAACCAATAGATTTCTACCTAATAACTTTGAGATGAAAGATTTTGATGATGCCTTTTTTGTATTCGACATACAAATATTCTGAGATCACTTTCAGAGTATTCTAAGATTACCACAAAAAAGATATATCGAAAAGGTTCTCAAGAGATATGACATGCAAAGTTGCAAACTAAGTGATACCCCTATTATTTAGGGAGACAAAATTAGTCTTAATCAATGCCTTAAGAAGGATTTTAAGGAAAAAGAAATGCATAAGATTTCTTATATGTCACCAATTTGATATATGCTCAGGTATGTATCCGTCCAAATATTTCATATATTGTTAGGATTTTGGATAGATATTTAAGCAATCTAGGAATAAACTATTGAAAGACAGCCTAACAAGTCTTGCAGTATTTACACTAAAGAGAATATATACTCACATATTGGAGATCATATCAACTTGAGATCATTGGGTATACTGACTCCCATTTTGTTGGATGCTAAGATAGGATGAAATCTACATTGGGCTATGTTTCCTACTAATTGAAGGTGCAATCTCCTAAGGCTAATGTCTATTTTAATTATGGGTTAAATATATATACAATTATTAACTATATAAATAGCGATTATGGTCCCCAAATCACACACATTATTTTAATATCATATGATATCTCATTGTTAAAGAGAGCAAAGAGAAAACTAAAGGGTTCTCTAAAACAAATATGCAGATGAGGAAGACTAACCACTTAGCTTTAAAATTAATTAATGATTATGAATTCAGGTACATAATAGTTGTCTTTTATTCTTGGTGATACAACATCAATACTCTTATGTCATTTTATTGTTGTTGTTTGCCTTTTAAAGCTACTATTTGATGTTTTTTGTTTGTTGGAAATGTAAGAGCTGAGAAAGAAGTAGAGTTCAAATTTTTCAAGAAATCTAAGATTTTTGATTTTTTTTTCTTTGATTTTTTAGCTTATATAGGTTGGACTTTTAATCGAATTTTAAAAAAAATAAAAATTAGACCCAATTTTGTAGTCTAAGTCTATCATTTTCAACTATTATCTTTTATGATGTGAAAGATCAGTTTCTAGTTACAATCAATGAACATATTTTGAAAAATAGTCTTAGTAAGAAGGAATGTTTTGAAAGGTATCTAATTTAGGGTTGATAGCTTTGATACCAAAAAAAATTAGAAACTCGTAATATTATAATAAAACACTTATGATAGAAATGGTGTGAGATCCTACTTTCTTTTGGAGCAACTACTTACGTAAATTATTTTATACCTCATTATTAATCGGGTTTGCCATACAAATATAATTAATTTTATGATAGATACAGAGAACAATGTCATGGAATGTTAGTGAGTAGTGGATGTCTAATGGGTGACCAAATTTATTTAGATGAATAAATGTGCATAACTTTAAAATTGAAATGAGTATATACCATGAATATAGATTTCACTGTGATAAATTTGGGATGTTGAATAGTGGATCAATGTTACTTGTATTGTTATTGGAGCCTATAAATTAGACTTTATACATAATTGAAATTTAGTGTCTAAATTTATGGATGATTTACATAGGTGAAAGAATTATGAAAAAATCGAATAGTTGAATAAACAATAGGAGAATCAATAGAATGAATACATAACCAATAATCTTACTTAAAAAGAAGGGAAGGAAATGTGACATCATATCTAAAAGATCCTACTTTATTTGAAGAAATTAATTGCATAAATTGTCTTACATATCTCTATTAATTAGGTTTTACTTTATAATTATAATTAAATATTGTGATACTTTAAATAGTATTTAGAGATTAATAAGTTTTCTTCTAGTTTTAAGAATTCTAAGGTGGGTTTTTAGCATAAAGGGTCTACTGGTGAGTGTTTGGGCTTAATGAGCATTAATATAACTAATGAGTTAAAAATAAACAAATTATCAAAATATCCTTATTTTAATAGTTTAGAAAGTTTTTAAGAGAATGACATTTTAGTAATTTAACAACTCATATTCGTTTGCATTCCTACATCCTTTTAATGGGTTCTTAACTTATATTAATTGAGTGAAAACTATTAAAATTTCTTAGTTGAATAAGTTAGAAAATGAAAAGGGAAGGGAATTTTAGTAACTTAACAACCCATACTCCTAAAATATAGTTTTTTCATCTTTCTAGTGTGTGCTCAACCACAAAATGTTTCCTATTTTCATCCAAGGTAACAAATTTCTCTTTTCTTTAGTTAAATTTTGGTTTTTGGGTTTGATTCTTACATAAAATTTGAGAAAACTCTTAGGTATTAGGATAAACTTTATGATGGAAAAGGTATTCTTTTTATCCAAAACTTATATGCTTAAGACTTTATTTTTAGACTATGAAAATTATGCTAGGAACTTGTGTTTTAAATAGAAAATTGATCATATCAAATTAGGTTTTGAGTTATATATTATCAAAAATATAAGGATTTCTAGTTTAAGAAGAATTTTATGGTTTGTTATTTGGAGTTTTCTATGCAAAGATATATATGTTTTCTTGCTTTATGGAGATCATATTGAAAATACTATTTTGGGCTACTCTATATTTTATTATTTAAAATGGTTTTATAAAGGTAAATTATATCTTGTTTTAAATCTTAGCATGTTTAGTTTCATAAAAAAATACAATTTTTCACAAAAAGTTATGAATGTTTTTCGAGGCTATCCCTAAAGGATGATAAGTTTAAAATCTTGTATTGAATCTTATCAGAGTTTTAGTATTTTTGAACTATTTCTATGATAAACAATGAATGAGTGATACTTTTTTTGAAAACAGATAATGTCTAGCTTTTGTGGGTTTTTATAGAACCGTATTTAGATTTTTTTTGTATAAAGTTATACTAGTCAAAACATATTTTGTACAAATCAAAATCCAAAGCTCTGTTTCAAACCAACCTATACTTTTTGATTTTGAAGTCTCTTTACATATTTTATTTCAACAAGTTATATTTTATTTTAAAGCTTACGTTGTCCAATTATATATATATATATATTATAGTTTGTCATTCAAAGTTATATAGATTTAAATAAGGGTATGGTTTGTGAAGATTATATTGAAAATCACGTTTTAAACAAACTTGTATTCTACGTTTTTGGAAGGTTTTATATATGATAAATGAGTGTGTTATATCTTGTTTTTGACTTTTTTTACATATTGTAAAATGGATATTTCACTTAAAGATAAATGAGTTTGAATGAAGAAGTTTGAAACTAGTAATATGATATTATAATTTCTACCTAAATATTAAAGAAGATATAATTAAGTCATTTTTTAACTGTCTATATCTTAGTTTTTTTGGAGTACTATTCGTCTTATTAGTAGATCAATTAGTTATGGTCTAGTTCTTTTTTTTTTTGACACAAATGTGATTATATAAGAAATGATGATTTAGTAGATTCTACATAACAACTAGAGAAATGTTGGTGATACACTACTTTGGATGTAATTTTTTTTTCAAATTTCATAAGCATTTGGTTATTATTAACTTAATAATTTTCATAATATTTAACTTTATTTCTTTAAATTTTCAAAATTTGGTATTTTTTTTATTAAAATATAAGTATCTTATTGTTAAAAAACAAATAATTGAATCTTAGGAGTGTTCTTAATTTTTATTCAAATTTACGATATATATATATATATTGATTAGAATATATAAGTTTATATTAAACTTTTAGTAGCATTATTTTAAAATATTATGTATATTATTATGTTAATTTAAAAGCTTTTACTTAATTTTGTAGCACGTGTATATGTTATGATTAGCAACATAGAATTTTATATAATGTTTTTAATAATAGTATTTCAGAATATTATTATGTATTATTTTTCAACCATTAAACAAACACTACCTCTCAAATTCAACAATAATATAATAAATAAATAAATAAATAATGTGCTTTTTTATGCATGCATATGATGAGTACACATCTAATTAAGACTTTTTTTGTCTACATATGCAAATAGTTCTATACATATATGATCAACTTATCATGTGTGCGAGTTTGATCATGTTTTTCTATATGTTATACTTTATTTCATATAAGCTATCCAGAGTTATTTTTACATGCATAAACACAATTACAATTATTTATCTTTCTTCCAAATTACTAATACAACTTAAGGATATTTTTATATTATAATTTATTTTAAATTGTTAAAGTTATATAGATATATTCAATAATTACTATTTTTCAAAACATGTCCACTCATTGAGTATCTTTATTCATCCTATTTTTTTTAATTTTTTTCTTCTCAAGTATCAATAGTTTTTGATTGAAGATTTAAGTACTGTCGTTAAAGAAAACTTAGATCAATTCATTTGTATTGCAACATATAGTGGTAATAAGAGTTTATTCTATTTTCTTAATACGTTAATATATTAGAGGATGTTTATTGACCCTATTGTGAATGCAAAGTGTATAATAGGTCATTTATCATTTAGTATTGTTATTCTTTTACAACTTATTGTATAATTTTTGAGATTTGAATTCTATAAACAAATAGACATTATATTATTTACAAGGTTATGATAAATTTTAGATAGATCTTAAGAATTTAATTTGAGTATATTTTCAGGTATGTTTATTTCTATTGGATTAAGTAAATAGGCATCAATCGAGAAGTCATAAAGGGGTGTTAAACGTAATTCGTTAACGACGTTACCACATTAAAAAAAGAAAATCTAAGTCTTATGATTTAGATATTGTACAAAATATAGATAATGTTTATCGCATGAGAGGTTATTTTAAAATATAATTTTGATATACTTCAATAATATAGCATGATTTTCCCAAGTTTTAAGGTACCTTAGGATAGGTCCTCACAAATGGAGGTTAAATGTGTCCTCCTTTGTTACAACTATGCTATTTATATATATATAAAGGAAAGAATCTATTATTCTCCTTTTTGTGTCATAGAACACATATTATGAGAACTTAACACATTTTTTTATCTCTTATTATCATTTATTTATTCTTTGCATTGCAACAACATACATAGCACATTAAATAGATATTAAGCCGATTACGTTGTCTTAGATTTATGTCAAATGCTATAAAATGTAGTTCAATGTAGGAATGGATATGAGAGGGTTTTTGATATAATCGTCTCCGAATCAAATTAAAAAACATATACTTGAAACCACCCGAAAACAGTTACGATTTGGGGACAATTTTTTACTCCCAGATAACGATTTGGGGCGATTATAAAAAAAAAACCCGAAAAAATTTGGAAAAAAATATAATATAATTTATTAAATATATAAAATAATTAATTAAATATAATTAATTTCGAGTACGGGTAGTTACGATTTTTAGTATAACAATAATCGAACCGTATCAGTTGTTTCATGTTCGATTTTTATCCAAAATCATATCCATCTTTAAATTTTACCGGTTAAAAATTAAACCATCGATCGAATAATCACGGATAATCCAACCCATGACTTTTTTTGCTCATCCCTAGTTCAACGTGGTTAATTAATTCCATTAATTCGGGATGAAGGTATCTTTTAATAAAAACAGTCCAAAGTATACTTTGGGCTGTACTTTTATGAAAAAAAGCCCTTCCCAAGCCGTCGCGAACTCTCAAGTCTTTACCCAGTCCTCTTTCTCTAGTCATTGTCGTCGGTGGATTCTGTCTCTTCCTAATCGTCGTCGGTACGAACCTTTCTCATCTTCGCCGTAGCTTGTTTAACTTGCATAACCCCTCTGTTTGAAATTTATTGTTTATCTTGACTCTTGAGTTTGCTGATGTACATCTTCAACGTACTGTTGAAATTTTATGTGGATTTTCTTGATTGATAGCTTTGGAAGTTGTTCAACTTATATATTTTCTTGTTTCTTTATTTCAGAAAGTATTTAACCAAGAAAATAAAGAAAGGGTTTTCTTCTTGCTAGTGTTAGTTGGAAATATAATCATTAATACATGATTTTGTTGTTTTCTTATTGATGAAATATATGTCGGTTTGAAATTTAAAAAGTCAGTGTCTTGGCTCTTGTTGTTGCAGTGTTAGATTAACGTTCGGTTTCTTTTTCTTCTATCTGGTATAACAGATGTTGTAGCAGTTCCATGTACATTAGAGAATAGTAGCGAAGAATATAAATCATTACCCAAATACAAGTTTTAATCACTAAGAATATATATCATTCCTTGGTCACCATATTGTTCTACAAATAGCTTGAGCCATTGAGCTTTTCATATGTTATTACTTCTTTGTTTTGTTTGTGTTTGTTTTCGTGTGTTCCCAATAATTCAATTAATTCATTTTTTTGATTAATTTTTGCAATGTAGTTTAGGTGTATAATATAGTTAAAGCTTATATATTATGTGTACAGTTTATTTTTAGGAATATTTTAGTAATATGCTCTTATTATGAATATATTTAGGATTGTTGTACCTTTATTAGGGCTTCTATTTGTGTATAGATACCCCATTGGGGCTAATAATAAAGTTAAGTTCTTCATAATCAATTTAGTAACATAGAAAAGAAAAATTTCTGCCCCCTTTAGTTTTGATCTTGTACACGGCTTTTGTGGATCCAACTCCTTTTCTAGATTTTAAAAGGCAGAAACTAGCCGTGAGGTGTTCTACCAACACTTATGTGAGGCGTAGTGAAATAAAAAAATAAAAGAATAAAAAGTCAACATAAATAAGAACAAGTCATTAATTATCTCAAAATAATATTATATTAAATCCATAAGAACCCAAAAGCCATAAATCATCATCCTATGAAATTCTAAATTTCTAATAACATAAACAAAAGTCTACAGATAATACACAAATAGTACACCAATCAACAACAACTACTTACAAAGAACATGAACAATCATTCATATTGTTAGGATTTTTTGGAATAAAATGAACCAAAAAGTGTTGAAAAACAAAGAATCAAACAAAAAACGAAAATAAGTAAACATTCAAGCAAAAAAAGAAAGAAAATGGTCGTGAAAGAGAAAAAGTGCTCGACTTATAAAAAGAGAGAGAGTGAGAGAAAAAAAAGATATCGTTGGAGAAGGGTTGACTAAAATGTTCAAAATTTATAATGAAGTTAGAAGAGAGAAATACCTAAAAATTAACTCAATGGGGCCCAAAATGCTAGATTATTATTTATTGCTGCTGTTTGCCTTTTGAAGTTTCTGTTTGATGTTTGTTGTTGTTGGAAGAGTAGGAGCTGAGAAAGGATTAGTTTTCAAATTTTTCAAGAACTCTAAGATTTCTGATATTTTTTCTCTGGTTTTTCAGCTTGAATAGGCTGTACTTTTAATACAATTTTTTTTAATTGAAAATTAGACACAATTTTGTAGTCCAAGTCCGTCATTTTTGGAAAGAAGAATATAAGGCTTACATCTTTTACGCTTTAAGGCATAAGCCTTGTTGTGTAAGCATAATAGACAAAAAAACCATAGGGTAAACACTACAAAAACTAGCCTCAAGCACATTTTATTTAGAAAAATGCCTTAACACGTGACTTGAAGCAATGCCTCGGCCATTTTTTAAAACCATGTTTCGTTTTGATATGTGCATACTATACACGTGCCAATAGTGGCAACAAAATGGAAAGTGGTAGTGGGCCCAGTGGTAATTTGTTTGTTGAGTCGGTTATTGAATAAGCTTTGGGTAGCAGAGTGGGTGCTATTCTGTTTCCTATTCTTCAACATTTCCTATTTTTCAGTGGCGTTATTTTCTCTTCTATTGTATGGCTATATATAGCCTGAATAAATATAATAAAGCAAGCAGTTTTTCACTAAACAGTTCCTTCTCTTTTTTATTCTTTTCTACTCCTTAACTCCAAATTTGTTCGTATAACTGGTATTAGAGCCAGGTTTTGACCATGGACACTCATTGCAAATCTAATGTGGAATTCTGCAATGATGTCAATGAAATCTTAGCACGACATGAGTCAAGCTTCGATCAAGTGAACGCTGCCTTACAAGCGGTGTTAACCGAGCTGCAAACTCTTCGAGCCTCCCGTAGCCATAACACTAGCCCTTTTGAAACCAATCCATTTGCATGGGATGAATCCTCACACCCATGTACTTCTCGCTCTAACACTATCAATGACCACCCTCATCAACACCTTAAGTTGTACTTCTCAAAATTTAATGGAGATGACCCAATTGGCTGGATTTACCAAGCAGAACAATATTTTGATTTCAAGAACATCGCATCAGACTAACAAGTTCAGCAGGCCTCCCTTCATTTAGAAGGCATCGCCTTACAATGGCACAGATGGTTGACAAAGTTTCGTGGACCACTCATATGGGATGAGTTCACCAAGGCTGTACAACTTCGATTTGGTCCAATCGACTACGAAGACCCTTCAGAAGCTCTGATTTGCCTTAAACAAACCATAAGTGTAGTAGCTTATCAAGAAGCTTTTGAAAAGCTTTCCCACCGAGTTGATGACTTGCCTTAAGATTTTCTCATCGATTGTTTTATTGCAGGACTTTGAGACAAAATTTGCATAGATGTAAAAATTAAACAACCTCGATCCTTGGCGGATACAATAGGAGTGGCTGGGCTGATCGAGGAGCAAAACCAACACTAAAGGCCTTACCCCACCCCATAGCTGGTGTGCTAGGATCTCCACGAACCCAACATATGAACCATAGCTCGAATGCTCAACCATAAACATTTCGTCGAATCACCAATCAAGAGGCATTCGAACGACGAGAGAAGAGATTATGTTATTGTTGTGATGAGAAGTTCGTTGCTGGCCATCGGTGGTGACGGAATATCCTTCAATGGTGAGGGGGAGACATCTCGGACCCATCGAGATGGACTATAAGCAACTCACCATAAACTTCAAAGTAGAAGGGATCTCCCACACCTTCCAAGGATTGGGACGAACCAACATTGAAGCTTTATCAGACAAGGAATCCAATAGGTTACAAGGCATTGGGTTATTTTTCCAAATAATTCCTTCCAGCAGTAGCAACAGCCAACCCAAGTCCTACCCACCTAAGATAGGCCAACTACCGGCAAAATTCTCCCATGTATTTGAATTACCCACCGAATTACCTCCAAGGCAGCCACATGACCATCAAATTCCATTGCAGTCGAGTGCATGACCAGTGAGTGTGAGGCCATATCGATACCCTTATTACCAGAAAATTGAAATAGAGATGGTAAAAGAGCTTTTGCAATCTGGTTTGATGCGGCCAAGAAACAACCCATTTTCTTCACCATTTTGCTAGTAAAGAAAGAAGATGGTGCTTGGCGGTTTTGTGTGGACTATCGAGCTCCGAATGACATCACAATTAAAAATAAATATCCAATTCCCGTTATTGACGAGCTATTAGATGAACTTCATGGAGCCAAATTCTACTCTAAGTTGAATTTACGGTATGGGTATCATCAAGTACGAGTGCACGAAAATGACATTCCTAAAACAACATTCCAGACACACGAAGGCCATTACAAATTTCTAGTGATGCCATTTGGCCTCAATAACGCACCAACCACCTTCCAAAGTCTCATGAATGATCTCTTCCGCCCCTATCTTCGGAAATTTATTTAGGTTTTCTTTGATGACATTCTAATATATTCAAGATCATCGGTAGACTATCTTGCACATCTACAAATTGTTCTCCAAAACAGTTTGTTTGCAAAAGAATCAAAATGTTGATTCGGTGTTTTATAGGTGGAGTACTTGGTTCACATTATTGTGGAGCAAGGCGTATCGGTTGATCCAGCCAAACTACAAGTTGTCATTGAGTGGCCAACCCCAACAATAGCAAAAGGAGTTCGTGGGTTCCTCGATTTAGTAGGCTATTACATGAAATTTATCTGTCATTTTGGAAGTATAGTAGCTTCTCTGACTCGACTCTTGAGCAAGGATGGATTTCAATAGAATGAGGCAGTAGAGATGGCCTTCAAACAATTAAAAGAAGCTTTGACGTCACCACCAATTTTACCCCTTTTCGATTTTACTCAACGATTCGTGATTGAATGTGATGCAAGCGGAATCGGACTTGGTGCAATTCTTACCCAAGAAAACAGACCAATGGCATATTTTAGCAAAACATTGAAGGATTCGACCTTAGCATTTTTCACCTATGAGAAAGAAATGTTAGCTTTTGTCAAAGCAATTAAGATATGGTGTCCATACTTGCTTGGGAAACCATTTACAGTCCACACTAACCAAAACGTCTCAAGTACCTATTGTAGTGACGAAATTTTACACTAGCACAATGGCCGCAAAACTACTTGGTTATGATTATGAAATTCAGTATAAACGTGGGCTTGAAAATCAAGGTGCATATTCTTTTTCACGTGTAATTGAATTCCAATTTTTATCCATTTTTTAACCACGTGTAGATTGGTGGCCAGTGCTTCAAAAGGAAGTCCAATAAGACTCATTTTATGAAGGATTATTACAAAAAAAAACCTTTCCAGTTGCGCACAAGTTGCTCCAACGTGATGGAGTATGGCTCAAGGGAGACAGTGTATTTGAGCCCTAACTCATCCTTGATTCTGAAGATAATGGCTGACTGCCATTCGTTGCCAATAAGTGGGCACTTTGGGTTCCATAAAACCATCTCTCGTATTAGAGTTTTTTTGGTCTAATATGCGCCGGATGGTGAAGGATTTTTTGCAGCAATGTGATATCTATTAGCAGTTCAAAATTGATTGTATGAAGCTGGCAGGGTTGCTTTAGCCGCTACCTTTACCTACCCAAACGTGGATTGATGTATCAGTAGACTTTATTGAGTGGTTAACATCTTCTATTGGATATACTGTCATCATGGTAGTCGTCGATCGCTTGACAAAATATGCTCACTTCGTCGCCTTGAAACACCCATTTATTGCTATAATTGTTGCCAAGGAATTTTTTGCCAATGTGGTTCGCCTGTTCAATATTCCAACATCAATTGTCAGTGATCGTGACAAGGTGTTTATCAGCTCCTTTTGGTGAGCATTGTTCCAACTGCAGGGAACCAAGTTGTGTATGAGCTCAAGTTACCATCCTCAATTCGACGGTCAAATTAAAGTTGTCAATTGAACTTTGGAGCAATATTTACGATGTTTTGCAGTTGACCAGTCGCAGAAATGGATCGAATGCATTCCCTAGGTTGAGTTTAGCTACAACACTTCAACTCACTCCTCCACCAAGATGACACCCTTTGAAGCTATTTATGGCATTCTGCCTCCACGTCTATTAGCCTATGTACCAGGTACTTCCCACGTCCAAGCAGTAGATGAGTACCTACGTGATCGAGATGCTATCCTACATGAGTTGCGACATAACTTTTTGTAGGTTCAAGATCGGATGAAATGTCAAGCTGACCAACACCGGCGCGAGGCCTCTTTCTTTGTGGGAGATTATGTGTATCTGAAACTTTAACCATATAGACAAACTTCTGTGGCTTTTCGTTCCTTCATGAAGCTTGCCCTACGTTTTTTTGGTCCATACAAATTCATTGCGAAAGTTGGTCCCGTGGCTTATAAACTGGCTTTGCCTCCTGGTTCTCAAATTCATGATGTGTTTCATGTCAATTTGTTAAAGAAGCATCTGGATCAGTCGCTCCAACTTTCACCCAACTTCTCCCTGTCTCAGATGCTTCAATTGTCCTTCCACAACCTGAAGCTATTTTAGCTCGACGTGTGATCCAGAAGGGTAAATACTGCCCAAAATCTGAAATCCTGGTGAAGTGGGCTGATGTACCAGCATAAGATGCCACCTGGGAGAATGAATGGCATTTCACCAAGTCATATCCTGATTTCATCCTTGTGGACAAGGATCCTTAAGCGGTGAGGAATGATATGTGCATACTATACATGTGCCAATAGTGGCAACAAGATGGAAAGTGGTTATTCTTTAGCATTTCCTATTTTTCAGCTTTGTTGTTATTTTCTCTTCTATTGTATGGCTATATATGGGTGCTATTATGTTTCCTATTCTTTAGTATTTCCTAATTTTCAACTTTGTGGAGGGAGGGATGGAGGGAGGAAGAATTTGACCAACAGAGAATTTGAAATTTGTATCTGAAGTTGGAAATTCAGAATTTGGGAGATTGCGACTACTATCTTGAAGCTCATTTTCATCGATTCTGTGCTAATTTCTTCAGTAATTCAAAGAAAGAATTTCGCTTTCAAAATTCCAAAGCAAAGATATTTTTCCTTAAATCTGTGAAAAATATTTTCTCATTTTCCTGTTTGCTTACTTAGAGGAGTTGGGAAATACTTGACTTTTATTTGTGATTTATCCAGACGTCACACTTCAATGGACAAGTATTTAAGTCATGTTTATTTTGAGGACATGCTTCGTATTTAGAGAGACTTAATTTAGGACATTTACTTTAATTCGGGCATTTTTTTACATATATATATTTTGCATTTGTCTTTTGTCTTGTTTGATGGAATGATTGTTGATAAATGTGTAGATATGTTTGGAAGATTTTCTTTGCGGGTTTTGATCACTCTGTATTTGCCAAGATTGATTATTGGAGGAAGATGTATTAGAGAGCAAGAGAGCGGAATCTGTTTGATGAAATGCTTTAGAAGTTCTTAAAAGTAATAGCAGTACTCAAATTCAAAACGTTCCATAATTCGTGGTCAAAACATAATGTTTGACTCTCTTTGTTATTTCTATCACGTATCTGATATAGAGAAATACTTGCTCAACGATGCTTAGTGGAATCTAAAATTCCCATTCAATTGAACTTTTTATTTTTATTTTTACTCTTTCTAAGTCGGCCAAATACCAATTTGGTTCACTATCTTTTCTAATATGATTATTTAGTACCCATCCTTTAACTTGGCTAGTTTGGTACCCTACATTTTTAAATTGGACCAAATTAATCTTCAATTAGAGCAATTTAGTGATGCACCTTTTCTAATTTGACCAATCAAGTCATTTTCATTAGAAAATCAACAAAAAAAGATCATGTGCAAACACAGATATTTCATTCATTCTTGTCTAGTTTAATCTTGAGTTATAGAATACAGTTATTACACATCGACTTTTCTCTAAATGGAAATTCATAAATTGGACTAGGTCGAATTAGAAAAGTTTGGGTATCAAATTTGTTAAATTACAGGATAAGGAACTACTTTGGTCAAAATACGAAAATACATGGTACAAAATTTGTCAATTTAAAAAGATAAGGTACAAAATCGGTCAATTAAAAGTTAAGGTACAAAATCAGTGAGTTGGAAATTTTGTTTACCAAATTGGTATTTCAGCCTTTTGATTATTAATTTCAGTGTTATATTTTTCTGATTGTTTATGAAAATGGAGAAAAACTGTAGGAACCTTTATTATTGAAGTTACATTCTCCCAAAATTTGTTAAAATGAGTCTATGCCTACTATGCTGTTTAGAAATCTCCATTTTTGTTTTAGACGGATAATGCCTATACTTGACGTCCACAATTTTGTGTGGTTTGGGGAAATTGTTGTATGCAAGCACTCTACTGCTGCAACCTCCTTTAGGTAGCGTTTGGTTCGTGGAATGGAATGTAATCGGAATCGGAATCAGAATGGAATGGAATGGAAAGGAAACAATTTTGTTTGGTTTGACCACTGGAATCAAGCTCAGAATCAGTATTATAGTGTTTGGTTTGCCACTGGAATGGAATGAAAAAAGCTGTAAATGACCTTAATACCCCTACATGCTGTAAAGTTCAAATAATGTCATTTAATTACTATTTTTTCGTCAGACAAAATACATTATTGAAATCATTATTTTTCTAAATAAGTATTACTTAATTAAAAAGAAATATATTATTAAAATTATTATTTTTCTAAATAGGGTTTAGGGTTTTGAGGTTTGGGATGTGTGATTTAGGGTTTAGGGATTTAGGATTTGGGGTTATATTTGTAGGTTAAGGTTTAGGGTTAAAATTATTATTTTTCTAAAAATAGTTTAGGGTTTTAGAATTTTGGATTTAGGGTTTTAGGGTTTTAAGGTTTAGGGTTTATGGTTTTAGGATTTGGAATTTGGGGTTTAGGGTTTTGGGATTTATGTTTTAGGGTTTTGGGTTTTGGGATTTATGTTTTAAGGTTTAGGGTTTATGGTTTAGAGATTTGGAGATTTGGGGTTTAGGGTTTTAGGGTTTAAGGTTTAGGGTTTAGGGATTTGGGGTTTAAGGTTTAGGGATTTAGGGTTTAGGGTTTTAGGATTTGGAATTTGGGGTTTAGGGTTTAGGGTTTTGGGATTTATGTTTTAGGGTTTTGGGTTTTGGGATTTATGTTTTAAGGTTTAGGGTTTTAGGGTTTTAGGGTTTAGGGTTTAGGGATTTGGGGTTTATGGTTTAGGGATTTGGGGTTTAGGATTTAGGGTTTTAGGATTTGGAATTTGGGATTTAGGGTTTAGGGTTTAGGGATTTGGGATTTATGTTTTAGGGTTTTGGGATTTATGTTTTAAGGTTTAGGGTTTAGGGATTTGAGGTTTAGGGTTTAAGGTTTTAGGATTTTAAGATTTGGATTTAGGGTTTTGAAATTTTGGGTTTAGGGTTTAGGGTTTTGGAATTTTGGGTTTGAGAATTTGGGATTTGAATTTAAAGTTATATTTTAGGTGAGGGTAAAATTGGAAAAAAAAAGTTTAGATGGGAATGGAATAATGATTACCAAAGGTGGGAGAAGGAATTGTGATTCCTTTTCTTTTAGTAATCAGATTCCATTCTGCTCTCCATTCCGTCCAACCAAACACACAAAATGGAAGGAATCAATTCTGATTCTATTCCATTCCCTCCAACCAAACGTGAGGTTAGAGCTTCAAATTTCCCATGCTGCCTGCATTGGTGCTACATCTTTCTAAATTATGTTCTGATCCTCTTTAAAATATCTGTAATGCCACTTAAGTTCCTTACTCATTTAAATACCTACCTAATCCTGCCAAAATTATTCCTTCCAACCTAAAACTCGGGCGTAATTTTTAATGAAAATAAAATGCATGTCTGATCTCATGAATTCTTTGACCCAATTTTGGCTATTCTGGTGTAAGTGTTGTTGCACTAATTTCTAGAATGGCTCGCGGGGAGTTGGATGTTGAAGCTCTTAGTGATGCACTGTGCTCTTCAGCCCAACTATCTGAAGATATGGCTGGGATTGATGAAGGTGGGGGTCTGCAGATCTCCTGCTTCAGTGAAGTTGTAGATGATGCTACCCTCCACTTCCAAATAATTTGTCTTTCTAAGCAGGTAGATAATAATTTATCCATTTATTTGGTTTTTTTATATTTTATTTCTTGAGAAGTAATGATGCATTTATTCATAAGTTTGTGTTTGGTGTTGATAGATATATGTCTGGGTTGGTTGCAATTCTGCGAAGTTCAGACACTTGTATGCAGCTGCACCTACACGCCCTGTATGCTAACATTAGATTCATTCTGATATCTCCCCTCTCCTTATCCCACACTGCTTTCTCCCCTTCCCTCACATTCATAATTGGCTACTAAATTGCAAGTCATGCTCATGAAATTTGTTATCCTACACAGAACAATGCAGTGAGTACTAGTTGTGTGCTAGGTGGGGTATCTGATAACACAGGTTCAAGCATTGCTCGACACTTGGGTAGTACAAACACTCTTTTAAACTATCCAGAATAGTCCTATGTTTGTATGATGTTATACTTTATTAAAAAATGGTGGTTGTCTTATCTAAAAAAAGTTGGTGCTTGACTTACCCAGCCACTGCTCTTCTACAGTTTTAAAAACGGGGCTCCCCATAATGCTCGCTTGCAATATCCCAAAGAATTCTCCCATAATTGAGGTTTGAACTAAACTTTTTCTGTTGCGTTTTCATTTGCATGCAAAATCATTGACTAAGGCTTTTATATTTCTCAATTTCACTTATTCTATTCTTTTTAATGTTCTGTTTTTGATGACATGATAGGCAGCTGCAGAGAAGATTCTGGTGCATAAACTAATCAGTCTTGGTTATACAAAGCCAAAACTACAAATATCAGCTTCGTAACTGTGAGCTCTAGCAACTCTAAGATAAATAAATTTTCACATTTAGTTATTTTTGTTAACACAGTACCGGCTATTTTTGTTAACACAGTACCGGCTATTTTTGTTAACACAGTACCAAAGGCTTCTCTGTGCTGTACCACATAAAGACATCCTTCATCTTCGTCGTCATTGTTGTATGCTTCATAGACAGACCAGACGGCTGGCTGAAGACCAAGATCACAAGTAAAATTATTTGGAAGAAGAGTAACACTAACTCCATTAGAAATGTATAGTATGATATTCCTTTTTACCCCTTCAAAGTAAGGTGTTCACGTATACAATATGGTTTTGGGCTCAAATTCATCCTGCTGCTTAACATATGTATAAATCGTCGAAATGACAGTGTCTCTGGAACAAGTTATTTGGAGGAAGAGAAACTTTAAATGAATATAAATTTGCACTCTAATTATGGTGTGCCTACGCCAGACTTTTCTTTAAAAATTAATAAATTTTATCATTTTAAAAGTTATTTTGTTATATGTTATGAATGCAGCTAAAAACTTTCTGTGCATTTAGTATTTATGGCAGAGAGAATAAGAAAACGCCAAGTTTTAACTGGTAAAATTGTTGAGATGTATCAATCATAGTTCTCATTTAATTTATTTTCGAGTCAATGTACGTAGTAACATCTCTTGATTAAAAAAAAATTGATTACCACTTAATATTTAAAATTAATAATTAATTCCCATTTAAAAAATTGGTGTAAAAATAAAATATTTTTTATTACAATTTGATGTATACAGTGATTCTAAGGTATTTAATTGATTTGATAATTATTTTATCATTTTATATCTTTGAATTTACCTTCAATCAATATATTAGGTGAAAATCATTCAAACAAAAAGACAATGATTTTTATCCAAATACATTATTTCTTGCAATTTTTTTTATTGTTCATTAAGATATTTTCAATTCAATAATGTATGACCATCATCTAATTTGAGACCAGCTAATGCCTTTAGTTCTAAATGAAAATATGAATAAAATAATAACAACAATGAAGCAATTAATTATCACTAATAAAGAATAATTCAAATGTAATTATTTGTAAGTAGACAGCCAACATCTTCTCAGTTGGTCCATGAAAAAAAGTCAACAGAGCC
This sequence comes from Hippophae tibetana, assembly GCA_037013495.1. NCBI lineage: Eukaryota > Viridiplantae > Streptophyta > Magnoliopsida > Rosales > Elaeagnaceae > Hippophae > Hippophae tibetana. Next base: position 20,443,293 of record CM072807.1, on the reverse strand, counting down.
ATGTAGTATGTTCATAAATATTTTTCAAGGAACAATCTTTACAAAATTACCCAGAAAAAAATTGCACAATTGATTTTACAGAACATATTGTTATCATAATATAGTCAAAATTTAGTCAATATCTCATCGTTTGAATTGAAATCAATAACATATACTAAGAATATTCTTTGATATGATATTATTGATGAGCGAAAACCGACATCGTCGATTCTTGACAATACTTTGGTTTTAATATTTATAAAACTCTCGCAAGTGCACGAATCATTTCGAAGAAAATGATAAGTATACTCACAAGGTCGATCTAAGGAAGGAATGTATGTGGTTTTTAATTTATTATTCAAACTTTTAAAAACGAAATTAAATCCTAAACATCCTGTCACGATAGTTTGGTTTTTGTGTTCCTAATCTAATAACATAAAATAAACATATATACAGATTAATTAAATATAATCTAATAACATAAAAATAAACATATATACAAATTCAATAAATAATTATCTAAAAATAAACATATATACAGATTCAATAAATATTCATGCAAATTTTTTTATTTATATTAGTGGAGTATTTATGGATATAATAACTAAATTAATTATGTTTGCTCATATTATCTAGGTTATTAAAGATATAAATTGATATTTTATTGATTCTCTCTTTTTTATATAAATACCACCTTTGGTGGGGTTAGATATTCTTTGTTAACTAAACAAATCAATTAACACCTATGGGTGGGATTGATAACTAATTCGGTTAATTAAATTAATTCCTTTTTCTAAGAGATTGAAAATGAACCATTTAAATGCCACCTTTGGTGGGGTTAGACAATTTAAACTTTATTCAAGGTGTCCAAATTAAACTTAAGAATTTAATTATCCGAGTACTAACTTTCAAGTTTTAAAACCACTATTGAAAACATGTTGTCAATACATTTTCACATAATAATTCTTATAAAAACTTTTGAAATAGAGTTTCACTCTAACTACCGGGCGATTGTACCAACAAATAAAAGAGCACTACTCTAAATTAGACCGGATAACTAAACCTTAAAATCTAATTTTCAGGTTTAAGTTTGTAATGAAAAATAATATATTTCTCTCTAACATTCTTAATATAAAATCTTGAATAAAAACAAAATCAATTCATTTTAAAGATTTTTACCTATTTAATATTTCGCAAGCATAACAACGTCGTTATTACATCATGTTTACTAAACAGCCAGCATAGTTAAATTTAACCACAGACAAATTAAATATAACATGTAAGAATAAAGCATAAAAATAACTGTAAAGAAAATAAAATCTTTACAGAACTTCGACGCTATTCCCGTAGCTGGAAAACCTCCAAGCGGAATTTGCACTCCCATTTATTGAATCAAAAATCTAAATTATTACAAAAACATTACAAGTTCCTCTCAAAAAGAGAAGAACTCTAAAACTAAGAGAATTGAACTAAAAACTAAGAGAAAAACTAAGAAAAGCTTAGAACTAAGAAAGAAACTAAGAAAATCTCAAAAACTAAGAAATGAGAGAAAGAAAGAAGAGAGAAGTGCGTTTTGAAGGTGTGATTTGAAGTGAAGGGAAGGGGGGGTATTTATAGGTGAGGATGGAGAGAAAAAATGAGTAAAAAAATGTTAAAAAAATATTAAAAAATGTAAAAACGCGTATTGGAATTGCTGATGTCATTAATGACGTCAGCATGACGTCACGGGCGGCTGCACGTGAAAAATGGGGCAAAAACGCGTTGGGCGCGCGGAGGGGCTGCTGCTGGGCGCAGCTTGGCGCGCGTGAACAGTGCCCGCGCGCGGGCACGCGCGGCATGGGGCGCGGGCTGCGGCGCGCGATTTCCGTCTTTTTGACATTTTTGACCTTTTCGACCCATTTTGTCCAACTTTTCCATGTTTGTTGACCTTTTTCCACTTATTTATTAATATATTTGTGATGTATTGCTTCAAGTATTCATCTTTTAGTCTTTAAATTGCGTTTTTAAGCCAAAATACCTGAAAAACAATAAGAATACCCGTGATTCCGAAAAAGACAAATTTATATAAATATATGATAAAACATATAAATATATATATTTTTAATCAATTAATGTACATAAAATCATGGTTATTTTAGTGCTTTTTGAGCACTCATCACAACCCCCAACCAGCTTCTTGCTAGTCCCTTAGCAAGAGAAGCGATAAAAGCTAAAAATTAAACTATCCTAAATCACTTTCGTGGATTGAAACGGTTGCATTTAGCCTATGCAACAAGCCTTTAAACCCCTAGGTTGCCTTAGTGGACGAGTTTGAGTCTCGTGAGGGTTTTCAGTAATGATACCCACAAACATTGAACTAATTGTAAAAATCAAAAGAAACTATAAAAACAATCAAATCAAAAACTACAATTACAACACAATCAAAAATTAATTTAAGAATAAAAGAAAACAACATATCACAAAAATATCTCACACTTTTTAATCTCCTTTAAGATCATAATTAAAATCTCAAGCATAAGTTATTTTAATCTCTTTAAACAATCATGATTTTATTATAATAATTAGTCGAAAATCATTTTCATATTTCATTTCAAAAATGTGTCAATTTAATTTTTACCCAATTTCAGTGTCATGAATCAGAATTCGCTTCGACTCTATTCCTCACAAGTCAATACTCTCAAAGCACTGAATCCTATGGGTTCAAACACTCATACTAATTTATATGCGAAAGAGTTGATGTATAGAAATGAACTAATATGTTCGCATATGTATAAAGAATAAAGGCTCAAAGTGTTATTTTAACATTGATCTCATGAAAGGAATCGAATGTATAAATTATAAAGATATCATATATAAAAATTATTTTCATGCATAAATTAAACTCATTAAGAAAGAATTTCAAGATATATGCTTTTTACAAATGAAGAAATTGCAATGACTTTTTAGGGAATTACTTCCTATATCTTTCTTTTGTATTTAGCCTTTACTCACAACTTTGTTGGCAATGTGGGTCATAGTATGTAGATGATACTATTTTTTTTATCTCTCTATACATTTTTTTTCAATATATGTATATTTTAGAGAGTCAACCCATGTACAGATTGTACATTTTTTTGGATTTTGGTGAGTGGTTAATTTTGTGGCTTTTCTGTTTGATCTTGGTTTAGGTAACCCCAAATATGTTTTTTTGTTTTTGTAGCAGTCATGCATGAATGAGATATAAACATATACTATCAATTTCTACTCAAATCTTTTAATCTAAACAAAAATAATAATAAAAAATATATGATACTCTATTAAGATGAGAAAAAAATTCATACATTCAATGCTAATACCTATAGAGATCATCTAAACTTTTGAATAAATAATAAATGTGTTTGGAGTAGAAAATATATATATTTCACTCTGAATAAAAGAAATTAGGTTCAAATTATATCTCACAAGGGTAGTCTCCACTAAAAAAATTCATAAACACCGATTTTGGGTTTAATATAATTTCCACATTTTATCAAGAAATACTAGTTATGACAAAAACTAACTAATTATCAAAAATAATTACAAAATATTTCATGATATGTTTTCAAAAATTAATCTAACAGTACCAAAGACTTAACTATTTACTTAAATTTGATTTAAAGAAATGATAAATTTTTGTGAGAATTTTTTTTTATTATGCATGGTAACTTTTCACCACCCCCAACCTAGAACTTAGATTGTCCTCAATGTAACAACTGCAAATTAAAGATAAAGAGAAAAGAGGAGAAAGATTACCTATTTCTTGAGAATGTGTAAGTAGTAATGAAGAAATGCAGGTGCATCCATCATATTCATCATTAAAGTGTATACAGACAGATTGCTGTGAACTTCTAACATCTCAACAAATATTTTAGTTTTAACAATTTTAAAAATTATTCACATATAAGTAAACTAAAATAAACAATAAAATTAAGTAAATAAAACAAATAACAAAAAAATTACCTAACATGATGAGTTGCCTCCCATCCAGCGCTTAGTTTAACGTCTTAGCAAGACGTATCTTTTTGGTGCTAAGGGTTACTCAGCCAAATGCAATCCATTTCAGCAATGTTGTTTGGTTCTTCTAAATAAGGCTTGACACGATGGCCATTAACTTTGAACGTTTTTTGTGTCTTGGAGTCCAATAGTTCTACCACTCCATGTTCAGATACCTGAACTATTTTGAATGGTCCATCCCATCTTGATCTCAGCTTTCCTAGAAACAATCTCAAACGAGAGTTAAATAAAAGAACTTTCATTCCAGGGTGAAAAGTTTTAGGAACTAGCCTCTTGTCATGATAGCGCTTAGTACGCTCTTTGTATAATTTGGCATTCTCATAAGCTTCATTCCTAATTTCTTCCAACTCATGAAGCTGGAGTAATCGTTTTTCACCTGCTTTATCTAAATCCATGTTTAGCTCTTTAATTGCCCAGTAAGCCTTGTGTTCAAGTTCAACTGGAAGGTGGCACGCTTTCCCAAAGATTAACCGGTAAGGGCTCATCCCAATAGGTGTTTTGTAAGCGGTGTCGTATGCCCATAAGGCATCATTTAACTTAAATTCCCAATCCTTCCTTGAAGGACGCACAGTGCGTTCCAATATTCTCTTAATTTGCCTATTACTTACTTCCACTAAACCGGAAGTTTGAGGATGATATGGAGTAGCTACCTTATGTGTGATGTTGTACTTGTTTAGTACTCCATCAAAGAGTTTGTTACCAAAATGGCTACCTCCATCACTTATTATAGCTCTAGGCGTTCCGAACCTACTGAATATGAAATCTTTCAAGAATTTCACAACAACATTAGCATCATTGGTTTTGGTGGGGATAGCTTCTACCCACTTGGACACATAATCCACAGCAACCAAAATGTATTGAAAACCATTAGATGGGGGAAAAGGACCCATAAAGTCAATCCCCCATACATCAAAGAGTTCAACAACTAAATTAGATGTCAAAGGCATTTCATCTCTTTTGCTTATGTTTCCTGTTCTTTGACATCTATCACATTGTGCACAAAACATATGAGCATCTTTAAAAAGAGTGGGCCAAAAGAATCCAGACTATAATATCTTATGGGCTGTCTTTTCACCTCCAAAATGACCCTCACAATGAAGTTCATGACAAAAAGTTAGAATGCTCTTATGTTCTTCTTCAGGTACACATCTCCAGATGACTTGATCTTGACCAATCTTGTATAAATAAGGGTCATCCCAGAAATAGTCCTTAATAGTTTTAAAAAACCTTTTCTTGTCCTGATATGAAGTGTTAGGTCGCAAAACACCAGTGGCAAGATAGTTTACAATATCAGCATACCATGGGTTTGGACCTATGAAAAATAACTGTTCATCAGGAAAGGTTTCAACTATATCTTCATTACTCTCATCTTTAAGAGAATTGAAGTCAGAAATCAACCTAGACAAATGGTCAGCTACTAAGTTTTCACTGCCTTTCTTATCCTTGATTTCTAGGTCAAATTCTTGTAAGAGTAAGACCCACCTGATTAATCTTGGCTTGGCATTTGGTTTACTTAATAGGTATCTTAAAGCAGCATGATCAGAATGCACAATCACTTTAGATCCTACTAAATAAGACCGAAATTTATCTAAAGAGAATACTATAGCCAAGAATTCCTTTTCAGTGGTGGTGTAATTCATTTGGGCATCATTGAGTGTTTTGCTAGCGTAGTAGATGACATGCAAACGCTTATCCACTCTTTGTCCCAAGACTGCTCCTATTGCATAATCAGAAGCGTCACACATTATTTCAAAAGGTAAAGACCAGTTTGGTGCCATAATAACAGGGGTAGATGTTAGTTTATCTTTCAAGGTATTAAAGGAAGTAAGGCAGTCATTGTTGAAATCAAAATCAGCATCTTTGGATAGCAAGTTACATAAGGGACGACTTATTTTAGAGAAATCTTTAATAAATCGTCTGTAAAATCCTGCATGTCCCAAGAAGCTTCTTATCCCCTTCACAAATGTAGGGGGAGGTAGTTTGGATATCAATTCAACTTTTGCCTTATCAACTTCAATACCCTTGTTTGAAATTATATGTCCTAAAACTATCCCTTGTTGAACCATAAAATGACTTTTCTCCCAACTAAGGGTTTCAATGCATCTTTCTAAAACCAAAGTCAATTTATGTAAGCAATCTTCAAATGAGTTCCCAAAGACAGAGAAATCGTCCATGAAAATCTCAATGAATTTTTCCACCATGTCCGAGAAAATAGATATCATGCATCTCTAGAAAGTGGCAGGGGCATTGCATAACCCAAATGGCATTCTGCGAAAAGCAAATGTCCCAAAAGGACATGTAAATGTGGTCTTTTCCTGATCTTCTGGTGCTATGGGTACTTGATAATATCCAGACAGTCCATCCAAAAAACAGTAAAATTCGTGCCCAGCTAATCTTTCCAACATTTGATCAATGAATGGAAGAGGAAAGTGATCCTTTTTCGTATATAAATTTAGTTTCCTAAAATCTATACACATTCTCCATCCAGTGATTATTCTAGTGGGCACTAATTCACTTTTGTCATTTTTAACAACTGTTATCCCAGATTTCTTTGGTACCACATGCACTGGACTAACCCACTTACTATCCGCAATAGGATAGATAATCCCTTCTTCTAATAATTTAAGAATTTCCTTTTTAACTACCTCTTGCATGTTTGGGTTTAGTCTTCTTTGGGCCTCTCGTACAGGTTTAGCACCATCCTCCAAGTTGATCTTGTGCATACACATTGTTGGACTAATGCCTCTTATATCCCCTATACTCCAACCTATAGATTTCTTAAACTGTTTAAGCACTTTGATGAGTTCCTTTTCTTGTGGTTTGGTCAAGGTTGAAGAAATTATCACTGGATAAGTTTCTCCTTCTCCCAAAAACACATATTTTAAGTGCTCAGGTAAGTCTTTGAGTTGAAGTTCAGGTGGATTGGCCTCTTTACTAGATGAAGAACTGGGTAGATTTAAAAGTGTACTAGATTTTGTCATCACTTCATCATTGTCTAGTTGTTTAAGGTACCCATTAATTTCCTCATCTAAATCTTCTTCAACCTTTTCAAGTGTAAGAACGGTTTCAAGCTTGTCTTCTATTCTGGTTTGTAAAAAGGTGCTTTGGACAAGATTATCCAAAGGATCAACTTCGAATATTTCATCGATGGCAGAAATAGAAGGAAAAGGTGAAAAATCAAAAACTTTAAAATGAACAGTCTCTCATAAGACTGTCATTGTCAAATTTCCATCTTGGACATCAATAATAGTTTTAGTAGTTGCCATAAATGGTCTACCAAGCAATATTGTGTGCTCTCTGTCCAATGCTGGATTTTCTTGCATATCCAGAACCACAAAGTCAACAGGTATTATCAGTTTGTCTACCTGTACCAAAACATCCTCAACTATTCCCTCTGGATATTTAAGAGATCTATCTGCAAGTTGAAGGGACATAGTTGTGGGTTTTAAATCCCCTAGGTTGAGCTGTAAGAATATAGAGTAGGGCATCAAATTTATACTAGCACCTAAATCAAGCATTGCTTTAGCAACCTTCCTATCCCCCATAGTTATGTTTATAATAAAACTTCCAGGGTCTTTCAACTTAGGGGATAGTTTGTGCTGAAGTACAGCGCTAGAAATTTCTGATACTACTACTCGTTCATTCAGTTCATACCTCCTTTTCTTAGTGTTCAACTCTTTGAAAAACTTGGCATATGAGGGCACATTCATGATCACTTCTAATAATGGTAAATTGACATTTACTTTAGAGAGCATATTAAAAAGATCATTGAATTGCTTATCTTGTTTGGATTCTTTTAACCGGTGGGGAAAAGGTACTTGCATCTGGTGTGGTTCTGATGTCTTTTGAATTTTGAGGGTGTCAGATGACCCCCCAATGAGTGTTTCAGAAGGCTTGTTAAGTTTAACACTTGTTTCTTCTGTTTGCGAGATTAGAATATCGCCTTCTTTATTACCTGAACTACAAGGTAGATTGTTAGAGATTTCAGGTAAACTGGTATTGACTACCTTACCACTTCGAAGGGTTCTTACATCCTTTGCTTGTTCTGGTTGACTGGGAAATTTTCCTGGTTCTTACTTTTGCATTTGTTCAGCCAGTTGCCCAACTTTAGATTCAATCCTTTTAACCAAAGCCTTAATGTTGTTCAACCTTTGATTAGTCATCAATTGGTTGTCACGACTAACTTGAATAAAAGCATTCAAGCTATCTTCTAAGGTTGGTTAAAAGATTGGTTTGGTGGGTAAGGGTGGTTGTTAACCGACCTTAGTGTTGGATATTGGGTGTAGGCTGGGTGATTATACGTGTTTGGATGATACCTTTGAAAAGATTGGACCTTCTCTATGGCATCGACACTAGAATCACAAGTATTTGAACAATTATGAGTACCATGCCCAATTGAACAACACACTTCACATACCTCTTGATTTGAAATTTGGTGGGTAGTGAGAAATTGCACTTGTTTAGTCAATTCAGCAAGTTGCAAGGTTATCTCATTTTCAGAGCCAACTTCATTGACCCTTGCTTTCCTTCTACCACCTCTTTGTTGGGAATTAGAACCCAATAGCTCATAAAGATTATAGGTTTCCTCTGCGGTCTTTTCTCCTACAGCACCTCCAGCAGCATTATCAACCATGTATTGACTCTGTAGTGTCAATCCATCATAAAAGAATTGGTTTTGTAGCTGTAATGGAAAGCTATGATTTTGACATTGAATGAAAAGGAGTTTGAATCGTTCCCAAGCTTCATGAAAGGGCTCTTCATACATTTGAGAAAATGTTGCTATCTTTGTTCTTAGATCAACAGTCTTTTGATGGGAATAGAACCTACCCATAAAAATCTCATAGACTGCCTCCCAAGTTTTAAGAGAACCTGACTGTAGAGTAATGAACCATGACCAAGCTTTATCTTTGAGAGTGTAAGGAAAACACCTCATCCTAAGTTGATCTTCATTAATTGCATGTAGTGGAAAGGTTTGGACAATAGCATAGAATTCTCGAATGAAATGCAAAGGGTCTTCATTAGGGATACCGTAAAAGGAAGGTAACAAAGAATAATGAATCTTTTTCAATTCATAATTCCTTGCAGCCTCTTGTAATTGGATGCCGGAAGTTACATTGCCAATGATTGGCATTGTATAGTCTTTCATCTTTTTCCGCCTATCTTCAGCATCTCCCATGGTTGTTTGTAGTTGACAATGATCCTCCTCCTATTGTGTATCAACATTTTGCTCTTAAAAAACAATAGTAGATATCTCTAAGAAATATTTATAACTTGATAAAACGTAAAAGCAAAAAGGTGCAAGGAACCTAATTTTTTTTTCTTTTTTTAATTTTAATTTTAACGAATGGACACAATTTTTGAAACAAACGAATTTATTTCATTTGAATTTTATTACACGCAAACTAAAACAAAGGAAAATACAACAATGGGTGACCTCCCATACAGGACTAAAATTTATCGTCTTCTAGTAAGACGTTGCTTGGAGATTGCAGAATGAAAAACTCAATGTCTCCTCTTCATTGAATTCATTTAAGTATCAAATTAGTCTTTGCTCTTTTGCAAATGTTCAACTAACTGTTCAACTTGAACTTCCACCTTTTTGATAGAAGCTTCCACAGAGTCCAACCGTTGATTGGTTTTAGATTGGTTATCCCTACAGACTTGAATAAAAGAATTCAAGTTGTCCTCTAGAGTTGGTTTATTGGGAATGCTTCTTGGAATAGGTGGGTGGAATTGCTGGCCTGGCTGGTTTGAGCTTTGAGTGAAAGGAGGGTTGTTTTGCCTCCAGGAGAAATTTGGATGACTTCTCCACCCAGGATTATAGGTATTTGAATTGGGATCAAACCTTGGTCTCTGTTGATATGCTCCCAACACATTGACCTGTTCAGGTCCAGTTGTTTCTCCTTGATATGGACAGGCTTCAGTACCATGTCCCATGTTGCTATACAAACCATATTGTTCATTATTTGTGTTGGTTTGTGTAGCGAGAAGGGCAACTTGCTTAGTCAGTTGAACAAGTTGTTGTTGAACTTCATTACTGGAGTCGATTTCATGAACTCCAGCTTTCCTCACTGGGGAGCTTTTCTGTTGGGAATTAGCACCCAACATCTCAAAGAGGTTATACGTCTCTGAGGTAGTCTTTTCTCCTATTGCTCCTCCTGCAGCGTTGTCGACAATGAACTGACATTGTTGTGTAAGTCCATCGTAAAAGAATTGGTTCTGCAACTGCAGGGGAAAGCTATGATGGGGACATTGAGTGAGAAACATTTTGAACCTATCCCAAGCTTCATGGAATGGTTCTCCTTCCATCTGAGAGAAAGTAGCAATCTTTCCTCTCAACTCTGATGTTTTTTGGTAGGAATAGAATTTTCCCATGAATTTATTGTAAATGTTACCCCATGTCATCAGAGAACCTGGGGAAGTGACATCAACCAAGCTTTGGCCTTATCCTTTAAAGTGTAGGGAAAACATCTCATCCTAAGTTGATCCTCGTTTAGAATACCGAGGGGAAATGTTTGGACCGTAGCATAGAAATATCTCATAAAGGAAAGAGAATCTTCATTAGGTAGCCCATAAAAGGAAGGAAGCATAGAAAAATGAATATTTTTAAGGTCATAATTCCGAGCAGCCTCTCCCAACTGGATAGCGGCAGTTGCCGTGCCTATTACCGGTCTTGCAAACTCCTTCATCGTGGTTTCCCTAACATGTTGGTTTTCCTCCATTTCTTTTGGTTCTAGTAAAGGATTAAGTCTTGGTTCTATGTTTGGCTCAAAAACAGGTTGATGGGTGGAATCCAGTGTTGTTGACACTTGTTTAAATTTATGAATATTATTTACATATGGTGTAAGGGGGTTTCCTAAGGATCTCCTACCACGCATAGACTATTGTAAACGTAAATTTAAAACCCCTGTCAACAAAAATAAAAAATTTAGAGACAATTTACATGGTATTTAATACAAAACACTAGTCGAAACTAGTTAAACCCTAAATTTTTTTTTTTAATTTTTAATTTTTTTTCTAATTTTTTTATATATATATTTTTTTATTTTTTTTTATTTTTAAATAACATAATCAGTATTAACCAAGAGTGTTCCCAGGAAAGAATGGTGGTGCAACGGCTCCTTAAAAACCATTCTCTTAGCCAGAACAACGTTCCCAAGAAAAATAGTGGCACAAAGGCTTCCAAGAACTAGTCTCTTAGACAGAACTACCTTAGATTTTTACTTTTCATGCTATTTAGTTAATTATGTATAAATTCAAGTAATGTTTTTTTTACGGTAATTTTATTTTACTATTAATGCTCTATTATTTCTTATTAACTTAAAATTTTTTTGAAATTTTAATTTAATTTATTATTATTATTATTTTTTTTACTATTCATGAGCGGTAAAATTTTTTTACTTCAAATTTCAAAATTCTAAATTATTTTACAATTAAAAAAAATTATTTTTTATTTTTATTTTTTTATTTTTTTATTTTTTTATTTTTATTTCTTATGAATTTTGAAATTTGATTATTGTTAAAATATCACAATTATTTACAGCACAAAAATGTTTTTAAAATTTTGATAAATAATTTAAAAAACGCTATTCCTTCCCCGGCAACGGCGCCAAAAACTTGATGAGCGAAAACCGACATCGTCGATTCTTGACAATACTTTGGTTTTAATATTTATAAAACTCTCGCAAGTGCACGAATCATTTCGAAGAAAATGATAAGTATACTCACAAGGTCGATCTAAGGAAGGAATGTATGTGGTTTTTAATTTATTATTCAAACTTTTAAAAACGAAATTAAATCCTAAACATCCTGTCACGATAGTTTGGTTTTTGTGTTCCTAATCTAATAACATAAAATAAACATATATACAGATTAATTAAATATAATCTAATAACATAAAAATAAACATATATACAAATTCAATAAATAATTATCTAAAAATAAACATATATACAGATTCAATAAATATTCATGCAAATTTTTTTATTTATATTAGTGGAGTATTTATGGATATAATAACTAAATTAATTATGTTTGCTCATATTATCTAGGTTATTAAAGATATAAATTGATATTTTATTGATTCTCTCTTTTTTATATAAATACCACCTTTGGTGGGGTTAGATATTCTTTGTTAACTAAACAAATCAATTAACACCTATGGGTGTGATTGATAACTAATTCGGTTAATTAAATTAATTCCTTTTTCTAAGAGATTGAAAATGAACCATTTAAATGCCACCTTTGGTGGGGTTAGACAATTTAAACTTTATTCAAGGTGTCCAAATTAAACTTAAGAATTTAATTATCCGAGTACTAACTTTCAAGTTTTAAAACCACTATTGAAAACATGTTGTCAATACATTTTCACATAATAATTCTTATAAAAACTTTTGAAATAGAGTTTCACTCTAACTACCGGGCGATTGTACCAACAAATAAAAGAGCACTACTCTAAATTAGACCGGATAACTAAACCTTAAAATCTAATTTTCAGGTTTAAGTTTGTAATGAAAAATAATATATTTCTCTCTAACATTCTTAATATAAAATCTTGAATAAAAACAAAATCAATTCATTTTAAAGATTTTTACCTATTTAATATTTCGCAAGCATAACAACGTCGTTATTACATCATGTTTACTAAACAGCCAGCATAGTTAAATTTAACCACAGACAAATTAAATATAACATGTAAGAATAAAGCATAAAAATAACTGTAAAGAAAATAAAATCTTTACAGAACTTCGACGCTATTCCCGTAGCTGGAAAACCTCCAAGCGGAATTTGCACTCCCATTTATTGAATCAAAAATCTAAATTATTACAAAAACATTACAAGTTCCTCTCAAAAAGAGAAGAACTCTAAAACTAAGAGAATTGAACTAAAAACTAAGAGAAAAACTAAGAAAAGCTTAGAACTAAGAAAGAAACTAAGAAAATCTCAAAAACTAAGAAATGAGAGAAAGAAAGAAGAGAGAAGTGCGTTTTGAAGGTGTGATTTGAAGTGAAGGGAAGGGGGGGTATTTATAGGTGAGGATGGAGAGAAAAAATGAGTAAAAAAATGTTAAAAAAATATTAAAAAATGTAAAAACGCGTATTGGAATTGCTGATGTCATTAATGACGTCAGCATGACGTCACGGGCGGCTGCACGTGAAAAATGGGGCAAAAACGCGTTGGGCGCGCGGAGGGGCTGCTGCTGGGCGCAGCTTGGCGCGCGTGAACAGTGCCCGCGCGCGGGCGCGCGCGGCATGGGGCGCGGGCTGCGGCGCGCGATTTCCGTCTTTTTGACATTTTTGACCTTTTCGACCCATTTTGTCCAACTTTTCCATGTTTGTTGACCTTTTTCCACTTATTTATTAATATATTTGTGATGTATTGCTTCAAGTATTCCTCTTTTAGTCTTTAAATTGCGTTTTTAAGCCAAAATACCTGAAAAACAATAAGAATACCCGTGATTCCGAAAAAGACAAATTTATATAAATATATGATAAAACATATAAATATATATATTTTTAATCAATTAATGTACATAAAATCATGGTTATTTTAGTGCTTTTTGAGCACTCATCAATTATTTAATTAATTAAGAATATGATTCAAATTTCATATATCAAGTACTTTGTCAATTTTTTTCGAGTTTTGAATTTAGCATCAAAAGATCTTTGGTAGTTTTTTTATCGATTTGAGTAAGTGAAAATTCAAAGACCATTCATAATGTTTATCGCGTCCATCACCTTTTTATTCTTTTGAAATCCTTTGATCCTCTAAACTTCCAAGAAAAGCCAAAACAGTGTTAGTAGATCTTGCTACCAACTTGGTCTACCAAGCATTGAACTGGTAGCCAAAAGAACATTTAGTTTCCACCAAAAGGAAACATTAAAGATTTATCTTATTTTTCTTAAAAATGTATTTGTAGTAATAAAACATAAATAAATGTCATTACTTGAAAAAAAAAGTGATCAAATTGAATAATTAAATTACTAAAATAATTAAAAATAAATTTGAAAGTAAAACTAGAGAAGCATTCAATCAAGTGACATTCTTTACTACTAAACTATCACTTAATTGGTCACACTATGGTTTTAACTATATCCAAAATGAAAGTCCATACTTGATGTACAAACTAAGAGGGGAGTGTCGCAAATACCCTAAGAATTTAACAACTCTTGCATGCAAATATCAATAAAAATAAACCAGCAAATAAAAAAAAAGAAGCCAAAATATCACAAAAGTAGCTAAGGAAAACAACAAATAAAGAAAATTCTTTTCAATTATGTATGAACATATTTGAAAATAATTTGATAGTACTAAAACATATAAAATCATGAATAATATATCAATATAAAGTGTACACACGTAGAAATCAACTCCTATGTGATAACATATACAGATTGTTAATGCACTACCGACAACAATCAATTTATTATAATGAGTAAATCAATAGTTCATAATTAAAAGAAATATAAAATATATACCTATATCAATTTGAGCACCACAATTAAATGCGTGTATATTGAATCCATTGTTGTTTTCATAACAACTGAGATCTAAGTAGATTAAACTCTCCTCTAAAACTCTACTACAATATGATGTGGCACAATCACCAACAATTCATATAATGAATAACCTTATATATGAAAAATCCATGCACATGAACCTAGATACAAACTAAGTTAGTGCATTTTAATTAAACCAACTCAAAAATAAGTTTGGCACACTTAATGTTTTACTAATACGAAACTAGAAAAACTAATTTTTTCAAAATTTAGAATTTTCAAACTACTAGAGTTTTCTCATGGTTTTTTTAATTTATTCAAAACACACAAAATGATGAAGTATTTATATAAATATTTTCAGGTTCTATTGGTCTTGTCGACCTCCTTGGCGAGCCCTTGTTATCTACTTGGCCAAAACCTCAGTAATGCCAAAAAATAATCATTTTTTTGTTTGAAAAATGCTAATTAATTTTTCAAAAATACACCCATAAACAACAATACAAACATGTAAATTACATGTTCTAAACCTCCAAGTAATGTGTGTATTATGAAAATATATGAAATGTAACCTATGTGAAAAATACTAAACTATTAGTAATCAACCTTACATAGGATGAAAAATACGCTAAGTAAAAATATAAAGTCTATTTTGTACAAAGGAATGCCAATACCAAAACAAAATGACCTACAATCTCCATCTTAGACTTTCAAGGACAAAACATTTCATAACGTAAAATAGACATAACATCTTAGCACGATACTTTAATGCAAGATGATCCTAAATAGTTCATTCTCGTGAACGAACTCATACTCACAATCAAGACACCCTAACACACCTAACTCTAGTGCATCCATCTTGATGAAACACTTCATATTGTATGTATGAGCACCAAACAATTTCCAATTAAGCTCCACAACATGTTACTACACATGTATCTCACACACATGAAACAACAAATACTCGTGAAAAGCATTATGCATGATTACTTGTAATTTAACCAAATATTATTAAGCCATCCCTACATGCATTGGATAAAATAAAACTCTCCTTAAATTCATGCTACACTCTCCTTAAGTGTATGCATATTAGGCAATAAAGATGCAATGCAAACTACACTCACCATCCCATGCAACAAACAAACATGTTATACACTCAAAACTTCTCATTCTTTTGACAAAAAAAATGTCAAAGGAACACATATTTATGAGGGAAGGAATACATACAACATGCTATAATACTAAAACACTCATCCAACAGTAGAGAAACAAAATAAAGCATACAACCACAACACAATATACAAATAATATACACTAAATGAGCCAAACAAAATACAATAGAAGAATATACAACACACAAGTCACTTCAGGTAACCACACAACCTGAATGACACCAAATCACAATCTCAAGGAGAGAGTCAGACACCAACATTCTTCCTCGGAGTTTAAAATATGAGAGAATCTAATGCTTTAGTAAACAAATCAATGAGTTAAAGTTCAATGATGATATGTTGAAACAATAAAGTATTTGATTCTTGTAAGACTCGAATGAAATGGCTTCATATGTTGATGTATTCCGTTCTAGAATATGAACTAGATTTTTTGAAATACAAATGACATTGGTGCTGTCACAAAGCAAATTCAAATCCTTATCTATGATTCCATAATCACTTAACATAAACCAATTGTAATATACTCAAACTCAATTGTAGAGAGAGGTTCTAAACTCCATATTTTTTGCTGTGCCAGGTGATCAACTAGAAACATCCACTAAAAGTAGTCTTTCTATCATTATTATACCTAACTCAATATGTATCAAATTACCCAAGTTATCTAAGTAGAAACACCCACTAAAGTACTTTTTCAATCATATACCTAACTCAATATAATCTAATGTCTCTTAAGCATACTTGAGGATACTCTTAACTATCAAAGTGTGTGAATCTTTGAAGTAACCTTGAAATCTTGCACAACTCTAATATTGTAGGAGATATAAGGGCCACTAATAGTTAAGTAAAGAATAATCATACTCTTATGCAAAGTCCATTCTATATCTTTTACTGTCTTGATAATGTTTCTCACTCAATGAGTACTTGTAGGTTTAACCGATTCAAGACTCAACTTCTTACCCCCAAAAATGTGAAGAAAAAAAGAAATTAATTAGTACTTACCTCCGAAATGTGCAACACATGGAACCAATATGGACAAAAGAACTCAAACCCCTCAATACAATATTTCTGTTGGGCCCAAACAATTCACCATTTTCAAAAGAACATCTTTTTGTTGGCCACTAATAATTTTGTAAGAAGGAAACAAAAGAAAAAAAATATGAAAGTTCAGAGTAACACCACCTGCTGATGAAATCTTGGTGACGACGACAATATGATGGAAAATTTAGACGGCTTTTGATCATCTAAAGAAAACGTTTTTTTTTATAATTATTATTAGTTTGTTCACAGTTGTAATTAAAAACATAAAGATACTTTAAAAATCAAATAATTGAGGACTAGTGACTGTCTTTATTTTGATGGGCACCACTTCCCACTGACGTCCACTTTGTATGGTTTTTTTTTATTAGAAAAACGTTACTGTCTATATTATCTTAAATTATTATAATTAAAGTATAATTTTTCAAATAGTTGGATGCATAAAAATGATACTGAGTGTTATCAAGCAACATCAATGTACAGGGATTAAATACCAGATCATTACTCATTAGAATACTCTAACATACACCCTCACCTCTGTTAAACCATTTGTGAAACAAACTAGACAAACTCATATGGGGCCAAAATGTTGCGTTACAATTTGTTCAGAGAGATACAGTATTAAGATATAATAAAAGTATAATAAAAAATGATGGTTTAAGTCCTTTCATTGATTATATTTATAAGGATTATCGTTCACTTAGAGGTACATATGGATCACACCTAGATTACAAAAAGGCATCAAAAAAGCCAAACATGAACAAAAAAATCAGTCTAAGGTTAGGCTGTCTTAATGATGTGTCGGTCTACATTTTGTTCTGGATTTAGTCGTCCAAATTTTCCAAATTTTTAAGGTACAATAATTTTAAGTTTAAATTATTAAATCATACTTTTTTTTTGAAAATGTTAAATGTTTTCATTAAATTAATATGTATATATTATATTTATTATTTTCAAGGATATTTACGAATTATTATTCTAGTACCTAATATGTGCACGTGAAAAAAATTATTATTTTTAATTATCTTTTAATAACACAAACTTAAAATTATTAGATTAAATAAACATATCTTAATAATTATAGAATTAAAATATTAACTTAGTTAAGATTTAAAAAAAATGATAAAAAATATAATTTAAAACTTATAATCATAAAAATAACATATCTTATATCTAATTCATATATTGTACTTGTTTGGAGAGAATTTATGTGTTAATGATTTTAGTAATTTGTAGTGAGAAGTAGAAATTTAGGAAACAGAATTAAATTATATATTCTCCTCATTTAAGGGGCATATATATACGTAACATCTAACATACGTGACATGACATGTATCATACGACTTGGATATATTGTTACATATATGATAAAATTATATACGAACTTAATTTAAATAGAAAGTATATCGTCATAAGTGTTACATCGTTAGATTGTTACATACAAATATAAAAATGTTGTTATAAGTAGGTCGTTCTAGATTACTGGATAAATTTCTCGAGCTGCCTATGGAAAGGGAGGATTGTGATCACATCGGGATCTCACGATTTTACCAGGTCTTGACATCTAAAACCTTGCAATTGTATGGCGAAGTACTCTGGTCGATAGCAAAGTATGAGAAAACGGCAAAATACAAAGTCATCTTGATAGCCAAAAAAGATACAAGGATTTTGAACCTTGAGAACGAGCTTATTGACAAGGTAGAGAAGCTATGAAAAGCCGACACCTACTGTTTCGAGAGGGGGAAGCAACCAAGCATTTTGAGAAGATCGCTAAGAAGATAGAGGTGAAAAATTGCGCTCTTCAAAACCAGTTGAGTGCCATGTCGGGTCAAGTTAGCTCGCGGTCTACGATGGTGGACACCTTGAAGGTAGAGTGCACTAAATCTTATCGCAGTGGTGTTAACTTTGTGGTGAGCAATCTAAGGACCCAAGCTGAAAAGCTAGATTTAAATGCGCCATACTTGGCTTTGATGCGAGCTTTTCAGAATAGTAAGTCCAAGCCACTTGGAACTGCTACTCCACAAGCTTCACCTCGCAATACTGAGGTTGCTCCCAACTAGCCACCCGAGGGTGTGGTAGAAGAAGCCACCTTATGAGAGGGATTTATTTTATCATTTTGTAAAGACAAGTGTAATCGAATATTTTGGGAATTTAAATTGACTTCATTAAATGTGGTTATTTACTTCTATATATTTGGTTTGATTCTTTGTTTTCACTTACCATTTGTGTAATACGCATAACTCTGAGCATTTGAGGCCGCATTTATATAGTTTGAATTAAAAATAAAACTGGCCGACCTAATAGCATTCATCATTTCATCATAGGCCGTTTTGACATACAGATGGATTATATAAAAGTAAACATGGATGATTTTTTTGAAACAGGGTCATCGCTATCGGCAAGAGCACTCCCCGTTATAGGGCAACGCTTTGTTTCTTGGTGTGGTGAGAAGGTTAAACCAACAACCTTATTTATTATGCAAGTTGCACCTGATACAAAGAAATGAGCTATTTCTTTTACTCACAGTGAGGGGGTTAATCAGGCAGCCCCTAAAGTCATAAGGAAAGGAAAATATGAGAAATGCTCAACATTCTCTAAGTCAGCTCAGGGCGAGGTGTCTACTCCCCTACAAATGAGCAGATTGTGTGATGATAAATCACCTCTGAATGAGGGGTTATCCTTGTTAAGGGAAGGCATGAGCCCTTTACAAAGTATATACCCTATGAAAAAGGATAAGGGTGAGGCTAGTGGTATTAACGATCTCTTCAAAAATGGAATGTTTAATGTTCCTCGTGTGTAGGAGGAATTATATCACCATTTTGGGGTGCCTGAAGATCGTTCGCCTATCTATATAGCCCATAAGAGAGAGGGATGTATGATTTGGCATATGATAGAAAGGTGTATGCTCAATGTAAGTATTTCGTTATTGACACTTTATTGATGTAAACGTTCATGACGCTGTCGATTTTATTACTAATCTGTGTGATATGCCTTTGATCGTAGGTCATAGCCTTGACAAAGGAGGTTGAGATGTGTCGGGAAGTGACCAAAGTTGTGGATCAAGAATTATGCATGTTGAAATCTCGTTGTAAAGTCTTGGAACAAGAGTTAGTGGATTCATGTGAAGATTTAAATTGTCACATCTTGAACAGGAGAGATGTAGAACTAGATGGTTTATGCAAACTAGTTGAATATTGGAAATATAGGGAACTTGATAAAAAAACAGTCATGAAGTTCCTATCATGAAGGAATGCAATATTCATGTGTAATAATTGTAATACCAGGTCACATGATGGGTCTAGGAATCATTAAAAAAATTGTTATTTTTTCTTCTTATCTTGAATAATGAAGAGTGGTTTCGAGAACGCTTATACTTGCCCTACAATATGATAAAAAGTTGTTGTCGACGTCTCAAGTGTAAGGGTCAAGGGACTCCACTTCCAATCACAAGGCATATGATGTATCCCGCATTTCAAGTGGGGGGGTTAGGGGACTCCATCTTCAATAATGAGGCATAATACGTGTCCCGCATCCCAAGCGAGAAGGTCGAATGAAGTTTTCCAATTTGGGGGGCATAAAATATAGTGCTCGAGATATGCTATGTGGGGAGGTGAATGTCCATCCCATGCATGTACTCTTTTGGGTATATTTTTCATCTCAAGTAGGGGGTCAGGGGACTCCACCTTCAATCATAAGGCATATGACAAATCCCACATCCCAAGTGAGAAGATCATTTGACTACTTCTGACTTGGGGTTTCATTAACTAAGTCATAGGAGGTGTGCGTCATGCAAGGGTAAGCATCAATTCCCTTGCATGTGCTCCTTGGAATATATTTCACATCTCAAGTGGGGAAGGGGGGGGAGGGTCGAAGGACTCCTCCAATCATGAGGCATGAGATGAATCCCGCATCCCAAGTGAGTCGAATGAATGCTTCTAACTTGGGGTTTCATTAAATAATTTTGACAATTAATCAAAAGATATTGTACTTGTCATATATAAAACATCAACTTTACATGTAGTATTTTTTGAGGAGTTCTCCATTCCAACTCAGGGCCTCCTTTATACCATCACATTTTATCAAATAAGAGCCCACACGGGTGATATCGTATATCTGATATGGACCTTCCCGTGTTGCAAAAAAACTTTTTGTGCTAGTTTCGAATTTGTTGCCTAAGCCTCTTCATAAGACCCACTCCTCTATACCAAAACTCTTGTGCTTAAAAACCTTGCTATATGTCTTTTGGAGTGTTCTCTTTTTTGACTCAAGTCTTATGAAGGCTTCTTCTCATTTTTCTTCAATTAACAATAAGTCCTTCCATCTTAAGTGATCATTATCATCCTGCGTGATACTGGATCGGAGGGTCGGTTTTGTTATCTCAAAGGGTATGACCGCTTCAATGCCATAAATAAGGGAGAAAGAAGTTTCCCCTGTTGACATTCTGGGAGTAGTCCTTATGGCCCAAAGAACTCCGGGTAGTCCATCGATCCATTTTCCTTTGGCTCCTTCCAAACGTTTCTGTAGTATACTTATGAGTGTCTTATTAGATGATTTGGCTAGACCATTCGCATGCGGTCGATAAGGGGTGGAATGAGATAATTTGATACCCTTCTCATCACAAAAAGATACTAGCTTTTTTTCGGTGAATTGTCTACCATTATCAACAACTAATTCACGAGGTAGTTTGTACTTGCATATGATATTATGCCATATGAATTTCTCCACATCTGTTTCTTGGATTCGAGCTAAAGGTTCCGCCTCTATCCATTTAGTAAAATAATATGTTGCTACAATGAGGAACTTTCTTTGGCTTGAGGCGATAGGAAATGGTCTTACAATATCCAAACCCCATTTCTTAAACGACCACAGATTGATAATGGGTTTCAGGTCGACACCTAGTCAGTATGGCATATTGGTGTGTCTTTGACACCTATCATACCTTTTGACATAAGAGATGCAATCTTTAAAAAGGGTAGGCCAATAGTAACCTTGTCAGATAATTATTTGTGAAAGAGTTCTTACTCTAAAGTCAGCTCCACATTGGCCGTCATGTAAGTCGCTCAGGACCATTTGAGCCTTGGCCGTGGGTAGTGATGAGTGCTCAAAAAACACTAAAATTACCATGATTTTATGCACATTAATTGATTAAATATATATATATATATATATATATATATATATTCTATCATATATTTATATAAATTTGTCTTTTTCGAAATCACGGGTATTTTTATTATTTTTCAGGTATTTGCGCTTAAAAAATGCAACTTAAAGACTCAAAGAAGAGTACTGGAAGCAATACATCACAAATATATTAATAAATAAATGAGGAAAGGTCAACAAATATGGAAAAATTGGACAAAATAGGCCAAAAAGGTTAAATATGTCAAAAATGTGGTATTCATATAAAAAAAGAGAGAATCAATAAAATATCAATTTATATCTTTAATAACCTAGATAATATGAACAAGCATAATTAATTTAGGTATTATATCCATAAATACTCCACTATTATAAATGATAAAATTTGCATAAATATTTATTAAATCTGTATCTATGTTTATTTTTATGTTATTAGATTAGAAACACAAAAACCAAACTATCGTGACAGGATGTTTAGGATTTAATTTCATTTTTAAAAGTTTGAATAATAAATTAAAAACCGTATACATTCCTTCCTTAGATCGACCTTGGGAGTATACTTATCATTTTCTACGAAATGATTCGTGCACTTGCGAGATTTTTATAAATATAAAACCAAAGTATTGGCAGAATCGACGATGCCGGTTTTCACTCATCAGGTAGGCATTTCAACTATGGGCCACCATAATTCTTTCTATATAAGACTTCCTAGATGATGGCATAGTTTTTTGCTTTTGTTTTGAGTTTGCGAGCTAAGTGTTTGTCATCTAGAAGGATACTGTTGACAAGGTATTCTATATATGGTTTCAACCAAGAAGCATGAATCGTAGACATGACGTACGATCGAGTTTGATCTTTTATTTCACTTGTGTCGATGCTAGGTCTTGACAAATAGGAGACTGGGATGACTCTATCTGAATATGAATTTATCGTAGATGCCAACGTAGCCAAGGAATTAACATGGGTGTTTCCTTTTCAAGGAATTTACTTGATCTCAAAAGTTTCAAATACAACTTTTTATTTCTTCACCTCTTGGACGTAAAGTTTCATTCTTTCTTCCTTTGCTTCAAAATCATCGTTGACTTGGTTCACCACCAGATGTGAATTGTTATAGATTAACACCCTTTTAGCTCCAAGGGCTATTAATTGTTGCAATGCCAAGAGTAAGGCCTCATATTCAGCAACATTGTTGGTTGCTTGAAAATTGATTCAAAGGCATTGTTTTATTAAGCCTCCCCTTGGGGTGAATATTACAATTCCAACTCTTGCCCCTCGTGAATTGCTTACTCTATCTACATATGCCTTCCATAACTCCATCTCAAGGAGATATTCTTTTCCAAAAATGTTGATTTTACCGTATGTATGGGGGTTCCTTCCTGGGTATCCTCTTGTGTCCACTTCGTGAAAAAATCTACAAGTAATTTTCCCTTAATAGCGACCAAAGGTCTATAGTGTGTCTCAAATTTTCTCAACTCAATGGCTATTTGAGAAAGACGCTAAGAAAGGTCCGATTTACCCAAAATGTTTTTCGAGGGGTATGGGGTGAAGACCACTACCCTATGTGCACCAAAGTAATGCCTGAGTTTACGTGTCATGATTCTTATTGTGAAGGCTGCCTTGTCCAGAAGAGGAAATCGTTGTTATGCCCATGTCAACGAATGACTCACATAGTATACTAGATGTTGGGCTCCCTCTCTATCGACCATCAATACGGTGTTGGCAACTTTGTCCATGAAAGATATATACATATATAGATCTTCTCATACCATAGGATTAGCCAAAATGGGTGTTTTCCCCAATTAATCCTTAATGGATCGAAAGGCTCATTCACACTCATTCTCCTAAAGGTATTCTGTATTCTTTTTCAACAATCAAAAGAACGATAGACATTTTTTGGTGCACTTAGAAATGAAGCAACTTAAAGCCGCGATGCGTTCATTCAACTATTGGACTTTCTTGAGGAAGCAAGATGAATTCATGTTGACCAAGGCCGAGATTTTATCTGGATTGGATTTTATGCCTTTAGATGTCACTAAGTACTCCAAGAACTTCCCCAAGGCTACTCCAAATATACACTTCTTTGGGTTGAGACACATTTTATAATTCCAAATTATGAGGAAAACCTCTTTAAGGTCAGAGATATGGTCTTTAGCACATTTAGTTTTGACCATCATGTCATCGACATACACCTTCATGTTTCGTCCAATTTGGTTGCAGAACATTTTATTCATCATTCTCTGATAGGTGACACTAGCGTTTTTCAAACCGAATGGCATCTTAGTGTAGCAAAAAGTCCCTTCTTCCGTGATAAATGCATTTTTTTCTTCATCTTTGGCATACATTCGGATTTGATGGTAGCCTGAATAGGCATCCATAAAGCTCATTGAATCAAACCTAGTCGTGGCATCTACCAATTGGTCAATATTCGGCAAAGGGAAGCAATCTTTTGGAGTCGCCCTATTTAAATTAGTGAAATCCACGCACATTCTATGTTCACCTCCCGCTTTGTTCACTAACACCACATTTGACAGCCAAGTTGGGTACATGACCTCGCGAACCCAACCCACACTTTTCAAGGACTCGACCTTCTTTTTGATGATCTCATTCTTGTCTCTAGAAAATCTGTGCTTTCTTTGTTGGACCAGATTTTTGGTATGATCCAGGCATAACTCATAGGAGATGATATTAGGGTCGATATCGGGCATGTCTTTAGGCTTCCAAGCAAAATAATCCTCATTATTCTTCAAGAAATTAATAAGAAAACTTTGGATGAAGAAGGTAGTTCAAAATTTATTTTTACACATCGATCGTTCTCCATTGCCCCTATATGAACCAAGTCATATTCACTGTGGACTTCAATCGTAACATGTTCACTTGTACATGATTTTTTAATTTTTTTGGGACAACCTTTGTTCTTTAATTTCTATTTCAAAGATTAAGGTAGCACGTTCTTCATAACGGCGTTAGAATAGGTTTGTGCCGCATCTTATTCCCCTTCAATTTCTCTTACCTCGTCAATGGTAGGGTATTTAATCAATTGAAGGCACATATTTAATTTTATGTATCCATGGGCGGCCCAAAATTGCATTATAAGGTGTGGGAGTGTTCAAAATGACAAAGTTGTCAAAATTATAGCGCATTCTAACCACACGTGTAGACGTATGGTCCCTACCGACATCATTACACTACCATTGAATCCAACCAATGAAATTTTTTACTGATTAATCTCTTTAGGATCTATACCCATGCCGAGCAAAGCAGACAAGTACAAGAGATCGGATGAGCTACCATTGTCAACTAATATTCGACGCATCTTACATTGAGCTATTTTCACAATGATCACTAAAGGATTGTCATGAGGAGGTAGGCACTCTCGGCCTTCAAAATTAATTGGGTAAACTCGCCCCTCAGGTCTTAGACTATAGACCAAATGTCCCGTATCTCCAACCTCTCTTGCGTTCCTTTTCCTGGAGTTGCTGGTATGGCCGACCATAGTAGGTCTGCCA
Organism: Hippophae tibetana; assembly: GCA_037013495.1. Classification (NCBI taxonomy): domain Eukaryota; kingdom Viridiplantae; phylum Streptophyta; class Magnoliopsida; order Rosales; family Elaeagnaceae; genus Hippophae; species Hippophae tibetana. The sequence goes on along the minus strand of CM072807.1, from coordinate 20,417,931 downwards.
TGAATGGTGTGTATTATATGCACATCCTTAGGTAAGATGAGGTGTGCTTTATTTGGTTCCCTATGAATCAGGTTGGTTGGCATTCTGATCCTTTGATTAGGGTTGTCTTTCTGAGCCTTTTCTTGAGGGGTTCTGGTTTTATCAATGATGTCCCTTAGGTATACTTCTGAAAGAAGGTGCTCAATCTCCCATTTCAGGTGGCGACAATCTTGGGTCCAATGCCATGTGTCCCTATGGAATGCACAATACTTATTGGGGTTTCTAAGTGGAGCTTTCATGGCAGGTGGCCAATTGACGTTATTAAGATGCTTCATTCAATGCACTGCTTCAGCCAATGTGAAGCATATGGGCGGTCCTCGAAAGGGAGATAAGGCATGACCCCAAGTCTCTGAGTTGCCTCTCGGCCTTAGGGTGGGTTTGAAGTGGGGAAAAAGGGGAAGTTTATCCCTAGCATGCCTTTTTTTCTCCTCTCTTTTAATGAGGTTGGACCTATTCAGGTTTCTGTTAACCAACCTTTTGCTCGATTTCATTTCCTTTTTCACACTGACGAATTTTTGAGTTTCCTCATAAACTACCTCTAGGAAGCGTGGTGTAGTTTTTGTCAATTCTATAAAGGGGCAATTATCACATTTAATTCCCTTTTGGAAGGCTTCGATGGCTATGGAATCAAGGCATTGGTTAATCTCCATCTTATCTATTTTGAACCTCCGTATGCAAGCTTCGATTGTCTCATCTTCCTCTTGGACTATTGAGAACAAGTGGTGAGACTCTTTCTTGATTGGTTTATTACAGGCATAATTAGTAACGAATACTTTGACTAAAGCATCAAAGCTAACAATACTCTTAAGGGGAAATACCATGAACCACTATTGGGCCGAGTCTTGGAAGGTGGCTAAATATAGTTTGCAGTACATTGATTCCCGCTTGTCTTTGGATAGACTCACTACTGCCATGGTCATTTTGAATTGAAGAATTTATGCCACTTGATCTTTGGTTCCTTTATACGCGGGACATTTGTGGGCATTAAGCTTTGGTGGAGGTAACATTAATTCAATGACATCCAAGAAAGGCGATGTAGATAAGTGATTGCAAACATTTTCAATATTACCGCATGACTTTGACTTTTCTTGCCCTTTGAGCCTATCAATAACTCTCATCCATATTTTTTCTTCGATCTCTTTTAATTTTTTGTCCAATTCGTTGCTCAAGATATAAGGATGGATTGGCTGAATTGTAGGTTCATAAGTGAGAGGATTTACTTAGGAGGTCCTCACAATGAAATGAGGATCAGGAACTATTTGAGGATGTTGCTTAACATCTATATGTTGACGAGGGTCATGGATATGAAAGATACATTCCTTTCTAGAGGATTGACATATTATATGGGAACTATTAGGTGTGTAGAATGAACTCCCTATTTTTGAACATACATTTTATTCTAACCAGGATCTTAATTTGTTGTTCTCCCTTTAACATTCTATGAAGGCTTGTTATAATTCTCTTATTTGTTTTTGAAGTCCTTTTATCATCACATCTCTTTTGGACGAAAGGTTATCTGTACTACGATCCGGGGAAGTACCTAAAATTCCCATGACTCATGTGGACGGGCCCACATCGCGAAGGGTCAAAACTCAGTTTTCACTAAATGAGGCAGTTACTAAATCATAATCTATCAATGATCTGAAGGGTGAGGAAGAAGGCGCCATATCATTGAGGTCGAATTCTTGAGCCAATAGGGCGGGGTTGTCTATCTGTTCATCGATCATGGGTGGACAATCCATTTGATGATGTGCAAATCAAAACACAAATTAATTCTCTTAGTATATGATTAGGTCTTAAATGCCAACTACAAACTAGAAAGATTTGAGTTCCCACAGATGACACCAATTATTTGGAAAGAATTTATGTGTAAATTTTTTTAGTGATTTGTAGTGAGAAGTAGAAATTTAGACAAATGAATTGGATCCTGTATTCTCCTCATTTAAATGGTATATATATGCGTAACATCTAACATACGTGATATGGCATGTATCATACGACTTGGAGATATTGTTACATATATGATAAAATTATATACGAACTTAATTTAAACAAAAAACAAATTGCCATAAACGTTACATCGTTAGGTCATTACATACAGATATAAAAAGGTCGTTATAAGCAGGTTGCTCTAGATTCCTGGATAAATTTCTTAGGCTGCCCATAAAGAGGGAGGACTATGATCACGTCGGGATCTCATGATTTTACCAGGTATTGACATCAAAGACCTCACAATTGTATGGCGAAGTACTCTAGTTGACTGAATTATACGCATTAGCAAGCTCGTTGGGCTTGGGCCGTTGTCAAACTAGTCCTATAACCTCGTTACCCTCTATTGGGGTACCTGCACTTATTAGGTCGCATGTCTATTACATATTTAATACTAAATAGTACTATTAAAAAAGTTTAGCCCATCATTTGACATTGAATTTCCTCCAATTAGACATCCTTTAAATTGAATTATGGCTATTTAAAACCACTCAATGTTGAATGTAATCTAATTAAATCTTATTCAATATTATTTGATGCTACTTTTATACTATAAATTTTAAGAATACAATTTTATATAATTTCTCAAATTTTATATTTTAGAAAGGAAACTGAGTATAATTACATGAGTTAATTATGTTTTATACTCCTAATACTCATAACGTATATAATATACTAAAATCATAGACATATTCAATTTAGGTCCACTTACTAAATGGAATAATTATATTTGCTGTTAGTCTCATTTTTGGGGGTATTATGGACAAATCATTCCTTTGGGCGAGAAGACATTATTTTGGCACCGTGGACCATGAAATACTTAATATATATAGAGAAATAAAGACAGAGGAAAGAATAGATAACATAGTGAAACATAGATAGGGATCAATCATTTCAATGGAAGTCATTTACTACTATTGTGGGAGACAAACCCTATTAAGAGCATCTTGGATAAAAAAAACCGAGGTCAAAGATACTATGGATACTACAGAGATTACTATGATATATAGTTCTATACATTGGAATAATTTCACACATGTGAATTGAACTTATGATCCATATAGGCATTCAAGATTTACAAGAGGGTGGATACACTAACTCATGGAATATTTTTGTAAGCTCTATTCCAACTCTACTAAGTAGGCATCACAACGTAAATTAAGCATATAGTACAATGAAAATAAAGATAAAAAGCTTAATTCAACATACCATAAAACCACTAGCAGATAAGAAAAAAGATATGTTGTAAACTCACTGGTAATGGTGTGCTACACAAGTTCTTGTCCAGGCTAGCAACAAGCATTAACATGACAAACAATACACAATATATGAATCGGTTAAACATATTAGAAAATCTATAAAGGATTTTCAATCACTTTAAGATCTCCCTATGTGCGAACATATTCAATAAATGATAATTGTGCATTAACAACATGAAATCATACATAACATAGCATGTAATGAGGTAAACCCGTATAAACCCATACCCATATAGTAACGTCTTTGGGTTGCTTGAAAAACACTCGACATCAAAAAATTCACTTAATGAATAAAAATGTTGACAACTTAATAGAAATATAAACATTGGTACCTTTACCAGTTTTGACATCTACCCTGACTGCTTCTATATTGCCTTCTTCTTGCCAACACACCACCTGATCCAAGTAGATCTAGTCCCATAATCGAAACTCCATCACCAATTGACGTGATAGACTACTGATGGCTCAACCTTCTAACATGCATACACTTTTTGACCCTATAACACTCAACTAACACATGGTATACTAACACATACGCTTCTCACATATACTTAATTTTGCAATCTCGTAATACCCAACTAACATACAACTCACCACCACATAGGCTCATAACCTATGGTAAATGTCACATCCTTGAAACTACTAGCCAATACACGACACATGACCTTATAGGCTCCTCTCATATAGGAAATGATGCCCTATTGCAACTACCAACTAGCATATGAAAACTCAATACTAAAAAAATTCTTCAAAATAATGTGGTTCTTCACTAGCCAATCATGCATTTTGAATCTCAAAATCCTCATTCAATCTCACATTTTTTACACTCAATATAATGTTTATGAAAAATGAGAGACTCCTCTATGATATCCTATATCATCCAAGCTATAATGTTTTTAGGACCCGATACTCAAAAGGAAAATGAATCACAAGTGAACCGCGGAAATCTGGTACTTAAAGAGAAAAATTTCCCCCAATTCTAACCAAAGAAATAAGAAGAAAGAGGAAAATTTATAGAAAAACTCAAAGCCTTTCAAACCCTTGCTGCTCCTTTTTTTGGTTATGGTGGCTAGCCCATAGCAAGTGAAAATAGAGATGTCAAAATTTCTAGGCAAAGTCCATATACGGGCCATGTCATACCTTTATTCTTAGCCCATGTATTTTACCATGATGTGACATTTCGTGCCTGACTTATTGAGCCATGCTTAACAAGTCGAAATGGCTTGTGCTATGTTTAAGCCATTATTTGGGAAAAAAATGTTGGTAATATAAGTCAAACTCCCCACCTTTCATGTACTAATGTTAACTCAATCTATTAGGCCATGCCCATATTTTGTAATATATAAATATATTTACATATTTAATATATATATTTATATAAAATTTAGTTTTGGACTACTGTGTCAGCGCGGTTAGATACGAACCAGCCCATTACGTGCTACGAGTTAAGGGCTAGCATGCCATGCTATGTCGGGCCAAATATTTAGTAGGCTATACTATTTTAACTTGATAAGCCAATGGGCCAAGTGCTTAAGGGCCTGTGCTGACCTTTTTAACACCTCTAGAGGCGAGCACCTCTATGAGATAGCGATAAGAACGTTGGTGAGCGAGCTTGAAGAAAAAAAAATTACAACATGGAGAAATGCTCAATCCCCAATGGAACAACACAACCAACAAAAAAAGTCTCTAATAGAACACCATGATAACAAAACAAGTCCTTAACGGGACAACATAACAACTAACACCAAACAATGCAAACTATATGTAATCTAAGAGAGTGAGCATGTAACAAAAAAACACGAAACTGTGTCCTAAGTGATACTAAACCATCGGTAACCAACCTTACAAAAGACAAACATAAACACCAAATAATGTGACAAACATACACAAAGGAATTCCAACACTAGAAAAATTGGACTTACAAAAACAAACCTTATAATACCCCAAAAATGAGACAAATAGCAAATAAAATAATTTTGTTTAATAAATTTACGAAAAATTAAATATGCCTATAATTTTAGCACTTTATATACATTATGAGTATAAATGTAACTTTATAAATGTTATAAGTATATTTGTAACAACATAATATATTGAGACATAAAACGTACTTAATCCAAAAATACATCCCTAAATATCAAAAACTCGATGAAGATATAATATTTGTACCATTTGGTCAATCTCAAAATTATTTTTATTAAATAGCCAATTAATGTAAAATTATTTAAAAAATTATAAAAAATAATAATCCTAAAATTTATAACAAAAATAATATTTCAATAACATTGAACGGTATTCAATTGGACGACTTTCAACATTGAACGAAACTTAATGGCTGTATTTTAATTTAAACGACATCCAATTATACGTCTTCGTTCAAAATAAAATGATGTGTTTGACTTTTTCTTTACTAGGGAAAATGTATGAGGTAGACATATAAGATATTTTTTTTTTGTGTGATTATAGGTTTTAAATGTGCTATTTTTGTTATTTTCTCACATTATTTTGACAATACAATTCTTACGCGATAAAAATAATGATAATAATTTAAAATAGAGTTGTGTTTTATACTTTTTTACAATATAGTTTAAGTTATGACAATTTCATAATAAAGATTTGAAAAAATCGTGATAAGTAGGTATGGTGCATGGGAATGAAAAAGATGTGAATTTAGAGAGTTATGTAAAAACTTTACAATGGCATGTAACCACAATTTTATCATTACATATATGCGTAAAAAAAACTACAAGAGTAACTCAAAAAAATTGAAAGAAAAAACTTGAATAGTGAACCGAAACATATTGTGAAATATGATAACTCAAATTAGATTGTAAATATTAATATAACTTAAGTTTATTTTGTAAGTTTCCCCTTAAAACAATTAGATTTTACACATATTTGTAGCTTATTAAAAAGTGTAAAATTTCTACATGAACATGTCACAACGTGAAGGTAGATAAAAAATCACGGACAATGTTGTAAAAAATAACTAAAATATATTATGAAATAAGTTTAACTTAAATTAAGTTATAAATATTTGAATGATTGAATATGTTACATGAGTTTTGCTATTTTGTAATATGAGTTGTAAACTTATAATAGTTTGAGACATAAGACATAGTTATTCACCTTGCGTATCAAAAACGTATATATAATAGGTAATTATTGTTTGCATTTTTTTGAAATTTCATTGGTGGTAGTCACCTTTATTGTGGCCGGTGCTCTCCCCTATCGACGCTTTTCTCTTATCTAGATAAAATCACACCATAGTCATCAATGAACTAGAGACTTCAATAAACATCATCATTTATTCACTTGTTGTGCGACCTTCTATCTCCGTATTGCTCTCATTTGAAGTTGGACATATTTTTCCATTGCATTTATGTCCCCTGTCTCTAATTGATGGTCACCCAAGCTTGTAATTTCTTTGGTGGGTCATTGTTAGGGTTAGGGTTCAAGAGTGTAGATAGAAAAATTGGACTTAGGGTAAAGAAAGTGGTAGTCCTGTAATTAGTAGAACATGATCATACTCTTTTCATGATTTTCTTTTGATTGGTGATTTTATTGTTGCTCCTATCTCTTCTATACTAAATGTTAGTTTTATCTGAGAGTCTCTCATCTCTAGATCAATTCTCTAATTTTTTGCTAGATCATAATTTATGTTTATTTTATCCACAAGTCATTGTTACTCTCTAGACTCGTTCTTAATGAACGTTTGTGTTTGATTTTGTTCCCTTTCGCTTGGTTATTTGCTTGTTGATTTTTCTGAATTGGATTTTTTTGATCTATTTCAATATGGATGAAATTTTTAGTAGCATGAATAACTTAGATATTATGCTTGTATTTTTTGTTTGTGGTGTTACTATTTGGCTTGTTAGTCCTGATGCTAAGTGCTAAAAAATTTCAAAAAAAATTGTTTGTGTGAAGAGCGAGATTAAGTTGAACTTTTTTTTGTTGGCACTCATGGTGTTTCAAGTCTAAAGACACTCACTATTAGATAAGTGTGAGATCCAGACAAACTTTTATGGATAGTGGTTTGGACTTTGGTGTTGATTTTCTTGATTTTGAAGCTACATCATTTTCTTAGAGATCAATATTGTTTTTTTATTATGTTTCTTTCGTATTGTTTTAGTGTGTAGATTTGAAAATTGTTGGAGTTTTAGTACTTTGTTAGTTATTTTTCTTTTGTTGTTGTCTGGTCTTACTTATTGTTTATCTCCTTTAATTTACCAAACTTGTTTCCTCTAATTGGACAATTAGGAACGTGTCTAAATCTTTTTTGACGAGTATGGTCTGAGCTAATTTTGTTTGTTTGTTTGTATTGATTCTTTGAGCTTGATTGTTTTTTCTTTAGTTATCTAACTAGATTGTTAGAGAGAAAAATTGTTATTGCTTATGGTATCTAGTTCATACTAGTTGTGTTGTTAGTCATTTGATTAGATTTTTTTTTTAGACTATGCATTGTATATATATCTCATGTTTATTAGGTTATATTGTTTTTCTTTCAATGAATCTTATAATTTTTTTTTAAAAGAAGATTTTATACAAAGTACTCGTATAACTTTGACAATGATATGAATGTAAGTGTAAGTATTTTTTTTAACATTAAATGATAGTGTGATATAAATTTGACTTGAAATGAAAGATAAATAAATTTTAATGATAGATCAATACATAAACTATACATATAAGTTTAAGTACTCTGTATTGTAATATAATGTAAAATTTATATACAAAATGTGAAAAACAATCTTACTATTAAAAATATTAACAATATACTTGGTTCATGTTTAGTTGATTGGAAAGGTGGTAGAAATGAAATTAATTTTTTACAATTTTATATTTGTTTTTTCTATAAATTGAGAATGAATGAATCATATATGAATTGAAGCGTAAATTTTAAAAATATTACTCTTTATATCTAAGTAATATATTTTTATTATAAAAAAATATCAAGTCTAAATATTTTCCAATAATGTCAGTAAATTGAATGCTTTTAAATTATGTTCTGATAAATTAAAAATATTTAATATTAAATTTTAATCAATTAAATATGTTTAATATTAATTTATCATCTTTTAAGTAAATAGGATATATATTATTGACAAAAAACATTCATATTACTTTTTGATAAGAGTGGTTGCAGTCTGTTTAATCAATTATTGGTTTATGTGATAAATTAATTTTACGTTGATAGTTTTTAAAAAACCAAAACATTGTTATATAAATTCATTTAACTTCAAACCAACCTACAATATCAGCTTAAGGACGAATGGTTGGCAATTTTAGATATATAATTTTTTTATCATTTTGTTTTATAAAAACATAACCTATAATTAAAAAGAATTTTTAGCATTACATCATACTTAAAAGACTCAAATCAATATGAAGTAAAGAATTATAATAAAAATTGTTAAAATATTTAAAATTTTGAAACAAATAAAAAATAAACCCACTTCCATACTAAGAAATATTTTTTAAAATATATTTATCTACTCCTCTTAAAAAGAAAAATGCTTATTTTTCATGTTGATAATTAAATTTAGAGATTAAATTTATAAAAAATTATAAATATATTAATTAATATGTATTGAATAAAAATCTTAATCTATCCAACTAAATTAATTTTTTTAAATTTTATGATTTACATTAACAAAAAAAATTATAAAAAATGTAGATTTAATTTATTGTTAAATTCAGTCAGATTGTCTTTGAAAATATATCCTACTTTTTGAAAAGAAAAAAAAAGGGGGCCAAAAAAACATGTATATCACTTTCCTTTATGGGTTCTGACTACTAACTGCTTATGCTTGAATTAAACTTATAAAATTCTAGCAATAATTGTTCAAAGAAAAATCAAAGAACTCTTGCAGAGGCAAGAAATATCTCTGAAGCTACTGATTTATGATTTGAGATATTTTTATATTTATAAACCAGCTAACATCTGATTGCTAGATATAGAGTCATATGTCACATATTAGCCTTTGAAAAAAAAAAAGACAAAGAAGAAGAAAAAGAAATTATTGAAATGGAGCTAACACCAATTGAAAGAAAGGTTGAGTTCTCATCAAGCCTTAGAAGAAGACTTACAGATTTGATAACAGAGGAAGAAGATGAAGAAGTTAAGTTGAAGTGGGCTGAAATTGAAAGATTACCCAGTTTACAAAGAATGAAAACATCATTGTTTGATGTGTTTGAAGAAGAAGATAATATTGAAGATGATGGAAAAAAACAAATATCTCAAAGGAAAAGGATTGTTGATGTTACTCAGCTCGGAGCTGTCGATAGACATGTTTTCATGGAGAAGATGATTAAGCATATTGAGCATGATAACCTTCGTTTGCTTCAAATGCTAAGACAGAGGATAGACAGGTTCCTTCTTATATCATGTGCTCTCAATTAAATCTTATTTATGGTTTTCAAAACTATTAATTTATTGAAACTTTCGAACTAAAAACTAACTATGAATTTAATGGGATAATGATACATTTATATAACATGCATGTTAATAAATCATTAATGGTATATTAGTTATACTTTATGTTAATAAATTATTAATGGTATATTAGTTATACTTTATCAGCTGTATATTAATTGTATGTAACTAATATATTTTTCTTAAAAGTATTTTTTTTTAAAAATAGATTTTTATTTTCTGTATTTATATATATATATATATTAGTATTTATTGTAATTGTGATTGTAAATACATTCAGTATATTTAATTTTGTACCAAAGCAGGAAATAAATTTTTTTCTTACCGGTTTCTGAGCAACAACGCCGCCGTCAGTGTTTTTTATGCAGTGTCGTTAATCTTCTCGCACTGTTCAGTTCGTGCCGCTGTTGTAGATCTGTCCTTCCGTTGCAGATCCATCGTCCAGCCCGCGTTGTCCAGTCCGCGACGTCTAGCCCGCACCGTTCAGCCTGTGTCTTCCAACCTTGCGCCGTCCAGATCGCGCACCAGCCCTACGTCGTCCAGCTCGTGCACCACTACGCCGTCCAGCTCACGCATCCCTGCACCTTCCAGCTCGCACCCCCTGCACCGTCCAACTCGCGCACCCCTGCGCCATCCAACTCGTGCGCCCCTGCGCCGTCCAGCTTGCGCACCCCTGCGTCGTCCAACTTCACCCCTGCATTCTTTGTGAGTCCGCACAGCTCCTGCACTACTCTGTTCAGTTTTTAATTTTTTCAGTTTTTTAAGCTCTACCCTAATTGATATTAGCCCTAATCCAAGCTCATGAGCCCTAATTGAAATCAACCCACTTACTCATCTGACCTAGTCCAAGCCCATCAGCTCATCAGCCCAAACATTTAAACAGCCCACTTATCAACCCAATCCACAGCCCAACCCGGCCCAAAAAAAATCCAAAATCTTTATTCCGCTGCACAATATTTTTTTTTTATTATTTCAATGGAAGATTCAAGACAACATCAAGTTTCCAGAATTCATGAAGTTCCAAATTTTGAAGTTTCTGTTAAGAGTTCAAAAATTGGTTCTTTCGGGGGTACTAAACTTAATGGTACAAATTTTTGAACATGGAAAAAAGTTATGTCTGTTTATCTTCATGGTATGCATAAGATGGGACATGTATCTGGATCAATCAGGGCTCCTAGTCAAGATGATATAGAAGCCTATACTAGGTGGGAATGTGAAACTACTAAGGCCATATGGAATACCTTAAACGATCTTTATACAAATGTGCAAAGCTACTGGCATGCAGCAAAATGGGCAACCAATGTCTTTTTTTTACCAAGCTGAAAAATGTATGGGCTGAAATTGACCAGAAATGCCCATGCAAAATTAAAAATCCAGAAGACCTTCTGTGGTACCAGAAGGAGAAGAAGCTTGAATGAGTACATACCTTTTTAAGAGGCCTTGATACAAAACATAATAGTGCTAAAGGTGAATTCCTTCGAATGTCAAACCCTCCAAGCTTGACTATTGCCTTTACATACATCCGTAAAGACAAATTTCAGCAAGAAAGTCTTCATTAGGCACATGTTGAGGTATCAAGCTTAGCCATTCAAGCCAAATCAAAGGCACCTTTCCTCCAGCAGCAAAATGCAATTCCACTTCATCAATAGGGACCTCCACCAGGTTTTATCAATCGCTCTCGTTCTCACTGCTCTTATTGCAATGAACATGGGCATCTTGGTGAGAATTGTTGGAAACTGTATCCACACTTGAAACCAAAAGCAGACTACTATGGAGCAAAACGACAACATCATCGTTCTAAAGAAAAAGCAACTGCAGTGCAAATTGTCCAAGAACTAGACTACTATGGACAGAATCATCCTATGGAATGTGGAGGTATCCCTACAGCTTCAATAGCTGGTCGTGGTAAGATTGGTATGACCTTAAATGTTTCTCACTCTGTTGGGTCTAATACTTGGATTATTGATTCTGGTGCATCTGATCATATGGCTTATGATAAATCTTATTTTAATGAGTTATCTTCCCCACCAGTGTCTTATGTTACGAATGCTAATGGTGAGGCCTTTCCTGTCTTAGGAAAGGGGTCAATTCATATCACTCCATCTTTACAACTCCATAATGTTTTATATGTACCTGACTTATCTCATCACTTAATATCTGTCCCACAGTTGAATATTGAGTCTAAATATTCTGTAACCTTTTATCCTATGTATGTGATTTTTCAGGATCTTTTTACCAGGGAAATAATTGGTCGAGGGTATCTAAGGGGCAGATTGTTCTGTTTGGATCAGAACTACGTAGGGGAGAAACCAGGAGCACAGGCACGCACTGCATTGACCTCTAGTTTCGATAAGCTAAGTGAAATTTGGTTGGGGCATCGCCGCTTAGGGCATCCGTCTTTTAGTCTTATGAAAAAATCTATGCCCACTTTATTTATTGGTGTTAGTGAGACCGTTCTACATTGTGAGACTTGTGTTTTGGCCAAGAGCCATCGTATTACTTATTCTCCTAGTATTTCTAATAAAAGTACTATTCCTTTTGAATTTATTCATTCTGATGTTTATGGACCATCTAAAGAGCCCACTATATCAGGTATGAGATATTTTTTTCGTTTATCGATGACTGTACAAGGTTATCATGGATTCCTCTTCTTAGAACAAAAGATGAAGTTTTTTCAGTTTTTCAAACTTTTCATACCTTCATTCAAACACAATACAATGGCATCATTCGGATCCTTCGTTCTGATAATGGGGGGGGGGGGGGGGGGGGAGGGATATGTTAATCATGTTTTTCAAGACTTTTTCAAAACATATGAGATTATTCACCAAACTACTTGTCCGCAAACACCGGAACAAAATGGAGTGTTTGAAAGAAAAATCGTCATTTACTTGATATGGCTCGTGCACTCTTATTTAGTGCTTATATGCCAAAATATCTTTGAGGTTATGCTGTACAGGCTTCCTCCCATCTCATCAATCGTCTCCCATCTAGTGTCCTTAACGAAAAATCCCATTCCAGATTCTCGCATCTTACGTCTCCTTATCATCCTTCCATAATCTTCCTACCCGTGTATTTGGTTGTGTTGCTTTTGTGCATGTTCCTAAAAACAACAGTCTAAATTAGATGCCCGAGCAATTAAATATGTGTTTGTTGGTTATGGAAGTTATCAGAAAGGGTACAAGTGCTTCCATCCACCAACCAGAAAGTATTATGTCATTATGGATGTTACCTTCTTTGAGGACATGAGTTATTTTTCCTCACCCGATACTGCTCGTCAGGGGGAGAATACATATTTCGAAAAACTGTATCATGGTAAGGGGGAGGCATTAGGAGAATCACCAACTGATGTTTCAAGTACCAAATTCACTTACAGCAAATGAAGTTGAAGACACAATTGTACCCTCAGGCATTACTCCTACCCCTGATCAACAACTCCCTGGTACTGAAGGTCACTCATCTGAGGTATGTACACCCATTGATACTAATAGCATTGAGTCTAATGTTGGACAGTATGTGTTACCAAATAGGTCTACTCGAGGTCAACCAGCCAAAAGGTATGAACCAAATATTCATGCAAAATCAAAATACCCAGTAGCCAATTACATGTCCACTAAAAGATTATCTAAGTCATATAAATCATTTGTGAATCAAATATCTGGTGTATCAGTACCTAACAAAGTGTAGGATGCGTTGGGAGATCCAATATGGAGAAAGGAAATGGTTGAAAAGATGAATGCGTTAAAGAAGAATGATACTTGGAAACTTGTGCCACAATCACAAGGAAAAAAGGCAGTTGGTTGTCGATGGGTGTTTACTGTAAAACATAATGGTGATGGATCCGTAAATCGGTGTAAAGCTCGTCTTGTAGCAAAAGGGTTTACTCAAACGTATGGTGTAGACTACGATGAGACTTTTGCCGCTAACCTAAACTGGACACTTCAATAGTTTGATATCAAGAATGTGTTTTTTCGTGGAGAATTAGCCGAGGAGGTGTACATGAGTCTTCCACTTGAGTATGTAGTTGATTCTCCTGGTAATTTTTTATGCAAATTGAGGAAGTCTTTGTATGGTCTCAAGCAATCCCCTCGATCCTGGTTTGGAAGGTTTCACAGTTCATGCAAGAGGTTGGTTACAGACAGAGTAATTCAAACCACACACTATTTCTCAAACATCAACGAGGGAAGGTAACAACCCTAATCATTTATGTTGATGATATGGTAATCACTGGTGATGATACTATTGAGATGGATAAATTACAAAGACAACTAGCCTCTGAATTCGAGATGAAGGACTTAGGTGAACTAAAGTACTTCTTAGGAATTGAGGTAGCCAGGGGAAGATAAGGAATATATCTGTGTCAGAGGAAGTACATTATTGATATGCTAATAGAGACATATATGTTGGATTTCAAATGTATTGACACTCCTATTGAGCAAAACCATTGTTTAGCAGAGTATCCAGATCAGATACCAACTGATCGAGCTCGCTATTAGAGATTGGTTGGACGTTTGATTTACTTAGCTTATACTAGACCAAATGTTGCATATGCAGTAAGTGTGGTTGGTCAGTTCATGCATAATCCAAGTGAGAACCATATGAATGTTGTTTTGAGAATTTTAAGATATTTGAAATCGGCTCCAGGAAGGGGAGTAATGTTCTCTAAACATAACAATCCTCTTGAAGTTTGTGGCTTCATAGATGCAGATTGGGCAGGAAGTATTACAGATAGAAAGTCAACATCAGGTTATTTCACCTTTGTAGGAGGAAATTTGGTTACATGGAAAAGTAAGAAGTAGAAAGTGGTGGCACGATCTAGTGCTGAGGTCGAGTATAGATGTATGGCTCATGGGGTTTGTGAATTACTGTGGATAAGAACTTTGTCATTGGATTTGGGTTTCGAACTCAAAAATACTATGCAGATGTATTGTGACAATCAGGTAGCCATTGATATATCACAAAATTTAGTACAACATGATTGCACTAAGCATGTAGAGGTTGATTATCACTTTATAAAAAAGAAGTTAGATGCTAAACTTATTAGTTTTTCTTTTGTTATGATAGAAGAGCAACTTGGAGATATGCTTACCAAGGGATTTTCCAAGAAGGCATTATACGGTTCACTAAGCAAGTTTGACATGATCGATATCTATGCGCAACTTGAGGGAGAGTGTTAATAAATCATTAATGATATATTAGTTGTATGCAACTAATATACTTTTTCTAAAAAAATAGATTTTTATTTCTTGTATTTATACATGTATTAATATTCATTGTAATTATGATTATAAATACATTCAGTATATTTATGCATGCATGCATGCATATCATTTATATTTGTATTTTAAAATTATTGGAATTGAATAAATAATTTATGATATCATGTAAAGTTTGTTTGAAAACTATCTAGTATATTTTTATAAATATATCATTGATATTATATAAAAAAACATTCAATTTAATACTTTTGAAATCATGTTAAATTCTTTCTATCAATTTTTTTTTCAAAAACAGGCCAATTTTATTAAAAAAGAATATGTTGGTAGACAACGTCGTGCCCTCTTTTCCTCTTCCCCTCATTCTTTGATAGTTTGTATAAACTAATGAAACCAATCTCGAGCCTTAGAATCCTATTTCATGCGCATAACCCAGGGTTTCTTTGCTTGTCTAAGCGAGTTAGGGAAAGAGGGAAAGATGAAAAAAAGTACCACATGCAGTAAATATCTTATAACTTTAAGTGTTGTTTACATGATAATTTTTTTGATAAAATTTATTATTTTTGTTCAAAAATAATTGGTTGAAGAATATTTAAATAAGATAAGTAATCTATTGAAACAAAAATGTATCGAAAGTGTTAAATTAAAATTTTTAAACTGAATGAACATTTGTCCTTTTTCAAATTTTCAGATACTTTTTGTAGCTTAATAATGTGTTTTCTGTAAACACTTAAGCAGAATGGGTTTGAGCAAGTGTGTGTATATGAATGTAATCTATGTTACAGACACAGATTTAAGACATTCAGAATCGCAAATTTAATATATATATATATATATATATATATATATATTAAATTTATATCAAATTAGAGTTTATGGTGACCCACACTTAAAATTTAAAATATCAATGTTAATCTAAATATCGAGATTTAAATTTTATATATATATATATCAAAAATATTATCGTTATTAACGAAAAAAAATGAAGTTTTTTAACAAAATTATGGACCTCTATCAAAATCATAGAATCTATTTACAAAATTTTATAAAATATAAAAACAATCAATTACTTATATTTTAAACTAATTTCTCATTTAATGTAGATATTTATAAAAATTATGGCATTTAATTTGATGAATAAGTCAACTAATTAATCAAAATATTACAAAATAGTTAATTAATTTTTTTAAATAATTGTTTAGATTGTAACTTTTAATATTATTTTAAATAAATAAACCTAAGACGCACAAGATGGTACATAATAGAATTTAAATTATGAAAAAATAATTATAAAAGTAAAAATAGTAAATTAAATATAAAAATTATGTATAAATAAAAATATGTATATAAAAAGAAGTATAAAATATTATCCTAAATAAATAATATTTTGATTGAAGATAAAAAATTATAAATAGATAAATTTATAGGTAAATTATTTGAAAAATAAAAAATAAAAAAATTTAATATGAAACAATATTTTATTAATATTTGTCAACAATTTCCAACAATATCTAAGATATTCACCATATTTTGATAAAAAATACTATTTTTTTCTCAACATTTTCTTGAGAATGTCATAATATTTTTTTTCTTTGACATTTTAGTAAAAAAAAAAAATATGAATATTATATTTCGATTTTGAAATATAAAAAAAAATGAAAATATTACTACAATATCGATAATATCGTCCATATTTTAATCCTTAGTCACACCAATACCAATGTTATATGGCTTATGTAAATACTTTACTAAAATTAATGGGTACAATTAACACAGGATGTATTACTGATATTATAGCTTTTGTAAAGTTTTTGTAAATTATATTAAGACTTTGTCCTAGAATAATTCAGAGATTTACATTTTAATTATCAGGATCAATAGGTACTCCAATGTTACATAAAGTCTTTAATCAATACAATACCTTTCATGTTGCTAGTTGCATGATTGGAATTTTTTAGTTTTAATTAATAACCAAAAATATTTCTTTATTTTTAACTTTTCTTAAAAATATAAATATTACTAAATATCTTGCGAGTAATTTTTTATTTTATTTTTTGAAAATCACTAAATAAAAATTATTATCAAAACATATTGATGATTATTTTTACAAAAATTCATAAATAACAAAATCAATTATTTAGTTATAAATCATAAATCTTAAATCAAAATTATTATAAAATAAGAACTTAATTTTCCTATATACTAAGACTAAGTGTTCATACCTATTCTCAACCAAAATGTTACCCTATTCTTGAGTGTCATTAATTTTGTATGCACATATTTTATATTTATATTTATATGAATTTAAGTTAATTACTCACTTTTTGAACTTGTTTGATGATAGTAAAAATAAGAGTAATGTGATTAGTTTATTATATTTTTATATTTAATTTGACTATTAATTTAGAATATGATGTAAAACATTTCAATAATAATAAGAATATTCATTCATTCTAGGTATTTTAAGAATACGTTGGAATGTTTTATTTTTCTCACATATTTGTATAATTATTTATTATTATTTTTATTTTATCTTATTTAAAAATAAAAAAAGTATTTTTTAATTATATTTTTTTTATAATTTTATAAATTATACTCATTTATCATTAATTTATTTCAATTCTTATTACTATTTTTGTTACATTTTAACTCTACGAAAAGTAAGTTACCTAATTGATACGTACATGATGCATATTATCTATCTAACATATACAATCCTTTTTAAATAGAGTGAATGTGAAATTACCAATAGTGGAGGTCAGGTACCAAAATCTGTTTATAGAGGCAGAGTGTGAAGTAGTTCAAGGAAAGCCTCTCCCCACTTTATGGAATTCTCTTGTCAGCTCCTTATCAGTAAGTACAAGACTTAAGCCCTATTTGACTTGTAACTTTCCTGCTGCTTATGAGTCCAATTGTCCTCTGCTATTTTAGTTCTGCTGTTATATATACCACTAATACGGGACAAATACATAAGCAAACGTGGTTAGAAGTATGATACTTATTGCATAAAATGTTAACTTTTTGTCCATGTATTTACCAAACATTGAATAAGTGAATTGTTTGTCTGCTCTAAGAAAATTCTCATGAAAGATCTGAGGGGTCACAATGGTCCAACTTAAAACCTAGTTTTCTTAGACAGTATGTACCCATGATACAATTGCAATGCATAAACATAACCTAATCTCGAGTCTAAGAATTATAATTATGCTAAAACCGAAACCGCAATGATATTGGACTATAATAATTGAAAATACGAAGGCATAAAAATAAAGAACTCCAGGTTTTAAGAGGTTCAACACAAAATGCTAAGGAAGTGTTTGGTGTGCACTACATTGAAGAGGTCGGATTCTATTTATAGCATAACGTGAGTCCTTTACACTTACATAGCCAATGTGAGGTAAAGGCTTAGTGAAAAATTTCATCGTGTTCAAAGTTCAAACAACAAATTCATGATCTGTATCTTCTTTATGATTTATATTTTCAATCCAACGAATTTCATGACAGGGTTTTACAAAAGGAATTGTGTTCAACTCAAAACATGCCAAGATAAACATTATAAAAGATGTCAGTGGCATCATCAAAGCCTCCAGGTAACCCTTTTTATAATCCTTGATGAAATAAAAATACACAAAGCTACATGATCAATGAGGATTCTGTCTTGCACTCAAGAGCATAAAGTTTAATTAAAAGGTACATTTTATTTTAACCAAGTTTATAAGTTCTTTGGAAGATGGCTTTGATGCAGGCTTACTCTTCTTCTTGGTCCACCGGGCTGTGGCAAATCTACATTTTTGTTGGCACTTGCAGAAAAGCTGGACAAATCTCTTAAGGTTAGTTTCACAACACACCATATGACAGTAGCAGATTTAGGTTTTGTATCGAGACTGCACCATATACACATTAGAAAATAATACTTGTTACTTCTCAGTTACTTCTTATTTTTAATTGAAAAAATGAAAAAAGAGTACCCACATGGCCCCTAAACTTATATATTTGGTTCATTTTGATTTCTAAATTTTCAAGTGTATATTTTAATACCCATACTTTAAGGCTTAGGACATTATGTATAAAAAAAGGACTCAAAAGTTATTTTTTGGGACACTTTAGTAACTAAACTTTACTAAGATGGGGACACTTTAGTCTAGATTTAGGAACTAAAGTGTTTCATTTTGACAAAGTTTAAATCTAGACTAAAGTGTCTCATGTTGGTTAAGTTTAGGGACTAAAGTGTAATAGTTGAAAATTTAAGAAAGTGTCTCAAAGACATAAGTTTAGTGACGTTAGTGTCATCCCATCCTTAAAAAAATATATTATATGTATCTTATTTTAGTGAAAATATTTTTAAAATATTTGAGTGTTAAAAACCTAAAATTTAAAATCTAGGTAGGACACAGTTCTATTTTATACATGTAGTTTGTCTATAAATTTAAAAATATTATATCTAAAATTTTATTTGTAAGAGTTCGGGTGGAATACATGTCTATCTTCATTCGTACGTATATCCTATAGGTTCTGCTTACATAGTAGGAAAAGAAAATAATTTTTTTAGGTGTAACTACATTTGAAAAATTCATCATATATATATATATATATATATATATATATATATATTGATGACTAAAATTTGGCCAATTTCTGGCCACATAAGGGATACACCAAAGAAGAGAAGCAAAGAAAATAGAAAAGAACAATTTTTTATGAAAAATAGTATTGTGTGTGAGAGAGAATATTTTAGAAAAATATTTGAAATATTTTTCTAAAAGGGGAGTGACAAAATAGTGAGTTTAGGAAACATTTGTGTGTCACTATTTTTAGTTTATCTCAATTTATTGTATTGTCTCTCATTTTGTACCTACTAATTTTATTAGTGGAAGAAATATTTTTTGAAGTTTGTCTGTGGACGTAGCCTAAATTAAAGAGTAAAATACATTAAATTGTCAGTGTTGACATTAAATAAGAATTACTGTACAATCTATTTTAGGTAATAATATATACAATATTCTATTACCTAAATATATAATATTCTAAGACCTAAATATACAATATTCTATTACCTAAATATATAATATTCTGTTTATCTAAAAAGGCGTTCTTAACATCCATTTGTCACAATGGCCAGTCCTTGGATGCAGCAATAGCAAGAATAAGTCGCACCATCGTCATCTTTGCTACAAGGGAAAATGTCCCATACTCCTATCGATTACCGAGTGCCACCAATCGCATCTTATATCTGTCAAGTGAGCTATCAGACCGCATCTTAATAGAATATACCCATTTACAACCAATGGGCTTAACATCAGTAGGACATGGAACAATATCCCCAGTATGATTCTCCTGAATAGCCTGAAGTTCTTCTTACATAGCTTTCACCCAACATGCATGTTTAACTGCTTGAGAATAAGAGATAGGAACTGTAGTATCAGCTAAAGTAGTAGAGAAACCATACCTATCGGGAGGACGAATAGTACGGGAAGATCTCTTAGGAGCCATTGAAGTAGGCACTGGATCAGGGTCGGGAAGGATTTGTGATGATTGGAGTCGTTGTCACTAATAAACAATATCAGGTTTAAAACTTTCAATTGATGGAGAAATATCATTAAAGCTAGGAAGAAGGACATCATCAGAAGGAGAAGCATGTTGCTAAAAATAGTACTCATGTTCAAAGAAAATCACATTTCTAAAAGTACATAGACGATTAGTAACAACATTATAACATAAAAATCCCTTGTGAGCAGTACTATAACCCATAAAAGTACACCATACTGATTGAGTTGTAAGCTTGTGGCACTCATGAGGAGGCAAGTAAACAAAGTAAACACATCCAAACATGTGTAGCATATGATAATCTGGATGCATACCAAAAAGACGATAATAAGGAGTATCAAAATTCAATTATTGAGAAGGTAGATTATTAATCAGATAGACTGCAGTGGACAAAGCTTCCACCCAAAATTTAGGCAGAACTAAAGATTCTAAGAGTAACGTTCGAACCATATCCAAAAAGTGACGGTTTTAACGTTTAGCCACCCCACTCTGTTGAGGTGTATAAGGATAGGATCGTTGAAATACAATGCCTTTTTGTTGCAAAAAGACTTGAAAGTCATGCGACATATATTCGCCACCATTATCAGATCGTAAAACCTTAATACAAGTGAAAAATTGTGTCTCAATATAAGCCATAAAAGTTTGGGAAACAATGAACACATATATCCATGTGAAACAACTATAGTCATCAATAAACGTTACATAATATTTATACTGCGCATATGAAATGGCAGGAGTAATACCCCAAACATCACTGTGTATAATCTCAAAACATGCATCAACATGACCATCATAAGTAGAAAAAGGTAAAGTTTCACTTTTCCCTAGTTTACAAGGAGAACAATCAAAAAGCAACCGATGAGTATAACATTGATCTTTATTACCAAGAAAACCATGTTTCATCAAATTGGACAAAATCACATTATTTGGATGGCCTAATCATCTATGCCAAACATCAGCTTTATTTTCAACAATAATAAAAGCTAAAGACAAAGTTTGAGGAGTAGTAAATTGTAACAGAAATAATCTTCCCACTTTAGGCTCATTTGCGATCACTTTCCCCGACACCTGATCTGGCACAACACAACCACCACAAGAGAAATGTACATCATAGTTATTATCCACCATCTGACCAACAAAAATTAAACTAGTAGATAACACAAGAGAGACAAATACATGATGAAAATAAGGTCCAATATCACTAATGGTTGTAATTGGAAGATTACTTCCATTAGCAACCTGAATATTTTCTGTACCAGTATACTCTCGTAGATTATGTAAAAAATCAGGGGAGCTATTCATATGGTTGGATGCTCTAGAATAAAAAAACCAAGGAGGAGAAACAGTCTTACCTTGGCCCTGAAGTCTAAGGGTAAAAATGCTGAGATAATCATCTGTTAGACCATTTTTGGAGTAATGACAGATTGAGTTGTGTTAGCAGTTGTAGATGTAGGACCAATAATGTTAAGAGTTGGAATAGTAGCTTGAAAAGCTTGTACTGGTCAATTTTCTGGACGTGTAGGACATTCCTTGATAATGTGTCCATTTTTCTTACAATAATTGTAGAATTTCTTGCCACAATTACGGGCAATATGTCCGAACTCTTTGCAACTATAACACTGCATTTGTCCATTTCCTCAATTCCTCCCTTGAGTGGCATAAACAACATTGACAACTTCAAATGTTTTCCTGGATGCACCTATAACAACTTGTGTAGCTATTCTCTGTTCCTTGCGTAACAATTCATTAAGACATACATCCAAAGAAGGAACTGGATCTCTATTCAGCAATCCAGCTCTAGCAACTTCAAATTCTTATCTCAATTTCATCAAAAACTAATAACGTTTACTATCTTCAAAAACCGCCTGAAGGCTAGCTAAGGCCTCTTTAGGTACCTTCATCTAAATAATACCAGAATATTTTCTCCATAGATTAAGAAATCCAGAATAATACTACTTAATAGAGAGATTACCTTGGCTGACGGTACAAATCTCGAGTTCTAGTTGAAATTGTCTCGCAGTATTATCTTGATGATATATGTGCTTCGGATAATCCCACATCTCTTTAGCCGTACCAAAAGAGTGTAAATTGTTCACCATATGAACTTAAATAGATCCTAAAATCCAAGAGATAATTCGAGTATCCTTTTTCTCCCATTGGCTAAGTTCCTTACCATCTTCAGGCGTAGGAGAAAACCCGTCAATATGACCCCAAAGCTCCTTTCCTTTGAGAAATATTCTGAATTGGAATTCCTATACTGCATAATTCTTTCCTATAAATTTGATAGCCAAGGTTTCTATAGACATTCTTCCCAAAAAAAAGAGAAATCTTAATGCAAAGCTGTCAACCACAAGTTGGTTAACCTAGAATCTCAAAATGAAGTTATTGATAAGAAATTTATCAACCCAAAATCAAAAACAGGAGCAAAGTTGGAAAAAAACTGAAGATTCAATTATGGATTCAAGAGGTAGGCTCTGATACCATGACAATTTTTAATAAATGGCTTAATGACCTCTTCTTGAGGATTCTTTTCATTAAATTAGAATTATTATACAATCTATTTTAGGTAAGAATATATACAATTTTATATTACCTAAATATATAATATTCTATTACCTAAATATACAATATTCTATTACCTAAATATACAATATTCTCTTTATATATTTTAGGTAATAATATATACACAACTAATACATTAATTATGGTAAAATAAATCTTGTAATCTTGTCCATAATCTTTGGCATTGATAGGTATCATTATTTTACTCTATTGCATTTATTTTATTTTTACCAGTTGTGCCCAACAACTGGCATCAAAGCTAGTATAGTAAAACTCTTAGTATGTTTTGTGGTTGCAGTATAGACTGATCTGCCAAAAAGATTTTATTAGGTCCAAGGCGTATTTATTTGCATAAAAATAAATAAAGCAAAAAAATGTCAAGCCAGAATGTAGATATTAAGAAATTTAATGGCAATAGTAATTTCTCTTTATGGCAATAGTAATTTCTCTTTATGGCAATAGTAATTTCTCTTTATGGCAAAGGAGGATGAAGGATATTCTCATTCAACAGAAGGTCCATAAGGTGTTGCTGGGGAAATAAAAGAAGGCAACAACTATCACTGAGGAACAATGGGAGAAGATAGATAAGATTACACCTAGTACAATCCGTCTAAATCTATCAGACAGTGTCTTGCAAAATATTGAATAAAAAAATTGCAAGATTGTAAAAGAAACATGGGAGACTCAAGAAAATGTGTACATGTTAAAGAACATTGCCAATAAATTTTATTTGTGGAAGGAGCTATATCATATGAGAAAGGAAGATAATATGGGTATGATGCAGCACGTTAGCGATTTCAACATCAAGCTTTCTCACTTAGCAAGATTCAATGTGAGTTTCGACGATGAAGAGAAAGTTGTGATGTTACTGGCATTACTACCTTCATCATATAATCATCTTACAATAACTCTGAGGCAAGAGCAGAGACAAATCAAACAAATATGCCAATGTTGAATGCCATCATTGTAACAGGAAGGGTCACATTAAGAAATTTTGTCGAGTGTAAAAGAAGGAATAGGAAATGAACAAAGGTAAAGTAGTGAGGAAAGATGACAACAGAAATGATGCGTAAGCAAATACTATAGACGAGTTCAATATCGTTTATGATGAAGATTTTGTCAATCTTGCATCACACGAGACCAACTGGGTGATTTATAATGGTGCTACAATTTATGCTACATCGTGTAGAGAAATTTTTTCATCATACATACCTGAAATTTTTGGTGTTGTTAGAATAGGAAATGAAAGCATGTTAAAGGTTATTGGCAGAGGAGATTCTTACTTGGAAACAGAGAATAGAACCAGACTATTTCTGAAGAATGTTAAGCATATTCCAGATATGCGCCTCAATTTGATCTATATACGTAAACTTGCAAATGAAAGATATTGTAACTCCTTCATTTATAACAAATGGAAACTTACAAAAGACTCTTTAGTAGTGGCTAGAGATGAAAAGCATACAACTTTGTATATAATGCAAGCGAAGCTCTCCACCGACACAGTAAATGCCATGGAGAAAGACAGTGTAGTTGAATTATGGCATAGGAGACTCAGTCATATGGGTGAAAAAAGTATGATAAGTCTAGCTAGAAGAAGATACTACCCGAAATGGTTGAAGTACATTTGGAGAAATGTGTTGATTGTCTAGCAGAAAAGCAAAACAGAGTTGCTTTCAAGAGTTCCCTTCCTTTCAGAATGAATAATATTTTAGATCTAGTTCATTCAGATTTGTGTAGACCAATGCTAAAGTCACTTGCTAGTGCTCAATACTTTTTGACTTTCATTGATGATCATTCAAGGATGACGTCTGAAGACAAAGGATCATGTGCTATATGTCTTTAAAAAATTTCATGCCTTAGTTGAGAGACAAACTGGGAAGAAGTTAAAGTGTGTTCGGACAGACAATGATGGAGAATAAATAGTACCTTTTCATGATTATTGCGAAAAGCATGGTATTCAGTATCAAATGATACCTCTAAAGACACCGCAGTTGAATGACTTAGTTGAGAGAATGAACAAAACTTTGATGGAGAGAGTCAAATGTCTACTCTCACATGCAAAGTTGCCTAAAAATTTCTAGGGTAAATCCATACTCATAGTTGCATATGTGTTGAATCTTTCACCATGTACTCCTCTCAAGATGGATGTTCCAAATAAAGTATGGTCAGGAAATGATGTTTCCTATAATAATCTACTGTATTTGGCTGCAAAGCATTTGTTCATATCCCTAAGAATTAGATATCCAAACTCTATGCCAAAACAAGACAGTGTATTGTTATTGGCTATAGTCAAGATCAATTTGGCTATATATTTTATGATCCAGTTGCCAAAAGACTTGATGTTGTATTTTTTGAAGATGAGACCATTGAAGATATTGTTAAAATGGAGAAAGATGTTCCTAATTCCAATGGTGACTCATCAAATTTGGAATTAATTCCTCCAACATCAGTGCTAAGACAAGTTGGAGATGAAGACCAGGTATATCCACTTGATAAAGATAATGCTCCCATAGAAGTTGGTTCTAAAGGCAAGGGAGATGATGATGTTCATTATCCAGCACTAACACATATGGCTTCTCCTATTCCACTGAGAAGAAGTGGTAGATTGAGATGACCCTCTACCATATATCTTCCATATCAGTATGTAACTTTCACTAATGAGGGAAAACTTGAGAGTTATAAAGAAGCCATAGATGATGAATCCAAACAAAAATGGATTGAAGCCATGTAAGATTAGATGAAGTCCTTACATGAGAGCAAAAATTTTGAGCTGATGAAGCTGCCCAAAGAGAAGAGGGCTTTGCAAAATAAATGAATATTTAGGGTGAAGCATGAAGAACACAGTTCTAGTCCGTGATACAAAGCCAGACTGGCTGTTAAGGGATTTTGCCAAAGAAAAGGAGTTGACTTTGACCAGATTTTTTCACCATATGTGAAAGTGACATCCATCTATACTGTGCTGGGATTAACAGCAAGTCTTGACCTAGAGGTTGAGCAAATGGATGTCAAAACTACCTTTCTACATGGTGACTTGGAAGAAGAGATATACATGGAGCAACCAAAGGGTTTCAAGAAAAAGAGAAAAGAGGATTATATTTGCAAATTGAAGAAAAGTCTATACGGCTTAAAAGAGGCACCGAGACAATGGTACAAGAAGTTTGAGTTTGTTATGGGAGAAAAGGCTACAAAAAGACTACTTCAGACCATTGTGTTTTTATGCATAAATTCTCTGATGATGATTTCATTATTTTTTTGCTTTATGTGGATGATATGTTGATTGTTGGCTAGAATATTTCCAGAATCAACAACTTGAAAATGCAGTTAAGTAAGTCTTTTGCTATGAAAGAATTGAGGACAACAAAGAAGATTCTTGGTGTGAATATCATTAGAGACAGAGGCGCCAAGAAATTATGGTTATCACAGGAGAAGTACATTGAGAAAGTACTTCAAAGATTTCATATGGACAAGGATAAAACGATTAGTTGTCCTTTTGTTAATCACTTTAAGCTAAGTTCAAAGCAGATCCCTTCTACAGATAAAGAGAAGGAAGAGATGGAAAAGGTTTCATATGCTTCACTAGTTGGAAGTCTAATGTATGTCATGGTTTGTACACGACCAGATATCACTCATGCAGTTGGATTTGTGAGTATATTCCTTTCAAATCCTCGATAGGAACCATTGGGCTGTAGTGAAATAGATTTTTAGGTATCTTTGAGGTTCTTCCAAAATATATCTATGTTTTAGAAATAAAAAATTTGTGTTAGTTAGATATACAAATGCAGATATGGCTGGCAATGTGGATTCCAAAAAATCCACTTCAAGTTATTTGATAACATTTGGAAAGGGAGCTGTGTTATGACAGTCAAAGTTATAAAAATGTGTTACACTATCCACTACAAAAGCAGAGTTTATAGTAGTAACGCAAGCATGTAAAGAGTTTCTATAGTTGAAAAAGTTATTGAAAGAATTTGGGTTGCAACAAGATAGTTACTAGTTATTTTGTGATAGTCAGAGTGTTATCCATTTAGGAAAGAATACCTCATTTCATTCGAAATCAAAACATATTGATATGAGATATCACTGGATTAAGGATGTAATGGAGAAGAAGCTACTACAGCTTGAGAAGATCCATATAGAGGAACCAAAATAGAATTTTGAATACTGTCGTGTACTGCTAGATTGGTGAAGTCCTCATGTAGTCAAGATGGGGAGATTTGTAGGTCCTGCACACATAGAAGAGGAAAAAAAATAAAAATTTTAGGTGCAACCACATTTGATAAATTAATCAAATATATATATATATATATATATATTTGTGGCTAAAATTTGGCCAGCTACGTGACCAATTTCTAGCCACATAAGTGATAGACAACGTTTTACCTTAGAGAGATACATCAAAGAAGAGAAGCAAAGCAAAGCTAAAGGAACAATTTTCTTTGATGAAAAATAGTGTTGTATGTGTGAGAGAGTGAGAGAGAATATTTTAGAAAAAATATTTGGGATATTTTTCTAAAAAGAGAGTG
The DNA here is from genome assembly GCA_037013495.1 of Hippophae tibetana. Lineage (NCBI taxonomy): Eukaryota > Viridiplantae > Streptophyta > Magnoliopsida > Rosales > Elaeagnaceae > Hippophae > Hippophae tibetana. The sequence goes on along the minus strand of CM072807.1, from coordinate 20,390,366 downwards.
ACAAAATAGTGAGTTTGGGAAACACTTGTTGTTGAAAATCAACACCAACATAATAATTAAAGATGTAGAGAAATAAATGAAGTGGTTGAAGGAAGTAGAGAAATAAATGAAGTGGTTGAAGGATGTAGAGAAATAAATGAAGTGGTTGAATGATGAATAAATAGGGTGGTTGAAGATTGTAGAAAAGAGAAGTGTGTAGATAATATTTGTGTGACTAGGATTATTTCTTAGTTTTATATTTGTGTGGTGTAGATTGTATGGTGAGAACTATAAATAGTCTACCTTGCATTTAGTTTAATCATTTCATCAAAAAAAAAAACAAATAAGTCTTTGCATTCTTAGTTTGAGTGTGAGTTGAGAGCTTTCTCTTTGAGTGTTTGTATTTCTCTTCAATTTGTGAGTTACTTTTGAAAGGTGTTATAGTGGGTATAATACAAATAGTTTATTTACTTGTTTCGATCTAATATTAGTAAATTTAGAATTGTTTATTCTAAATTTTACTCAACACTTGTGTGTTACAATTTTGGGTTTATCTCAATTTGTTATATTGTCTCTCACTTTGTACCCATTAATTTTATTAGTAGAAGAAATATTTTTCGGAGTTTGTCCTGTAAATATAGCCCAAATTAAAGAGTGAATCACGTTAAATTACCGGTGTCATTATTTTATTTTGTTGAATTTATTTTATTTTTACTTGCCGTTCCCAACACATCCGCCCTACCCTTATGGCTTACCATACACTATTATTATTATTTTCTGACTTTTAACATTTACTCCTTAAAAGGGACCGAAGTGAACTTTTTACTTTGTTCAGTGTTCAGGAGACATATCTTACAATGGTTACAAGCTAGATGAGTTTGTTCCCCAAAAAACATCTGCTTACATTAGCCAATATGACCTGCACATACCTGGGATGACTGTGAGAGAAACAATCGACTTTTCAGCACGCTGCCAAGGTGTTGGGAACAGATCTGGTAGATTCCATACCTATTTAATGTTTTTAGCCTTTTACATACTATACCCTATGTTGTTTGGAATCTTTTATGACACCAAGATTCATATATTTTTTTATACGTGTCTTGCTTTTGTACACCCATTTTTCTAAATTTTCTGTAAATTTATATAAATTGAAGTGTGCAAGTACCCACACCCGTAAACATATCATATTTAGAAACTGGTACTTCACAAAATATAAAGAGTCCAATTAACATAAACTCTACCTATGTTCTTCTGTGTAAACATGATATCACCTTTGTAGATATACTTATGGAAGTCAGCAGAAAAGAGAAGGAATTAGGAATTGTCCCTGATCCTGATATTGACACCTACATGAAGGTAACTATATGAGTTGCACATATGTGTTTAGCTACTTAACAAATGATGCTGGGTAATATGACTTAGAGTTTAATATGATACATACAGGCAATTTCAGTTGAAGGACAAAATAGAAATCTTCAAACTGATTATGTTTTGAAGGTATTATTAATAAATATAATTTATCATCATAGTTTAATCAATATATATATATCGTGGTTATGTTCTTGACATGTAGGCAACACCAATTTTTCGTTGCAGATACTCGGATTGGATACCTGCAGTGATGTAATGGTCGGCGATGTGCTAAGAAGAGGAATTTCGGGTGGCCAGAAAAAAAGACTTACAACAGGTAGTGCTATTAGACCATCTTTCTGCCTATTAGATAATGAGAAAATTAAAATTTATTAATTAGAAAATTCTATAATTTCATCTAGCAGGAGAGATGATAGTTGGTCCAATTCAAGCTCTTTTCATGGATGACATATCGACGGGATTAGACAGCTCGACGACCTTTCAGATGGTGACTTGTCTGCAACATTTGGCGCATATAACAGATGCTACAGTATTGGTTTCACTTCTTCAGCCAGCTCCAGAAACATTCAACTTATTTGATGATGTGATATTGATGTCAGAGGGTAAGATAGTATATCATGGTCCTTGCAGTGATGTACTTCAATTTTTTGAAGATTGTGGTTTCAAGTGTCCCCCAAGAAAAGGTGCTGCAGATTTCCTTCAGGAGGTGCCAAAGAATTGATGATTCTTAGTGGTTCATAATATGAAGATAGCTTGTGATAATTCATCAATTGTATTATATATTTTCAGGTAATTTCCATGAATGATCAAGCTCAATATTGGTGCCAAACTGATCTCCCCTATAGTTATGTTTCTGTAGATCAGTTCGCTCAAATGTTCAAGGCAAGTCCTTTTGGAAAGACATTGAACAATGAACTTTCAATACCATATGATAACTCTCATTGTCAGAACAATGCCTTATCTTTTAGCACTTACTCTGTGAGCAAATGGAAACTTTTTAAAGCTTGCATGTCAAGAGAGCTGCTTCTCATGAAACGAAACTCTTTCGTATACATATTTAAGACATTGCAGGTTATTATTACTTGCATTTGATTTAGCCTATCATGTTTGTGTCAGTTATCAATATCATAAGTAAACTTCCATGTTTTTTTTCCTCCCTCACAGCTCATCATCACAGCATTTATAACAATGACTGTGTTTATACGCACTGAGATGAAATTGGATTTGACAAGTGCAGACTATTTAATGGGATCTTTGTATTATGCACTTGTTAGACTTATGACCAATGGAATTGCAGAAGTGTCCTTGACAGTTATAAGACTCCCTGTTGTGGAAAAGCAAAGATCAATCTATCTATACCCTGCTTGGGCTTATTGTGTTCCAGCCTCTATCCTAAAGTTTCCATTTTCACTGCTTGACTCTATTCTATGGACAGCTATAACATACTATGTTATAGGGTATAGCCCTGAAATAGAAAGGCAAGTGTACTTAAAAATGAAAAGTTAAGAGACAGAAAAAAAATACATACATATATACATACATATATATATATATACATACATAAACTCCATGCATGTGCTTTGAGTAGTAGTGTCATAATTTGACAATAGTTTTTCGCTCAGATTCTTTCGCCATTTCCTTGTGCTATTGGCACTACATCAATCATCAACATCTATGTGCCGGTTTATTGCCTCAGTCTTTCGGACAATGGTTCTTGCAGGAACTTGTGGCACTTTGATTCTAGTCCTTTTGTTTTTGTTTGGAGGCTTTATTCTTCCACGACGTTAAGTGAACTTTGTTTTCCATGTCTTTATACTTTAACTGTTATTTTCAAGTCAAAATGAGGCTTCCTAACAAAAACATGTATTTCAGCCTCTTTTCCTGCTTGGATGAAGTGGGGATTCTGGATTTCTCCTATAACTTATGGTGAAATAGGGTTAACTTTAAATGAGTTCCTCGCTCCACGATGGCAAAAGGTTCATATTATTGCTTGAAATCATAAATGTTCTCTTAATATACTCATATGAATGTGTTAATAGCTTCAGTTTTATATAATTCTGTTTTGCAGGTCTCACAGGAAAACACAACTATTGGAAAGGATATTCTAGTTACTCATGGTTTGGACTTTGATGCCTATTACTATTGGATATCAGTAGGGGCATTATGTGGGTTCACCCTACTCTTTGATCTTGGATTTCTCTTGGCCTTAACTTACATAAAACGTGAGTTTGATATCAAATGGTGTAGTAAATAAAATTAAACAAAGCAATATTAACTCTTATTATCCCTAAATTATTAAACCCCTACAAAATATGCAGCTTCCAAGATGACTCGATCCATTATTTCGAAGAAAGAGTTATCTCAATTAGGAGGGAAAGACAACAAATTCATTTCAACTAGAGAAGAAACAGGAAAACAAGGTAAGACCTCTTCCTGGAAAAATGGCAATACTATTACTACGAGTCATTAATCCCTTAAACTCTTGAGCCTTGACAAGACACGACAAGTGTGTTGTACAATGAAACATTGATTCATAAGTAAGGGTGCGACCTCGAAATAGAATGAGTTTGTTAAGGAAAACCTATAAACAAACCCCGTGGGTTTGTTTAGACACAAAGGAGACAATATCATATCAAATGTTGAAGTAGTGGTCTGTTATAATTATATAATTAAATAATATGGATACGATGGTTATACAGGGAAGGTGGTTTTGCCTTTTGAGCCATTAACAATGTCATTCAAGGACGTGCAGTATTATGTTGATACACCTAAGGTAATAAAATTGACTACACTCATGTACGTATGCCTTTTTTTTTTTAAATCAACTCAAACTCGCACACCAGTATGGGACTCGAACCCCACAAGTGTGTTTCGTGCACTAGATACCTTGTTTTGAATCAAGAATAAGTCACCATGTTTTTGTTTCCATTTAACTATATGGCCTACAGGAAATGAAAGAGCATGGTTTCAAACAGAAAAAAATTCAACTACTTAGAGATATAAGTGGAGCATTTAGGCTAGGAGTTCTTACAGCATTGATGGGTGTAAGTGGAGCTGGAAAAACTACTCTAATGGATGTTCTTTCTGGAAGAAAAACTGGGGGTACTATTGAAGGAGATATAAAAATATCAGGGTATGCTAAGGTCCAAAAGACATTTGCTAGAATATCAGGTTACTGTGAGCAAGTTGATATACATTCTCCAAGCATCACAGTAGAAGAATCTGTTGCATACTCAGCTTGGCTGCGGTTGCCACCCGAAATTGATTCTCATACAAGAGCTGTATGACATTGATTCTTTCTGATAAGATACCACAACATAGTTTAAATGTTTTCTAGTTGGAGATTTGGTGAAAAAATGTTCCAAAAGTGTGGGTATAATTTACAATAATCACCTAATATAGGATCAAATTTTGTAAAAATTTACAACGTAGTTTAAGTTAAACCTATTTTTCGTGATGAAGATTTTCAAAAAATAAACACATTATACCTGTATATTACATAAATATTTACATCAGTGTATAAATATTTTGGAAAATCTTGATAACGAAATAGTCTAACTTAAATTATATCGTAAAATTTTGTAAAATTCATTCTTAAACTGAGTTTGCCCCGTATGTATAGCCATTACATAGTTGAAACGTACATGGATAATGTACCTACCAAAAAAGCATCATTTTGTGCCAATTTTCTTCCAAACTCAAAATACCTACTAACAATCTTGAAACCTTGATACAATATTATCATCATTGTCCTCTAAATTTTATATATCATTTAGGGCTTTGGAGGTAGAAACAAATTTCCTAAAATTCAATATACAACCTTTGCATAACTCAAATAAGTCGTAACATTGTCTTATACATAATTTACATTGTGACTTTGGGACTTTATTTTTACTTTGCCGCCAAAAAAGTGCAATTTTGGAGCCTAAATACTAGATTTTTGAATGTATTTTCATAATGTGTTTCAAATTTTTGAGTTTTTCCATTCAATCAGTGTAAATGTGTGATGTAGATGTTTGTGGAAGAAGTGATTGGCACAATTGAACTGGATGGCATAAGAGACTCTTTAGTGGGAATTCACGGCCAAAGTGGGTTGTCTACTGAGCAGAGAAAGCGGCTAACCATAGCAGTTGAGCTTGTTTCCAACCCATCAATAATATTCATGGATGAGCCCACATCAGGTTTAGATGCTAGAGCAGCTGCAATTGTCATGCGCGCAGTGAAGAACGTAGTGGCCACAGGAAGGACAACAGTTTGTACTATTCACCAACCTAGCATTGACATATTTGATGCTTTTGATGAGGTACCTATAATTGAAGAGCTAATATTTTTTTACTGTGTTCGTTGGTACTTCGTCAAAGTTTTAAGTGAAATTTTCGTAATCGCCCTATTTGGAACTAAATTTTGGCATATTTCTCAAATCATAATAAGTTAAGCAAATTTTTTAACTTAGAGTTTAGATGTGTGAAATTTTCACAAAGACATGTAATAGTATGTGTAAAATTTTCACACAGATATGTATTAATTTTGTAAAAATAAAGAGTAAAATGAATAATAAAAGAAACATATAGTAAAACAAGGCTAATTCAAACTAGATTGTGAATAAGTTTCTTCAAAATTTTATTATATGATACTAGCCAATTTTATCATAAAAATATAGAAATACTGTGGAATATTTAAAGATTCTAAACAAAAATTACTAACCACAAATGTGTAACTTAATCAAAGTATTGAATTCTCTTCACCCCTTTAGAAGTTTATAGGAAAAAGGCACGTAGGTCTAACACTTAAATTTCAACAATTAAATGTATTACCTCAAACTTTGATACTATGCTATAATAATGTAGATAGACAAGGCTATAAGAGAGAGAAATAGACAAATAGGAATTTAGAAAGATAAGAACATAACAATAAAGGAGAAATTGATCCTGGGCGTACAATAACATGTCTAAAAAAATTAAAAGATAAAATGAAACTAAAATCTAGATTTAAAATAAGATCCTACAATATAATAACAAAAATAATCTTAATTTAAAATTATAAATATTTTTATTCCTATCATAGAATCCAAGAGTCCAAAAACTTAAACTATTAATTTTATATCTCTATCACTCTTTATGATCATTATATACTAAAGTGAAGTTGATAAATGTACTTGTAGTTAATTCTCATGAAAAATGGAGGAAGGATCATCTATTCTGGATTACTAGGTCATCATTCAAGTAAACTTATTGAATATTTTGAGGTATGTTACATTTTTTGAACTAAACTAAGCACTGATGTGTATAAGTATTGATATTACATAGAGTACACTCATAATATTTATGATCATTAATTAACAGACTATTCCTGGTGTACCAAGAATCAAAGACAATTGTAATCCATCAACTTGGATGTTAGAAGTTACTTCTGGTTCGATAGAAGCACAACTTAATATAGATTTCGCCGATATTTATAAGCAATCGTCTCTTTATAGGTAACCTATATTTTGTTTGAGTCCAATTGACACAAGAATATCAATTTTAAGGTATAAGAGGTTTTATTAGGGATATTATCTCATATGATACTAACTTAAGATTTATAGGTAAACATGATTATTACTATCTTGAGTTATATTATTATCATTGATTTCATTTTTATGAGTCTCCCTTCAAAAAATTGAAATGTGTCTTGCAAAAAGAAAAAAAGACAACTAAGTTAAATACAATATAATATAATAAAATATGTTAAAAATATAGACCCATAGATTTTGTACAAAATAAAGACCCATATTTTGAGATGATGTTAGAGGTTTTGTCTTATATTGTATACTCATAAGTATTACTATATTTGAGTTAATTTTTTTGGGATTAAAATATCCATAATTATTATGAATCTTGTTTGATAAGTTATTTCCATGTATATTGAATTTGCAGGGACACACTAGATCTAGTAAGGCATTTAAGCAAACCAAATCTGGATACAAGAGACTTGTACTTTTCCACCCAATTTCCACAAAATAGTTGGGTGCAGTTCAAGGCTTGCCTTTGGAAGCAGCACCTATCCTATTGGAGAAGTCCTGAGTACAATTTGGCGCGTTTCGCCTTTATGATTGTTTCATCTTTGTTATTTGCTGCACTCTTTTGGCAAAAAGGAAAGAATATGTAAGTCCCTTTATTTCATTTCATCCAGTTTTTCTCCCATAAAGTATGAGCTTGACATTATTTCACAATATAATTTAAGTTGTGAGAAATTTGCAATATAGATTTGATAAAGTTGCGATTAAAAAGTTTATTTACACAACTGTGTAAAAAATTTACATAGACATCCAACAAAATTTTTACATGGACATGCAATAAATTTTTACTGAGACATGCAACAATTTTTTTATCATTATATGCATAAGTAAAAAAGTTACTTAAGTGTGGAACTGATGATATATATATATATATATATGAAAAAAAAGAAAGAAAGGGAAAAAAAAGTGAATTCCGAAATATATTATGAAATATAGATAATTTAAATTAGAATGCGAATATGAAAAAAATCCAAGCTTATTTAGTAAATTTGCAGTATTGGAAAAGTGATCGTATGAGTAATATTACAATGAAATTTCCTCAACATTATTTGTTTATAATGCAGAAACAATGAGCAAGATTTGTTCAACATCCTTGGATCAATGTATATATCTGTTATATTCTTAGGCATAAACAATTGTTCGACAGTGCTGCCTTATGTAGCAACCGAACGCAGTGTGTTGTATCGGGAAAGATTTGCAGGCATGTACTCTTCAAAGGCTTATTCATTTGCACAGGTTGAATTCAGAACATAAAAAATAATCTGTCATTTAATAAAATCTTTAAAGCTTAAATTTAAATCTAATGATTATGTTTTGTTTGGAATTATGTTATAGGTGATGATTGAAATACCGTACATATTGTTGCAAGCAGTAGTGTATGTGGCCATTACATATCCTACAATAGGGTATTATTGGTCCGCTTACAAGGTCTTTTGTTACTTGTATGCAACATTCTGCACATTTCTCTACTTTGTATATCTTGGCATGTTCATTGTCTCAGTCAGCAAAAACCTTGAAGTAGCTTCTGTTTTGTCAGCAGCCATCTATACCATATTAAATCTTTTTTCAGGCTACCTCATGCCAGGACCGGTAAGATATATATATATATATTAATATCTTTTCTTCTTCTTCTTCTTTTTTTCCGAATACAAAATAGGCTAACCAGATAAAGTTGACTTCATAATGTCAATGGTCGGCATTTAAAGATGGTCAATTGTGTCAATTTTTTATTAAACAATTAAGCATGCACACACTATACATTTGATGGGTTCGTATCCACCTGCAGAAGTATGTAGGGATCAGGATGGACATTGGCTCCCTCAAATTTTTATAGCATGTATTTTAGATGTAATTTTATAAAATTATAGACAAATTACATGCATAAAATATGTCGTTATCCTCTCTAAAGCTTCATTTTTAAAATTTTATCATCCGAAAATACACTAAAAACTCAATGATTTAAAGATAATTATATTCAAATGAGGTACATATAACATTTTTTTCCGATAAAATATAAATAGTAATTAAAAAACCAATAATATTATTTTTTTACTATTTATATGGTGCTCCTCCTTAACTAAACTTCAAGATTTAACACTGTTATGCATTTTTTTTTTAGTGTTGAGTTGAAACATATATCATTGCATTACAAGACATTTGGTTTCAATTATGTCATAATCACTTTAAACATTTGTTTCATTTTCATCTATCATTTTTTTAATTATTTTTGAGAAAATTCCAAAGTGACTTGATGCAGAAAATTCCAAAGTGGTGGATTTGGTGCTACTGGATTTGTCCAACAGGCTGGTCACTAAATGGACTCTTGACTTCACAATATGGAGACATAAACAAAGAAATATCAATATTTGGGGAGCTTAAGACAATAGGTTCATTCCTAGAAGAATTTTATGGGTTTGATCATGATGATTTACTTCTTGTGGCTTTTATGCTCATTGCTTTCCCAATTGCTTTTGCCTCTCTATTTTCTTACTGCATTGGAAAATTAGATTTCCAAAGGAGATAACAAGTTATCTACTTATTATTACTAGTTATGCGTTGCATGTCAAAATTTACTATTAATATTTTATTGTATTACAATATTTTAAATAAATTATAAAAATAATTATTAATTTTATAAATATATAATATATAATTTATTTTTATTAGTGATATTGTATTAATCTAATCAAGTATTTTAGTTAATGTTTTTTGTAAAAAGTCAAAACTAATGGGCAAATAAAAATAGCTTTTTTGATCTATACCTCAAGAATAGACATGAAAAATATGTATCATATAAAGAAAATTGAGAAATTTTGTAGAATTTTATTATATAGTTATTAAGCGTTTGATTATAAAATTGTATTGTGTAATAAAAATCATATTGGTACATATTAGTATCTAATTAAACGTTGTGATATTAATAATTTAATAAAAAATAAATAATTAATTAATATATAATGAGTTAAGGGATCATTACCATAATTTTTAGTATCTTGCTCCTAACAATATATGAATGGAACGTGTGTGAGCATTCTTATGCTTCAACTGGACCAAGAAAATTTAATTTCTCCAAATAGTAAAGTGGCTTATACTGTGTATATATGGGGGTTGGGTGATTTAAGCAATCACAAGTTAAATAGGATTATAACTATTAATTTTCCATTCAACTTAGAGAATCCAACATACAAGTAAATTGAATTATGTACTAATAGAAATCGTATTTCCATGTTCCTCTTTTTTTCACGTCACATAGGAATTCTCAATCCCTATTGATGTGTACAATTTTAAACTAATTAATTTATTCCATAAATAAGTTTCAATTAAGAAATCAATTAATAAGTAACTTGTTCAACATACACATACATACCTACCTGTTCTTTTTTAGATATTTTTAATTTTTATTAATTAATTATTTAATCCTATAAAATAATATATCAAATAAATAAATAATTAATTAATCGATTAAATATTTGATTTATAATTACCATTTTATCCTTTATATAAATTTTGACATTTACTGTAAGTATAAATTATAAACATTCATTGTCATATATTTTTATTAAATAATTAATTCATAATAATTATTTATGTAATAACCTAATAGTTATTTATTTCAAACAAAAAAATGTATTAACTGTAATCTTATAAGTATTATAATATAATGAAATCGCACTTTTATATGAATATTACTATCCAAGTTTTATAAGTGATGTGTTATATTTTGATTGGTTAATTCTATTATAGTTTTCAATTTATTTTCTTATATAATATAATCTTACAAGAATTTATTTGTTGTTAATTTATTTTCTAAAATATATTTAGTATATATAAGAATTGATTATATATATTAATTATCTTTTATTAGGGGAATAAAAGAAAAATAAAATAAATTTTAAAATAATTGATTCTTTGTGAATAAATTTAAAATTTATAAATTTTCTAATTAAAAATTTCAAAAAAAATTAAAATAATCATTATCATTATAATAATTGTTTAATATTATTTAATCAAAATAGAAAGCCAAAAGACTTCTAAATATGTGTAAATTTTTATTTTAAATTATATTTAGTGTAAAAATTGTTGATTATTTTTATTAATAATTATATTTTAGTGAAAAAAATAGAAGGAAAAACCAAAAGACTCCTAAAAGATTTGATTTTTTTTATATAGAATATTTGATTACGTGAAAAAGAGTTAATAAAATTAAAAATTAAAAAAATAAAAGATTCATGAAAATTATAATAATTTTTTATTATTATGAAAATAAAAGAAAAAAATTAATATTATTCCAAATATGTGTTAAATTAGTATACTTAAAAATAAATTATACTATAAGTATCCATATATTTCTTAATATAACATAATATAGTTATAATTTAATTTTAGTCAAATTTTTTTAAATGATATTTTGTAAAATATTATTAATTGTATTTATTGTAAAAAAATAACTAATTATATATATTATGTATTTTAGTAAGAGAATTAAAAGAAAAAAATAAAAAAAAACTCTTAAATAATTATTTCTTTGTGAGTTTTTAAGATTTATAAATTCTCCTAGGTGTAGATTTAAAAATAATAATAAAAAGATTCATGATCATTATAATAATTGTCTATTATTATGGAATTAAAAAGAAAACCTAAAAATCTCTTAAAATATTTGATTTTTTTATAAAATATTTGATTATATATGGAAGATTTAATAAAAATGATAATTACAAAGTATATTACTGACCTGAATGACTAAAATATTATTCTTACCTAAGAAACTTATATTGATTTTAAGATTCTTAAAAGTTCTAATCAAATTTTTATAACATGTAAAACTTAACCGTAACAAAGTTAATATGCTTTCTACTTATTAGTATACATTTCATCTAGGTATCAACTTCCCATTTTAATAGTAGTCAACTTGTCATCATCTAATCCATTGATTCTTTCATAAAAATATTATAAACACCGAAAATTATAAGGTAAATAGAGATCAAAGTTACGTAACTTTTAACACAGGATTACAAAAATCCTATAACTTTTAATTGGTTGGAAAATGTTATCTAACTTAAACAAATGGTATAAAAGTCTTGCGTTGACTTAATGACTACCTTTTTTATAGGGTAATTTCGGAATTATAAAAAATCTAAACCAGTGGAACGTACATCAATTTTTTAATGCTATTAAGTTTATCACAATGTATTCTGTTTTTGTAACAGTGACAACCTTGTACTATGAAGAAAAGTACAAAATAAAAGTATCTAATTTGACCCAAAAAGTGCTATTGCTTTGTACATCTACTAACACTTTATTGATTTACTCTACAAGTACCCTAGTGAATCCCCGTTCAAACTATTACCTCCCATTATCTGACAATCAGATGTATCATGTGCAAAATGTCCACAGCAAGGTCCAGAACAGTGCCTTCTTTTTCTGGCAACATCAACTCCATCTCTTGGTCTTCTTTCTTTGAGCTTTCCTAAAGCCAGAGATTCATGAGGATTTCCAATTGTGTAATGAACTCCATCTTCATCTTCATCTTCAACATCCACTACTACAATATGTGCTTATGGCCTCGGTTTTTAATCGTGACCATAGACCTATGGCCTCGGTTATAAGAACCGAGGCCTAAGTAAGAGAGACCAAAAGTCATAACCTATGGCCTCGGTTTTTAACCGAGGCCATAGGTACCCCTTATGGTCTCGGTTTCTTAATAACCGAGGCCATAGGTACCTTCTTATGGCCTCGGTTTTTCTATAACCGAGGTCATATGTGCGACCTATGGCCTCGGGTTTTTCATAACCGTGGCCATAGGTCTCACATATGGCCTCGGTTTTTCCATAACCGAGGCCATAGGTCGCACATATGGCCTCGGTTTTTCAATAACCGAGGCCATATGTGCCACCTATGGCCTCGGTCTTGCTATATAACCGAGACCATAGATAATCAAAATGAATTATTATTACACTAAATTTTCAAATATAAATTAAAAAAATTAAAATTAATTATATTAAATTTAAAAAAGATATTACATTAAGAGTTTAATAAAACACATATAATAAAAACTAACTAATTAAATAATTCCAAAAATATAAAAAAAAATACACGAAACAACTTTAATTAAAGCTGCTAACATTAGTCTACAATCTAAATCAATGTGAAAAAGAGTAAGTCCCATTGTAATAATGTTTTTCTTCAAAATCTTTGTCCTTGGCAGCATGTATTAATTTCCTCATAAAAAAACAGCATCTAGTATAAGCATACCAACATCCAATTTCCATGAATATAATCCTGCATATACAACATCCAAAACATAATAATCCTCTCTACTTATTTATTCTTAATATATAGGTTACATGCATCGTGATTATAATGTCATAAAAATGTATAATTAATGACACCGTTGGATAATATCTATGAATATAAACATCTAATATATATAAACATACCAATATCCAGATTACATGAATATAAATAATACCTCATATTCAAATAATAAGTTCTTCAATCTATATTTGTTCCTGCATATATATACAACAAATGGCATAATAAGTAGTTCTTCAACCTATTCAATAGTGACAATCATGGAATTCTTATCTAACCTCAAAGTAAATTTATGATACTCAATATAAAACAAAAACAATTGAGATACAATTCAAGAAATTAGTAATACCTATATCAATAATAATAGTAACATTATTATTTAGTACTACACATATCAATAACAGTAACAACATTATTATTTACTAATACCCACATTAATTATGCATAAAAGAGATACAGACGAAGGGTCATTGCAAGCGTTGGGCAATACCTATGAATATTACAAACATCTACTATATATGAGCATATCAACATCCACATTACATGACTATAATCATGCATATACAACATCAAGAACACACAAGAGTCTCATCTACTTCTTGTTCTAAAAATGAAACAAGAAATCCAGATTTTTGATTAAAAAATCAGTCATGAACATCCCACATCATTCACCTTACCATTTTATTTGACTATATGGTGAGTTATAGTTGTAAGAATCGATTGGTGAATTCTGCCCACTCATTCCGCATTTCATCAACTTCAGTATCAGTGTAAGTTCCTTCATGATTAAGCTGTAATGTACACGCACACACACACACACATATATATTGTTAGCTAATTAACTAAAAAATTAAAATCATGAATAAAAAAGAAATAAAAATACACAAAATTATTGAAACTATTACCAAGTCAATAATAGAAACAAGTGGATTGCCAATAATTATCCTCATAAACATAAAGACATAATACCCACATGTTACCAAATCATCTTGCTTAGGACACTGTTCAAAAAGACATTACATAGATATTATCAATAAATATTGTTAGTACTTTTAGTGAATAGCCAATAGATATGAAAAATCTACAAGATAGAATTTAAGGAGTTTAATAAACCATGCATTAATTATAACTTACTCTCATTCTAGACCATATTGGTAAACTTTGAGACCTTCGATTATGATGACCATTGAACATAATATGAACTCTATATAATGAAGGTAAAATAAATAAGAGTTAATTGAGAAGATACATTGAACTTACTGTTAACAAGAACATTAAATTTTTTTAAAATATAACTTACTCATTCATAATGTTTTCAATATCAGAGAACACTTCACCCCATATTGAATCCAAATAATAAATGGTATTTATGAATGGCTCGTACACAATTAAGATCCAATGATACCTACATCAATTTATAGTAAGATATATATTAATAAATGCATTTGATTACATAACATAATTTTGCATACATGTTATACAACTAATCAACTTACCCTCCATTATATGGAATAATCCACTTATCTCCCTCTTGAGTATTTTGCATCCTTTCAAAAACTTGTCTCGCAATTTGAGTTCGTGTTCTCTTCTTCTTAATGACATACAACCAACTTGGATCAATAAATTTAATCACATCATTCAATTGTTTTTTTTTTCAACTCATCATAGCATCGCCTATGAAATAAGTTCAAAAATTAATGACAAGAATACAATCAAAATAAAATATCAAGTGATAACTTTTAACGTATCATAAATTTAAAAATAAATTAAAATCAAATAAACTAACCGTATCCACAATTTGACAACTGAATAGCCAATCTCCACCTTTTGTGTAAAATTGTTCTACACACTCAACTGATAGAAAAATAGGCAGTTCATTGCCTAAGATTTGAACTTCCATTGGAACTTTAACAGCAAGATCATTAACCGAAGATGCAGATGAGCATGCAACTATAAGAAATCTAACATGCTTCGGAAACCCACTAGTTTGGTCATATGTATATGAAATTGGTTTTTTTGTTGGTACCAAAGTAGGCTTCTTAGAAGATATTTTGTCCATCGGTTTTTCCTTTGAGCTTCCTTTTTTGTTGCCAATGGTAATAGGTAACTTTGATTTCACCTTACTCAAATCCTATTTATTCACAATATAAAGAAATATAATAAAATTAGATTTATATTTTAATATATATATACAATGAAAACAATATATAAACAACAAAGAAAATATACTTACTACATCCTTTCCTAATATGACGAGATGTGGAGGCCAAGCAACAAATGAATTGACTGCTTCTGTAACTGTATTATGTTCCCTTGTTGGTATAGGTAAGGGACAATTCTTTTCAATGTCATCCACAACGGAAACCTTCCAACTCCCGTTCAAAGGTTGTCCATGACAAACACCACTAGAGGAATCACCTACCCTCCCATGTGCCACAATACGAGATGGTGTCTCATATGCAAGCAAACAATTTATTCCCTATATAGTATTAGAACAAACATATATACTATGACTTAAACAACACATAAATCAAAATTAAAATATAAAAAAGAATGAATATTGAAGATTACTTACAACTAATCCTATATGAAATGTAGGCACATCAGGAGGAGTGGCAATTCGTTGAATGTGTGGTGTAGATGTAGGTGTAATATTATTTGTACAAGGAGTCCCATTGGAACTATCAATTGGATGATTATGTTCTGGATAATGACTTGAATGTCCCACACTTCTATCTCCCAGTAACTCAGCTCTTAGTGCATCTATCTCTGCCTTCATAGTATCAACCCTTGCAAGCTTTTCCTTCATTAACACCATCTCATTTAAGATATTTACCATTTCATTGGATGGATAATTAGTACACTTTCTAGGCATGCCAAAATATTCAGTAGATGTTGTATATTGGGAGCATCCTTTAAGACGACCTGGATGATCCTTCCCTAAAGCCATTACCATTGCATCTACACCCATCTCTTCTTCAATCTCACCACTGTCAATCTTATCTTGTATTTTACTCTATAGCAATTCAAAACATAAACTAATAAGCATAAATATAATCGATTAATCATAACATATTATCTAACATGTTGAATATATTACCACTTTTTCCACTTTATCTTGAACTTGTTTACTTTTGAACTCTCCTTCTTTAGGTGTGTTAGCTGCGATAAATACATGAGATCGTCGAATTTGTATACCACCACTATTTGACTCCTATAGATATGTATAATGAGTTATGAAAACATTGTATACCTAAATATCTAACTAATTACCATTCAAACTTAATTTTAATAACTCACCAATTGAATTCTTAGGTTGGAAAAACCCATTCTTCCTGTATGATGATTATACTCATTATGCTTCCTCAACTCAACATGTTCGCAACTTGATTTCTAATAAGAAGACATATATGAACGTTGATTTGTCAGAGCATATGAATTCAAAATATTAAATGATAATATTACATATTTTTGTATTCAATAATACCTTGAATTTCTCAGATCGTGTATAATTCACAAATGCATGCCAATCATTGTGTACCCATTCATACTTCTTAGGTGGTTCGTATAACTTCTTCTCATTCAATGGGTCCAAATAAGGCTTAATGTATTTTTTCCTCAAATTCTTTTTGAATGTCTTCCATCCCGAAGCAGCTGTCTTAAGGCACTTACGTTTGAATGCCTTTGGAAGATTGTATTTTTCCTATAAATTTACATGAAACTTTAACAATAAAACTGATTAAGAAAGGACCAAAAAGTACAAGTGCAATATATATACTTACATTCAATGTTGCCCATATCATGTCTTTATCTGCTTGAGAAACTTCCTTCCGCCAATCATTATAAATAATCCGAATCATTGTTTTTCCTAACACACATATCCAACTAATCATTTTTGTTCCCTTCTTTCCAATTGGGTTGCATTCATTATCAAATTCAATTGTAATTTTTTCTATGCACGTTGATTTAGCAATTTTCTTCATCTTTGTTATACCTCTACCATTTTTAACTTTTTCTTTTTTCCTTCTTTTAGATGGTCTTTCCATATCTGAAGAAGTATCATCATTCGTAGAACTCTCCTCATCAGCGGAGTCATGTTCATTACTAACTCTTTCATCCTTGTCACGATCATCAACAATCTCATTAGAATCCATATACCTATAGACAAAAAATGAAAACATTATAAATGAAGATATATATATATATATACATATCAATTTATAATCAAATATAAATAATAAAATCATATTATAGACATAAGTTGTAAATAGAAACAAACACATTCAATATTTTACGATACATACCTAACAAAAACAATGAAAATAAAGAAAAAGTTATCTTCCTCGATCAATCCAAGTTGGCTCACAATCATTGCGCATATATATTGAATTATCATCTTCTAAATCATTAGCATCATTTGAGTTAGGTATATTGCTCGCAAAAGATCCATATTCAGAAAAAAATTCGTTTAATTCTTCCTCTTTGTGATAAAACTCTCGCTTAGGCGGTATCAACACAACTGACCACTTTGTGTCTATAGGATCTTCTACATAGAATACTTGGTTAGCATGAGTGGCCATGATGAATGGGTCATCTCGATGACCTATCTTACCAAGGTTAACAAGAGTTAATCCTAATTCGCTCTTACAAATTGCACTTTGATTATCCTCAACCCAATCACATAAGAATAATGGAACACGAAACATATGATATTCTAACTCCCAAACTTCTTGAATAACTCCATAATAAGTCCTTTCAGATAGTATCGGGTTATTATCCTTAGAACTTGCAAATTGCAAAGCTTGAGCATTTAACATAACCCCACTATTTTGATTAACACGAATTTCATCCCTTGCCTTTGTTGTAAATCGAAAACCATTTATAACATATCCAGGATACTTGATAACATCATACCGCGGCCCCTTTGCTAGCCACCTTATAGTTTCTGTGATGGAATTATTAGGAACACTTAACTCGTCCATAACTTTATCTCGAAACCAATAAATAAAATTACGATTGTGTTCATCTTGAAACCATTTCTCTCCTTTTCTCTTGTTCTGAGGTTCTGCCTTTAACATATCCATGTACATCCTATTGCATATGAGTAATGTGAGTAACATATGAAAAGATAATTTAAGAAATTATGAAATGTAGAATTAAATGAAACCATTTTTACCTTATGTATGGTTCAATCTCTTTATTGTTTGCAAGCACCAAACGATGACTTTGTTCCCATTGAACTTGCACGATGGTTTGAACTGAGCCTGAACTTATTGGTTCACCAATATTCTCTAAACCACTACCCAATGAAAACCTAGGCTGAGGGATTCCAATAGTGGATACACCAGATAGATACTCAGAGCAAAACTCAATAGCTTCTTCTGCAATATAACACTCAACTATGCACCCCTCTGGTCGATTACGGTTACGAACATAACCTTTCAAAAACTTCATGAATCTTTCAAAAGGATACATCCATCGCATGTATATAGGACCACATAATTGTACTTCTCTAACAAGGTGAACAGTTAAGTGAACCATGATATCAAAAAATGAAGGTGGAAAATAATTTTCAAGTAAGCATAATGTCTCAACAAGTTCAACTTGTACTTTATGTAGCTCAGATTCTACAATTGTTTTCTTGCAAATGGAATTGAAGAAAAAACAAAGACGAGTGATTTCACGACGAACATGCTTTGGAAGAATTGATCTAATTGCCACCGGCAATAATTGTTGCATAAGAGCATGACAATCATGTGATTTTAAACCATATAACTTTAAGTCTTGCATTGATACTAGGTTTTTTACATTTGATGAGTAACCTTCGGGAACTTTCAATCCTAATAAACATTTGAAAAATGTTATCTTTTCATCCCTAGAAAGTGTAAAACAAGCAGGAGGCAACTTAACCCGTGCTCCTTGTTTAATTGGAGCCAGTTCTTTTCTAATTCCTAATTCTTTTAGATCTAAGCGGGCAGCAATACCATCCTTTGTTTTAAAAGGAATATCAAGAAGTGTTCCAATTAGAGTATCACAAATATTCTTTTCTATGTGCATCACATCTAGTATATGTCGTACAGGCAATGTTTCCCAATAAGGCAACTTCCAAAAAATTGACATCTTCTTCCAACATTTGTCACCAATGGTAGGTTTTACCTTCTTTTTTGCAATCATTTTGAATTTTCTTTTCCCTATACAACCTTTTTCTTTTTGCATTTCTTTTCCTTTTAATTTTCGTTGTAATTTAGTCGTTGCTTTCAAAACTAAGTCTCATTTTCCCAACTTCTTAAAGATCATACCTTGTAATTTGTGTAACACTTCTTCTCCCTGCAAAGCCACTGGAGTATCTTCTTCTTCATTGTTACTTACACCTTTCTTTCGAGATCGAAACTTATGCCCTTTTGGCAAGAATCGAGTATGTCCAGCAAAATAAATCTTTTTTGAATGAACTAGATATTGAGCACAAGTTTTCTCACTGCATACTGGACATGCATTGTACCCCTTGGTCACATGTCCACACAAATTTCCATAAGCTGGAAAATCATTTATTGTCCACAATACCACTGCTTTAAGATTAAAGTACTCCTTTTTGTATGAGTCATACACTTCAATTCCTTCATCCCAAAGTTTCTTCAAGTCATCAATAAGAGGCTCCAAGTAGACATCAATGTCATTGCCCGGCTGTTTTGGTCCAGAAATTAACATGGAAAGCATCATAAACTTCCTTTTCATGCATAACCAAGGAGGAAGGTTATATGTGACAATAATCACTGGCCAACAACTGTATCTACTACTTAGATTGCTATGAGGGTTGATCCCATCAGCGGCAATAGCAAGACGCAAATTCCTAGGCTCCGACCCAAAATCTGGCCACTTTTCATCTACTACCTTCCAACACTGAGAATCTACTGGATGACGCAAAATACCATCCATGGATTTATTATCTGCATGCCATGTCAACATCTTCGATGTCTCTTTACTTTTAAACATTCTCTTAAAACGAGGTATTGGCGGAAAGTACCATAACACTTTATTCGGCACTCCCTTTACTTCATTACCATTTGATGTAGGCTTCCACCTTGAAGTACCACACTCTGGACATTGAGTAGCATTTTCATATTGTTTCCTATAAAGGATACAATCATTTTGACAAGCGTGAATCTTTACATACTCCATACCAAACTTACTCAATGTTTTCTTCACTTTATACGTAGAAGTAGGCAACTCATTTATCTTTGGGAGCATTTCATGAGTTAACTTTAATATAGCAGTGAACCCGACATCAGAAAACCCATGTTTCGCTTTAAGGTTGTAAAATTTCACTATTGCAGACAACTTGGTGAAATTTGTGCAACCAGGATAAAGTGGTTTCTCTGCATCTTCTAGTAACTTGTTACATTCATCCTGATTTATGTTTGGTTCATGTTCTATTGCATTTACCATCTCAACGGCGGAATCCTCCATATCTATGGATTTGATCCGACAGTTTAGTGATGTGTTTGTTTCATCGTTCTCTTGAATTAGGGGTTCCCCATGCATATACCAATTTATATAAGTTCGAACAATCCCTTTACAAATAAGATGATCTCGTATGTCATCAATATTTTGAAATTCTATATTTATGCAATCTTTGCAAGGACATCGAATAGGCTTATCTTCTACGGCATTCAACCAAGCAAAATTCAAAAACGCTTCTACTCCTTGTAAATATTCTTGTGAAATTCTTGGCTTATGCATCCAAGACTTATCCATTCTAAATGACACAACACATGTAATGGTTAGGAAAAAAAAATAGAAGGAAAAAATAAAAATATACACTTGATCGTGAATAGATTAAGATATCATGGATATGCATTAGGATATCATGGATATGCATTATAATGTAGATCTAATGTTATATTATCTTAATCAAAATAATAATAATAATAATAATAATAATAATAATAATAATAATAATAATAATAATAATAATGTTATATTATCATTAGTATTGGTGTATTAATTTGCTTGTTTTTCCTTACTGGTATACTAATCTAAAATTATTCAACCTACTCTTTTCTTTTTTTATATAATATTAATGTGATTCTCGTTTTAAACGGAAGTATCTCCTTTATTTTGTATACATATATAGTTTGGGTTCAATCAATCACGTTAAATTTGGTATAATTTCATTAAATTTTGTTAATGTGTTGTCTTCAGCTGATCGATTTGGTGTAATCCAAAATCATATAGCCTTTTTAAAAAAAAAACTTTAAGGCAATTTTTAATTAATAGGAAAAGGAATAGAATAAGATAATATCTATCATATTATGTATCTTTATAAAAAAATAATTATATCTAAACAGTGGGAATTGGAAAGTTCTATTTCTCTTTTAAATATTAATGCCCCTCAAAGGTTGATCACGTATTCATATTTACGTAAGGTGATGAACATAAAAATATAATAGAGAAACATCTTAAAATATGAATCCAAAGAATAAAACATGAAAATCATGAGTCATCATCTTAACTCTTCTTACTCTTAAGATATAAAAATAAGCATAATTATTTTTATTATGTCGTATATATTCTTAAAAAATCATAAAATTTATATTTTTAAAATTTATATAATAGTAAAAGTAAAATACTAACTAATATAAACAATGTTATTTTTATTAGTATTCAATGAAAATGTATTATTTTAAGTAACAATTTAATATTTTTTTGATTGATTAAAAAAGATGAGCAACAATATGTTTTTCTGTAAACTTTTATTTATATATATTGAAAATTTATATAAACTTAACAAATGAAACTATTATTTATATATATTGAAAATTTATTTAGAATGAAAAGTAATGTTTGGCTGTTGTTAATTAGAAAATTAGGATTATGTCTATTAAAATTAAATCATGCCAAACAAATTGTTTTAAGCATATTAATTGATAATTGAAATTATCAAATTATTTTCTCAATAAAACCTCAATTTGTATAACAAATTTTATGCTTATTGATTTTCATTTCAGTTGGCATGGACTTAGAAGTTGGGAAAAAAAAGTTGCAGTGTAAATGAAGAATATATCAATGCCTTAAGAACCAAATCTTATACTTCCAAAATCTAAACTCATCAAATGAAAATCTAAACATATTTCTAAAATATAAACTCAGCAAATGAAAATTTGTAAATCCATTAGCTTTTCTGCAAATGAAAATTTGTATAGGCTCATCGGCATGTATATAAACATTCTTCCAAAAGTTAAACTCAGCAACAATAGCCGGTTCCTAAATCCCTAAAAATGTTTCAAATCTGATGCAATACAATGAAAAAAAAATTCAGAGGCAATTATTAGATAACAGGAGATGGATTTGTATAACACTAAAAAAATAACCCTAACTAAAATGTATTATACGCATAAATAATCTACTAAGAATCAACACATATGAATTGATATTGTAAAAATTGAGGGTATCACACTTACCAGGAGCTACGTTGTGAGCGAAGACACTACAAATGGCCGGCGATGAGTCGAATATGAACAAAAAAGAAATAAAGAGAAAAGAAGAAGCTGCTGGAAAGGAACGAGTGCGAGAGGGAGGTGTTGGAAAGGAGGATGATCGGTCTTTAGGTGCGACGCGGTGCGACGATGATCGGTATATTGGAACGACGGATTTGAGTTTTGTTGGTGAGAGAGATTTGGGTTTTGCTGGTTTTGCTGGGAGAGATCGATGGATTTTCGTATATTGGGAGAGACGTTCGATTACGCGTAGTTGCTGAGAATTAAAGAAACGATTACACGCGTACGTTTCTTAATATTAATTAGATACACGCGTACGTTTCTTAATATATATATATATATATATTACTTAGACTTCGCGCGCTCGATCAGGTAAAAATTTCTTATTTCTTATATATATATATATTAATTAGAAATTATATATTAATATATTTATATTTATTAAAAATTATATATATATATTAATTAAAAATTATATATTAATATATATATATATATATTAATTAAAAATTATATATTAATTAAAAATTATATATTAATATATATATATATTAATTAAAAATTATATATTAATATATATATATATATTAATTAAAAAATATATATTAATATATATATTAATTAAAAATTATATATTAATATATATATATATTAATTAAAAATTATATATTAATATATATATATATATATATATATTAATTAAAAATTATATATTAATATATATATATATATATTACTGCGTGCGCAAATACTGTGAATAACACTGAGAAAAAGATGAAAAAATGCGCGTAAATACTGGAAATAACATTGATAAAATTAAGAGAGGAAAAATATGTGTGAGAGAGAAAAAAACATATGATATATATATATATATATATATATATATATATATATATATATATATATATCTATATATATATATATATCTATATATATATATATATATTATAAGAAATAAAAATACATTAAATTAAATTAAATTAATAATAAAGAAATATTAAAAAATTATAAATTAATTTTTGTATTTTTTTTAAATTAATTACATACAGTATTTTAATATTAACATATTTTTTATAATTTAACTTATAGCCACGGTTATTAAAAAACCGAGGCTATATGTATACACTATAGCCTCGGTTTTTATCAAACCGTGGCCAAAAACCTATGGCCTCGGTTTTTAAAAGAACCGAGGCTAAAATTTCGAGACTAAAAATACACATTGTAGTAGTGATCGGTTAGAATCAATGAATCAGATAGACAATTGAATGCCATTTCATTTGTATTATGTGTTGGCCTAGGTAGTTAACGCATGTTAATACCATGGCAAGTTGCTCACAGGCAGCATTAAGACACTCGTTGGTTTCAACTGATTCTGTAACAAGTGTAGAAACCATTGGTTCTATCAAATGAATTCTCTCATAACGATCTCTTGTAGTATGGAAAGTGCTACTAGAAGATGAAGTGATATTGCGCCAATGATTTGGAAGATAATGGTCTAGAATATGAAAACAATTATTAATCGAGAGGACATCGAGAACATGTTGAAAATCAACATCAATATAATAAATAAAGTGGTAGGAAAATAAAGAAGTGGTTGAAGGATGTAGAGAAATAAATAAAGTAGTTGAAGGATGAATAAATAAGGTGATTGAAGGATACATAAATAAGGTGGTTGAAGGTTGTAGAAAAGAGAAATGTGTAAATAATATTTGTGTGTCTGAAATTATTTTTTAGTTTTATATTTATGTGGTGTAGATTGCATGGTAAAGACTATAAATAGCCTACCTTGCATTTGGTTTAATCATTCCATCAAAAACAAATAAGTCTTTGTATTACTAGTTTGAGTATGAGTTGAAAGTTTTCTCTTTAAGTGTTTGTATTTCTCTTCAATTTGTTAGTTGTCTTTGAAAGATGTTATAATGGGTATAATACAAGTAGTTTGTTTACTTGTTTGGATCTAATATTAGTAAATTTAAAGTTGTGTAATCTAAATTTTACTCAACAATTCGTATCAGAGTCGGACGATCAGTAATCGTTCTTAGTGGAGCTATCTTGAGTCATGAGGAGTTTGGTACTCTGCAAGTTTATTAGTCAAGCTTGTTTGGTATATTTGAAGTCTTGCCGACACGATAAGTGATCTTCAAGTAGTTAGAGGAATCAAGAAGCTCAACAAAAAAAACTATAACACATGGGCAACATGTATGGAGTCTTACCTACAAGGTCAAGACTTGTGGTAGGTTGTTGGTGGTGATGAAGTTACACAACCAACAGTGGAAGATGCAAACGACATCTTGTAGAAGTGGAAAATTAAAGCAGGCAAAGCAATGTTTGCTTTGAAGACCACAGTTGAAGAATAAATGTGGAGCACATTCGAAATGCAAAAACACCAAAGGAAGTATGAGACACTCTTTTCAAAGTAGTTAGAGGAATCAAGAAGCTCAACAACAAAAACTATAACACATGGGCAACATGTATGGAGTCTTACCTACAAGGTCAAGACTTGTGGTAGGTTGTTGGTGGTGATGAAGTTACACAACCAACAGTGAAAGATGCAAACGACATCTTGTAGAAGTGGAAAATTAAAGCAGGCAAAGCAATGTTTGCTTTGAAGACCACAGTTGAAGAATAAATGTGGAGCACATTCGAAATGCAAAAACACCAAAGGAAGTATGAGACACTCTTTTCAAAGAAGAATGATACAAGATTGTAACTTCTGGAGAACAAGTTGTTATTGATGGCGCAACACGACATGACGATTTCCCAATACTTTCACAAGGTAAAGTCGTTATGCCGTGAAATTTCAAAGTTAGATCTGAAAGCTCCTATTAGGTAAACAAGGATAAAGAGAATAATTATTCATGATTTGAGGCCCAAATATCGAGGGTTTGTTACCGCTATACAAGAATGGCCAACATAACCATCTCTTGTTGAGTTTGAGAATTTGTTGGCCGATCAAGAAGCTATGGTTAAGCAAATAGGAGAAGTCTCGTTGAAGGGTGAAGAATAAGTGATCTACACAAGCAAAAGCAGAGGCACTTTCAAGGAATACAATGAAAATGGATATAAAAATGATGACAACAAAGGAAATTTTTCTCAAGGAAAATGAGGCTTTCGTCTAGGGGGAGCTTGGAAGAATCGCAATAACAATAGAAAATTTGACGATTGATAACTGTATTTTATATAGTTATTTTTATCTATTTTATTAATTATAATTGTTATTTTCTTAATGTTTTTAGTTAATTTTAGTATAATAAATTAGTATTTACTATTTTTTATATATTTTAAGAAAATTAAATAATTTGTATCGAAAAATGTAATTAATTGCAAATTTATGTCTAAAAATATAATTTCAAATAATAGAGTTCTAAATTACAATTTATAAAAGTCAAAAATATAATTTAAATTAAAATTGGGCTTAATTTTAATTATTAAAAGTTTAAAAATTTAATTTGAATTAGAAAAGGGCTTAAATGTAATTAAAGAAAGTTTAAAATGTAATTTGAAATAAATTTGTGGGTCAAAATGCAATTAATTAAAGTTTATTTTTCTACACAGGTGAGAAGAAACCACGCGCCATTCACCACGCGCGAAACGTGGACTATCCGATCAAAGAAGAAACGGTTACGATGCGCGTGTCCTGATCACACCCGACCAACTCGCGTGGGTGCAGATTTTGTCTTTCATGTGCCTCGGTGCTCAAGTGGGGCTCACCTGCCGCGCAGGCCGGCGTGCAGGTGGGACCCATGTGTCTGATGCGTCCAGCCGCTATCCCCCACGTTACGCGCGCCTCTGATCACGTGCGTTGATCTTTGCGTGCAACCGGATATTCACCTAATCAAATGATGCCACGTGTTCGCACTAATCCTTGCAGCTAATCAAAAGAGGACACATGTCCCACTTTATTTTCCAACAAATCATGTGTTGACACGTGGCATGTTACGATGAGCCCGAAAGCGCAGGATCACGCCGCGTTGCAGCCGTTGTCTCCCGTGCGACAATCCATCGTGCACCCGTTTCCCGTATCCAATGAAATGCTACCACGTGTCCGCATTAAATCCTTGCAGCGAATCAGACCCTGATACGTGGCATGCACTTTGAATTTAAAAATCAGAACGGCGCCTGTGTCTATGCGTGATTTTAATTAATATTTTAAATATCGAAAATCGATATGCGTGATTTTTATTTTTCGATACAAATTTTTACGCGTTTATTTAAAAAAAATAAAAATAAAAAATGTAATATTTTAGATGTATTTAGTTTTTGAGATTATTTTGTGTTGTTCGGTTTTAGACTAGAGAACACGCAAAAGCCAATTTTTGGTTTTTCTTGTGTTCTACGTGTGCCAAATATTTATGTTTTAATTTTCCTTCTTCTTCATCTAATTTTTATGTATCTGTTGTAATTTTTATTTTAATTTTATGAAATTATTTAATTTTTCTAGGGTTGCATTTGATCTAAATTTATAATGCTTTTATTTTAATTATTTTTGAACGATTTATAAGATGTTTGAGTTGTTTATTCTATTTTGTGTTTAATGCTTTTGATTATTTACGAATTTTATCAAATGATCCGTGGCACATAAATAAACTTGGAAGAGGCATTTTTGTGTATATTGCTCATAGATAGAATGACATGTATGACGAAGGATAGGAATATACCCTAATTGTATGTGTGGCCATTTAAGAACTTAGAACGTAATGAATCGTGGTGAATTTAATTCTCATAGGAATATAGTGAATTAATTTAACGAGGTGTGTTTGTACGGAGCTCAGAAGAGATGTATGAATAAACTTAGAAGTTTTCTGTTGACAAATTAAATGTACTAAAAAATATAAATCAAAAGAAAATAATATGATTTAAGTTGGTCAATTTAGTGAAAAATTGCAATCCTAGATTTCTTTTATTTTGTTATTAAACTCTTTTCTTAAATTTGTTACAATGAACGATCGTTTTGGATAAAATCAGAGAGATATAATTTTAGTACTAAACAAACTATAGTAACAAATCTTCGTGGGAAAGATAACTTACTTATCAAATATTATTACTTGTGACCGTGTATGCTTGCACGTTTTATGTTCTCCAAAACAGACAACAACGGTGAATGTTACAACTCCGGGAAGATGGGTCACATGAAAAAAGATTGTTAGAGTAAGAAAAATCCTGTTGAAAGCAATACAGTTACTTCTAGTTCTAAGGGGCATAGCGAAGATGGTTGGGATGCCGAAGCATTATTCGCTACAGAGGAAGAAGAATTAGCTCTTACGATGAAAACATCAAAACAGATTGACTACAAGAATGAATGAATCGTAGATTCGAGCTGCTCAAATCATATGACAGGTGATAAACAGAAGTTGGAAAGCATGTTTGAGTACAAGGGAGGTCGTGTAGTGGTGAAAACTAACAACTCAAGGTTACCGATAGCCCACATCGGTAAGACGATAGTTACGTCTTGATATAATACTAACCAAGTACCACTTCAAGATGTTTATCATGTCCCACGAATGAAGAATTTTTTTCTATATGTGGCTTAATTAACATCATCAGGCCACTATGTCATGTTCGGTCCCTGAGACGTGAAAGTGTATCATGATCTCAAAATCTTAGAAAAACCAACAATGGAAGGGCAATGATTGGAATTAGTCTACGTGATATCAGCAGAATCTGCATATGTAGACAAGACAAGAAGAAATGAGACAATAGATCTATTGCATATGTGGTTAGGTCACGTTAGCTATTCCAAGCAAAGTGTGATGGTGAAGAAGTGGATGCTTAAAGGGCTTCTGCAACTAGACGTGCGAACAAACACGGTCAGTACATGATGCCAATATGGTAAAGTTCACCAATTTCCATATGAAGAATCGAAGTTTAAATCAAAAGAACCATTGGAGTTAGTTCACTCTAATGTATTCAATCCTATTAAGCAACCATCAATTGGTGGTATGTGATACATGGTGACATTCATTGACGACTTCTTAAGGTATGTGTAGGTTTTCTTTATGAAAGAAAAAATCTGATGTATTCTCCAAGTTTAAAGAGTTTAGAGAGTCAACTGAAGGAAAAGTTGGAAAGAAGATTCGTTGCTTGCACACAGACAATGGCAAAGAATATAGCACACGCGAGTTCTCTCAATACCTAAGGGAATGTCAAATATGTCATCAGTACACTTGTGCCAACATGCCACAAAAAAATGGTGTAGTAGAGAGAAAGAACTTCCATCTTGCAGAAATTTCTTAGAGTATACTACATGAAAAGAATGTACTTGGGAGGTTTTGGGCTGAAGTGATGAAGATTGTAGCCTTTGTGATCAACAGACTTTTTCAACCAAGGTTAGAATGTTTTTCACCCTTTGAGAAACTATGGAACATGAAACCTACAGTTAGCTACTTTCGAGTATTTGGCTATGTATGTTATGTATTTGTTCCTGATCATTTACGGAGAAAATTTGACAAGAAAGTTGTTAGATGTAATTTTGTGGAATATGAAAGCCAAAGAAAAGGGTGGAAATGTTGTGATCCAACGAGTGAAAGATGCTACACTTCACGAGATGTGGTGTTTGATGAAACATTTTCTTGGTGGTCCTCAGAGAAGAAAGGTGTTTACAAGCTACAACAAAAGATGGGGGAGCATACTATTCAATTCCAAACAAGTTTAGATGAATCTAGAGATCTAGACGATGATGGTGCCGAACAAAGAGTAACTCAAAATCCTTATCAAACTGGCATATATTAACAACTAAATGAAGAAGGTAGGCCTAGTGAAATGGAAGAATCAACTCCACAATCTCAACTCCGTAGGTCAACAACAACACAAAAGCCAAATCCTAAATATGCCAATGTAGCCATAATTGAAGAAGCAACAGAGCCTGAGATGTTCGAAGAAGCATCGCAGAGTTCTCAATGGATGACAATTATTGAAGAATAGATCGATACATTTCAACAAAATCAGACTTGGGATCTCGTGCCAAAGCCAAGAGATGTGAAACCCATATCATGTAAGTGGGTTTACAAGATAAAACACCATCCAGATGGGTCAATCAAGAGGACAAGGTACGATTGGTAGCTCGTGGTTTCTCTCAACAGTATGGACTAGACTATGATGAAACGTTTAGTCCAATGGAAAAACTTACAACTGTTCGAGTCCTACTTGTACTTGCAGCCAACAAAGATTGGAAGTTGTGACAAATGGATGTGAAGAATGCTTTTCTTCATGGAAAGCTGGATCGAGAGATCTACATGATTCAACCAATGGGTTTTCAAAGCCAAGATCATCCTGAATATGTGTGTAAGCTGCGAAAAGTACTCTACGGATTGAAACAAGCACCCAGGGCATGGTATGGTAAGATTGTTGAATTTTTAACACAAAGTGGTTATTCAGTAACACCTACAGATTCCATCTTGTTTGTCAAAGCCAATGAAAGAAAGCTAGCTATTGTGCTAGTGTATATGAATGACTTAATCATAACCGGTCATAATGAGGCAGAAATTCTTCAGAAGAAGGAGAATTTGTTAGTCCGTTTCCAGATGAAAGAACTAGGCCAGCTCAAGCACTTCCTTGGTTTAGAGGTTGATCGCACACAAGAAAGAATATTTCTTTGTCAGCAAAAATATTCCAAAGATTTGTTGAAGAGGTTCGGAATGCTCGAATGCAAGCCGTTTTCGACGCCGATGGATCCAAATTCCAAAATGTGTACACCTGAAGGAAAAGATTTGGAAGATGCAACAATGTATCGACAATTTATAGGAAGTCTGATCTACTTAACCTTGACTCTACCTGACATTTCTTATGAGTTAGTGTGATGAATCAGTACATGCAAAATCCAAAGAAGCCTCATTTGGATGCAGTTCAACGAATACTGAGATATATGAAAAGTAC
The DNA here is from genome assembly GCA_037013495.1 of Hippophae tibetana. NCBI lineage: Eukaryota > Viridiplantae > Streptophyta > Magnoliopsida > Rosales > Elaeagnaceae > Hippophae > Hippophae tibetana. Next base: position 20,359,781 of record CM072807.1, on the reverse strand, counting down.
AATTGACTATGGTCTTTTGTACAAGAAAGGTGGAGATTGCAAGTTAGTTGGTTACTACAATGTAGACTATGCAGGAGATCATGACACCAGGAGATCAACAACTAGGTATGTGTTTAAGCTGGGTTTCGGAACAATTTCTTGGTGTAGCAAGAGACAACCAACGGTATCATTATCAACCACTGAAGCTGAGTATCGAGCAGCAGAAGTGGTAACTCAAGAGTGTATATGGTTGATATAGCTAATGAATAATCTATATCAACTAGTAGATTATGCAATACTGTTGTACTGTGACAATCAATCAGAAATTTCATTGGCAGAGAATCCGGTCTTTCATGTAAGAACTAAGCATGTTAAAGTGCACTATCACTTTATCAGAGAAAAGGTTCTGCAAGAAGAAATTGAGATGAGCAAAATCAAAATAGATGATCAAGTTGCAAACTTGTTCACAAAAAGCTTAAGCGTTGGTAAGTTCAAAATGTTTCGCCGTCAACTTGACACAGTAAAAATAGTGAGAGTTAGTGTTGATGGGAGTGTTGAAAATCAACACCAACATAATAAATAAAGTGGTAGGAAAATAAATGGAGTGGTTGAAGGATGTAGAAAAATAAATAGAGTGGTTGAAGGATGAATAAATAAGGTGGTTGAAGGATGAATAAATAGGATGGTTGAAAGATGAATAAATAGGGTGGTTGAAGGTTATAGAAAAGAGAAGTGTGTAGATAATATTTGTATGGATAGAATTATTTCTTAGTTTTATATTTGTGTGGGGTAGATTGCATGGTGAGGACTATAAATAGCCTATCTTGCATTTGATTTAAATATTCCATCAAAAACAAATAAGTCTTTGTATTCCTAGTTTGAGTATGAGTTGAAAGCTTTCTCTTTGAGTGTTTGTATTTTTCTTCAATTTGTGAGTTGTTTTTAAAAAGTGTTATAATGAGTATAATACAAGTAGTTTATTTACTTGTTTAGATCTAATATTAGTAAATTTAGAATTGTGTATTCTAAATTTTATTCAACAATTGATGCCTACAAAGGATGCTTAAAAACTCAAAATGATGGCAGCCACAACTAATATGTTCTTGATGAGGAACCCAAACCTCTTTGCATCCTCCCTCCATTTGAGTGTGGTGTCTGACCTGGAAACAACCTTCCTTAACCTGAAAAGATGCATACTATGGGGCCAACACAAGCTGCTCCTGGAGCTTACCAAAGGCATAAGGAGTGAGAACAAAAGCAGCCTGTGATTCAATGGGTGAACCTGTCTTGAGGTAGACTCTCTGAACCTTTGGTTGCATCTTTTGTTTCATTCCAGTCCGATCCTTAAACATAACAATGTCAGACAGCTGCAAGTGAATTTTAAATAGGTTAAACTCAAAAACACAACGAAAATGCAAGTACAAAAAAATGAAACAATGAGTTAGCAAAAGATCACTCACTTGCTCAACAAACCTATCTAGTTGAGATTGAGCACTTAAAAACCGAGGAATAAAAACATTAATCGACTCTGATTGACACATATTTACCATTCCTGAAAAGAAGTAATGCCTCAAAAATGGTAAAGCCCAGAACGTCCGCAGCATATATAAACTGATAATATGCCGATTTGTAGGGAGTCCATAATTGTTGACCATTTCTCTCCATCCTTTATCAAGATCTTCCTCCAAATCCAGATTATAAAGTCGATGGAACTCTGCCTTCCACTCATCATAACATGATCCAAACAGCAGAGAAAAACAATCTGAGAACCTTGCAATGATATGCCATATGCAGAAGGCATGTTTTGTTTGAGGCATTTCAAAAGCCACAGCCTCTTTGAGCCGTGTTGTGGTCAGTTGATATTGTCTGAGGAGCTTTTCCTTCAATGAAGTTCAAAAATGTCTGTTCAAAACATCATTAGTATTAGGGACAGCTATGAATATAGATAGAAGAAGTCTACAGAAAATAAAAAAAGTAATTAAAACATTTGAAAGTATCATACAAAATTGACTAGTGAGAATTCAATAAAGGTCAACCACAACCTCACCCAATTCGTTACCACAGAGATGTACCTTAGGAACCTATAAACTATAGTAAGGTCAATTCTCTTCAGTTAAACTACATTAGATTCATTCCATAGTATTAAGAACACAACATGGTCACCTGTAAACAAAAACCAGATCATGCATTTCATAAAGCAAAATGAATATCTACTTCATCTTCTTCTTTACCTTGAGCACCAGGACTAAAAGTTGGTACTGAAATGGAAGCGCTACTGGTGATAACTATTTGTACCCCACACAAGAGTTTATTAACAAGCAGATAAATTACAAGTTGATGATAATTGAATAATAAAAATGACAGAGTTAAGTATCATAATCACGCCTGTAGCAACTTCTTACCTTCACTGACCAGGAAAAAGATTCCATATTTTCATCCCTTAGAAGCACACAACCAAAGAGACTAGTCATTCCATGATTATCAACTCCAAGCCATACACCTAGTAACATGTCATACGCATCCAATCGTTGGGTCGTGTCAAAAATTACAACTTCTCCAAATGTGTCATATAACTGAACAAATGAAGGATAAGACCATGCGATATGCTAGAGTCTGTTATGACCACCTATTTTAAAGTCATATTTGAAGTTAGGGTTTTCATCTTTCAGTTTCTTACATATTGCAATAAGATCAATCACATCATTATCTCTATCGAATTTTTGAAAAGATTGTAATAGGTTTCTCACATCAATTTTTGAAAAAGGTACAGCCTAATTTAATGCCTTTCTGAAGCTCTATCAATCTTAACATTTGACGCACAGACATTCCAGCCTGTGCAAACATGCAAATCTGGCTCTTGTCATCAGAAGATATGGTACAGTAAGCTGGCAGTCGGCAAACTTCATTTGATTTCAAAATTTAATGGTTAGGAGTGTTGCTGAAGCCAGTCACTCGCCATTCTGGAACATCAAAAAATGCCCGATTAACAATCCGCATGTATGCATGACAACCAGAGCGAGCGATTTGTGATTTCTTTGCATCTTTCCATCTTCGACTGGTTTCATCTATGGATATCTACCATGATGGAAAGTGAAATTCCTTCTCGTAACCTCCCTACCTATACCATCCTTACCACGAGTTTGGTGACGCCTAATTGAAAACCCATACTACTTAGCAAAACTACAATAAAATTCATATGCAGCTTCTTGAGAAACAAATCTTTGGCCAATGAATGGAACAAGGTTCACAAAAGTCTTCCATGACAAAAATGTGTCTTCATGTGTCTCTTCTATTGTACCAATATCATCTTGGGACAAATCTGTTCCATTCTTAAAAGATTCAATCATTATATTTGCTCCTTCAAACTAATCCCTCAGAGTAGGAACAAAACGGTAGTCATGAACCCTGCGAGAAAATTGCAATGGCCAACAGTAAAAAAAACAACCTTATGACATTGTAACAAGAAAACCAACTTCAGGAGACATGCATTCAGCTTTCTGATACTCCCGAGTCTGGATAATGGCAATAGAAAACAAGGACAGAAAGTCGCAGATCGATAGTGATTATCCCAGAACCAGGGAAAGGCACGTATATAGGTATAAAGCACCACTATTTTTCAACTTTGCTCACTCCTTTTTAATTCCTTCAGCCCAAGTATACCATTTATAGTAAACGATTAGCAAACAAGAAAGTGTTGGAATATTATGGATCAAAATTCTCAAAACTCAAGAACATTTAAGAACAATTTTTCAGAAACATTCAAGAATAATTTTTCAGAAACACTCAAGAACAATTTTCCAGAAACACTCAGAAACTCTTAAATTTTTGTTTTTGATTTATTTAACTTGATTATTACATTGCTACTGAGAGGTATTTATATAAACAATTAATAAATCTAAGTCATATAATATAAACATACCAAAACAATCTAAACCATACACCTATCTCCTTACCTAACCCATTGATTTTCTTTTCCCCACTAACCATGAGCTGTATCCTTATCAATCCAGATCATCACCATAGAAGCTTCCATGAGTTGGACTATAAATGGGCTAGAATATTTCATAGATTTTTTATTTTTATTTTTTTTGGGCTTGTAAACAAATTTACAAACCAACATTCCCCTTTAAACTTGTTTTATGATGCCAAGAAAATTTCTCAATCTCACAAAGTCTTCTTCCTTGAGCGGTTTAGTGAAGATGTTGGAAATTTGATCTTGTGATTTTACATACTCGAGTTGTACATCCTTTCTTGTGATGCACTCCCTGATGTAATGATATTGAGTATCTATGTGTTTGCTTCGATCATGGAAAACAAGATTTTTGGCTAAGGCAATGGCTTGACTTGTTGTCGATACATATTTTGGTTAACTTTTCTTGTGTCATACTTAGCTCCTTTAACAAGTTTCTTAGCCAAATTGCATGGCAAACACATGAGGTAGCTGCTACATATTCTGCTTCACAGCTAGACAAGGTGACAATCGGTTGCTTTTTCGACATCCATGTAAAAGCAGTATCTCCCATGAAAAACACAAATCCAGAAGTGCTTTTTCGATCATCTATATCTTTACCAAAATCACTATCACTATATCCAACGAGCTTGTAATCATTAGAAGCCGAATAGAATAAGCTAAAATTAATTGTACCTTTTAGATAGCGTAGGATTCTTTTTTCAGTTTTGAAATGGGTGATTGTCGGTTTCTCCATATAGTGGCTAATCAATCCAACAACATACAGGATGTCAGGCCTTGTGCATGTGAGATAACGCAGACTTCCAACTAAACTTTTGAAAAATGTTGGATCCACACTTTCACCATCTTCATGCTTGGATAGTTTGATTCCATATTCCACTGGTGTGTTGATCGGCTTGCAATCGTTCATCTTGAACTTCTTTAGTATCTCCCCTGCATAGCTTTCTTGAGAGATGAATATGCCTTCTTCCTTTTGCTTCACTTCAATTCCAAGGTAGTATGCCATTAACCCAATATCTGTCATTTCGAACTCTCGGGTCATCACCTTCTTAAAATCTTCAAATAGCTTCGGATTACTTCCGATGAAGATGAGATCATCTACGTATAGACAAATGATTAGAATATCACCATCTTCAATCTTGACGTAGAGTGAATGTTCATAGGGACACTTGGTGAAGTTGTTCTCCAGAAAGTATTTGTCGATGCGGTTATTCCATGCTCTTGGTGCTTGCTTTAACCCATAAAGAGCTTTCTTCAACTTCAACACCTTGTCTTTGTGACCTTTTGCTTTATAGCCTGATGGTTGCTTAATGTAGACTTCTTCTTCAAGGACTCCGTTTAGAAAATCAGATTTTACATCCATTTGATATATCTTCCACTTATTTTGAGCTGCCGAAGAAATGATTAGTCTTATAGTTTTTAATCGAGCAATAGGAGAAAATACCTCATCATAGTCAATTCTAGCCTTTTGACTATATCCTTTTGCTACTAGCCTCGCCTTGTGCCTTTCAATCTCTCCCTTAGAATTCATCTTTATCTTGTACACTCATTTGACACCTATTACATTATCCCCTTTGGGAAGTGAAACAGGTTCCCATGTGTCGTTCTTCTCAATTGCATTGATTTCTTCGTTCATCGCATCTCTCCATTTCTTCTTTTGTACAACTTTTTGAAAGCTCATTGGTTCACAATCAGCAAAGAGACAGAATAAGGTAAGATTATCTTGTCATTCTGTTACCTCATAAAGATCTTGGAGATTTCGTGTACGTGTCACGGCTCTTTCACTTCCACTCAAAGATGATGATAGATCTTCATAAGTGGTTAGCATTGGTGAAGTAGGTGGAGTCTTTGGCTCTTTTTGAATTTCTACAGATTTCTCCCTCATTGTCTACTTATCTTCTTTAAACTAAGGAAAGAAATTGAAGTTATTTGCATGAGAGTTAAAATCCCATTCTCCTTCTTCATCGAATACCACATCTCAACTAATCACAATCTTCTTATTGTGTGGGTTGTACAACTTATAGCCCTTTGAATTAGCATCATAACTGATTAAGATAAAACTCTCGCTTTTATCATCAAGCTTCGTTCTTCTCTCATCCGGTACATAAATATGGGCTATACTTCCAAAGACTCTTAGGTGGGAAATACCAGGCTTTCTTCCACTCCATGCCTCTTGCGGTGTCTTTCCCCATACACTTATTATTGGAGATCGATTTGACAAGTAAACTGCACATGCTACTGTTTCTGCCCAAAACTATTTGGGTAGTTTCTTGCTTTTGAGCATACTTCGTGCCATATTGAGGATTGTTAGGTTCTTTCTTTCAGCTACACCATTCTGTTGGGGGAATCTTGGCACTGTTAAAGATCTATGAATTCCATTTGCTTCATAGAACTCTTGAAACTCCTTGGATGTAAATTCTCCACCTCGGTCTGATCTCATGGCTTTGATTTTTCTACTATTTTCTCTCTCCATTGTAGCTTTGAACCTTTTGAATACTTCAAAAACTTCTGATTTCTATTTCAAGAAATATACCCAAGCTTTTCTTGAAAAATCATCAATAAAAAGAAGAAAATAGTTACTGTTACCAAGAGAGCTAGGCTTGATCGGTCCGCACACATCAGTATGGATTAGCTCGAGTGGCTTCTTGGCTCTTAAGTTTGACTCATTCAGAAAGCTTTTTCGGAATTGCTTTCCGAGTAGGCACCTTTCACAAAGTTGATCAGGATGGTTAATGCAAGGTAGTCCCTTCACCATCTCCTTCTTAGAAAACAGCTCCAATCCTCCAAAATTGAGATGTCCGAATTGAAGTTGCCATAGCCACAATGCATCTTTATAGCATGCTTTCAGACACTTTGCAATGTCATTTTGTATGTTGATCAAGAACATTCTATTCTTTGACATCGACACGTTAGCAATGAGGTTATTCTTATTATCTTTTATCGAAAGATTACAATCTTTCATATGAATATCATAACCTTTCTCTAACAGTTGTCCCAAACTTAAGATGTTACTTTTCATATTTGGGACATAGTAAACATTGGAAATAAATTGATGTTGCCCATCTTTCAAATGAATAAGAATGTTACCTCTTCCTTTCACTACTACGTTTGAATCATCTCCAAATGAGACATTTCCACTTACTGACTCATCTAGTTCCACGAACATGTCTTTCCTTCCACACATATGGTTGTTTGCACTGCTGTCAAGATACCAGGCTTTTGGTTGACTACTATCACCCTCCTTCCGTGCTAGAAAAAGAGTTTCTTTCTCATCGGTCTTCTCCTCTATGTAGTTGATTTTCTTATCTACTCTATTATTAGGAGCTCTACATTCTGAAGCATAATGTCCAAATTTCTGACAATTATAACATTGAACTTGAGATTTTCCATACCTTAAGTTCATATTACCTCTTCCACGACTTTGTGTTGAGCTTTTTTCTCTCTCAAAGTTGTTGGAATGGTTGTTGTAATTCCAACCTCGTCCACGACCATGGCTTCCACCTCGTCCACGGCCTCTACCTCTACCTCAGCCACATTGGTTTCTGTCATTGCCTTGACTTTCATGCTTATCCTTGAATTGCATCTTGAAGAGTTTCTCAGTGATCCCTTGCTTCTTCTTATGCTTTTCTTCATATGATTGTAATGACCCATAGAGTTCATCAATGGTAATTTCTTCCAAATCTTTTGTTTCCTCAATCGTCACAATGATGTGTTCAAATTTGGAATCTAATGAACGAAGTATCTTTTCCATTATTCTAACATCTCTCAACATCTCACCGTTTCTTTTTAATTGATTAGAAACAACTACGACTCTCGAGAAATAGTTAGAAATAGATTCAGAAGCTTTCATATGTAGAGATTCAAACTCACCTCTTAGTGTTTAGAGATGAACCTTATTTACTTTCTCTGCTCCTTTGAAAGAAATTTGAAGCTTATTTCACGCTGCTTTAGAAAATGTTGCATCTGAAATCTTCTCAAACCCATCATCATTTAAGGCTTGATAGATAAGAAAAAGAGCTTTCTTGTCTCTCTTTCTCAAATCTTTCAAAGATTCTTTTTGCACTTGTGTTAGAGTAGCTTCATCATCTGGCTCAATTAAGCTTTTCTCTACGACTTCCCACACATCATGTGCACCGAAAAGAGCCTTCATCTTGATACTCCAATTATCATAATTGTCGTTGTTGAGTGTTGGGACTTGAAACGATGACATACCTCTACTTGACATAACTCTCAATATAGTGAGAATTTGTAAATTCTGATCGCACAGATGAATTCAGAACGTCAAAAAACCTTAGAAGGAACTCTAGGGAAAAATCTGAATTTTTGGTCAACGGTCAAAGTCAACTTTTTTGGTCAACTATCTTGGTAGCTCAGTCAACTCGACTCCAACTCGGCTGACTCGGTGAGTTAACTCACTTTCTAGCAGAACCTTCCGGAGGATCATGGCGGCGCGTCCGAACTCCGATCGGGATGATTCTCACGGCGTCGAATTTGTCTCGTCGAGAGCTTCGATTTGATATACAATAGTGTATATTTATATTTCCAACTACAACTCTGATACCACTTTGTTGGAATATTATGGATCAAAACTCTCAAAACTCAAGAACAACTTTCCAGAAACACTCACAAACTCTCAACTTTTTGTTTCTGATTTCTTTAACTCGATTATTACATTGCTACTAAGAGGTATTTATAGAAACAACTAATAAATCTAAGCCATACAATATAAACCTATCAAAACAATCTAAACCATACACCTATCTCCTTACCTAACTCATTGATTTTCTTCTTCCCACCAACCATGAGTTGTATCCTTATCAATCTAGATCATCACCATAGAAGCTTTCATGACATTTCATTCACTACAGCTTCCTTGATATATTATCTAAACAATTGCAGACACAAACGAGAAAATAGAATAAATAAAAAACTGAACTCACTTGAAACATAAGCAACTATGATCTCCAATTCAATTTTATCCCTTAAAACTATTATAAACTTGGACTTGTCCACAATAAATTAACCCATTAAAATGATATTCTCAAAATCCTCAAAGTCTAACAAGCTTACAAAACCCCTAAAATGATAGTGCGTTTTGACATACACATAAAATCAAAACACAAACTCATACCCATATTTGATCCAAAAGAAAACTCATACCCATATCCCGAAAATCCATTAAATTACAAAGATAAATGTTAAGTCCTACATTGACCAAGTACTAGACTTTCGCTACACATATAAATTTGGGCAATCCTTTATCTCACTACCTATGTTTTGAGATTGAGTTAGGCTCAAGTCTAATATAGTATCAGAGCTGGTTCTCTGGCTTTTCATCGGCACCCAAGAGCTTGGTGGGGCACTCAAGGGTATATTTCGCCCACTTAAGTGTCAACCAGGACCACCAGCCGATATGGAGGGGGGTTGTTAAGTCACACATCGGCCAGGTACTAGACTTTCGGTGCACATATAAGCTTAGTTAATCCTTCGTCTCATAACCTGGATTTTGAGATGGAGTTAGGCTTAATTCTAACAATAAAATTTTAAAATATAATAAAACTAAATTTATAGGCCAACTAAACCACAATTCAAATGAACAAAAATCAAAATTTTAAATATGACCTAAAATAGAACCTTTTTTAGAATTATAGTAAATAGTGTTAAACTTTGTGGGTACCTACCTGAAATACGCTTCTTATAGGTCAAAAACAAACAAAAATTTGAAGAAAATGAAAAATGATGTGAAAATGGTGGGGTTAGACGTGGAAGAGAGTAACGCGCATTCCATGGGCACCGATGACAGATACTAAAATAGAGATGCTATCATGTGTCACATGACATGAGAGGTTATCGAGCGCATACTATAAATACTATCCGTCCGATTAGATTGAACCAAAGCACTGCCGAATCATTGCCCGTGACGAAGATTCGTGCTTTTATTGGACATGCGCTTGGGTGTGTAGGAGGCATATTTCATTCGACGGTTGATACAGGAATGCATGTTTATGTAAGGGTGCACAGGAGATGTATTGCATTCGACAGTTGATACAGGAATACATGTTTATGTAAGGGTGCACGTTAGTGGAAACCCCAAAAAGTTAAAAATGTGTTTTGATTTTTGGGTTGAGTTAGAAAAACTAGTCCCATTCACAAAAGCTTAATTTAATTTAAAAGGAAAGAACAACAATATACGGAAAAAATAACAATCACATTCTCTAGAATTTTGTCATTTTTATTTAAATAATTGCTTTGATTTTTTCTAATAAATTAAATATTCCTTATTTTTATTAATTTCATGGTTCTTATACTAAATATTTTTTAACTCTAATTAAAATTTTAATTTAACATATAAATATTGATTAGTGTTCTGATTTTTAGATTTTTAACAAATAAATATTATTATTAACAAACAGAAGCTAGAGTTATATTTAATCTTTTAATTAAAATGGGTTCACTTGCATATTATGCTTCCACGTATCTAATATTTAGTTATCTTATTAGAAACCTCACTTTTTGGATTGGGAGCAATAACTTTCTGCTTTTAACCAGTGATACGATCTGTCCTTCTATTTAGGTTATAAGAAAAATATGGGTTTTGGAGAAAATGAAACCTTTATTCATGAAGTAAAATGAAATTATTACAATCCTAATTTTCTACTAATTTTCTCCATTGGAGTTTGCCTAGGCATTATCTAAGAAGAGATGGATGTTTGGGTTATGTGGTTAGAACTTGCTATATATCTCTTCTTTATACAATAGCTCTTTTATAGTCATAAGAGTAATGATTTTACATACTTATCTTAAAGAGAGGTGGAAGGATAAAGATTACATCTTGGTTTTCAATTTGCTTTTTTGCTAGTTGGAAAAGTTCTTATTTGGTTCCTTCAGCTACATCCAACTTATTGCAATTGAATTGTGTTTCATAATTAATAATTTTCTCAATATCTTCTTAAATTATATTTAAGTTACTGTATGAAATTATTATGACCTTACTTGTAGAGTAATTTATCCGAACTCTAGAGGATGTTCCTATTTTCTTGGTTTCATTATATATATGACTCAATATGACTGCTCTTTCATGGTTAAGAGCTTCTTCATCAAACCCTTCTTCTAATAAGACCCTAAGTTGGTCTATTGTTCTTCTTGAAAATGTCATTCTTATTTTAATAAAATGATAAGGATTGATAGGCTTTTTTGTGCCAATCCATTATGAAACTGAAAATTAAAAAAAAAACTAGATGATCATTTGCTTTTACTCTTTTCCTAAAATAATTAATAGTTGTTTTAAAATTTTTAAGAAAATAATTTAATTCTATTAAATTATTGCTTGGATAAATATTTTCAATCAAATCCACAATAAAAATAATTGGTAAACAAGCTTTGGATCTACTACTTCAGTTATGTTGAATTTGTTGTATGTGATTGGTTTTCTTCCTATTGTATAGACTTTTTTGTTGTAAAAAATTTTATGGTTTCAAGTTGATCTTTTCCTTATTTTGTTGTTAAATTATAAAAATACAGCCATTGATCTGGGTTTATATTTCTTTGTCTCTCCTTTTCTTCCTCGGGGATAAAAAAATGTTTCATCTATTTTCTTGAAGATTATTGGTCTTGAATTTTTTTTCAAACATTGTAATCTTTCCTTTTACATTTGCTTGGTTTTTGAGTACTTATGCATAACTACTTTCTGAGTTGGCTACTACATCATTGGGTTTGAGAAGCTTGAGGACTTTCATATTAGCAAAAAATCATTTTGCTTCAAGCCTCTTAATGAATGCTTTATGTATTACATCAAATAATTTAATTATTGCTCGACTTGCTTCTGGTCATTTCTTATATATTCTTAGGACTTGTCCATTATAGAAGACATAATACTTATCTTTTCTTTGAGATCTTCTTCTTCTTCTTATGTTATTTTAGACTATAAAGTTTTTGAAGAATTATCCTTTTTCTTTTTTGATTAATTATGAGGTTTTATTCTCTTCCTTTGAGATTTTAATCAATTTCTTTGTTATAATACTATACTCTTCTTATTTTTCACATAAAAGTAATCTTTTGAGATATAAGATCTCTAGTTGGTATTTTAGAATTTTCATTTCATTTTCTTTGATCTTGATTTCTATGTCAAGATTGTTCATCTTTCTTGCAATTGTAAAAATTATTAGTAAGGTCAATCTCTAGTTAAAGCATTAGTTAAACAATCATTTTTCTAGTAGGTGTTCAACATCAAATTTATAATGATTAAACCACGACTTCCATATGATTAGTCTTTCTTATTTGTAATCTCATATAATATTAGTTCTCAAGAAGTATCCAAAAACTTTATTGTGAGTTCTAACAATAAATCTTGATGATATTAAATTTATAGCAAACTTTTTATTATCTTTTTTACAATTAAATATTTTTTTATTACTATAGTAGTTTAATTTAGCTCCTTTAAAAGCTCCTGAAGTAAACCTACGCAAATATTCATGTTTATCATCTACTCTTGCTTTTAATATGGCTCCTAAACATTCATGTAAATGATGACTTGCATAATTTGGAATAATTTATCACTTCTCAACTATAAACTTTAGTCTAATTTTATTTATTTTTTATTAATTTTAGACCTCATTATTATTATTTAAATTTAATTTCATATTTGAAGAAAATAAAGATCCAAAATTTTAAAAGCATATCGTCTAAAGACTCTCAAATTCAAATGAAGATTTCATTAAATCTTAAAGGAAAGTTGAAAAAAAGAAATGAAAGTAGAGGCCTACAATTAAATTTAAATGAGATTAATGCTGGCACAGAACGAAAATAAAAGAGAAAAAAATAGGGGATGTATTGGTAGAACAAAAAAAAAAAAGGAAAGTAGATCAGAGAAAAACAGAAAGGTGGACGGAGGAACACAAAATGATATTATTTTTTCAACGTTCATTTTCCTTTCAATTCTTCTCAAAAAATTTATAGGGAATTCATTTATGTTGAATTTAATTTTTAGCATGAATTAAATTTTCTTTACTCTAGGAAAATGACGTAATCTAATTCCAAATTATGCTTGATTTTACATGTTAATTTGAATTATATCTCTTCATGTTTGTCGAACTTATTCTGAGTTTATTACTTATAATTAACTGGTTATTAATTAAATGATTTTGATCTTGTGATTTGCTATCTAAAGAGGAAATTATAGGATAGATCTTGAATATTTCGACATAGGTAATAATAAAGATCAAAAGACTTATATGAACCTGTGTAGTATTAAAATCATTGATCTTAATGCTTTCTTGTTTTATTAATTTGCATACTCTTGTGTAAATTGATAAACACGAATGTTTCTAATTGACTATCGAAATAGGTTTTTGGATGTTTTTTGGAGATTGCTAACAAACAGAGAGAATAAAATTCAATTAGTTATATGAGTAAAGCATATTAAGGGATTAGGTAAAAGAAATTTCCAAGAAGTTTTTCCCATTCATTTGATCTTCAAACAACATCTTTTTTTTTTCTTTTAAGTATTTTCTTTAAATTTACTTAATTTTAAATTCCAATTACAAAAATCTCAGTGATTTCTCTAGAAAAAATTAAGATTAGCATAATTTTGATATTTGTAAAAATTAAGTTACCATTCTTTAAGGATGATACTCTTTTTATCACTTTACTATAAAACTACGATACTTTACACTTGCATTTTTGCACCGATCAAGTTTTTGACACTATTGTCGGGGATTGATTTCTTTTTATTTTTACCAATATCGATACAAAGTAATCTTGGTTTTAATTTAGAATTGTATTTTATTTCATTTATATTTATATATTTTTTATTTTTCTCTAGGTGTGTTTTTGACGTTGGAAGCACCGTGCTAGAACTCAAAATATTATTCCTTTTGATCCAATGATTGAAAGAACTTTTAGATCACAAAGAAATAAGAAAACACTAGCTTTGGATAAAGAAGAATAGAATGCACAACCACACACTTTAAAGAATTATGTAAGGCCAATTATGAATGACAATTACTCAGGTGTAAGATGTCATACCATTAATGCCAATAATTTTGAGCTCAAACCGGTGGTGATCAGCATGGTGTAATAAGCCCAATTTAGTGGATTGCCACTTGATGGTCCCGATATTCATTTGGTGAAGATTTTAGAGATTTGTGACACTGTAAAGAAGAATGGTGTTACTAAAGACACCATTAGACTAAGATTGTTTCTGTTTTCATTAAGGAATAAGACTAGAGGTTGGGTACAATATTTTATAACTAAGATGCATCACTAGTTGACAGGACATGGAAAAAACGTTACTTGCTAAATGCTTTCCACCTACCAAAACAACCCAACTCAGGAGTAAGAAATGCAAGAAAAATGATTTTGAGACACTTCAGCATGCGAAAGGTATAAAGATTTGATTCGGTGTTTCCCTCAGTATGGATTGCTAGATTGGTTACAAGTTTAGATGTTCTATAATGAGTTAAATGGGAAACTAAAACCATAGTTGATGTTGCTTGTGGTGGAAATTTGTTGTCAAAGACAACTGAGGGTGTTACTTCTCTTTTGAAAAAAAATGGCCTCAAACAACTATCAATGGCCAACTGAAAGATCTATGGCTAAGAAAGTTGTTGTGATTCATGAATTGGAGCCATTCGTTGCCCTTTCAGCTCAAGTTTCTTCTCTATCTCAACAGATTTCATCCTTAACAACCCAAAGAATACCATAAAGTGTATAATATGTTCCAAATTCAAGTATGACACTTTTTATTAATGAAGCAAGTCAAGAACAGGTTCAATACATCAACAATTAGAAATACAACTATCATGGTAATCCTATGCCATATTACTACCATCCAGGGCTTAAAAAGTATAGAATTTTTCTTATGGAAACACATAGAATATGTTGCAACCTCCATAAGGGTTTGATTATCAACCAAGCGAGAAGAAGATGTCACTTGAGGATGCTATGGTTTCCTTTGTTGAGGAGACCAAAGAAAAGTTTAAAAAGAGTGATTCACGGTTGGATAACATTGAGAATCATTATAGAAATATGGGAGCCACTATGAAAAATCTTAAAGTGTAAATTGGGCAACTAGACACAACCATCAATGCCCAATAAAGAGGAACTTTTCCTAGCAATACAGAAGTGAATCCAAAGGAACAATGCAAGGGTATTGCACTTAAGAGTGGAAGAGAAATTCAGAGGTCACCATCAAAGGCAACCGGGTCCACCTCTACAGCTCCAAACAATGGTGAAAACATAATAAAGTAGAAGAAAAGAAGATTGTTGATGATACACTAAGAGAGACTGAGATGCCTCCATCAATTTCATTTCCTGACAATCCTCATATTCCCTCCACTCTAATTCTTTATCCTCAACGCTTTCAAAAACAAAAATTAGATAAATAATTTTCTAAGTTTTTGGATATTTTAAAGAAAATTCACATAAATATTCTTTTGTAGATGCCTTGGAACAGATGCCAAATTATACCAAATTTCTGAAGAACATCATTTCTAAGAAGAGAGCGTTTGAGGAGTTCGAAACAGTGAAGCTTTTCTGAGGAATGTAATGTCATTCTTCAAAAGAAATTACCTCAAAAATTAAAAGATCCAAGGAGTTTCACTTTACCTTGCACTATTGGAAATTCATTTTTTGATAAAGTTTTATGTGATCTTAGTGCTAGCATTAATGTTATGTCACTTTCTATATATAGGAAATTGGGACTTGGAGAGATGAAACAAACAACCATTTCTTTGCAACTAATAAACCGATCCATTAAGTATCCACGATGAATCATAAAAGATGTATTGATAAAGGTGAATAAATTTATTTTTCCTACTGATTTTGTGGTGTTAGATATGGATGAAGACCAAGATATCCCATTAATTCTTGGCCGACCATTTTTGGCTATGGGAAAGGCTTTAATGGATGTTCAAAAGGGTGAGTTAACATTGAGAGTGAACAAGAAAGATGTTACATTCAACATCTATGAAGCCATGAGATTTCTAGAAGATCCAAGCACTTGATTTTGGGTAGATATCATTGACCAATGTAGAGTAGAAGCCTTTCAAGAGGATATGCTAGCCGATCACCTAGAGCGATGTGTCACTACTTCATTTCATGCTTATGATTTTAATAACTCTGCTATTTGTGAATAAGATTTACCTTTTGTTAGTGAAGAATTTCTCCACTATCTATTTGCCTTGGAAGCATTACAGCGGGTTACATAATTTAGCAAAGAAGTGGAGAGGCTAGAGCCGATGGTAGCAAAAATGGATTATGTTATCTCTATAGAAAAATTGCAGCAAACTACAACTCCAGAATTGAAGAAATTGCCTGAGCATCTTTACCATACGTTCTTGGGTGATTGTTACACATTTTCAGTGATTCTTGTTGCATCACTTACACCTGAAGAAGAGGAAAAGTTACAATGTGTGTTAAAGGAGCATAGAACAGCTTTGGGATGGACTATCTTTGACATAAAAGGTATAAGTCCTTCCATTTTCATGCACAAGATTATAATGGAGAAACTTTACAAACCATCAATTGAGGCCCAAAGAAGATTAAATCTAGCAATGAAGGAAGTTATGAGAACTGAAATTTTGAAGCTCCTCAATATTAGAATTATTTATGCTATTTCAGACAGCTCATAGGTAAGTCTCGTGCAAATTTTACCAAAAAAGGGTGTAATAATAGTGGTGAAAAATGACAAAAATGAGCTTATTCCTACCAGAACAGTCATGTGTTGGTGTGTATGTATGGATTATCGCATGTTGAACAAAGTAACAAGGAAAGATCATTTTCCACTTTCATTCATTGATCAAATGTTAGATTGATTGACTGAATATCCCTATTATTGCTTTTTAGATGGTTATATGGGGTATAACCAAATTGCTATAGCCCCCAAAGATAAGGAGAAAACTACATTCATATGCCCCTATGAAACATTTGCTTTTAGAAGGATGCCCTTTGGATTGTGCAATGCCCCTACAACATTTCAAGGTTGTATGATGGCTATTTGTTCTGATATGGTGGAAGATATAATGGAGATTTTCATGGACAACTTTTTGGTTTTTAGTACATCTTTTGATACTTTTTTTGCATAATTTAGCTCTTGTTTTTATAGAGATGTAAGGATAAAAATCATGTCCTAAATTGGGAGAAGTGTAACTTCATGGTTCAAGAAGGGATCGTTCTTGGCCATAGAGTGTCATCTAAAGGAATTGAGGTTGATCGAGCTACAATTGCAACCATAGAAAAACTACCACCTACAGTTGTTTTCATGTGAGGTCAAGCTTCCTTGGTATGCTGATATTGTAAACTACCTAGCTTGTAGGGTATTTCCACCAGATCTTACTTACCACCAATATAAGAAGTTTCTACATTATGTGTAATATTATCTTTGGGATGAACCTTTGATTTTCAAAAGATGCCCTAATCAAATCATCCAAAGATTTGTGCCTAAAGAAGAGATGCAAGTCATTCTCCATCATTGACATTCCTCATCATATGGAAGACATTTTGGAGTACCACGAACAACAACTAAGTTACTTCAAAGTGGTTTCTTTTGCCCTCTATTTTTTGTGATAGTTATACTTTGGTAAAAACTTGTGATTAGTGCCAACATATGGAAAATATTTCAAGGTTTGAGGAGGTACCATAAAAAATATCTTAGAGGTTGAGTTATTTTATGTTTGGAGAATTGATTTTATGGGTCTTTTTTTCTCATTCTTTTGGCTTTGGTTATATTTTGTTAGTAGTTGATTATGTGTCAAAATGGGTGGAGGCAATTGTTGCAACAACAAATGATGCAAATTTAATGCTCAAATTTCTACATAAGAACATATTCACAAGATTTGAAGCTCCACGAGCTATTATTAGTGATGCAGGGACCCACTTTTGCAATAAGTTATTCGACAATCTTCTCTCTAAATATGGTGTGAAGCATAAGATATCACTTTCATACCATCCTTAAACTAATGACCAAGCTGAAATTTCAAATTAAGAAATTAAGAATATCCTTGAGAAGCGGTCAACACCAATATAAAGGATTAGGCAAAGAAGCTTGATGATGCTTTATGGGTATACCATACAACTTTTAAAACACCTATCAGGATGTCTCATTATTAATTAGTATTTGGAAAAGCATGTCATCTCCCTGTTGAGTTGGAGCATAAAGCTTATTGGTATGTAAAGAATTTTAATTTTGATTTGAAGGTAGTAAAGGAAAAATGAATTCTTCAATTGAATGAAATGGATGAATTCCAGAATGATGCTTATGAAAATGCAAAAATCTACAAAGAATAGACAAAGAAGTGGCATGACAAACAGATTCTTAGGCGTGAGTTTGATCCAGGACAACAGGTTTTGCTCTTCAATTTACAACTAAAACTCTTTCGGGAATTAAGAGCTAAAAATTACAAACTAAAACGTATTCACCATAAAATCAGAGAAGTTAGTTTCATTTCTTTAATCTGTCTCACTTTTGAATTACAATGAGGACATTGTTTGGTTTGAGTTTGAGGGTGTAAACTCCTATAGTCTTGAGTTGTTGGATTCTCTTATCAACAATGTATTTAAGTATGATTGAATTCGCTATGACTCTGAAATTTGTGATCGAGGATGGTTATGAGAACATTTTTTCAAAATTTGCTATTATGTTAGGTAGAGTTTTGTAGGTACTTTGATTTAAATTTTTTTCCTTAAAAATGATTGAGCACATAGTCAGTTTTTTCTCTACTCTATTTTGCTTATCAAGAGAAAGAGTTGAATTAACTATGTTAGGAAAGTTCAATCTAGCTTTGCTCTAGAATCTGTTGATGCATCCTTGAGGAAAAATCCTAGTTGATAAACATTAGAGAAAGGATCTATGAATTTTTTTGTCATAACCAAAAAGGTTTCCCAACCGTCTTGATTATCACACCATCATTGCACGGTTTATTCTCATAGTCAACCCCTTTGAGCCTTATTTTACATAAGCCTTATTTTTTCTTTTAACCACATAAACCATTCCCATTCCAAGCCCCAAAACCATGAATTTACCTTAAATTTTGAGAAAATACTTTGGTGAAAATTTGTATTTAAAGAAAAATTTAGCTCAAATTAAATAATACACATTATGTTTGCTCTATTTGATCAAAGTGTGAAAAAAAATAAAGTGAAAGGCAAGAATTGAAAAAGGATTAAAGTGGTTGAAAACCAGATAAGGCTATGAGTATCAAGGTGGTTGAAAAAAAGCACTCCACTTATTGAGTATAGCAACTTATCAATATAAGCATATTGTCAAGAAAGAGTTATGTCGTGAATCCTGTGGATATTTTTTATTATTCTTTCTACCAAGTATTTTCTCAATTTCTTTTGATTTTTCATATCCATTTTTTTTATCCCTCACCCTGTGGCTTATCATTACAACCCTTATCAAATATCTTTTGATATTTGATTTTGATTACATTAATGGAGAGGATTTCTGAAAATTGGACTTATGGAGTTAAGTTTTGAGAGAATTCTTAAGATTTCAGTTGTTCTACTTTTATTTGAATTTGTTGGTGGTTTGGAGTTATATTGACTATTTCACACACATACTCAAGGTCTTAACTTTAGATTGAAGTAAATGTTTAACTCTTGGTGGACAAATTCCTGAATGTTTTGATTGATTTTCCTACTATCTTTGATGTCAAAAGAGTAAGTTATTAGAGATGAGATCTAAATTTAGATCGTGACTTGGTGAGTAATGGTAGTCTCTATGGGATCTAGTTGATATTTTATATAGTTTTATTTTATTTTATTTTATTTTTGTTTGAGGACAAACAAAGTTCTAAGTTTGTGTTTAATGACTTGCATAATTCGAAATAATTTATCATTTCTCAACTTTAAACTTTCGTATAATTTTATTTATATTTTATTGATTTTAGACCTCATTATTTAAATTTTATTACAAATCTGAAGAAAATGAAGATCCAAAATTTTAGAAGTATATCGTTTAAGGACTCTCAAATTTAAATTAAGATTTACTTAAACAAAATTTAAATGAAGATTTCAATAAATTTAAAAGGAAAGCTAAAAAATAGAAATGAAAGCAGGCATATATATGAGATTAACTCTAGCGCAGAATTGAAACAAAATAGAAAAAAGTAGGCGATGTAGAGGCAAAATAGAAAAAAAAGAACAAATTAAAGAAGAAGAAGAAGAAAGCAGATCAGAGAAAACAAAAAAAAAATGGACGGAGGAAAAAAAAATTAGATCATTTTCCAGCATTCATTTTCCTTTCAATTCCTCAGAGAAAAATTATGGTGAATTTAATTTTTAGCATTAACTAAATTTTCTTTATTTTAGGAAAAAGATGTAATCTAATTTCAAATTATGCTTGATTTTACATATTAATTTGAACTATTTTCTTCGTGTTTGTCTGACTTATTCTGAGTTTATTATTTCTAATTAATTGGCCATTAATTAGATGATTTTGATCTTGTGATTTGCTATCAAAAGAGAGATTTATTGGATAGATCTTAAATATTTCAACATAGGTAAATATAGAGATCAAAAGACTTTTATTAAAATCAATGATCTTAATGCTTTCTTATTTTATTAATTTGCATACTCTTGTGTAAATTGATGAACAATAATGTTTCCAATTGACTGTCGAAATATTCTTTTGGTTGTTTTTTGGAGATTGGTAACAAAAAAAGAGAATTAAATTCAATTAGCTAGATGAGTAAAGCATAGTAAGGAATTAGGTGAAATCGATTTCCTAGAAGTTTTTTTCCCATTAATTTGATCTTCAAACAACATCTTTCTTTTCTTTTGCGCATCTTCTTTAAATTTATTTAATTTTAAATTCCAATTACAACAACCTTAGTGGCTTCTCTAGATAACATTGAGATTAACATAATTTTGGTATTTTTCAAAAGTAAGTTACCAATCTCTAAGGATAATACTCTTCTTATCACTTTACTATAAAGCTGTGATACTATGTACTTACAGTTTTGCACCGATCAGTAAAGTATTGGTAAATTTCTTACTTGTATTTTTACTTTTCATATATTGAATATCTTGATTAATTTATTATCAAACATAATATTTCTTAAGTTTTTCTTGTAAAAGTTTTCTCATTTATGCTAATTTCTTAATATATGCTTCTACATATTTCAAACATCCTAAAAACTTTTGTAAATGGTTTTTGTTAGTAATAACATTGAAAAATCCTTGTATATTATTGAACACATTATGTTGAAGGTATTGTTTTTCATCTTTTATTTAAAGTCCTAAATACTTATTTTTTTGTTGTGTTAGTATTCTCTTTTTCTTAAACAATATTATTCATTCTTTCTTACAATTTGTTAAGATTTTAAATACTTCTAGATAATGGTGTTCATATTATCACTAAAATTAATGTATCATCAATATAGACACAACAAAAGAATTAATATTCCTTTAAAATATTGTCCATATATATTTGAAATATTTTTGGTGTGTGTTTTAATCCAAATAGTGTGATAGTCTATTGGAACTATCCTTGTGGACAATTAAAGGCTAATAGTAATTGTGATTCTTTGTCTAATCTGATTTGTCAAAATCCTATCTTGTAATCAAAATTAGAAAAATATTTCTTTCCTTTTGATTAAGGCTAATAACTCTTACATTTTGGGTTAAAATATCCATAATTTATTGTTTCTTTATTTAGTGATTTGAAATTTATCACTATTATATTCTTTTCTCATCTTTTTCAACACATTTCTCTACAAAAAATGCTGAGCTTGAGTGAGGACTCATGCTTGGTTCAATTACTCTTATTTCTAAAAGTTCTTAAATCTGTACTGAATTCTTCTCAATCTTTTAGAGTATAAACCATATGTTTTACTCTTATAATCTTACGAGGATCTTTTAGTTTTATACTTGCTATGTATTCAAGCTTATTAATATTTGGTTCTAAAGGATTTTCTAAGCTTATTATCTCCAATAATTTTCTTATTTCTAGTAATCTCTTATCTTTTTCTATTTCTTTTAAGAATAGATTTTCCTTATTATTAAATTCTAGATTATCTTCATCTTAATTTTTTTTTATATTTTCTAAATGTGGTTTCTATTTTTGATACATCTCACAACATTTTTTCTTTTTGTTTTTTTTCAATAAACATTTTTGATAACACACTCTTGGTATTTCTAACCTTTGATTGATATAAGTTTAAAACGTTATTTCCTATCAAGAAATCAACTCTTGTTTCTTGTTGATATATGGTAGGGATATAAAACTTTTCTCCTTCTATTATAATATAAATATATTTTATAACTTTGTTAAGGTTAATTATTTTATTATTTGATATTCTTACTATCAAATTCTTTAAGATTGTAGTCCAAAGTTTTTCTGAAAATACATATTTATTTGCTACGCACATACTGGCTTTAGTAACTATATTATGTAAATGATATATCTTATATCTTTTCAATTTGCATCCTAATTTTATGTAGGTACTATTAGGATTAGTTATATTATATATGCCATTCATCTTTAGATGTTTTCTCTGAATTTGTTTCCACTCCTTCAGTTTCTCTCATTAAGTATATTGATTCTGTTTCATCAATGTCGGATTCTTCTACGAGTTCTAATTCCATCTTATAGGCTTGTTCTAATATATTTAATTTTTTCTTATATTCATTTTTATGGGTTAATCTATTAATACATTCATTGGCATAATGACCTTCTTCATTACATATCCAACATTTGTAAGTTTTCTTGCCTCATAGACAGTAATATTTTCTTGTAAAATTTTATTCTTCTAAAAATATTTTCTTATAAGGTTCCTTATTATGTCTTCTCTTATATTTAGAAAAATCTTGTTTTCTAAATTTATATTTATTAAACCTTTTATATTTTTTATATTTTTGTTTATAAGATTTTATATTAGGTCAATACTTTTCTAGCATCTCAAAATTACTACTGTCATAATATATTTTAGAATTTTCATTAGCATAATTATATTCATTTATTCTTTGACATTATAAAATTATCAAAGATTTTATTTTTTTTCCTTCTAAAGTATCTGATACCTTTATAGTATTTTTATTTCTCCAATTTTCTTCAAGAGTTTTATATAGAATTCCTAGTAACTTTTGATAAAACATTTCCTCAATCTTTTCTTGCTCTATTTTCCTTCTTAGTGTTGGGTTCGAGAAATAATGTATTAATCTGCACGAGATAAGACTTCAGAGATGAGTCTCTCTCATATTTTCAAACACCACTATGAGTGTAAAAAATGTAAGATTGAGTGATGATTTATTATGAGATAATTGAGTGATGATTTATTGTGAAATATAAAATGCATTAACGGTTAGTGAAGAGCCACATCATTTTGAGGAATTTCTCTTTGAGTTGGGTTGTCATGTGTTAGTTGGGTGTTGCGAGATTACGGTGGTTTCTGTAGGTAAGGAACCTATATGGTGACAACTCTCTATGTTGGGGTATCATGTGTCAGTTGGGTGTTGCGAGGTTGCAATGGTTCTCAAAGATGAGGAGATTATGTAGTGATAGTGTTAAATTCCATATGTGAAGAGTCCATATGTTAGCATGCATGTGGAGATGGAGCTCAAAGGAAGAGCTACTATCTACTTAAAACCTAATTTGTTTTACTCCTTTAATCACCCTGCCATGTCCAATTATTCTGTAATTAGGTCAAAGTAGTAGTCTTTGATTATTATCTTGTTGGAAAAAGAAAAAAATAATAAAAGTAATAAAGAAAAGTTTCCCTTTCATGTATTAGAATTTATAAATATTGACACTAAGACTCAACAGTTAGATTAAAGATAAAACATCCACTAATTTTTTATTATTTCTATATGGTTTACAAACTTGTGTTTTCGTTCTATTCTTGCCTGAGAAATGGAATGGAATGAATTGTACTTTCTATACCCATATGATATTTCCAAACAAATAAATAAAGAAAATTAAAACATGTAATATTGCTCTTATTTCCCCTGTAATTGACTAAAAATTATATCCTCTTATGAATATATTTAATAGTTGACTCATCTTTTGGAGTTGCTACGCATATACTGTCAATTTTTGACAGTTATTATTAAGATTTGAGCTCAGCTAAGTCAGCTTGAAATGTGATAGAGTGCTTAAGGTCTCCAATGTGAAGTTTATGTTCACCCATTGGAATTCTTCTAATCCCATGTTCATCCACAACACTAAGATGCTTGCAAACATGAATTCCAATTTTAACCCTCTGTTGAGATCCAGCTGCTACATTAACTTTATGAAATCCTACTAATTGCTTGTTAGTAGACCATTTTCCTTCTGGTGGGAAGGAGAATACAAGAAGAGTTTGAGTCCCGTCTATGGCTCCGGTATTTTTGACATTAATATGAACTCCCAATGAGAGAGAGTCACATTTGGCGTGGTTAACCCTTACAACATTTCTTAACAAGGTTGAGTTTGTGGAGGTGCCGAGGTTGACAAGGGGTACAGAAACTTGTGTTGGAGCTTGGACTAATGCGTGGACAAATGTGGTGTAGCTTAATCCATGCCCAAATGGGAAAACAACAGGACCTTTATAGAACCTGTATGTTCTACCTGGGTAGCCTCTTTTTGGATCTGCTCTCATGCTCATATCTGTCATTGGAACCCTAGCTAGGTAACTTTGAGGGTACCAAGTCATGGGAAGCCTTCCTCCTACAAAGACAATCACATGTTAGTATTAAAAATTTGATGAGCTACTATAGTTAGATTTAACATAGATGTCACAGGTGTGGTTCTCCTAATAGTTTGGCATATAATACAAAAACACATGTATCATAGATGCATTACCTGGATTGGTAGTACCAAAGAGAACATCAGCAATGGCAGTTCCTCCAGCTTGTCCAGGATATCCAACCCAAAGAATTGCACTAATATGGGGGTCATTTTTTGCAAATGTTACATCTATAGGGCTACCGGACATTAAAACTAAGATAGTTGGACCCCTCGAGGATCTAGCCACTCTAGACACAAGCTCTTGTTGTTTTCCTGGTAAGAACAACCCTGTCCTATCTCTGAATTCTGCTTCAATGGATTGGTCAAGACCCATTACTAACACAGTTGCATCAGAATGCCTGGCTGCAATCTCTGCAGCTCCAAATAATCGGTTGTCATTGCAAGCTACATTGTTGCATCCACGTTGGTGAGCAACCCTAACATACCTTGTGATCCCTTGTAATGGTGTGGTGTAACCACATGCAACACCTACGACAAAATAAAAATGGAAGGATCACGTGTAAGTTTTTATCATAAAAAAAGATTGGCAGCATAGAAATTCATAAAAATTAAAAAACAAATACCAGCATAGTTTCCTATCATAGTAACTGTAACGTCAGAATTGGGCCCAATGACAGCTACAAGTTTGTGTCGTGCAGTAGAGAGAGGCAAAGAAGCACCACGGTTTTGAAGCAAAACAATGCCTTGTCGGGCAGCCTCAAGAGCCAGGTACTGGTGTGCTGGGGTGCACACATCTTTGGGGCCTAAGTTTCCATATGGATGTGTTGATGGCTCCCCATCAAACATTCCCAATCTCATCTGAACTGTGAGTGTGTTGGCCAAGGCATTGTTCACATCAGTCTCACTTAGGAGTCCTCTCCTTATAGCAGCTTCTGTGTGGATTGCCAAGAATGGACCACAGTCCAAATCCAAACCTGCAATGAAGCACTTTAAGCGCTTAGATCATATGATAATATGTAGTATGTAGTTACTGAGTATTGTTAAGTAAACCTTTGACTTTATAGAATTTACAAGAGCTCAATACCATCAGACATGAAATCCATAACACTGAATAATTTCAAAATATTTATACACCAAACGATGATGGAGTTCTGAACTCACTCTCCTCATTTATAAGAAATTTGTATGATTATTCTCTTCATTTATGTTGAATCAAGCTATAAAATATCATTGAATTGATAATAACCTGCTTTAATGGAATCTGCAGCGGCTTCTTCTGGTGTTCTAGTATAATGTTGATTATCAAATAGAACACCCACAGAATCACAGTCGGAGACAATGTATCTATTTAAACCATAAAGGGTGAAAGAAGTCAGAAAGCAATGAGACATTCAAGATTATATCATATCATAAATATTCACACGACTACAAAACATGTGTGTTTTGCCGGTTTTTAACCAGCGAAATTTAAGTGGTGGAACATGACAGTATTGTAGTAGCGTTAATGATTTTGATCAAATTAGTTTGATAATTCACTTGAAAAAGTAGTAACTCAACAAGGCTTTCCCACTTACCCGTTGAGGTGCCATTGACCACGAATTGTGTTCTTGAGGAGGTTAGGGTCAGCACAGGTGGGTTTACCATTCACCTGATTATAAGAGCACATTACACTAGCAACCTTCCCTTCCACAACACAATCTTTGAATGGAACATCATAAGTATCTTCCAAGTCCTGTTTACTAACCTACAGTACATCAAAGGTAAAGCAATCATGAATAAATTTCTTTTTATCATTATTTTTTCTCTTTAAGAATTTTAAGCAATATTTTGAAATTTATGTGATTTTCATTTATGCATTTTCTCAAATGGTTAGTGTACATTCAAACACCATAACGTCTCTGCTAGCTCAGATCTTTTGCCTTAATAAAAAGTAAACACTTTCAGCACTAATAAGGACATAACAAACCATTGGGGAAGCCCAATTTATTGGTTTTATACCATTCTTGTTAAAATACAAATGAAATAACTTGAATGGTACTGAACTAAGATGAATGTTTTCAAGTGAAATGATTTTGTTAAAAGGGCTTTAAAAGAAACATTCCAGTGTTTGGCACAAAAATTTTGAAAGTTATGTTTTTAGAAAGAGATTTTGTTCATTAAAATTCAAAGTACATAGGTAAATTCACATGATCTAAAGAAAAAGTAATAACAACACATATATGTGCAATATTCTAGATCAGTCCACAAAACAATTCTTCAATCTCCAAGAACAATTTGTTTGTTTATATACGATTGAAGACAAGAGACCACCAGGTCTTGACCGGTATATTTTAAGGAAAAGAGCAAAATTTCTCACAAAACACTAGTAATGCTTTATTAACATATTGAAATCACTTCGACTAGAGATCGAAATATACCATTAAAAATATTTTGAACTTTTATAAGCATTTTCAACTCACTTTTAGCTAAAAGTAGAAACAATTATAAACACTCGTGTCCATTTCAAAAAGAAAAAAAACTATAAAAGAACAAATTATCAATCTCTTGATTACAAGAGAGTTTTATTTTTATTGTTTAGAGTTACACGATATTAGACATGTTATTTTACCATTTATTTTAAAGAAAATAATTATAAAAGTTATTTAAATTAAATTATTTATATTATTTAATTCTTTAAGTTATATAAGTGATATCATTTAGTATTTTAGTTTTCAAAAAACAGATCAATTAAAAACAAATTACATTATTTTAATATATTTTATATTAAAATATTATTTAAAAAATATTTTAATAAAAATTATTAAAATAATATATTTTAAAATTTTTAATCATTAAAATTTTAAAATTTAATACATAGGTCATAATTTAATTATTAAAATATATATTTTGAATCAAAATTTTAAGATGTATTTATAAAATTTTAAAAATTTAATAACTAAATCGTATAATTTAAAAAGTTAAAACTCATATATTTTAAAAAATTTAATAGCTATATGTAAATTCATTTTAAATTTGCGATAAATACTATATTTCACCATCTTTATTCTCAATCCCTACGTAGTATTGAAAAAAATAGTTGAAAAGAAGAAATTAAGAAGATAGCTTACCCTTGCATTGAAATGATAGCGATCGATACCATTCCAATTGTCAAGATCATAGGCAGTGTAGTGTTTGCAACAAGCAGCAACCTTAAGTCTATTCCCAGCGCCATTATTACCTTGGAGTCCTTTGACATAATTAGCAGCATATTTTCCAGCTAAAATTGGGTCTTCACCAGGTGTCTCTTGTCCTCTTCCCCAACGTGGGTCTCTAAATATGTTCACATTCGGGCTCCAATATGTCAATCCTGACATTCCTCCATTGTACATTGCTCTTGCTTCGTCTGACACCACCTAAATTATTTATACATACATATATACATGGTCACCGTTTCGATACAAATGAATTAGACACAATTAATGCATGTTGATATAAATTTGTCCTACCATTGAGTAAACACAGTTAATGATGAAAACGTGTTTTATGTTACTTGAAATTTTCTTCCGGCTATTATTTCATTTTAAATTTTAAATTATGTCTACGTTAATATTAATATAATTTATCCATTTCATTTATTACGTCTACCACTGGAATGAATATATAAACCACCACAATATTATTATTTATTATATATTTAATTAACTTACTCTTATTTTAAAAAATATTAATTTAAATTTGGTGTTAAATTTTTTTGCCTAATTTAATTCAATAAGATCTTATTGAATTAAGTCTTATTCAGATTTATAAACAACTTTATTTTCTTGTTCTTAAGACAATGATATTTAACAATCTTACCCCACACGGCAAATAAAAGTGGACATAAACGTTATATTAAGACTAATAGAGGTTAGGATTTAAAGACATAGAGACCAAAAACAGAACTCTGATATTATGTTAAAAACTCAATCTTAATTTAATAAATAAGATTTTATTAAATTAAGTTAGACTTAGTTTTCTAACGGATAAATCCTGTTGTTGAATTAATAATTATAAATCATAAACATAAGTTAATTTTCCTACTTTTTGTGTGCGTAGATTTCTTAAAATTCTTTTTGTAAATAGTTACATGCAAGATCATATACGATTTGAAAGCTGCATCTTTTCGATACATATTTGAAGTATATATTATTTTACTTTAAGAAAAATGATAGATTTATTATATCTTGAATTGAAAGATATGTTATTGTTTGTTATTAAAATTGGGGTAACAAAGACGAAATAAAAAGAAAGTTCCGTTTCTCCTTCCTTTCTTGGACATATAGCTGATTAATTTGCTTCTATCAGTAGGTATGAACTTGTTTACCACAATAATAATAATAATAATAATAATAATAATAATAATAATAATAATAATAAATAAATAAATAAAAATCAGTAGGTACAGACTAGGGAATCCGAACTTAAGAAGGTGATATCTTAATTTGTTGACAGCCACAAGTCAGGGTGTCAATTGTGTGGGTGGGTGGGTCACATAGAGGTTGGAATAATCACTACTCAAATTGATTCAATTAATCTAAATTTATTTTATGTAATAAATTATTAAATCGAAAATTAAAGAAAGAATTAATACCTCAGCTCAAATGTTTTTTAGCATATATTAATTTGTATTGTCAGCTTTTTTATTAAATATTAATTCCAAATAAAAAATCTAATATTAATTTAAAACATTATAAAAATTTTAAAAACAATATAATTAATTAGAATAATATTTTTTTTGAAATAAATTCAATTCATACTAAATACTTTTAATATAGTAATAAAAATTTTGTTACAAAAATTTATAAAATTAAAAAATTATAATTTTAAAGCTAAAATTATATTACAATTAAATTATTCAAAAATTATAAAATTATCGTTATTTGTTTCATTATTTCAAATAACTGCTACCTAAAAGCAAACTAAATAAAAATTTAAACTTAAATTCCATAAAATTGTGATTAATGATTAGATATGATTTATTCAAAAGTAACATAGGTGAGTAAATTTTGTAACTAATGCAATATATACACAAACAAAACATTAATTTAATCATAAGTATTTTATATTCAAAACAAATTTCCACAAATCACCTTTTTAAATAAAATTCAAAATACAATATTTGATAAAATAATATATAATTATTGTTAATAAGTAAATAATCAATACTTAAAAAATACAAAAACAAATGGTAATAAAATGTAAAAAAAAATTAATTACATTAATTAACATACTAAATATATAAAACAAAAACAACAACAACAACAATAAAATTTTAGTAAATAAATGATGCATATATTTATAATATTTTCTTTTGGGTATATAGTTGGCTATAAAAAAAATGGTGGCATATGAAATATCAAGTTTTATGATTAGTGGTCAAGTTTCATTAAAGTTTAGAATATATACGTAACTCATGTCCTTGGGGCAACCTAGCTATGGGACCACAAAACCAGCTAAGTCTTTTTCTAAAGTACTTCATTATAACTTTCATCCTATTATCTCCAATTTTCTTTCTAACTGACCTTTTTGTTATTTATAGAAATGGAAAAAAAAAACTTTACTTTCTTTATTATAAAAAGAAATTGAAAGATATTTTATTTAAAATCAAAACAAAATATTATATGATATCTGAAATTAAAATTGAAATCAATACATATGAATATAGTGAATTGGGTAATAATCTATTCAGAGCTTTAAAAATTAAATTTTAATATCTTTTTAATTTAAAATTATTTTAAAACAAAATATTTTAATAAAAAATATTTACAAATTAAAAATAATAACATATTATGTATATTTAATATATTTGATTATGTTTTTATTCATAAATATTAAACTATAAATATTTTTATCTATGAAATATATAATTTTATAATTTTGGATATCATGATCGGATTACTTTACCCCCGAAACTAAATCCAAATTTTTTAAATAAAAGAATGATTAAATTTGAAAACCAAATCAAAATTTATCACCCAAAACCAAATTCATTCGGTTATTATGATGATTACACCAATCTTAGGAAAATTTTCACATCCCTATATATATTCTCAAAAATATCTTTTTACCATTAGTGAGCAAAAAACATAATTCAAATATTAGACATTAAATGCTAATATTTTAAATATTATTTAAGTTAAACTTTGGTCATTAATCTCGTTCAATGATGAAATTCGATCAGTTACATTATGTTTATTTTTTTTAAAAAAAATTGTTCAATATTATTAGGGTGATTTTGTTGGTATAAATTTTAATTACATTAATAAATAATTTTCCATTATTTTTTTAGTAAAAAATCATCGTCAATACTCACCATTTTTCTTATACGAAAGTTTTTTTTTTCAACTTAAAGTACCAAAATGAAATAGTATGAGTATGGATGCTAAGCACAAAACATTTACAAATAGATAAAATAGCCCAACAAACACTCAAATGCCAAGTTAACATAACACTGTAAATATCATCGATCTGTTGTATGTGTGGAACAAAAGGGTTTGAAAAAGCTAGACATAAATAAATAAAATCATATGTGTTAATATTTAACAATTACCACACAGATATTTAAATATAAAACCTCAATAAGCTAAAAATTTAGTAGTTTCTATTTATTATATAGGCATTGATGCTTTTTTTTTACTAGATGCGAGAAAAAAACAGCTTTCATCTTTCTTTTATCCCTCTTCTCAGTAAGTTTCTTTGTAATCTTTATGTATGACATCAGTTTTTTTTTAAAAAACAAAACTAAATTTAACCAACGACATGTATTATAATAGTGATATATCATTTTTTTCGGCCGGAAGGGAACTCCCTCTAGAGAGAACTCTCTTTTGGTGAGTGATTTTCTCTCCTTTTTTTCACCATATTGTAGCTCTTAATTATTTTGGGATAGCTTTTGTTTCATATATAAATAATCAGTTACTACTAAGCTTAGTCGTTTTATTTTATTGCGTTTGACTATATGAATGTATGTCTTTAGATATACGTTTGGTGAGTTAGGGGTGAAAGGTATTTAGATATATCTATAACTCTAGTTTTTATAAAGATTTAATAAGCTATAGATATATATATATATATTGTTTAGCTAAAAGTTTCATAAATATTTCTATTCAAACAGTTATTATTAACGGTGGAGATTCATAAAAATAAATAAAACAAAAAAACTTATGGTTTGATGGTATTTTTAATAGAACCATCGTTCTTTTTATGAGTGTTTTGTTTTTTAGTTTTTAAATATATATTAGTAAATTTTATTAGAAATAACAATGCTCTTATTGTATTTTTATAATCCGAGTTTTAATGAAATATTTTTTTTTTTGCATTATTTAAAAAAATGAAAAAGAAAAAATTATTCTTAAGTGAGAAAAAAAAAATAGAGATATTGTAAGAGTAGCAATATTACCCTATTGTAATGATAAAAGAGTCTTCTGTTTTCTCTCACACGTTTTCCACCATGTATTTTAATATCAAAGTACGTATTTTATATATAGACCCATGAATATGAGAAATAAGTAATTTTTTTTTTTTTTGCTAAAATAGAATTATAGTAGATCCAATCAATTTAACTATCAAACAATTCCTTAAATTTAATTGTTTGTGTTGTAATATAATTCAAAAGAAATAAAGCAATACATGCTAAATGAATCGACTGCTATGGTTTCGTACATGATAGTATAAGAAGGATGGAATATTAAAGTAATTACGTGATAATAGTATAAAAGTTGATAAGAATGCGCTTATTTTAATTTAAAAGATTAATCCAATAATGAAAGATATCATTATTTTTTTATAATTATTAGAAGTAATAATGCATGAAAATGATTTTGGTAAATAAAAAATAATATAAATAATAACATAATAATATTGAACGAAATTTAATCAAATTACATTTAATATTAAACAAGATTTAATCAAATGACATTTAATATTAGATGATTCTAAATTAAACTGTATTTAATTAAAGTACGTTTAAAATAAAATATGAAATGATAGATCGAATTTTATTATAATTAAAATATATAAATTAAACATAAATTGTATTATTTTATGATTATAAATTTTAAACTATTAATACTTTTTGACTATCATTATTTTCATATAGTATACTTTTTGATCAATGTTTTTAAGTGGAATATATCAAACATTCCTATTTAGATTATTGGTTTATTTTGATTAAATTTAACAATAATTTTAAAAATTTGGGATAATTTAGAAGTATAAATTATTATTAAAATTAACAAATACAAGTAAAGGTATTGAAGTATGATAGTTGAAAATAATGATTAAAAATTATACCAAAATAAATTAAGTTAATCTAAAAATATCAATTTTAATCTCAAACGTTATTTTTTTCAAAAATATTTTACTTTATAAAAAGTAAAAAAAGAAAAAAAGAGCGAAAATTCTCACCCTTCCAATATGCTCCCAAAGTGTGTCATTGAAAGAAGCAACGGCAGTAATAACCTGAGGGAAACTAGTAGCACCAGGAAAAGCACCGCCAAATTTAGTACCAGGACCAACATTTGAAACCCCATGAAGTGCCTCAGACCACCATTCATAACCTTGAATTCCAAGTCTTGGCACTTCAATAGCATTATTTACTAACAGTCTAATTTTCTCCTGCAATGTCAACCTACCTATTAAGTCCCTCACTCTCACATGTATTGCCAAATTTATCCTACAGAACTTTAATCCTCTGCTCACTCTATTTCTCGGATCACACGCGAACGGCGACCTAGCTTTCGCAGTGTTTGATGAGCATAGCAGCAATATTATTGAAACAATAAGAAATATTGAAAAGGGTCTGTATACATAATGATTGTTGGAAGCCATATGAGAATTGTGTACTCTGTTTTGGCCTTTGGAGTGTTTTAATTGGTTATGAAAGTTAAGGTTGGTTTTTATAGAAGGAGGTTGCGTTACGTATATAGCTAGAAAGCTTGTATAAATAATATAAATATATATTCTAGAAAAATAATTATCAATTTTAACAGAATGGATGTGAGAGCTAGTGAGAGAGAAAGAGAGTTGAGTAGAGAAGGAAGCAAGAGGAGTGAGAGGAGTGAGTGACTGTAATTTGTAATGTAATTATGAATCAAAGTAGGAAACTAATACTCCAGTAATTATATGAAAATTAATAATTTGATTATTTAATCTTATATAATCACATTTTAATAATAAAATAATTAAATACATAATTAATATTACTAGAGTCGGGCATTTATCTTCTTTCAATAAACTAAGTTGCCATAAATAATAATAAGAAACTAAAAATACTTAATTTTAGTAACTGAAGGATGCGTAGTGCCCATCACTCGAATCAAAATACGAATAAAGTTATAGATATATCCGTGACGTATCCATATATGTGTGGGTACATGAAAAATTTACTATGAATATTAAAATAAATAGCTTATTTATACTATCATATATCATTCGTTATACAATATAATGTATAACTTTTCATTAACCCGTAAATATTTCATTTTTATGATTGTACTTAAGACATGATATAAGTGTTATTATCCAATACTTAAATATGCATAAAATAAATCATATATCAATACTCAGGACATTACTCGAACTTGTATCCTATAGTGAACTAGGTTAGTTGGTTGAATTTTTTAATTTATTTTTATATATTTTATAAAAAATAAAATTAAAAAATGAAAAGAAAATCGTTCATATCTTTTCGATACTTCCATAAAATTGAAAATTTAATATTTTTATAAATATCGATATTTTATGTTTTGTGAAAATTAATTAAAATAGAAATGGGAAAGAATTCAAGTATATTTTAGTATGACAGGCCATTACATAGTATAAATTTTTTATTTTATTTTTATAATTTATAATAATTTGATTCTTAGACAAGTATAATAGTTAGAATTATATTGTTTTTAATTATTGAATTGAATTCCTACAGCTATGCTCATTATCGTTCAATTATGCGAATTAAATATTTAAGTGTAACACACGGTTGGTACTCTTAGTGGGTGACTTAATTAGGCTTTATTGGCTCTCCTGTGTTTTCGCCAATATTGGCTATTTATAAGGAAACAAAAATAAAATAGAAAAAAGAAGGTTAAAGAGCATTATTGGTTACGACTGGTTTTTTTTTTTTGTGTTAATAGAATAAATAGTAATTATTGTGATACATGTAGTTTGAAATAAAATAATAATCTTACTGAAGGATTACTAACTCAACCACATTTGTGATGAGTCATTTAAGAGTTTTGTGGTCACGGGTATGAGAATCTAGGTACCTAAATGTATTGCTATTTGTTGATATGTAACCAAACAGAACATGGGTGATGGCTGGCGGTTTGTGAAGTTTTTTTCGTTGGTTAAAGACATAACTTTTGTTACAAGTGTATTACATAAATTAACAAATATATTATTAAATTATAAAAAAAAAATTAAATGTATTATTTAACTATATCGAGTAATAAAAATAATATTCAACTATAATTAATGGTACAAATATATTACTACGTTATTTTTTTAATAGTTATATTATATTCTCAATAGTAGATTTATACAATTAATATATAGTTTGATGTTAAATTCTAATAAAAAAGTTTGTTAATATATTTATACCAATAATTAAGAATTTAATATAGATTTGTCAAACATGGTAAATTTGTATTACTAATAATCGTGAGTATTATTTTTATCACTTGACAAAATTAGACGGTATGTTTATAATTTTTATCATACTTCGATAATACATTTATTAATTTACCTATATATTATGTATTTGTATTTGACATCTTTAATTGAAATTATTTTATGATCTTAGTGTGATTTGTTCTATAGAATCACCTCTATCTCTTGGACTAGAAAGGAATTTAAGCCTCTTTTAAAGATCTATTTAATTTCAAAACAAACTTTTTATAACAACTTAAACATGTGTTTATGTTATTGAATTAAGATAAATAACATTCTTCATAACATTAGTCGTTAAAATAGTTGAAGTTTTGATTAATTTCAATTATTAGGATAAAACTTGCGTGTTTAGAAGGAAGTAATTCACCTATCTTATTTTTGATGTGTCATTTTATGTGTCATCAATAGTTGATGTACACGTAAATAAAAGGTTTATATTTTATACAACAAGGGCCTACATTTATAATCACTTTTGCCCACATGTTTTGGCACATATTAATGATACATATAGTGGCACATAGGGGTGTCCATGGTCCGGTTCGATCCGGTTTTTCCTAAAAAAAATTAACCAAACTGGACCGTTCATATTACTCGGACCGGACCGAACCAGACTGTTTAATTTATAAAACGGTTCAGTCCGGTTTGGTTCTTGATTTGGTCCGATTTTTTTATAATTTAATGAAGAATAATGTGAAATTTTTAATATATTATTAAACCGGTCCGGTCCGGTCCGGTCCGAACGGTTTAAAATTAGTACAAACCTGACCGGACCGTTTGATTAGTAAAACCGTTCGGTTTGATCCGGTCCAATTTTACGATTTGGTCCGGTCCGGACCGGTTTATGGATACCCCTAGTGGCACACTAAAAGTGACAAAAGAATTAGACTCGTTTAGAAGGAGTAAACAAGCAACAAAATTTGGACACTACTATATATTATAAATTTATTGTAATCTTTACTACATGTCAACTTTTTATTATTAGATATAATTTTATTAATCTAATTGTATTTAACAACAATATATCAAATTTAAAATGTATTTGAAATTTATAATATATATAATTTCCAATAGAGTTAATTAATTGATAAATGAACCGAATGAAAGGAAAAGAGAGAAAGAGAGATGATGAAAAAATCCATGAAATCTTATATTGATGTTTGTGTTGTATAGAGTATTTATAGACTTGCTAGCACCACTTAATGTGGGTTGTAAGTGTGATGGTTGTGTATAAAAACCTTGCACATGGAATAACAAACTTGCACTCAATCAATAACAAACTAACAGCATGCAAGCATGCTAATAAAATAATAAAATATTCTAACACTTTTTCATATTCTCAAGGTCTACACAAGACACCAAGCTTTGTTCTTAGATCAACAAACTTGTTTCCGCGTAGAGCCTTTGTAAGGATACCAGTTACTTGTTCTTGTTTTGATGTATATTCAACAAGTATGTCTCTAGCTACAATCTTCTCTCGGACAAAATTGATATCAATATCAACATGTTTAGTTCTTGAGTGTAAAATTAGGCGTTTAGCAAGGTGACCTATACTAACATTATCACAGTAAATTAGAAAAGGCTATATGAGTAAAATATATAAATCTTTGAACACCTTTTGAATTCACAAGATCTTTACAACTATATGTGCCAATGTGAAAAATTCTACCTCAGTGGAAAAGCAAGAAACCACTTTATGTTTCTTAAATGTCCAAGAGATGATAGAATTTCCCATGCAAATGAAAATTCCACTAGTAGACCTTTATTCATCTGGGCATGTTACCCAGTTTATGTTAATGTAGCCAATGATGTCAAAAGTTTTAGATTTGTACAACATAAAGCTGAGATCTTTTGTTCCTTTAAGGTATCTCAACAAAGGTTTGGCAACAACTCAAAGAACATCAGTTGGATTATGCAAGAATTGGACAACTTATTCAATGCAAAACTAATTTCTAGTCTAGTCAAGGTGCAATATTGTAGAGCTCCAATGACAGTTCTAAATTGAGTGGCATCAGCAAGCTCATGACCATTATGCTTAGAGAGTTATTTTCCTGTGATTATAGGTGTAATAACTTCCTTAGATTCATGAAGTTGTACTCGATCAAGAAAATCTACTATGCATTTGGATTGACACATGTGAATATCTCCATTAGTGTGAGTAATCTCAACACCTAAAAAATATCCAAATTGTCTAAGTACTTTCTAAAAAAACTCTGAGTTGAGCTTCTAAATGATAGACTGAATTAATGTAGAATTGTTTCTTGTGATTAAGATGTCATAAACATAAATTAGGAAGATGATAGTGTTTATGTTTTTGTTGTATAACATCATAGATGCATTTGTATTGGACTCTTAGAAGCAAGTTATTCAAAGAATCCACTCAGCTTAAGAAACCAAACCCGATGAGCTTGCTTAAGCCCATAGATGGAATTTTTGAGCTTGCACACATATGTAGGAAATTTATCACTAACAAACCCTTCAGGTTGGACTATTAAAACCTCCTCTTGAATATCTCTATTGAGAAAGGCTATATTGACATCCAATTATTGAACATTCCAATCTTACACAGTGCCAATTGCAAGAATGTGTATGGTGGTTGGTTTTACTACTACACTAAATGTCTCAATATAATCAATACCAACAGTTTTCTGAAATCCTTTCGTAACAACTCATGGCTTATATTTATCTAAAGACTTATCAACCATGAGTTTTGCTCTAAAAACCCATTTGTTTTCTATAACATTGCCATGCTTAGGTAGAGTAACAAGTTTCCATGACCCATTTTTAATCAAGGAGTCATATTCAGATTTCATAGTTGCTTTCCATTTACGAATGGCTAAATCTTGTTAAGTAGATATGGGCTTAGATAAAACAATTGAGAAAACATGCACTTTAGGCTTGAAGACACCCTTTTTGGCTCAATTAGTCATGGGATGAGTTTTTGACTCAATTGGTACATGATGAACAACAAAGATTGATTCAAAAGATAATTGCATTTTGAGATCAATACCAGTAATATCAAAGACACTAGGATCATGCATGTAATGATGATGAATGAAATAAAGTAGAGGTATTACCTGTGGAATTTAAGGGTGAGGAAGTAGAAGTGTAATTTGTAATGATATGTGAGTTAAAAGAAGTGAGAATAGAGCCAAACATATTAGGGTAAGAAAATGATAGTGAAGGTGAGAGTAATGGTGTAATAGAAGATTGTCTTAGAGGACTACTAGTTGGAACATTCTGTTTTAAAGAACTAAAATGTAAGCGACTAGCAAGTGTAGTAACTATGATAGTATGAGATGAGTTATGAGTGATATTAATAGGTGATACATTAGATGTATCAGGTACAAACTTTATGTTTTCAACTACATAAAGCTTATCACTAGATGGAAAAGAATAATAGGTTGATAGAGTAGAGTGATAGAAACATCTATTAGAGGGCAAGGCATTGGGTTAAGATGAAGGAAGAGTATATGAATCTTTACACAAGAAAGGAAAATTGTGCTCATTGAAGACAACATATGTAGAAATATACACTTTCTTGGATTTAGGTTCTAGATACCAAAAACATTTATGTTGTGTAGTATGTCCCAAGAAAATGCAAGTTAAGGAGCACGATTCAAGTTTATTGTGGTTATAGGGTCTGAAATATGGATATCATAAGCAACTATTTACTAGAAGGTATACATAATCAGGTTTTCTTTAAATCGTAACTCAAATGAATTGAGATTGTTGAGAACTTTATTAGGCATTCTATTGATAAGATACACAGTTTTTTGAACCCATATTCCTAATATTTCATAGGTATTACAACCATCTTAAGAATATACAAATTGGTTTATATAACATGCCTTTTTATTTTTTCCACAATTTCATTTTGAGATAGAGTATATGGATATGAAATTCTCCTTGTGTTTCCTCCCTAAAATAGGTAAGTTTCTGGACTTTTGATTTTAGTGCCCTATCACTATGTAGTTGTTTTATTTATATGTCAAATTGTCTATTAACCATAGCATCAAATTGAAGAAATGTTTTGGGCAACTTGAGACTTATTATGCAAAATATATACCCATTAAGATCTTATACAATCATTAACAAAAAGTAAAAAAATACTTTATGATGAGGGTAGAAAAAATAGGTGAGGGTTCCTAAACATCAACATGAATAATCTCAAAAGGAACTTAAGATCGAGTGTGAGCTTGTGTTAAAGTAAACCTATGTGACTTACTAACTTGATAAGCATGACATACATTAATTCTATTAAAAGATGTCAAAGTTTTATTCATACTATTAACAAATAATTGAACAATAATTGATTGAGGATGGCCAAGCCTCTTATGAAGAAGTGAAGCATTAATCTCTGTCAAGTAACAAGAAGAAAATGTTGGAACATTTTCCTATGAAACCTTCTACAGATGATCAGGAACTGAAGTATTCTAAAATTTATATTGGATTTTCTTAACAACCCCTATTAAAATGATATTCATGCTTACAATATCCTTTACACAAAAACTATTAGGATAGAACTCTACACAAACATTATTATCAACACATAATTTTTTGACAAAGACAAGATTCTTCTCTAATTGAGGTGCACATACATGTGTACCAGTAGATAAGGTAGAAGAACTAAGATGAGAGATAGGAATGGATGTACCGTTACCTATCATTACTGAAGCACTACCAATATAATCATTGGTAAGATGAAGCTATGACATATTAGAAGTAAGGTGATGTGTAACACCTATGTCCATATACCAATGTGAATCAGTTGGTACTATGTTAACAACTAGAGATAAGAATTCTTGTGGTGATATACCATGTATTTGATCAGGATAATCTTAAGGAAAAGAGGTAAATGATTTAGTGTAATGGTTATTGGAAGATTCATCGTGCACTTGTGAGAAGTGTGCCTAATGATCTTTTCTAGGGTTAATAGGTTTAGGTTTAGATGTATACAATCCTTGGCCGGATTTAGAATATCAAAAATAACATTATGAAGTAGTA
This sequence comes from Hippophae tibetana, assembly GCA_037013495.1. Classification (NCBI taxonomy): domain Eukaryota; kingdom Viridiplantae; phylum Streptophyta; class Magnoliopsida; order Rosales; family Elaeagnaceae; genus Hippophae; species Hippophae tibetana. The sequence goes on along the minus strand of CM072807.1, from coordinate 20,319,480 downwards.
TGACCAAACTTCTTACAAATTTGACACTAAATTAAGAAATTGGTTGTTATAGGTTTTGATTGGTTGTTTGATCTCGAGGAAGTATTTTTTTTAGGAGAAACAGATTTATAAGGCTACTGTGAATTGCCTTTGAATGATTATAACTATGATTCATAAGTTGTTCTAGTGTAATTTCCTTGGATTACCTTTGGATTAGGTAGATTCATTATTTGAATTTGACATTCATGAGTCATCAATTTTGTGAACAATTCATCTAAGCCAAGAACATGTTTCTTGTTTGTAATATGAGTCATAAGTGAGCTATAATTGGAATCCAAACCTCTAAGAACATACAATGCTTGTTCCCGATCATTAAGGATCTCACCAGTAGCTAGAAATAGATCAATGAGATCTTTGCACTAGGTAACATATTGTTCCATTGTAAGTGATCCTTTATGAAAACTTTGCAACTACCATCTCAATTCAATTAAGCAAGATTGAGAGTCATCATTGAAGGCTTTGTGCAAAGCACTCCAATATTGAATAGTTGTTTCTTTGAGAATCAGATACTTTAGGTGACTGAAGGATACAAATGAGTATATCGAGTTTTTTATAGCTAAATCTTGCCTACTACAAAGATGAAAAGCTAGATTTTTCTCAAGAATCTTGCAATCTTGAGTCTGTTTAGAAGAATTAGTTGTTTGGTTAACTTTATTAATGAGCTTTGTAGATGGAGGAACAATTTCATAAATGAGATCTTGCAAATTGTAAAATTTAATAACATGTTTGAGTTGTTCTTGCCAAATAAGGTAGTTAGTTTCATCAAGATTCATAACAAAGTTTGGGTTAATAGGTAGTATGAAAAAGTTCAGAGAAGTTCCAAACAAATATGGAGAGGATGAAGATGAAAGTATCGTAAGACTTGAAGAACCTAAAGTTGAAAGATGCATAGAGTGAAATGAGACAAAGAGAGGAAGATAGATGATAAAGAAATCCATAAAATCTTATATTGATGTATGCGTGGTATAGATTATTTATAAACTTGATGGCACCATTTATGATGGTTGTGTTTAACAACCTTGCACATGGAATAACAAACTTACACTCAATAAATGATAGACTAATAGCATACAAGCATGCTAATAAACTAACAACACATTCTAACATTAATTTAACAACTTAAAACGTCTTAATTTTTAATTTTTTTAACATATATGATTAGGAAGTGTAAGCTCTAACCTTGTAAAACTTAAAGTTTACAAGTTGGAGTAGAATCTAATGTTATTTAGATTATGTTTAATTTTTATTTTTGGTTTTAAAATAAAATTTATCAATTTAATAAATAGAAATTAAAAATAAGTTATTAAATATACATAATTTTAAAATATATAAAATTTAAAATTTAAATAATTATCAAACCACCTTAAACAATAAGAAAAAAAGTTGGAAACAAACAAAAAAATATAAGACATAAGAGAGTGATGAAAGAAAAAATAAAAAAGCAATTATGTCATGGAAGCTCATTTGGCTCGGTTATGTGTATTTGAAAAAGAGTAACGGTATATGAATTTCTTCTATGCATCAATTGGCATATTTAATTGAATGTTGAATTAAAAAGATGAAATATTTAAATAATTATGAAACCACTTATTAATAGAGGTCAAAGATATATGAACTAATAGATATATCAAGTTATGATTTAAAAAAAACATGTCGCTTAAAAATTATTTGAGAAAACAATAAAAATAACACCGCTTATAACTTGTAATATAATTGTAAAAATAAGACCTGTTATTTCTAACTCATATATTTTTACTATTAAAAAATATAATTCATCACTTTATATTGAACTACAGCGAGTTAGAATGTTTAATATTAAATTTCATTTAATTCGACACTTTTCAATATTATTGTGTGCTATTTTTGTTGTTTTAAATTTTAAAAGTTTCATTTTATGTAATTTTTGGAATTATTTAGCTTTGGGTATGTCCTAATAGGGTTTACACATAGGGAAATTATTATCAATTTAGTTTTTTGATTATCAAGAGAGTTATCATTCTTTCTTTATTCAAAATTAAGAGGAAATGTTTCATTCTAAAGCGTTTTAAGTTTATGGTAAAGTGCAAAAGGTGCTACAAATGGTGCTTGTATTAAACTCTGAGTAGTTCATGACATTCTTCTATGGTTTGTACAAGTCTGTATTCTTTGGTAATCAAAGCCCAAAGATCTATAAACTAGCTCTTTTTTGACTAACCAACCAAACAAAGACCCCGTATCTTTTCTGCATCTCTCCCATTTTTATTTGTATAAATTTTATTTGTGTAAGTGTTATAATTATTTCACATTTACACTTTTTATTTGTATGCCACTATTGGTATCAAAACATTTAGGAGATTTAGGGAACATGAATAATTGTTATTGTAGCATGCATAATATATATACATATGTTATTTGATTTGATACATGATTTATTGTGTTGTTTAAATGTACATCAGATCATTGAGGCTTATCAATTGTTGAGCCTATTTAACATATGGATCCATGACAGGAATTTTATTGTTGATATATATATATATATACCCTTCTAGGATATTTTAGTACAACAACACTCTCATTTGTGTATTTTTTGGGCCACAAAGGTGTTTTCTCTTCTTATCCTTATCTCTCTATTTTGTCTCTATGTGCTTGAACTGTATTTGTGTTAGAGTTCATATGTAACCATATCTTGTGATCTTATACTCTATTTTACATAATGGAGATATATCATTTCCTTTCTAGTGGATTATATCGATTAGTATTAAGGGGTCGAACCACTTAAACCTTATGTTCTAGTTCTTCTTTATCTTTCACCTTGATTCTTGGCTTTTTTTTTGTTTAATGGTTTGTTGAATAGTTCTTACGAGTGTATTTGTGAGGTTATCATAGGGTTAAATCCTAACAAAAGTGGTATGCGAGCGTGGTTTTCTATTGTTTGGCCTTCATGTGTTCATTAAACTTGCATGAACTCTCAAAGATCCACCTTTATTCTTTCTGGTTTGATTTCTCTTGTGATTCGGATACTATCGTTTCTTGAGTCCCACTGAGATTTTGAGATTTGGGTTCCTTGACATTCTCATGGATTTTTTCGTTTTTTGTTTCTCTTTCTCATTTTCTTCTCTCTAACTATTGTTAATTTTTTATTATTATCTTTACCTGTCTACTTAATATGAAATGATTATGTTTGATGGCACATGTGACTATATTTTATGAAAACATAAAATTATAGTTGTCTTAGTTCAACTAGAGATGCAAGGTGTCATAGATCTAGATTATCTGCCTAAAAAAGCCACTGAGAGTGATAAGAAAAATTTTGACAAAAAAGGTATTTACATCTTTTCTATTGAACATCTCTGATAAAATTCTTAGGAAAGTTTCAAAAGAAACTATCCCTATGAAGATATTCTTTAAACTTGACTCTTTATATTTATAAAAATCCTTATATGGTAATGTCTAATTAAAACATCATTTTTACTCTTTTAAAATGAACTAATCTAAATATCTGACTTTTTATATTTATATAAATTCTTATATGATAATGTCTATTTGAAACATCATTTTTACTCTTTTAAAACAAACTCATCTAAAGATCTTGAAAGAAAATCTTGATATTTCAAAATAATGACCTTGATTTGGATGATATAGATGATAAGATTGAGGATGCAATTCATGCCATTATTTTATTAAACTTTTTTCCTGATAAGTATAAATATGTGAAATTTGGTATCATGTATAAGAGTGATATTTTAAATTTTGATTTTGTTCTCTGAAGTTTTAGGTCTAAATATTTAGATATCAAAGTATGTGATAAGCGTACTATTAGTAATAACTTACTAGTTAGAGGAAGATTTGTTAAAAGGGACAAAAGGTCATTATTTGACTTGATATTTTATTTATTATGTTGTTTAATTCTGTATCGCACCATTGGACCTTATCAATTGATGAACCCATTCAACATGTGGATCCAAGGATTTAATTTTGTTATTGATATATAGACTCTAATGGAAGAATGTTCATTTTATGTCTTATGTATATATATACACCATTTTAGGGTTTTTGTACAACAATTCTCATTTGTTTCTTTTTACATCTCGAAGACGTTTTCTCTTCTTTTCTCCATCTCTTTGTTTTCTCTCTGGTGTGTGATTGATCAAGATTTGTGTTAGGGTCCTTGTAACCAATTCATGTCATCTTGTACTCTATTGTACATAATGTATATATATCATTTCCTTTCCACTGGATTAGGCCAATTAGTGTTAAAGGTCAAACCATTTAAACATTTTGTTCTTATTCTTCTTTATCTTTTACTTGACTTGTTTTTTTATGTTCAATGATTTGTTGAATAGTTCTTACGAGTGGATTTGTGAGGTTTTCATAGGGTTAAATGCCAACTTTTATAATGAAATCTATGAAGATTGACTCACTTTTGTTATTTTGTATCTGTACAAAAAAAATCTTGCCTAATTTACCAATTTGTGGGAAGTTAATGAACTTTTGTATTTGAAAAATTCTTTAGGAGGGATTTCTGAAGTAGATAGTGATTAATAAAATAATCACTAATCAAAATTTTCAATATAAGTATTGCGTGCAAGGTGAAACTTGTGGCCAGTAGTAAAACATCGATTATCTTATTGATATATATTTTGATCATCATAGATTTTTTGGTATAATTTTATGAAGTTTTGTTATAGAATATAAAATTGCCTCTGGTTTAGGTGGACTTAACATACGATTCTATGAAAATATTACTTGGTTATAAAATTATAGCTCAAGCTATTGGTTCAAAACTTCAAGTTGATAATCGATATGTTGAGTATAGATTATAATTCAATATTAATTTTGATTCATGACGAGTATAATTAAATTATACGCTAGTCGTGAGGTCCCATGATCACATATCTTTCATCATTCTTATGCAATTTACCTTTGTTACTTAATGTTATTTTCTTTTCCTTCACATTCAAACCAAAGTATCTATTGCTAATTTAAATTAACTCTATAATAAATTAGTAATTAGAAGTAGAGTTGTTACAAATTATCTCTTATTTTTATGCTTATTTGATCTATATTACTACAGACAAAATAATTATACTAAGAAAAATAAGGTTTAAGTTCTTAGGGGTATTTGTAAGATGTGTGCCAATATATATCTCCTTATTATAGGTAAAAACATCAAACTTGGATTGAGATAGAACAAAGTCTATTTCACGAAATATGTCGTGGTGCAATATTGTGGGGGATTTAAATGATATAACTTCTCTTTACGAAAAAAAGTCATTTTTTTAACTTTTAATCAACAAAGTATGATTGTTTTTGTTTATGCATGATATTAATCAATGGATTTGGGACGGTGCACAATTTACTTTACTAATAAAGCATTCGAAAAACTAGAAAAGTAGAGAAAAAACTAAGAAGAAGAATTGCAGAGGAAGCTCTAAGGTTTTTCAGCTTGCATGGAGGTTTTAGACAGCTACAATCATAAAATATTTTTCATTGAATTTCTCATTAGTTCTTCTATATTAGTCTGCCTTTAATTTGTTCATATATCTTCAAGAAAAAACCCATCTTTCAAGTTTGGTGAGCTTAAGCTTGGTCATGGAAATCGTGGGAAGAGATAGAGAAGATGATGTTGACAATGATGACGATGATGATGATGATAAATATATACTTTATATGGCTATAAAAAATGTATGTAATTAAGCTTTAGAGACATTGCAGAAAAATATCATTGTGAGCTTGAAGTTTCTTTTCTTCAGTTTTGTTGTAATGTGATTCATCTAGTTTTATGTATAACATATTTCCTCACTTGTAAGCTATTTTATGACCATTTTAATTAGTTTTGTTTAGTTACTTTGCAAGAATATGTTATAGCTAGGTTCTATATTCTTTCTACTTGTAGTTATTTTCTACTTACAAAATATTTAAAAACTGCATTTGCGTTCGGGACTTAAAAGAAGAGCACTTTATTGGGTGTGGTAAACAAGTGGTCTGGATGTTAGAAAGTAAAGTTAGGAAAGATTATATTATTAATGGATGTAAGGTTAAGTGGGTTTTATTTTGCATTCAATCATAGTATTGTTATTATGTAATCACTAAATGAATATTATATATAAATTATGTAATTATAAAAGATTGTTATGAATTTACGGTTGTAGTTATGAAATTATGTTATTATATTAATAGCCATAAAATTTGTTGTATTATATATTTTATTATTTTAATATAATATAATATGAATTTATTAGAAAAAAATTAATTTTAAATTTAATTTATCTAAAATTAGATGCGTAAATGTCCATTTAGTTATTACTATCACGTTAAAAAAATTAATTTGATATTTTTTATTTCAATTTATTGAATATTTTAAAATAAACTATTCTCATAAAAATTTAACAAATTGATCAAAAAATTTAAGTTACGTATAAAACAATTAAGTTATAACTAAATTATATTATTTATAGTAAATATTTATAATTTTAAGCATCGTAATTGACTTAAATATGACTGTCGAACTCATCAGGAAAAAAATATTTGAAGCAGTCAGTATTGAAAACAGTTGGCATTGGTTATAAATTAAGATCTCTACGTAACAACCAATCTTGCTAAAGTTTTTGGCTTAATTTGGAAGAAATAGCTTTATATTATTTTCTTTACAAGTTATCACAATTATACGACGACTTCATCAATACATCCATGGTTGCATGCAACTTTGTTGGCCCTTCAAGTAGACAACAAAATTTGAATTCACAAAGGTCGTTATTGGATAAGAGTTATATGGGCGAATTGCAGCTTGAGATTTTTGACCAGTTATGGATAAGATGGAATATTACTATTAACATTAATTAATGCTTAAAACTCATTAAAAAAAATACTATTCACAATTACTCAATTAATTTTATGATTTTTAACCAATTTAAAAAATATATACTTTATAAAAATAAATACTTTTTAATATACAGTAAATTTTTCACGTTATATTATATATATATATATATTTGAAAGGTCATGCATAAATGTATAGATAAGAATGAAACCAACCATAATTCTTTAGACGATAATAAGTTGGCTTCAAAAACAAAGTGCTAGCTGCTTGAAGCATGGAAATGATAGCGATCGACTATATATTATTTTTATCCTTAAAAACACAACATCTGCAAATGATGTATACAAGATAGTTGTGTCAAATAATTCATATATGATAACTATGAACCTCTCTAGTTTCTTCTTATCTATTTTTAATTATTTTTTGTTCACTCAATAAAATACATTTTAAAATACACACTCATTTATTAACAATTTTAAATTATAGAAAGAGGGATTCAAACCTATATATAACGGAACCGATTTCAATGAAAATGATTGATCTTACCTTCTTTCTTTAAAAAAAAACCTATATCCAACAGGATATAGGTTATCATTATTAGAACAAAATAACTTTTTTGTGAAAACCATAACCTAATAATAACTTAAGAATATTCACGTTATATCACAAAGAATCAAAGATAAAATATGTGGAAGCGTATCTGAATCCATAACCATTAATTAATTATATAGTTGAATAATTGATATTTTAGATCTATATATACGTTTTTTCAAAAAACCCTATAGTTTTCTCTCTAGTCTCTTTGACGATGGGATATCAGATAAGAAAAATAAAATACGTGTGATATGAGGATTATAACCACTATATATGTAGTTAATAATTGTGTATCTATTTTAACCCATCATTAAAAGAAAAATTATCCTTACATCTCTACACATTAAAGACCCATATTCTATTAGATACATTAAAACCCAAATTACTTAAATCTTAACAGATTACTTTTAAATGTGTTTAACCTTATATAATAGTCTACAATACATAATTATTCATATATAAGTCCAACGATGGATTAAGGATCCAACAATCTTTCACTTAGGCTATATGTGTAATCTTATAATTATGCATTGCAAAAATTAACCATATGAGCTCAACTTTTATGTCATTATAGAAATGTAAGTGTAACCAATCCAGTCCATAAATTATACCAACATAGGATCAAAGTGACCTTCGTTATATTTGTTGTAACTTGACCCATCAATAGTCGCATATGCTGATATGATTGAATGACATGGATCATGATGTAAATGTACAACATGAAAATTTTATGCAATGTGATCTTAACATACCTATTTTCAACTGGTTCAGCCGTAAACTTTAGTGAGATCAAACCATAAAATCAAAGTGTAAATAAACCAAAAACTTTATTTTTGCAGAAAATAACATCAAAATATTCATAAACTAAAATAATTGAAAGTTTGTATATATCAAAGAAACATTTAAAATTAAAAACTCCCACTAAAACTGAATATCCTCAAATGACATGAGACCCATACAAGCAATGTGCTCAAGAAACACTTTGGGTGGCAATCTTTTAGTAAGTGGATCCACAATTATGGAATTTGTACCAATATGTTTTATAGATACCTATTTACTACCATGGTAGAAGCGGTTATAAGAGACTGTTCAACATCTAGGAGATATCAGCCCCAACTAACAAGTAGACATAGCCTAACATAGATTTAATACTATCTTGACATCTAGCAAAATTGGAGTCCATATACTCAATGATCTTAAGTTGATCCAACCTCTGATACGTGAGGATGTAATCTTTTATTCTCTAAGTACTGCAAGATTTGTTATGCTATCTTTCAATGGTCTAATCCTGGATTGCTTAAATACCTACCCATTATCCTAACAATGTATGCAATATCTAGACGCAAACATACTTGAGCATACATCAGGCTCCCTACTAATGATACATAAGGAATCTTATGCATTTACTTTTCCTCAAAATAATTCTTAGGGCACTGATTGATGCTAAATTTGTCTCCTATAGCAACAGAGATATCACCTGGTTTACAACTCTACATGCCATATCTCTTGAGAACCTTTTCAATATAGATTTTTTTATGATAATCCTAAAATACTCTAAAAGAGATCTTGAAATATCTGTATGCCTAATACAAAAGAAGTGTCACCAAGACCTTTCATTTGAAAATTCTTAGCTAGAAATCTCTTGGTTTTGTGCAATAAGCCTATATCATTGATAACTTTATGTTTTAGAGTTATTTTGTCCAATTTATTAATTATAATTGCTATGCTCTTAAGCTTTTTAGTTAATTTTAAGTTTGTAAATTATTATTTAGTGTTAGTTTTGTAAGAAATTATATTTTTGGAGAAAATGAAACAATTTAAATTAAAAAAGGAATTAAATGCAAATAACAAAAGTTGAAATTTTAATTTGAATTAAAAAGAGGACTTAAATGAAATTTAAAAAAAATTGAAATTGAAATTGTTTTCTATGCAGAAAGGAATTCTCACGCGTGTAATGGATCAACGTGCGTCACCTACCGTCAGATCATAAATTCAATGGTGCAGACTAGGAGAGTGCGATTCAAACGCTTTGTGGGAGAGTGGAAGAGGATTCCAGCTACTTTTGCACCATTTGACGCACAAAGTAGGGTCCACCTATGTATGCAATTGATTTTCCCTAAGACACGTTCTCTGTCACCCACCATCAGATCAAACAATGAATGGTCCAGATAATGTGTGTTTGCCATGCTCCACGCGAGAGAGTCATGAGTGGAGTCCAATTTTTCTACACAACCCAGCGTGTAGAATTCCCTTATGTTGCGCTATACCAAATATGTATACGCCATCACGTCTCGCCCAGTCTGAAACTATCGGGTGTACGATTATCCTTCCAATGAATCAGAGGTCACTATGTGTCGTGCATAGTGTAAAATAAAAATTCAGAAAAATTTCTCTTTTCAGCTTATTTTGCACGGTTTTTACCCTTTTTGGCACGCGTGTTTAAAAAATTAATTTTTGGTGTATTTTTAGAGAGCGCATAAGGAATTTTTAGAGTTAGTTTTTTGTGGTTGTTATGTCTTTAAAAAAGAGATAACACATAGAAGCCATTTTTTTGTTTTTTTGTTGTTCTGTTAAGTAAAAAAAATACAGAGAAGGTAGAGAGCAAAGAATAAGTAAAAATGAGGAACTTCATTTTTTCATTGAGGAATCGTGAAAGAGTTTATTCTAATCTCTTTTTATTTTAATTCAATTTCTCTCAAATGTCAAAATATTTTTGGATTGTAATTTTAATATTTGCTATGAACTAAATTATTTGTTCTAGGGTTGCAATGTAACTTAAATTATGAAGTTTTAATTAATTATATTTTTGAATGATTTATGGGATGTTGCTTTTAATTTGTTTACTCTATTTGTGCTTAATGCCTTTGATTATTGGAAGATCAATCAATTGATCTGTGAACCCTAATGAACTTGGAAAAAAAATTATTTTTATTTTGCTCGTGGATAGAATAACATACACATATATATGGGATAGAAATATACTTTTGTTGTATGTGTAGCTATTGAGAACTTTGAGCTTAATGAATCTTTGATAAATTTAGTGAGATGTGTTTATTTGTTATCGGAAGAGACATGTGGATAAATTAGAAGTTCATAGTTAACAAATTAAATGTAAGAGCATAAATCAAGAGAAAATAATATGATTCAAGTGGATTAATTTGGTGATATTGCAACCCTAAAGTTTTCTTTAAGTGTTAATCTCATATATTGTTTTTTAAAATTATTTTAGTTAAACTCTATCCAAATATCGATTGTTTGGATAAAATTAGGTTTAAATAATTTTAGTATTTAACAAAGATTAGTAACAAATCTTTGTGGGAACGTTATCGTATCTATCATTTATTACTTGTAACCGTGTATACTTGCACGTTGATGTTCTTTTAAATCACCAACAAATTTTTGGCACCATTATGGAAGATTTGATTTACTATTTTTGTTGATATTAATACCAATCAATCTAATTTTACTTCAAACCTTTCATTTTTTATATTTTTACTTTATTAGATTTATTTGTGTGAATTTTGGATAAATTGGGATGCTGTATGCGACGCACAAGAAGTCTTAACATTGTTCCGTTGGATCCAGAAATTAAGAGAACTCTTTTGAAATTAAAGAAGGACAAGAAAGAAGCTTTGAAATATCGTATCATGGATAAGGAGATTCCTAAAGTGGAAGAACCAATATCTCTAAGGAGATTGCCTCTTGTTAGTAGGATTCATTCGAGCATTAGAAATCCTGCGATTCAAGCCAACAATTTTGAGATTAAACCTGTGATCATTCAGATGATTCAAACTTCAGTTTAGTTTAAAGGCTTACCTAATGATGACCCAACCTCTCATATAGCCAATTTTTTATAGATTTGTAACACTTCCAAGCGTAATGGAGTCACCGATGATGATATTAGGCCGATAATTTTTCCTTTTTTTAATCTTGGATTAGGCAAAGAGTTGGCTGAGTTCATTACCATCTGGTTCTATCACTACTTGAGATGATTTGGTTCAAAAAGTTTTAGCCAAATTTTTTCCACCAGCAAAGATTGCAAGGATGAGGAATGATATCACTACCTTTGTGTAGTTTATCTCAGAATCGTTATATGAAGGTTGGGAGGTATAAGGATCTACTTGGAAGATTCCCTTACCATAGTTTACCAAAATGGCTTCAAGTTCAGACATTTTATAATAGTTTGATGGGTCCAACAATAAACATGATTGATGTTGTAGCAGGTGGATACTCTAGGTGTCCATTCTATTCAGAGTCCTTTTGTTGCATGTGAAATTTGCAATGGAAGCTATGCAAGTGAGAGATGTTCTCACAACTCTAAATTTGTCAGTTTTGTTTCCAATTATAATAGGCATCAAAACAACCCTTATGACAACACTAACAATCCAGGTTGGAAAAATCAATCCTAATTTTTTTTGGAATAATAATCAAGGCCCATCATCTTCTATGAAGCCTACATATCCTCCAGATTTTCACAATCAAGCTCCACCACAAGAGAAGAAGCCATCATTGGAAGATATGTTTACACAATACATGGCTAAGAATGAGACTATTTTTCAGAATCAAGCGGCATCTATTAGAAATCTTGAAGTTCATTTGGGTCAAATTTCTACTGTTTTCAACAACCTCATTCAAGAAGGTTTGCCTAGTGATACTAAAACAAATCCAAAAAGGGAAGGAAAAGAGCATTGTAAGGTAGTCACACTTAGAAATGGAAAAGAGTTGAAATAAATGCAAAAGCCCTTTTTTTCTCCAACTTCTATTGATGAAGCTATTGGCCTAGAAAAAACAAGATCATAGGGAAGAGAGAGCCGAGGAAAATGAAGCAACAAAAAAGGCAGTGATGAAACTAGGTTTAGATAGTCCCAAGTCTTACATTCCACCAATTCTATTTCCTCAGCGCTTCTATAAGCAAAAGTTTGACAAGCATTTCTCCAAGTTCTTGAAGTATTTAAAAAGCTTCATATTAACATTCCTTTTGTTGATGCTTTGGAGTAAATGCCTAGCTATGTCAAATTTATGAAGGATATTTTGTCTAAGAAGAATAGGTTAGGTGATTTCGAGATAGTTTTTCTTACAGAGGAGTGTAGCTCCATCCTTCAGAAAAAAACTACCTCCTAAGCTTAAAGATCCACAAAGTTTCACCATTCCTTATACTATTGGTGAGAAATTATTTGGCAGAGCTCTGTGTGATTTGGGTTCCATCATTAATTTGATGCCAATTTCCATCTATCAAAGACTTGGATTAGGAGAAGCACACCTGACCACTGTAACTCTTCAGCTTGTAGTTAGGTCTTTGAAGTAACCAAGAGGCATTATAGAGGGTGTGCTTGTGAAGGTAGACAAGTTTATTTTTCCTATGGATTTCATAATTCTCGATATGGAGGAAGACATAATTCTCGATATGAAGGAAGACAAAGAGATCCCTATTATTCTCGAGAGGCCATTTTTAGCAACAAATAGGACTTTGATTGATGTCCAGAAAAGGGAGCTCACAATGAGAGTTCAACACTAAGAGATAACTTTCAATGTTTTTAAAGCTATGAAATTTCCAGGTGAACCTGATGATTGTTTTGGAGTTGATATGGTGAATGAGTTAGTTGAAATCAGGTTCACAGAAAACTTTACTATTGATTCTTTGGAAGTTTCTCTCATGAAGGCTAATGTTATTGATAACCTAGAATCTCTTGAGTATCTTAATCTACTTGAACTCCACAACTCTCTAGTTCTCAAACTAAGGTTGATACATCACAAGTTGTGACACCTTCTAAATCTACTCATCTAAAGCCATATGTAAAAGAACAACCATCATTAGAGTTTAAGCCTTTTCCTAATCATCTACAGTATGCTTATTTGGGTGATAAGTCTACTCTTCCTATGATTATTTCATCATCTCTAGATAAAATCAAGAAAATAATTTGTTAAGAGTGTTGAGAAATTACAAGACAACTTTGGGGTGGTCGATAGCTGATATTAAAGAGATCAACCCTTCATTATGCATGCATAATATCTTGTTGGAGGAATATTGCAAGCCTACTATTGAGCATCAACGTCATTTGAATCCAATCATGAATGATGTAGTGAAAAATGAGATCATTAAGTGGTTAGATGTAAGTATTATCTATCCCATTTTAGATAGCTCTTAGGTTAGCCCAATTCATTGTGTGAAAAAGAAATGAGGAATTATGGTGGATGCTAATAGCAACAATGAGCTTACTCCCACAAGAAAAGTGATAGGTTGGTGAGTCTATATGGATTATCGAAATCTCAACAAGGCTACTTGAAAGGATCATTTCCCTCTTCCATTCATTGATCAGATGCTTGATAGATTGGCTGGACATTCGTTCTATTGTTTCTTGGATGGGTATTTAGGATACAACAAAATTGCTATTGCTCTCAAGGATCAAGAGAAGACCACTTACACTTGTACATATGGAACTTTTGCTTTTCTGAGAATGTCTTTTGGACTTTGCAATGCCCCAACTACTTTTCAAAGGTGTATGATGGCTATCTTTTCAAACATGGTGGAGAATTTCATTGAGATATTTATGGATGACTTCTCAATTTTTGGTTATTCATTTGATATGTGTTTGCATAACCTTTCTTTGGTCTTACAGAGATATGAAGAGACAAACTTGGTGTTAAATTGGGAAAAGTTCCATTTCATGGTATAAGAAGGTGTTGTTTCAGCCATCTAATTTCTTTGAAAGGAACTGAAGTGGATAGGGCAAAGATTGAGACTATTAAAAAGCTATAGCCTCCAAAATTTGTCAAAGGAGAGGCCCCCATGGCTCTTGCTATATAAAAAAAAATTGCCCGTTTAGATTTTAGGGAAGCCAAAGAACGTGAGTGATCATTGACAAGGTTCAAAGAAAGGGTGGGTATAGGCGGTTCATCAAGCATTTCTCCAAGATCTCTAAGCCTCTTTGCAATCTTTTGGAGAAAGATAGGAAATTCAATTTTGATGAAGATTGTTTAGAAGCTTTTCGGGCATTGGAAGAGAAACTGATTACTGCTCCCATCATTATTGCACCATATTAGAGTCTACCATTTGAGCTCATGTGTGATGCTAGTGACTTTCTAGTTGGAACTGTTTTGGGTCAATGCAAAAGGAGAGTATTCCATGCCATCTACAATGCTAGGAAGACTTTGACCGATGCTCAACTTGATCATACTACCATAGAAAAGGAGTTACTTGATGTTGTATATGCTTTTGAAAAGTTCCGCTCCTATCTAATTGGTACAAAGGTGATAGTTTAGACTGACCATTAAGCCATAAAATATCTTATCTCTAAGAGGGATGCAAGCCAAGATTGATTAGATGGGTACTCCTATTGCAATAATTCCATTTGGAGATCAAGGATAAGAAAGGAACTGAGAATCAAGTGGCATATCATCTATCTGGATTGGAGAACAGTGATGGTGTCATAGACAAGACCATCATTGTCAAGACTTTTCCAGATGAGCAACTATTTTCCTTTGATCACAGAAGTGTGCCATGGTATGCTGATTATGTTAATTATATTATGAGTAGTGTGCTTCCACCTGATTTATCTTTCCAGCAGAAGAAGAAATTCTTACATGATGTCAAGTACTATGTATGGGATGAGCCTTTCTTGTATAAGTAGTGTGCGGATCAAATTATTAGAAGGTGTCTTCCCAAGGAAGAAATTGAAGACATACTTAGGCATTGTCATTCTTCAACCTATGGGGTTAATTTTGGAGGAGAAAGAACTACGGCTAAGGTTCTTCAATCAGGTTTTTACTGGCCAACTCTATTTAAAGATACACATTTCTTTGTCTCAAGCTATGATAGGTGCCAAAGAGTTGGCAAAATTTCAAAGAAACATAAGATGCCTCTCAACAACATTCTTGAGAGGGAAATATTTGATGTTTAGGGGTATTGATTTCATGGGACCTTTTATCTCTTCCTATAACAACCTCTACATTCTTGTTTCTATGGTTATGTTTCTAAGTGGATAGAAGCAGTTGCCTTGCCTACTAATAACTCCAAGGTGGTGTTGAATTTCTTAAAGAAAAACATTTTTACTCATTTTGGAAATCCAAGGGAAATCATTAGCGATGGGGGAACTTATTTTTGCAAAAACTATTTTGAAGCCCTCCTTGCCAAATATGAGGTCACTCACAAGATCGCAACCACTTACCATCCTCAAACAAGTGGGAAATTTGAGATTTCAAATAAAGAGATGAAGAGGATCCTTGAGAAGATATTAAATCCTTCTAGGAAGGATTGGTCTAACAGGTTAGAGGATGCACTTTGGGCATACTAGATAGCATATAAGAACCCCATTGGAATGTCTCTATATCGGTTAATTTTTGGGAAAGCTTGTCATCTCCTAATTGAACTAGAGCACAATGCGTATTGGGCAATCAAGAATATGAATTTTGACTTAAGAGCCGCTGGCGAAGAGCGTTTTCTACAACTTAATGAGATGGATGAGTTTTGTCTACAAGCATATGAAAATTCTAAGCTTTATAAGGAGAAGACAAAAAGATGGCATGGCAACAAGATCTTGCATTGGCACTTTGAACTAGGATATAAAGTTTTCCTCTTCAATTCTCATTTGAAGTTCTACCCAACAAAACTCAAATCTAGGTGGTCAGGTTCTTTCACTATTATCAAAGTGCACCCATATGGAGCTGTTAAGATTAAAGTCGAAGAATCACAAAGGATTTTCCAAGTGAATGGGCAAAGACTCAAACATTATTGGAGAGCTGACATTGATCGTCAAAAGTCCACCGTTTTCTTATCTGACCCTACCTAAAGTAGAGAAACATGAAGTCAAACCGATGACTCTAAATCAAGTGCTTCTTGGGAGGCAACAAAGATGTTTTGGTTTTTATTTATATTACTTAGTTGCACACGTATTAGTTTGACTATGCCTTTATTTTGTTATTTTGTTTGATAGGTGCAAATTAGAGAAAGTGAAACTATTATTTTTGGATTTCAATCTTACAAGCCAACTCACCAACCAGGGAAGTTTTCTTTTAACCCATCTCCTTTGTTCTTTAATTTCCACACATTGAGGACAATGTGTATATTAAGTTTGGGGGTGGAGAGATTGAACTTATTTGAATTATTTGGTTGGTATTGTTGCTGGTGTAGCTTTGTTTGTTTGGTTGATTGAAACTTGAGGATATATTGTGCTTTTGTGGTGATTATTTCTTTGGTTGAATTGATGTATAGCTCTTTGAAAAATGTGAATATTGTCTACGTTTGTGTGCAATTTTTGAGTAAGTTTCATTTTGACAAGAATATGTCTATTTTTGAGCACTAGTCTTATCTTTGAGTTGTTATGCTAATTTAGAGAAGGTTTATATGAATATGTAATTCTATTGATCTCCTTTGGTTTCACATGTCTTAGAATTTGTTTGATTTTCTCTCAAGGAAAAATCCTAGACAACACTTAGCTAATGAAATGATTTAGGACATATTTGGATTGTTTGAATATTTCTATCCAACTTTACATGTTGTATCCATAGTATACCCCGTTTGTGCCTTTATGTTGATTTCTATTTTTCACCCACTTATAGGCCTAGTAAAAAAAAGGAAAAAGAAAGAAAGAAAGAAGATATATATATATATGCCTTATCTCAATAACATGTGGCCATTGTTAGGAACCTCTTAAAGATGCATAAAAAAAATAAAAAAATTGTGGCAGGAGAAGTTAGAAAAGAGCTTAACTGTAATTAAAGAAAGTTGAAAATGTATTTTGAATTAAATTTGTGGGCCAAAATGCAATTAATTAAAGTTTATTTGTTTGCGCAGGTGAGAAGAATCCACGCGCAAAACGTGGCTGTCCGATCAGCAAAGAAACGGCTACGATCCGCGAGTCAGCATCATACCCGACCAACTCACGTGGGTGCAGATTCTGTTCGTCACGCGGCTCGGCGCCCGAGTGGGGCCCACCTGCCACACAGACCGGCGTCCAGCCACTGTCCCCCCACGTTACGCGCGCCTCTGATCCCATGCGTTGATCTCTGCGTGCAACCGGATCTTCAGCGAATGAAATGCTGCCACATGTCCGCACTAACCCTTTCAGCGAATCAGAAGATGCCACAAGTCCCACTTTATTTTGTTTCCAATCATGTGCTGACACGTGGCATGTTATGATGAACACGAAAGCGCAGGATCAACCCGCGTTACAGCCGTTGTCTCCCGTGCGACAATCTATCGTGCGCCCGTTTCCCGTAGCCAATGAAATGCTACCACGTGTCCGCATTAAATCCTTGCAGTGAATCAGACGCTGGCACGTGGCATGCACTTTGAAATTAAAAATCAGAACGACGCATGTGTCTACGCGTGATTTTAATTAACATTTTAAATATCGAAAATCGATACGCGTGAGTTTTATTTTTCGATACAAATTTTTACGCGTTTATTTAAAAAAATATATATATGTAATATTTTAGATGTATTTTTTAGCTATAAATAAGAGATAGGATGATAGAGTAAAAAAGTTTTGGAAAGTTTTTGGAGTGTTTAGTTTTTGAGATTATTTTGTGTTGTTTGGTTTTGAACTGCAGAACATGCAGAAGCCATTTTTTGGCTTTTGTTGTGTTCTGCGTGTGCCAAATATTTGTGTTTTAATTTTCCTTCTTCTTTATCTAATATTTCTGTATCTGTTGTAATTTTTATTTTAAATTTATGAAGTAATTTAATTTTTCTAGGGTTGCATTTGATCTAAACTTATGATGCTTTTATTTTAGTTATTTTTGAACGATTTATAAGACATTTGAGTTGTTTATTTTATTTTGTGCTTAATGATTTTGATTATTTACGAATTTTATCAAATGATCCGTGACACAAAAATAAACTTGGAAGAGACATTTTTGTGTATATTGCTCATAGATAGAATGACATGTATGATGAAGGATAGGAATATACCCTAATTGTATGTGTGGCCATTTGAGAACTTAGAACGTAATGAATCTTGGTGAATTTAATTCTCATAGAAATATAGTGAATTAATTTAACGAGGTGTGTTTGTACGGAGCTCGGAAGAGATGTATGAATAAAATTAGAAGTTTTCGGTTGACAAATTAAATGTACTAAAAAATATAAATCAAAAGAAAATAATATGATTTGAGTTGATCAATTTAGTAAAAAATTGCAATCCTAGATTTCTTTTATTTTGTTATTAAACTCTTTTCTTAAATTTGTTCCAATAAACGAGCGTTTTGAATATAATCAGAGAGAGATAATTTTAGTACTCAACAAACTATAGTAACAAATCTCTGTGGTTATCAAATTTTATTACTTGTGACCGTGTATGCTTGCACGTTTTATTGTCTATGTTTGTGTGCAATTTTTGAGTAAGTTTCATTTTGACAAGAATATGTCTATTTTTGAGCACTAGTCTTATCTTTGAGTTGTTATGCTAATTTAGATAAGGTTTATATGAATATGTAATTCTATTGATCTCCTTTGGTTTCACATGTCTTAGAATTTGTTTGATTTTCTCTCAAGGAAAAATCCTAGACAACACTTAGCTAATGAAATGATTTAAGCCATATTTGGATTGTTTGAATATTTCTATCCAACTTTACATGTGGTATCCATAGTATACCCCATTTGCGCCTTTATGTTGATTTCTATTTTTCACCCACTTATAAGCCTAGTAAAAAAAAGGAAAAAGAAAGAAAGAAAGAAGATATATATATATATATATATATGCCTTATCTCAATAACATGTGGCCATTGTTAGGAACCTCTTAAAGGTGCCTTGTTATGATCCTACAATGATATATGTGTTTAGGGAAATATTTGAGCCAAATATTGTCTTTTATCGTACCTTTACCTCAGCCATATATTACAAGCTTAATAAAGTCCTATTGATCTTTAGTTTTGTGTTTGTCTACATTAGTGGAGAGAGAATTGAAAAGAAAACTTATGAGATTTGTGGTTTCATTAAGATTAATTGCTTCCATATTTGCATAAACTCATCTGGATTGCATGTGATGAATTATGAAAAGACTTCACACACACACATGAAAATTCAATGTGAAAATGGGACGTACTTTTGAATTGATTTCAATGATCAAGGAGAAATGTTTTAAAAATCACTATTTTGAGTGCATATATCCTTGTTTTATTTTTTTCTTTTGCTCGAGGACTAGTAAAATCTTAAGTTTGGGGGGGGGGGGGGGGGGGGTTGTTATAACTTTGTGTTTTAGAGTTATTTTATATAATTTATTAATTATAATTGCTATTTTCTTAAGGTTTTTAGTTAATTTTAAGTTTCTAAATTATTATTAAGTGTTAGTTTTATAGGAAATTATATTTTTAGAGAAAATGAAACAATTTAAATTAAAAAATGACTTAAATGCAAATAACAAAAGTTAAAAATTTAATTTGAATTAAAAAGAGGACTTAAATGCAATTAAAAAAAATTGAAATTGAAATTTTTTTCTACGCAAAAAAGGAGTCTCACGCGTGGAATGAATCAACGCGTGTCACCCATCATCATATCAGAAATTCAACGGTGCAGATTAGGAGAGTGCGATTCAAACGCTGTGGGAGAATGGAAGAGGATTCTAGCTACTTTTACACTGTTTGGTGTGTAGAGTTGGGTCCACTTGTTTACGCAATTCAGCGAGTAGAGTGGGGTTTACCTCTCTGCATAATTGATTTTCCTTGAGACGTGCCCTCTATCACCCACCATCAAATCAAATGATGAATGGTCCAGATCGTACATGTTTTCCATGTCCCACGTGAGAGAGTCACGAGTGGATTCTGGATGTTCTGTATAGCCCAACGTGCGGAATTCCCCTATGTTGCGGTCTACCAAATCTACGCGCGCCCTCGTGTCTTTCCCAATCCGAAGCCACCTTGTGTTTGATTATCCTTCCAACGAATAAGAGGTCACCATGTGTTGTGTGTAGTCTAAAATAAAAATTGAGAAACATTTCTCTTGCCAGCTTATTTTGGACGATTTTTACCCTTTTTGGCACATGTGTTTTAAAAAATAATTTTTAGTGTACTTTTAGAGAACGCATTAGGCATTTTTGGAGTTAGTTTTTTGTGATTTTTCAATCTGTAAAAAATAAAGAGAATACGTAGAAGCCATTTTTTTTATTTTTGTTGTTGTTTTGTTAAGTAAAAATAATACAGAGAAGGTAGAAAGCAAAGAAGAAGTAAAAGGGAGGAACACCATTTTTTTCATTGAGTAATCGTGGAAGTGTTTCTTTTAATCTGTTTTTTTAAATTTAATTTCTCTAAAATGTGTAAATATTTTTGGATTGTAATTTCAATATTTGCTATGAACTAAATTATTTATTCTAGAGTTTCAATATAACTTAAATTATGAAGCTTGAATTAATTATTTTTGAATGATTTATAGATTGATATGTGAACCCTAATGAACTTGGAAAAATATTTTTTGTATTTTACTTGTGGATAGATTAACATATATATATGGGATAGAAATATACCTTTGTTGTATGTGTAGCTATTGAGAACTTTGAGCTTAATGAATCTTTGGTAAATTTAATTCTCATAGGAATATAGTTATTTAATTTAGTTAGATGTGTCTATTTGTTATCGGAAGAGACATGTGGATAAATTAGAAGTTCTTGGTTGACAAATTAAATGCAAGAACATAAATTAAGAGAAAATAATATGATTCAAGTATTAATTTAGTAAAATTGCAACCCTAGAGTTTTCTTCCAGGTTTAATCTCATATATTGTTATTTAAAATTAGTTTAGTTAAACTCTATCCAAATATTGATTATTTGGATAAAATTAGGTTGAAATAATTTTATTACTTAACAAATATTAGTAACAAATATCCGTGGGAACGATATTGTATTTATCACTTATTATTTGTGACCATGTATACTTACACGTTGATGTTCTTTCAAATCATCAACAATCATTCTTGGCAAGAAAAATGTCATAGACATATAAAACCAAAAAAAATATACTTTCTCTTACAAAACTTACAATATTTGAAATCATTGACCAAATTTATCTCAAATCAAATGAGATGATTACTTGATGAAACTTGAAATACCATTGTCGAGATGCTTGCTTAAGCCTATAGCTAGATTCCTTAAGTCTGCAAACCATATTCTTTGGGTCTTCTAACATAGATATTTTGGTTGCATCCTATAGATTGTCTCATCAATGTCACCATTGAGAAATGTCATCTTTACATCCATATGATATAACTCAAGATTAAAATGGGCTACTAATGATATTATAATCCTGAAAGAGTCTTTCAACAAAATAAAAGAGATAGTCTCTTTATAATCAATGCCTTCTTTTTGTATAAATCCCAATGCAATAAGACGAGCCATGTATCTCTCTACATTGCCTTTTGAATCCCTCTTGGTTTTAAATACCAACTACAATCAATGGGTTTCACACCGTTTAGAAATGAAAAAAAGATCCCACACGTCATTTTCCTTCATGGACTTAACCTAGATTACTATATCGCGTACTTGCTACATGTATAATACCAAACATAACCCATTAACCTAAATCTATATCTTTAAGCCCATAAAATATTTGTGGGATTTAAAAAAAACATTTGTTGACTTTAAAAATAATAATTACTTTTTGTGCTTCAATTTATTACATTAAATAAAATCATAAAATCCAAATTACCCGAAGCCTTTTTTTTAACATGATGAACCAATTCAAAAGTGATTCATATATCAACAAAGTTCAATTTCATTACTGAATCCATTGATTTACCCCTTTTATTATTATTATTCATAATGAACAGTAAAGTAAAAATAATTTTTTCCCAAATTTGTATATGTTTTTCAATATAAACAGTATCAAAAATAGTTTTTATGATTTATTTAGTGGCATAAAATTTACATATCAAATCCAAGATGAGAAAATCACCATTATAAAATATTCTTGGATTTGTATCCATAATTTTGAAAGACAACCATAATATCACTACTACAAAATGTAGCATTTAAGTCGAGATTTAAAGTCAGTTTTTGGAGAAAACTGACTTATAATGAATTTAAAGTCGGTTCGATGAAAAACCAACACATTTGTAGCGTCGGTTAACGTGTTGAACCAACGCGTCCAAAAACCGACTTATAATGAATTTAAAGTCGGTTTGATGAAAAACCAACGCGTTTGTAGAGTCGGTTGACGTGTTGAATCGACGCTACGTCTAGGACGTAACATCGGTTCTATGTGTAGTGTCAGTTCAACACGTCAATCGACGCTACGTAAAATTAATCGTTAATTTTTTATTTTAATAGTTTTTAAAATTGAAATTATACACTACATTTTCTTTTATTTTTTTGATCAATTATTATTTTATTTTAACAGTTTAAAATTGAATTTGGATAATATAATTTTTCTTCTTTTTCTTAGTCAATTGGTTTTTAAAATTTTAAAATTTATAGATTTTTTGTGTATTTTTTGGATACTTTTATGTACATGTTTTGATCTATATATATGTAGTTAATTAAAATCTTAAAAAATATAATGATTGACCAAAAAAATAAAAAAATTGTATTGCTCAATTTCAATTTTAAACTGTAAAAAAAAATTAACGAGTAATTTTACGTAGCGTCGGTTGACACGTAGAACTGACACTATACACGTAGATATTTTCCTTTTCTCCTCTTTCCTCCTCATTTTTTGACCACCTACGACCACCAATTTCAGTGTCGTTTAGTGGGTTTTCTTTCTCTCCAAATGATCTTCAACAACACCTATTTTTTTGAGCAAAATATTCAAATTTTTTATACCCATTTTTTCACTTACAAAACACTTTTTTTTCTTTATTTTCTTCATTTTGTCACTTCATTTACTCTTGTAAGTATTTTTATTAATCCTACACATACACTTATTATTCACTTTGTGTTATTTTTTGTATAAATTTTTGTATTATGTATATTTTGTATTATACATGTTATTATTTGTTTGACTGATTTTTTAGGTGGGTCAAGGGAAATAATATCTGGATGTTATGTGTTTGAGGGACTAGAATAGTTACTGTGCATTATGAAGATAAAGGAAAAACTACCAAAACTAAATACCTTACTTCTTATGTAGTAAAAATCTGCGATGAATGACAAAAAATTTCATAATTGTTGTCTCTACTTTAAAGAGTGGATTTTCTAATCAATTTTGCTCCAATATAAATAATAATGTGCTTTTCTTGCCTTATTAGCCATTAACTTTACCCCACCTATACCACAACCTTCAATCCTAAACCCAAATTAGATAATCATTTAATCATTATGCTTTTTATATTTTAAATAGAGGAGGACTTAGACTCTCAAATGCTGAAAAATGAAGAGGAATTGAGAAATATATATTCACCAACTCTATATTTTTAGAATTATTTTTGAACCAAATGTAGACAAAAAAAACCATGTTCGGTTAAGCATGTTGAACATTTTCAATTTCAAAATATTTGAAAATACTTGTTGAACATTTTCAAAATGTTTGATCAAAAACCCTAAATGAGTATAAGGTTTACAAAGTCGAATCATTCGATGGTCTTGTCGAAAAAACTACAATTAATGTGTTGACTCACACCAATGGATTATAAAATTGTAAAATATCACAATATATCCTGGATAATATCCAATATCAAAAATGTTTGATATGAATATGATTATATAGTATCGTTTTAATCAAATTATCATGATATTATTGAATATCTCTAATAGTTTGTGGATACTATGGTATAAGTATGTGAATTTTCACCATATAACTTTTTGCAAAAAAAATAAGATGTTATCAAATTATTTTTTAATTTCTTTGGTGTAATTTTAAGATTTTTTTATAAGAATTTAGAATTGATGTTGATAGAATCATGGTAGAAGAAAATCTTATGAAGTAATTCTATAAATTATGACTCCTATAAAATATTGATGTGATGAAGGTTGTCTTCTCGTGAAGGTATCTTGCTATATTATTAGGTAATTAAGGGAAAGAAAATATAAATACATTTACATTTAAGCCTAATTTCAATAATTTTTTATTTATTTATTTTAATTTTAATAATTTAAATACAAATATATTTATATTTAAGCCTAATTGAGGAAAAGGAATGAAAGGATTGGTAAGGGAAAAAAGATGAGAAAAATTAAAATAACAAAATTATCCTGTATTTTCTCATATTAAATATTATTTATTTAAAAAAATGGGATTAATTAAGAACTATTTTACAAAATAAGATATTAAATTAAAATACGAGTGAAATGGGTTAATACTCCAACAAAAAGGATACTTATATATAAGGATGGAAATTTGGGTCATAGTTAAATTGATCAAACTAAATCCAAATAATATCATTCAAATTGAATTAAATTTGGGTTAAATTCGAAACAATTCAAATAACTTAAAAAATTTGAGCTGGGTTGAACTAGGTTCGAGCCAACCAGTTAGCATGAAATATTTAAAAAAAAAAACTATAACATGTAAATATTACAACTTATACGATAGATTAAAAACTTAAAATTAGAGAACATATTTCTTCTTAATTCCTAGCCGACTCAATATCACCCCCTTAACTTTCTACTTCTCCAACAACCAGCAACCAACAGTAACCTTACGTTCAGCGTTGTTTCACTCTTTCTAATCGTAACTCTACATTCATTGAAATAACTTAAAGTATATTCTGTCACTCTAAAAAGATGATTTTTCTTTGAATGATTACTATATGGTTTATTTGAATACGCTAAAAAATCTCTCTCTCTCTCTATATATATATATATATTAGTTTTGTAGGAAATTATTTATTAAATCTTACTTATATATTTCTTTGTTTAGTGGTCGTAAATTTTTTTATTGAAATTTGAAGCTCTTTATTCAAAGTATGAGTTTTTTTATGAAGACACGACGATCTCTAATTTTTGTCAAATTTATTTATAAATGAACTTATTGCTTTAATAATTAGCTTTCTTTAGCTTATGTTTAGTAGTGTTTTTGTCTTGCAATTAACTAGTTATTATAACATAATATATGTGGGTAAGAAGTTGTATTATCTCCATGTGTTTTGTTGTGTGTGCACGAATTATTCATTTAATATTAATTTATCATTTGTTCAAAATAGTAGTTGTTGTTTTTTGTATGTTATGTAATAATGTTTGAGTTAATGAGATATAATAATTAAACATATTTTTTAATTTAGAAAAAAATTGATTAACTAAAAAAATATACAATTAACAATTTAAGCTCGTTTGGACTAATTCGTTTGTGTTTAGTTTGTATTTGAACTCATATTCAGTAACTCGAATTAAATTTAAAATGAGTTAAAATTAAATTAATTCCAATTAATTGTAAGTAATACAACTTATATGTTATATGAACCAATTTAGTGGGCCAAAACGACCAGTGTAGTTTGAGAAAACCAAGTTCCTACTTCAGACCAAAGATCTCTATGCGGTTGACTTTTTGGTGCAAATTTTGATATCTCATATTTTTTTAACGAAGGGTACAATTCACTAGTTTATTAATACTAAAGCAATTAAATATTTTACTTTATAATTTAATATTTTAGTATGTTTAATAAAAATATTGTCCTACGTTAGAAAAATTCGATCCGACAATAAGACTACCTTATTATATTTATGTTTAATGAATGTTATTCCAAATTTGAATAATATTTCGAAAATATATTAATCTGATCATGTTTGCTAGCTGTAAAAGATTTCTACACCATTACAAACTGCCAACAACCTTTACCTATAAGTAGACAACATAATCATCCTGATGGATGGATTTAACATGACATCGGTGTTATTGTCCTTGCTTTTGTAAGGATTAAGAGCTTAGGAGGCAAGAACATGAAAAATATAGTGAATAAAAATCCGCATCAACAACTAATATAGCTAATATCAGAGAGCTAGTCAGAATTCATATTTTTTTTCCCCGATCAAAAGGATATTCAATAAGAATTCATATTCATGCAATCAAAACTTCACCTTAAAGTGCATACATGTATTGACAATAACATGATTCATTCAAACCAAAATCCATAGTTTGGAACACAAACAGTTTACAAAACATAGTAAAGACCAATACTTCACTAAGGAATATATAGCTCCAAATAGATAGATAGTGTAGCAATCACATTATTCAAAGTTGATTAAAGGGAAGATTTAGAGGAAGAGGGAGATGAACTGAAAACTTGTTGTTCTTCACATGTCAAAATATCATGAGGACCAGCCTCTTCTCTTCCAACACCCATAAGATCAAGATAATAAAGATAATGAGAAACAATGTTGTTCATGGAATCTGAATCACCCAATTGACCACAAACTTGATCACCATAGAGCACGTTCATTGTGGTTCCAAAACCAGGTATCCTTTTAGACAATGTGTCATTCTTTGTTGGTTTCCAGTTTCCAACAAATGCATCATGAGCTGAAGGTTGATGTTTCTTCACTGGTGTCATCCACCTCCATATTGCAGTTTGGAATGCCAGTGTTGCATTTTGTTCTATGTATTCTGGATGATTCAATATATCCACTTTCAGGGCTTCCCCTGTTTCTCCATAGTTGTAATTCCTATGTTTAAATTTAATGTAATATCAGAAAAAAAAAACAATGTATTTGTTTATTAGCTGAACAGCTTTGGAGTGACCTAAATTTTGGTACATTTTACCCAAAATTCTTGTATTTTTTTCCATAAACAAATGTACCTCAAAAATTGTTTAGCACTGTTTATCGAATCCCAATTTATCTGTGGTATCATGATAGGGCCACATTGTTGTGATATAGGCTTCTTTATAAGGCATCCACACCCAATATTTGTGGTTGATTACAAAGTTTGCAAGTTGTGTAATATTATTTAAAAAAAAAAACGTATTGAATAGAGATCTTTGGATTTATTACCAGTAAATTGGCAAGGCACCACGACCATGGTATGAAACTCCAGGAGTACAGGGGTAGGTGTACTTGTAATAGTCATCACAATAGAACTTGCTAGGACTCATCTCTTTGTTGTAACAGAGACCCCAGGCAAAAGGTCCTCCTGTGGCTACTCCATAACCACCTGCAACATTAAAAGCATCATAATGAATTTTTGTAACATAATACAAGAACATTTTGGCACCCTTAGCTTTTATCAATTTTATACTTTAATCTCTGAATTTTTTTTAAAATTTAGTCTCTTACTTTTTAATTATTACAAATTTAATCCAAATATTAAAATTATTTTGAAATTTTATCCTAACAATTAGATTTAACATTGTTAAAATTATTTTTTCTTTATGATTTAGTACCTTAACTTTTCAAACTTAACACATTTAGTTATTTTTGACCAAATTTATGAGAAATTAAAAAGTCATTGACAAAATCTGATGAAAGTTTTTGGAAAAAAGAGTGTAGAATTGATAAAAGTTAGTGTAATATATTAGATGTTTAACATTGTTTGGTGATACTACAAATCCCTTGTTTATGTCAAGAGTATATCTTTGTTAATTTTTTTTGTTTTGATAAAAAATAAAAAAAGTTATATTTGGATCATTTTTTTCTTGTCTCATGTTGTTACTATTTCATTATAAAAGAACTAAATTGTAATACAAAATAAAAATAAAAAAATTTCTCAAACTAACATGACTAGAAAAAAACACTAATTGCAATTGTCTCTTATTTAAATAATTTTAAAAAATAAAATAAAATTAACTTACATGAAGTTTTGCTACCAACATGACCAAGAAAAGCAGCAACTTCTTTCATCCCAGTTTGTTTACCACCAGTTGTACCAAATCCATGAGGTTGATATTGAGCTGCAGCTGTGATGAAAGAATGGTAGTCCCAAAATCCAACAGCATGAGCCACAGGAGAGTTACGTTTTGAGAAAAGAGTCTCAAATTGATAAGCATCAAAGTAATCTGAAATTGTCTCATTACAACAATAACTTGACCATCCTTTACATTCCCACCCTTTATCACACACTTTCTTTCCTTTTACTATTTTCACTAATGGCTTCACCGATTCCTGCCC
This sequence comes from Hippophae tibetana, assembly GCA_037013495.1. Lineage (NCBI taxonomy): Eukaryota > Viridiplantae > Streptophyta > Magnoliopsida > Rosales > Elaeagnaceae > Hippophae > Hippophae tibetana. The sequence goes on along the minus strand of CM072807.1, from coordinate 20,291,086 downwards.
ATTAACAATCATCACCAACAACATTAATATAGCCATTGTTGATAATAAAACATAATATTTGATCACCATTTTAACCAATATTTTGAATAAAGGCTTAAACTTTGAGTTTACAGATTCAACAAGGTAGGGCTATTTGGTGGTGTATATATATAAATTTAAAGCTCTTGGAAGAAAATGAATGAGGAACCCATTTCGGTTAGGAGGAAGCTTTCAGAGAAATTGAACATGCAACTCATTAGAAAGAGAATGTGCAACCACTCTTATTTTCCTTGTGTTTGTTTTCTTTCTTTGAGTGGAAGGGAATATAAACTTGATTCAAAACGTACCCCAAGGTTCCAAAACTTTATAGGGCTTTCCACCAAAAAAAACTTTAACTTTGGTGCTGAAGATGAAATGGGCTTTAGTAACAAATTTTATTTATGAACTTTTGGGTATGGTCTTGGAGAAGTCTTTATTCGGGAATAAGTGGGCACTATTTGGTCCAGCTTGTGTTCAATTTGTGTGTTTGAAGTTTAAGTTTTTCTAATTAAACCACATTTTATTTATGCTAACCTACTTTTTAATAGATAGATGGGTGAAACAAAATTTTCAATAAATCCTAAACAAAATTTTGATTGTTTAATATCCAAAATTACATATTAGATAATGAAAATTTAATTTAATTTGATCGAAAGATTTATTAAAAAATTTGATTAATTTTTTAATTTAAAATTACTTCATTAATATATGTCTAACGAAAAATAAAAAAATATATATGTCATATGTGTTATTTCATTATATTTAGATGAAAAATTAATTTTATCCTTATCTGACATTTTTTTCACAAACAAATAGACTTCAAAACACATTTTCTAAACAAATGGACTAAACAATTCCTAAGGCTTAAAAAAGGGATTTTCATGATACTTTTTTCTTTTAAGGAACAAATTAAGGGTGATGAAGGAATCAAAATTGCTTGTTTTTCAACAATTTGATCGAATTAGATTTGATCAAATCAATTTTTTTTAGATGAGATAAGTTCGAATTAATGTTAAAATTTATTTATGAATTACTTTCATATATAAAACAAAATATACACATTATTTAAATTTTAAATTGGTATATCTCTAGTAAAATTTATTATTCATAATTACAACTAAGTAAAAAAAATTATTTTTTTTAATTCCAAAAATTACTAAATCACAAAAATAAAACTAAACACCAAAAAAAATGAAAATGTGAAAAAAAAGAAAAAAAATATTATTTTTTTATTTTTATTTTTAAATTGTTAAATCTTTTTTTTAAATTAAGTATGGTAACTTTTCACCACCCCCAACCTAGAACTTACATTGTTCTCAATGTAACAACTATAAATTAAAGATAAAGAGAAAAGAGAAAAAAGATTACCTATTTTCTCAGAATGTGCAAGTAGTAATTGAGAAATGTAGGTGCATCCATCATATTCATCATTAAAGTGTATACAGACAGATCGTTGTGAACTTCTAACATCTCAACAAATAGTTTTAGTTTTAACAATTTAAAAATTATTCACATGTAATTAAACTAAAATAAATAAAACAAATAACAGAAAATTACCTAAAATGATGGGTTGCCTCTCATCCAGTGCTTAGTTTAACGTCTTAACAAGACGTAACTTGAGGATTGCGTTTTAAGTAAACTTAATGTCCCCTCATCATTGAGTCAATCATTAATCCTATAGGTAAGACATGGTTGTCTACCTATATTTTTTCAGTCATCCTCTATTGATTTTCAAATGTTTCTGTACTAAAAACTAGAGGCATGCTTGACGGTTTAAGATAACTCACATCTAGGTGCAAATCAAATAATTAAGGCATCAAAACACAATTGTATCTAGATTAAACAAAACAACTAACTCCTTAGATTGTAATTAAAACTTTAAAATTTTGGAGATAATTTCAGAATTTTATTTTATTTTTGTTTTGTTTTTTGTTTTTTGTTTATTTAAGTATAATATCTAAGTTAAAATAACATAATCAATATTAACCAAAAGTGCTCCCAGGAAAGAATGGTGGTGCAAAGGCTCCTTAAAAACCATCCTCCTAGACATAACAACGTTCCTAGGAAAGACTAGTAGCACAAAGTTAATGAAAATCTAAGTTAATTAAGTTAAGTTAAGTAAAAATCTAAGTTAATTAAGTTAAGGGAAGTAAAATTGTAAGTTAATTAAGTTAATGAAAATCTAAATTAATTAAGTCAAGTTAAGTTAAGTAAAAATCTAAGTTAATAATTTAGTAAAAAACTAAGTTAATTAAGTTAAATGAAAATGAAGTAAAAACATAGTTAAAGGAAGAAAAAATAATAAAATAAAAATTAATAATAATAAAATAAAATTGAAAAACGTAAAATAAAATAAATAAAAATAAAAATTGAAAATTGAAAAAGGTAAAAGAAAATAAAATAAAAATAACTTAGATTAATATTCACGCTATAATTATCTTAAACTTTTTAAAATTTAATTTTTTTTTTAAAATAAAAAAATCACAATTATTTACAACACAAAATGTTTTTAAAATTTTGATAAATAATTTAAAAACACTATTCCTTTCCCGGCAACGACGCCAAAAACTTGATGAGCGAAAACTGCCAATACTTTGGTTTTATATTTATAAAACTCTCGCAAGTGCACGAATCATTTCGTAGAAAATGATAAGTATACTCCTAAGGTCGATCTAAGGAAGAAATATATGTGGTTTTTAATTTATTATTCAAACTTTTAAAAACGAAATTAAATCCTAAACATCATGTCATGATAGTTTGATTTTTGTGTTTCTAATCTAATAACATAAAAATAAACATAGATACAGATTTAATAAATGTTTATGCAAATTTTATTATTTATAATAGTAGAGTATTTATGGATATAATAACTAAGTTAATTATGCTTGCTCATATTATTTAGGTTATTAAAGATATAAATTGATATTTATTGATTCTCTCTTTTTTATATGAATACCACCTTTGGTGTGGTTAGATATTCTTTGTTAACTAAACAAATCAATTAAAACCAATGGGTGGGGTTGATAACTAATTTGGTTAATTAAATTAATTACTTTTTCTAAGAGATTGAAAATGAACCATTTAAATGCCAAATTAAACCTAAGAATTTAATTATCCGAGTACTAACTTTCAAGTTTTAAAACGACTACTAAAAACATGTTGTCAATACATTTTCACATAATAATTCTTATAAAAACTATTGAAATAGAGCTTCACTCTAACTACCGGGCGATTGTACCAATAAATAAAAGAGCACTACTCTAAATCAGACCGGATAACTAAACCTTAAAATCTAATTTTCAGATTTAAATTTGTAATGAAAAATAATATATTTCTCTCTAACATTCTTAATATAAAATCTTGAATAAAAAAAAAATTATTTCATTTTAGAGATTTTTACCTATTTAATATTTCGCAAGCATAACAACGTTATTATTATATCATGTTTACAAACAGTCAGCAAAATTAAATTTAATCACAGACAAATTAAATATAACATGTAAGAATAAAGCATAAAAAATAACTACAAAGAAAATAAAATTCTTATAATACTTCGATGTTATTCCCGTTGCTGGAAAACGTCCAAACGGAATTTGCACTCCCATTTATTGAATCAAAAAGCAAATAAATTACAAAAACATAACTAGTTCTTCTCAAAAAGAGAAGAACTCTAAAACTAAGAGAAACTAACTAAGAAAAACTAAAAACTAAGAAAGAAACTAAGAAAAGCTTAAAAACTAAGAAATGAGAGAAAGAAAGAGAAGAGAAGATGTGTTTGATTGTGAAGAGAATGAGGGTATTTATAGGTGAGGATGAGAAGAAAAAGTGGGTGAAAAAATGATAAAAAATGGTGGAAACGCGGAGTGGTTAATGATGATGTTATTTGATGACATCAACATGATGTGGGGCGGCTGCACGCGGATTGGGGCACAGATGATAGCGACGTGCGCGGAGTGGAGCTAGGGCACGCACAGGCGCACGCGGGATAGGAGCATGGCACGCGCAGAACTGGGCATTGGCGCACGCAGAACTAGGCACTGGCGCATGCGGGACATGGCACGGGCGGCGGCTGTTGGGCGCAGCTGGGTGGCTGTGTGCGCGATTTCCTGCTTTTTGACATTTTTTACCTTTTTGACCCATTTTGTCCAATTTTTCCATATTTGTTGACCTTTCCTCATTTATTTATTAATATATTTGTGATGTATTGCCTCCAGTATTCCTCTTTGAGTCTTTAAGTTACATTTTTAAGCGAAAATACCTGAAAAACAATAAAAATACCCGTGATTCCGAAAAAAACAAATTTATATAAATATATGATAAAATCAAATAAATAGATATATTTTTAATCAATTAATGTGCATAAAATCATGGTAATTTTAGTGCTTTTTGAGCCCTCATCATAGACCCATTATCAAAGAAACATATATCAAAAAGATCATTTCCAGTCTACCATATAAGTTTCATGGTAAGGTTATAGTACTTGAGTCAATGTACAAACCTTGTGAGCTCACAGTGAATGATCTTATTGGTGACCTACAAGTTTTCGAACTACATCACATATTGCCAAGACAAGAACAAATCACCTTCAAGAAAGGAAAGAGCTTGGCTCTTAAGACATCTAGGAGAAGTGATCTGAGTAAAGATGTTTATGCCACAATAAGTGTAATGATGACTCTACTCCCGATGAGGAGGAAATGGATTTTATTTCACAAAAGATTCACCATATTTGATGCTTATTTTCGCAAGAGTACGAATCGTTCAAGTAATAAAGTGTACAAAAGTACGGATATCAAACCTACAAGGAATGGCGTTACTATCTACCGAAATTGACCGATCCTAATTTTATTTGAAAACCGAATTGTTGAAATTTTTTAAGAAGCAAATTAACTTAAAACTAAACGCAAATAACACAATTGAATGTTGTTCACAAATGATTAAAAATGTTAAGGCATTTGATTTCGCTAAATCAATTCAATCCGATTTCAAGTCATGTTATATGAGAGTCAAAGCTAAAATTGATGGTTGAAAAACCCAAATTTACCTAATACTCTCTCTCGAGTTATATTAGAATTACTTATCTATGAAAACCAACTATATTTCTATGAAGATTTAATCACAAACAAGCACATTACGATTTATGGAATTTTTAGAATAACCACATACATCATACATTAGTTCTCACACTCGCATTCAACATACGATATTTATCACAAGAAGCATTCATTACACATCTCATCTCGGTCTCAATATAATGCAACAAATCATATAAATCTTGGCCAGAAATTTAAAAGCATTAAGCATGGAAATAAATACTCAACTTGAAAACAATGAACTCATATAACAATAACCAAAGAAATTAGATTTTCTTGATTCAACTACGTCATAGCCTTAGCAAAAATGAATTAGTTCATAATAGAAATAAGAACAAACATATTCTCAATTGAATCCATGAATAACAAATATGAATAAAATGCAGAAAATAAAGGCTAAGGAAAAAAGGTGAAAAACTCTTGAAGATGAAGACTTGGTAGCAACAATGGTGATGATCCTTCAATGCTTCTCCAAACTTTCTCTCCAAAATTGCCTTTTCTCCTCCAAAAATGTCTTAGACCTCCTCTCTCTGCCATGCAACCTCTTTCTCTATCATATTGTATATATAGATCTAGGGTTTGGGGGGGAAATTTGAAACAAAACAACATAAAAATGTGTTTTCGGACAAAACTCGCCGGCAGCGACATTATTCTCGCCGCGACAAGATTTCTGGAAAATAAAATTTTTGGTTCTCTGATTTTGGCCGGCGGCTAGATTAATATGGCCAGAGGCTAGATGCATTTGGCCATCGGCGAGATTATTTGGCCGGCGGCGAGATTTGCATCTGCCAAAATCCGTGCTCTCGGGAAGATTCTAACAAATCTGAAACTTTGTTTTCTTTTTTATTTTTGCTCAATCCCAATCATTGAACTTTGTCCTAAACTTCTCCAAAATTATGATTTTACTTGAAATTGTACTTTAAACACGAAATACCCATGAAATGACATTTGTGGATTAAATAATCAAATAAACACAATTTTCACACAAATATCAACATTTAAATCATAACAAAAATGCAATAATTTGACTCTTATCAATATTCTTTAAAAAACCTTCTTTTGGGAGTACTGAAAGAGATACTTCAAGCTCTAAAGCCTTAAAATCTACAAAAGCTAATGAAGACTCAAATAATGAATCTGAGAAGCCTAATAAAGGCCACTTGATCAGGTCAATTGCTTCGAATGTGGGAAGCCTAGCCATATTGTAGTGATGATGAGAATCACTTTGATTTCTTTTCTTTCATTGCCTTAAGTAACATAAAAAAACCTCTGACTGTTATCTCAAATATTCAAGAGGTTAATACTGATAAAGATGATGATAAGTAAGATCAATTGCTCAATTCCTATAATGCTCTACTATTGGAGCATATTAAGTCTAGAAAAGATAAGAAAAATGCTATAGAAATCCTTGATGAAAAAGAATGCGAGATTTAGGCATCAAAGAAAACTCTAGAGGAAAGGAAGTCATTGATTGAAGATCAAAAACATGATCTCACAAGCAGGTATGGGGTCATTTAAAAGAGATATGATGATTTGCTTGAAAAGTTTAATGCAAATCATGGGAATGTAAAGAAGCTTAAGGAGCAGTTGAAGATTCCTACTTCTAGTAAAGCTACTCAGATTTTTGTCAATCTTGTACCTTCCATTGATTAGAGGAATGAAGTTGAAATCCTACCTGCCTTTGATTAGAGAAATGAAGTTAAATAGTTAAAAAGGTAGATTATTATCCTTAAGAGCTCAAAGAAATATTTTGCTTGCTCACTTACAAAAAAAGATATTAAGATTGAACAACTACATAAGACAGTCAGGATTCTTAATAATTGTGTTCCATATCTTGAATCCTTATTTAAGGAAAAGGAAGACTTTATTACTTCTTTGAAACATAAACTCAGTATACGGGAGAAAGGACTAGTACATACCTATATTACTATCAACAAAATAACCATGGGTTTGAAAATGTTAAATGAAATTATCAACAATATCAAGTTTTCTAGTGACAAGCATATGATTGGTTATAATGAAGGGATTTCTACTTCTTGGTTATATTGAAGGAGTTTCTACTTCTAAAATGGGTGCTACTAAGTTTGTCAAAGCTTCCAATCAAGAGCCAAAGTTGAAGACTATCGCTGCCAACCAAAAAGGTAAGTGCGTTATGTTTCTTTAATCAAATTCCTTTAGTAGGTTGAACCCTTCACCTAAGGCTTGCTCTTCTCATCACTCAAGTGGTGGTCTACTACCTCTACCTACTATAATTCCTACTTTCCATCACTATGGTGAACTTGAGTATTTAAGACCATACTATAGAAAATTGACTTCTCATCCTCGTGTGAAAGTTCATAAGAGCGCTTCCTCTTCTTATCCATCTGTAATACTCCTCGGAGTTAGGGATCCCATTTTCTAGCTCCACTTTTCATACTTGTTATCATTGTGGCACTACTAGCTATATTACTAGGTAGTGTCCTTGGTACATGAGGAATACTTCTCATAGTCCTCTACCTCACTCTTCTCCAACTTCATTGATTGGATGTAACTACTGTGGATCATTTCACCATGTTCAAGCATGATGCATTATGCACCTGAGGTACAATGCCAAAAGAAAGAAATAAACCTCAAAAATTATGCCATGCTCTCCAAGTATACATGCAGTATGAGTTGTTCTCAAAATCAATTAAGGAAACCGAGAAAATAGGTTTGGAATATAGGATAAGGGAACTACATATGTAAGATGCTTGGCCCAATGCCAATATCAATATTCACCAGTTCCACCCTCTTCATCTCTTAACCCTGGCTCATCATCACTCGCATAAGAGTTTGAGCCTTATTCCTCACCCTTGTCTTAGATTTGAGTGGGCAAATACTAGGGAGGGATCGAGATATTAAAAATATGAGTAGTATTCCCATAGGCCCTTCTTATTGGCCTTATCCTTTAAGGAGTCCATGACCTGGTATACCCTATCTCGATGCTCGAGGATATTTTTTCCTTCATCACCTCATGCTTGCGCTTCCTCTAGGTATCCTCGAGCCAACAGGATTTAGCTTAACCTAGGCCATCCTTTAAGCCTCCTCGAGTTCCTCAAAATGCTTCAAGTTATCATTCAGCTCATGTATGGCCTTGGACAATTTTTCTTCCATATTGATGGCCTCGCTCTCCCATTGATGACCTTGGCCAATAGCACAACTTTCTTGGACAGAGCAAGCATGACTCTCTTTCTCCATTATGAGCTCACGCTTCAAACTTACCATACCTCTAACCCTAATTAGCCTATGAAGAAGCTACATCTGTAAATAAGATAAACAATGCGAGGTTTGTAAAATAAAAAACCTCGAGGCTCAGTTAGAAAAAAGGTTGGACTAACACTTACCTAATACATAAGGTGGTTGAGCATGACTTCACCATCCATACCTTTGCACATGGAATTGAGTTGTCTTGTGTGTATTATGTAAGAAAGTTGATCCACTTAGTGGCCCAACCTCTCTGATGCCAAGCCTCTGTATAGGGACACTTCCTCAATGTCTATAGTGAGGTCATTGATGACCTTTTTCCCTTTCCTCAAATCCCTCACAAGAGAATAGGTGTTTATTGATCCGAGATGAAGATTAGTAAGGTGTGTTATTGTAGGGATGTTGGTGAGGTCTTGATGACATTCAAAGTAACAAGTTCATTAATGGTGACCTTCTTATTCCTTTTTGACAAGGTTAGGGTGGCCTTCTACCCAAAGGAATTCCTCTTCTTCTTCCATTTGGAGCTCATCCCTTGCAAAAAAGGTGTAGCTTTTTAAGAACCCCTTCCTATTAGATGAGCTTACTATGATGTCGTACCAATAGCTCAAAGGCATTGAGCTCTATGCTATCTATAAAGACAAAAAAAAAGGGTGTCAGTTTTGCAAGCACGAGCTAAATAAAAGTAAAATATTTGTAGACTTAGGGGTAGTTCACCATCATCTAGTAGCACCTTGAACTCTAACCATAGTCTATGGGAGGGATATTATGCTTTAGGGTGCTCTGGGTTTGAGTATAATCATATGAGAAGGCTCTACCGAGCCCTATCCCCTCAAACGACACATAACAAAGCACAAAGTGTTTAGTAGATGCCTTCATGGAGTCTTCTCGGACAAATAGTTATCTATCAGTCAATCATTGCTTCACCTTGTAACTTAAGGTCATAATCAAAAATCCTATATTACTTATCATGACCTTAGTGTTAGCTCATATGCTCCTTACCATCATGGCGTTGTTGTCTGGAGTCTTCCACCGACCAGTGACACAGAAGAAATACTCCTTCTAGTTCTTCTCATTCTCAGGAAGGATCACATGTATACCTTAGTCTTGTTTCATAGATATATAGACCTTCCTAGTGTCTATATGATTTTGCTTCAACACATATGCCTTATTAAACTTGGGCATCTCCAATTTAACCCCGATCTATTTACATATCAATGTGAGGTAGAGTAAGTACTTCCACCCATTTAGTATCAATAGGTTTTTTACGAGTTGAGTCATATCCAAAAATTTCCTTATAAAGGGGTACATGGGAAATCTGACCCCAAACCATAAGGCCTTATCGTGGAAGGTTTTCTACGTAGTTGGAGGTGTATCGTTATAACGAACACTTAATTAGTGAATCATTATCTAAATCAAGGAAGGAATGCCATATGTTTTCCTTATTCTCTCCTTGTCCTGAGAGGACAACCCACTGATCTTGACTTTAGTTGCCCAACCTTTGGTACTACCTGTCGACTCATTAATTCCTTTCTTCCTCATCTTCTTCCTCCATGACCTCGGGATATATATTTGAGTTTGAGGCACGTTCAACCTAATTTTAGGTACAACCTATGGTAGAGAGGTGGAGGTAGAGATCCAAGGTTGAGATAGTTCCCATTCTCTTGAAGTGCTAGTCCTCGTTGGTATACCTCATGGCATCACTTTCTAGCTAGTCCAAAAAAGTAGGGTATTATGGGCTCTCCTAAAAGGATGAGCCCAAAGTGCTTTCTCTATGCATTGTCTTTATAAAATATCACAAAACATAAAAAAAGGTAAGGAACAAGAATTAGAAATTACCTAGGATAAAGTTTGAAATGAAATGGGGAATAATTCTTTAAATTGACTTATAAAGAAATTAGAAAACTATTAGACTCGAAAAGTTTTTTTCCCCTTAAAACTCGAGATATGTGATGAACTAATTTCTTACCAACAAGATGAGAATTTATAGGGCTCGAGTTGAGGTTATAGAGCATTTATTTTAATTTTTTCCTTATATGTAGGAAATCATAAAATAAGGAGAAGCCTAGGATCTTCCTTATACAGAGGTTCACATTTCTTTCTCCAATCATCTTATGAGCATTCATTAGGCGAGCCAAACGATTCGGATCCATTACCCGAGTATTACTCTTCCACCCCTAATGAGGACATGAGCTAAAAGAGTAAGGGGACTAGATTTTTGGACATATGGATCAATCTATAGTTTATTCCATCTAACAACCCATTCCAAATAACAATTTGAGCCATCAGATGAGTCATCCTAGGCCCACACCCACAACAACACCAGTAGTGTGGGTCTATCTATACACGAGACCCTTGGTGTTGGAAAGCCAACCTTTAGACTGAGCCATGGTGCGGTCCACCTTAAGCTTTAAATGTGTTTTCTTTTACTCTTGTACCTCTTTGACACGTTGTGACGTGTAATCTTTATGTAATTGAAACGTGCACATGCAATGCTCTATATATACATGAACCTCATTAGATATCCATACATTCCATAAAAACTCTCTAACTTCTCTCTAGTTTCTTTCTCTATAAATTGGACCAATCCCAACGGTTACCTTTTTAGGATATAAGAAAGATAATGGGTTCTGGAGAAAAGAAAGATTTTTTCATTAAAGAAAATAAGATTATTACAATCCTAATTTCTTGCTAATTTACTCTATAGAAGTTTTCATATACATTTTCTAAAATGATAGGGATGTTTGGGTTCTGTAGTTAGAACTTGTTATATCCTCTTTCATTATACAAGATCTCTTTTATAGACACAAAGAAATTATTTTACATACCTATTCTAAAGACACATGGATGGATAAAGATTAAATCTTATCTTTATCTCTTCCTTCCTTTTCTAAAATAAAAACATGTGAAAGGATGAAAATTACATTTTATCTTATCTCTTATTTTTAAAAACATTTATTTAATATAAATAACTTTCCTATATTCCTCCTCTTGATGCTAGAGATGTGAATCCCTATCTGTCCTTTATACAATAAAGGCAATTACTGTCTTTAGTTTTTCTCTTTTGCTAGTTGGTAAAATTTGTGTTTGATTATTTCAGTTACGTCCAACTTATGCATTTGAATGGTGCTTCATAATTGATATTTTTCTCAATATATTCTTGAATTATGTTCAAGTTACTATGTAAAGTCATTATAACCTTATTTTTGGAGTAATTTACCCCGATTTTAGAGGATGTTCTTATTTTTCTAGTTTCATGATATAACTAACTCACCATGATTGCTCTTTCTTGATTAAGAGCTTCTCTTCTAGTAGAACCCTGGGTTAGCATACTAATCTTTGTGAAGATGTCATTCTTATTTTAATAAAATGATACTAACGTATAGGTTTTTCTTTGTGTCAATCCATTATGGAATTGAAAAATCTTTAAAAATTTAAACAATCATTTTCTTTTACTCTTTTCTAAAACAATTTAATAGCTTTTTAAAATATTTGGGAAAATAATTTAATTTCATTAAAATTTTGCTTAGGTAAATATTTTCAATCAATATACAATAAAATAATTGGTAAACAAGTTTTGGATCTACTTCTTCAGTTATGTTAAATCTATAGCATGTTTGTTTTTCTTCTTCTTGATGTATGAACTTTTTATATTGTGAAAAATTTCTTGGTTTCAAGTTTATTTTTCTTGATTTTCTTGCTAAATTATAAAAAATTTGCAATTGGTTTGAGTTTATATTTTTTTGACTCTTCTTTTCTTCCTCAAGAATAAGAAATGTACCATCTATTTCCATGAAAATTATTGATCTTGGTATTTTTCCTACCATTGTTATCTTTCCTTTTGTAGTTGCTTGATTTTTGAGTGCTTGTGTATATTTTCCTCCTAAGTTGGCTACTACATTACCGGGTCTAAGAAGTTTAGGGACTTTAAAATTAGCAAAACTTTCTTCTCCTTCAATGCTATTAGTGAATGCTTTGTGTATTGTACCGAAGAATTTAGTTATTGCTCTACCTAATTTTGACCATGTATTATATATTCCTAGAACTGGTCCATTGTAGATGACATAATACTTGTCTTTTCTTCCATTATTCTTTTCTTTGAGCTCTTCTCCTTCTTCTTCTTCTATTATTTCAGACCATAAAGTTTTTGAGGAATTACCCTTTTTCTTTTTTGATTAATTTTGAAGTTTTATCCTCTTCCTTTGAGATTTTAATCTTTTTCTTTATTAGAGTACTAGAATTTTTCTATTATTTACATAAGAGTGATCTTTTGAGATATAAGATCTCTAGTTGATCGTTTAGAACTTTTATTTCCTTTTCTTTGATATTGATTTCTATGTCAAGTTGACCATTTTTTTTTTTTTTGCAATTGTAAAGATTGTTAGTGGGGCTAATACTCTAGTTAAGGCATCAATTGAACTATTTTTTCCCTGATAGATGTTCAACATCAAATATATAATGGTTAAACCACTATTTCCATCTAATTAGTCTTCTTTTTTCGTAATCTCCTATAGTATTAGTTCTCAAAAAATATCCAAAAATTTATTGTCTGTTCTAATAATAAATCCTGAAGATATAAAATATATAGCCAACTTTTTTATTATTATTTTTACAACTAAATATTCTTTTTTATTACTATGATAGTTTAGTTCAGCTTCTTAGAAAGCACCTGAAGCAAAATTACACAAATATTCCTCTTTATCATCCATTCTTACTTTTAATTTGGCTTTCCAATATTCATGTAAAACATCTATTTCTATTATAATTTTATTATCTAACTCTGGATGGTAAAGTGTTGGTAAATTTCTTACTTGTGCTTTTACCTTTTACATGTATTCAGTATCTTGATAAGTCCATTTTTTATATAATGTTTCTTAAATTTTGCTTGTAAATGTTTTCTCATTTTTGTTAATTTCCAAGTATATGCTTTTATGCATATTTCAAACATTCTAAAAACTTTTGTGATTGATTTTTGTCAGTGATGACACAGGAAAATCCTTGTATATTATTTAACATATGAGGTTAAGTATGGTATTTTTTATCTTCTATTTTGAGTCCTAAATACTTGACTTTTTGTTGTGATAATACTATCTTTTTCTCGGAAAATATTATTCCTTAATGCTTACATTTTCTTAAGAATTTTAATATATCTAGATAATGCTGGTTGATATTATCAATTTTAATATATCTAGATAATGCTAGTTGATATTATCACTAAATACTAATATATCATCAATATAGACACAACAAAAGGGGTAATATTCCTTAAAATATTGTCCATATATCTTTGAAGTATTCTTGGTGTTTGTTTTAATCCAAATAGTATGACAATCCATTATAATTGTCCATGTGGACAACTAAAAGTTGTTAGTGCCATAATCTACTCTTGTAATCAAAACTAGAAAATTATTTATTTCCTTTGATTAAATCTAATAGCTCTTTGTTGTTTGGGATAAAATATCCATCATCTATTATTTATTTATTTAGTGATTTGAAATTTATCATAATTCTCTTCTTTCCTCGTCTTTTTTAGCTTCTTTTTCTACTAAAAATGATGAGCTTGAGTGTGGACTCATGATTGGTTCAATTACTCTTAATTCCAATGTTCTTGAATTTGTTTACTGAATTCTTCTCGGTCTTCTGAAGTATAAACCATAGGTTTTATCTTATAACCTTATTAAGATCTTTTAGTTTTATACTTCCTATGTATTCAAGCTTATTAATATTTGGATCTAAAGAATTTCCTAAGCTTACTGTCTTTTTGTATTTCTTTTAAGAATGGATTTCCTTGATTATTAAATTTTAAATCATCTTCATCTTGTAATTTTGTTATATTTTCTAAATATGGTTATATTTTTTATATATCTCACCAGAGTTTTGCTTTTTGTATGTTTTTCAATAAATGTTTTTAATGACACACTGTTGGCATTTCGAACATTTGAAATATATATTGTTTCTCCTTCTAATGTTGTTATAATTATTTTATCTTATATATTGTGTAAATGGTTGATATAAGTTTAAGAAGTTATTTCCTATCAAGAAATCAACTCTCATTTCATGTTGATATATAGTAGGAATATGAAAAATTTATCCTCCTATTATAATATTAATATTTTTTATAATTTTGTTAAGGTCAATTGTTGTATTATTTACTATTTTTACTATCAAGTCGTTAATGGTTACAATTCAAAGTTCTTATGAAAATACATATTTTCTTGCTACACATATATTGACTCCAATATCTATGTAAGCATGTAAATAGTATATACTATATCCCTTTAATTTGCATCTTATTTTTATGTAAAGTACCATTAGGATTAGTTATGGTGTATAGGTCATTTATCTTCAAATGTTTCCTTTGAATCTGTTTCTTCTTCTTTAGTTTTACTCATTAAAAATATTGATTATGTTTCATCAATGTTTGATTCTTTTATAGATTCTAGTTCAATCTTATAGGCTTGTTATAATATTTTTAAGTTTTTCTTATATTCATTTTTATGGGTTAATCTATCAAGACATTCATTAGCATAATAACCTTTCTCATTACATATCCAATATCTGTCAGTTTTCTTGCTTGATGAACACTAATTTTCTTCTTTTAAAATATATTTTATTATAAGGTTCATAGTTATGTACTATCTTATATTTAAAAAAAATTGTTTTCTAAATTTATATTTCTTAAAACTTTTATATTTTTGTTTGTAAAGTTTTATATTATATTCAAATTTTTCTCGTATTTGAAAATTACTATTATCACAACATATTTTAATATTTTCTTTAGCATAATTATATTCATTTCTTCTTTGACATTATAAAATTATCCAAAATTTTGTTTTTCTTTTATTATTCTTCCAAAATTATCTAGTATCCCTATAGTATTTTTATTTCTCCAACTCTCTTCAAGAGTCTTATATAGAGTTCCTTTTAACTTTTGATAAAATATTTTCTTAAATTGTTGTTGTATTTTTGTTATCTTGTGATAATATGTTTCATATTTACATATAAAAAAATCAATGTAGTACATATCACATATTTTCATATTTACTAAATGTCATTTAACTTTATCTATTTTCAATTCACTTATTTGAGTAATATTGTTTCTTTTATCTTCTCCTGTGATTTTTTTATATATTTTATTTACTACTTTATATAAAAATTGTATTTCTGTTACAGAATTTCCTTGCATTCTAAGATGTATATCATTTGGAAGATTACTAAAATACTTGAACATTTTTAGTCATTTTATGGTTTAATAATACTCTATAGATTGATGGGTTTGTAAGAATAGTTCATGATGTGTGGATTAGTACACTCATTGTACTAGCCATTCATCTATTGTCTTTTTTTTTTTATCTCTAATACAATCTAGGTCTAGATAGTTAATTTTATTATTATATTTGTGAAGCTTGAATTATGGTGATATAGATCCTCTAGGACCCCTAGTATAACCCTTCTTCCATTTTTGGTTGTTGCCTTCTTCTATTTGGAAGGTTAGACTCTTCTAATCTTTGTCTATTCCTTTTATTTATATAAGGATCATAAATTTCTTACCGAATTATAAGGGGCATTATTATATTTTTTTCCATAGTAATTTTGGAGTTTTTTAGTTCAAAATCTGTTTAACTAATTACTCACATATCATTTTCTTCTTTATTAGTGCATATTTTTTCTTCATAATATTTTCTTAATTCCTTAATTGTTAATGTTAACGGACTTACTAATGTTCCTATATTTTTTTTGTGGATTCATAAATTATTATTCTAATTATTTTTATATTCCATTATGTTAGAACCATTTCTTTTTTTCATTTTGGTGAATCATCTATTCGATATTCTTAATGATTATTCCTCTAATCCTTTTAATGGAACTCTTTTAAGACAGCCTAATTGTAATATTTTGTCGTAATTGTTTTCTTTTATTTGTTTAAGAACTTTTTCTTGAATTTTATTTATATTTTGTTAATTTTGTTTTTCTAAAAGAATTAATGCTTTGATTATAGTTTTTGGTTATTTGACTTCCTTAATTTCTTGTTTTAATTATTTTATTTTTTCTTCTTGTTCTCACTCTTGTTTGCTTATTTTTGTTTGATCATTTGGAAATTCTATTTATGGTATGTTACTTTTTCTTCCTAGTATTAAAGGTTTTTCTTTAACATCTAGGTTCCATTCTTCAAATATTTCAAAATGTATTAATATTTTTTATTTTATTATTTTTTTCAATTTCTTAGAAAGTTTTATCTATTTTTATGAATGTATTTTGTTCATATATTGAACTATTATGACTAATTACTAATGAATATCCTACTATATAATTTACTTAGAATAAATGGTTTATTTCTTTCATTAGATCTCATTTTTCAAATTTATAAGTTAAAATTAATATTTAGTTTGAATTCTTATCATTAATATTAATGGCAAACCTATCTTATGCTTTGAATTTTAATTTCTCATACCCTAGGTTGCCATGGATTATTTATAATAAATCATCTTTTATATTTATTATTCTATTATCTAACAAACATTTCTCTAAAATATACTTTTATTAATATTTGGATTCTTGCTCAATAAATCTATTCAATTTTTCATTTATCTTCCTAGGGGATTTTTGATAATTTATTCATAATAGTTTCTTTGTCAATAATTGCTATATTATACATTCATTTTTTATTTATAATATTAATACTCATTTCTTTATTATTATTTATTCCATAATAAATTATATACTTTCTTGAAAATATTTTTTTTATTTTTAAAAATGTCGAATATTTCAATCCATCTCATTCTTTAAAATCTATTCTTGTTTATTTGTAAATAATCTCTCGCAAAAAATGATAACGAACGCCAATATGCTTTGTATGTGTATGGTAGATTTGGTTCTTTGCTAAATGAATAGCACTTTGATTGTCACAAAACACCTTATATACTTTTGACCAACTCTCAAGTTTTCAACCAATCCTCGTAACCAAATAACTTCCTTCACAAACTCTGTAACTGCCATATACTCTACCTTTGTAGTATACAAAGATACCATGGACTGCAAGGTAGACTTTCAACTAACTGGTGCTCTAGCAATAGTAAACATATAACCAATGGTTGAACGACTCTTATCTAAATCTCAAACATAGTTAGAATAACAATATATGAATGCACATTGATCAACAATATTATCCTACTCTAATACTAAACCAACATCTATAGTATTTAGAATATACCATATAGTCCACCTCACAGCCAACCAATGTCCTTTATCAAGATCATACATGTATCTACTTATAGCTCCAACCGCTATGAAATGGATTCTATAGTATATGTTGAATACTGTTGATCAATATGCAGTCAGATATTGTAACTTTGACTATACTAGAGATTTAGATAAGGGTTGGTCAACTACTGGTTATGTGTTTACTCTTACTAAAGCACCAGTTAGTTGCTCTTCGTAGCAGCTCCACATTCCAACTTGCTTATTCTGTTCCATTTCTTTCGTATGGAAACCAATTAGATATGTATGTACTTTGAGTGTCATTTAGCTTATTAGTTTACTATTGGTGTCTTGTATATGTTTTTACTCAACCACTTCCACCTCACATAGGGATGTCCATTTAACGGTGGAGATAGTTATATTAATAATCCTAATAATTTTATACTAGTTTTGTTTATGTTTGAACAGTAATCTTCAATTCTAAATCGGTATCAATTTTTTTACGATTTAATCATGTTTCTTATTTTTTAACATTTATTTAAAAATATATTTTTTTAAAAAAAAATTAAATATTAACATGATTCTTAATTTATTATATTATTTAAAATATTAATATTAATTTTTATTTTTAAATAAAATAAAAAATATAAAAAGTAAGAATAAATAAAATAAAATTTAATTATTCTAAGTATTATGTGTTTTATTATTAAAAATTTAATTTTTTTATGTAATTATATGTATATAAAAGATAGTATTAATATATATTTGATTTTAATTAATCATAATTTTAACATTATAATAATCATCAAGACTGCACACTTAACATTTACGGTTATTTTCATAAAAAAAAAGTTAAATTTTTGTGAATAACTACAAATTTTGCTATCCTCACTTAGTTTCAGTTTGGCAAATGGGGTTGTTTGCAACTGAGAAAGAGCTGAGTTCTTTTTATCTTTGATAATCCTTCCTTTTTCTGCCTAATACCTTGGTTATTATTCTTGATTTTTTTGGCATATTATGTTTAGGATTTATTGTGCCTAAAAGGATGGGGATTTTGCATTTTAATTAAGATAACTACTATGGATACTTCTTTGTTGTTTCTAATTGCTACATTTGGTTGGGTTATTTTAATGTTATTTTATTCTTAACTATTAGTAATCATGCATAGTTATGTCTTATATATTATTCTTTCAAAAATATATATATATAAAGTTTACATACTCTTTGAGAAATATGTATGTAAATCTTCTATATTCTTTAAAAAATATGCATGTAATTAATAGATATTCTTTCAAAAATATGCATGTAAAGCTTACATAATCTTTCAAAAATATGTATATAAAGCTTACATAGTCTTTCTAAAATATGTATATAAAGCTTACATACTCTTTAAAAAATATGCATATAAAGATTAGATACTCTTTCAAGAATATATATATATATATATATAAAGCTTACATACTCTTTCAAGAATATGTATATAAAGCTTACGTACTCTTTTAAGAATATGTATATATATAAAGCTTACATATTCTTTAAAATATATGCATGTAAAACTTAAATATTCTTTTAAAAATATGCATATAAAGTTTAAATATTCTTTTAAAAATATGTATGTAAAGTTTAAGTACTTCTTCAAAAAATATGTATGTAAAACTTACATACTATTTTCAAAAATATGTATGTAAATCCTTTCAAAATAAATTTAAGCATTACATATTCATTGCAATGTTGGTTGGAGTTCCAACGAGGTCGTTGGCATATGTTATTGAAGGTATGATAAATTCGTTGGTAGGTCATCGTAAGCCTAGAAAAGCCGCCTATCATTATTGTTAGAGTTATATTATTTAATTTTTTTAGTAAGATAGTATGGGTATTTTGATAAATATGACATATCAAAATTGTTCAGTTCTGATATTTATGACATTGTTTGATCTTTGTTTCTTTATTTAGTTTTGCAACTAGTTGAAATTTAGTGACATTTTACATACCTTCATACATACATACATACATACATATATATTGGATTATTTATATTTTTCTACTGTACTTTGAATCAAAGTTAATATACACTTTTGTTTACTTATACCATCTTCAAAAAGGCACTATTGTTGTAAAATGGTGCAACTTTGGTAGTAAAAATTGTTTTAAAGAGACATTAAATATTGTATGATGAATATTATCGTATCAAATTTAGTACAAAATTGTTCATTTGTCGTGATATTATTTACGCACTTTTTTTAATAAAATATTAAAATATTAAAAAATTATTTATATTTCATCCTAATTACATACTTTTGATTAAATTTGTTATAATTGTATTCTATTATTATTTAATTATATCGTTTAGTTTTTATTACACATAGTAAATTAAAATTAAGTACATAATACAAAATTAATAAAAAATAATAATTAAATACAACATTGAGTTAAAAATATAATATAAACTACAACAATGATTTAGAGACTAGGAAAATCATTTACGGATACTCCAAGATTACTAATGTATTGATAAAAAAATATCTGAACTATTTTGAGATCATCGATCTTGACCTTGAGATCCTTCTTATTGTTGTTGAGATTTATGTCCTTCTTCTTAATATATTGTTTTTGCATAATTATTGTTCATTTTGAATAAACTTAATTTAGCTCTGATCGTTTAAGAAATTCAAATATTTGAATAAAATTTTATTATCTTCATTAAATTAATACACAACCATCTTTCACATTTTTAGCTAATAAACTGTTTGCCTCTATAAGATGTTCTTTTATAAAATTTAAAATAGTTCTCTATTTGATCAATAATTATTATAATTTGTTCATGATTTTTTCTTTTTATTTTTTCATCCTAATAGATCATTAAGTTGAAGTAGCACCAATTTCTCCTTCATTTATATTAAGAGAAAGTGAAGATAAATCAAGTGATTTTGATGTGGGAGACTCTGAAGTAAGAGGCCTTGATTGTGATGAAGCAAAGTTACTACTTTGTCTTTGAATTTAGATGTTGCATTATCAATATTATTTGTAAATTTCTTAATATCTTTAAGAATGGGCGACACATGATCATATTTGATTCATCTCTTATAATTTTGTATTTGGTGCTAATAAATGTTTTGTTGAATTTAACTGAAAAATAATTAATGATATGAACATAATGTTAACAATAATTCAAATATAAATTATATAAATAAATAATGTAAACAAATGCTCCTTATGTCTTACTTTGAAGCACAACTTGGATTCAAATTTTTTACTTATGGTAAGCATCTCCCCAATTTGCCTATTGAATTAAGGATAATTATCATTCAACATTGTGTTTGGTTTAGATTGAGTGACAAATGTTTTTTCTAAGTGATAATCAACATAAATTTTTGACCAAAATTGATTTCTTGACTGGTTGATTCCTATGATTGGATTTTGAGAAATACCAAGATACAAGGACATAAGTGTAAATATTCTTTGTTTGTGTTTATTGCACTATTATGTGTTGAAGTCATTTTTCTAAGAGAAATGGTTAAAGATGTGTTTATTTTAGATTGTAGTATGCTATTTTATCAAGAAAATATGAATGTAAGACAGGATCCAACGGTTGAGAATATGATAAAATCCATCCAATTTTGATTCTACTCCAAATATCCTAGATTTTCTATCTTTTATATTTTAGACAGAAGGATGATAAGATGCGATTTTTTTAAATGGATCCAATAGTTAAAAAAATGATAAAATTCATCCAATGGTTATACTCCAAATATTCTGGATTTCTTATCTTTAGATTCTAGAAAGTGTGAAAATAAGATAATATTTTCTAAATGGATCCAACGGTTAAGATGGTGATAAAATTCATCTAATTATTTTACTCCAAATATCTTGAATTTCCTATCTTTAATATCCCAAATTTTAATATATATGAAATCTTATCTTCAACCATTATAAAAATTCTATGATGATGTTTGCAAAAACTCATTCAAATTATCTATTTGAAAAATGAATTTCAATATTAGAGATCCATCTCATTTGTCATCTTCTTCTTCATCTTTAAAGACCGACAATGATAATTATGATGATGTTTTTTTATGTAGAAAGAGATGTCATAGTTCTCATAAATGCTAACAACAATGATATCATTGCTCACTATTTCGATCACTAAAACAACCAAGGAACCATATTAGGTCCAATTCTTGGTTATATAGTGATCAATTGCAATAAAAAAATGCTTATCGTATTCTCTTCAACTAATACTTTGTCAAGAATTTGACATATTATGATTTGATGTTTTGCCATTGATTTTGAATGAATACAAATTTATTCCTTCATATTTTTAATGTTGTATCAGGTCATAAGGAATATTTTACCCAATAAAAGGATACATGCAGTAGACTTAGTTTGTCTAATTTTCAAAAAATAATATTTGTGTTTCGAATGTTGGCATATGGTGTACTGATGGATGTTATTGATGGGTACATTAAAATATGAGAATCTACTATGATAGAAAGTTTGAAGCGATTTTTTTGTGTTGTTTGTTGCGGCATTTGTATAGTAGTATATATGATCACCTAATGCTAATAATGCTACTAGGCTACTCTATATTGGTAAATTTTGAAGTTTTCCAAGAATATTGGTAGTCTAGATTGTATGCATTAGAAGTAGAAAAATTTCCCAACAGGTTGGGCAAGACAATATGCAAGTCTAGTCAATCCTCAACTATTATTATCAAAGTTGTAACTGATTATGATCTTTTGATTTGGCACGCATATTTTGGTTAGTAAGGTTCTAATAATGACATTAATGTGTTGGATGCATTCCATCGTTCAAAGAATAGAATATAAAAAGGTTATTATTTAACTAAGGTCTATACCCAAAATGGTATACTATTGTACAAAGTATTCACGATCCATGTGGTTACTTGAAAAAAGGTCACTTGCAATGATGCATTACATGATATAATATATGCATGCATTATTACACACAATATGCTAATCGAGGATGAACATTATGTTAATACATCAATTAAAGAAGAAATTGAAGTATCAACTCCAAAAGTTTAGATGGACATAGACAAATCAAGGATAAAGAGGCTTGCATTGCATTTCAAAATACATTAATTGAAATTTTGTAGTATGAATATACTAATTCAGAGAATTATCTATCAATATATACTTTAAGAATTTATTTAATTAAATGTAGTGTTTAGTTCATATAATAAATATTTTTTTTTAGTTAGTGGATTTTTAATTTTTTTTAAGAATATAATTTTTAAATTTATTATTATTATTTAACTAGGAGTAATATAATTAATTAACTTGTTTAATATAATAATTGTTAAAAAAAATATATTTTATTTTGTAAAGTAATATACTTTTTAGTGTAATATTTGTTGTGGGTTAGAGAAGAGAATAAATATCATGCAACATTTACACCTAAATGGTGCAAAAGTTGCATCAAAGTTTGCAAAAATATCAAAGAACAAATGTTGTTTAAATGAATATATTAGGAACAAAATTATATTAAGTTGAACTGAAACAATTAAATTAAAAAAATTTAAGCATCAAAATGTATGAAAAACATATTAGGGATTAAAATATATTTAAAGGTAAATGTTAGGGATTAACATAGTTATTAACCCAATAATAATTATGATTAATTAATTTTTTTAATATAATAATTATTATGAATTGATTAATAAAAAATAAAAGAATATTTTAAAGAATATACTTTTTAATGCGATATTTAGTGTAATGAACTGAGTATAAAAAAATAGTGCAACTTTTTCATTCGAGTTATGCAAAAGCTACACTAAAGTATAATTTTGAGTTATAAATGCTTTAATAATTTAAGGTTTATGAGTGTTGGCTATTTTTATAAACAGGTTTTTTTTTCAAGATCATTGTTCAAGCCAAAGGAAATATCAAGCTTCAAATGAACATATTTAAGGTAAACTTATGTTCTTATGCACATTAGATTTCATATTAGACATATAGAAATTTTTGGTATATATATGTTCGAGCAATGACTATATCAATTGAGGAGATAGATTGATTGAGTAATGACAAGATCAATCGACTAAGTAGATTGATCGAATATCAATCTACTATAATATAAGTTCTCTCAAAATTAATTTTAATATGGGATAGATCGATCAAAGTTTTGGGTTCGATTGATTGAGGTACTATTGAATTCGATCTACCTAGTCTTGGGTTTTATTAATCGCTGTCTGGATCAATCAAAACCCTTTTCGATCGATCGAGATGAATTTCAATCAATTGAGCTTGATCTAGATCAATGATCAAGCTCGATCGAGCAGTACGGGCTTCAACTTATAAACTAATTTTTTACTCAAGCTAAACTTATTAATTATAATATTATCCCTTTTGTTTATTGCTTTATGAATTGTTTAATAGACATATTTATAATTGGACTTTAACCTAACATTAGGGTTTCAATACTTTATATTTAAACAACATAATACCTCTTGTTTTCTTCAACCATAAGAGCATCAATATGTTCTCTCTTTCAAATTGCTTTGTAAAAACAAGATCATATTTCTTTGCACTTCTTTCTTTAATTAATTTGTTAAATATTGGTAATTATATTTGATTGGTTAATAAGCGTAATTAGTTTATGATATTTTGATTATATGTTCATATAGCTCATTCTTTTTGTTCTTAAATTGTTAGATCAAATAATTGTGTGTATAATATCATATTTATTTTGTTTGATTATTTATATTTAAAAAAGCTATCTTTGTTGAACTTGTGTTTAATCCACTTTTAAATGGGTTTGATTGCTTATGTCACTCAAGTTATCGAAATGTTGGTTCAAATCCAAACAACATTCTTGTAAAGACTGTGTAGGAAAGTAGTAGCTTATAAGTACATTACTTAAGGGGCATTATCTTGCAGGGTAGTTGAAGTCTTGGATTTGTAAATGAACCTTATTTTCATAGTGGATAATTAGGTGGTCTAATGAACCAATAGTTTTCTCTTAGGTTATTGATGTGGTCTAGGTTATTTCCACTTAAAATATCATGTGCCAACTCTTTATTTATTTCCATGTTATTTTATTTACATACGATTGCATGTTTGGTCATTTGTGAAATTTTAATTTGATATAATTTGTTAATTACCTATTCACTCTTTCTATTTAATTAGATATGTAACATAAAAAATTTCAATTGGTATCACATCAGGTCACTAGATATACTTAGTGTTACCTAGGACCTTGTTATGGACCATTTGAGAGAGAATTCATCTACAACATGTGCTCTCTTTTTTGATGGGTCTAATTACCTATATTGAAAGGCTCGTATGAGAGCTTTTCTATGGTCCATAGATGAGAGTATTTAGAACTCTGTTATTTATAGTTGGAAACCACCTAAAGTTACCAAAGATAATGTAGTCACTCTAAAACCTAAGAACGAATGGATTAATAAGGATAAAACTGCTAGTAATTGGAACTAAAAAGGTATTAATGCTATTTTTAGTTATGTGTCTCCTAATGTGATCTATTGTATCTCTCATGTTGATACTGCTAATCATACTTGGGATATTTTAGAGGTTTCCTATGAGGGCATTATAAGATTTAAATGAACTAAACTTTTCATGCTTGGTACTCAATTTGATAACCTTAGGATGAAAGAAGATGAGGCCTTTTCTGAATTCTATGTTAAATTATGTGATATTACTAACACTTCTACAAATCTTGGAGAGAAATTTGATGATTTCAGGATAGTTCAAAAGATTCTGTGGTCATTAATAGATTGTTTCATACAAAGGCCACTACTATTGATGAAAGCAAGATGTGGACACCATCAAAATGGAGGAGCTTGTTGGATCACTTCAAACCTTTGAGATGAGCTTTTCAACACCTCCAAAAAAACTATTGCTTCAAAATTTCCATGACCGATGATGGTGAGAATGACAATGATGAGGGTGATGAAGAGTTGAAAATCTTAGCCAAAATATTCAAGAAACTCTTCAAACAAAAAAATTCACAGAGTAATAATTAACCAAACTGTTCAAGGGATCAAAATCTAATTAAACTCAAACCTATGAGTTTAGAAGGTAATAAAACAAAACCCACTAGACCTAGATGTTTTAAATTCAATAGGATTGGTCATATTATAGCAAAAATAAAAGAACTAGAAGGGCTTTTAATACTACTCTTAGTGACTCAAAAAGTGCCAATGACAATCCTAATGACTCAAAAAATTATGGCATAACCTATTTGGTATTTACTACAACTGTTAGTGGACACTCTAGCAAGTCTGGCATTGATTCAAACTATGATAAAAGTGATTTTGAATTCCTACTCAATAAATTTAATGCAAATAATCTTGATAAATTGTTTATATACTCAACTAGAAGTAAGATACAAAAGTATAAGTTACTTATAAAAGTAACTAAACTAAATCACAAGCTTAAATCCTTTGAAATAACTTTTTCAATTATATAAAAAGAGAAAATTGAAGTATTTGAACGTGCTAATGTTTTGAATTCAAGTCTTGCAAATATCAATTAGGAAAATTAGAATCTTATGTAGGAGTTGGGAGAATCAAAGGAAGTTGTGAAGAGATCGACTATTGGAGTTGAAAGGTTAAAACATTTCATTGACTATTGAAAATCTTTTAGAGATAAGAGAGAGTTAGGCTATGTAGATGAGCACTTTACATAATCATCTTCAAATACAATTGAGTTTGAAAAACCTTTTAACCCTTCTTCACATGCTACACATTCACCTCCAACATCAAATACCACACTTGTAAGGGATTCTAACTATACTTCTACTGTTATTATTTATGCACATATAATTGTTGCTCCTATAATAAAAACAAATATTAAGTTTGTACCTCTCTATTATTATTATGGTAAGAAATGTCATATAAGACCAAAATGTAGATTTTTGATGAATGCTCCTAAATTTAATAATTACTTCCATACTTCTAGTTATTGGACTCATTAATATCATCTATCTATGCATAGTATATCCAATAACTCTACAAGAAAGCATGAAGTTGTAGGTCTAAAGAGACAAGTGATTTTCAAAACTTCAAATCTATGACCAATTATCATTATCCTACCATACATGTTATATCTTTATTTAAGATGAATATGAAATCCAAAGGTAAATCTAAGAAAATACCTATGATAACTAAGGTAGTTAATTTCCAACTCAAAGGTAGAGAAACTAAAATTCAAGAAAGTTTGGGTTATAAAATATTTTTCTTTTCGATCATCTCACTATCCCTTGATGTTAACCTAGGTACTTTTATTTGAGTACTTATTTAACCCTAGTTAAGTATCTTTAGTTTGTTTATTTTTTTCATTTTTTATTTTTATTAATGTTTTTTTGGTTTCAAAAATTAAGAAGGATCAAACATGTTTTAACGTTAACATGAACTTTACATATCATTTTCATATTACTTCACTTCTTTTGATTGACTTTACATTACTTAATTGAGTATTTTGACTTGTACATTTACATGATTTTTCACATCTGGTGATCAATGTTGATAAGAACCTACTCACTGAACACATATGTATATCATGCCTAAAGTTTATGATTGATTTTATAAGATTCTATGGCTTGAGAAAACCTTGACTAAAAAATTGTGTTTGAGCTTTGCTTTTCACTTTCTAAAATTTTATTGTGGAAAAACTCCTAGTTTTGATAGGACAACCTATTATGATGAGTGAAGCCACCAGAGTGAGTAGAGAGGTCTACCTCAAAATTAGGGTGAAAGTCATCATATTGGGTTTCTAGATCGTGCATATTTCCTTAGCAAAAATATAATAATAATTAAGGAACAATAAAATACAAAATCAATTGAATGCACAAAAGAAAAAAATCAAAAGTAGTTATACAACAAAAAAAAGTAACTAACCAATTCCATTGTGCAAAAAAGGGGTAATAACAAAAACATTTAAGATCTTTTTTTATAGAAAATTTTATATTGTGAAAGTAAGGGCTCAATTACATTTTGCCATGATAAGTGATACTTTTTCCTTTGACCATTCCATGATTGATCATAAATAAATAAGTTGACATACTATTGCAATTCAAGCATTATCTTACTTTTAGGTGAGTGAAGATGCGTCATCATGTGTGTTATTATGCCTATGTGTCTTGTCCATATATTTGTGCTTCCAATGGATTGTCAAAATTTGAATAAGATTAATTTCTCAATTGAGTATTTTGTCCTAGTCATGTTTAAATAAGTGTGATACTCTCAATTTAAAAAAAAAACTTTATATATATATATATATCAATTTTTATAAATTTTTGTGTTATTTTAATTTATTTAAGGGAGTTGTAAACTTAAGAGGAGTTCATTCTTTTTTCAAAAACATATTGTTTTTAGTTCTCTATTTTTTTATTCTATCGTATGTTTTTTCATTGCCTCATGATTATATTATTTATTCGTATGACCAAAAGGGAGATAGAGAATTGAAAATTAATTGAAATTATATAAATGGTGAGAGATAATTTATTAACTAAAACATACCTTTGGGAAAGATTACACTTAGAGGTGTAATACTTTGAGTTTTTAAACTTATTCATATAGGGGGAGTAATACCTAAATATTATATCTATTGTTACTAATCACTTATGTCTATTTCTTTGCTCTTTGCTTTTTGTTATTATATACATTGAACTAATAAACATAAGTCTTTCGAGACAGGTTGTGTGGCTATTTGTGTTTTTTTTTCAGTGTATGTGTGAGCTATCAAGATTTAAGCGAATATGGTTTCATTGGATCATAGGATAGTTCCACTATGTAAAATTTATTTTGTATGAGCGTGATGTAATGAGAGAAAAATTTTGTCACGCGAATATGCCGAAGGGGGAAATTATAAGGTTTATGAGTGTTAACAATATTCGTGAACAAAACATTTAAATGTACCTTAGTTTCTAGGTACTTTTTTCAAGATCACTATTCAATCCAAAGAAACTATTGAGCTTTAAATGAACATATTTCGGGTATAATTATGTTCTTATGCACATTAGATTTCATATTAGGCATATAAAAAAATTTCGTATATATATACTTGATTGATCGAGCAATGACTAGATCAATTGAGGAGGTAGATCAATCGAGCAATGACTAGATCGATTGAGAAGGTATATTGATTGAGCATCCATCCACTATAATCTAAGTCCTGTTAGAATTCATTTTAATATGAAGTACATCGATAAAAGTTTTAAGTTTGATCGATCTAGGACTTGATCGATAGAATACCTGGTTTCAAATTTTATTAATCGTTACTTGGATCGATCGAAAAGGGTTTTGGTCTATCAACTTTATTGGTTTGATTGATTAATCTTGATCTAGATCGATCAAGCGACGAGAGTTTCAACTGATAACCTAATTTTTTACCCAAGCCAAACTTATCAATTATAATATTGTCCCTATTAGTTACTATTTTATGAATTGTTTAATGAAAATATTTATAATTGAACTTTAACTTCACATTAAGGTTTCAATATTTTCTATTTAAACAACCTAATGCCTCTTTTTTTTTTCAACCACAAGAGCACCAATCATTTCATCTTAAGCTTTCTCTTTCAAATATCTTTGCAAAAACAAGGTCATATTTATTTGAGCTTCTTTCTTTAATTAATCTATCAAACATTGGTGGTTGTGTTTAATTGATTAAAAATCATAATTAATTTAAGATATATTGATTAAATGTTCATATAGCTTCTTCTTTATTTTATTCTTGAATTATTAGATCAAATAATTATGTATGTAATATCATAATTATTTGGTTTGATTATTTATCTTTAAATAAGCTCTTTATTGAACTTGTGCTTAAGCTTCTTGTTCTAAGGTTACTATATGATTCAATATTAACTAATATATTCTTGAATCTTCTAGTTAGGTTATTCATTGTTGAATCTACTCTAGAACACACTTTGCACTTGTGTTGTTGGGCTAACTTTTCATACACTGGTTGAACGGACTCGATTGCTTGTATGACTCAAGTAATCGAAACGTTGGTCCAGATCTAAACATCTTTCTTGTGAAGACTATGAAGGAAAACAACGGATTATAGGTAAATTACATGGGGGCATTATCTTGTAGGACAGTTTAAGTTCTAACCTTGTAATTGGATTTTATCTTCATAGTAGATAGTTAAGTGATGTGGTGGACCAGTGGTTTTCCTCTTAGGTCATTAGTATGGTATAAGTTATTTCCATCTAAAATAGCATATGTCAACTTTTTATTTATTTCCGTATTATTTTATTTATACACAAATATATATATGATCGTTTGTGAAATTTTAATTTGACATAATTTGATTAATTATATATTTATTTTTTCTAATTAATTATATCACTGACATAAAATCTTTTAAGTAAGACTCAATTTTATATAAAATAGTTTTTAAGAAGATAAAACAACTATTTTTCTCATGGAGGAAAATATGGACACAAGTAAATTGATCTTGTTTTTTTATTCAATTTTACAACTAGCTTTAATTTAAAAACATTTTTATAGGTAAACATTCTAAGTATATATATATATATAATCAATTCAATTATTTATATTGTTTTACTAGAATCAAAGTTGATATACATTTTATTTACTTACTACCAATTAGATATACCTCAAATTAAAAAAAATCTAGGTGAATACAATAAGTTGGGCATGGCCCAATAAAGCACCGATAATATTGCTTAGAGTAAATTCCTATCAATTGAACAACTCTTAACTTTGATTATTACAAGTTGAATGTGTATTTAATTTAATTTCGATCTATTTGAGCACTAGTAGAATGATGTTTAGCAAGACATTTGTTTTGTTCATCTATGATCTATTTTTATTAAAAAATAACTATTTTTTTTCTAAATTTTTATCTATTTTTTGAAAAAAAAAAGGAAGATTTAACTTCGGAAAACAAGGTTAAAATGATCAGCTTTCGTGAAAGCTCCTTTGAGCACTCTGGTAGACTCATAGAAACTAGAATCAATCTATTTAGTTCCACTTTGAAGCATGACCGACATCATTGCATCAAGCATCAATGACAACAAGTGACGTCATTGGATGAAGACTTCTGCTTTTGGTGATTCGGGTGTAGATGCGTCTTTCTCTTTAGATTTTGAGTCAGATACTTCCTTCATATGTAGCGGATTCCTCAATGTTTACGTATGCATCTATTGATACATCTTCAGATTCGACATCTAAAAGAGTTAAAGTTGAAAGAAGCCTTTCAACCTGGAAGACATAACATTAATTATTAACACATAGTAATAATGAAAGTATTAAAAAAAATTATGAAAATAATTTTTTTAAAGTGGTATTTTTATTCAACATTTACCGAATCCACTTTTATTTTTATTTTTATTCAACATTTACCGAAATCCACTCTTATTTTTCTTCTCATATTTCCTTTTTGGGTTTCAAAAACATTATAAATTTTTATATACAAACAAAAAAGAAAAAGAAAAAAAACAATATAATAAGACATGTTGGAAAAGGAATGAAAAGTCTGGAATTTGAATATAACAATATGTGAAGGCATGATGACCTGCATTACATGAAAATTCAAATTCTTATTCCCATTAGATTTACCTCTTCGCGAATTTTTATTCTCTTTCTATATTTTAGGGTAAAATAGGGTTTTACTTATTTTATTTATGAATTTGGTGTCAATTATTTATTAATAAAATATGTTATTTAATCATTTTAAATATAAAAAAATGAATCACAAAAATACAAACATCACTATATCATGATCATTTTATTACTTTGTATAGTTCAACATTTTGTGAGATTTATTAAAGGTATAATTTGAAAGGATAATATCTCAAATGCCCCTAAGGTTTAACATATCTTCAATTATACCCTCGAGATTTATAAAAATATTTAAAATACCACTAGACTTTATGGTTAATACCATTGGTGTCCTTAATACCTAATGGTGTCCTTAATGCCTAATGGTGTTAATATTTCATCAATTACTATTCATATTATTATTCTTTGGCTCTGATACAAATAAGTGTGGTCGGTACAAGTACGTGTTGGTTCACAATCACCATCTTTCTCGGGACAGCCTTATGGTACCTATAGGATAGCACATGCGGTCTATAAAAGTTTTCCTTAGGCACGAACATGGAATAAGTCGAAGAGCTTCCCTTCTTGCCTTACAGGAATGGGAGATCCTTACTTCTTTTACATGATTTGATACCAATTTTACAGATCGAATAAAAGTTTAATCGAAGGTTAATATTAACTGAATTGACCTAGTTGATAGTCTTTGTCTATTTGCGGAAGGTAATAATTTGTCTAAAAAGCTTATTATTTTTTGGTATAAATGTAATTTTCTTCTATATTCATTACAATTTCATAGTATATTATGTTATTCATTATGTTGATTACTTATTTCTAATCCTGGATCTATTAATTGTCTTTTAAAATTTAAAATTTAAAACTATTCTTTCATTTGTTAAATCTAATAATTTGAATTTATGTACTAATTATTCAATATTCATAGGGTATTATCATGATAAGTCATGTGTGTTGAATGCACAATATTTTTTCCTATTTGTAGTATACAAATAGGTTTTTCTTGTGTACATACAATGTACTTATAATCTTCAAAAAAGTAGTTTCCAAACATTAATTTGTTGAATTCCTCTTCCTCTATTCTTACATATTTTTGACTAAAATAGTTTCTTAATATCCTTGAAACAAGATGGTCTATAATTCTTATGATAGCTTTAATATAATCAGTATAGATTTCTAACAAAGTATTAAATCTTTTCAAAAATTTCAAGACAAGTTTCATAATCCTTATCTTTAAAATATTCGTTTAGATGATAGAGATAGCCTTTATCAAA
This sequence comes from Hippophae tibetana, assembly GCA_037013495.1. Taxonomy (NCBI): domain Eukaryota; kingdom Viridiplantae; phylum Streptophyta; class Magnoliopsida; order Rosales; family Elaeagnaceae; genus Hippophae; species Hippophae tibetana. The sequence continues at coordinate 20,258,720 of CM072807.1, read as the reverse complement.
TTTTTATAATAGAATTAGATTTTTAATTTTAATTTCATTTGGAAATAGCTGTTTATTTTTAAAAATAGTTTTCAATTTTCCTGTCTACTAGTTTTATGACTTGATGTAAGTAAATATTTAAACATTCAAGATTCTTAACTGGCAAGGAATCCTAATTTACAAAACTAGAACTATGATTTTACCCTTGCTTTAATAATTCGTATGCTTTTTGCTTTAAATAATAGCCACTTCTTTTTTCCTTGGTACATGCTGCTAACTAAGATATGGGATCTACATATTTATTTTATTCATTGTCTTCTATTGACAGTTCCTTTCTTTATTCTTCTTTGTCATTTTCTATTGACGGTCCTTTTGATAACGTTGATAACTATGCATCTTTATCTTCTTGATTTTGAATATAGAGAATGCATCTGTGGTCTTTGGTGACTTTTCTAACATAGAAGCAGAATTCCTTCCTTGTTTCTTGACTAATTTCTAGGTTATTATTGTTAAAATTGGCTTCATATTTGGTAATATTTTCACCATTTTCTTCTGATAGAGCCATGTTGTTGTGGGAAATGATGATGACTTTAATAGTTGAATAATTTACTTTAATCTTAGTATAATTTTCAATCTTCTTGAGTTCATAGTAAATTTGGCCTAATATTTGACCTCTTAGTACATATAGTTCTTCTGTGTTGAATTCATTTTCTAGAAGTGCCCTTGGTTTGGGAACTTCTCTATTTGTGTTGGAAATCCCTATCTTGATGAAGTGGTAGGGACTGATACATTCTTCCTCATTCCATTCCATTAATGAACTGAAAAATCTTAGATAATCAGGCTTGTCACATACTTTAATCTTCCTTCTAAAGTTCTTAATTGCTCTTTTAACTTTTTTTGGGAAATAATTTAATTCACTTAAATTAATTCCTGATTATATATTTTCTATTAATCCTACATGAAACGTTTTATAAACAAATATTGGATCAACTCCTTCTAAGATATTGAATTTATTTCCTACAAAAAATTCCTTGTTTGTGGTATAGAACTTCATATCTTCAATATGTTCCTACGTAGACTTACTGGCCAAGTTATAGAGACTCAACCATTGTGGTTTGTTGAGGTTTATATATTGGTCTTTCTATGTTCTATTTCTACCTCATCTGTCTAATTGAACTTTTTGGTTTCAAAAATCTTTCTTTATTTTGAACTGTTAGGTTCTTTCTTTTCACTTTAAATTCTCTCTTTAGAAGTTTCGCCTTATTTAGTTTGAATTTTTAATCAAGATTTTTCTTTTGAGATTTTGGGCTCTAGAGGTTAATTTAAACAATTAAGTTCTTCCTTTGTATTTCTTGTCTCCATAAGAGATTTCTTGAGGGTATAACAGCTAGAATTGTTCATGTAGGGTTTTTTATTTCTTTTTCCTTTATCTTGATCTTGATGTGAAGATGTTCCATTCTTGAAAGCATAAAAAATAGTTAGAGGTGCTAATTCTCTAGTAAGAGCATTTGCTAAGCTATTCTTATGTCATGGAAGATGTTCAACATCAAAATTATAATGGTTAAACCATAGTTTCCATTTGACTAATCTTCCTTCTTTGTAATCACTTGCAATATCAATTTTTAAGAAATAACCAAAATTCTTATTATATGTTCTAACAATGAATTATAACATATTGCAAATTTCTTAATGGTTTTTTTGACAACTAAATATTCTTTTTCATTATTATGCTAATTTAATTATGGACCTTGGAAAGATCCTAATGTATATCTACAAAGATATTTATCTTTGCCATCTACTCTTACTTTTAGAACCGCTCTCGAATATTCTTGTGAAGCATCTATTTCAATTACCATTTTATCATCTGCCCTTGGATGAAATAAATTTGGTAAATTTTTTACCTTTGCTTTTACTCTATCCATATACATCATATATTCTTTTGTCTATTTCTAGATATGATCTTTTTTTCAATTTGTTTTGTAATGGTTTTCGCATTTATACAAGTTTCTTGATGTATGCTTCTACTTATGTTAAACATCCTAAAAAAATTTGTAATTGGTTTTTGCCTTTTAATTCACTAGGAAAACCTTGAATATTATTTAGTATATGGGGGGTTGTAGATTATGTTTTCCATCTTCGATTCCCAATCCTAAATATTTATTTTTTTACTGAGCAAATACTACTTTCTTTTCAGAGAATAAAATTCCTTCTTTTTATATTCTTGTAGAATATTGATGATATCCAAATAATGTTTATTTAACTCATTACTGAAAACTAAAATATCATCTATGTAAACACGACAAATATCTTGTAATTTTTTGAAGATGTTATCCATATATCTTTGAAAGATACATGAAGCTTATTTTAATCCAAATAGTATAACATTGGAATTATCCTTGGGGGCAACTAAATGTCGTTAATTTTTGCGATTCTTCATCGAGTCTTATTTGCCAATATTCGTTTTTGCAATCAAAACTTGAGAGTATTTCATTCATTTTATTAATGATAATTGTTCTTCATTATTTGGAATGTAATATCCATAATCAATGGTTTCTTTATTTAATGTTTTAAAGTTTATTATCATTCTCTTTTTTCTTCTTCTTTTTCAACAAATAATGTTGGACTAGAGTGTGGTGAATTACTTGGTATTATGAATTTTAATTCCAGAAGTTCCTAAGTTTGTTTTCCAAATTCAATCTTGTTTTCTGGGGTATAAATCATTGGTTTTACTCTTATTACCTTGTTAAGATCTTTTAATTTTATGTTGACTATTGTCTTAGATTTATTTATTTTTGGATTCAAAGGATTTTCTGAATTGACTATTTTTAATAGTTTCCTGATGCCTGTTAAGGCTCTATCTTCCTGAATTTCATTGAGAAAAAAGTTTTTTTCTTTTATATCTAATGAAATATGTTCTAAATAAGTTTTTTGTTGGCCTTCTATCTCACCACATTTTTGTTTTTATGTTGTTACATAAAAGTGAGATTTGAGACAGCTAAATCTTTTTCTTATTTTTGAGACATAGATGGTATCTCCTTTTAGGGTTGTGAGACTTATTTTGTGTAAAGATTGTGTGAAAGGTTGATATAGGTTTTGGAAATTATTTCCTATTAATAAATCAACTTTTTTTTCTTGTTGATATATGGTAGGAATGTGAAACTTTTCCCCTATTATCATTATATATGTATCTTTTAATACCTTTTAAGATTTATTTTAGTATTGTTAACGATTCTTACAATTAAATATTTTGGCGCTTGCATATTTCTAGTGTTATTTTGAAAATACATTTTTTTCTTTCTTGAAGGGTAAAAATTCCTATATTGAGAAGGTTTATACCTTTTCCTTCTAAAATATCTTTTCTTATAGGTTTCTTTATTAAATCTCTTTTTATATTTTTGAAATTTTTATTTTCTGAATTTATATCTTTTAAATCTTTTATATTTTTTATATTTATATTTTTGTTTATAAGATTTTATATTACATCCATATTTTTCTAGTATTCTAAAATATTTTGTATAACAAAATATTTTATGATTTTCTCTTATTTTTTTATATTCTTTTCTTTATTAGGATTTAATAATTATCCAACCTTTAAGGCTTCTTATTCTTCCTCCTAGAATATCTGATATAGTTTCTCTATTTCCCTATTCCTAACTTTCTATTAGGGTTTTATGTAATGTTTCACGTAATTTTTGGAAAAACATTTCTTAATAAGTTGTTTGCATAAAAAGTGATAATTTATGGTAATAAATTTCATATTCACAAATAAAAGAACCTATGTAGCACGTGTTACAAATTTTCATATTTGTTAGATGTCATTTAGCGTCATTGATTTCATTTTCACTAGATGTAGTGATAGTGCTTCCTTTATCTTCTCCAATAAATTCCTTGTATATTTTATTTATTACTATATCTAAGTATTCTCCTCCTATGGAAACATTCTCTTATATTAATAATTGTTGTTGATCTGTTATGTTTGAAAACCCAAACTTTAACATTTCCTATCATTTTATGTGCCACAAGTACCCTACAGGTTGAAGTGTTTGTTTGGGTAATTTGAGAGATTTACATGAGCAAACTTATATCACTAGCCCATTCATCTAAGGCTTTCTTCCTATCTCTTATAAAATCTAAATCTAAAATATCATACTTATAATTATCACAGAGTTTGAATTCTAGTGGAATATTACCTCTAGTTCCCTAATGCAAACGATCCTTAATTTTAGGTGGTTATCTTCTTCTATCTATAGTGTCAATTTGTTTTATGCTTTGCCTATTTCTTACTCCTTTGACCTTTTGGATCATGTTTTCTGGTTTAGAATCAGTCTCACTGATTATTGTAATATCATCTTCTTCTTTATTTGTACAAAGTTTTTCATTATAATCTTCTTTTATTTCTTCATTAGTTAGTGTTAATCAACTAACTGATTTTTCTATATCCCTATTTTTAGGGTTCATAAATTTTCTCTCTAATTCCTTTCTATATTCTATTAAATTGAAATTATTTTTTTTTTCTCATATCTTTCTTCATTTCTTATTTTTAAGAATCATGGCATATGATCTCCTAAGTGGTTTTTCTTTTAGTCCTTCTAAAAGATCATATTTATGACCTATAATTTCATTATTTCTATATATGTTGTATACATCTTTTATTAGTTCTGAAAATTTCTTGTGTATATCTTGTTATAATTCATTATAACCATATTCCTTTATTTCCTTTAATAATTATTTTTGTGTGTCTATTATCTACTATAGATATTTTGTGTTTGATTCTTGGACTAAATCCATTTCCTCTTTTAATAGTTACATAGTTTCAAATAATGTTGCTTGATTTTTTGTTATGCCTACTAGGCTTCCTTTTACTTCTAAATACATATTTTTTATTTTTTCTTTAAACATTATTATTTTCCTAATATACAATCATGAACTAATGCCTTCATTATTTGGATTTTTCTTTTAGTTTTTTTTAAAATTTTCTTGGTTAAAGCTTTCTCCTTTCTGGTATATGAAAATAAACATTTACATACTATTATCTCTAACAACATTACTTTTTCTTCCTATTATCAGTGTTTTTCTTTGATATCTAATTGTCATTCTTTTGGTATTTCAAAATCTGTTAGTATTTCTAGTTTTATTATTTATCCAAGTTTTTTAAAAGTTTTATCTATTTCTATAAATTCATTTTGTCCATGTATCAAACCATTGTGATTATTTGTTAAAGAATGTGATACTAGGTAATGTATTGAAAATGAATAATTTTCTTTTTTCATTAATTCTCTTCTTTCAAATTCATAAACTAGACTTAATACTTGGTTTAGGTTTTTATCATGGATATTAATAGCAAATCTAGAATATACTGTAAATTTAACTTTTAGTATCCTAAGTTACCATGGATATTCCTAATAAGGAATCTTTCCTATTTATTATTTTGTTTTCTAGTAATGCTATTTTTATTGATGTATCTATTTCTTCTCCAAAAAAAGTTTTCATTAATATTTGAATTCCTCCTAAATGGATGTATCCAATGTTTTCTTCATCTTTATGAGGAATTTTGGATAGCTTGTTTAATATAATTTCCTTATCAATTAATAGTATATTATACCTTCCTTTTGCATCTATAATCTTAATACTCATTTTCTTATTACTTATGTCATAATAAATTATGTTTTTCTTAGGGAATAATTTTCTTAACAAGAATGATGGGTCTTTAAATTCATCTTCTTCTTTAAAATTTAATTTTTCTTTTTGAATTTCTTCAAAAAAACAATTTACTTATTATCATTTCCTGTTAAAAATATCATGAGATGTCTTATGTTTCTATGTCTACTATTTCTTGGTTTATTTTTTCTTATTCCATTTTAGGAATATTACAATTTACCTCCATTAGATTTAACTTTTGTTATGTTTCATGGATATTTTTGAACTTTTTGAAACCTTAGAGGTATTTTTGAAGATATCTCAAAGTTTAGAGATATTTTTTATATTAATCCATGGTTTGATCATTGAAAGTATTTTTCCTCCATCACAGTAACACTATCTCAAATACCCCCGAGGTTTATAAAATATCAAAAATTCCCTTAAACTTTAACGGTGTTAATTTTCCATCTATTACTATTTATATTACTATTTCTAAGATTCGATACAATTTTTAATCAGGGGTTAATATTGACCTAGCTGATGATCTTTCTCTATTTATTGAAGGTAATAGTTTATCTAAAAAACTTATTATTTTTCTCTATAAGTCTAATTTTCTTTTATATTCATTACAATTACATAGTATATTATGTTCTTCATTATGTTGATTGCTTAATTCTAATCCTAAATCTATTAATTGTCTTTTAAAATTAAAAATTACTCTTTCATTTGTTAAATCTAATAGTTCTAATTTATGTACTAATGATTCAATGTTCATAGAATATTATCTTGATAAATCTATGTGTTGATTGTATATTATTTTTTCATATTTGTAATACACAAGCAGGTTTTTCTTATGTACATACAATGTATTTATAATCTTCAAAGAAGTAATATCCAAACATTAAGTTATTGAATTCTTCTTCCTATATTCTCACATATTTTTTATTAAAATAGTCTTTTAATGTCCTTGAAATATGATGGTCTATGATGCTTGTAATAGCTTTAATATAATTTGTATAGATATCTAATAAGGTGTTAAATTTTTTAAAATTTTCAAGACAAGTTTCATAATCTTCATTTTTAAAATATTCATTTAAATGATAGCGATAACATTTATCAAATGTTTCTAATAGGATTAGATTTTTATCTTTAATTTCCATTGGAAGTATTAGTTGTTTATTTTTAAAAACAATTTCCATTGTCCTGTTTTAGCAATATTATGTCTTGTTGTAAGCAAATATTTAAACATTCAAGATTCTTAAATGGCTTAAATTTATAATTATTATACCTGAATTTGATAGGTTCACCATGGTCTTCCCTTCTGTTCGTCTTCTTTTGTTACACTTGTTATGCCTCAGTTTTGCTCAAACTTCAACGACCTCTTAGCAATGGTAAACCTTCTACATCCATACATAAATGGTGTCCAATAGTTGACTTACTAAAGAAGAGTAACTGAACTCCATTTTATTCATAGAATAATAATTATTACAACTTAAGGCCAACTAAGAACCTTGAAAGGGGTGCTTAGCCGCTTATAATTACTAGGTATAACATTATTTGTTTTGAGATTTCTAGATAGAGAGGTTTTCTATGCTAGAGTATTTCAGAGTAGAGAACTCTATATTTTTGTGTGTTCATGTGTGTGTATTCTAAAATGATAATAAAGGTTCCTTTTATAGAACAAGGAATCCTTGTTTACAAGACTAAAATTATTATTTTACCCTTGTTTTAATAACTCATCTACTTTTCCACTTTAAAGGATAGCCACTACTTTTTTCCTTGGCATATGTTGCCGACTAAGATGTGGAGTCTACATCTTTATTTATTTTGTAGTCTTATGCCGACAATTTATTTTCTTATTTTTCTTTGTCATTTTTTGCCGACGGTTCCTTTGATGATGTTAATGATGACACATCTTCATCTTCACGGTCTTTGATGCAGAGAATGCATTTGTGGTCTTTGGTGGCTTTTTTTGGCATAGAAGTAGAATATCTTCCTTGTTTCTTGACTAATTTCTAGGTTGTTGCAATTAAAATTGGTTTCATATTTGGTGATTTTTTCACCATCTTCTTCTAAGAAAGCCATGCTACTATGGGAAATGATGATGACTTTACTAGTTGAATAATTTACTTTAATCTCAATAGAATTTTCAATCTTCCTAAGTTCATAGTAATTTTGGCTTAGCATTTGACCTCTTAATACATAGAGTTTTTGTGTTGAATTCCTTTTTTAGAAGTGCCCTTGGTTTAGGAACTTCTCTGTTTATGTTGGAAATCCCTATCTTGATGAAGTGGTAAGGACTAATACTTCCTTTCTCACTCCAGTCCATTAATGAACTAAAAATTCTAAGATAAATAGGTTTATCACATGCTTTAATTTTTCTTCTAAAATTTTTGATTGCTCATTTAAAATTTTATGGGAAATAATTTAACTCACTTAAATTAATTCCTGGATATATATTTTCTATTAATCCTACATGAAATGCTTTATACATAAATATTGGATCAACTCCTTCCAATATATTGAATTTACTTCCTGTAGGAAATTCCTTGTCTATAGTATAGAATTTCATATCTTCAATATGTTCTTGGGTAGATTTTCTGGCCAAATTATAGAGACTCGACCATTATAGTTTGCTGAGGTTTCTATATTTGTCTTTTTCATCTTTAATGATTGGAGTAGTTCTAGGAGATGTCTCCATGAATAGTACTAAATGTTTTACTATTTTTTATGTCTCTAGAGGAGATGTTTCTCTAAATATCACTGGAGGCCTTGCTATCTTTCCAAGATTTGTCAATCTGCTTGGAGCTATTGGTTGTTGTTGTAGTGCTACAGAATATTTTCTTACTATATCCTATGGAGTTATTAGTTTTGTAGTTGGCATAGCTATCTTTAGCTTCTATTTTGTTGGTGAAGGTTTTATAAGTTACTCTGCTAATTTCTAGAATAGATTTGCTAGATTCTGCCTAATTGTTATAAAGTCATGGTTTTGGGCCATTATAGACCACATAAAAAAATTTATATTCTTCTTTTTCTACCTCATCTGCCCAATTAAGCTTTGTGGTTTTAGAAGTTTTTTGTGAATTGTTAGATTCTTCCTTTTTTAATGAAGGTTCCACGTTTGAGTTTTTTATCTCTAGAGGTTGTTTTGAACGATTAAGTTCTTCCTATTTCTTTCTTGTCTCCATAAGAGATTTCTCGAGATATACCAACTCGAGTTATTCCTATAGGATTTTTATCTCATTTTCCTTTATCTTAATTTTGATATCAAGATGCTCTATTCCTGAAAGCATAAAAATAGTTAGAAGTGTTAATTCTCTGTTAAGAGCATCAGCTAAGCTATTTTTATGTCCTAGAAGATGTTCAACATCAAAATTGTAATAGTTGAACCATTGTTACCATCTAACTAGTCTTCCTTGTTTGTAATCACCTACAATATTAGTTCTTAAGAAATAACCAAAATTATTGTTATTTGTTCTAACAATGAATCTGGAGCTTATAACATATATTGCAAATTTCTTAATAGCTTTTTTAATAGCTAAATATTCTTTTTCATTACTATGATAATTTAATTCTAAACCTTGGAAAGATCCAAATATATATCTACAAAAATATTCATATTTGTCATCTACTCTTGATTTAAGAATTGCTCTCTAATATTCTTGTGAAGCATCTGTTTCAATTATCATCTGGTCCTAGATGATATAAAGTTGGTAAATATTTTACCTTTGCTTTTACTCTATCCATATATAGAGTATCTTCTTCTGTCCATTTCCAAATATAATCTTTTTTCAATTTTTCTTTTAATGGTTTTCTCATTTATGCAAGTTTCTTGATATATGCTTCTACATATGTTAAACATCCTAAAACTCTTTGTAATTGGTTTTATTCTTTTAATTCACTAGGAAAACCTTATTTTTTTGTTGAGCAAGTACTGCTTTCTTTTCAAATAGTACAATGCCTTCTCTTCTACATTCTTGTAAAATATTGATAATATCCAAATAATGTTTATTTAATTCATTATTAAAAATCAAAATATCATCTATGTAAACACAACAAATATCTTGTAATTTCTTAAAAATGTTATCCATATATCTTTGAAAAATACCTAGAGCTTGTTTTAATCCAAATGGTATAACTATCCATTGGAATTGTCCTTGGGGGTAACTAATTACTGTTAATTTTGGGGATTCTTCATCCAGTCTTATTTTCCAAAATTCGTTTTTGCAATCAAAACTCAAGAAGTGTTTCTTTCCTTTTATTAATGATAGTAGTTCTCCTTTTTTTTGGAATGAATTATCCATCGTCAATGATTTTTTTATTCAATGCTTTAAAGTTTATTATCATTCTCTTTTTTCCTCTTCTTTTCTCAACTTATTTTTCAACTAAGAATATTGGACTAGAGTGAGGTGAATTACTTGGTATTATGACTTTTAATTCCAAAAGTTTTTGAATTTTTTTTTCAAATTCAATCCTATCTTCTGGAGTATAAATCATTGGTTTTACTCTTATGGTCTTATTATGATCTCTTAATTTTATGTTGACTATTGTTTTAGATTTATTTATTTTTGGATCCAAAGGATTTTCTGAACTGACTATTTTTAATAGTTTTCTAATGCCTATTAGGGCTTTGTCTTCTTTTATTTTCATTAAGAAAAGAATTTTTCTTTTATTCTATATCTTATGAAATATTTTCTAAATAAGGTTTTTGTTGGTCTTCTATCTCACCACGTTTTTGCTTTTTATGTTGTTGCATAAAAGTTGGGTTGGAGACAGTTAAACCTTTTCCTACTTTAGAAACATAGATGGTATCTTCTTCTAAGGTTGTGAGACTTATTTTGTAAGAATGTTGTGTAAAAGGTTGATATAAGTTTAGGAAATTATTTCCTATTAACAAATCTACTCATGTTTCTTGTTGATATATGGTAGGAATCTGAAACTTTTCTACTCCTATCATTATATCAGTATCTTTTAATATCTTATTGAGTTTTATTGTAGTATTATTAGCAATTCTTACAATTAAATCTTTTGGTGCTTGTTTCCAATTGTCTTCTAGAAATACATATATATTGGCTACACACATACTAGTTCATGTATCTATATATGCATGTAAATGATAAGTGTTATAGCCTTTAAATTTTAGTCCTACTTTAATGTAAGTACTATTTGGATTTGTAATAATATACAAATCATTCATCTTCTCATGAAGAATATTCATAATTTGAGTCTTCATATTCTGAATCAGTTATTTCTGACTCGGTTTCTTCCAATAGATAAATACTAATAGTATCATCTATATCAGATTTCACGATTGGTTCTAATTCTATTTTGAAAGCTTTTTCTAAGATTTTTGTTTTTTGTGAAAATTCCTTTTTAAATTTTTTTTTATGTTGAAGTCTGCTTGGACATTTGTTAGCATAATGTCCTTCTTCATTTTGGATTCAACATCTGCATTTTTTCTTTCCTGAAGGGCAATAATTCCTTTTTCAAAAGATTTATAATTCTTTCTTCTAAAATATTTTTCTTGTAGTTTTCTCTATTAAATCTCTTTTTATATTTTTGAATTTTTTTTTCTGAATTTATATTTTTCATATTTATATTTTTGTTTATAAGATTTTATATTACATCCATATTTCCCTGGTATTTTAAAATCTATTACATCGTAGTAAATTTTATTATTTCCTCTTATTTTTTTATATTCTTTTCTTTCTTGGCATTTAATAATGATCCAATCTTTAAGGTTTCTTATTCTTCCTCCTAGAGTATCTAGTATAGTTTATCTATTCCTTTGCTCCCAATTTTCTGTTAAGGTTTTATATAGTGTTCCAGGTAATTTTTGAAAAACAATATTTTTTTATAAGTTTTTTGTATATAGGGTGGTAATTTATGATAATATATTTCATATTCACAAATAAAATAATCTATGTAACACATGTTACAAATTTCCATATTTATTAGATGTCATTTAGATTCATTGATTTCATTTTCACTCGATTCAGTGATAGTCCTTCTTTTATCTTCTCCAATAAATTCTTTTTATATTTTATTTATTACTGTATCAAAGTATTCTCCTCTTGTGTAAGCATTTCCTTGCATTAACAAATGTTATTGATTTGTTAAGTTTGAAAACCAAACTTTAACATTTCTTGTCATTTTATGTGTTATAAGCACTCTACAGGTTGAAAGATTTTTTTGGGTAGTTTGAGAAGTTTGTATGAGTACACTCATTCCATTAGCCCATTCATCTAAGGCTTTTTTCCTATCTCTTATACAATCTAAATCTAGAAGTTCAGATTTATAATTATCATGGAGTTTGAACTCTGGTGGAATACTACCTCTAGTTCCCCAATGCAACCTTTCCTCCATTTTAGGTGGTTGTCTTTTTCTATATGTGGTATCAAGTTGTTTTGTTCTTTGCCCATTTCTTTCTCCCCTATGTGGGTCAGATGTTCCTTCTTGGTAAGGAGTTGGTAATGAAATTGGTTTCATATGACTTTTTAAGGACATGTTTTCTAGTTCAGAATCAGTTTCATTGATTATTATCATATCATCCTCTTCTTTGTTAGTACAAAGTTTTTCATTATAGTGTTCTTCTATTTCTTCATTAGTTAATGTCAATAAACTGACCAATGTTTTTATTTCTCTATTTTCAAGGTCCATGAATTTTCTTTCTAATTCTTTTCTATATTCCATTAAATTGGAATTATCTCTTTATTCTTAGATTGTTCCTCATTTTTTCTTTTCTCATTTTTAGGAATTAGGGAATCTGATCTCCTTTGTGGTTCTTCTTTTAATCCTTCTAAGAGGTTATATTTATAACCTATTATTTCATTATTCTTATGTATGTTGTATACATCTTTTCTTAGTTCTGAAAATTTCTTATGCATATCTTGTTATAGTTTATTATAACTACATTCCTTATTTCCTATAGTAATTGTTTTGCATATCTATTATTTCCTGTAAATATTTTGTGTTTGATTCTTTAACTAAATCAATTTCCTCTGTTAATAATTGTACAGTTTCAAATAATGTTGTTTGATTTTTTGCTACACCTATTAGGCTTTCATTTACTTCTAAATGCATATTTTTTATTTTATCTCTAAATATTATTTTTCCCTAATATACAATCATTAATTAATGCATTTATTATTTTAACTTCATTTTCTATTTTTTTAAATTCTTTTTGGTTAGAAGTTTCTCCTTCATGGTCTATAAAAGTAAATCTTGGTATACTATTAGTTTTAATAATATTATTTTTTCTTCCTGTTATCAAGGATTTTTCTTTAATATCTAATTTTCATTTTTTTGGTATTTCAAAGTCTGTTAGTATTTGTCCAAGTTCCTTAAAAGTTTTGTCTATTTCTATAAATTCATTTTGTCCATATATTGAACTATTATGACTATTTGTTAAGGAATGTGCTACTAGATAATGTATTGAAAATAGATGATTTCCTTCTTTCATTAAATCTCTTCTTTCAAATTCATAAGCTAGACGTAATACCTCATTTAGATTTTTATCATGTATATTTATAGAAAATCTAGGATATGTTGTAAATTTTAACTTTTGGTATCCTAAATTACCATGGATCATTCCTAATAAGGCATCTTGCCTATTTATTATTCTGTTATCTAATAATACTATTTTTATTGATGTATCTATTACTTCTCTAAAATGAGTTTTTATTAATATTTGAATTCCTCCTAAATGGATGTATTCAATTTTTTTCTTTATCTTTCTGAGAAATTTCTGATAGCTTGTTTAATATAGTTTTTTTATCAATTAATGGTATATTATATCTTTATTTTGCATCTCTAATCTTAATACTCATTTCTTTATTACTTATGTCATAATAGATTTTTTTTCTAGGGAATAACTTTCTTAATAAAAATGATGGGTCTTTAAATCCATCTCATTCTTTAAGATTTAACTTTGTTTTTTTAATTGCTTCAAATTTCTTTTTACTTATTACCATTTCTTGTGAAAAACATCCTCAAATATCTTATGTTTCTATGTCTATTATTTCTTAGATTATTTTTTTTTCTTCTATTTTTTTAAACCTTAGAGGTATTTTTGATATTGAATTTTACTGTTATATTTAATCTCTTTTATGTTTTTAGGAATATTTTTGAAGATTACTTAAACCTTGGAGACATTTCTGATATTTTTCCTCTGTCACAACCAACTCATTGTTTTGCTTGTTTCTTTTAAGAAAATCTTTTGCTTTTTTTCATTTCTACCATGTTTATTGCTAAAAAAAAATTAGATAACAAAGTTATAAATTAAATGGAGAACAACTCATGTAATTCTTCTCTTATTTTTATCATAAGATTATTCAATCGATTGTTTGTTTGCTCTAACTGATATATTTATCGTTCTTCAAAAAACAAAATCTTGATTCTATATTATAATCTTTATAATCTTAGATACTATAGATCAAGATAAAGATCTACATTGATAAGAAAACACAAACTTTATAGGCATAAACTTGACATAAATCATCATAGATAAATATTTAAATTAGAAAAAATTACATTAAAGATAAATCTAAGTGAAAAAATAACACAAAAAAAATTAATTTCTTAAAGGCTTTAGAGAAAAAAAAATTGCCTAAGGTTTCTTTTATATATATATATTTGTTAAATGGTTTATTTAGTCAATTTTTAAGTTAACATACCTCTTTTTTATTTCTTAAGAAAATATTTTTAAAACCAAATTTTCATGCAATTTGTTAATGATTAAGGTGATAACAATTTAATCATTTTATTATTTTTTATAATAATTTATTTTTTGTTCTAAAAAATAACAACAAAATAATAATTGATTTATTTCATTTTTATGACTATTTTTATATATCAATTGCATAGATTATTTTGGACAAAAAATGCTTTGTATGTCTATTTATTTTTACAAATAAACATTTGAGTCGGCTTGCTTTTAAATAATATACTATAAGTCATTTAACTTTTTAAAAATAAGACAAAATTAACTACTCATTTGCAAAAAAAAAAAAAATACTTTAGAGCCCTTTATCTAATTGTATTTAAAAGAGATGTTAAATAAGTTGATAATTCTAACTCAATTCATTTAAAATAGTTCATTTAACTCATTAGTTAAAAAAAAATTCCCCTTACTTAGCTCATGAATTTAAATGAGTTACTTATTTGAGTTTATAAACAACTCACTAACTCATTTGATAAAGATATGTTAAATTAAAAATATAACAAATAAAATAAAAAATGAAAGAAGTAATCAAAATATAATTATTAATTATTAATACAAAGCTGAGAATAATACTAATATTAATCAAATTAATAAATATAAGAAATGATTTTTTAAAAATAAAATAAAAGATAAAATTAAATTAAATTAAATTTATATTAGAATATTCTAATAAATAGATAATTATATGATAAATATTAACTTAAAAAATATACATAATATAATTGAGGTTAAAAATATGATCATTGAGTAAAATTTAAAATTTAAATGTATTAATTTATAATTATATATATATATATATATATATCATTAAAAAACAAATAATCTATTTTATAAGAAAAAATTTAATTTTTTTAAAGAAAATTATGCTCATTTTATTGAATATTACTCATATTCTATTAAATATTTTTGAAATATAAATGGTATTAATTCCCAAAATATTATACTTCACTTCACATATCATAAGAAATCTTAAAAATCTAGTTTCTAAGAAATTTTATGACTATAAAAAATTATGAACATTTTGTTAATGATTGTTCAAATTAAAAAAATATATTTTTACTCATTTTTAAAATATAAATTATACTAATTCAAAAACAATTTATAAATCATTTTATATACCATTAAAAAGCTCTAAAAGTCTAGTTATTAATAAATTTTTGTTTTTAATTTCAATTTTTTATAAAAAACATTATACATATATTTACTAACGATTGTTCTAGAAACATTTTTCACTCATTTTTAAAACATAAATTATACTAATTCACAACCATTTATAAATCATTTCAGTACCATTAGAAAACTCTAGAAGTTTAATTTCCAATAAATTTTACTATTTATAATTTTGAGTATTTTATAAAGAAATTATAACCATTTTACTAATAATTGCTAAAATTCAATACAATATTTTTAATCAATT
Organism: Hippophae tibetana; assembly: GCA_037013495.1. Classification (NCBI taxonomy): domain Eukaryota; kingdom Viridiplantae; phylum Streptophyta; class Magnoliopsida; order Rosales; family Elaeagnaceae; genus Hippophae; species Hippophae tibetana. Next base: position 20,242,965 of record CM072807.1, on the reverse strand, counting down.
TTTCAAATAAAATAATATCATCTCAAAAAATATTATGAATATTCTCATAAAGTTTTAGTACCTTAAAAAAATTAAGATTTATAATTTCAAGTTTTTAATAAAAAGTTATGCTTAATCCAAATAAAACTCGATTTAAAAGGTTAAAATTTAAAAATTATGAATTAATTTTGTTTGGTAGCAAAAAATTATGAATTAGTTATAAACAAACAATATCCAATTTTCAATTTCACCAAAAGTTAGTAAGTTGGTTATAAATAATTTTTTTTCAAAATATTTTAAAATTAAAAATTTAATTCTAAAACTCAAGAATTACAAATTAAAAGTTAAAATAATTATCTATAATCTAAATGTTTAAATAATTTAAATAAATTTAACAAAAATATATAAATAAACTTTCTAACTCGGTTAACATATAAATGAATTTAACTAATCTAAATTCATTTAAAAATTAAATGAATTGAAATTAACTATAGCTCATTCTAGATGAGATTAACTTAAACAATCTTAACTAAACCAACTTGATTGACACATTTAATCTTTAAATTATATAACAATAATACAAAATTGATAAAATAAAAAATAAAAAATTATTTATTTGTTTTTTCATACCAACCATGTTGCGTTTATCCCTTTGGAGGGTATTCATACCAAGGTTGCCAAGGTATCTTTCCCAAATGAGATGGAGGTTTTCATTTTTTATTTTTTTTTTGGCTAAACGATGATACGCTGGAATGTGACACCAAAATTCACGAACATGCAACACACAGCACAAATGGTGAAATTGATTATTGTATGAAAAACGAAAATATATAAAACTTTTGACGATAATCCAGCACACAAATCAATATAAAGAAAATAAGGCATAAATCTTCATGAGTTGGTATGGTAACTTAAGAAATGGATAGTGGGTAGATCGGAAATATTTGAAGCATCGTCTATTCTTCTTCTTCTGCCTCTTCCAACCAAGTCACAAAAGGCTCCAGGGCCTTCACAAAAGTTTGCCTGTCACATTTTCCATTACATACACAGTGAAGTTATTAAGTAGGACCAAAGAAGAGTCCGTGACAAAATCACATTATACCTAAGTTGAAAACACATCTCAACTTGAGATAAATAGACTTTTCCTTAGTGAAGGATACAAATCATACCTGCCCTTGGGGTTTGTTCCTTTGCGGAACCAATGAAGAATGGTATCCTCGGCAAGCACATTCTGGTCATAGAGAGACCTCACGATCTCAGGAAACAGTTTCATCAGCTTAGCATCCTCGTAGCATTGCATTTGAACTTTGTATATCAGTTCCAGCTCAAGCTTCCCAGTGGTGCAGAAGGTGTTCAACAGTTCTGCCCATTTCTTCACCTGTACCATAACAAATAAGCTATTGTGAACCACCTATTTCAACCCACCATTTTTCCTTATAAAGAACAAGAATGAACACCGCATTACTTGAGCAACTAAGTAATAAATGGATACTTCACTCATATTTCAACAAACCTGGCGAAGAGCTGAATTAGCATTCTGCTGCTGGTTCTTTCCAGACCATTGAACTGCATCCATAATGACATCCCATAAAATTCGAACAACCTCAACGTCTGGTATTTTAGTATCTTTAACACGCTGCTTCACAGTTTCAATTACTTCAGAAATATCAGTTTCCTCTGCTATCTGAGTTGTCAAGGCAGACTTCATTTCCTTAAGCTTCACCTCAAATGTTTTCTTTTCGTTGTATTCAACCAAAGCAAGCAGCCCTTCCTTACTGAAAAAAAGAGGATAATTTTACACAGGTATAGAACAATGCAACATTAAAAATATGTATTTATCTGCTAAAAAAGTAAGTTTTACTTGATGGTTGATGACAGTGTAATAAACATGTGATATAAGGAATCAAAAATGCAAACAAAAACTGAGTGGGCACCCCAAAAGATTCAAGAAAAAGAGTTTTACTATGACACACGCAATTCAAGGAATAGAAGGTAACTGTTTTCTCAAATAGCAATAACTCACGTGAAATGCTCAGAGACAGCCTCTGGAGTTCGTCTTGCAGATGGGAAGAAGTCCAGAAGATTTTCTTCCACTTTACCCCGCTTCAAAATTGCAATCAAATCATCAAGGCTATTATCAACCAGATACTCCTTGAAGAAGTCAGTTACAAACGAAAGAACAAGTCCTTTGGCAACAAGATTGTCCTTAAGCAATGGCTGCAACACAGTTTCTGGAGGGAGACCGGAGAGCTTCTGGGAGAAGGCAAGTGCTGTGAAAATTGCTAGCTTTTTCCTTTCATTTTCCTCAAAAAGTTCCAACGACTGAAGGAATTTTTGCATGACATTTTCTAAGTTTTTTATGAGGAATGGCCTCCGCCTCAGGATCTTCTGTATATAGATAACAGAAGGTAAAATGACTTCACGTTTAGGCTCATAATCTAGTATAGAGTAGGGATGTCGCTCTCCTTCATCTGGTTTTGTAGTTCCGGGTTGTGTACGCCCCCCTGTGAAAATAACCTGCAGTTGAAACCACCAACCAAACAATTTTTAACAAGATTTACTAAGATACATGTTTGCATTCACGAAAAGTATACACACAAAAATGAGATTAAAATTTATGGGAGCGGTTTTGCCCCTAATCCAAATTGACATGTTTGTCACTATAGGCACCACATGAATTTATTCCAGCTCATTACAGTCATTAAAACACTTCCCCACACCCTGACGATATGTCAGAAAAAAGTCAAACATGCACCATTTTGGCTGAAAGATAATTAACGAGCAAAAGGTTGAATAAGACAATCAAAATTATTCCTAAAAAAGACTCAAATTTATCCATGGGAACATGAGCCTTGCCTCAAAAAAGGTGTCACCGTATCTCGAGAAGTTCAGGTCCGAGGGCTCGATGCTCTTGGCAATAAGTTCCTACATGTAGCAAAATACATTCATTACATCAACAAGTCTACAGCATTTAACGCATAGATATTCTTGCTAAGATTCAAATGAGCAGATCAAAATTACCAGATCACCAGCATTATCCAAATATATCTGGACCACAGCATCCGAAAAAGCTGCAGGGTCTAGTGGTGCTGCAATATTCCGTTTGCGGGTCTTAATCCGCGTACCACTATAAGTATAAAGAATAATCAGTCATGTAATATATAAATAGTGATATTGATAAGCAAGATAGTGATTAGCGATGGGATGATTATATGTGTAAATTTTGCACCAATGTATGGAGAGCCCAAAACAGATTACACTTCTAAAAAAGAAATGACAAAATCCCATGACATCATATTATAGAGATAAAAATGACCCGAATACGAAGAGATATTGAAAAATTTAGATGTTAAAATAAGCTCACCCGAGAGTGGGTTTCTCCTTCGAGCTGCACAAACAAAAAATAAAGATTCAGATGAGTGTTAAAAAGTAGCCAAATTGCCAGTAAATAATTACTCAAGAACAAGGACAAGTTTTTAAGCACAATATTCACAGTCCAAAAAAGGCTATTAAAAAGAGTAGTATGTAAGCATGAGCAAAGTTTTAAAAATTAAAAAGAAAAAACACTTTTTTTTCAATAGATACAATACACTTAGAGATACACAACAATCACTCACTAATGTACTAAACTACGTAAGGAGATTCAAAACCACATCCAAGAAGATATGGGACATCATCTTTACCCTATGTTACCTCAACTTTCTTATTTTGAGTGACACATCCATGTCGACACGACACCAACACAGGTGAAATACGTATTGGACGCTTGAATTTTTTTTTAGACATGGGTTTTGGAGTAGACCTTAAACATCTCCCATGGCTGCCCTAACTCTATTGAAGAAAAGAAGAGAAGAAGAGGAGGAGAGGAAGAGGCAGTGGAGTTACAGAGAAAGAAAATAAAATAAAAATTAATAAAAAGAGAGAGACTAAAGGGCAGTGGAGTTATGAGAAAGAAGAATTATTTTTTAAAAAAAAGAGACTGTAAAATTGACAACAAATCTGGAAATTCTAAATAATAAATAATAAATGTGCCTTCATTGTGGAGCCTTTTCTATTATATGAGTATTAAAAAAATAATATAAAAATGAAGATTTTAAGCTTTGCCATTCTATTCGATCACCCAAAAAAGTAATTATTTATTTACTATTATATTAGTAACATAAAAAAGAAGACAATTTTAATTATTATATAATATATTTAAAAATAATAATTTTTTTAAAGTGTCCAAGTATTCGTAACCAAAATTTGGACACTTTTTAGCCGTGTCTCATTACCCTAAAATTTTATAAGTGATGAGTAACCTCTAAACATGTACCTGCACCCGAAACTTTCATCCGAGTCCATGTAACATAACCTTTACCCAGACAAATAGGGTGGGGGAAAAGGAACACTGTTAACTAAATAAAAAAGAACTACCCGATTCAAAGTCTCCAAATATTACTAGAATATACATTCCCCCTAGAAATCAAAAGATTGCCAAAAGGCAAGATACCCACTAGAAAAGGTTTCAAACTTGAATACGGTTTAAACCTGAAGTAATGACTACAGAAAAGAAAAGAAGAAAGAAATTTGAAGAAAAAAAAAAGCACTTCCGTAAAAAATGAAGCACAATTGAAAAAATAAACGATAAAACAACATTTCTAGCCACTTAAATTTTATAATCATAATAATAGTACCGTTATGTCCAGCTCATATATTTTTACTACAAATAAAAACGTAAAACACATTTGAAAAGTACCATGTTTCTCTAAAAAGGTACACGTTAATCGTCTTATTTTATGGTAGTTCTCAAATTCTTTAAAAGGTACATATAAGTTCAATTTCAATTCATTAGAAAAAAACGCATCTATATTAACTTCATCAATTTTCAAGCATGTGTCACTATATAAGTGTTGTGATTGTAAAAATATGTGCAAATTTCTGTGATATTAATATTTTTCATTTTATTAAATGACAACACATACCTTATATTAGACACATGCATGACAAGCACGTGCAAGTACCTTTTCAAAAAATAAGAACTTAGAATGTACTATGGGTGTCCAAAAATCGGACCAAACGGAATTAAACCAAAAAACCAGACCGGTCCGAATAGTTTTATAAATGAAACAGTACGATACGATTTCTAATTTTCAAACGGTCCGGTCCGATTATACTAATTTTTAAACTGGTCAAACCAAACTGGACCGACTTTAATAATATATCAAAAAGTTTATAATTAAATCGACGTAATCAAATTTCTCTCATTCTCTCCCAACCCTACCCTAACCCTCTAGCTTTCCCTCTTCGAACCCTAAAACGGCATCTACATCCTTGCCGCCGCCTCCAACAACAACCAGCCATCCTCGCATCGCCTCCACCACCAACCAACCAACCTCACCTCGCGTCGCCTCTAATCCTGTCATCCATGGACAAAATAGGTATGTGGTTGCTGATTTGGACACCGACCACCAACATCTCCTAACATCTCTCACCAAATGCTCTGTTTCATGGCTTTCTTGCTCCTTCACAGCCAAAACAGCTCTCGACAATCTCATCCTCGTCCTTCAAAATCTCAACCTCCTCACTTTTTAACGTTAGTATTATTTGAATTCTTACGTGGGTTTTATTGATACATTCATTTTGTTGTAGCTTTTCTGATATATATTTATTTATTTATTTTTGAATTTTAGATGGGATTGGTTCGAAAAATTTCTTAGAGTTCTGGAAAAAAAATTGCCTTAACTTGGTGAAGAAGTAATTAGAATTGAAGTTATTCGCAGTTATGTTGGCAAGTTAAAGTGTTTGATCCTGTTTTTGCAGTTATGTCGGTAAGTTAGAGTTTGATCTTTTTATATTATTGGAATTATGGGATAAGTTTGAGATTTGCCCTTGTGTTCTTTGGATTAGATAGGCTCATATGATGGAATCTATGGATACTTGATTCAATTACAATGAGTTATGTATCTCAATGCATTGTTACTATTTCAAGCTGCTATTTATATTTTATAAGCTGATTTTATTGTTCCAATATTTAATGGTCTTTGTTGTATGTGAAAAACATGCTTTTATTTTCTTCATATGGTCATTTAGTGCAACTCCCAAATTCCCAATTTGTCTTGATTGTACATTATCTATAAACTTCATTGGTCCTTTATGCCTAAAAGTTTCTTTTGGTTCTTTTGTATGTTTGGGGTTTCACCGGTGATGGTAACCACAAGTATGTTTTATTGTTTCTCCTTCATGGAATATCACTTTTCAAAGTGGCTTCATCAGCCTGAATTTATTTTTAGGTTTAAAACCATTAACCAAACCAGACCAAACCGTTCGGTAACAATATTTTTAATAACCAAAAGGTCCAGTCCAATTAAATTTTTTTTACTCAAAACCAAACCAAACCGGATCGTGGACACCCCTAGAATATACCACTCAAACACAAAGATTTTATGAACAAAGAAACCTGGGCAGCCCCAGTCCAGTTTAATGCTCCAGTCAATTATAACTATTCAATTTTGAACTCCGATCAACTAATACTCATTCAATATTATTAGATTGTTATTTTTGTTGTTAAAAGTTTTACTGGTCTTATTTTATGTAATTTTCCCAAACCAATAAAGAATTTCGCAGTTGCCCAATTTTTAGCTAAAGATTTTTTTTTAATTTCAGAAAATCCATTTCCTCTTCCAACCAAGTATGGCAGAAGAAAAGAAAGCTTTAAAATATATTAACAAGATCGAGCAACTCAATGCAAAACTCAAAACCTAACAAATCCCACTAATGAAATCAAACCCTGGATCATCATAAAGAAAAAAAAAAGGCGAAAAAATCGCTTCTAACAGGGAAAAAGGGCTTCTGCAAAAAAGCAGATCTGTGAGTGGAAAACAAACGAAAAGATCGAAAAAGAACAGAAACCACAAAAAACATATCTACAAGCAGAAAAGAGAAAGAGAGAGATTACCTCATAAACAAATTGAAGAGAAATCGAAAAAGCGGCGAGTCTGAGATTCGAGCTTGAAAGGAGGTACAGAGAGATAAATATATGAGAGTAGAGTAATAAAATAACAGAGAAGAAATTTCGGTGGTGGGTTTCGATTTTCGACTGATATTTATTGAGATTCGAGAGTATTAGTTTTCGCTACACGTGTTAGTCATGTACGGTAAGAAATATATAAATAAATATTAATATTTTATATGTAATTAATTTAAACAAAAATAAAATAATCTCAAAATATAAATTATACACGTAAATACTATAAATTTTATATTTGCATATGTAATCCTTATTGATTTTTTTGGCTTTTTATCTTATTAAAATATAGATATATATTTAATTAATACAATTTTTTTAAAATAATACAAAAAGGATAAGAAATTTAATTACTCTTAATCAAAATTAAAAACAAAAAATTTATAATATAGATATGAATTAATCAAAGTTTTTATTTGGGGTGATAATTTTTATCACACACAAAAAAACAACATAAAATCCAACTTAAAAATAACATGACATGATGTCATTTTAAATTAAAAAATGGCCTAATTTGTTTGACCCTTCATTAATTAAAAACAATTCACTAACGGGACTAAATAGCACACATTTAGATTTATTGTTTATTTTTTTCAAACTACTAATATATTTTATGATTTGTTATCTCATAATGAATAAAACTTAACTTCAAAACATTTAAGAGAAAATCCTTTCTTCTCCAATTTGTTGATAATTTCACCGACCATTTAGTAAGATTTTATCTCTTACTTAGGTTCCAAGCTTGGGCCGTTCTTCCTTATAGTTTTTTATATAATCAAACTTCTCCCTAATGCAATTTGAGATTTTTATTTTGATCAATTAGTTATCTTTACTTGAGGAATTAATGTCTAATAGAACTGATGCTCTTTACTTGAGGAATTGATGCCCAATAAAACTGATGCATTCTGTTTATGAATATGAAAAACTTGAGCAAGAGGCCTCTTTGAAGCCCATCAGACTTGATTATGATGAAAGTTTACTCCATCTTTGGAATGTATAGTCACACAAGTATATATTCCTATGATTATGGTGGTGGCTTTTGTTAGAGTTAGAGGTTCTTAAACCTAGGAAATTTGTTGATTTTTTGTTAATCAAATCGCATGATCTCTAGGAACCTGTTAGTGTTGAAATGTTCTTGTTCGATTACCACGTTTGTAGCTACAAACGTGGGTTGCACATCATTATCCTTTCAATTTATGTAATGGCTTTATATAGCCAAGTTATATCATCAATAAAAGTAGGTAGTTTTACAAGGTTCTTGTTCAATTTTCTCTCGACTTCTAACATTCTAGTATCAGAGCCACGACTATTAAAACCCAGAGAGAGATGAGTGAAGAAAAGGATTTCACGTAGCCTGCCATACCACACTTCAATGGTCACTATGATCATTGGGCAATGCCCATGGAAAATCTACTAAGATTTAAGGGCTTTTGGAAGTTAGTTTAGATGGGTTATGACGAACCACAATCTAAAGCAAATCTGACAAACGATCAGCTAAGACAATTAAAGGATATAGAGCAGAAATATTAGAAAGTAACAAATTATCTGTTCCAAGCCATTGACAGAACAATTCTGGAGCAAATTTTAGAGAAATATACCTTAAAAGATATATAGGACTCAATGAAAAGGAAGTATGCAGGAAACACTAAGGTGAAGTGCACAACTCTTCAGTCATTGAGGAGAGATTGGGAGATCATGGAAATGAAGATAAGTGAGACCATAACTAAATATTTTGCTCGAGTTATGTATCTATCAAATAAGATGAGAAGCAATGATGAAAACATGAAGGATGTCATGGTTGTGGAAAAGATTCTTAGGACACTCATTGAGAAATATAACTATGTAGTCATTTCAATCGAAGAATCCAAAGATATTGATTCACTCTCAATCGATGAACTACAAAGTTCATTGCTTGTACATGAGCAAATATTCACACGGAACATCGGTGGAAGCAGTGGAGAGGAACATGCTCTAAAAATGACCATAAATGACAGAAACAAAGAAGGTCGAGGAAGCTTCAGAGGTAAAGGAAGGGGCAGCAAGGATTTAACAAAGCCACAGTGGAGTGTTATCATTATCACAAACTAGGTTACTTTCAGTATGAATGTCCCACCTGGGATAAACATGCAAATTATGCCAAGCAAGATGAGCAAGAGGAGATGTTATTAATGGCCTATGCTGAAGATATCTGAACAAGCAGAGAAGAACTATAGTTCTTAGACTCAGGATGTAGCAACCATATATGTGGTAATAAAGTGCTATTTGTTGAATTAACTGAATCCTTTCAACACGCAGTGAAGTTAGGCAATAGCATCATAATGGAAGTATCAGGGAAAGGTAAAATCAAGCTGGAGGTAAATGGAGTCAACTACATCATTGGTGATGTATTCTATGTGCCTGAACTGAAAAAAATCTCTTAAGCATATGACAACTATAGGAGAAAGGCTTAGCAATCCTCATTCAATCTGGGGAATGCAAGATATATCATCCACACAAAAGAGTTATCATCCAATCCGAGATGATAACTAATTGGATGTTTGTCTTGACAACAAGAATTCAACCAACCATGCCCAATTCTAACTTAGAAATCTGCTTTAAGACTACAACCCATGATCTTACTCATCTTTGGCATTATATATTTGGTCATATCGGTAACACAGGACTGTAAACCCTACAACAAAAGAAAATGGTCTATGGGTTACCAGAGCTCTCAACCTCAGATGTTTTGTGTGTTGATTACCTAAAAGGCAAACAACATCAAGAACCTATGCCCAAAAATAGCACCTGGAGGGAAACTCAGAGGCTATAACTCATTCATGTTGATTTATGTGGTCCAATTTCTCCAAATTCAAATAGTGGAAAGAAGTATGTGCTATGTTTAATTGATGATTATAGTCGAAAAGCTTGGTCTTATTATCTGAATGAGAAGTCAAAGACACTTGCTACTTTTAAGATCTTCAAAATACTTATTGAAAATGAAACTGACTTATCCGTTAAATGTCTTATTATAGACCGAGAAGGAGAGTTCACATCGAGAGAATTCACCAACTTCTGCAAGGAAAATGGAATGAGAAGATAGTTTATCACTACATACATTCCTCAGTATAATGGAGTGGCAGAAAGAATCGCACAATAATGAATTTAGTAAGATGCATGCTATCTGAGAAGGGAATTCCAAAGACTTTTTGGCCCGAAGTAGTGAAATGGGTTGTATATGTGCTGAACAGGTGCCCCATAGTAGCTTTGAAGGACACAACACCAAAAGAAGCTTGGAGTGGTGTCAAGCCATCAGTTAAACATATAAGAGTCTTTGGATGCATGTGTCATGTGCATATACTTGATGTAAAGAGAACAAAACTGGAGAATAAAAGTAGAAGTGGTATTTTCTTGGGGATAAGTGATGAATCAAAAGGATATATATAGAATATATGATCCTGTAACAAAAAAGATAATGACCAGTAAAGATGTTGTATTTGAAGAGAAAAGACAGTATGATTGGGATATGCATCATGAACAGCAGGCATCAGATACCTTAAAATGGGGAGACAATGAGGATGGCATACTTTAAGATCCAAATGATAATGAAGAGGAAAATGTTGCTGTAAAAATTAAAGATAATGTTGGTGTGAATCCAGTTGTGACAATTGAAAATCCAATGGTAACTGGTTCAAACTTAGAAGAAAAAGAACGAAATAGGAGGCCATCATTTTGGATGGAGGATTATATGAGTGGAAAAGGATTCTTAGGAAGTGAAATTGATGACAACTTTACACACTTTGCTCTATTTGCAAAAACAGATACTATAAGTTTTGAAGGAGCTATGAAGAATGAAGATTGGGTGGAAGCAATGAAGTTTGAAATCAACTCCATAGCAAAAAAATGAAACATGGTTTCTCACTGATTTACCAGAGGGAACAAAATGAATTGGAGTCAAGTGGATCTACAAGACAAAATTGAATGAACATGGGCAGTTAGATAAGTTTAATTTAAAGCTCGATTGGTTGCTAACGGATATGTGCAAGAATATGAGATTGATTATTCAGAAGTCTTTGCACCAGTGGCGTGGATAGACACAGTCAGAATCATTCTTGCTCCTGCTGCTCACAAAAGTTAGAAGGTGTATCAACTTGATGTCAAATCTACCTTCTTGCATGGTGAATTCATGGAAGACGTGTATGTCAAGCAACCAAAAGGTTTTGAGAAGAAAGATGAGCCCAACAAAGTCTACAAACTAAGAAATGCCTTATATGGACTGAAACAAGCTCCTCGAGCTTGGTTTAGTCGTAGTGAAACCTATTTCTTAAGGGATGGATTTAAGAATTGCCCAAGTGAGTAGACATTATTAGTCAAAACCAATACCCAAGGTAACTTGTTGATTGTAATTTTGTATATAGATGACTTAAGTTACACTGGGGATGATGATGACATGCTAAGAAAGTTCAGGGACTTAGTGATGAAGGAGTTTGATATGAAAAATTCAGGAAAAATGAGATACTTTCTGGGAATAGAAGTACAACAACTACAGGATGGCATCTTTATCAACCGAAGGAAATACGCAATGGAAATACTTAGGAGGTTTCACATGGAAGAAAGTAATGCAATACTAAATCCTTTAGTTCTAGGGTTCAGAATTTCAAAGGATGAGACGGAAATAAAATAGATGACACCTTTTATAAATAGCTTGTTGGGAGCTTAATGTATTTAACCTCCACTCGTCTAGACCTAGTATATGCAATATTATGATTGCTAGATACATGTCTCTACCTACAAAACTTCATCTAATGGCGGCAAAAATAGTATTAAGATATGTGAAAGGGATTGTTAACTTTGGTATTTTGTACAAGAAGGACGCAAATGGTGTTTTGACTGTATACACTGATAGTGACTATGCAGGATGCTTGGAAGACAGGAAGAGCACTTTAGGTTATGCATTCATAATGAACTTAGGGGCAGTGGCGTGGTCATATCTAAGAAGTAGCCAATTGTAACCCTATCTACAACAGAAGTAGAATTTGTGACAGTTGCAACATGTGCATGTCAAGCAATATAGATGAAAAGAATTCTAAAAATGCTTGGTCATGAAGGTGATAAATGCACAACTATTTTCTGTGACAACAACTCAACTATCAAGCTATCCAAAAATGCAATAATGCATGGGAGAAGTAAACATATTGAAATATGTTTCCATTTCTTAAGAGACTTGTCCAAAGAAGGAATGATCCAACTAGTTCAGTATGACTCATAGGAACAAATTGTAGATATTCTAACAAAATCATTAAAGCTCACTACTACAGAAATAGGCATTAAAATCGATTCGCTAAACCGACTTTAAATTTAGCAACTTAAAATGTAAAGTCGGTTCATTGTGTGAACCGACTTTACCCGTACATTTTATGATTTGTTTTTATTTTTATTTTCATTTTTCGTATTATTCAATATACACTACTACAAAAAAAGGGTATTTAAGTCGCTGCGTAAAGTCGGGTAATACATTATAAGTTTAAAATTAGACTCATTAGGTTAAAATTTAAATGATATAAAATAAAATACGAAAATATTATAACATAAACAAATTAAAAACTCTAAATTACACCGGTACATTTAACTATGGAAGGGAAAGTAGAGGCTCAAACCAATGTGGTCCCCATCTCAACGGTGAGATGATCCTCCCACCTGGTTGCGTAGATCTTACTACGAGACGGTGGCACTAGCATCTTTCCATTTAGAAGGAGAAGCTCAGTTATGGTACCAGTAAGCAGTAGCTAATAGCCTCGTACAAGAACCAAAAGAAACAAGCTAAAGATGAATTTACGGAAGGTATTGAGACAAGTTATAATCCTACTCAGTTTTTTATTCTTTTGGAGAGCTCAATAATGTGCAGCAGTTTGGCAGTGTGCATAACTACAAATCAAAATTTGATCAACTCCTAGTTAAGGTTGGGACTTGAAAAACTTACCCATGAAATGAAAGTGAGCTATTATTAGGTTGAAAAGTATCAAGACAGAAGCTTTTACTGTAAAGACCAACCAATCAATGGAATCAAATTTTAAGTGGTTTTCATTTAATATTTGGGCAAAGCCTTTACAGTGAATGTGCAACCGCTTCATAACCTAAGACCCAAACTTCTAGAGTCCTATTTTAGCAACAAAAAACTCTAATAATAGACTCCATGCTTCATCATGCCTTAGTTCATTTTGTTCATCTTCAACAAAGCATTTAAAAGATGAAGCCAGTATTAGAGCAAAGAACAATAAAAAACCTATTTACGGTTCAAGCAATTCCAAAAATCAGTAGTGTTCGCATCACATTCAAGCACCCCAAAAAAGAAGAAGGAATGGATAGCTTGTTATGGAGGAAATAAGCCCTTAAACATGTACCATATCCAAACATTTTTTTTTAAAGAAGCATATAGCCAAGAAAACAAATAGAACAGAAAAAGAAAAAGAAAAAGGTAAAAAAAATAAGGGCATATAATAAGAGATGCAAAAAATGCTCGAAGTTTACAACATGCTTCAATTATTCTAGAGTTTCAATCCGGGAAAAAAAATTATTATCAAATGAAAATGTAATTTGTAACCCAACAGTAGTATATGTATCAATATGATATGAAAATTGACATAATTATATAACCAGACAGCGCCAAAGAAGCTAATTGGTGGCATAACATTATAATCCACACAATCCATTAAATTATAACCAGTTGAAAGCAGCAAACGAGAGAGAGAAAGATACTTCCGCTTGAATATCACGATCACCTGCAAAAACAACAACTTCATAACAAAAGCACCAACTTGATTAAGCAAATTCAATTCGTCCACTCAAAGAAAGAAAGAATCAAAACTAACCATCAACCAATTTAAAAGAACACTAACAAGACGACGATAAGAGGCTGTAAATTACCATATCATGGTCATAAACATAATCACCATAAGGCGTAATCACCAATATATATTCCATAAATTCCAAAATAAGTAAAATTTCACCCAACCTTTTCGACCCATCATCAGAAACATCAAGAAAAAAGAAAAATATCCTTGTTCCTCCAAAACAACAAAAATCCATATACCCAAATAGTCAAATACCAATACAGTAACGATGAAACGGCCCCTCGATCAGTTAAAACCATGGAAACATTCACTTCTTCAAGCTACCACGAACACCAGGGCGGGGTTTAGAAGCGTCACTCGATTGGGAAGCATGACGATTCACGATCTGAGCCTCGTCAAAGGGGATCTTGGGGTGGCGAGCATCGTGATGAATCTGCATGGACTTGACATCAGGGACAGTAGTTTTGCAGTGGGGACACTCGTACTTGGCGTGACCACCCTTCTCGATACCAGACCGATCGGCCAAGCCAGCCTTTCCACCACCGCGGTTCGTGGTGGCCGCGTCAACCTTAGCTTGGATGTCCTTAGCTGTGTGTTTCTTGGGCTTTGCTTTGCCTGTCATGGTAATCTATACGGACAATTGAAGAGTTTTATCTTTGGAGATTGACCGGATTTCTGAGACTTAAAAACAAAGGCCGAGAACACGGTACAATAAGAAACCCTCAACCAAGACAAAATAGACAGGGGTCATTGGGGAATGGCCAATGGGAGTGTTGGTTGAATTTATAAACTCGTCCATTTTGTAAGCGGTTGGGTAAATTTTAATTAAAAATGTGCACTTTGATTTTCTTTTCATAAAAATAGAAACATTTTAGCCCATTTTTTCATATATCTATTTATTTTTACATTGTTAATTTTTATATGAGTTAAACTTACGCGGGGATAATTTTATGATAAAGATGTAATAATAAAATAGAGTATGAGAATTAATACAAGAGATTTGTATTTTATAGTAGGAGATAAGATAAATACGAAGATTATATTCACCATTTCTTTTTTGAAAATTATATATATATATAATTAATATTGTTAATTTTTGATAAATTTAATTATATTTAAATTTAAATTAATCATAAATAATAATCATATATTTTATATTTCATTATATTTTTATTCTACAAAAATATCAATAATTTTTCTTTTATACAAATTATTTAAATTATAAAAATATAAAATCTTATAATTATTTTATAATATAGTATTATTATTTCAAATTAGTTTGTAATAAGATTCTATCAATATTGTTTAAATACAAAATGATTATGCATTTATTGTTACACATATTTTATTTTTCTTGTTTTCATATAAATATTGTTTATTTTTTATTCTTTTTTGACTCAAAATTATATTTTCTTTCTTTTACAAAATATTTATTATTAGCTTTACTTTTATTATAATTTTTCCTTTATAATAAATTAAAAACTTTAAAAAATAATAAATGATATTTTAAAATTTTATATATATCTTCGTTACTCTTCTGAATGTCTTCGTTACCTATTAAAAATCTTTGATTTGTTCTTGCAAGAATTTTATACATATCATTGGACTATTCTTTAACAACGTTGAAAATTTTATCTCTTTGTTATTGTTGGAGATATTTATCTAGCCCGGTTTGTAATTGGCCTATAAATCTTGAGACAATAGCTATAGTTGCCATTTTATTCGAAGATTTATTGAACTTTACAACTATAGCATAGATTAACATATTTTTAATAACTCAATGGTTTGATAGTCAAAAAGACCATCAATATCCCATTCTTGTAATTGCTTTCACGATAATAAGGTTTAGATTGGTAAACCAAAATTGGAGTTACCATTTTATTGACTTCTAAACTTTTATCATCATTCAACTGATTTAGTACTTTTAGTACTTCTTCTACTTGAGCTTCATACATAGTGTTAATGTCCTGTTCTTTCATCATTTTAATGAATTGAGATTTATCTTTTTACTCTAGTTTTGATAGAGTTATAAAATTCTTTTAAGAATTCTTTGTCATCAATTTTCTTGAATCTTGTTAGATCTAGGAATGGTTTGAAAAACGAATATTTGACTACACCTTTTATGCGTGATTTTGATGAAAAGGGTAATGGGTTTGTGCTTAATGATTGAGGAGTTGGGATAGGTGATTCGATTCTAGTAAGTTGGCTACCAACAGATTGTAAATACATATTGATGTAATTAGCTTGTTCAAGAACTTGGTTTACTACACCATAAGTGGTTGGATGATTTGGGTTTATGGAACCTTGTTTATATGAAACAACTAAACAACAATCAATTATTTTAACTATGATTTTTGGTGAATGTATGGTCATTACTTTATGACTAGAAGGGATATTGAACTGCTTATGAACCTTTTCAAGGTTTATATGGAATAGATTTAACAACTTGGGATTCAGTTTATGAAAATTTTATGGGTAGGTATTATTCCCATCAAAAGATTACTGATCTAAGGACGAAGATAGCAACGTTTTCTCAAATGGATTAAGAGCCCTTTCATGAAGCTTAGGAAAGATTCAAACTCATTTTCATTCAATGTCCTCATCATAGGTTTCCATTACAGCTACATAACCAATTCTTTTATGATGGATTGACATTGTAGAGTCAATACATAGTTGATAATGCAGTTGGAGGTACTGTGGGAGAAAAGACTGAGGAGGAAACATATAATCTTTATGAGCTGTTAGGTTCTAATTCCTAACCAAGAAGTACTAGAAGGAGAGAAGGACTCAATAAAGTTGGCTTCGATAATGAGATGACCTTGCAACTTGCTAAATTGACTAAGCAAGTGCAACTTCTCACTACCCACCAAATGCCAAATCAAGATGTGTGTGAAATGTGTTTTTCAATTGGGCATGATGCTCGTAATTGTTTATATACTTGTGATTCTAGTGTGAATGCCATGGAGGAAGTCAAATCTTTACAAAGGTATCATCCAAACACCTATAATCATCCTAACCATCATTGGAAACAAAACTTTACCAAGCCTACACCCAATGTCAAACATTAAGCCCAAATAAAAACCACCCTTAAACACCAAATCAATCTTTTAAGCTAACCTTAGAGGATAGCTTGAATTCTTTTATTCAAGTTAGTCATGACAACCAATTGATGAATAATCAAAGGTTGAACACCATAGAGGCTTCAATTAAAATGATTGAATCTAATGTTGGGCAGCTAGTTGAACAAATGCATAGGTAAGAACCAAAAAAGTTGCTCAGTCAACCCGAACAAGTGAAGAATGTAAGAACCCTTCGAAGTGGTAAGGTATTCTATACTAGTTTACTTGAAATCTCTAAAGATCTATATTGTAGTTCAGGTAACAAAGAAGGTGATATTCTAGTCTCGTAAAAAGGAGAAAAAAGTGTTAAATTTGGCAAGCCTTCTAAAACACTCATTGGGGAGTCATCTGATATCCCCAAAATTCAAAAGACAACAGAACCACACCAACTGTAAGTACCTTTACCACACCGGATGAAAGAATCCAAACAAGATAAGAAATTCTACGATATTTTTAATATGCTTTCAAAAGTAATTATCAATTTACCATTATTAAAAGTGATCATGAATGTACCCTTCTATGCTAAGTTTTTCAAAGAGTTGAACACTAAGAAAATGAGGTATGAACTGAATGAGGGAGTAGTAGTATCAGAAATATCTAGCGTTGTACTTCATCACAAACTTCCCCCTAAGTTGAAATACCTTGGAAGTTTTATCATAAACATAACTATGAGGGATGAAAAGGTCACTAAAGCAATGCTTGATTTAGGTGTTAGTATAAACTTGATGCCCTATTCTATATTCTTACAACTCAATTTAGGAGATTTAAAACCCCCAACTATGTCCCTTCAACTTACAGATAGATCTCTTAAGTATCCAAAGGGAATAGTTAAGGATGTGTTGGTACAGGTAGACAAACTGATAATACATGTTGACTTGTGGTTTTGGATATGCAAGAAAATCCAACCTTGCACAGAGAGCACACAATACTACTTGGTAGACCATTTATGGTAACTACTAAGACTATTATTGATGTCCAAGATGGAAATTTGACAATGATAGTCTTAAGAAAGACTGTTCATTTTAAAGTTTTTTATTCTTCACATTTTCCTTCTATTTTTTCCATCGATAAAATATTCGATGTTGACCCTTTGGATAATCTTGTCTAAAGCACCTTTTCCCAAACCAGAATAGAAAACAAACTTGAAATTTTTCTTACACTTAGAGAGGTTGAAGAAGATTCAGATGAGTAAACTAAGGGGTACCTTGAACAATTAGATAGTGATGAACTAATGACAAAATCCAGTACACTTTTAAGTTTACTCAGTTCCCTATCTAGTAAAAAGGCTAGACCACCTAAACTTGAACTCAAAGACTTACTTGAGCACTTAAAATATATGTTTTTAGGAAAAAGGAGAAACTTATCTAGTGATAATTTTTTCAACCTTGACCAAAACCCAAGAAAAAGAACTTATAAAAGTTCTTAAGAAGTTTAAGAAAGCTATAGGTTTGAGTATCGGGGATATAAGAGGCATTAGTCCTATGATGTGTATGCATAAGATCAACTTGGAGGATGGTGCTAAACTCGTACGAGAGGCCCAAAGAAGACTAAACCTAAACATGTAAGAGGTAGTTAAGAAAGAAATTCTTAAACTATTAAAAGAAGGAACTATCTACCCTATTGTCGATAGTAAGTAGGTTAGTCAAGTGCTTGTGATACCTAAGAAATTTGGGATAACAGTTGTTAAAAATGAAAAAAAGTGAATTAGTGCCAACTAGAATAATCACTCGATGAAGGATGTGTATAGATTTCAGGAAACTAAATTTATATACTAAAAAAGATCACTTTCCTCTTCCATTCATTGATCAAATGTTGGAAAGATTCGTTAGGCACGTATTTTAGTATTTTCTAGATGGATTGTCTGGATATTATTAAGTTCCCATAGCACCTGAAGATCAGGAAAAGCCACATTTACATATTCTTTTGGTACATTTTCTTTTCAAAGAATGCCATTTGGGTTATGCAATGCCCCCGCCATGTTCCAGAGATGCATGATGTCTATCTTCTAGGACATGTTGGAAAAATTCATTGATATTTTCATGGAAGATTTCTTTGTCCTTGGAAACTCATTTGATGATTGCTTACATAAATTGACTTTGGTTTTGGAAAGATGCATTGAATGCAATCTAACCCTTGGTTGGGAGAAAAGTCATTTATGGTTCAACAAGAGATAATGTTAGGACATATAATTTCAAACAAAGGTATTGAAGTTAATAAGGCAAAAGTTGAACTGATTTCCAAACTACCTCCCCCTACATCTATTAAGGGGATAAGAAGCTTCTTAGGAAATGCAGGATTTTACAGACAATTTATCAAAAATTTCTCTAAAATAAGTTATCTTTTATGTAACCTGTTATTAAAAGATGTTTATTTTGATTTCAACGATGATTGCCTCATTGCCTTTAATACCTTGAAGGAGAAACTAACATCTACCTATATTATTATGGCACCAAACTGGTCTTTAACCTTTGAAATAACGTGTGACACTTTTGATTTAAAGTAGTGCCCTTTTATTTGTTGTTATAATCGCCCGGTAGTTAGAGTGAAACTCTATTTCAAAATTTTTATAAGAACTATTATTCGAAAATGTATCAATAATATACTTTCAGTGATGGTTTTAAAACTTTAAAGTTAGCACTTGGATAATTAAATTCTTAAGTTTAATTTGGATATCTTGAATAAAGTTTAAAATTTCTAACCCTACCAAAGGTGACATTTAAATGGTTCATTTTCAATCTCTTAAAAAAATTAATTTAATTAACTAAATTAATATTGATGCTACCTATAGGGATTAATTGATTTGTTTAATTAACAAAAAATATCTAACCTCACTAAAGGTGTTATTCATATAAAAAAGAGATAATCAATAAATATCAATTTATATCTTTAATAATCTAAATAATATAAGCAAGAATAATTATATTAATTATTATATCCATAAATACTTCACTACTATAAATGATAAAAAAAATTGCATAAATGTTTATTTTTATGCTATTAGATTAGGAAACACAAAAACCAAAATATCGTGACAAGATATTTAGGATTTAATTTTGTTTTTAAGTTTTTGAATAATAAATTAAAAACCACATATATTCCTTCTTTAGATAGACTTTTAGAGTATACGAATCATTTTCTATGAAATGATTCATGCACTTGCGAGAGTCTTACAAATATAAAACTAAATTATTTGCAGGATCGACATTACCGATTTTGCTCATAAGCTCTTCCACTATTTGTGCACCTTAATTTGATGGATCTAATTATCTATAAGGCTTTCTAACCATACTTCTTATGTTACCCATTATACACAAAGAATGGTTGTACATGTGATTGAAAAATCTATTAAGTTTGTGTCTGTCTATCATCGTTATGGTATGAAAGGTCATATTAAGCCTAAGTGTAGATTTTTGACAAATTCTCCTATATGTAATAATACTTTCCATGATTCGTATAGTAGGACTAATAACAATTTTCCATCTATGCATATTGCATTGTATTTTAGGATGAATGCAAATTATGGTAACATGTTCAAAAATCCTACTAAAAAGCATGAAGTTGTTGGCTTAAAGAGCCAAGTGAAATTCAATGCATTTAATTCTAAGACTAATTATCATTATCCTACCATATATGTTGGCATTGGTATATTTTTGGACATACCTTTAGATTTTTCATTCATCCTAAATCGGTAACATGTTCAAAAATCATGCTAGAAAACGTGAAGTTGTTGGCTCAAAGAGACAAGTGAAATTCAATGCACTTATTCTAAGACTAATTATCATTATCCTACCATACATGTAACATCTTCATTTAAAATGAATGAAAAATATAAAGGTAATTCCAAGAATATGCCAAAGAAAACTAAGATAGTTGATTTCCAACCCAAAGATATAAAGAAACTAAAATTCAAGAAAGTTTAAGTTAGGAAATATTATTTTTATTTGGTCACTTGATAGTCATTCTTTATTGTTTAAGTAGTATACTATTGTTTGAGTGGTTAATTAACCTTTGGTGAACATCTTTATTTTGTTTGTTTGTTTTAATTTTTATTGATGTTTCTTTAGTTAGAAAAAAAGAGAAAATCGACTACTTTAACAATGACATGGACATTATATTCTCTTGTTTTAAAAATATAATATCATAATTTTTTATGCTTCTTTATTTAGTTAATCCATCAAACATTGGTAGTTGTGTTTGATTGATTATTAAGCTTATTTGATTTATGATATTTTAATAAAATGTTCTTATAAATTCTTCTTTATTTTCATTATTGGATTGTTAGATCAAATAATTGTATATGACATATCATAGTTATTTGGTTTGATTATTAAGCTTTAAAGAAACTATCTTTATTGAACTTGTGTTTTAAACTAATTATTCTAGGGTTGCTAGTTAATTTCGATTTATATGATAATTTGTTAAATCATCTAGTTAAGATTTTTCATTATTGAATTTGCTCTAGGACACACATTTGCACTTTGTGGTATTGTGCTAACTTTTTAGGTGTTAGTTATACAAATTTGGTTAACTCATGTGAGTCGAGTTCATCGGAATGTTGATTTGGATATGAACATATTTCTTGTAGAGACTATAATGAAAGCAACAACTTATAAGTAAATTATTTGAGGGTATTACATTGGTGGGTAATTTGAGTCCTAACTTTGTAATTAGACCTTATTTTCATAATGGATAGTTAGGTGAATTGGTAGTTTTCCTCTTAGGTCATTGGTATGGCTTATGTTGTTTCCATAAAAAAATCTCATGTGTCAATCTTTATATTTCTACATTAATTTATATACATGCGATTGCATTTCCGGTTGTTCTATGAATTTTTAATTTTTTATACTTTCGCTTATTATCTTTTCACAACTTTTTGTAGCTAAGACGATTTGTAACTAAACAAATCTTTTTTCTCTCACCCGAGACCAGGTAGATTGATACTCGATTGATCTTCCTCGATCATTCGAGATACTACTCGATTGATCGTACAACTTTATACTATATGTTCTCTCACCCGATATGTTTTCGTTAAAACTCGATAGTTTCTTAAGCTTGAAAATATTCTTAAAATATATATCTAGAAACTAAAATTATATATGTATGTTTTCTTCATAAATGTTGCGAACACTCATATAAACCTTACAATTGTGATTAAATTATGTCATGTAAGCTAATTAGTTTTAATTATCTGATGTTAAAAAACTTAATTATTGTTATTTAGATGACATCGTAGAAATTAATTATAAAATATTAATTGTCTAAATGTGATAAATAATATGTGTATCAGATAAATAAAGTTTAGATATTTTGGTCTAAGGATACTTAAAATGTATTTAGCAAAAAAATTAACTATATAACAATAATAATGGATTTGGTTATCATCATTATAATTTAGTCAATTTTATTCATTTTTATCAAATCTAAATGACTTTGTTTGAGTCTTGTGTTTTTTTGGACATATTTAGTCTATTTTCTTACATGTGGTCGATTATGATCTATTTGGTATATTTTTGTCAATTTTGATCGATTTTAGCCAATTTTATTCGACATTTGGTCCATTTGATACAAATTCTTTGTTTTTTTTATTAATAAACCTCATTGAAATACATGCTAATAAATTCAACATTAATTGTACAAGTAACAATGGAGGGTGATAATTTGTGTGGCATAAAAATGAAACAGTAAGCTCTACACTTACTCGTAAGTTGCTGTTCCCTCATTTACTCATTATTTTTTCTTCAATTTTTTAGCCTTTTATGTTTATGGGTGAGAATATATAGGAACAGATAATAAGAAATATTGGATTTATTTTATTGTTACTACTTTAATTTAAAATCAGTAGGTCAAAATACTAATTTATTATATTTTTATTTTCATAATGGGTAATAATTTAATTATATAATAATAACAATGAATTTGGTCATTGTTATTATAATTAAATAGATTTTAATTACTAATTGTCAAGTCTAATCTACTTTACTTAATTATGATATTTTTGGGTTATATCTTGTTTATTTCTTGTATGTGGTGGGATGTGGTCTATTTTGGTATGTTTTGGTAGATTTTGATTTCTTTTTACTAATAAATCCAACGATCTAACAATTCTCATAAAAAAAATTTGAAAGCTTAAAAACTCAGGATACGAATAGTTCCCAAACCAGTTTTTAATTCATTACAAAAAATCTATAACAATCTTAAACAACAAATGCCATTAATGTAAAACATAAAATTTTCACACAATAAACAATGCAGTATAAATGTAAATCGTACCTTTTATTGCTGAGATCTTCAAACATAACTCAAAATTTTCTCTTTTATCTCTCCAATGAATGAAGCTTGATACACTTTAACTCTTCAACAATCCTAAACTGATGTTATCTTTAACTCACCCTAAGTTGTAGTTGATGAGAGATATGAAGGTGATAGAATAAAAAAAGAGCGGGAGCCAGAGAAGGAAGGGGTAAAAGTCAGAATAATATCATTTCTGCAATTCTTTTTCTTTGAAAAAATTGTTTACCTGCAACTTATTTTAACAAATACAAAGAGGCTATTTTTAAATTTTAATACAAATTAAAGTACTCATTTATAAACTTTGCACCCAACGTTATAGCTAAGAAGCAGATTTCAGGCTACCTTGACTTGCAAAACAGTTTCCAGTATACTTATACTATAAGTCTTTACCCATATGATAGTTGAAAGTGCTTATTTTAGACAAAATCCCCCTTTATTTCATATCATTGCTTAAAATTTGAGGTTGAAGCAAGTTATTCAACCAAGATCAATTTATAATTCCACAATTAATATGATATGTAATTATTGATGAAGAAAATTGAACCCAAATATACTTATCTTTCAATTGCATGCCACATTAATTAGTTTTCATTAGAGAACAACTTGATATACAAACACTTTTTGAAGCCTTAGAGTTTACGAAGGAAGCTAAGTAAAATGCAAAAATATAACTAGAATAAATTAACAAAAATATTACTTAAATATTAAAAAAGTTAAAAACCTAATATCTAAATTTGTTGAGTTATAAATATAGAACTAAAGTACCATAAGTATTATAAACATATTATCTATATAACATGAATGATACTTTTATAATGTTATGGAGTTATAAATATATCATCGAATTAACATAAATTGTAAAATATTAATATTTTTATAATACTTAACTAACTCATATCTATCATGTTTAACATACTTATCTAGGATATGTTTATATAGAATTGAATAAGAACAAATATCATTAAAAAAAAGGAAGAAAAATTAGTTCTATTTAAAAAAAAAAAACTCACTATATTCCTTTTAAAAAAAACAAAATGACATATTATATAAATAGGATTCAAATTTGGGTGGGTAATGGTGGAGAAGTCATACCCGTACATGACCACAAATTAATCCCCCAGAAAGTTTAATTCTACTTGATCAGTTATTCAGTTGAACCAATCGAGGAGTAGATGATATTTCCCATTAATTCATGTACTTCTCAGTTTGAGTGTATTATTTCCCACTAATTCTTTTCTGTTTGTTACTCTTATATATATGGTTGTACCTAAGGACATTTAACGACAAAAATTCCAAAAAATAGAGAGATGCCTGGACAATCATGTAAGAACTTAACAACTAAATAGTTTAGCAGAGATGCCCAACAACTTCTGAAAATTAATTCATACCAAGCATCAGAAGCTTACAATATCAAAACAGATTAGCAGAGATGCCCAACAACTTCTGAAAGTTCAATAACTAATGCTAGGGCAGAAAATTACAAAGCAATGAGACATCACTTCTGTCTGTCACAAACAAATTCAGTTGTTCGGTACGGAGGAACAATAATAACAGCTGGTTGTTTCGTCACAGCGGTCAAAATGTCAGCGTAACCCACAACTCCAACCAATACATCATCACTATCATCCTCAACAACCCACACTTGGGTTGCCCTGTGAGACAGCATCTGAGCCATGACTGCAGCCAATGAGTTTGTAACCTTACAAGTCAAGGGTGCACTTCTGCCCCGGTACATGTTCCTACTAGGACTGAAAGTTGAGCTTGCGGGATTGAACCCAATACTACGGCTGCTGAAACTTCTTAGTCTCCTAGAACCACTGCCATTAACTAGATTGTTGTTTCCAATAATTTCATTTGCATAGAAATCTGGTAGTTCCCTTGAAGCCACATTATCCTCAACTCCCATCACAAATTGTCCAGCTGAAATATTTTCTAAGGCCCATGCCACGGCTAAGTAATCGCATTTCCATAGCTTGCATGCAGAGATCTCCCCGATAATCTTGTTCTGACCATCCACTGTTTTCTCTACGACTGCAACTGCAATAGGGTCTGTAGGAAGTTTCCGAGTGACTTCAATGGCTGGGGAAGAAGCATCAACAGTGTGGTAGTTTGGATTAATGATTCCAAGATATGAAATAGATGAAAGAGGCAAAGGGGCTAGGGCTCCTAGACAACCTATGAGGAAACGGATAACATCTTCTCTTGAGAGGCAGCAAAACTTGTCTTGAGAGATTATTGTGGTAGACGATGAAGGTCTATTTGAATCAATGAGAGGATTACTATTGCAGCTGGCACAAGAAGTGTCAATGTTCTTCAGCCACTTACCGTTGTATAGGATCGAAAAACGTTTGCTCATGCCTTTCCATCCACCACTATTAATGACAAGAAGACGCTTCACACCTTGCTTCATGATCTCTAGTGCATCGATTAATCTTTTGCAACACAAACATTATAATAATATCAGTAAAAAGTTTATTTAAAATAAAAAAAACCATAAAATATGCATCTGATATTGAAAATACATTTCGAAACATGCCACCAAAACCTCAACTCTTCCCCTAGATTTTCAGATCATAGCAAAAATGTAGGTCATGTATCTTTGACTGAATTGGAGAGATCACAAATGGCATGACCAAATGCAGGTCGGCCCAACGGCCAGGTCATATAAGCAGCCCGAGTTTTTTTTATTTAATTTTTAAAATTTTAAATAGAATAATAAAAATAAATTTTTTTTTTCGTTAATTACTTTTCCATTAAAGTGTAAGGAGACGCATTTATCACTACATGATTCAGACATATTCCACACGATTATTACACGACCAAAAGACGAACGGAGTAAAATTTATTACTACATGCTTTATAAATTTAAAGTCATTATTTTTTATTATTATAAATAATTTAGTTAAAAAAAATTATCTTAATTTTTTATTATATCAGTCAATAGTACAAAGACAACAAAAACTAAGAATCACACGAGCATGATACAACAAGATTATCAAGTCTAATATAATTTAATCTAACTTAACGAGAGACAGGAAATGAACATTTTTAAATAACATGTGTATACTACCTCATGATATGAAGTAAAAGACACTTTTTTATCTGACTTAATTTTATATTTTTCATATTAATTATACCATTCTTATTTTTATTTTTAGTAACTATACTTAATTCATAAACATTCAATATTTTTTCCATAATGATCATAATTTTTATTATTGTATAACTAGTCAAGCTAATGTATTTTGCACAAGTTATTTACTTAATTGATAAAAAAATTAAGACTTAAAAAGTTAATAAATTGGAAAAATAATTATCTTACTTAAAATAAATAACTTGTATAAAAAATATAAATAATGGTAATATAATAATTTTTTCATATTTTAGGCTTTTAACTACTAATAATTTATTTTTAATTGATAAAAGAAATAAGACTTAAGATAATTAATTGAGAAAATGATAATTATTTATGTTATTTAATATTAGTAATCTTTCATATAAAAATAAAAGATAAATAATTTTAATATAGATAATGGTCAATATTTAACTACTAATAATTTATTACTTAATTGTTAAAAAATTAAAACGTAAGATAATTAACCGAAAGAATAATAATTTTTTATATTACTTAAGATAAATAGCATGGTATTAAAAAAGGATAAATAATTATAATATAAATAATTGTCAATATTATAACTACTATTAATTTATTACTTAATTTATATTATTTAATTGATATAAAAAGGTAAGACTTAAGGTAATTAAACCATAAAGTAATAATTGGTTATGTTATCTAAGATAAATAAACTTGTATAAAAAAAACATAAATAATTTCAATCTAAGTAAACGTAAATATTTTAGTTATTGATAATTTATTAGTCAATTTATATTACTTAATTGATAAAAAATGACTTAAGATAATTAATCGAAAAAAATGATAATTGTTTACGATACTTAAAATAAATAAAATTGTACAAAAAATAAGTAATTTTAATATAAAGTTTTTCAATATTTTAGCTACTAATAATTTTTAATTAATTTATATTACTTAATTGATTAAAAAAATAAGACTTATGATAATTAATAAAAAATGATAATTGTTTGTGTTACTTAAAATAAATAATCATGTATAAATAATTTTCAATATTTTAATTACTAATAATTTATTGCTTAATTGATAAAAAAAAGCTTAAGCCAATCAATCAAAATAAAAAAAATGATAATTTTTTATGTTACTTAAAATAAATAACTTGTATAAAAAAAGATAAATAATTTTCAATATTTTAGATACTAATAATTTATTACTTAATTAATAAAATAAATCTTAATTAAATTATACACTATGTATAGTATAGATTATAATAAAGTGCATACATATTGCCATAAAATGGATTTTTATATACATATAAATTTAATAAATGTAATACCCGTTGAAAGAATTATTTATTCATATTATATGGGATAATCATTTCCTACATGTATGTAGAATTTCTTAATAAATACTTTATTATTTTATTTTATATATATTAATAATTTAAATTTATGTATATTAAAAAAATTACTTAATGCTACAAATTCTTAACATAATTTTAATTTTTTTTTTTTTGCTATTTGACATAAGTTTTAAATTTTTTAGGTACATAAATTATGAATAACAAAACTTTTTTATGGTATCAAAAAAATAAATCTTATCAATCATCTTAATTTTATTAAACTTTATGATTAACTAATTTAGTAATAAATTTGTTGTTGTAATTAGTAAAAAATACATAATATTATTTATTCTAATAATATTTATAAAATATACTAATAGTTATAATAATATGATTAATAATTAGTACCATGTGTGCTTGTATATTAAAATTTAATGAAAATTATTAAATAAGTATAAAATTCCTTATAATGAATCTAACCTAAGGTCCCCTAATTACTTGAGCCATCCCCCAAATCAAATAACTGAATTGGAAGAAATTAGAATGTGTCATTGTGCAAACTTTTTGCTTCTAAAGGACACCAAAGACTTAGGTTGCTAAGTCCAAGACTCACCACTTCCAACAAACACATTGAATCAAGCTTGACGAGTCATGAGTACATCACATTTAACAACAGAATTTATATATTGAATTTGAATCATTGATAATATGAAATAATAAATAAATACAATAACTTAAAAACCATATTGTCTTTGATTTTCTTTGTGCTAGAGTCGAAAATAAAAGCAAATGTTTTTTTCGTTTAGATTCAAACGTCATTCTATCATTTTGGGTCTCCCAAAACAATTATGTTTCTCTATTCGAGAACGAATGGACATGCAGCAATCAAATCAGATAAGTCATTATTGCTTCTTCGACGACAATGTTAACATACAATCTTACAATCAATCATGGGATCTCATATTTTTCTTAAAAATGAACATATAAAGGCAAAAATATATGACAAAACAAGAATGTAGAAATCATCGAAAACGAACAACTTAGAATAAACAGTACTAATAAAGACCAAGGTAATAACACAAATTTTTTTAGTAGCCTTACTTAAAACAATTTCATCTATTTGTTATTTTTATAATAATTTAATAATTTTATTGTGAAAAATTGATTGTAATATTATAAATATTTATTTTTTTCTAGCATTTTTTCAATTGCTGTTGCATTTTAACACATACAATAATTACTAAAATATTGATATAAATGAATTATACTAAAAATTAAAAATTAAAAATTGATGATTTGTTGGATTTTCTTCTAAAGTGAACTCAACTTGTTGAAAAACCAAGGAAAATCGTATAGAAAAAGTAATAAAATGATTATACAAGACGATGAAGAGAAACTGACCTTGTTCCAGGATCAACTTGTCTCAACAAAGAATTATTTGGAACAACAACTTCTGAAACGGGAGTTTTTAAAGCCTTGGCTTGATCTTCTAAACAATCACTTTTAGCCAAGAAAGCTACAATATCTAGAGGATTAAGAATACCAACAAATCTCTGTTGCCTCATTTCAATATTCTCAATCAGACCCACATGTGATCTCCTCTTCCACACGGGAATTCCACACTCAGTCGACTCTCCTATTGCTCTTATTGCTGCCTCTACTGTCTCCGTCTCGCAGAACTCCACCATTTCTGGCTTCCCCACCGTTAGATCTCCCACCACGTGATACAAAAACACCGATGCCATACCTAATCCTGTGTTTGTCTGCCAAGAAAAACTGAGAAGATGAAAGAAAATGCCATGTTTCTCATTCTACGTCGATTGATTGACATCAAAATTCGAAATTCAAAAAGTACCTTTTCTTACTCAATTATGAATTGGGTTGCTGTTTTCCCGGAAAATCTATACACAAAAGCTAAAGTCAACCTTTTCGGACCCAATAAGCAGATGAAGAAAAGGGCAAAACTTTTATGGGCAGATTTAGATTCCCAACAAAAAGATTGATGATTAAACAAATAGCATGACTCAAATCAAAGAAGGATAACTCTGGAATGCTAACTTTCTTGATTAGCGAGAGCGTAGGGATTAGAAGGTACCGGAAAGCCGGCAAAAGGGTCAGAGTTATAAAAGAGTGTGGAGGAATATGAGCAGGAGGTGAAATCTTGTGATGGGTAGTCTGTGAAGGATCAGAAATGTGAAGGAACTGAGAAAATTGGCCATGGATGAAAAAGAGTAATAAAGTTGATGCCCATCAAAGATCTCTCTCCCAATTCTCTGAAGGGCACTCTGACTTAGATGACTCTGTTTTATATTTGTTT
Organism: Hippophae tibetana; assembly: GCA_037013495.1. Classification (NCBI taxonomy): domain Eukaryota; kingdom Viridiplantae; phylum Streptophyta; class Magnoliopsida; order Rosales; family Elaeagnaceae; genus Hippophae; species Hippophae tibetana. The sequence continues at coordinate 20,212,993 of CM072807.1, read as the reverse complement.
TTGGAATTATCCATCAATATGTGCTTGAAATTTGGATTCTCGAGTTAAGTGGAGTACTGGATCGTAAATGTCTGGACGGTAATTGAAAGGACAAATCTCAAAAATTGTCAAAATTTTACTATTTCATTGGTTGCTTTCCCTTTTATTTCTTTTAGATGATTATGGAAAAATTTCATAGGTAATTAAAATTTACGATATCTTCGTAAATATTCCTCTGCTTTGAAAAATGTCAAAAATACCTTCTCACATAATTACTTTATGTTACCGTCTATTTACAAGTTTTCTTAAATCAACCTTATCAGATGCATCTCTGTCACCAACTCTCTCACCTTCACGTTTTCATTTTGCGAACCCATTGTTCTAGAATCACCCTTCCACTCATGTCTCTCTCACGGTAACATAGAACCCATCGTTTTATCATATCCTCAACGTGATCATCGTTCCAAAACACATTCTCACGGTAACATAGAACCCATCGTTTTATCATATCCTTAACGTGATCATCGTTCCAAAACACATCCTAACGATAAAAAATATAACTTAACATATTTCTTAATATTAAGGTGTGTGATGATAGTATTTATTTCTTAATCTTTATTTTTTAATCTTTATATTTTAAACATATTTTGGTTTTTATCAGTATTTGATTCATTTGGATAATATATTAATGACCTTATAATATTTGTAAACACAAACTTATTATGGTTCATTTTTTAACCTGTTTTTTACAAATCTATACTGGTTCACGTTATCTTTAAACATATAATACATTAACACATAATATTGGTAAACACAAACTTTTACATAAAAACAATATATGGTATTATGGTTTATATGTATTCTGCATGTTTTTTTTCCTTTTTATCTGGTTTTGGGATTCATTTTTATTTGGTATTTTGGTATTAATTTTTATCTTTATTATGCATGTATATGCTTGTTTTTTGTGTTTTTTTAGGGTTATTCTTTATGGGATTCATCTTTTTTGGTGTTTGTTGCTAAAAAATATTGTGTTTTTTTTATCTTTGTTTAGTTGAATTATACATAATTCAATCTTGAATTATATATCATTTTAATGTTACTTTCTTTAAAAATTATTCTAATAATGTGTGCTTTGTTCATGTTTAAATTCATGATCATATGTTTAATATTGTGTGTTAATGTTGATGAATACTGCATTTTTAAAAAAATACTTTTAATTATTATATAGGGCGATAAAAATGAGTGAATGGTTTAATATGTATGTTCATTTATTTGGTGAAGTTAGATGGGCTAGTCATATATTTGTTGATGAATATAGTCTTATTTATTGCTTTCATGATGCTAAGAGGGTTATTATGAAAGATGGGTTGACGCTAAAAATAAAAGACTTTAGGGTTGAAATGAAGAAAGTTGGTAGTGAGGAACAAAGTATATTAAAAACGGATAATGAATTATAAGAATTGATGAAGGATTATAGGGATAATAAAAAGAAAATGCTAGACTTATTTATGGAATTCAATCATTTGGAAGTGTTTTTTTGTGTTCCCATGTTAGATTATCAACCTTTCAAGGAACCACCAACTATTTTACTAAACTAATCACAAAATAAACAACCTTTTAAACCAAAAAATGAACCAGATTTTGATGATTAGTATCCCATTTTTAATGATTTGAATGAGTCGCCTCTAATCTCAAATGATAACCAAAGTTTTCACTTTAACATTAATGACCTTAACCTTGATTCATTTGATCCATTCCAAACTACTAATAAACAATCCCATGATGATGTAATATACATAAACCCACTTTATAGCCAAAATGAACAACATCTAAGGAATTATGAAAGGTTGAAAAAATATGAAAGAGGGACAATTGTTGAAATTAAAGATGAAAATTATGATAGAGATGAGAAATTTTTTCGAAGCAGTAATAAGGAAGATCCTGGTTGGAATGATGATACTATAAATGATGGAGAAGATAATGAGGGTGATAATAATGAAGAAATGATGGTGAAATTTATGATAGTCTTCAGGACTTGAGGAATGAAAATGACCATCATATCAATGATACCAACTCAGAGGATTATCAAGGAAAAAGTTCTAAGAAAGTCAACAGACATTATGAAGGTAAGGAATTTAAAAGAAGAAGTGATGATACAATTGAAGTCAAAGTAGGGGATACCTTTAAGGATGCTAAGGAATTTAAAGCTATCTTACAGAGTACATTGTTCAAGTTGGATTTTAGTGTGAGAAGGTTAAACTTGACACAACCCAAGTAACTGCAAAGTGTAAGGCACCTAATTATGGTTAAAGGATACATATTTTTATTACAACTGATAAGAAAACCTTTATAATTAAGACACTTGAGCCAGTAGACAAGAAAAGGGAGACATTGTTGTAAAAAAGTTAAAAAAAATAAAGATTTGCAACATCTTCTTGGTTAGCTTCTCAATTGAAGGACCTAGTCAAAGAAAACTCTAATATAAGTATCCTTGTATTGGCTACTGAGTGTAAAAAAAGATAGGGTATATCTGTACCTAACTTAACACTGTATAGGGTAAGAAAATTGCTTGCAATGGAGAATAGGGTGACCATATTGGTAATTTCACAAAAATAAGGCAATATTGTCATAATGTTATGAGAAGCAATCCAAGATCATTGGTAGTTGTAGATACTCATATATATACCAATACCAATTGTCATCCTTTCTTTTAGGAGATGTTTCATTAGCTTATCCTTCCTAAAACAATGGTATTTAAGTAGATTCAGGCCTTTCCTTGGGGTGGAAGGATGTTTTTTAAAGGGCCTATATAAAGGTATCTTGATGGTTACTGTTGGATTGGATACTATTGGAAGTTTTTTTCCAATTGCCCTCCTTAGGATGATTTGAAAATGGTGAAACTTGGATGTGGTTTATGGATTTATTGGACCAACATATTTGGGAGTTTGAAAATAGAAGGATGTGTTTTACGTTTGATAGACAAAATGGTATTATTATAGCAATCAATAAGTTTTTCCCAACTTCACATGTGAGATTTTGTGCTAAGCATATTTATGCCAACTTGAAGGGTAAGCATCCAAGCATGAAAATGAGATCATTGTTCTTGGCGGCGTCTAAAGCAACTAGAACAACTAAATTTAATAAGTTTATGAATGATATTAAAAATGAAGAGTATGAAGCACATGGATATTTAAGTAAGAATAAAGTTTCATATTGGAGTAGACATGCTTTTGATGATGATGTAAATATTGAGCATGTGACTAATAACATAACTAAAAGTTTTAACAATTGGTTGAAAAGAGTGAGATCTAGACTTACTGTGGAGTTATTTGAAGAAGTGAGAAGAAAAATGATGTAGCTAATAGTGAAAAAGAAAAAAAAAGCTTTGAAGTGCACTACTTTTTTTCCACAAAATGTAATGAAATACACTCTTCAAAGACAAGAGGAAGGAGAAGGTTTAAAGGTATTGTATACTAGAGATGGAATATTTGAAGTATTGGATGGTTGCAACATGTTGGTTAATTTAAATAAGTGGACATGTAGTTGTTTATGGGTGGAAATTAAATAGTTTACCTTGTAAGCATGGTGTTATCTATATTATGGATAGAAGGTATAAGATTAAGGACTATATACATTCATATTTTAGAAAGAAGACATATTTCTCTTTAATTTATCACATTCCATCTAAAGAAGAGTGGGTTATGATGCCTGGTGAGCAATAAATACTTTCACCAATTTATAAATCAAAGAAAGGTAGACTACTAACTGAGAAACATAGAAAAGTTACTAAACCAAAGAAACATTAAAGGTCACAAGGATTGAAATGTGGGTATTTCAATCAATTTGGTCATAATCAAATGACATGTAAGAAGAGGTTAAAGAATATTACTAATGAAACTCAGGTAATATTTAACTATTCATTTATTAAATATATTTGGTTGATTATATTTAACTTTAAATTGTATGTAGGAAACAACTTCAAAGAAGATGGTCAAGAAAAAGAAAAACAAAAGAACTACTCTAACTCAGATAATGTATTGCATAATATATTCATTATGCATCACTTCTTATAAAATGAATTAACTTATTATTCATAAATCAAGTGATAAATAGTGGTGCAACCAACAAGAAGCAAAAGATGAGAGAATCAACAAGTATAAGTGGGCCTTCTAAAATGAAACTTTGATTTGATTGCTTCGTCAGATCACCACGTATGTTTATGTTATTTTTTCTATAATTTTTAGTTTAAAATGTGTAAGTAAATGGGATAATGAACATAATTTGAAAGGAAATCTTTTGTAGCTCCAAATTCATGTATACACTAGGCTTTGGGGGACATGCATTAACTTTGTGACTTTTTGTGTATTTAAACTCATTTAGTGTGTCCCTTTCCCTTAGATATTATAAGAATTTAGATTGTAATATGGATTGTAAATATGGATGTAAAGTGTTATTAATGAGGTTAGTAGGGAATGTGAATATGGATGTTTAATATGTGAATGTGGATGTGTAATATATGGATGTGAATGTGGATGTGTAATATGTGAATATGGATGTGTAATATGTGAATGTGGATGTGAACTATTATTGAGCAAGTTAATATAGAATGTGAACGTGGATTTGTAATATGTATTGAAAACTATACTTTGGATTTAAAGACTCTATTTTGCTTATAATTATAAAAAATTCTATTTTATATTTCATTTGTTTAAGCATACATATTCATTTAACCATACCTTGTACAATTACAATTACTAATTAAAAAAAATTGAATAAACCCATATTAAGAACCATCATATTTTTAAAACCATTATGTATATTCATTTTCATATTTTGGATCCTAGCTTCTAGACCTGCAATTTCAAGTTTTATTGCATGAAAATCATAAGTTATATTTCCTATACTTGTATTAATGTTACTTGTGTCTCCACCCATGTATTCTTCATCATTAGGATTCCAAAATGAAAAATATTTGCACTTATCAATTGAACAATAGAAAAATAGCTTGTTAGGATTCTCTCTTGATTCAGATATTCTTATTCCTACTTCTCTTTCACAAAAATAATTTATATTTTTGAATTTTATGAGTCCTTCATTGATGCTTGATGAACTGTTAGAAGCCATAGATGACATTCAAGCTTTAAGTTTAATGTTGATTTTATGTTTTGATAGTATTTTCAAACAGATGTACATTTTGAAATCTTTTTTCTAAAAAATATGGATGGATACTTTGAAAGTAAGTTTATTGTATGTTTAGAAAGTATTTTTCACAAAGGTATAGGAAAATACAGGTTGAAAGTGACAATGAAACTATGATATATTGAATAGATGATGATTATTATTTTCTTTTTACTGAATGATGCTATGACTAGAATGATAAATTTGAGATTGAAGGTATTAAACAACTATACTATTTTTATCTTTTTACTTCAATGGTATTGATATATCAATATATCGATGTCATCTATAGAAGGTCCCAAAACAACTTTAGATGGAAAGGTAATTAGGGCTGATGAAAACTATTTTGTGAGGATATGCTATTTTGATTGATGCAATGTATTGATTGTTGTAGCATTTATTTTCCTATTTATTGTCATAATATGAAAACTAATATGGGTATTTTTGATGAATATTTATAGCATTATGTAATGTTATTGTTGCAAACAATATTTCCATTGAACCAACAGTAACATTCAAAAAGCATAGAGGCAGGGGCAGAACAAATATGGTATAATAGTGCTAGTGATTTTTCATATTTTTTGTAATGTCTATTATATATTAAGGATATTTTTGAAGATACTTTCAAGAATATTGTCGTTTTTTATGAAAACCACATAGGTATTTTTGAAGATATTGTAAATATGAGGGGTATTTTGTTGTTTTACTGATGATTAATGATTATATACCAATTTTCTCATCAAGAGAACTTGTCTTTTCTTTCACTAAATTATTTATTTAATTTTTTTAGATATGAATTTCAATATATTCATATTCATATTAATTAATTGTAACATATAAAAAAATTTGAAAATGAATAAATTTTTTATTTAAAAATATATTTAACATAGCATAATACTATAGTTAATGAAAATATAAATGTACAAACAAATTTGTACATTTTTAATGAACATAAATTTTTATACAGATTTATCATCATATAAATTATGGTGTAATACATGACAAAATTCTCTTAAAAATAATAAAATATTTATTTAATATAAACGTATGTGTGTGTGTGCATGTATATAACCTTCATAATCAAGACAAGGTGATAAAATGACTTTAGGATTCACCTAGCTCTTGCACATAGTGAACATTAAACACGAAGTTAAACAAACATGCAATTAATACGGGGAAAACATCTAGTTTATAACACAAAAATAGATAGATAAAAACTTGAGTTTGAAAATTGCCAACATTTCCCTACACTCTCTAATATATTCGAACAATACAAATGGTAGAAAATTCTTCAGTTGTCCCGACCCTCTCCTATCACCTCGAAAAGGATAACAACCATCATAACGAGGATAATAATCATAATTTCTTGTTGATTATCTCATTGACCATTTGATATACTCCAAAAAGTAATGGTTTTTTTTTTTGAAATTTTATCAAGTAATTTTTCACAAATACCTACAATCACTAAATTGAACTCGATGAATATATACAACCTAAACATGTCAATTACATGCTCTAAACCTCCTCATAGTGTGTATATCATGCAAACATATAAAATTTAAATACTATGTAAGCGTGTTGAATACTAAACTGGTAATAGTTGACCTTACATAGAAGATAACAATACACTAAGTAAAATTATATTGTAATGTCCCCAAGTTTGTCACGAGGAAAAACTTTAAAATATTACATTTTTACTATTTTTCACTGTATGATTTTTAGGTAAAATTCCTATCTTTATTTAAAATTTCCAAAATTCATAATCACTAATACAAAAGTGGTCATTTAAGTTGAGATTTAAAATCGATTTTTGGTGAAAACTGATTTATAATGAATTTAAAGTCGGTTCGCTAAAAAATTGATATTATCCATGTAGTTCGTAGCGTCAATTGACGTGTTAAACTGACACTACGTCCCACGTGTAGCGTCAGTTCTATATGTCAATCGACGCTATCCACGTGTATAGCGTCGGTTAACACGTAGAACAGACGCTATGTCTTACGTATAGCGTCGATTTAACATGTCAATCGATGCTATGAATTACGTGGATAGCATCGGTTGACACATAGAATCGATGCTACACACGTGGATATTTCCTTTTCTCTTCTTTATTCCCCAAACAGGAACTATTCCAAGTGCTACATAACTCTCAAAAACTCAAAACCTCATACACTTATCCTCCACTCTTTCTCATTTTCTAGGCACCTATGACCACCAATTCCAGCGTCGGTTAGTGGATTTTCTTTCTTTCTAACTTATCTTCTAGATCCCCTATTTTTTTTAGCAAAATACTCAAAAACTTTATACCTATTTCTCACTTATAAAACACCATATTTTTTTAATTTCCTTCATTTTTTCACTTCATTTACTCTTGTAAGTATTTCTATTAATCCTACGCACTTATTATTCATATTTGTTTTTGTCTATTATGTGTTATTATTTATGTGTATAAATATTTGTATTATATATATAGATTTTGTATTATAACATCAGGAGAAAAATATGATGGTCTTGAATAACACAGGACAACACCATGGTAATTTTTCCACTATTAATTAATATTTAATTTTTTATATTATTTAAACTATTTATTAAACAAATTTTAGTTTTTTTTCTACTATTATTTAGTGATCGAATATAGGTTTTCTTTTGAATATAATAGAAAATGAGTAAATGAGTAAAAAAAATTTAAAAATTTAAAGTTGGTTAATAACCAACTTTAAAAGTCGTTTTTAGCGTAGTGAATTTATGTCCATTTATAATAAAATAATTAAAATATCAAATTGAATTCATGTGAGTTTAAGAAAATTATCCCAATGGAAAGGAAACTTAAAATACCACTGATCGTCTTCTCTTTGCTATCCATAAAAATTTAAAACATACATGAATGAGCTAACGCTTAGTAAATAAATCTGCATGCAATATGAACTGTGATGGATGTACATAGATTTCATACAAATGTTTATTTTCTTATATTTACACATGAATTTTTCATTTGTTCAGTTATTATCCCATAGTTTACTTATCATTTTCATTTTCTTTATAATAGGACCCTTGTATGATACCTATGCTATTGGTAACCAATAGGTTATAGTTTTCGGAACCTGATTTGACTATCAAATCTATGGTACTATCGTACCTGGGTCATGAAATAAGCATGGTCTAACTAAGTCATCATAAACATATATTGGTGATCCTAAAAGAGTTTATTTTCTTTTGTGGTCATATAAAGAACTTACCTATATATGATCATTCTATTTAACATATGTAGCTTTGTAGGTCCCTCTTCTATCCCTTGCTCACTTAGCCCTCAAGATATAGGTGCACAAAAGACTTGGAAATTTTTTATTCTAACCATTTATGACAATTATTTTATCTCTTATATGTCTCTTATTTCATACCTTTAAGATATGTTCAATATTTTTAGAATGCATGCATAATAAAGGCATTTTTGAAGTAAGCTGATAAACATATTTTTGTCATATGATTTTTTATATTTTTAAGCATTAATCTTATATTTTATTCTAGAATTATGTTATTTTGGAAGGAAATTTTTTGTTTTGTAGTTTAATGAGTTCTTAGAAGAATATTGGACTAAAACGAGCAAAAAAGGTAAAAATATTACAAGAAATGGTAACTCGGACAAGTTAGAATATTTAAACTAGTGTGCATCATTGATTAGAAAAAAGCATTCCACAATGAGAGACTCTTGAGTGTCATATAAAAGTCACGTTGAATTTGTGTGTCATAGTCCTAAAAAAGTCATGTTGCTACACATAGGCCTCAAGTGGCACTATGGTGCAAAAGAATGAATGTCACGACCTATAAGTGTTAAATGGCTAGAAATCTCAGTAAGCATATGTGAGGTATTTTTCTCATTCTTCCCCAGAACCTAACCTATAAATACATCCTAAAACCCCTCTTAAAGAAACTAGCCACCCGTAGCCAAAAATACCATTTCATGACACGAAATTTAGAGAGAAAACTCTCATTTGTGAAGTCTTTCTAAGAATTTGAATAAAGGGATCAACCAATTCAAGGATTTGGAGATCACACATCAAAATGAAGTATTCTAATTGTTAGATCTTACTTCTTTCTACAAATTGGTTATGTCTTTTGTAATTGAATTGATTTTAATTTATTTAATTATATTAGGCTAAATATTGTGTATAGAATATTTGTTTTGTCTTCATGAGTGAAAAAACAATTTGATTATTTTATTTAATGAAATTAATTTATTTCTTGTTCAAATTTTTTTCATATCTTTGTCTAGAGATTATTATTGGCTATTCTAATTTATGAATAAGGTGAATATTTTAGAACTAAGCATAAGAAACATCACCTGTTTTTGGTTATGCATTTATAAACAATAGTCTAATTTAATTGTATTGATTTGTGTTAAATTAGATGGTTTATTTATTTCTCTTAGGTTTGCCACTTAACTAATCTGAAGCCATATTGAATAAGTTATTGGTTAATTTAGGATTGTAGGGGATCATCATGAACATTGGGGGTCCTCTTATTTTAAAAAAAATCAATAATTGTAACTTTTGAAGTCATATTGTGAATATCATTTAAATTTTTTTATGTGTGAACGGTTTAGCTAGCTAATATTTCCATACTCGTTCATCCATATTTATTCGATTATAATTCATATGCTTCATTTTAGTTATGTAATTATTTTAGAATTTACACTTTTTCTTTCAATCAAAAATTGTTGGAATATTTAGGCTAGCTTGTTTGTTTCGCTAATTAAGAAAATAATTGATATTTTAAAACACATGTCAATTCCTTTAGAGACCAACCTTGGGTAATCTTCTCATTAGACTACTAGTGATTCGTGCAATTACAAGAAATTAAAATTTATACATCAATTTTTTTGGTACAATTGTTGGGGATATGTCATTGTAAATTGTTTATTCGTTTTCTTAATTTCATTGATTATGTTGTTTTGTTAATATTTTTTTTTCCATTTTCATTCGTTTTATTATTTGCTTTAAGTGGTTTTATTCTCTAGTGCTTTGATTTATTTATTATTTTTGTTATTATATGCAAGATAAGATATCTCTTAGGAAAGACTCACACCTTCCATAGACAACACCAACCGATCAAAAGAGCACTCAAGTAGCCTGAATATTGAAATCCAAGAGCCATTACAAGAGAAAGTAGTAAGGAGAGACAATCTACCTAGAGATATGGCTATGAAAGAGTATGCAAGGCCAATCATTAAAACTACTACATCCTGTTAACAATTAGGAAAGGGAATTATGAATTTAAAAATATTCATGATTCCATATTTCCCTCCTTTTATGGTATTCCTAATAAAGATCCAATGACTTTCATTAAGGATATCTATGAAATTGTACAAAACATTTCTTTACAAGGGCTCAATAAGGACTAACTGAGGATGAGATGTTTCTCTTACATACTCAAGAATAGAGCTAAGGCTTGGCTCATGACTCTTTCATATGTTTTTTAACTACTTGAGAATGAGTCTACAACAAATTCATGTAAAAGCTCTATTCCCATGAAAAGACTTTAGATTTGAGAAATAAAATTACTACATTTTTATAGATAGAGAGAGAACCATTCTATGAGGCTTGGGATAGGTTCAAGTTATTTCTCATTCAGTACTCACATCACCATTTTTTACTGTAGTTGTAAAACTACTTTTTCTATGATGGCTTGACACAAAAAAATTAGTTAATGGTGGACAACACTGCAGATGGAGATATGGGAGAAAAGACTACTACTAATACTTATGAGTTGTATGAGATGCTAGGTGGCCAATAGAAAAGTGATAGAGCAAGAAGAGTTGGAGTTAACGAGATAGGCTCTAGGAATGAGATTTTTATGCAACTTGCAAAGTTAACCAAGAAAGTCTCCCTCATTTCTTCTAAAAAAGCACAAACTCAAGAGGTATGTAGTATTTGCAGTACATATGGGCATAATTCTAATGTTTTTCCTTTTTTTTTTATATTTTCATATAGGTACTGGTCTTGAACAAGGTAACACAATGGAGGGGTACCAACCTAAACTTAGGAATGACCCATATGAAAATACCTATAATTTGGGTTAGAAAAGTCATCCCAACTTCTTTTAGAAGGGAAACAACAACCCTACATTTGCCTAAAATCACAATCAAGGCCATAAATTTAATCAAAATATGCCACACAACCCACCTAATAATTCAACCTTAGAGGAAAACTTGAATGCTTTCATTCAAGTGAGTAGAGATAACCACATGAAGAATAATCAAAGATTGGACTCTGTAGAGGCATCTATGAAGAGGATGGAAGCTCAAGTTGGGAAAATAATTGAGCATATGCAATGGCAAGAGAAAGGGAAGCTTTTTAGTTAATCTAAACAATAGAATGCTATTACAATCCTTTAGAGTGGAAAGGTTTTAAATAAAATGTTTCCTACAATTTCTGATGATTTTCCTAATAGTGTAAGAAACATAGGTGGAACACAAGTAGCATCCAAGGAATGTGCCATATTATGAAAAACATTTCAAGGAATTGAACACTAAGAAGAGAAGGTACGAACTTAAGAAAGAGTAATTGTAATAGAAATTTCTAGTGTGGTGATGAGTGCTCAAAAAACACTAAAATTAACATGATTTTATTCACATTAATTGATTATATATATATATATATATGATTTTATGCACATTAATTGATTAAATATATATATATATATATATGATTTTATCATATATTTATATAAATCTATCTTTTCGAAATCACGGGTATTTTTATTGTTTTTCAGGTATTTTTGCTTAAAAATGTAACTTAAAGACTCAAAGAGTAATATTGGAGGCAATACATCACAAATATATTCATAAATTAAATGAGGAAAAGTCAACAAATATGAAAAAATTGGACAAAATGGGTCAAAAATGAGGAAATCACGGATGTAGCCGAGCCGACCAACGCGCGCCTGCTCTCCATCCTGCGCGCGTCTGCGCCCAATCTACGCGCGCTGCCGCACCCCCACACCAGCATGACATCATCAGTATGACATCATTATTCACTACTCAACGTTTTCTCCATTTTTAATCATTTTTTCACCCATTTTTTCTTCCCTTCCTCACCTATAAATACCCCCATTCTCTTCACTTCAAAACACACCTAAAAAACATATCTTCTTCTCTCTTTCTTTCTCTCATTTCTTAGTTTTTCTAGTTTTCCTTAGTTTTTCTTAGTTTTTCTTAGTTTTAGAGTTCTTATCTTTTTGAGAAGAACTAATTATGTTTTTGTAATTTATTTGTTCCATTTATTCAATAAATGGAAGTACAAATTCTGCTTGGAGATTTTCTAGCAACAGGAATAACATCAAAATACTGTAAGGATTTTATTTTCTTTATAGTTATTTTTTATGCTTTATTCTTACATGTTATATTTAATTTGTCTATGATTAAATTTAACTTTGTTGGTTGTTTGTAAACACGATATAATAATAACGTTGTTGTGCTTGCGAAATATTAAATAGGTAAAAATCTAAAAATGAATTGATTTTATTTTTATTCAAGATTTTATATTAAGAATGTTAGAGAGAAATATATTATTTTTCATTACAAACTTAAATCTGAAAATTAAATTTTAAGGTTTAGTTATCCGGTCTCATTTAGAGTAGTGCTCTTTTATTTGTTCGTACAATCGCCCGGTAGTTAGAGTAAAGCTCTATTTCAAAAGTTTTTATAAGAATTATTATCTGAAAATGTATTGACAACATGTTTTAAGTAGTGGTTTTAAAACTTGAAAGTTACTACTCAGATAACTAAATTCTTAGGTTTAATTTGGATAGCTTGAATAAAGTTTAAACTGTCTAACCCCACCAAAGGTGGCATTTGAATGGTTCATTTTCAATCTCTTAGAAAAATGAATTAATTTAATTAATCAAATTAGTGATCAACCTCACCCATAAATGTTAATTGATTTGTTTAGTTAACAAATAATATCTAACCCCACTAAAGGTGATATTCATATAAAAAAGAGAGAATAAATAAATATCAATTTATATCTTTAATAACCTAAATAATATGAGCAAGCATAATTAACTTAGTTATTATATCCATAAATACTACACTGTTATAAAAGATAAAATTTGCATAAATGTTTATTGAATCTGTATCTATGTTTATTTTTATGTTATTAGGTTAAAAACCCAAAAACCCAAATATCGTGATTGGATGTTTAGGATTTAATTTCATTTTTAAAAGTTTGAATAATAAATTAAAAACCATATACATTCCTTCTTTAGATTGACCTTGGGAGTATACTTATCATTTTCTACGAAATGATTCGTGCACTTGCAAGAGTTTTATAAATATAAAACCAAAATATTGGCAGGATCGGCGATGCCGGTTCTACCCATCAAGTTTTTGGCACCGTTACCGGGGAGGGAATAACGTTTTTAAATTATTTATCAAAATTTTAAAAACTTTTTGTGGTGTAAATAATTGTGATTTTTTTAAGTTAAAAAAAACCAAAAATAATATATTAAATAGAAAATTTCTATTCATGAATAGTAAGACAAAAAAACAAAAAGAAAATAATAATAATAAAAAAAATTGATGTTGATGAATAGGTAAAAAATGGGTTAAAAATAAATATATTTTTTTCATTAAAAAAAAAACTTAACATTCATGAATAGTAAAACAAAAACCCAAATATCGTGATAGGATGTTTTTGATTTAATTTCGTTTTTAAAAGTTTGAATAATAAATTAGAAACCACATACATTCTTTCCTTAGATCAATTTTTAGAGTATAATTATCATTTTCTATGAAATAATTCGTGCACTTGCGAAAATTTTATAAATATAAAACCAAACTATTGGTAGAATCGGCGATGCCAGTTCTTCCCATCAAGTTTTTACCGCCGTTGTTGGAGAAGGAATAGTGTTTTTAAATTATGATTTTTTTTATTTTGAGTTAAAAAAATAAAACAAAACAAAAAAATCAAATTTCAAATTTCATAAGAAATAAAAAATTAATTTTTTTAAATTAAAAAATAATAATAATAATTATAGCGTGAATAGTAAAATAAATTTGAAATTTGAAATTTGAAGAAAAAAAACTTACCATTCATGAATTGTAAAAAACAAATAATAACAATAATAATAATAAACTTAACGTTCATGAATAAAAAAACAAAAAAATAATTTTAAATTTCAAATTTCATAATAAATTTCAAATTTCATTATGGATGCACCTACATTTCTTAACAAATCTTTTTAGTTTTAACAATTTTAATTACTACTTACACATTCTTAGGAAATAGGTAATATTTCTTCTATTTTCTCTCTATCTTTAATTTACTGTTGTTAAATTGAGGACAATGTAAGTTCTAAGTTAGGGGTATTGAAAAGTTATCATGCTTAAAAACAATTTTAACAATTAAAAAAAAAACAAAAACAAATAATAATATATTTTTTATTTTATGTTCACATTTTCATTTTTATTGTGTTTAGTTTTATTTTCTTTGTATGATTTAGTAATTTTTGTAATTTTAGAATTAATTTACAAAAAATAAATTTTAAATATTTTTCTCACAAAAAATTATCATTTCTTTAAATCAAATTTAAGTAAATAGTTAAGTCTTTTGTACTATTAGATTAATTTTTGAAAACATATCATGAAATATTTTGTAATTCTTTTTGGTAATTAGTTAGTTTTTGTCATAACTAATATTTCTTGATAAGATGTGGAAATTATATTAAACCCAAAATCGGTGTTTATGAATTATTTTAGTGGAGACTACCTTTGTGAGATATAATTTGAGTCTAATTTCCTTTATTAAGAGTGAAATATATATTTTTTTCTACTCCAAACACATTTCTTATTTCTTCAATTTTTTAGATGATCTCTATAGGTATTAGTATGAATTTTCTCATCTTAATAGAGTGTCATATATTTTTTTATTAATCACTCACCAAAATCCTAAAAAAATGTACAATTTGTACATGGGTTGACTCTCTAAATATATATATATATATATATATATATATATATATATATATATATTTAAGAAAAAAAAAATTCAGAAAAAAAAGAAAAAAAGAAAAAATAGAGAGATAAAAAAATATATAATATAATCTACATACTATGACCCACATTGCCTACAAAGTTGTGAGTACAGGATAATTACAAAAGAAAGATATATGAAGTAATTCCCTAAAAAGTCATTGCATTCTCTTCATTTGTAAAATGCATATATCTTGAAAAAAATTCTTAATGAGTTTGATTTATGCATGAAAATAATTTTTATATATGATATCTTTATAATTTATATATTCGATTCCTTTCATGAGATCAATGTTAAAATAACACTTTGAGCCTTTATTCTTTATACATATGCGAACATATTAGTTCATTTTATAAATCAACTCTTTCGCATATAAATTAGTATGAGTGTTTGAACTCGTAAGATTCAGTGTTTTGAGAGTATTGACTTGTGAGGAATAGAGTCGAAGCGAATTCAGATTCATGATACTGAAATTGGGTGAAATTAAATTGATACATTTTTTATATGAAATTTGAAAATGATTTTTGACTAATTATTATAATAAATCATAATTGTTTAAGAAGATTAAAATAACTTATGCTTTAGATTTTAATTATAATCTTAAAGGAGATTAAAAAATATGAGACATTTTTGTGTTATGTTTCATGTTGTTTTCTTTTATTTTATTCTTAAAAGTTAATTTTTGATTTTGTTTAATTTTAGTTTTTAAGTTATTTCTTTTAATTTTCACATTTAGTTCAATCTTTGTGGGTATCATTACTAAAAACCCTTATGAGACTCAAACTCGTCCACTAGGGCAACCTAGGGGTTTAAAGGCTTGTTCCATAGGCTAACTACAACCATGTCAATCCATGGAAGTGATTTATGCTAGTTTAATTTTTAGTTTTTATCACTTCTCTTTCTAAGGAACTAGCAAGAAGCTGGTTGGGGGTTGTAATGAGTGCTCAAAAAGCACTAAAATTACCATGATTTTTTATGCACATTAATTGATTAAAAATATATACATTTATATGATTTTATCATATATTTATATAAATCTATCTTTTCGGAATCACGAGTATTTTTATTGTTTTTCAAGTATTTTCGCTTAAAAACGTAACTTAAAGACTCAAAAAGGAATACTACAGGCAATACATCACAAATATATTCATAAAATAAATGAGGAAAAATCAACAAATATGAAAAATTGGACAAAATGGGTCAAAAAGGAGGAAATCGCGCACGCAGCTGCCCAGTCGTGCCGACTAATGCGTGCAACGCGTGCCTACGCCTAGTCTGCGCCCGCCACTGCGCGCTGCCGTGCCCTACACCAACATGACGCCATCATTCACTACTCCACATTTTCTCCATTTTTAATCATTTTGTCACCCATTTTTTCTTCCCTTCCTCATCTATAAATGACCTCATTCTCTTCACTTCAAAACACACCTAAAAAACACATCTTCTTCTCTCTTTCTTTCTCTCATTTCTTAGTTTTTTTAGTTTTTCGTAGTTTTTTAGTTTTTCTTAGTTAGTTTTTCTTAGTTTTAGAGTTCTTCTCTTTTTTAGAAGAATTAATTATGTTTTTGTAATTTATTTGCTTTTTTGATTCAATAAATGGGAGTGCAAATTCCGTTCGGAGTTTTCCAGCAACAGGAATAACATTAAAGTACTGTAAGGATTTTATTTTCTTTACAGTTATTTTCTATGTTTTATTTTTACATGTTATATTTAATTTGTCTATGATTAAATTTAACTTTGCTAGTTGTTTGTAAACATTATGTAATAATAACGTTGTTATGTTTGCAAAATATTAAATAGGTAAAAATCTCTAAAATGAATTGATTTTATTTTTATTCAAGATTTTATATTAAGAATGTTAGAGAGAAATATATTATTTTTCATTACAAACTTAAATCTGAAAATTCAATTTTTAAGGTTTAGTTATCTGGTATAATTTAGAGTAATGCTCTTTTATTTGTTGTTACAATCGCCCGGTAGTTAGAGTAAAGCTCTATTTCAAAAGTTTTTATAAGAATTATTATCTGAAAATGTATTGACAACATGTTTTCAGTAGTGGTTTTAAAACTTAAAAGTTAGTACTCGGATAACTAAATTCTTAGGTTTAATTTGGACACCTTGAATAAAGTTTAAACTATCTAACCCTACCAAATGTGGCATTTAAATGGTTCATTTTCAATCTCTTAGAAAAAGGAATTAATTTAATTAACCAAATTAGTTATCAACCCCACCCATAGGTGTTAATTGATTTGTTTAGTTAACAAAGAATATCTAACCCCATCAAAGGTGGTATTCGTATAAAAAATAGAGAATCAATAAATATCAATTTATATCTTTAATAACCTAAATAATATGAGTTAGCATAATTAACTTAGTTATTATATCCATAAATACTCCATTGTTATAAAAGATAAAATTTTCATAAATGTTTATTGAATCTGTATCTATGTTTATTTTTATGTTATTAGGTTAAAAACACAAAAACCCAAATATCGTGACAGGATGTTTAGGATTTAATTTTGTTTTTAAAAGTTTGAATAATAAATTAAAAACCATATACATTCCTTCCTTAGATCGACCTTGGGAGTATACTTATAATTTTCTATGAAATGATTCCTACACTTGCGAGAGTTTTATAAATATAAAACCAAAGTATTGGCAGGATCGACGATGCCAGTTCTGCCCATCATGTGGTACTTCCACAGAAGTTTCCACGAAAATTGAAGGATTAGTAGTATTAATATTAACATTACTATGAAGGGATAAGAAGGTGCTTAAGACTATGCTAGATTTAGGTGAAATATCAATCTCATAAATTACTCAATATACTTACAACTAGGCTTGGGGGAGTTAAAGCCCACAACCATGTCCTTTCAATTAGCTAATAGGTTAATTAATTATCCAAAGGGCATGGAAGATGATTTTCTTGTATAGGTAGATATGGTAATTATACCTATAGATTTTATTGTTTTGGATATGCAGGAAAATCTATCTAATAACAAGGAGTACACTATTTTTCTTGGTAGGCCATTCATGGCCACAACCAAGATTATTAATTATGTCCATAGTTAGAGGTTAACTATGATAGGCTTGGAAGAGACTGTATATTTTAAAGTTTTTGATTCCTCACCTATTCCATATATTTCTACTATTGATAAGTGTTCGTATATTGATTTTGTGGATTCACTTGCTAATAACACTTTTTTGTAGGATGAGATAAAGGATAAACTTGAATATGTTTTAACTATTTATAAGTTAGAGGAAACTTTAGACAAGGAGACTAAAGAATACCATGAAATGTTAGATAGCATTGAACCCTTAGAAGAGCCTAGTACACCCTCAGATTTACCTAGGACCCCACCTAGGAAGAGAACACTCCACTTAAGCTAAAGATTAAAGAGTTACCTAGCACCTTAAGTATGTATTTTTAGGAGAAGGGGATACCTATTGAATAACTATTTATTTTACTTTAACCCCAACTATAGAAGAAAAATTTGTGAGGGAGCATAATAGATTCGAGAAAGCTATAGGTTGGAATATTGATCACATTATAGGTATTACTATAGTTATGTGTATGCATAAGATAATTTTAGAGTACACTACTAAATATGTGAAAGAAGGCCAAAGGAGACTTAACCTAGTTATGCATGAGGTTGTGAAACTTAAATTTTAAAACTCTTAGAGGTAGAAGTTATTTATCCTATTTATAATAGCAAGTGTTTCCTTTATCTTTTATAATGATTTCCTTATTACTTTTAATATGTTGAAAAAGAAATTAACATTTGTACCAATTATCATGGCAGCTGATTAGTCTTTATCTTTTGAGATTATGTGTGATACTTTCGATTTTTTTATAGGGTCTACTTTGGAGTAAATAATGGATAAGCATTTATATGTTATTTATTATGCTAGTAAAATATGCATATCCATATTAATTATTCTACCATCGAAAAGGAATATTTGGATGTTGTGTTTATATGGGATAAATTTAAATCTTATTTAATAGGATCTAAAATAATTACACATTCTGATCATGCTGCTTTGAGATATTTATTAAGTAAACCAAATGATAAGATAAGAATAATTAGATGGGTGTTGCTTTTGTAATAATTTGACCTAGAGACAAGAGATAAGAAAGTAGTTAAGAATGTAGTAACTGATCATCTATCTAGAATAATTTCTGATTTTGATACAATTGAGGATGAGATTGGACTAGGTAATGTTGAAACATTTTTTGATGGAAAATTCTTTATAGTATGTTCAAACATGTGGTATACTGACATAGTTAACTACCTTACTAGTCGTATTTTGAGACCTAACATTTGTTTTGCAAAAAAGAAAGGATTTTTACATTCTTGCAAGCACTATGGGATGACCCTTATTTATTCAAACCTTGCCATGATCAAGTCATTCAGAGATTTGTACCAAAGAGGAGTATGGGAGCACTTTGGCCTTTTTCCATTAGGTTCATTGTGGGGTCAATTTTGGTGGTAAGAAAAAGGCCCTAAAGATGTAATAATCTATTTTTTTGACCAACTTTGTTTAATGATGCACAAACTTTCTACATGCATTGTAGTAGATGCCAAAGGACTAGTAATATAGGAAAGCATGATGAGATACTTTTGACATCTAATTTGGTTGTTGAACTATTTGATGTCTGAGAGATTGACTTATGGGTCTTTTTCCATCTTTTTTTTTGGTTTTGAGTATATTTTGATTGTGGTTGATTATGTGTTCCAATGGGTTGAAACTATACCCACTAGAACTAATGATGCTAATTGTATTGTCAAACTTTTGTAGGATGTGATATATATCATATTTGGAATAACTAGGGCTATACTTAGTGATTGAGAGTTCCACTTTTATAATAAGCTCTTTGATAAGTTACAAAAAAATATATGATTTGACATAAGGTGGTTACTCCATATACCATCAATAAACTTCCGATCAAGTTGAGGTGAACAATAGACAAATCAAGTGTCTATTGGAACAAAAAGTACAATGTTTAATGAAGGATTGGGAAACCAAGTTGAATGATGAATTATAGGCTAACCACAGAGCTTACAAGACATCTATTGGTTTTAATCCTTACTCGTTGGATTTTGGAAAGGTATGCCATTTTCTTGTTGAACTTGAGCATAAGGTATATTGGGAAATCAAGAAGTTGAATATGGACTTTGAACGAGCAGGAGAGAAACACTTACTTAATCCTGATGAGCTAGAATATATTAAGGATGAAGCTTGTGAAAATGCAAAGATGTACAAAGAACGAACTAAGCGTTACCAGGATAAGGGCCTAGTTTGTAAGTATCTAATGAGTGTTTGAAAAGCATTAAAATTATCATGATTCAATGTATTTTGATTAATTAAATAGATTTATATTTTTACAATTTTATCATATTTTTATATAAATTTGTCTTTTCAAAATCATAGGTTTTTTTTTATTTTTCAGGTATTTTTATTAAAAAATAATTTAAAGACTTGAATAAAAATATTGGAGGCAATACATCACAAATATGCTGAGAAACAAATGAGGAAAAATCCAAAAAATGAAAAAATTGGACAAAATGGGTCAAAAACGATCAAAAGGGTAAAAAATGCCCTAAGTTGCACACATCTTGCGCTCGCCATGTCTAATCCAGCCTTCCTGCTGCGATGAGCCACATGCATCTGTCGAGTCTCATGCATGCCAGTGCTCGTACCACTACAAATCTTGCCCATTCTTTCCCAATAGCGCGTACCAACCCCCCACATGTGCGCTAGCCTTTCCAAACGTGTCCAAGACCATTTTCAAGATATTTTTCCACCTTTTTTTTATCCTTTTTCTCACCTATAAAAAGACTCTCTCTCATTGTAAAAATCATCTCTGAATATTCCTTAGGATCCCTTTGAAAATCACACATTTATCAACTTTTCTCTCTTTCTCTCTCTAGAAAGCTTTCCTCTTTTTATAGTTCTTTTAGTTTTAAAGTTCTTCTCTTTATAAGAAGAACTAGTTATACTTTTGTAAATTTCTAATTTTTGATTCAATAAACGAAAATGCAAATCCGTTTGGAGGTTTTTCATAAACGAAATTAACATCAAAGTTCTATAAGGATTCTTTTGAGGTATAATTTTAAAAGAAATTATTTACAGTTATTTTTATATATTATTTTTATATGTCATATTTAATTTATTTGTTATTAAATTTATCATGAATAACTGTTTGTAAATATGATATAATAATAATGTTTTTATGCTTGTGAAATATTAAATAGATAAAAAACCTTATAAAATAAATTGATTTTGTTTTTATTCAAGATTTTATATTAACTATGTTAGAGGGAAATATATTATTTTTCATTACAAACTTAAATATGAAAATTATATTATAAGATTTAATTATTCTATCTCATTTAGAGTTGTGTCTTTTTGTTTGTTGATACAATCGTTCGGTAGTTAGAGTAAATCTTTATTTCAAAAGTTTTTATAAGAACTATTATTCAAAAATATATTGACAACATATTTTCATTAATGGTTTTAAAACTTGATAGTTAGTACTTGGATAATTAAATTCTTAGGTTTAATTTGGACACCTTGAATAAAGTTTAAAATGTCTAACCCAAATAAATGTGGCATTTAAATGGTTCATTTTCAATATCTTAGAAAAAAGTAATTAATTTAATTAACTAAATTAATTATCGACCTCACTGATAAGTGTTAATTGATTTGTTTAATTAACAAAGAGTATATAACCTCACCAAATATTGTATTTATATAAAAAAAATAGAATCAATAAATATCAATTTATATCTTTAATAATCTTAATAATATGAACACGTATAATTAACTTAATTATTATATCCATAAATACTCTACTCTTATGAATGATAAAAATTTACATAATTATTTTTTGAATCCATATCTATGTTTATTTTTTGATTAGAAAATAATAAAAAAATCAAAATATCATGATAGAATGTTTAGGATTTAATATAATTTTTAAAAGTTTGAATCATAAATTAAAAATCATATATATTCCTTTCTTAAATCAACCTTGTGAGTATATTTGTCATTTTCTTTAAAATAATTCATGCACTTGCGAGAGTTTTACAAATGTAAAACAAAAGTATTTGCAAAACCGGTATTGCTAACCCAATGCCAAATTTGTTCATCATGTTTTTGATGCCGTTGTCGGGAAAGGAATAGCGTTTTTAAATTATTTATCAAAATTTTGAAAAAAAATTGTGTTGTAAATAATTGTGATTTTTATTTATTTATTTTGAGTTTAAAAAAAATAGGTAACTTTATTTTCTTTATTTTTCTTAGTCTATTTGTTTACTTTTATTTTATTTATTTTTTTCTTTTTAATTTTTGTAGTGTTTGAATGTTTAGTATAGATTATTTAGTTTTTAGTTTCTTTTGTATAGTCATTTTATTTTTCTTTACTTGACAGGTGTACTTTAACTTTAATTTTCTTTAATCTATGCGAGGTAGGATATCCTTAGGGCATCCCCTACAACGTACATATATAACATTAATAAACCTTGGAAACTATCAAGAAGATTGAACTTTGAAATTTTTAGCCTAAACCTAAACCAAACACCGAACCTCACCTTGAATCCTTACCCGAACTCTTAAAAATGGGGGATCATCGACCTACAATAGAAACTACCATGAAGGAATTTGCAAGGCCAATCATTGGCACTACAACTACCACAATCTAACTAGGTGAGATAGCATGAATTTATGACTTAAAAAAACATTCATTTTTCCATGCTTCCTTCATTCTATGGGCTGCCTAGTGAAGATTCTCTTTCCTTCATTAGGGACTTCTATGCTACAATCCAAACCTTCCCCTTTGGTATCTAAACGAGGATAAGCTTAGAATGAGATGTTTCCCCTACAACTTGAAGGACAAGGCCAAAGCTTGGTTGATATCCCTCCTTCCAGGTTCTCTAATGACTTGGGAGCACATTTTAAACAAATTTATGGGAAAATTCTATTCCCACTGAAAAACATCAGAGTTGAGAGCAAAGATTGACACTTCTCTCAAATGGAAGGAGAACCATTCCATGAAGCCTAAGAAAGGTTCAAACTATTCCTCGCTAAATGCCCTCATCACAGCTTCCCCTAGTTGTTACAAAACCAATTCTTTTACGATGGACTTACGTAGCAATGCCAACTCATTTTCGATAATGTTGTTTTAGGAGCTATAGAAGATAAGACAATCTCAGAGACGTACAACCTCTTTGAGATGTTGGGTGAAAATTACCAATAGAAAAGCTTACGAGTGAGAAGAGCTGGAGTTCATGAAATTGATTCCAGCAATGAAGTTCAATGACAACTTGTTCAATTGACCAAGCAATTTACACTTCTCACTACGCAAAACAACACCAATAATGAACATTGTGGTTTGTGTAGCAATATAAGACATGGTATGGAAGCCTATGCATATCAAGGAAAAGCACTAGCTAGACTTGAATAGGTTAATGTTTTGGGATCATATCAATAGAGACCAAGATTTGACCCTAATTCAAATACCTACAATCTTGGGTGGAGAAATCATCCCAACTTTTCTTAGAGGAAAAAAAACCCTCCTTTTGACCAAAGCTCAAATCAAACAGGCTAGCAATTCCACTAGCCCATTCTAAGAAGCCTTTGTATTAAACCAACCCTAAAGGACAACTTGAATTCTTTTATTTAAGTCTGCAGAGATAACTAGTCTAAAACCAATCAATGGTTGGACTCTATGGAAGCTTCTATAAAAAAAGTGAAAGTCCAAGTGGAATAGTTAGCTAAGCATTTCCAAATTGAATGGTCAAATTGGATCAAATAAATTCAATGAAAAGGAGACATTGAGATTTTCATTCTAAAACATCCAAGCAACATCTTACTAGAAGATGATAAATTTTAGTCCTAAGTGAAAGTCCACCCATTATTGTATTTTCCTTTCTTTTAGTTTGTTTTATTTTATTTTGTTTTTTATTTTAAGAATATGTGTAATAAAATTCCATTGAAATAATAAAAATTCATTTGTTTCAAAAATTGTGTCCATTCTTTAAATTTAGCATTACAAAAAAACAATTTAACATAGGTTCCTTACATTTTTTTCTTCTTTAAGCCTATACATTTTGTCAAGTGAGAAATCTTTCTTAGAGAGTTCTACTATTTTTTTTTAATTTAGGAGTTATATTTTTATATGCAAGAGAAGTAGGATCAATTTCAATTACAATTAACCATGGGAGATGGTAGAGATAGGCAAAAAATGATGAAGGACAATACAACACCAATAATTGCTAATGCATCTTCCGATATACAATTGTAAGAGGCTGCTAGAAACTATGAATTGAAAAAGATTCATTATTATTTGTTTCCTTCCTTTTACGGCATCCCTAATGAATACCCTTTTCATTTCCTTAGAGAATTCTATGTTATTGTCCAAACCTTTCCACTGTAGAGAATTGATGAAGACCAAATTAGGATGAGCTGTTTTCCTTAAACCCTTATAGATAAAGCTTAGTCATGGTTCATTACTCTACAAATGAGTTCTCTAACAACTTAGGAGATATTTCATGAAAATTTTATGGGTAGGTTCTATTCCTATCAAAAGACTACTGATCGAAGGATGAAGATAACAACATTTTCTCAAATGGATAAAGAGACCTTTCATGAAACTTGGGAAAGACTCAAACTTATTTTCATTTAATATCCTCATGATAGATTTCCATTATAGCTACATAACCAATTATTTTATGATGGATTGACATAGTAGAGTCAATACATGGTTGCTAATGTCATCGAAGGAGATGTGGGAGAAAAAGACCACAGAGGAAACCTATAATCTCTATAAGTTTTTAGGTTCTAATTCCTAACAAATAAGTACTAGAAGAAGGATAAAATGAGTCAATAAAGTTGGTTATGGTAATGAGATGACCTTGAAACTTTCTAAATTGACTAAGCAAGTGCACTTTATCACTACCCACCAAATTCCAAATCAGTAGGTGTGTGAAATTTGTTTTTCAATTAGGCATGATGCTTATAATTGTTCATATACTTATGATTCTAGTATGGGTGCCATAGAGGAATTCAATTCCTTTCAAAGGTATCATCCAAACACCTATAATCACCCTAACCATCTTTGGACACCAAAAAATTACCAAGCTTACACCTAATGTCAAACATTAAGGCCAAATAAAAACCACCCTTACCCACCAAAACAATCTTTTAATCTAAACTTAGAGGATAGCTTGAGTTCTTTAATTCAAGTTAGTCACAACAACCAACTGATGAATAATCAAACGTTGAGCACTATAGAGGCTTTGGTTAAAAGGATTGAAGCTAAAGTTGGGCAACTAACTAAACAAATGCAAAGGTAAGAACTAGGAAAGTTGCCCAGTCAACCTAAACAAGTGAAGGATGCAAGAAACCTTTGAAGTGTTAAAGTATTCAATACTAGTTTACTTGAAATCTATAAAGATTTACCTTGTAGTTCATGTAACAAAGAAGGTAAAATTATAGTCTCGCAAAAAGGAGAGATAAGTGCTAAACTCACAAGCCTCCAGAAAAACTCCTTACGAAGTCATCTAACATCTCCACAATTCAAAAGAAAATAAAACCACACTAGCTACAAGTACCTTTTCCACACCGGTTGAAAGAATCCAAACAAGATAAGAAATTCTATGATCTATTTAATATGTTTTCTAAAGTAAATATCAATTTACCATTATTAGAAGTAATCATGAATGTTCCCTCATATGCTATATTTTTCAAAGAGTTTATCGCTAAGAAAAGAAGGTATGAACTTAATGAGCGAGTAGTAGTATCAAAAATTTCTAGTGTTGTACTTCAGAACCAACTTCCTCCTAAGTTGAAAGACCTTGTAACTTTTATCATTAACATAACTACTATATGGGATATGAAGGTCTCTAAAGTAATTCTTGATTTAGGTGCTAGTATAAACTTGATGCCTTACTCTATTTTTTTATAGCTTCATTTAGGAGATTTAAAACCCACAACTATGTCCCTTAAATTTGAAGATGGATCTCTTAAGTATCCAAAGAGAATAGTCGAGGATGTGTTGGTATAGGTAGACAAACTGATAATACCTGTTGACTTTGTGGTTTTAGATATGCAAGAAAATCTAGCCTTGGACAAAGAACACACAATACTGCTTGGTAGACCATTTATGGTAACTACTAAGACTATTATTGATGTCCAAGATGGAAATTTCCTAATGACAATCCTAGGAGAGACATTTCATTTTAAAGTTTTTGAGTCTTCACCCTTTTCTTCTATTTCTACCATCAATGAAATATTCAATGTTTACCTTTTGGATAATCTTGTCCATAGCACATTTTCTCAAACCAGAATAGAAGACAAGCTTGAAACTATTTTTACACTTGAAGATGTCGAAAAAGATTTAGATGAGGAAACTAAGGGGTACCTTGAATAATTAGATAGTGATTAATTAATGACAAACTATAGTACACTTTTAAGTCACCTTGTTCCATATCTAGTGAAGAGGCCAATCCACCTGAACTTGACCCCAAAGGCTTACCTAAGCCATTAAAATATGTGTTTCTGGGAGAATGAGAAATTTATCCAGTGATAATTTCTTCAACCTTGACTAAAACCCAAGAAATGAACTTATAAAAGTTCTTAATAAGTTTAAGAAAGCCATAGGTTGGAGTATCAGTAATATAAGAGCCATTAGTCCAACCATTTTTATGTATAAGATCAACTTGGAGGATAGTGCTAAACTCGTACGAGAGGCCCAAAGAAGTCTAAACCCAAACAAACAAAAGATAATTAAGAAATAAATTCTTTAACTGTTAGAATAAGGAATTATCTACCCTATTGTCGATAGTAAGCGGCTTAGTCCAGTGCATATGGTACCTAAGAAATTTGGGATAACAATTGTTAAAAATGACAAAATTGAATACAAGGGATTCTCTTTACAAGAAAGAATGTGAGAAAAACTTGTGTTTTCACTAAAGCACAATTGAATCGCAACCAGATTTTTAACCAGTTCAAATCTCCTTGTGCCATGATATACAATTATTTTTTTCTTTATTTTCCATTATCTCTTTTCTTCATTTTGGATAATATCAAATAAATGATATTCATTTAAACTCCAAAAAGTGAGATAAACATGCTTTAAGTATTTTTTTCTTTATTTTAATATTTATATATTAAAATACCTACAAAACACTACAATATATCCATTAATATGAACAAATAGATTTGTCTAAAATTTAATAGAATAAAGTAAATACAAATCCATTTTATTAATTAAATGATATTAAAACATGATATAGTTAGTGCTTTGTAAGCACTCATCACAACTCCCAATAGCTTCTTGTTAGTCTCTTAGCAAGGGAAGCAATTAAAACTAAAAAACTAAAAATTAAACTAACCTAAATAACTTTCATGGATTGACACGGTTGCATTTAGCATATACAACAAGTTATTAAACCCCTAGGTTGCCCTAGTAGACGAGTTTAAGTCTCATGGGAGTTTTTAATAATGATACTAATAACTCTATTTTATATATTTATTTTCACCTATTTTATTAATTATAATTGCTATGTTTTCAATGTTTTTAGTTAATTTTAGTTTAATAAATTAGTATTTACTATTTTTTATATATTTTAATAAAATTAAATAATTTGTATCGAAAAACTTAATTAATTGCAAATTTATGTCTAAAAATATAATTTCAAATAAAAGAGATCTTAATTACAATTTTTAAAAGTAAAAAATAAAATTAAAATTAAAATCGGGCTTAATTTTAATTATTAAAAGTTTAAAAATTTAATTTAAATTAGAAAAATGGCTAAACTATAATTAAAGAAAGTTGAAAATGTAATTTGAAATAAATTTATGGGTCAAAATGCAATTAATAAAGTTTAATTTTTTGCGCAGATGAGATAAGCCACGTGAGCCGCCTGTCCAATTAGGGACCCATAATCTGTCAATCCACATCTATCGGCTAAAGACTAGTGGTTCGGGATAAGATAGGGCCTGAAAGAAAGGTAATAGTGAGCTCGAGCTGGAGCTGCTGCTCAGCCAGCGGCAATTTCTCTCCGATGACGAGATTGCTAGCATGCTCTAGGAATGCATCAACAGCAAGGTGGGGGTGGAACCTAGAGAAGCGAGAACGATCGGGTCTCGTAAGCATCGTTAGCATACACCACACGCCAAACGTGGACCGTCCGATCAAAGAGGAAACGGCTGAGATTCGTGCGTGCCATTCACGCCCGACCAAATCGCATGTGTACAGATTCTTTCACGCGGCTCGGTGCCCAAGTGGGGCCCACAGCCGCGCAGGATGGCGTGCAGGTGGCGCCCACCTCTCTGATGCATTCCAGCCGCTGTCCCCCACGTACGTGCGCCTCTGATCCAGTGCGCCGATCTCTTCGTGCAACCAGATTTTTAGCGAATCAAATGAAGCCACGTGTCTGACCGAATCCTTGTCGCTAATAAGAAGATGCCACGTGTCACACTATACTTTTAAGCCAATCAGATCGCGACACATGGTAGGTTACAATTAGCGCAAAAGCTACAAATCTCGCACGCGTTCCAGCCGTTGCCCCACGCGTTGCACGCCCCAATTCCGTGCGACATTTTTTGCGTGCGCCCATTTCCTTCAACGAATGAGGTGCTGCCACGTGTCCCACTATTTGTTTCAGTGAATCAGCTCGCGACACGTGGTAGCGTGAATTTAAAAAAAATGAGCAGCGAAGCGCATGATTCCAGTTTGGGTTTTCGATACCAGTTTGCGTTTTCGATACAATTTTGTCCCCCACGCGTTTTAATTTATTATTTGTCCCACACTTCTCTGTCCCCACGTGTATTAAATTTTAATATTTTTGATGTATTTTTTAGGTATAAATAGGAGATTAGATGATAGAGTTTGGAAGTTTTTTTTGAGTTTGTAATTTTTGTAGTGTTTGTGTGTTGGCTGTGGAACACGCAGAAGCCATTTTTGGCTTTTGTTGTGTTCTGCGTGTGCCAAATATTTGTTCTAATTGATATTTTAATTTTCCTTCTTCTTCATCTTAATTTTCTATATCTGTTATAATTTTTATTTTTATTTTATGAAGTAATTTAATTTTTCTAGGGTTGCATTTGATCTAAATTTCTGATACTTTTATTTTAATTATTTTTGATAGATTTATAAGACGTTCGATTTGTTCATTCTATTTTGTGCTTAATGCTTTTTGATTATCTACGAATCTTATCGAAACGATCTGTGGCACATAAATAAACTTGGAAGAGGCATTTGTGTGTATATTGCTCGTAAATAGAATGACATGTATGATGAAGGATAGGAATATACCCTAATTGTATGTATGGCCATTTGAAAACTTAAAACGTAAAGAATCTCGGTGAATCTAATTCTCATAGGAATATAGTGAATTAATTTAACGAGGTGTGTTTGTACAGAGCTCGGAAGAGATGTATGAATAAAATTAGAAGTTTTCGGTTGACAAATTAAATGTACTAAAAAAATATAAATCAAAAGAAAATAAAATGATTTGAGTTGATGAATTTGGTGAAAAATTGCAATCCTAGATTTCTTTTATTTTGTTTTTAAACTCTTTTCTTACATTTGTTCGAATCAACGAGCGTTTTGAATAAAATCAGAGAGAGATAATTTTAGTACTCAAAAAACTATAGTAACAAATCTCCGTGGGAACGATACTTTACTTACAAATTTTATTACTTGTGACCGTGTATACTTGCACGTTTTTTGTGTTTTGCAAAACACACAACAAGTTTTTGGCGCCGTTGCCGGGGATTTGGTAACTATTTTCATTGTTGATATTAATACCAATCAATTTGATTTTAATTCAAAAAAAAAATTTATTTATTCTTGTTGTTTATTGTTTTTTTTTCTTGTTTAATTTATTTTTCAATTTTCTCGTAAGTTGAGATATTGTTTGACACACAAATCTTAACTTACAACAAGAAAAATAAATTTTGTTTTGTTTATTGTTTCTTATTTTCTGTATTTTTCAAGTAAGTTGAGATTTTGTTTGACACACAAATCTTAACTTACAAAAAGGAAAAAAACAATCATTTTTTTTGTTTTGCTTATTGTTTTTTGTTTAATTTATTTCTTCAATTTTCTAATGAGTTGAGATTTTGTTTAACACACAAATCTTAACTTAACAAAAAGAAAAAAAATACATTATTTTTATTTTTGTTTGTTTAGTTTATTCTTCAATTTTCTCGTGAGTTGAGATTTTGTTTAACACACAAATCTTAATTCACATAAAAAAAAACTAAATTTTGTTTTGTTATTTATTGTTGTTATTGTTGGCTTAATTTATTTTTCAATTTTCTCGTAAGTTGAGATTTTGTTGACACACAAATCTTAACTAACAAAAAGAAAAATAATTGAGAAGTCAAGCTCACGACTATAAATCAAGCGCTTCTTGGGAGGCAACCCATGTGTTTTATTTTATTTTATTTTTCGCATTTATTAGTTTTTTATATTTTGTTATGTTAATTTATTTTCTCTCGTAGGTGCAATTTGGAAGAAATGAAGCTATTTTGAATTAACCATTCAAACAAACTAGGAAGTTTCTTTAAACCATTTTCATATGTTCTTTAACTTTCACACATTGAGGACAATGTGTATAATAAGTTTGGGGGTGGTAGATATATTAAACTTAATTGAAATATTTTCTGGATGTTATTGCTTGTGAATTTTTTTGTTTGTTTGTTTGGTTGATTGAAGATATTATGCGATAAATAGTGATTTAATTTTATTTCTTTGTTTTAAATGATGTATAGCTCCTTGAAAAAGTTGAATACTGTCTAAGCAATGAATAATTTTTACGTATATTTCATTTTTACAAATTAAAAAAATTTATGATTACTTGTCTTGAATTTTGAATTGCTATGGTAATTTAGAAAATGTTTATGTGAGTATGGAATTCGATTGATATTTGTGGTGTCATAACTTTTAGAATTTATTTGATTTTCTCTCGAGGCGAAATTATAGATAACATTTAACTAAGAAAATGATTTAGGCCATCTTTGGATCGTTTGAGCCTTTCTATCTAACTTCACATGCTTTATCCATAGTATACCCTTTTGAGCTTCAAAGTTCTATATATATTTTTATTTCATTTCAAAGCCTACTAAAAAAATATATATATTTGTGGAGATATGTCTATTTTTCTTATCGAACTAACATGTGACAATTGTTAGTAAATATTTATTGATATATCGGAAAAAAAGGATACTTGAAAAAAAAACAAAAAAGAAAATTCTGAAAAAAAAACAAAAAAAGAAAAAAAAAAGTTATTGTATGTGATGTTAAATCCCAAATTGGGAAGTATTTATTGTGATGATAGAAGATCTCTTGTTTCAATCCTAAAATGTTGTTTAGGAAAAAATTGAGCTAAATATATCTTTTATCCTACCTTTACCTAAGCCATACATTACAAGCTTATTAAAGTCCTATTGATTTTTGGTTGTGTTTTGTCTAGATTAGTAGAGAGAGAAATGAAAAATAAACGTATGAGATTTGTGATTTCATTAAAATCTGTTTTATTTTATATTTGCATAAACTGATCCGGATTGCATGCGACTAAAAATGAAAAGACGTCACACACACACTAGAATTCATTGTGAAAATGGAATATATTTTTAAATTGATTTTGATACTTAGATAAAATTCTTTTCTTTCTTTGAGTTTTGTAAATTGGAAAGACCAAAAAAGAAATATTTTGAAAATCACTATTTTAATTCCAGTTATCTTTGTTTTATTTCTTTTCTTTTGATCGAGGACTAGCAAAAACTTAAGTTTGAGGGTGTTGATAACTGTATTTTATATAGTTATTTTCACCTATTTTATTAATTATAATTGCTATGTTTTGAATGTTTTTAGTTAATTTTAGTTTAATAAATTAGTATTTACTGTTTTTTATATATTTTAATAAAATTAAATAATTTGTATCGAAAAACTTAATTAATTGCAAATTTATGTCTAAAAATATAATTTCAAATAATAGAGATCTTAATTACAATTTTTAAAAGTAAAAAATAAAATTAAAATTAAAATCGGGCTTAATTTTTATTATTAAAAGTTTAAAAATTTAATTTAAATTAGAAAAAGCCTAAACTGTAATTAAAGAAAGTTGAAAATGTAATTTGAAATAAATTTGTGGGTCAAAATGAAATTAATAAAGTTTAATTTTTTGCGCAGATGAGAAGAGCCATGCGCCATACACCACGCGCCAAACGTGGACCGTCTGATCAAAGAAGAAATGGCTGAGATTCGTGCGTGCCATTCACGCCCGACCAAATCGTGTGTGTGTAGATTCTTTCACGCGGCTCAGCGCACAAGTGGGGCCCACAGCCGCACAGGCCGGCGTGTAGGTGGGGCCCACGTCTCTGACGTGTTCCAGCCGCTGTCTCCCACGTACGCGCGCCTCTGATCCTGTGCGCCGATCTTTTCGTGCAACCGGATTTTTAGCGAATCAAATAAAGCCACGTGTCTGCCCGAAACGATCCGTGGCATATAAATAAACTTGGAAGAGACATTTGTGTGTATATTTCTCGTAAATAGAATGACATGTATGATGAAGGATAGGAATATACCCTAATTGTATGTGTGGCCATTTGAAAACTTAAAACGTAAAGAATCTCGGTGAATCTAATTCTCATAGGAATATAGTGAATTAATTTAACGAGGTGTGTTTGTACGGAGCTCGGAATAGATGTATGAATAAAATTAGAAGTTTTAGGTTGACAAATTAAATGTACTAAAAAAATATAAATCAAAAGAAAATAAAATGATTTGTGTTGATGAATTTGGTGAAAAATTGCAATCCTAGATTTCTTTTATTTTGTTTTTAAACTCTTTTCTTAAATTTGTTCGAATCAACGAGCGTTTTGAATAAAATCAGAGAGAGATAATTTTAGTACTCAACAAACTATAGTAACAAATCTCCGTGGGAACGATACTTTACTTACAAATTTTATTACTTGTGAGCGTGTATACTTGCACGTTTTTTGTGTGTTGCAATACACACAACAGATACCCACAAACATTAACAAAAAATGAAAACAAAATAAGAAATTAACTAAAATTTAAAATAAAGTAAAAAGATTAAAATAAAATAAAGAAATGAAATACAAAAATATCTCACGCTTATAATATATTTTAAATTTAATAATTAAAATATTAAACATAGATTATTACAACTTCCTAAATATTCATGATTTATTATAATAATTAATTAAAAATAATTTTCATATTTCATATAAAAAATGTATCAATTTAATTTCATCCAAATTTATTATCAGGAATCCAAATTCGCTTCAACTCTATTCCTCACAAGTCAATAATATTAAAAAAAAACTGAATCCTATGGGTGCAAACACTCATACTAATTTATATGCGAACAATTTGATGTATAGAAATGAACTAATATGTTCGCATATGTATAAAGAAGAAAGAATCAAAGTGTTCTTTTAACGTTGATCTCATGAAATGAATTAAATGTAAGGATTTATAAAATATTATACATTACTTTCATGAAAGGACCCATGTACATATTGTACATTTTTATATGTTAATGTGAGTGGTTAATATTTGGCTTTTGTATTTGTATTTGTTTAGATAACCCTATATATATCTTTCTTTAGTAGAAGTCATGCATGAATGAAGAAAGACATATACTATCAATTTCTATTTAAATCATTTAATCTAAGCAAATGAAAAAAATATATATAACACTTCATTAAGATGTAAAAATCCATAAATTCAATGATAAGTCCTATGAGATCATCTAATAATGATGAAGAAATAAGAAATGTGTTTATAGTAGAAAAAAATAATATTTATCACTCAGAATAAAGTAGAATGGGCTCAAAATATTTCTAACAAGGGTATTTTCCACTATTTGATTCATAAACACCGATTTTGGGTTTAATATAATTTTCACCCCTTATCAATAAATACAAGTCATGACAAAAACTAACTAATTATCACATTACTTCATGATATGTGTTTAGAAATTAATCTAATAGTACAAAAAGACTTAATCATCGTTTAAATTTAATTCTAAGACATGATGAATTTTTGTGAAATGTTTTAAAATTACTCCAAAAAAACTAAAAATTACTAAACAAATAAATTACAAATAAAAGTAATAAATAAAATTACGTGAAAATTGTTTAAATTATCTAAGATCTCAAAACATTAATATATTAATGTTTAAAATAAAATAAAAAATATAAAAGAAACTAATTAAATAAAATTGCATAAAAGAAAAATTACTCACAATGATGAGTTATCTCCCATCCAACGTTCGTTTAATGTACAAGATGCATCTTAATAGTGTTGAGGATCAATTTATCAGTATGGAATCGACGTCAGCCATATTGTATTCTTCTTCTAAATAAGGTTTTACATGGTACCTATTAATTTTAAAAGTTATTTGTGTCTTTGGATTCAATAACTTTATTGCTCCATGTGAAAAAAATTGGACAATTTTATAAAATCCATCCCATCTAGATCTCAATTTTATTAATTAAATGACATTGAAACATGGTATATTTAGTGCTTCTTAAGCACTCATTAGTCAACAACGAAGGCCAAAAAAATTGATCCAAATACACCTTCAACACTCTATTCGTCAAATCCTTGAATGCAATATATGCATTTGTTAAACCAAATGGCATAATGAAAATTCATAATCCATTTTCTGTATGAAATTCCATCCCAGGAATTTTTCCTTCTTGATTGTAAAATTGTGTTGAGTTCTACTTTTGCTTACTAAAATTTTACCGTATGGAGGCACCTAGTATTGAGAGGGCTACCTACTGTGATGTGCGAAGCTACCGCAATGAACAGAGAGGGCTACCTCACAACTAGTGTGAAATTCATCGTGCTAGGTTTATGGCTCGTGAAAAAAAAGGGAAGGATTATGCAAAAAATGATTGCTTATAAATCTTGTACTTGGAATGCACAAAAAGAAAGAGCTAATAGAGGTTAATATATATATATATATATATATCATTTACCTCATTTATAAAAAAAATAAAAATTAAGTCCTCTTTTGGTAAATATATTTTATTTTGTAAGATCGAAGACTCGATTATAGTTTTACATGATAGGTGATCATTTTTTTCTTTTGAGTCTTTCTTGATAGGTCATAAATGAATTAATTGATATATTTGTGAAGTTTAAACATGTATACTACTTTAAGTAAATGTCAATATGTCATTATATGTCCGAAGTGTGCGTGTGCACCTCTTCTATTCTACTTATTTATTTATATGATAAATAATCAAAATTGAAGTTAAAAAAAATGATAAGAACTCAATTGGTTGTGTGCTTGTTTGTAATTAAATGAGTTTAATACCTTATGTGGCTATGTATGCAAATTTGAAAAAATATAAAAAAATAAAAAAAATAAAAAAAGTTTTTTTTATTTAAATCCTCTTTTCATTTATTACATTTTTAATTGGTTTCTCAGTTAGAGAGTGATAGAACTTAGGAGGAGTTTAAAACACATTGCACTTTTGCATTACTCTGATTTTACATTGTTATATCTTTAGAAGGAGTTTGATTTCATTTCTTTGTCTAATACTTTGTCCTTCTCGTATGTCAAAAAGGGGGAGAGAATTTTCACTTCTATGTTTTTATTTTGTAAAGAGAGAACATATTTAATTAAGATTGATTGATATGAATGCATACTACATGATTATTCTTTACACTTCGCTTATTTTTATGTAAACTGAACTAATGTATAATGAGGCTTTCATGCCAAGTTGTCCTATGCTTTGTCAATGTCATTTTAGTTACTTACAGGCTTGTCAAGTTGCAGTGTAGATGGATTCATCAGACCGTAGGATAGTTCCACTATGAAGTCTGGGACATCATTGTTTTTTTATCTAATTTTTATAAGTGTCATGTAGTAAGTGAGAGGTTTTGTCACACGAAAATGCCAAAGGGGGAGTTTGTAAGGACTATGAGTGTTGGCTATTTTCGTGGAAAAAATATTTACTTGTAAATTTGTTTTTAGGCCTACTATCAAGTTTATCAAGAAAAGTCGAGAAAAATATTCAAGTTCCAGATATTCGTACTTCAGGTATGTTTTTTTATAACTACGACACTTATTATTGCATTCATGCATTTAATCACACATTTTCATAAATCTGAAATTATATTTTATGTTAAAATATTTATTCAAACTTTAATTAATTTATGAAATTATTAATTAAATATTTTTATAATATATTTTAAGATAATATTAAGTTTTTGTTTTTAATGGGCTTTGAAAAGTTAAGACAAAAAAACACAATTACCCTAAACCTAATATCATTAAGTATTATTATTATCTATATATATATAGATACATTAGGGTTAGGTGGGTGAGACATAATAGAAAGTGAATACACTGAAGCGGAGAAGCTGCCGAAAAAAAAAAATTGAAGTTGCTGAATAAGAATTGCCATACAATATAAAGGAAACAAACTTAGAAGAAGATAAGGAATTAATATATGTAGAGGCGTCAATAACAAGCTCAAAAAGTAAGTATATGTTATTATGATAAAGTAAAGTTAATTAATATATATATATAATTGAAATTATTCAAACAAGCTCAAAAAGTCAAAAAGTATATGTTCTTATGGTAAAGTAAAGTTAATTAATATATATATATAATTGAAGGTATTCAAACAAGCTCAAAAAGTCAAAAAGTATATGTTCTTACGGCAAAGTAAAGTTAATTAATATATATATATAATTGAAGGTGAGAACTTTACAAATTTTATATTAGTTGAATATTTGATTAATGTCTCATATTTATTAGTCTATTTATTTTATTTTATTTTCATATTCATATAGCTTATTTTATGATTAGAATTTTGGATATTTAAATCTAATAATTATATGAGTGATCATGATTATTTGATTTAATTATTAAATATTAAAAAGCTATTTTTAATGAATTTGGGCTTAATCTTTTTACTCTAGAATTTTCAAATTGATTTGATTTAAATAACATATTTTGAATCATCTAGTTAGGATTATTTATTGTTAAATCCGTTCTATAACACACACGGGCACTTGTGTTTTTGTGCTAACTATTTTGCAGTTACATTTGTGAACGATCTGATTGGCAGGGAGCTTATTGGAACGTTGGTCTGGAAATCGCTCACGCTAATACTGGAAACTGTGAAAACAGAGCAGGGGTTCGTAAGTAAAGTACATTGAGGCAGTATCCTAGGGAGGGTAGCATAAGACCGAGTTTGTACTTGAACATTTGATTTTCATAGTGGAAAGTTAGGTGGTCCGGTGGACCGGTGGACCGGTGGTTTTCCTCTTAGGTCATGGTTGTGGCCTAGGTTGTTTCCACCTAAAAATATCGCATGTTATTATTTTATTTCCGCACTTTACTCTTACACGCGATTTCATGTCTGGCCGCCTTGTTTATGTTATCAAGTTATAAATTAATAAAAAAATTAAGAATAACCTATTCACCCCCACTCTTTGATGGGTTTAATTACCCTTACTGGAAGGCTCGCATGCAGGCCTTTCTCAGACAAGATGAAAAAGTCTGGGATGCTATTCTTGATGGTTGGGAACCACCTTCTGTAACGAAAGATAGTGTAACAATCATAAAGCCAAGAAGAGACTGGACCACTGAAGAACGCACCCTTAGTGGGGCAAACCAAAAAGGTCTAAGCTCAATATTCGCTGCAGTGTCGATGGATGAGTTTCGTCGCATCTCCGACTGTGAGACTGCTAAAGATGCATGGAATGCACTTGCTCTTGCTCATGAAGGAACTTCCCAAGTAAAACAAACAAAATTGAGATTGCTAACATCTGAGTTTGATTCTATTAAAATGAGCAACAACGAAACTTTTGGTCAATTCTATGCTAGCTTCTATGATATCACTAATGCTTGCTCTAACCTTGGTGAGAAAATTCCACAACCTATACAAGTGCCCAAACTCCTAAGCTTTTTAACAGTAGACTATAAGATGAAAGTTACAGCGATAGAGGAAAGCAAGAATGTAGACACACTAAAAATTGATGAACTTGTCGGGTCAATCCAAACCTATGAGCTTTCTCTTGTTCCACCCAAGAAAAATAAGGACGTGGCATTCAAAAACTCCAAAAAGTACATCTCTGATAGTGATGATGATATGAATGATGAGTCACTAGTCTTGTTGGCACGAAAATTTAAGAAGTTCATGAAAAAGACGGGTCAACAGAATAATCATTGTAACAAAGGACAATCCAGTCGTTCGAATGACCGAAAGTCAAGGGAAATCAAGTCTCCTAGCCTTGATGGTAAGAAAAGTACGCCCACTAGTCCTCAATGCTTTACTTGTGGGGGATTTGGTCATATTTCTACAGATTGTGCTAACAATAAAAAGAAATTTGGAAAAGCCTTTAATGCTACACTTAGTGACACAGAAAGTGAGCAAGACAATGCTAGTAACTCAGAGGATGATGACACTAATTATTGTGCCTTCACCGCAACTGTCAAAGCACATCACAATGACTCCGACCTTAGCTCGGATGAAGAAAATGA
The DNA here is from genome assembly GCA_037013495.1 of Hippophae tibetana. Classification (NCBI taxonomy): domain Eukaryota; kingdom Viridiplantae; phylum Streptophyta; class Magnoliopsida; order Rosales; family Elaeagnaceae; genus Hippophae; species Hippophae tibetana. The sequence continues at coordinate 20,174,250 of CM072807.1, read as the reverse complement.
GGAAGTAAACTCCTCTCTCTTACTGTCTAAGTTTAATGTATCGAATTATGAGGAATTATTTATGGATTGTCTAGGTGCCAGGGAAGAGAGAAATAAATTGCTTGTGAAAGTAACTAAACTAAATGATATCATCAATGTTCACAAAACAAATTCCTCTAGCCTAGAGAAAGATAAAAAGGAATTGTCTGATCATATTAATGCCTTGATTAATGTCTCATATTTATTAGTCTATTTATTTTATTTTATTTTCATATTCATATAGCTTATTTTATGATTAGAATTTTGGATATTTAAATCTAATAATTATATGAGTGATCATGATTATTTAATTTAATTATTAAATATTAAAAAGCTATTTTTAATGAATTTGGGCTTAATATTTTTAGCCTAGAATTTTCAAATTGATTTGATTTAAATAACATATTTTGAATCATCTAGTTAGGATTATTTATTGTTAAATCCGTTCTATAACACACACGGGCACTTGTGTTTTTGTGCTAACTATTTTGCAGTTACATTTGTGAACGATCTGATTGGCAGGGAGCTTATTGGAACGTTGGTCTGGAAATCGCTCACGCTAATACTGGAAACTGTGAAAACAGAGCAGGGGTTCGTAAGTAAAGTACATTGAGGCAGTATCCTAGGGAGGGTAGCATAAGACCGAGTTTGTACTTGAACATTTGATTTTCATAGTGGAAAGTTAGGTGGTCCGGTGGACCGGTGGACCGGTGGTTTTCCTCTTAGGTCATGGTTGTGGCCTAGGTTGTTTCCACCTAAAAATATCGCGTGTTATTATTTTATTTCCGCACTTTACTCTTACATGCGATTTCATGTCTGGCCGCCTTGTTTAGGTTATCAAGTTATAAATTAATAAAAAAATTAAGAATAACCTATTCACCCCCCTCTAGGTTAATCAGGTCCATATTTTATAAAAATTCAGAATGGAAAGCCAATCCATGCCAACGATAACGTCAAACTTATGGATGTTTAGAATGATCAAATTGGTAGGTATCAAATGGTGTTCAACTTTTATAGGGGAGGATTTCAAGCTATATCTAGACTCCATTACATCACCAATATAGTGTTGAGATACAAAACCATTCACTTTAACGAGTAGAAGTTCTATTGAGTCTTTCACAAAATGCATAACTAACAAAAGTGTGTAGTGCATAACCAACAAAAGACTGTGTAGCTCCTGGGTCCATAAGTACTCTAGCAGAAAAGTTATGTATGCTTATAGTACTATTATGATTATTAAGAAATCATTAGGTTCTTGCTAGGATAGGGAATATACACGAGGTGGTTTCTTTCTTTGTGCATTATTTGTGTGGTTTTTGGCCTACACCATAGTCACGAGCCATGTGTTTATCCTTCCCGCATTTGAAACATACATTGGTCCCCATCTGACATTCTCCTTAGTTGTCCTTACCACACTTGGGGCACATACCCTTAGGTTGCTTATTTTGGTTGCCCCTCATATCATTATCATGATCATTGAACTCATATTAACTCCTTCTCTTCTGTTGTTGCCCTTTGTCTTGCCCAAATTTTCTCTTTAATTTAGTCACTAGTGTTACCACCAAAATGGGTTTTATTTGCTCCGTATGTCAACTATTGGGTTCTCTCAATCATAAGTTCTTGTTCACCACCTCAATATACATGGTTAATTCAAAAGGTAAAACTGATTATTGGATTGTGGCTTCAACTCCTTGAAGTGTTGGGCTCTACTTGCTTCGATTGCTACTAAAGTAGGTGGAAACTTTGCAAGTCATGCAAATTTTGCTTCATATTTGGCTATAGTCCTATTCCTCCACTGCGATTGCAGGAATTCACACTACTTTAATTGACAGACAGTCCTTGGAAAATATTTATTATAAAATGAGTTTCGAAACATTTCCCTTGTAAATATATCCATGGCGCCTTTGTGCTACCATGTAATCATCTTCCACTAGTTAAAAGCGTCTCTTTGGAGCATATAAGTAGATTCACCACTTTTTCTACCTTAGAGCATCGTATGATCGAAAAATATTTTGCCATCTCAATAACCACCTTTCTACTTCCAGTGGATCCTAGGTGCCTTTAAAAATTTGGGGAGACAATTGCTTTAATTTAGGGAAGTTACTTATTTCGTGTTATGATCTAGGATGTTGTTGTTGCTATGCTTGTTCAAGAGCAATATCCTCATAGTAAGCAGAACACTTGGAGTGTCTCATCCTATTTGTTGCCCATGGTTGTAATTGTCACGTGATCTAGTCCTTTGTCTAGCATACTAACAATTTCAATGGTAAACTATAACTACTTACTACTATTTTCCTTGTGTATCAAAAATATCAATCAATGCATGTCTATAAATAAGTTCAATAAATAATAACTTACTTGGATAACATAGAGTTGGATTCCAATAGTGTGATTTGTGGTTCCCAAAAACCTACTTATCAATTAAAACCTTTTCTTTGATACCAAAAGTTTGTCACCAGGAAAAACTAGGAAATGTTACATTTATATTATTTCTTTAATTGTATATTTTTGAGGTCAAATTATTTTCTTTATTTAAAATTTTCAAAACACAATATTTATATCAAAATATCATAAAATAATTAAAATATTAAACTAAATCAATAGCATTAAGAAAAATAAATCCAAGGAAAAATAAACTTATAAAAACATTTCAAAACTGCTTAATTTGAAAACTACTTAGACAATCACACCATCAATCATCCCTTCTTTGCCATCTAAGATCACTACTCATCATCTAAAAACATTAAAACATACATGAATGAGTTAATACTCTATAAGCAAATCTGTATGTAATATGCATCATTATCGATATACACAGATTTCATGCGAATATTTATTTTCTTATATTTACAAATGTCCTCTTTCATTTGTTCATTTATTGTCCCACGGTTAAAATATCATTTTCATTTTTTTATAGTAGGGTCCTTCTGTGATACCTATGATAATTATAATCAATGGGTCATGTTTTTGGGAACTCTTTTTTACTACCATATCTGTGGTACTATTATGAAGCATGACATGAGTGTTGGCTAACCAAGTCATCACACACACATATCGATGATCACAAAAGGGTCTATCATCTTTTATTGTCATTCAACATTGGTAGGTTTTTTGGTCTCTCTTATGTCCTTTTCCCACTCAACCCTCAAGATATAGGTACACACAACACTTAAACATTTTATTTTAACCATTTACAAAAAATATTGTTATCCTTTACATGTTTCTTATTTCATACTTTCAAGGATTGTTCCATACTTTTAGAGCATGTATAATATGGATATTTCTAAAGTAAGCATGTATGAATGACCATATATTATGTTACCATGCAATTTTAAGATCACAAAAATTTACATAATCATATAACATACTCATAAACTACACTAGTATAACAAAGTTGGGATCTACTTACTTGGATCCTATAGAAAAAGAATAATGAAAATAAAATACTTAATCTCAAATCAAGCTATCTAAAATTCTCAAAAACATATGGGGAACTTAGAAGATAATGCTTGGTAAAGAGAGAGGGGAAATCTTTGAAATTAAGTGAGGAAAATGGTTCATTCAGAACATTTTTAAACTTTTTCTTGGTCCTCTTCATGACCTTACTGGTATAGGTTGGAAGGTCTTGGTGAATAGTACAAAATTTTACAAAAAATGAAAAAAATATATATTAATTTTTAAAAATTCCTGCAATTTTGACATTTAGTCCAAGTTAAAAGAAAAAAGTACCTTTCAGAAAAAGTAAACACAATTAAGGATCTTATAAATCTAAATTATGTGTTTTGCATACGAGAATATTAACACAAAAATAACAAGATTTATAATCTCCCCATTGGCTTTCTATGGTGAAACACTATACAACCTAAACAAGCACAACATCAATACATATATTCATACAAGATGACCAAAAAAAGTTCGTTCCTATTAGAAAATTGCTACGAAATAACCAAACATTCCCAAAATAGCTAACTCTAGTGGATTTCTTGTTGTGCTCCATCCATTTTCATGAAACAACACATGTGTCTTGACACACAAGTTCATGCTACATGTCTCAGCACATAGCTTCAACTAAGCTTCATAGGTTATAATTAAAACATGTATCCTACACATATGAAATAACATACTATTGAACATATCATGTTGATCTACATGAAGTCTAGCAAAATACTATCATTTTATCCTCACACACGTACACTGATAGGCTAAGCACAATAAAAAAAGTAACACAGATACACAACTCCATTGACTTTATGCTAAACTCCTATACGTAAACACATTGATAGGTAAACAGTTCTGCAATAAAACACTTATATCCCATGTAGTAAACTATGCAGCAATTAATGAGTTATGTTAACAAACTTCTCTCTCTTTTTGACATAAAAAGTCAAAAAAATACCCTCATATAAGAGACAAAAGACATACAAAATGAATTAATTCTAAACATTCATTCCTCTAGCTAAGACAGATTAAACCATAACACAGTAACATACATTACAATATATAAACACTCAACAACTCATGCCAGAAAATCATAAATAATGCTAAACAATAACATAAACAACACTAAAAACAAAACAGTTGAAAATGCACAATTTTTATTAATTACATAATTTTTATATATTTTTTAATAAAGTACATTAAAAATAAAAAAAATATAATAAAAAGTAAATCAAGAGTTAGGTCTATCCTCTAGGGGAGCTCGACATGTCCTTTCAATGGATAACCTATGATTCGAAGCTAGAAAAAAATAAGGAAATACATCGATCGGGTTCTTAAGTAAGCCAATGTCAATCAAATTATATAGAGAGGTAGTACTAGCACCAACTAGAACTCTAACACACTGAACATGAGAAACACTACCACTTACTAAAAGTTTGATATAAAGGTAAGAATTAATGGACTTGGGTAAGCTATATCAAGGATTCTTGTTCTCCAATCTGACAAGATAATCATTGACCTATACCAAGGACTATCAATAGAGAGTGAAATCTTGGAGGTTGGTAGTTTTCTATCTAATAAGTTCCTATTTCACTATAGAAATCTCTTGTATAACGATTGCCAGCTCCTATAAATGGGCATTATTAGTTGATGGTTAAGAGTGAAAGAAAAAAGAGGAGAAAAATTAAAAGGATAAGGAGGAGTAATGAAGGTACCCTAAGAATAAGCAAAACGAAGATTGATTAGAGGTCTCTAGAGTGTGAGAATAATGAAGAGTAGGATAGATTCTAGCAAACAGTTGTGATCTACTAGGCTTAATGATGAGTTTTTAAAAAATACTAAAATTACCATGATTTAATGTACTTTAATTGATTAAACAGATTTATACTTGTATGATTCTATCATATTTTTATATAAATTTGTCTTTTTGGAATCATAGGTATTTATATCGCTTTTCAGATATTTTCATTCAAAAAATAATTTAAAGACTCAAAGAAAAATATTGGAGTCAATACATCACAAATATGTTGAGAAAAAATGAGAAAAAGTCAAATAATGGAAAAATTGAACAAAATGGGTCAAAACGGTCAAAAATGTCGAGTCCTGCATGTAACCAACACACATATGTGCGTATCTAGTACACGCCCATGCACAACCATCACATGCCTACCTGCTACCAGCATATGTCCACGTGTAGTCCACACATGCCCGTATGCCAACACACACCCGCGCTTATCCTTTGCATATGTCACGCCAAGCCCCATGCACGCCAGAGCTTGCCTGCTGCAAATCTCACCCATTGTAAAAATCATCCCAAAAATGACACATTTCTCTCTCTCTCTTTCTCTATCTAGATTTTTCTCTCTAGAAAGCTTTATAAGTTTTTAAAGTTCTTATCTTTTTTAGAAGAACTAGTTATGCTTTTATAGATTTCTATTTTTTAATTCAATAAATGGAAATGCAAATCCATTTGAAGGTTTTCCAAAAATGGAATTAGCATCAAAGTTCTGTAAGGATTATTTTGAGGTATACTTTTAAATGAATTCTATACAACTATTTTTATGTGTTTATTCTTATATGTTATATTTAATCTATATGTGATTAAATTTAATATAGCTGGCTGTTTATTAATATGATATAATGATAAATTTGTTATGCTTACAAAATATTCAATAGGTAAAACATTTTTATAAAATAAATTGATTTTGGTTTTTATTCAAAATTTTATATTAAGGATGTTAGAGAGAAATATTTTTTTTTATTAGAAGTTTAAATCTGAAAATTAGATTTTAAGATTTAATTATCTAGTCTGATTTAGAGTAGTGTTCTTTTATTTGTTAGTACAACCGCACGGTATTTAGAGTAAAGCTCTATTTTAAATTTTTTTATTAGAACTATTATTTGAAAACGTATTGACAACATATTTTTAGTGATGATTTTAAAACTTGCAAGTTAGTACTTAGATAATTAAATTATTAGGTTTAATTTGGACACTTTGAATAAAGTCTAATTAAATAACTCTACCAAAAGCTATGGTTATATAGTTTGCAATTTTCTTAAAAATAAAGCTGAAATTTAATACTTAATTAATTAATAAACCTATTACTAAGTTCCACCTAAGTATATTAGTTAATTAATATTAAATAAAAGAATTTGAGCCCTGCCTAAGGAAATTTTCATACCAAAAAGAAACAAAATCAATAAATATCAATTTATATCTTTAGTAATATAAATAATATGACCAAGCATAATTAACTTAATTATTATGTTCATAAATACTCCATTGTTGTAAATGATAAAAAAATGAATTATTGTTTATTGAATCCATATATATGTTTACTTTTTTATGTTATTAGCTTAGGAAACACAAAATCAAAATATTGTGACCGGATGTTTAGGATTTAATTTCATTTTTAAGAGTTTGATTAATAAATTAAAAACCACACATATTCCTTCCTTAGATCAACCTTGGGAGTATATTTATCATTTTCTTTAAAATGATTCGTACATTTGCAAGATTTTTACAAATATAAAACCAAAGTATCTATAAAATCGGTATTGTTAACCCGATGTCGGTCTTGTGTTCATCACTTAATACAAGAAAACCTACCAAAAATGGTTTGAACCCAATGAATGATCAAGGAAGGATGGAAAAGAGTGGTAAGAGGGCCATAAAAGAATCAAAGATCATAGTCCTATAGATCATGCTAGTGAGGTTTATAGTCTCATAGTTGATGATAGCAACAAGAAAATGACCTTAAGTAAGAGTTACAAAAGAAGTACGAGGGCGAGTATAGACATAAGCACTGATCAAAAAATTATTAGAATGGTGAACAAGTGTAGGTAGATGCACTCATATTAAGAGCATATTTACCATAACAATGCAACCAATAATGATGAGAATTCAGGATAATCACCGAAGGATCAATGACATCAAAATGGACCTATTATTCAAAGAGCCATTTAATGGGCTCATTAGAAAGTTTTTTGGAGTGTTCTACAAGTATTCGGCTATTTGGGTTTGAAAAATAAGGAAATGCCAAAAGATCTCGATTTGAAAGTTTCATTGAGTAGTCATTAGTGTTATCATCTTATCTTTACCATCTAATATCTAAATGAGATCAATCAAACTGCATTAGAAAGCCTGCTCATGGCGCTATAATCTTCACATGTATACAATTCTTCCAACCCAAAATACTACTAAACAAGTTTTCATTTAATTCATATTGGGAGGTATAAAGATGAGTTTTTTTATGTGATGTAGTACCCATGAAAGGGCATATTCTTTTAGGGTAACTATAGCAGTTTGATAGGCTTGGTACTCATGATGGATAGATATTGATTTGTAGTCAATAACAAAATAATTACTCTTGTATCCCTAAACCCTAAACAAGTACATGATAATCAAATTCAATTATCCTATTTCTTGTTAGCTTTGGTTCCTATCTTTATATAGATACCGATCAAAGTCTTCATTTTATGATCTAATTTGGAATGGTCTTAGTGAAGATCTCAATATTGATCTTTGGGTCTCACTTCTTTAAGTGAGGTTTATATCGAATAAGGTAGCCATCCTATTGGTGTTATGAGAACTGATGTTTCAAAATTCTTCAAGAACGTTCCACCAAGTAAGTTCTCATACTTGATAGGAAAAATAGGAAAAATAGGAAAAGAACAATCATGTACATCAAAAAGGGACAATATTTGAATAACATCATTCCTAAAGAATATGACTCAACTTTCACTTAAAGTGAAGGAAACATGGAAAGCACAAGTCTTGTTGAGAGAGATATAAGAATAAAATTCTTAAAAAAAAAAGGATGAATTTGTAATCAAGAGAATAAGGAGTAAATCAATAGAAGTAAGTAAACCTTTATTGGATGACTAGAAAGTCATCAATTTATACAGGGTGCTTTGCAACAAAAGTAACAATATGTGGAGGATGAAAAATAGGAAAATCTAAGGTTTCTTCTTTATTTTCTCTTTTATGGCCATCTTTGTTCTTCACTGAATGCATAGGGGGCATTTTGAAAGAGAAGGCAAAGAAAGGTGCTACAACTTTATAGAGAAAAAAGGCTAAAAGTGTTTGAAGGAAGAAAGAAGTGTTTAGAAAGTTTGTCACATGAAAATGAGATGGATGAGATTATATATAGATGTTCAATGAGCTCACTAACCTTCTCATTGAGGGGTCAAAGAGGGTCTTGGCGAGCAACCAAAGAGGAACAGAAAAGAGATAATTGAGCATTTCTTTAAAAATTTAATTTTAGAAACACTTAAAGCATAAAAACAAAATAAAGTAACAAAAAGAAAATAAATAATAACAAAAAAAAATAGTAAACATGAATAGAAAGTACTACAAAGACAGAAAAAAAGAAATAGAAACTCCACACAAACTGATCACAACAAAAAAAAGTAATCAAATGGCATCCCTCATTTTAGTATAGAATTTCATAAGTGTAGAAGTACCAAAATGTAACTTTTAGTTCATATGTGTCAGAGTTAGATGGTATACTCAAATATTATTTTGTTTTGAAACTCTTGACAACATAGTCCAATAATCACTTTGTAGATGGCTAGGTGAGCTTACAGAAATAGAATTTTTTTTTCCCTTTTAGTAGTGTGTCATCGGTGCATAATGAACCCAAACTAAAAATGCTTAGAAGAATCATAATAGTTACATATAAAGTAATCAAAATGGGATGAGTGAGGGGATGCTTTTCCAGTACTATTTTGAGAGTACCTAGGGCATTGTTTTGCAAGATGGTCAGTACTGTTGCAATGATATCAAGTCTCTTACTCTAAGAAACAGCGTAAGGAGCAAAGGAGAGAGAAAAAGCACTAACACTAACTCTCACTCAAGGATAAGTAGTCAGTGTCTCACAATATAATCTTAGAAGCCCACTCTTTGAATAATGATGACAAGTATGTAGGAAACATGTAGGCAAAGGTAAGGGACCATCACCGATATGATCGAAAGAACAACAGAAGGTGAACATTTAACCTTGTTAGAAGAGCCCAAATAGAGAATTACCTGAGACTTACCTCTAAAAGTAGCCACTGATTTGATGAATTTATATACAACAATAAAAAAGTAGACTATTCTTCGACAAAACCCAACCCATATCTATCACCGAACACTTTGTTGCTACTTATAATGTCATCCAATTTCATAGTTCCCATCATTGGATTCTTCTCTGTACCCTTTAAGTGTTTGAATTATTTTTCAAGCTTCAATTTCTTGGCTCCCAAATATTTTATAAGGCCATCCTTTTCTTTGTTAAATGCCTAAAGGAATTCAATAAAAGAGACCAAATCCTTAACTTGTAGGCAACTGATAACTCTATGAAAATAGAGTCATTAGCGTACTTTTTAACTTAATATTTACTTGTTTTATTTAATAAATAGTATTTTGTAGCTAAAAAAATTAAAATATAATCTTTTTAGTGAAAAAGGGTGAAAATATAATTTTTGAATTTTTTTGGGATTTTTCTGGAACTTTTATGGTTTTTTATGAATTTTTAACGCAGGACCAATCAGAAGCTGCCATGTGGCATACCATGCAAGCATAGGAGCTGACTGAGCAAGCCATGTGGACACCATGCAAGCATGGAGAGCGAATCACATTACGCCGCGTGTGAGGAGGAGAAACATGTGTCACGTGTCAGAACGACGTTCAATCCGAGTTCGGAAATTAGTCAACGTGTTATGACACGTGTCACCATGCTATTGGTCGAAGCGTTCAACCCGTGTGCCACGCCATCTATTCCTGTGAATCATGTCGCGCCACGTGGTGCTGACTCGGCTAACGTTGACTCTGACCGGTCTTCCCTGCCACATGTCACGCTATGATCGGTTAAAACTGTCATTTTTGCTTGTTTTGATCGTAGCCCTTGATTTGAAGCTGATCGAACGGTCCAAATCACACCTGAGCTTTATTTAAACCCCTAATAAATCCATAAACCCTAATTGGCCTCCATTAGCATAATTTTGGTCAATTTTTAAAGCTAAAAAGAGAGAAAAATACAACAAAATTCAAGAAATGACACAATTTTGGTGGAGATTTAAGAAGAAATTAATTATACAATTCAAGAGATTGATTGTATTTCTTTTTCTACTCTTTTCTTTATTAATTTTATGTCTTCTTTTATGAAAAATATGAGTTTTATGAACACAATTATGTGTAATTAATTTATTAATCTAGGGATCTTATGAACTCAATTTTCAACATGTGATGATCTAATATTTTTTTCTCAATTATAATATTAATTTAATTATATTATTTAATCTGATTTTTATGCTATTAATTGTTTGGCCAACAATTTATCTATAGAGGCAATTAAATAGATTTGAGAAAATTATTTAATTGTTTGTCTTGATTAAATAACATGCATAGTTTCTAGGTAGAGATGTATGATTCTTATGTATGTGATCCATAATTGATGAACTTAATGAGTAGTATGAAATTTAATTGGCATGAGAGTGTGATTAAATTAATTACTATATGGTGTGTAGTTTACTTGAGAGAGGAATACATGCTAGGTTAGATTCAATTGATCATGTAATTAATTGATATTATATTGGAAGGATTTTAGTGATTCACATGTTTAGAAAATTGGGGAATTAAGTATTCCTAGATATTTTCTCATATATCTTTTTAGTCACAAAATCTGATTTAATTAATTATTGTTATTTACTTTTAGTTATTTTAATTTTTCTTTCTTAAGATATAAAAACACCAAAAAAAATTGATTTTTATTATTTTTAGTTTAAAAAATTAGTTTCTAAAAAAATAATCTCCATCGGAACGATCTTCATTTATCATTATATTACTTGTTACGATATGTATAATTGCGTATTTATTGCACACACAATTTGTGTGGCGATCACTAACTCCTGGTCTTTTCTTAAAAAGAGCATGTGCAAATACTCTTTATCACTTTCCAACATGATAATATTATTTGCTAGAAGTGTGATTTTATCAAATTGATCTTTGGTTAAATGAGTTCTAATAGTCTACTAATTTTCTTTGCTCATCTTGAAATTCTTCTAGTTCTCCTTCAAAAACTTCTTTCTAGAATGGTTGGAATTACACTCAACTAGTATATCATTGTATCATTTATGCATAATCTCACATTTATTGGAGATATCTTACAGCTTATGGTTAATAGAGAACTTACTTTCCTCAAGAGCAGCTTTCAGTTCGCTTAGCTTTCTATCCTTTTTTCTAAGCCTTTCAAAGGCCTTATTTTGACCCTTTTCTAACTTAATATGCTCCATCAAGAGCTCAATATATGTCTTGAATAACACTTCTTGATCTTCATCTTTATCATTTGTATACCTAGCATATCTTGAGGTTGTAATTGAAGGGGTCTTTAAAAGACTTAAATGCCATAAAGATAATAAATTTGTTGTCTTCCTTGACATTATGATAGCTACTATATAAAATAATAACCTCAACTTTCATTTCTCTCTTGCTATACCAATTCTATTTGGTATAACATAAGGTGATTATGTGTTCAGGCTTCCCATACTTGAAAAAAATTATTGATTAAGATACCCCCTACTATGATTTTTGTCAGTATCCTCATCAGAGTCTAGCTTTATTTCATGGTCTTGAGTCTCTTCTAGTTAAGATTTTTCTTTTAGGCACACCCTAAGAGTCCTTATTGCTATGAAAGAACTTAGTAAAAAATTTGGCTATCAAAGTCATCTTCTCTTCATCAGGACTAGAACTATCATCAATAGCCAATGAAATGACCTTTTCTTTGATGCTACTACTCTTTGAAGACATAAGAGTTGAGCTAATAGAATTTCCTTTTTTAGGAAGCAGGTGATGAACCTCAAAGGCTTAGAATTTTTGATTTTTTCCTGGACTTTTTCATGGATTTTTTTATTAATTTTATTTGACATGTGAATGTACTCAGATAGGTCATATACGTATTTAAAAAATTCCAACACTATATAACATCCCCTGCATGCATCATTCTCTATTGTATGCCTCCTATGCGACACATCATTTATTTGAAAACCTTCAGCTCATGCTAAACTAAATGTTGTTCGTCCTGAAATCACTTAATACCTTACTTCGCCACCCATTCCTCTTCACATGCTAATTCATGTTTTTGATACATGACACACAAATAATCCAATATTTGCTTCAATCCAATAGCCTTGATTTAATATAATGATAACACCTAATTACAACCATATAAATACCAAAATAACACTTCATAAATAGAATCAATGGCAAAATCCCACAAAAATTGAGAGAAATTTGAGAGAAAAGATACTTAATTTGGAGCATTCTTCAAGTATTTTTGAAAGGTGAATAAAGAATAAGGTTAAAGATTGGTGTATTTGATATATTTGGCTTCACTTTCTCATCAAAATAATAAGATTATTGTCTCTTGTCTCTCTTAATAATTATGAATTATTTAGTTATTTTTTGGATGTGTTGAATTTTATGCCTAGTTCAACAATTCATTGTATTTATGGACAATTCTAAGCCCTAGATTATGATTTAATTTGAACTATATTATGATTTAATTAAAGTTTCATTTTTTAATTTTTTGATGTGATTAATTCCATGTTTGAATGTCAAAGCATGCTAATTCTTAATTTAGGTGTACAACTAATACAATATTTAAATTTGCTTATTGCTAGATTACGAAATTCGTATGAAATTGTTAATTTTTGTAATTGAAGTAGTAAGTTGTGATTTTTGTTGCAATTGAAAATAAATGCTTGGATTAGAAATTATCAACTATATCAATTTCATCTAATTTCTTTTTTGATCATAATATAATGAATGAATTATATTTAGTAGTCATAATTCTAGTTTGATTAATAATTGAGTTGTTAGTCAATTACAAAGTAAGAAAAAGTAAAAACAATTTGGTGAACCTAAATTTTTAAAGCAAAAATTGAGAAATTAAAAATGGCTCTAGAATTATATATTAAGTTTAGGATTTGGAAACTATTTGGATCATAACATGATAAATTAAATTATAATCTATTAGTGAGGATAGTACCGTAATCACATGTTTCCCATATTTGCTACAAAAAATCATGCTTTAGCTATTTCATTGTTTTTGTTTTTTATCTTTTTGCTTAACAACAATTATATATATATTGTTAGTAATTAATAAATTTACTTTTGGAGAAGTACTTTCTAACTTTTAGAAATTTATGGCATTTGACAATACAATGGAGAGGTTTAAAAGCTTATGTGTTAGCTACCCTCACCATTGGATTAGTGAGAATATTTTTCTCCAATAATTTTACGAGGGACCTTTGTTATGGAGAGAAGTATGGTAGATGCAGCTAATGGATGGGTATTGGTAAACAAAACACCTACAAAGGTAAGAAAATTAGTTGCAATCATGGCTACCAACTCTAGTAGTTTAATACCAAGGCCAAACTACCACCACCAAGGAGCGAAGTAAGTATTCTAACACTCTTGAGCATAAATTGAATAATCTTATTGCTTTGGTGCAATAGTTAGCTATTGGACAAGTTAAGGCATGTCACATCTAATGTATTATGGGGCACCACATTGATATGTTTCCCACCCTTCAAGAGAAAAATTTTAGGCAAGCTAATAGTGTTCATGGATTTTAAGCATAGAGACCTAGGTATGGTCCTTATTCTAATACTTATAATGCAGGATGGAGAGATCATCTAAACTTGAGCTACTCATACAACAATTCCATTAACCCACTTTGCTTCCCACATCTTAGGCCTCAACAACAGTTTGCTCCTAAACCTCAGCTTCCACTACACACTCAAGGTAGTTCTCTTGAATACATTGTGCATTATTTACCTACTACCATTCTTGAATTTTAGCAAGAAACTCAATCATCAATTAGAAACCTTGAGAACCTATTTTTCCAACTGGACACAACTATAGAAAGACTAAAGGTACAAGCATCTGGAAAATTCCCTATCCAATGTATTATAAATCCTAAGAAAAAATGTTAGTGTCTTCAAATTAAAGAATGACATGTAGTTGAAGAAAGCCAAAAAAGGCCCTAAAATTTCATATACAAATAAGAGGCTAATCAAAAAGAAGAGCTTGAGAAGGTACAGATCACCGCATAAGAATATAAGGTTAGACCCAAATTAGTATCCAAAACTTTCTTTTCTAATAATGAACTTGTTTTACCTTTTTATAATAGGTTTATAAATACAAAGAATGAAGAACATGGAAGGGTGATTTTGGATACCTTTCTAAAGATGAAAGTGAACATGTCAATATTAAACGTTATAGAGAAAGTACTCATGTATGCAAAGTTCTTTAAGGAATTATGTATATCCAAGTGCAAACTAAAAGGTAATGAAGTGGTAATTATGGGAAAGAATGTGTCTATCGTGCTATAGAGGAAAATCCCACCAAAATGCCAAGACCTAGGTAGTTTCACTAACTAGGGAAGAACATGTAATAGTATACTTGAAAAAAAGCCATATTAGATTTAGGAGCATCTGTTATGGTTATGTCTTATAATATTATACAACTTGCTGACAAGACTAACGTTTATCCTAAAGATGTTATTGAGGATGTCTTAATGCAAGTGGATGATATGATTTTCCCAATGGACCTTTTTGTATTGTATATGAGTGAGAAATCATACACCATCTCCACACCATTAATTTTAGGGAGACCATTTATGAAGACAACTTGCACCAAGATTGATATGCATAGTGGAAAGTTTACTCTTGAGTTTGATGGGGAGACAATTTTCTATAACATTTTTAAGTAATAAAGGACATAGATGATGGCGGTGATGATGTTGGATACTAAAGTATAAGTGATTCCAAATGAGGATGTTAAATTAAGTGCTTTATCAACCCATTAAATTTAATTTCAACTCTATTTTAGATGCATAGGCTCACATTGAGGATAATATAAGAATTAGGCATGTGGGAATGTAAACATATATTTATCCTTCGTAATAGTATTATTTTATTTGCTTCATTAGTATTAGCACTTTTTAGGATTATTATGGTATTTTTTTGGAATTCTTTGATTTTTAGGTTAGTTAGAATTAATAATATGCTCGTTCTTTGTTTTCTGGCATCTTTGATGAAATTAGTGAAACAATGTTAGGTTTTAAACAATTATGGATGTTGATAGAGCCTTGATGTTGTTCCAAGTGAAGGCAACTTTATAGTAAGTTTGCTCAAAACTTGTATGCACAATAACTAAGTTAGTGATAGCAAAATTTATGTGCTTGAACTTGTAATTAAGTTTCCAATAGATATACAAAATAACCCTATGTTAATATATACCCCATATTGAAATTTTATAAAAAAAAACAAATAAATAATATTAATAAAATACTTGTAAGTTTGATTATACTTTGTGTTTGTATGTTGGTTTTTAGTGTGCAAAATATAGAATCTATTTATTTTACTCATTGTTTTGGCTTCTTCTGTGTAAGGTTGGTTACTAAGATTAGTAACACATACACACATATTGTTAGGTACATCTTGTATACAAGCATGTTTAGACATCCAATCAGGTTGGTTTTCATAGTGTGCATACCAAGTTGAATGCTTGCTTGCTAATGTTCTCACTTATGTTTTTTTTTGTTTGGGTACGAGTATTTATGAAAATTACTCGACAATTTTAGATAAAAAAATTAGATTTTTTTTGGAATCTCCATAAGGGCCTCTCCATACCCCTCGACAAGGTCATGGGGAGGTGGTTAGTAGGGACCATGCTGAGGCCATTGAAAGGTTGACCAAGACCTTAGGTAACTTCTATAAATACCTCTCTTTTTTATCCAAAAATATGTAACGGAGCTCTATCAAATTGACATCTTATTTTCTATTTCTAAATCATTATTACCTTGAGTGTTGTTTGGTATTTGTGATTTATGATTGTGTGAGCAAAATCGTGCTCTTGAGTAGTGAGTACTTGAGGTGTTGTTTGGGAGTAGATTTATGTGAGTAGCCTGTGTGGCTATGAGTCATGTGTCGACTAAGTGTTGTGGGTAAAATAGAGTACTTAAGTGTTGATCTCTTAACTATTTTACTTTCTATATGAGACATAATAGTGAGATTGGATTGGTTTATTGTGGTGAGATTTAAATCATTAATGGTGTGCGGTATATGGATTGAATGTGTTTCCCACATAGATTATTTATGGTTTGTGATGGATGGTGTGTCCAACGTGATTATCAATGATTCATAATTGAGGTTCGTCCTTATGGTTAATAATTCTATTCATTTTAAATTTTACTAATCTTTGATTTTTAATCATACCATATTAGAGGATGTTGGCTTTTAAGGAGAGCCAGATTCGTGTGTTTAACTACGTCTTTGTGGATATAGCAAGCAAGAGCATTAATAGATAGTTCAAATAGTGGTCCTGATTGATATAGGTAATGTGGATTTTATTTTTGTCAAAGTTGCAATTGTTTTATTACTTAGTGGATTTGTTTGTTGTCTCGTGGTTGCCATAAGTAACACACGGATGTTACCACTTAGGTAGAGAATCTATGTGAGTTAACCTCATTATATCTGGTGTTATACATGCTCTAATATTAGGTTAGAAAAATCAGAGTTTAAATTGTATATGTCTCTACATACTAATGTTTAAACTCCAATTAGAAAAAATTTATAATATTTCCTATATATGATTATCTATCAAGTGTTTATGACTCTAATGTTTGCATGTTTGAGACGAGTCCTTAAGGAGTCAGTATCTCCTTAACTTAATTGTGTATCAGATCTTGGACTCTTGCAATGTTGTTATGCATGATTAGATTATTATATTTGGATAATTTGAGTTTCTATTATGTATAGAAAATATACTAGATCTAAACTTTGTGTAAAAAGCTTATTTATTTTGTGTTGATACATACTTTCTTTCCTTTACTTGTATCATAATTATTTCTTCTGCTTTATGATCATGTGTTTTTGGTGTAAGTCACTAATAAGTCTATATCTCTTTACCCTAGTTATGTAAAGGGTTTTGGACTCCCTCTTGTGGTATGATATGTTATGTATGATTGCATGATGTGAGAGTATAATCATTATTTACCCAATATGTTCCCACATATGAGGTTTTAAAGTGATTAAAAATCCTTTATAGCTTTTTTGTATGTATGATTGTTTCATATGTTGTGTGTTGTTTGTGATGTTTATGCATGCTACTAGCCTAAACAAGAGCTTGTGAGGCATACCATCACTAATGTGTTTACCATAGTTTGTTCTTTCTTACATATGGTTGTTTTTGTTGTGTGTTGAATTGAGCATTTTGTCTTGTACTTTTGTTATGTTATTTGCTTAATTCATATTTGTAAGGTCAACTTGGTCGAATTGGTATGCAGCCTGTGAAAATATTCCACAATTGGCTTCTCCACCTCTTATCTAAAATGGACTATATATTGGAAAAGATTGGTAAAAAACTAATAATGATATTTGTGTCAAAAGTAATAAAATTTGACGTTATTTATTTACATAATTGGTATTAGAATAGTATTATTTATAGGTCTCTTTCTCTTACTCTATGGACTCATGAACTTTTATTTCTTATTTTCCCTTTCATTTGATTGAACCAATAAGTCTAGCCATCTCACAAATAAATGAAATTGTAAATCATGTTGTTCTTATGTTTGTGTGTTGGCTTCCTATGTAAAAAATATGGTATCTGTTTTATTTTACTCAATGTTCTACCATCCTCTATGTATGATTGGTTACAAAAGATCATTAATACACACATAGATAATTAGAAACACTTTGTATGTAAGCATGTTTTCACCCACCATGAGCTTGGTTTTTGTAGTGTGTATGCCAAGTGGATTGTTGGTTTTCAATGAGTGAGCATGCGAGAGACCTAACATTATCGCTTATGTTTTTGGTTCATTTTGGGTTAGGTATTTATGGAAAGTACTCGGTAATTTTTGGAACAACAAATGTGACTTGTAGTACCTCACTACCAAGCTCATCACCAACATTGTTACCACCCTTGGCAAGGTAGCTGGCGAGGTGGCTAGTAAGGTAGCAATTTTAAGTTCTATAAATAGCCCCCATTTCTTCTTATTTGGTATCCAAAAAATGTAGTGATGCTCTATCAAAATGACATCTCATTTTTCTGTTCTCGAATTACTAATACCTCGAGTGTTGCTCAATATTAGTGATTTGTGATTGTGTGAGCAAAATCATGCTTGTGAGTGGTGAGTACTCAAGATGGTGTTTATGAGTGGGTTGTTTGTGAGTTATGTAATGGATGGTAGTTTCTTTCATACAATTTTTTTCTTTTATGAAGATCATGTGTCGGCTAATGGTTTCATTTGTGTAACATTTTCTTATTCACTTTATACATTACTGGTCTTTGGTTACTTATCATACCACTTTGAGTGGTGTGGACTTTATATAATAGTTGGGTTCTTGTGTCTAACAAAGTTATTATGGAAGAAGCAAGCAAGAGCATTAATAGGTAGTTAGGATAGGTGTCTTGACTAATATAGGTTTTTAAGTTCATACTTTTCTATCAAGTTATATCTTTTTATTATTTTAGTGGATTGTTTACTACTGAATGGTTACCTTAAACAACATGAGGATATTACTACATATATAGCGTTTCTATGTATGTTTTTCTCATTATATATATTGGTATGCATACTCGAAGATATGGCTAGTAAAATCAGAGTATAAATGGTGTATGTTTCTTCACATTGAAGTTTATACTCTCATTAGAATGCTTTTATTTTTTATTGCATGCTTTATATTTACTGATTATATGTAATGTTGCTATAATTATCAGTTATGTATTTATCTATTTGGTGTTACCTATGTTCAGATTATGTTTTAATCTAATGTGTGTCTACCTTGTATGAACCAACATACTAGATGTAGAGTCTGATAAGAAAGCGTTTCATTATATATTGTTGCATGCTTTCCTTCCTTTCTACATAGCATGCCTATAGTTTTCTAATCATTACTTATGCTATAGTAGATTAATCTATCTACTCCCTAATTAATTTATATTTCTTATGTCTGTTATATGCTTGTGAGTTTCATGTAAGTCTCTAAGAAGTCTGTATCTCCTTACCCTGGTTAATTGTATCTCAAGTGTCTGACTCTTTAATTCATATGCTATGTTTAGATTGATAATATGTTATGAAAGTACAATCATTATTTAACAAATATGTTCCCACGTATGAAGTCATGAATTAATAGGAAATCCTTTGTTGTTTAGTATGCATTCTTATCTCTATTGTTGTTAGTGGTTTGCCATGCATATGTTTATTGTAGTTAGTTCTTTCTTATTGCTAGTTATTTTTATTGTGTGTTGAATTGAGCATCTTATTTTGTACTTTCACTGTACTAAATGCTTGATTCACATTATGAGGTTTGCTTGGTCGAATTAATATAGAGCTCATAAAAAGATTCTATGGGTTGGCATTTCCACCCCTCATCTAAGTTTTAGTTATCTATTTGAGTTGGAAGAACAATTAACCTTTGTGTAATTGTTCATACATATGGGAATCTTTACTTGGTATCAGATTAACCACTCATGTTTAGGCTTAACCTCCTGGGTGCTCAATCTGAAAGCTCTATCTACACATACACACACTTTATATGTTTGCATGGGTTATTGTTGATTTGTGAGGTTGTGTATCTCTATGAACTTTTTTTGTCTGCATGTTCTTTATTTGATTGTTCATATGGGTCTTTTCTCTCTCGACTTCTTTGTCTTGCACAATATGCTAATTGTCCTACTTGATACTTACTCCTTCTGTGGTTGTTTGTATAAGCTTCATGTCATATTTTTTCATCATATAGTCTCAAAGTTTTAGAATTTTCTTTTCATAGTCCTATCATTCATAATCCATGTCATATAGAATATATGTCACCTATTTTACAAGTTTCATCTTTCTTGTACTTAGTATGTTGTGTGTTAGTTCTCTTTTAGTCTCCTATTGACTTGCAACAAACTTCTCATCACAATAGTAACATATGTCTTTGTCTCATCGATCGTGTGCTTCTTGGTTTGTAATTCGATGGAAGGAAACTGGTTGAGCATCACTTGTAAGGTAACGCCTACTTGATCGAAGTCAAACTCATGTCATGAGAGAGTTTCTAGGACTTCGTTGCAAAACTCGGTATTAGACTTGCCACGAGTGCCCATGGCTTTGATACCAATGATAAGTGTAATTTGAGAGATGGAGAAGAAGAGAAAACCTAGGGAAGGAGAGTTTATTAGACAAAATTCTTATATATTTTATTGATCTCATCGAGACTATATATGATCTTACAAAAGAAAAAGAAATAGCAAAGAAGAACAATGTTAACTAACTTTGATTCTCTAACTACCTACCTGGTCTCTAGTATGTCCTGTCATGCTTGCTTTGTTGTGCACTACTGCGCGCATAACGTGCATGCATTCCAGCCTGCGCCTAACTAATTTTGCATCACAAGTAACCAACGCCTATGCACATAAATAGCCTCAAGACGCATTCATCTCAAGCGGGCACGTATCATGTTCTTTCCAATTATGCCATTATAGTGAGAGAGAAAAAAAAAGAATTAAGTACACGCAAACCACTAGAATTATCATTGGATAGAACACGCTAAACGTATTATTGCAAGCTGAACAACTACGGGAAGTGGAAGCGAGAGTTCTGACAAAAGTATGTTTGAGAAACCAACGAATCTGAAAAATATTAAACTAAAGGAATGATTGTGAGAGGTAAACTTGAGTAATCAAGAAATCCCCAAATAGCTATTAGGAATTAGGGCCAAGAAACCCAAACCTTACCAAAGCATAAAAAAGAGAAAACAAATTTGAAGTGAAAAAAGAGGATTAGTTATCATTCGAAAGCAAAGAATGCAAGTTATACAAGAGAGCTGCGAGAGAACCTAACCAACTGCTTTAATTTCTATGTTTAAATAATGAGAAATTCTTTTTTACAAGTTGTTACTTAATAATAATTTACATTAGAGAAATGTAACATTAAAAAAACATTAGAATTTTTTTTGAATAAATCGAATAATATATAAATAAAATCCAAAATTATGTTTAAGAATCGTATTAATTTAATACATTAAAAATTGTACAAAAAATAGTCTTTTTGTTAAATATTTTATTCTCACTCTCAAAATCAAACCAAGACAGAGAAGGAATGTCTGTTCCTACAGAGTAAACGCAAAGCTTCGACCTATTTACCTATTTATCTCATTTACTTTGGTAGGTCTCAACTTCTCTCATTTCTCTTGGAAATTTGTTCGCTACAATGCTAATTTTCATCTTTAGAAAGATGGATTTTTGCGCTTGAGCCTTGGGAAGCTCTAATTTGTAGCAACTGGAAGTTATTTTTCCTGCACTTTTTGAGCTTTCCTTCTGCTTTACAATAAACCCTCACTGCATATCGATATGTCATTCATGGCACTGAAGTGGGTTTCAGCTTATTTCACCTGTAAAGCTCAGAATTTGCATGTATTACTATTCATATACCTAGTACTGTTATACTCAATACTTTCTCAGTCTGTTGATTTAGACCCAGAAGACAAAACCTCTCTTTTACTGTTTAGGTCAAGGATTCTTGACCCTAATGGGAGCTTATCAACCTGGGTTGGTTCTAATTGCTCTAACTGGACTGGAATTACTTGTGGAAGTCAGACTGGCCGTGTGGTTTCTGTTCACTTGGCCAACATTAATTTGTCAGGCCAAATTGACCCAAACTTGTGCAAACTTCAATATCTTGAAGAGTTGGTCTTGTCACAAAATAACTTTTCTTTTCCAATTCCTCTGTGTTTTGGTGATCTGCTGAATCTTAGAAGTCTTAATCTCAGTCAGAATAGGTTTCATGGTGTTATTCCTGACACACTCATGAGGCTGAGTCAAGTAAAAGAGCTTGATTTCAAGGGGAATAAGGACTTGGGAGGTCTTGTTCCTTGGTGGATAGGTAATTTCTCAACGAAGTTGGAAAAACTTGATTTGGGTTCCAATTCATTTCTTGGGAAAATTCCTGAAGGATTACTGGACTTGAAATCCTTAAAGCATTTGGATCTTGGGAACAATTATTTGTCTGGTAATCTTGAAGACTTCAAACAAACTTTGGTTTTTCTGAATCTTGAGTCCAATAAATTTTCAGGTACCTTGCCTTGTTTCTCTGCTTCTGCTCAGTCTCTTAGTGTTTTGAATTTAGCTAACAACAATATTGTGGGTGGAATACCTTCATGTATTGCTTCACTTAGAGCTTTGACGCATCTGAACCTTTCTTTTAATCAAATAGCTTATAAGATATCTCCTAGGCTTGTCTTCTCCGATAAGCTTTTTGTTTTAGACTTGAGTTATAATGATTTATCTGGTCCTCTTCCAAGTAATATTGCTGTCACTTCAGAGAAGTCGAGTCTTCTGCTCTTTGACCTGTCTCATAATCATTTCTCTGGTGAAATTCCTTTGAAAATCACAGAATTGAAAAGCTTGCAGGCATTATTCCTTTCACACAATCTTCTTGTTGGGAAAATTCCAGAGAGGATTGGAAATTTAACTTATCTCCAAGTGATCGATCTCTCCCACAACTCCTTAACTGGTTCGATTCCATTAAACATTGTTGGTTGTTTTCAGCTGCTTGCATTGATGCTTAATAACAACAATCTTTCTGGTGAAATTCAACCGGAGCTTGATGCATTGGATAGCTTGAAGATACTAGATATTAGTAACAACATGATCTCCGGTGAAATTCCACTAACTTTGGCAGGCTGTAAATCCTTAGAGATTGTAGATTTGAGCTTCAACAATCTTTCTGGAACTCTAAATGATGCAATAACCAAATGGACAAACCTCAAGTATCTATCCCTTGCCCAGAATAAATTTTCTGGAGACCTACCCAGTTGGATTTTCACATTCCAAGCTATCGAGATGATGGATTTTTCGGGGAACAAATTTTCTGGATTTATACCAGATGGTAACTTCAATTATAGCTTAAGTTTCAATAATGGAGGCACTAGGAAAGTGACAAAACAGAGAACTGTTTCACTTCCAAATATGCATACCAAGCTTTCTATTCTTGTTGCTGGTAGTAGTGAACTGCACTTCAGTTACATTCTATCTTCGGCGGTTGGAATTGATCTCTCATATAATTTGCTACATGGGGAGATTCCAGGGGGGCTATTTGGACTGCAGAGCCTAGAATACCTGAATTTATCATACAATTTTCTTAATGGTCAGGTTCCGAATTTGGGAAAGATGTGGACTTTAAGGGTCTTGGACTTGTCACATAATTCATTATCAGGTCAGATCCCCGGAAACATTTCCAGCCTCCAATACTTGACTATTTTGAACTTCTCATATAATTGTTTCTCTGGTTTTGTTACCAAGAAGCAAGGATATTGGAAATTTCCAGGGGCATTTGCTGGAAACCCAGACTTGTGTGTGGAATCCTCTGGTGGAGGTTGTGACCCAGAAAACCTTCCTGCAGTGCCCCGGAGACCAGTTGATGAAGAAAATGTTGAAGGACCCATTTCTGTTTGGATTTTCATTTTAAGTACCTTCATTAGTTTCTATGCCGTAGTTGTGTCTCTGTTTTGCTCTGCTCGAGCAAGAAACTACATTCTCCAGACAAAAGCTTAGCTCACCCTCTATCAGGATGAAAATTGGTAATTGTAAATTCCCCAAGTCTCTTTTAGTGGGTATATAGTGAGCCCCGCTACAGTAAAGAAGACTCAATTGAAGCTTCTTTCCCTCTCTTTTTTCTTATCATTAGCCACTAACTTTTGTGGAGTACTTTATGCTATATCTCCTGAATCGGAAGTCTCAAGTGACTTGTGTAACTTTGTCTGCAACCTTGTTATAATGTGTTCATCAATCTTGTAACCTTGTTCTTTGTGATTAGAGTTTAGTGTTTAACTGTCCTGCTTCAATTTGATAATGACCATAAGCAGATGTAATCAATTTCAACATGAAGGTTCATGATTTTACTAATCAGAGTTGTCATTTCTTCCCAACACAATAATACACGTTTGTAAGGGGAAATATCAGAAACTTCTAAGCTTCACTGTAACACCAATACTTGGTCAAAATTAATCATATGCTGAGTTTATTGGAAGAGATCCAGAAGAAAACGGGCATTTGAGCCTCCAAGGGTGCAAATAATTGGTTGTCAATCTTAAGTGTAAGTTTTCAAAAAATCAGTTTAACATCTACAAACTTCAAGGATAGTGTCATAATTTACATATTTGTAATTCTATACCTTCAGTTTTACTCAGGTCACGGTATCAAAATGAAAATGCCCACCGAAACCTCTTGCCTCTTTGGACCGATCTTCCTCTATCTTTGCCAATCTCTTTTTGATCTCATCTTTGGCCCAGAGTACTCTTTGACTTCATCTTAGATCTTCGAACGAGCCACTGCCAAACCTCCATCATCCGTAATCACTTCCACTCGCAGGTGTTCAATCAGTTCTTTGCTCGATGATCAGCTTGATTAGTAGCAGGATTGAGCTTATTCTTCAATCTGAGCATTGTTCTCTCTTTTTTCTTCTTCTTTTTCTGGTGGATAATATGGTTATTGTACATTTGAAATTGGAGTTTGAAGGAAATATTTATAGGCAAAATTCTAGTAAATTAGGTTAGGCTCTCAGGAGCTTTGACAACAACCCGTTGGGAGTAACCAATATTGGATCTGAAGTTGTATTCCCTTACTTGAACTGAGAATGATGGATTTGAGCTCTAAATTTTGATTTTTCTTGTAGACCTGAGATATGTTGTAAGAGATACGGATTGGCTTTCAATTAATATCCTGCTTGAAAGAGGTCCACACAGACCATCATTATCATTTTTAAAGGTTCCTGTCCAGTTTACATTCCTTCTTTGGAATCGGCGGAAAGTAGTGAAAAATTTATGAATATAAACTACAGCAAAAAGAAGATATAGTTTCTATTCTTAAAATAATCTTCACACACCCAATGGTGCATAAACTGGACCAGACTCCTCGAAATCAACGTTTCACCAAGAATAATATGCTCAGGAGATTTCCCATTAAGATAGAAAACTTTTTCCATTAGCTCCAATTTCTAACCAGTTCAGTTAATATACAGAGAGAGAGCAGACTCTGCAAACCCCATCTAACCAATGTGTAAGCCTTCATTTCTGGGAACTCAATAAGCAGAAATCAAATAACATTTACCAATGATAATACACAGTCTTGGATGAATCAGAATTAATATCTAATTGGGCCATCCAAGCTCCCTGATGCAAACTGAAAAGATCATAAAACAATATTTACTTTTATCAGCATTAAGCTCAAACATCTCTAATTGCCAAAGGTACCTGTGCATCATCTACCAAATCTGATGCTATTTATATAACCCTATGTATTATTGTCAAGAATGAGAGTACAAGGATAAGGGTAGTTTACTACTTTCAGTTTCAGATGTGTGTAAATATATAGATATATTTATAATATGTAGTATCCAATAATATTAACTTTTTTTGAGAGTGAGTTTCATTGTCTTTTTGTATGATCATTAAATTGAAGAATTTTAATTGATTTTAGAGATTGTCGTACTTCGATTCTAAGATGTTATGATACAATGTTAGAAATTGTTGGAAAACCAACTCTCCCAACAAACTTGTTACTATGAAGGTGTGTAACAACTACATATGATGCAATTTTCCCAGGCTTTCCAACTGCATCTTCACCTACCACGTGGGCAGATTGGATGAGATATTCGATTTCCAGCTCTAGGTTCACCAAATAATAATACCTGTTTGTGGGTTGAAGAAAATGTTAGGACAGAAATTTGCTAAATTCCAATTATGCTACAATGTTTAGCACAACTAACAACACCATCTAAGAATTTTTAGTTGACTCCTCACATATCTCAGATTAACTAAGTATTTACCATAGGTTGCAAAGTATAACCGTTGAAACAAGTACGTGAAAACAATGTAGAAACAATATTATCGATAATATGAAATGAATTGCTTGAGTTGAGTTACGGACTAGGTCGTTCTCTTTAAGACGTTTAACGGTTCTGGTCAAAATTGTGCAAGCAAACACAACCCCGTCGTTCCCAGGATAAAAATAACCCAAAATTTGTGTTGTCTGTTTCGGAACTTCACTGCACTGATGAAGACCGGAATACTACACCTATGAAATTTCGTTGCTCGAAAAACTCAAAACAATTTAGGATCTTTTTTTTTCTTTATGAGAACTTTTTCTTAGTAAGAAATGTTTGTAAATTATTATAATAAAACTGAGAGTTGAGACCCTATATTTATAGGTTTGAGAAAACGTGTAGCCATTAAAACAATAACGGTCATGTCTGAGTAAAGAAAAGTAACGGTCATTTTTAGAGTAAAGAAAAGTAACGGTCATTTTTAGAATAAAGAAAAGTAACGATCATTTTCTGAGTAAAAAAGAATAACAGTCATTTTTTGAGTAAAGAAAAATAATGGCAATTTTCTGAGCAAAGAAAATAACGGTTATTTTTCGAGTAAAAAGGTAACGATCATATTCTGAAAAAAATTCCAAAAAATAAAATGTCACCACACACACACGCACTTGGATCGGTCGTGTGCATGTATGGTATCACATTTGCTTAAGTCTTTTTCCCTTTCACAAAAGTAAATGTCCCTTGAACCCAAACCTAATAACTAATCATTTTCTATTTATATATCTCCAAAGTGATGTAAAATAACAATGTGAGACAAGGCAAAAAATTAACATAATTTATTTTATAAAAATTCACTTTTTTTTCCAACAACTAACTAACACGAATAATCAGTTCATTATCAATTTCTAAAAAATATCCTATCAGCTTTCTGTTAGGATACTCTCCTCATGCAGTGATGTAGATATCATGCAGTGATGCAGATATGTTCATGCCATGACGCACATATGTTTTTAGAAAAGAGATAAAACAAAACAAGGTATTTAGGCCTGTTATAAAACTGACGGATGGTTTAACAAGTAAACTTATTCCAAAATTTCTACATTTCACATCAAATATATAGAATATGAATAAACATTAAAAAAAATGATTCAGATATGTTCATGCCGTGACGCACATATGTTTGATTCTGTTTGGAAAGAGATAAGCGACTAATCAGCAAAACAAAGGTATTTAGGCCTATTATAAAACTTACGGATGGTTTAACAAGTAAACTTATTCCAAAATTTCTACATTTCACATCAAATATATAGAATATGAATAAACATTTTAAAAAAATCATTACTAGAAAGTAGGATTACAAGGTAATTTTAGTGCATGCACACAGAAAGTGAAAGTACGAAGAAACACAAATAAATTGAAGCTAATTGTTTAAAAAACACAATTCGGCCATTTCTTTTTAAATCAAAAGTTTGAACCATATTAAATATTATTTTATGTTAAAAATTTGAATATCCTATTTTAAACTAGTTATTTGCATTTATACATAATATAAAACGTCTCTTATATACTTGAGATGAAATGTGATGAGATGATATTTAAATAAAATACGACAAATATATTGCATCATTTTTCTCATTTTTCTATTAAACTTAAATTATAAATATTATTTATTATATTTTTTATTCCTACGTGTCTTATTTAATCTCATTAATAACAAATGTGATATCTCAATTAATACAGTTTCATTATTATCTTATCTTATTAAAAATTAAGTGAGACAATTGAGATGCGTTTAAAACATTAATAATGGTTTGTCTCTTTAATCCCATTAATATATCCTCAATTTACACATCTACCCAAAGTGTTGCCTTCATAGATAATATAAGTTAAACAACTTATAATTCAAAATTGAGATTATTAGGCATGTGACATCTAGCTATCATATAATGTTAGAAATTGAGATTAATTTTTTTAATATTGTATAATTACATTTTATTATCGTATATTAAAATTAAATATATAAAATATTTTTATATAGCATATATTATTATAATTATATGTGTACAATTAATTAATATTTGACAATTGTGTGAATAAAAATATCTATACTTAACCATTTTATTCATGATTTATTTATATTATTTTTGTTTATATTTTTTTTAAATATTATTGATATATATAATAATATATCAAAATATATATATAAAAAATAAAACATATTGTAAATAAAATATTTATTTAATACTAAAAAATATATAATTAATATTTAGTAAAAAAGTTAACCGCAATTGGAGCCCTGCTTAATCCGATAAAGCTCCCCCCTTAAAGAGAGAGATAAGAGAGAGAAACATAAAAAAGAGTTTTATTTGTCTATTGCCTTTTCGTGTACAAAAGGGGTTTTTATAGTTGAGACCCCAATAAGCTAAGAGTAATTAATAGCCTTTAATTATTTCTTCAAATTAAGATATATAATTCTCTAAATGGTAAGGATTTTATCATACATAATTTGATCTCTATACACATTATCAATTCAATTTAACACCTACATTTTAATAACAAGTAACAAATTTTAATTTTTTAAGAGTATTATTATATATCATTAAATTATGATAATTTTAAATAATATCAATATTAAATATTTGATGAATTAAATTTAAGATATAAAACATTTTTTCTCAAATAAAATTACAAATATAAATTTATTTGTAATTTAAAAAATAATAATTGGTCACTATCCATTAATGTTTTCCTTTCAAATTCTTTTGTTTACAAGATAAAGAAAAAAATAAGTTTTTAAATATAAATTTTTAAGTTATTTTATAATAAATAAAAAATTGATATTAAAATATTTTCTAAAGTAGTTTGAAGAAATACTCTTAAAATAAATATTTATTTCATTTTTTTTATTTTAGTGATGTATAAATATGTAATATTAACTATTTTCATGAGCACAATAATCCAAATACGATATAAACATGAATAATTTACTCAGATATTAACAATAATTATATAACTTTATGTAATAAATAAGTTAAATGTAACATAAAAACATATGAACTTATTCAATTAATATTTTTATTATTTAAGAAGTTAATACTACATAAATAATAAAAATTACTTGATTGATTTTAAAAAGTATTTTTTGGTTAAAAATAATTTATATTAACATATTATTTTTTTCTTAATTGACATGAGATATAATATGTTTTCAACACAAAAACTATTAATTCAATAAAAAATAATCTACTCATAAGTGAATTGATCGAACATAAAAATAATTATATTATACAAAATAAAAAATACCAAAATAATTATCCATAAAGCATGTTTTTATTATATATGAAAATTTTGAAATTTATTGATGTACATGAAAAACCAACAAAAAGTATTAGAAAAAGAACTTGAAAATTGTTAGAGACCACACTTTTATAAAAGATAATATAATTATTTAGGGGTGCTTTTGTAATTATAATGTAAAAATGAACTTCAAAAATCTCTATATTATCCACACTTTTATATAAAGAAGATAATTTATATTAATTAAATATTTTTTCTTAAATGATATGAGATATGATATGATTTCAATACAAAAACTATTAGTTTAACAAAAATATGATATGTTCATAAATGAATTAACCAAACACAAAAACAATTACATTATATAAAATAAAAATATCAAAATAATTATTCATAAAAAAATATTTATTATAAAAAAATAAAGAATTTGAAATATGTGGAGAAGAACACACTTTTATAAAAGATAATATTATGATTTAGGTGAACTTTTGTAATTATAGTGTATAAAACTAATAACAAAAATTATATATATATATATATATATATATATATATATATATATATATATATATAAATACCCTAAAGTCTTGTTATACTTGTGTTTATGTGTTGGTTTTTTATGTATAAAATATAGTGTTTGTTTTATTATATTTAGTATTTTTGTATTCCTCTGTGTAAAATTGGTTACTGCGGACCAGTAATGCATACATGCACATAAATTAGAAACACTTTGTATGCAAGCATTTTTACACACACCAATGGATTGTTTTTCGTAGTGTTCATACTAGGTGGATTTTTGGTTTTCGACTAGCAAGTCGATGTTTTCGCTCATGCTTTTTTATTTCATTTTGGATACTGGTATTTATAGAATGTATTCGATAATTTTTGGAATGAAAAAAATGTGACTTTTAAGAACCTCGCTACCAAGCTCACCACCCCCTTGGTGAGGTGGCTGACAAGGTGAAAAATCCAAGACCTATAAATACCCTACTCATTTCTCTTTTCTTTACTTATTGTTTTAAAGAGTTGAAACTTTACCAACATTCACTATGACATTTTTATATGTTTTCAAAATTATTTTAGAGACCATACATTTCAGAGTGGGTCATTTTTGTGATTAGTTATTAAATTTTTATATGTGTTAGTACGAGGTTTGGCTATGCGTCTCTCATACGCAATTTGATATTAGTAGTAAAATGTGTCTCATGAGGTTGTGAGTTGATACACTTTTAGTTATTGATCATTAGTTATTAATCATACCACAGTGGGTGGTGTTGGTAGTGGAGGACAATCGGGTTTGAGTGGTGAACCAAACAATTGTGGAAAGAGCAAGTGATCGATACAAATTGTGTGTTATGAATACACAAGCATATGTATCGTAACAAGTAATATAATGATAAGAAAATATCATTTCTATAAAGATTATGCTATTAGAAATTAATTTTAAAATTAAAAAGTAAAAAGTAAAACGTAAAAATCAATTTTTTTTGTGTTTGTAGAAAGTAAAATTAAAAGA
Organism: Hippophae tibetana; assembly: GCA_037013495.1. Taxonomy (NCBI): domain Eukaryota; kingdom Viridiplantae; phylum Streptophyta; class Magnoliopsida; order Rosales; family Elaeagnaceae; genus Hippophae; species Hippophae tibetana. The sequence continues at coordinate 20,143,128 of CM072807.1, read as the reverse complement.
ATTAAAAATAAATATAAGTAATTAATTAACTCAGAATTAACAACTATAAAAAATATATGAGAAAATATCTAGGAATATGTAATTCTTTAATTTTCTAAACATATGAATAACTAAAATTTCTCTAATAACCAACCAATTACATGATCAATTGAATTTAACCTAGCATATATTTTTCTCTAAAGTAAACTACACACCATATAGTAATTAACATAATCACGCTCTTATGTCAACTAAATTGCATAATACTTATTAAGCTAATCAATTATGGTTTATATACATAAGAATCATACATCTCAGTCTAAAAACTATACATGTTAATTAATCAATACAAACAATTAAATAATTCTTTCAAATCTATTTAATTATAGTATCAACTTTTCTTGAATCTCTACCAAAGTTGTAAATCCTTTTGAATTTCTTTTGTATTTTTCTCTCTTCTTGGCACCAAAAATTAATAAAACAAATTGGTAATTTTTGACTCATTAAGGTTTTGGGGACAATTAAGGAGTTAAGTTAAGTTCAAGTGGAATTTGGACCATCAAATCAGTTTCAAATCAAGAGTTGAGATGAAAAAAGAAAAATTAAACAGCATAGGACAATGGGATTGCAACACGTGGCAAGGGTGAAAAACTAGACAAATTAACATGTGATGCATGGTGAGACGGATTGATATTTGTCAATGCATATTGATTCAGCACCACTTGGCATGAAATGATATATTAATACAGATTACATGGTGCCACATTGGAACAAACAGATGAATCACGTGATGATGCATGGAACCCTCATTGACTGCATAGTAAAACTCAGAACGAACACCGTATTAACATGTGGCAATGCCTGTATCACCTGGTATACATGGTGCACTTTCATTGGATCCCTTCCCTTATGTGGAATCCATGTGGCAATGACTGGTCAGCTCCCATGCTTGTGTGGTATCCACGTGGTGTCATCTGATTGGTCTTGCATTAAAAATCCATAAAATTCCTAAAAAAATCTTGAAAAATATATTTTCACTTTTTTCACTAGAAAATTCATATTTTAATATATTTAGCCCTAAAGTCCTACTTGGTGAATAAAAAACAAATATTAATAAAATAAAGTGCATTGATGACTCTACTTCATAAAGTCATCACACCCCCAAACTTAACTCTTTATTTGTTCTTAAGTAAAGCTAAGTCTAACCAGATATAATGACATGAGTATTATATTCATAAATATATATATATATATTAATACATACATATTTAGCAAAAACTATCTCCTCAAAAGTTGTACAATTCTATGATAAGAAGATTCACATATTCATCAATTAATATTCCATCAATAAAAGGATATGAAAGGTTTTTGATGAATTGATTCATATGTATATTGAACATGATATCATCCAATGCACTCATGAAATCAAACTATATAAGTATGATAATTAATCAATCTTAGAAAAAATATCTTAAGTCTATTTTCCACACCCCTATCCATTAATATAAATATGCATTTAGCCAAAGATCAATAAGGGTTTTACATGCTTGTAATGTAAGGCTTAAGTGGGGGTCGATAAATGGAGACATTTTGGCTATTTTCATACCTTAGCTTCTTTTTTATTCATCATGCACTTTTTATCTATAATTGATATTTTACTTGATATTTTAGTATATGCTATCTTATCATTCTTTTCACATTCTTTTATTCCACATCTTTTTTTGTAACTACACAATATCCCAAAACTTTTTTCAATTTTTTTTCTTTAGATGGATAATTTTGTTATGAATTTCTTTTTTATGATTAATATAGGGTGCATTATAATTATCTTCACTCTATAGCATAACACATGATTGCATTTTGTTTTAATATAAGCTAAAGATGCAAGGGTTAAGATAATGCTTATTGAGTAGGTATGAAGTGTGGCTTAAAGATATGAAAGATTCTTAGTTTGGCTCAAATGGGTGACTACGGATATTAACAATGTTTAACTTTAAAAGTTCAATTGATACAAATAAATTATTTCTTATGCTAAATACTATTTAAAATTTCGCCTTAAAGGATGATCAAATAGATTTTAAAACATGGTAAATCATCAACTAATATACCTCACCACAAATTTTCTTTCAATAAGAACACTAAAGTCAATGATGAACATGTGCATAAAAATTTGAATCAGTCCAATCAAAACTAGCAAGCATATCACATAATTAATGTAACATGTTACATTCCTTATCCTAGTCATGTCAAAAAAATTTTATCATTACGTTCATACTTTTCATATCATGTATACAGTTGGTTTCCATATAGTTATTAATTTCTACCCAAATTTTGATTAAAAACATCCTAAAAATTGAAAATGCATATTAAATACTAAAGTAGACAATGAAGTTCCCTCCTCTAGACATGCCAATGTGCACATATAAATATGAAAAAAAGTAAAAGAAAAGAAAACTCCCTTAGTCTTGGCACACCACATCAATCATTAAAATGCTCAATCTTATTGTTCCATTGCTCTCCACTATTCACCTACAAAACAAAAACAATAAAAATATAAGTAAAATAACTTTGGGTTTCCTCCTAACCAGCGTCACATTTAACGTCTTTGACTAGATGATCATATCAACTCCTAAGGAATATCCCTTTATGTCCATGCACTATTGAGTTTTCCTAGAAATATTTTGAGTCTTGAATTTTTCAATAATACTTTATGTTTTGGTTTAAAAACATGGCGCTCAATTATCTTATCATGCCATATTTTGTTTTTTGTACTTTTTGGCATTCTTACCAGCACTCTACCGTTGCTCATCTAATTTATATATTTGTAGCATCTTTTTCTCTTCTCTATTGGACTCTTTCACTTTCCCACATAATTGGGGATGATAGGGTAAAGGTTTGAGATCTAAGCCTGGTGGCTGATAACTGTATTTTATATAGTTATTTTCATCTATTTTATTAATTATAATTGCTATTTTCTTGACATTTTTAGTTAATTTTAGTAGAATAAATTAATATTTACTGTTTATTTTTTAAGGAATATACTTTTAAGAAAATTAAAGAATTTGAATCGAAAAAGTACTTAATTACAAATTTATGTCTGAAAATATAATTTGAATTTAAAAAGTGCTTAATTGCAATTAATAAAAGTCTAAAGTGTAATTTGAATTAAAATAGGGCTTAATTGTAATTAACAAAAGTGTAAAAGTGAATTTAAATTAGAAAAGGGCTTGATTGAAATTAAAGAAAGTTTAAAAGTTAATTTGAATTAAATTGGAGGGCTAAACTGTAATTAAAGAAATTTATTTTTTGCGCAGGAGAAGGAGGCCATTCGCGCAATCACCAATGCACGACACCAACCGTTCGATCAGGAAATCAACGGCTACGATGAGGCGCGTGGAACAAGATGGGACAATCTCAAGTGGATGCGGGTATTCAAGTGTATGTTGCTCGGTACCCATGTGGGGCCCACTTATTGTGTAGGCCGGCGTGCAGGGTGGGACCCATGTGTCTGCTACGTAGGCAGTTTCCCGTGCAACGCAGTCCACATAAACTTTGCGCACACCAACCATCCAACAAATCATACAATGCCACATGTCTCAAATATTCTTGCAACTAATCCGAAGCGGACATGTGGCACGTATTGGGTAAAACAAAAGTGTAGAACCAGTGCACACAGTTCCAACTGTTTTGTGGGCCCCACGTGTCTCGCGTGCCATGATCTCGTGCAGCGCAACCACAGGAAAGCTCTCCCTCCCACCAATTAAAGGCTGCCATATATCCCACTATTTATTTTAGCCAATCAAATGTTGACACGTGGTATGGCTTTTGAATTTAAAAAAACCCAAAAACGGCGCTTTGTACACGGTTATTTACACGATGTTTTTTTATTTTTTTACACACGTTTGCTGAAGAATATTTCTTGTCCCCTAAGTGTATTAAATTATTATTTTCGATATACCGTTTTGTCCCCACGTGTAGAAAAATATATTTGGCTTTTAGAGCTTTGATGTTATAAATAGAGGATTATTGTGATAAATTAAGAGTTTTTGTTTTGGGGTTGTTTTTGAGTTCGTTTTTAGGTTGTTTTTGAGAGTTGGAGACTTGGACTGTGGAACACGTAGAAGCCATTTTTGGCTTCTGTTGTGTTCTGCGTGTGCCAAAAATTTAGAAGCAGAAATTTTTTAATTTTCTTTTATTCTTCATCTAATATTCCTTAAGTTTTGTAATTTTAATTTTTATTTATGACGTAATTTAATTTTTTTAGGGTTGCTTTTTATCTAAATTTATGAAGCTTGAATTTAATTATTTTTGAAAGATTTATAAGACTTTTAATTTGTTTATTCTATTTGTGCTTAATGCTTTTGATTATTGGAAAATTTATCAATTGATCTGTGACACTTAAATAAACTTGAAAAAGGCATTTTTGTGTATATTGCTCATGGATAGAATAACATGTATATATGAAGGATAGGAATATACCTGTATCGTATGTGTGGCTATTTGAGAACTTAGAACGTAATGAATCTTAGTGAATTTAATTCTCATAAGAATATAGTGAATTAATTTAGCAAGATGTGTTTATACGGAGCTCGGAAGAGATGTATGGATAAAATTAGAATTTCTTGGTTGACAAATTAAATTTACAAAAAAGTAAATCTAACGGAATAATATGATTCGAGTGGAATAATTTAGTGAAAACTGCAATCCTAGAATTTTCTTTTACTTTGTTAACAAACTTTTAGTTACTTAAAGCTTGTCTCAACTTTTTGATCGTTTGGATAAAATCATATTGAAATAATTTTAATACTTAACAAATTGTAGTAACAAATCTCTGTGGGAACGATAACTCACTTATCAAATTTTATTACTTGTGACCTTGTATACTTGCACGTTTTTATGTTCTCCAAAAGAGACAATAGTGGCCCCTCAGTAGATGATTTGAGCTTAGATCATATCTCACAATTCTCTACAACAACATTAGGTATGCACATTGGAGGTATAGACTCCAAATAAGTCACACAATCAATTATAGATTCTATACTCACTGATGAGTTTTAAGCCTTAAAAGATTCACCAAATATGACACTTGAGATGTAAGTGTTCTGATATCATTTAATTCATGCACTATGGCTACTCTTCTTATGGATTCCATTCTGTCCATTGGTCATTGATAATTATTGCTAGTCATGTTCTCAAGTAAATTATAAGCTTGATTGTAAGATTTAGCTAAAAGAGCTCTATGAGCATATGCATCAACAATGGTTCTTGTTCGAGCATCCAGACCATTACATAAAGTATTAATTTGGATCCAATGAGGAATATCATGGTGAGGACACTTCGTTAGCAATTATTTGAATCGTTCACATGCTTCATATAAATATTTTCCTTCATATTATTGGTAAGAGGTAATATCATTCATAAGCTTGACATTCTTTATTGGTGGGAAGTATTTAATCAAGAATTTCTCTTCCAATTCATTCCAAGTTGTAATGGAATCAAGTGACAAAGAGTTTATCCAAGCTTAAGCATAGTCTCGTAAAGAGTAAGGGAACAATTTAGGTCTAAATGTTTCCTCGGTCACATCACTAAATTTGAATGGATCTCAAACTTCAATAAACAATTTGAGATGTCAATGAGGATACTCTATTGGTAATCCGCTGAATTGTGCAACTATTTGTAACATTTGAAACATCACTAGCTTTAGTTCAAATTGATTAGCTTGAATGTTTGGCCTTGTAATACCTGGATTCAACCCTTCCAACATAAATAATACATATTCATTCATAACTATGTGCCTATTATCCCTTAAAGGTATCTGATTATTCAAATTTAACTCATTATTATTTATTTATAATGGATTAGCCATTTTTTTACTTGGGTGACAACTTGTTGTTTTTTCTTATTGATATTAAAATACACTCAATTTTGGAATCTAAAGATTAAATTTCTTCTTTACAAACTCTACTTATACAATATAGCCAAATATATTTCTAATAGACTAAAGGAGATGTCGAAATTAAAAATAAATAACTAACTAAAAAAATAATTAAAAATTAAAATTATGAAAATAATTAACAATTAATAACCAAAATAAAATAAAAATTAATTCTAATGTTTATAATCCCCGACGACACTAAAAAATTAATTGATACAAATTGTGTGCAATGAATACGTAAGTATATAGATCGCAACAAGAAATATAATGATAGAAAAAGATTGTTTCCACGAAGATTATGTTATTTGAAACTATCTTTAAAACTAAAAAGTAAAAATCAATTTTATTTTGTGTTTTTAGAAAGCAAAATTAAAAGATTTAAAAATAAATAGCAATAAATAATTAACTCAGAATTGGTAGTTAAGAAGATATATGAGAAAATATCTTGGGATACTTAATCCCTTTAATTCTCTAAATATGTGAATCACTAAAATCCCTCCAATATAATTATCAATCAATCACATGATTAATTGAATATAACTTAGCATGCATTCTTCTTTCAAGTAAAATGCATACCATATAGTAATAAACTGAATTATATCCTCATGTCAATTAAATTTCATACTACTCATTAAGCTCATTAGTTATGGATAACTTATATAATAATCATATATCTCTACGTAGAAACTATGCATGTTATTTAATCAAGAGAAAAACTTAAATAAGTCTCTCAAATCTCTTTAATTTCTTATGTAGATCAATTGTTAGCCAAATAATTAATAGCATAAAATTAGATTAAATAATATTATTAAATTGAAATAATAATTGGTATAAAATATTAGATCATCACATATAGAAAATTGGGTTCATAAGATCCTTAAATTAATAAATTAGCTAGACATAATTTTGTTTACAAAGTTTCAATTTTTCATAAAGAAAGACATAAAAATTTATAAAAAAATAAAAGAATAATAAATGCAATCAATCTTTTGAATTTTAGAATAAATCTCCTCTTAAATCTTCACCAAAATTGTATCTCCTTTTGAATTTTTCTTTTTTTTCCTCTCTTCTTGGCACCAAAAACTAATAAAATTTTGATAATGTTTGGCTCATTATGGTTTTTGGGGTAATTAGGGGTTTAATTAAGCTTAGGTGCAATTTGAATTGTCATATCAACTTCAAATCAAAGGCTGAGATAAAAAAAAGGAAAATTAAACAGCACTGGGCAATGGGATCACGACACGTGACAAGGGAGAAAAACTAGACGAATCAGCATGTGATATGTGGCAAGGTAGATTGGTCACACTCAATGCATGTTGAGTCAATTCCATATGGTGTGCTATGATTTTCTGTTACCGATTGTGTAGCATCTCATCAAACAAAAAATTGTGTGCAATGAATACGCGAGTGTATATATATATCACAACAACTAATATAATGGAAAAAAAATCATTTTTGTAGAGATTATATTATTAGAAACTAATTTTTAATACAAAAAAATAAAAATTAGTTTTTTTATGTTTTTATATTTTAAGAAAGAAAAATTAAAATAACTAAAAATAAATAGCAATAATTAATTAAATCAGATTTGACAGCTAAGAAGATATATGAAAAAATGTCTAAGAATACTTAACCTCTCAATTTTCTGAACATGTGAATTACTAAAATCCTCTCAATATAATTATTAATCAATTACATGATCAATTGAATGTAACCTAATATGTATTTCATACATCTCTCTCTAGAAACTATACATGTTAGTTAATCAAGCAGACAATTAAATAATTATCTCAAATCTATTTAATTACCTCTATAGATTAATTATTAGCCAAAATATTAATAGCAGAAAAAATAGATTAAATAATATTATGAAATTGAAATCATAATTATGGTAAAATATTATATTATCACACGTTGAAATTGGGTTCATAAGATATTAACAAATTAACTAAATATAATTTTTTTCATAAAGCTCATATTAGGGGATTAAATTAAGCTAAGGTAAAATATGGACTATCAAATGAACTTAAGATCAAGGTTTGAGATGAAAAAAGAAAAAATTAATAACATAACAAATAGTAACACAACACGTGAAAATAATTATTGGTCCTATATTAAAAAATTCATAAAAAATCCAAACAATTTCCAAAAATTATATTTTCACCCTTTTCACTATAAATATTATATTCTAATATTGTTAACTCCAAAATACTACTTATTGAATAAAATAAGCAAATATTAAGAAAAAAAAGTGTACCGATGACTCTACCTTCATAAAGTCATCAACATCCTGATGGAACGAACAAACGAATCACGTGAGGATGCATGACATGCTTGTTGACAGTGTGACAAAACTCAAAAAAATAATATGGTAGCACCTGAATCACCTAGTGCATGTGAGGTGCTAAGATTGGCTCCCTTGCTTATGTGGCATTCACGTAGCATCTTTTAATTGATCTTGTATTAAAAAAATCATAAAAAATTCATGAAAATTCACAAAAAATATATTTTCATCTTTTTTAAATGTTTATATTTTAATATTGTTATCCCCAAAATTACTATTTAATAAATAAAACGAACAAATATGTACCATGAAATGATACTTCTCCCAATTAAAAACCAAGTTGGTTTCGTCACATATTTGTAGCACTAGGGAGAGATATTGGAAACACTCACCAAATATGTTCCTAAATACCAAGAAGTCATCCATGAAGATCTCTAAATGCATCTCGACCATGTTTGAGAAAATAGTCATCATACAATGTTGAAATATTGCTAGTGCATTGCATAATCCAAATGGAATTTTCCTAAAAAGAAAGTTATTTAAGGTCATGTGAACATAGTCTTTTATTGGTCTTCAAGTGTCACAGCGATTTGATTATAGTTGGAATATCCATCGAGAAGGTAAAAGAAGAAATACATGGCTGATATGTCAAGCATTTGATCCATGAATGAGAGAGAGAAATGGTTCTTCTTTATAGCTTTATTCAACTTGCAAAAATCCACGAATGCTCTCCATCTTGGGATAGTCCTTGTGGTTATTGATGAACGAAAACCGGCATCGCCGATCTTCGCAAATACTTTGGTTTTAATATTTATAAAACTCTCGCAAGTGCACGAATCATTTCGAAGAAAATGATAAGTATACTCCCAAGGTCGATCTAAGGAAGGAATGTATGTGGTTTTTAATTTATTATTCAAACTTTTAAAAAAACGAAATTAAATCCTAAACATCCTGTCACGATAGTTTGGTTTTTGTGTTCCTAATCTAATAACATAAAATAAACATATATACAGATTAATTAAATATAATCTAATAACATAAAAAATAAACATATATACAGATTCAATAAATATTCATGCAAATTTTATCATTTATATTAGCGGAGTATTTATGGATATAATAACTAAATTAATTATGCTTGCTCATATTATCTAGGTTATTAAAGATATAAATTGATATTTTATTGATTCTCTCTTTTTTATATAAATACCACCTTTGGTGGGGTTAGATATTCTTTGTTAACTAAACAAATCAATTAACACCTATGGGTGGGGTTGATAACTAATATGCTTAATTAAATTAATTCCTTTTTCTAAGAGATTGAAAATGAATCATTTAAATGCCACCTTTGGTGGGGTTAGACAGTTTAAACTTTATTCAAGGTGTCCAAATTAAACATAAGAATTTAATTATCCGAGTACTAACTTTCAAGTTTTAAAACCACTATTGAAAACATGTTGTCAATACATTTTCACATAATAATTCTTATAAAAACTTTTGAAATAGAGTTTCACTCTAACTACCGGGCGATTGTACCAACAAATAAAAGAGCACTACTCTAAATTAGACCGGATAACTAAACCTTAAAATCTAATTTTCAGTTTTAAGTTTGTAATGAAAAATAATATATTTCTCTCTAACATTCTTAATATAAAATCTTGAATAAAAACAAAATCAATTCATTTTAGAAATTTTCACCTATTTAATATTTCGCAAGCATAACAACGTTATTATTATATCATGTTTATAAACAGCTAGCAGAGTTAAATTTAATCATAGACAAATTAAATATAACATGTAAGAATAAAGCATAAAAATAACTGTAAAGAAAATAAAATCCTTACAGAACTTCGACGCTATTCCCGTTGCTAGAAAACCTCCGAGCGGAATTTGCACTTCCATATATTGAATCAAAAACTAAATTATTACAAAAACATTACAAGTTCCTCTCAAAAAGAGAAGAACACTAAAACTAAGAGAATTGAACTAAAAACTAAGAAAGAAACTAAGAAAAACTTAGAAACTAAGAAAGAAACTAAGGAAAACTCAAAAAAACTAAGAAATGAGAGAAAGAAAGAAGAGAGAAGTGTGGTTTGAAGGTGTATTTTGAAGTGAAGGGAAGGGGGGTATTTATAGGTGAGGATGGAGAGAAAAAGTAGAGAAAAAAATGTTAAAAAAATGTAAAAACGCGGATTATTGATTGCTGACGTCATTTGATGACGTCAGCATGACATGGGGCGGCTGCACAGTACCGGGTATGAACAGTGCCGAGTCTGATGAACAGTACCGGGGTATGAACAGTGCCGAGTCTGATGAACAGTACCGGGGTATGAACAGTGCCGTGTCTGATGAACAGTAACCGCGGATGAACAGTGCCGCGCGCTGCTGCTTGGGGCGGTGCTGGGCGGTGGGGCGCGGCGGCCGGGCGGCGCGGCGGCGCGATTTTCGTTTTTTTGACATTTTTGACCTTTTCGACCCATTTTGTCCAATTTTTCCATATTTGTTGACCTTTTCCCACTTATTTATTAATATATTTGTGATGTATTGCTTCAAGTATTCCTGTTTGAGTCTTTAAATTGCGTTTTTAAGCCAAAATACCTGAAAAACAATAAAAATACCCGTGATTCCGAAAAAGACAAATTTATATAAATATATGATAAAACATATAAATATATGTATTTTTAATCAATTAATGTGCATAAAATCATGGTTATTTTAGTGCTTTTTGAGCACTCATCACAACCCCCAACCAGCTTCTTGCTAGTCCCTTAGCAAGAGAAGCGATAAAAACTAAAAATTAAACTATCCTAAATCACTTTCGTGGATTGAAACGGTTGCATTTAGCCTATGCAACAAGCCGTTAAACCCCTAGGTTGCCCTAGTGGACGAGTTTGAGTCTCGTGAGGGTTTTCAGTAATGATACCCACAAACATTGAACTAAATGTAAAAATAAAAACAATCAAATCAAAAATTAAAATTACAACACAATCAAAAATTAATTTAAGAATAAAAGAACACAACATATCACAAAAATATCTCATACTTTTTAATCTCCTTTAAGATCATAATTAAAATCTCAAGCATAAGTTATTTTAATCTCTTTAAACAATCATGATTTTATTATAATAATTAGTCGAAAATCATTTTCATATTTCATTTCAAAAATGTATCAATTTAATTTTACCCAATTTCAGTGTCATGAATCAGAATTCGCTTCGACTCTATTCCTCACAAGTCAATACTCTCAAAGCACTGAATCCTATGGGTTCAAACACTCATACTAATTTATATGAGAAAGAGTTGATGTATAGAAATGAACTAATAGGTTCGCATATGTATAAAGAATAAAGGCTCAAAGTGTTATTTTAACATTGATCTCATGAAAGGAATCGAATGTATAAATTATAAAGATATCATATATAAAAATTATTTTAATGCATAAATCAAACTCATTAAGAAAGAATTTCAAGATATATGCTTTTTACAAATGAAGAAATTGCAATGACTTTTTAGGGAATTACTTCCTATATATTTCTTTTGTAATTAGCCTTTACTCACAACTTTGTAGGCAATGTGGGTCATAGTATGTAGATGATACTATAATTTTTTTATCTCTCTATTTTTTTTCTGAAGATATTGTTTTTTTCAATATATGTATTTTTTTAGAGAGTCAACCCATGTACAGATTGTACATTTTTTTGGATTTTGGTGAGTGGTTAATTTTGTGGCTTTTCTGTTTGATCTTGGTTTAGGTAACCCCAGATATGTCTTTTTGTTTTTGTAGCAGTCATGCATAAATGAGATATAAGCATATACTATCAATTTCTACTCAAATCATTTAATCTAAACAAAAATAATAAAAAAATATATGATACTCTATTAAGATGAGAAAAAATTCATACATTCAATGCTAATATCTATAGAGATCATCTAAAAATTTGAATAAATAAGAAATGTGTTTGGAGTAGAAAAAATATATTTCACTCTGAATAAAAGAATTTAGGCTCAAATTATATCTCACAAGGGTAGTCTCCACTAAAAAAAAAATTCATAAACACCGATTTTGGGTTTAATATAATTTCCACATTTTATCAAGAAATACTAGTTATGACAAAAACTAACTAATTATCAAAAATAATTACAAAATATTTCATGATATGTTTTCAAAAATTAATCTAACAGTACAAAAGACTTAATTATTTACTTAAATTTGATTTAAAGAAATGATAAATTTTTGTGAGAAAATATTTAAATTTTTTTTTTTTTTTAATTTTTAAATTGTTAAATCTTTTTTTTTTTTTTAATTAAGCATGGTAACTTTTCACCACCCCCAACCTAGAACTTACATTGTCCTCAATGTAACAACTGTAAATTAAAGATAAAGAGAAAAGAGAAGAAAGATTACCTATTTCCTGAGAATGTGTAAGTAGTAATGGAGAAATGCAGGTGCATCCATCATATTCATTATTAAAGTGTATACAGACAGATCGCTGTAAACTTCTAACATCTCAACAAATATTTTTAGTTTTAACAATTTAAAAATTATTAAACTAAAATGAACAATCAAATTAAGTAAATAAAATAAATAACAGAAAATTACCTAAAATGATGGGTTGCCTCCCATCCAGCGCTTAGTTTAACGTCTTAGCAAGACGTATCTTTTTGGTGCTAAGGGTTACTCAGCCAAATGCAATCCATTTCAGCAATGTTGTTTGGTTCTTCTACATAAGGCTTGACACGATGGCCATTAACTTTGAACGTTTTTTGTGTCTTGGAGTCCAATAGTTCTACCACTCCATGTTCAGATACCTGAACTATTTTGAATGGTCCATCCCATCTTGATCTCAGCTTTCCTGGAAACAATCTCAAACGAGAGTTAAATAAAAGAACTTTCATTCCAGGGTGAAAAGTTTTAGGAACTAGCCTCTTGTCATGATAGCGCTTAGTACGCTCCTTGTATAATTTGGCATTCTCATAGGCTTCATTCCTAATTTCTTCCAACTCATGAAGCTGGAGTACTCGTTTTTCACCTGCTTTATCTAAATCCATGTTTAGCTCTTTAATTGCCCAATAAGCCTTGTGTTCAAGTTCAACTGGAAGGTGGCACGCTTTCCCAAAGATTAACCGGTAAGGGCTCATCCCAATAGGTGTTTTGTAAGCGGTGCGGTATGCCCATAAGGCATCATTTAACTTAAATGCCCAATCCTTCCTTGAGGGACGCACAGTGCGTTCCAGTATTCCCTTAATTTGCCTATTACTTACTTCCACTAAACCGGAAGTTTGAGGATGATATGGAGTAGCTACCTTATGTGTGATGTTGTACTTGTTTAGTACTCCATCAAAGAGTTTGTTACAAAAATGGCTACCTCCATCACTTATTATAGCTCTAGGCGTTCCGAACCTACTGAATATGAAATCTTTCAAGAATTTCACAACAACATTAGCATCATTGGTTTTGGTGGGTATAGCTTCTACCCACTTGGACACATAATCCACAGCAACCAAAATGTATTGAAAACTATTAGATGGGGGAAAAGGACCCATAAAGTCAATCCCCCATACGTCAAAGAGTTCAACAACTAAATTAGATGTCAAAGGCATTTCATCTCTTTTGCTTATGTTTCCTGTTCTTTGACATCTATCACATTGTGCACAAAACATATGAGCATCTTTAAAAAGAGTGGGCCAAAAGAATCCAGACTGTAATATCTTACGGGCTGTCTTTTCTCCTCCAAAATGACCCCCACAATGAAGTTCATGACAAAAAGTCAGAATGCTCTTATGTTCTTCTTCAGGTACACATCTCCGGATGACTTGATCTTGACCAATCTTGTATAAATAAGGGTCATCCCAGAAATAGTCCTTAATAGTTTTAAAAAACCTTTTCTTCTCCTGATATGAAGTGTTAGGTCGCAAAACACCAGTGGCAAGATAATTTACAATATCAGCGTACCATGGGTTCGGACCTATGAAAAATAACTGTTCATCAGGAAAGGTTTCAACTATATCATCATTACTCTCATCTTTAAGAGAATTAAAGTCAGAAATCAACCTAGACAAATGGTCAGCTACTAAGTTTTCACTGCCTTTCTTATCCTTGATTTCTAGGTCAAATTCTTGTAAGAGTAAGACCCACCTGATTAATCTTGGCTTGGCATTTGGTTTACTTAATAGGTATCTTAAAGCAGCATGATCAGAATGCACAATCACTTTAGATCCTACTAAATAAGACCGAAATTTGTCTAAAGAGAATACTATAGCCAAGAATTCCTTTTCAGTGGTGGTGTAATTCATCTGGGCATCATTGAGTGTTTTACTAGCATAGTAGATGACATGTAAACGCTTATCCACTCTTTGTCCCAGGACTGCTCCTATTGCATAATCAGAAGCGTCACACATTATTTCAAAGGGTAAAGACCAGTTTGGTGCCATTATAACAGGGGTAGATGTGAGTTTATCTTTCAAGGTATTAAAGGAAGTAAGGCAGTCATTGTTGAAATCAAAATCAGCATCTTTGGATAGCAAGTTACATAATGGACGACTTATTTTAGAGAAATCTTTAATAAATCGTCTGTAGAATCCTGCATGTCCCAAGAAGCTTCTTATCCCCTTCACAGATGTAGGGGGAGGTAGTTTGGATATCAATTCAACTTTTGCCTTATCAACTTCAATACCCTTGTTTGAAATTATATGTCCTAAAACTATCCCTTGTTGAACCATAAAATGACTTTTCTCCCAACTAAGGGTTAGATTGCATTCAATGCATCTTTCTAAAACCAAAGTCAATTTATGTAAGCAATCATCAAATGAGTTCCCAAAGACAGAGAAATCGTCCATGAAAATCTCAATGAATTTTTCCACCATGTCCGAGAAAATGGATATCATGCATCTCTGGAACGTGGCAGGGGCATTGCATAACCCAAATGGCATTCTGCGAAAAGCAAATGTCCCAAAAGGACATGTAAATGTGGTCTTTTCCTGATCTTCTGGTGCTATGGGTACTTGATAATATCCAGACAGTCCATCCAAAAAACAGTAAAATTCGTGCCCAGCTAATCTTTCCAACATTTGATCAATGAATGGAAGAGGAAAGTGATCCTTTTTCGTATATAAATTTAGTTTCCTAAAATCTATACACATTCTCCATCCAGTGATTATTCTAGTGGGCACTAATTCACTTTTGTCATTCTTAACAACTGTTATCCCAGATTTCTTTGGTACCACATGCACTGGACTAACCCACTTACTATCCGCAATAGGATAGATAATCCCTTCTTCTAATAATTTAAGAATTTCCTTCTTAACTACCTCTTGCATGTTTGGGTTTAGTCTTCTTTGGGCCTCTCGTACAGGTTTAGCACCGTCCTCCAAGTTGATCTTGTGCATACACATTGTTGGACTAATGCCTCTTATATCCCCTATACTCCAACCTATAGATTTCTTAAACTGTTTAAGCACTTTGATGAGTTCCTTTTCTTGTGGTTTGGTCAAGGTTGAAGAAATTATCACTGGATAAGTTTCCCCTTCTCCCAAAAACACATATTTTAAGTGCTCAGGTAAGTCTTTGAGTTCAAGTTCAGGTGGATTGGCCTCTTTAATAGATGAAGAACTGGGTAGATTTAAAAGTGTACTAGATTTTGTCATCACTTCATTATTGTCTAGTTGTTTAAGGTACCCATTAATTTCCTCATCTAAATCTTCTTCAACCTTTTCAAGTGTAAGAACGGTTTCAAGCTTGTCCTCTATTCTGGTTCGGAAAAAGGTGTTTTGGACAAGATTATCCAAAGGATCAACATCGAATATTTCATCAATGGCAGAAATAGAAGGGAACGGTGAAGAATCAAAAACTTTAAAATGAACAGTCTCTCCTAAGACTGTCATTGTCAAATTTCCATCTTGGACATCAATAATAGTTTTAGTAGTTGCCATAAATGGTCTACCAAGCAATATTGTGTGCTCTCTGTCCAATGCTGGATTTTCTTGCATATCCAGAACCACAAAGTCAACAGGTATTATCAGTTTGTCTACTTGTACCAAAACATCCTCAACTATTCCCTCTGGATATTTAAGAGATCTATCTGCAAGTTGAAGGGACATAGTTGTGGGTTTTAAATCCCCTAGATTGAGTTGTAAGAATATAGAGTAGGGCATCAAATTTATACTAGCACCTAAATCAAGCATTGCTTTAGCAACCTTCCTATCCCCCATAGTTATGTTTATAATAAAACTTCCAGGGTCTTTCAACTTAGGGGGTAGTTTGTGCTGAAGTACAGCGCTAAAAATTTCTGATACTACTACTCGTTCATTCAGTTCATACCTCCTTTTCTTAGTGTTCAACTCTTTGAAAAACTTGGCATATGAGGGCACATTCATGATCACTTCTAACAATGGTAAATTGATATTCACTTTAGAGAGCATATTAAAAAGATCATTGAATTGCTTATCTTGTTTGGACTCTTTTAACCGGTGGGGAAAAGGTACTTGTATCTGGTGTGGTTCTGTTGTCTTTTGAATTTTGGGGGTGTCAGATGACCCCCCAATGAGTTTTTCAGAAGGCTTGTTAAGTTTAACACTTGTTTCTCCTTTTTGCGAGATTAGAGTATCGCCTTCTTTGTTACCTGAACTACAAGGTAGATTGTTAGAGATTTCAGGTAAACTGGTATTGACTACCTTACCACTTCGAAGGGTTCTAACATCCTTTGCTTGTTCTGGTTGACTGGGCAACTTTCCTGGTTCTTTCTTTTGCATTTGTTCAGCCAGTTGCCCAACTTTAGATTCAATTCTTTTAACCGAAGCCTCCATGGTGTTCAACCTTTGATTAGTCATCAATTGGTTATCACGACTAACTTGAATAAAAGCATTCAAGCTATCTTCTAAGGTTGGTTTAAAAGATTGGCTTGGTGGGTAAGGGTGGTTGTTATCCGACCTTAGTGTTGGATATTGGGTGTAGGCTGGGTGATTATAGGTGTTTGGATGATACCTTTGAAAAGATTGGACTTCCTCTATGGCATCGACACTAGAATCACAAGTATTTGAACAATTATGAGTACCATGCCCAATTGAACAACACACTTCACATACCTCTTGATTTGAAATTTGGTGGGAAGTGAGGAATTTCACTTGTTTAGTCAATTCAGCAAGTTGCAAGGTTATCTCATTATCAGAGCCGACTTCATTGACCTTTGCTTTCCTTCTACCACCTCTTTGTTGGGAATTAGAACCCAACAGCTCATAAAGATTATAGGTTTCCTCTGCGGTCTTTTCTCCTACAGCACCTCCAGCAACATTATCAACCATGTATTGACTCTGTAGTGTCAATCCATCATAAAAGAATTGGTTTTGTAGCTGTAAGGGAAAGCTATGATTTTGACATTGAATGAAAAGAAGTTTGAATCGTTCCCAAGCTTCATGAAAGGGCTCTTCATTCATTTGAGAAAATGTTGCTATCTTTGTTCTTAGATCAACAGTCTTTTGATGGGAATAGAACCTACCCATAAAAATTTCATAGACTGCCTCCCAAGTTTTAAGAGAACCTGACTGTAGAGTAATGAACCATGACCAAGCTTTATCTTTGAGAGTGTAAGGAAAACACCTCATCCTAAGTTGATCTTCATTAATTGCATGTAGTGGAAAGGTTTGGACAATAGCATAGAATTCTCGAATGAAATGCAAAGGGTCTTCATTAGGGATACCGTAAAAGGAAGGCAACAAAGAATAATGAATCTTTTTCAATTCATAATTCCTTGCAGCCTCTTGTAATTGGATACCGGAAGTTACATTGCCAATGATTGGCATTGTATATTCTTTCATCTTTTTCCGCCTATCTTCAGCATCTCCCATGGTTGTTTGTAGTTGAAAATGATCCTCCTCCTATTGTGTATCAACAATTTGCTTTTAGTAGATATCTCTAAAAAATATTTATAACTTGATAAAACGTAAATGCAAAAAGTGCAAGGAACCTAAATTTTTTTTTTTTAAACGAATGGACAGAATGTTTGAAACAAACGAATTTTATTTCATCTGAATTTTTATTACACGCAAACTAAAACAAAGGAAAATACAATAATGGGTGACCTCCCATACAGGACTAAAATTTATCGTCTTCTAGTAAGACGTTGCTTGGAGATTGCAGAATGAAAAACTCAATGTCTCCTCTTCATTGAATTCGTTTAAGTTTCAAATTAGTCTTTGCCTTTTTGCAAATGTTCAACTAACTGTTCAACTTGAACTTCCACCTTTTTGATAGAAGCTTCCACAGAGTCCAACCGTTGATTGGTTTTAGATTGATTATCCCTACATACTTGAATAAAAGAATTCAAGTTGTCCTCCAAGGTTGATTTATTGGGAATGCTTCTTGGAATAGGTGGGTGGAATTGCTGACCTGCTTGGTTTGAGCTTTGAGTGAAAGGAGGGTTGTTTTGCCTCCAAGAGAAATTTGGATGACTTCTCCACCCAGGATTATAGGTATTTGAGTTGGGGTCAAACCTTGGTCTTTGTTGATACGCTCCCAACACATTGACCTGTTCAGGTCCAGTTGTTTCTCCTTGATATGGACAGGCTTCAGTACCATGTCCCATGTTGCTGTACAAACCATATTGTTCATTATTGGTGTTGGTTTGTGTAGCGAGAAGGGCAACTTGCTTAGTCAGTTGAACAAGTTGTTGTTGAACTTCATTACTGGAGTCGATTTCATGAACTCCAGCTTTTCTCACTCGGGAGCTTTTCTGTTGGGAATTAGCACCCAACATCTCAAAGAGGTTATACGTCTCTGAGGCAGTCTTTTCTCCTATTGCTCCTCCTGCAGCGTTGTCGACAATGAACTGACATTGTTGTGTAAGTCCATCGTAAAAGAATTGGTTCTGCAACTGCAGGGGAAAGCTATGATGGGGACACTGAGTGAGAAACATCTTGAACCTATCCCAAGCTTCATGGAATGGTTCTCCATCCATCTGAGAGAAAGTAGCAATCTTTCCTCTCAACTCTGATGTTTTTTGATGGGAATAGAATTTTCCCATGAATTTATTGTAAATGTTACCCCATGTCATCAGAGAACCTGGGGGAAGTGACATCAACCAAGCTTTGGCCTTATCCTTTAGAGTGTAGGGAAAACATCTCATCCTAAGTTGATCCTCGTTTAGAATACCGAGGGGGAATGTTTGGACCGTAGCATAGAAATCTCTCATAAAGGAAAGAGAATCTTCATTAGGTAGCCCATAAAAGGAAGGAAGCATAGAAAAATGAATATTTTTAAGGTCATAATTCCGAGCAGCCTCTCCCAACTGGATAGCGGCAGTTGCCGTGCCTATTACCGGTCTTGCAAACTCCTTCATCGTGGTTTCCCTAATATGTTGGTTTTCCTCCATTTCTTTTGGTTCTAGCAAAGGATTAAGACTTGGTTCTATGTTTGGCTCAAAAACAGGTTGATGGGTAGAATCCAGTTTTGTTGACACTTGTTTAAATTTATGAAAATTATTTACATATGGTGTTAGGGGGTTTCCTAAGGATCTCCTACCACGCATAGACTATTGTAAACGTAAATTTAAAACTCCTGTCAACAAAATAAAAAAATTTAGAGAAAATTTACATGTTATTCAATTCAAAGGACTAAACAAAACTAGTTAAACCCTAAAATTTTATTTTTTTTATCATTTTTTTTTAATTTTTTTTTTATATTTTTTTTTGTAACATAATTAGTATTAACCAAGAGTGCTCCCAGGAAAGAATGGTGGTGCAAACGGCTCCTTAAATACCATTCTCCTAGCCAGAGCAACGTTCCCAGGAAAGACTAGTGGCACAAAGGCTTTCAAGAACTAGTCTCCTAGACAGAACTCCCTTAGATTTTTACTTTTCATGTTATTTAGTTAATTAGGTATAAATTCAAGTAATGTTTTTTTTTTTATTCATGAACGGTAATTTTATTTTACTATTCACGCTATATAATGTCTTATTAACTTAAAATTTTTTGAAATTTAAGTTTTTGAAATTTTTTTTTTTTTTTATGAACGGTAATTTTATTTTACTATTCACGCTATATTATTTTTTATTAACTTAAAATTTTTTGAATTTTGAATTTTTAATTTTTTTTTTTTTACTATTCATGAACGGTAAAATTTTTTACTTCAAATTTCAAATTTCTAAATTATTTTACAATTAAAAAAAATTATTTATTTTTTTTATTTTTTTTATTTTTTTTATTTTTTATTTTTTTTTATTTATTATGAATTTTGAAATTTGATTATTATTAAAATATCACAATTATTTACAGCACAAAAATGTTTTTAAAATTTTGATAAATAATTTAAAAACGCTATTCCTTCCCCGGCAACGGCGCCAAAAACTTGATGAACGAAAACCGGCATCGCCGATCTTCGCAAATACTTTGGTTTTAATATTTATAAAACTCTCGCAAGTGCACGAATCATTTCGAAGAAAATGATAAGTATACTCCCAAGGTCGATCTAAGGAAGGAATGTATGTGGTTTTTAATTTATTATTCAAACTTTTAAAAAAACGAAATTAAATCCTAAACATCCTGTCACGATAGTTTGGTTTTTGTGTTCCTAATCTAATAACATAAAATAAACATATATACAGATTAATTAAATATAATCTAATAACATAAAAAATAAACATATATACAGATTCAATAAATATTCATGCAAATTTTATCATTTATATTAGCGGAGTATTTATGGATATAATAACTAAATTAATTATGCTTGCTCATATTATCTAGGTTATTAAAGATATAAATTGATATTTTATTGATTCTCTCTTTTTTATATAAATACCACCTTTGGTGGGGTTAGATATTCTTTGTTAACTAAACAAATCAATTAACACCTATGGGTGGGGTTGATAACTAATATGCTTAATTAAATTAATTCCTTTTTCTAAGAGATTGAAAATGAATCATTTAAATGCCACCTTTGGTGGGGTTAGACAGTTTAAACTTTATTCAAGGTGTCCAAATTAAACATAAGAATTTAATTATCCGAGTACTAACTTTCAAGTTTTAAAACCACTATTGAAAACATGTTGTCAATACATTTTCACATAATAATTCTTATAAAAACTTTTGAAATAGAGTTTCACTCTAACTACCGGGCGATTGTACCAACAAATAAAAGAGCACTACTCTAAATTAGACCGGATAACTAAACCTTAAAATCTAATTTTCAGTTTTAAGTTTGTAATGAAAAATAATATATTTCTCTCTAACATTCTTAATATAAAATCTTGAATAAAAACAAAATCAATTCATTTTAGAAATTTTCACCTATTTAATATTTCGCAAGCATAACAACGTTATTATTATATCATGTTTATAAACAGCTAGCAGAGTTAAATTTAATCATAGACAAATTAAATATAACATGTAAGAATAAAGCATAAAAATAACTGTAAAGAAAATAAAATCCTTACAGAACTTCGACGCTATTCCCGTTGCTAGAAAACCTCCGAGCGGAATTTGCACTTCCATATATTGAATCAAAAACTAAATTATTACAAAAACATTACAAGTTCCTCTCAAAAAGAGAAGAACACTAAAACTAAGAGAATTGAACTAAAAACTAAGAAGGAAACTAAGAAAAACTTAGAAACTAAGAAAGAAACTAAGGAAAACTCAAAAAAACTAAGAAATGAGAGAAAGAAAGAAGAGAGAAGTGTGGTTTGAAGGTGTATTTTGAAGTGAAGGGAAGGGGGGTATTTATAGGTGAGGATGGAGAGAAAAAGTAGAGAAAAAAATGTTAAAAAAATGTAAAAACGCGGATTATTGATTGCTGACGTCATTTGATGACGTCAGCATGACATGGGGCGGCTGCACAGTACCGGGTATGAACAGTGCCGAGTCTGATGAACAGTACCGGGGTATGAACAGTGCCGAGTCTGATGAACAGTACCCGCGGATGAACAGTGCCGAGTCTGATGAACAGTACCGGGGTATGAACAGTGCCGCGCGCTGCTGCTTGGGGCGGTGCTGGGCGGTGGGTCGCGGCGGCCGGGCGGTGCGGCGGCGCGATTTTCGTCTTTTTGACATTTTTGACCTTTTCGACCCATTTTGTCCAATTTTTCCATATTTGTTGACCTTTTCCCACTTATTTATTAATATATTTGTGATGTATTGCTTCAAGTATTCCTGTTTGAGTCTTTAAATTGCGTTTTTAAGCCAAAATACCTGAAAAACAATAAAAATACCCGTGATTCCGAAAAAGACAAATTTATATAAATATATGATAAAACATATAAATATATGTATTTTTAATCAATTAATGTGCATAAAATTATGGTTATTTTAGTGCTTTTTGAGCACTCATCAGTTATTAACTCATTTGACTCATTTTCCATCACAACAATTCCTCCTTTTTATACACATTAGACTAGGTTTACCCATTCATTGTTTGATATCGGGTAAATAATTTCTATGTCTAGCCACTTAAGAATTTCTTTATTCACTACATCTTTCATAATAGGGTTTAATAGGTATTGTGCATCCCTGATGGGCTTAGCTCTTTCCTCTAACAAGATTTTGTGCATATATATGGATGGGTTTATGCTTTTGAAAACCGATAATGGAATGAGATTAATATTGGCAGTCAGGTCATATAGTACCTTGCCAAAGTGTATATTCCCAATAATGCAAGGGATGTCAAAGCTACCCAGATCATTTAGTTTTTGCGTTATTTTTTTTATCAATGATGGAATTACAACCTTCAGTCAAGGTTATTATCTCTTGATCTCCAAGCCTCATTTTCTTAAAAAATATATCCTTAAAGAATTTGGCATATGAAAGTATCTATTCAAGTGCATCTACAAATGGTATGTTTATTTGTAGCTTCTCAAAGACATCAAGGAATTTTGAAAGCTATATGTCTAACTTTTGCTTTTGTAGTATTTAAGGGAAAGGAATAGTGGTTTTGTAGAGGTTTCTCTTCTTTGGTTGAATTATTTCCTTTTTAATCTCTTTGTCCACTTTGTCTTCCTTATCCTATTAAGCTTCTTATTTCTCCTTTAAAGTTTTACCATTTCTCAAGGATTTTGATTTAAAATTCTCCTTACCCTTTCTTTTTGGGTTTGGGCTAATTGCCCAATTTGATTTCCAAATTCTAGATAAAAGTCCCATGAGTGGACTTTATACGATCCACTTTTTGTATTTACTGAATGGATGAAGTCTTTCATCATTACCATTAAAGAACTTATGTTATCCTCACTAGGTTGCTTCTTCTCCTAGGCATATGGTTGTTAAAAACCTAGTGATGGGAAAGGTTGCTGGTTGAATTGATTAACACCCTTATTATTGTTATTATTCCAAGAGAAATATGGGCGGTTTCTCCATCTTGGATTATATGTGTTTAGGTTTCCTTGGCAGTTTTGATTGTTGGCATAGTTTACTACTTCAGGAAGGTTCCTACATGCCTAAGTAGAATAAAGTCCATTGCAATATTCACACACCAATAATAGACTTTATTCCATATTTACCCCACATTGTCACTATCTAACTTCTTAGTTAAACCTAACAACAAAGCATTAGTTTAAGCTTGCAATACTACAATGGTGTCTATAACTAATACTTCAGCCATTCTTCCATTTTACTCATTAAAGCTCCCCCAATTGAAGCATTAATTATAGTCCTTGGTTACCCCATTAATCCATTATAGAATATTTGCACATGCAACCAAGTAGAAAGATCATAGTGTGAACATCTTCTTAACAGCTCTTTGTAGCATTCACATGCTTCATAAACTGATTTATTTGCTTTATTTTATTTTTGAAATCATTTTAAAATTTATAATATTTCTCTCAACTCATAATTATTAGGATGTTTAAGATTGTTTTTTTTGTTAAATAAGAAAAATACTTTTATATTTTAAAATACCTATCAATTATTTTAAAAACTGACATCAGGGTAATCTTATCATTAGTTTATTAGCGTTTCATGCATTTGTGAGAAATTAAAATTTATGTATCAACTCCCAAATGACCCCATGGAGAATAGCCTAAGGGAAATGGAAGCCTTGTTCAAAATTGGAAAAGGACAAAAACTTTTTCATAACTCGTGATATAAACCTAACTTTTGTGTTAGAGAGTTCAAGATCTTATAGACAACTAGTCTAATGAGATACAGATTTCTTGTGACTCACCCCAAGCTCATAAATAGCAAAAATAATAAATAGATAGAAAGATATAATCATACACATATGCAATGAAACACATAGCAAGAAATATGATGGGAGCCACAAAGAACCTATCTAACAGAATGACAAGGGCCTTCTTATCCAAGGGAACCATGCATAGGAGCCTATTGCTCGGCTTTAAGGAGGCGTTCACTAATCTGGAGTAACAACTAATTGTGAAAATTTTGTGTTTGTTAATTTGTAGCATGATCACTAGTCACAATATCCTAGAACTGAGATAAAGAGGCAAACTCCTGGCACAATAGAGTAATCTCCAATGATAAAGGGAAATAGGGTAGGAGGAATTAGAGTAGAAGAATATAGAACAAACTAAGAGATACTCTGTAAAGAAGAAGATGGTACAAAGCATCCAAAGATTAAGGGATGAGAAGAAACAAATGACTGGCATACATAATCCCTCTATCTTTTAATGTGCTAAGAATATTAATAAAAAGAGATGCACTCTAAGGGGTGATTAAGGAAGGATAATGAAGAGACTAAATAGAATAAGTAGCTGGATGATAGAAAATAGTTCTATAGATCATGCTAGTAAGATCAATAGTCTCATTGTTGAGAATAGCCATAAAAAGTTACCTCAAGAGAGAGTCACTGAGGAAGTATGAGTACAAGAGTGAATAACACACTTATAAGATCATAGAGATGCCACCCAGGTATAAATACATTATATTAATTGAATAGAACCTCCACCATATCCATGACCAGGCCTTGCCAATAGGTTATCCATCTCAATAATGTTGCAAGAGAAGATGAAAACTACTAGGATCATCTTAACATTAACAAGATTTCCAAACTCAAAAGGATGATACAAAAATATAGGTTGTGTACATCCAAAAGAGACAATATCCCAAGGACATTATCTTGAGAAAAAGTAACCATACACTCATGTAAAATAAAGGTGGTAGAAAAATAAGATAGCAATGCGAAACATTCTTCGATGTTAGGAAACTCATCTATCATTAGTTTTTTCGTATATTTAGAATCTTCAATGTCAATGATTCTTTTCAAGAGAAAGTCATGCCTAGACATCAAAGTGGCCACCGTTTTCTTCTTTATCCCTTCCGAGGAATCAGCCAATCGAATGACCTTTTTCACCTTCCTTCAAAGTCCTTTATTCTCAAGAATTCGTTACTGGTTTTGGAAAACCACCTATTCATTTTGACAAAGTAAGGGCTCATTATCCTATCACAAAATAGAATTAGAAGAATCACTTGAACAAGATTTTTTAAAGAAGACACCATAACGACTCTTGAAAAGGGTTTGCGAAGAATGGATTCACAACACCTAAAACCTCTATGAAAGAGAAAGCTGATTTGAATACCATTAACAAATTTATAAATACAGGTGAAAGTTTATAAAATATAGACCTCATTAACCTAGAGGTTATAATTTATTAACCTAAACAAAGCGATCAGGCATGCAATCATGTGTAAAAATAAGTGTGCAAATAAAAGAGTAACACACGATATTTTTAGGTGGAAACAACCTAGGCAACAACCATGACCTAAGAGGAAAACCACTAGTCCACCTAACTTTCCAATATGAAAATCAAATGTTCAAGTACAAACTCGATCTTACGCTACCCTACCTAGGATACTATCCCAATGTATTTTACTTACGAGCCTCTGTTCTATTTTCAAAGTTTCTAAAATTAGCATGAGTGGTTTCCAGACCAACGTTCCAATAAGCTCCCCACCAATCAGATCGTTGACAAATCAACTGCAAAAAGATTAGCACAAAAAAACACAAGTTCTCGTGTGTGTTCTAGAACGGACTTAATAATGAATAATCATAACTACATAATTTAAAACAAATGTCATTTAAACCAAATCAACTAGAATATTCTAGAGAAAAAAGATTACACATAATTTCAGTAAAAATAACTTTTTTGAAATTTAATAATTAAATCAAATAATCGTGATCATTCATAAAATTATTTAATCTAAATACCTAAAAATCAAATCAAAAAGAATTAAATTAATTAATATAAATCAAAAGTGTATATACATTAATTACCTTTTCTCACTTCCTGCGTGCCTTTCAATATATATATATATGACTATATGTAAGGTTGCCTTTGCTGCCCAATGTATAGGTATATATGATTTCCTTATCTCAAGGATTACTCTTAAAGAATATTAATTAATCTAAACATATCATTCTATTAGCCCATCACACTTAAGGATCACTTTTAAAGAAGATTAATTAATTTGTGCTTGTTGCTCTACTCCTCAGGTTTTCTTTTCAGTACGCAGATAAATTTTATTTGTTCAGCAACCTTTTGTTTTTCACATACAGTTTTTGGCTCTTCTCCTTCAACAATTTTTCTTCTATTTTTTCCACACAAATTTAACCCTAATGTATCTATATATATAGATAATAATAATACCCAGTGGTTTTAGGGTTAAATGTATTTTGGGCTTAATTTTTTAAAGCCCATTAAAACACATCTTAAAAATATTTAATTAGTAATTTCATAAATTGATTTAAGTTTAAATAAATATTTTAGCACCAAATATAATTTCAAATTTATAAACATGTGCTATTGAATGCATGAATGAAATCTTATTGTGTCATAGTTGTAAAAGATATACCTGAAATACGATTATTTGAAACTCAAGCATTTGTTCGGCTTTTCTTGATAGACTTGATAGCAGGCCTAAAAACAAATTTACAAGTAAATATTTTGTCCACGAAAATAGCCAACACTCATAGTCCTTACAAACTCCCCCTTTGGCATTTTCGTGAGACAAAACCTCTCACTCACTACATGACACTTATAAAAATAAGATAAAAATACAATGATGTCCTAGAATCCATAGTGGAACTATCCTATGGTCCTGTATATCCATCTTCGCTGCAACTTGACAAGCATGTAAGTAACTGAAATGACATTGACAAAGCATAGGACAACTTGGCATGAAAGCCTCATTGTATATTAGTTCAGTTTACATAGAAATAAGTGAAGTGTAAATAATAGTCATGTAGTATGCACTCATATCAATTAAGCTTAATTAAATATGTTCTCCCCTTATATGCATAACAAAATAAAAACATGGAAGTAAAACACATTATTCTCTTCCCCTTTTTGACATACGAGAATGACAAAGCATTAGACAAAGAAATGAAGCTAAACTCCTCCTAAAGATATAGCAATTTAAAAGTAGAGTAATGCAGAAGTGCAATATGCTTTAAACTCCCCCTAAGTTCTATGACTCTCTAACTTAGAAACGAATTAAAAAGGTAATATATGAAAAGAATATGGAAATGAAAAAATTTAATTAATTTATTTTTTTCATAAATAGCCATATAAAGTATTAAACTCATTTAATCACAAATGAGCACACAACCAATTGAGAACTTATCATTTTTTAACTCCAATTTTGATTATTCATTTTTTTTTGCACGAGCCATAAACCTAGCATGATGACTTTCACACTAGTTATGAGGTAGCTCTCTCCGCTCACTGCGGTAGCTTCACACATCACAGTAAGTAGCCCTTTAAATATTAGGTGCCTCCATATGGTAAAATTTTAAAAAGCAAGAATTAAAACTCAACACAATTTTACAATCAAGATTAGTTGAATTCCTAGAGTCTTTCAAGAAAATTCATAAACTTTAAGCATATCATATATATGTGTTCGTGAGTGTGTGAAAAAGTTCGTGTCAACATCGATCATCACATATACAAGAATATGTGTATGTGCATACGCCAAAATTGTAGAATAATTTATACAATAAATATCAAAATGAGTTGAGTTACTAAAAATGAGATTATGTGTATGGAAGTATTAAATAAGTCGAATACCATGTTGGCTAGACAAGGATGCTATTTTTTATTTATTTTATTTTTTGGTAATAAAATTTGAAATTCAATTTGAGGGAGAAATTCCCAAGGCACTTCTGAGATACTTAAATCTTTGAGTGTCTATGGCTTTAGTGAATATATCAACTAATTGTCTCTCAGTAGGTACAAACTAAAGTGTCACTATTTTATTTTCAACTAATTCTCGAATAAAGTGATGCCTAATGTCAATGTGCTTAGTTTTAGAATGTTGAACTGGGTTCTTAGAAATACATATAGTACTAGAGTTATCACAATATAAGGGCATCATACCTTGTGGTTGACCGTAGTCCTTGAGGATGTTTTTCATCCAACGTATTTATGTGCAAGAGCTTTCTGTAGCAATGTATTCCGCTTTAGTTATAGAGAGTGAGATAGAGTTCTAATTTGTACTGTGCTAGGATACTAAGTTTTTTCCAATGTAGAAAAAACCACTCGATGTGCTCTTCCTATCATCCTAGTTGCATACCCAGTCGGCATTTGTAAAACCACTTACTTCACAAGTAGTGTCAGTAGTAAAATATAAACCATGTCAGACCTACTTGCATTAAGGTAAAGTAAACTACCTATCATACTCCTATAAAGGGTTTGATCAACATTTTTACCTTGCGTGTCCTTTGTAATTTTTGTGCTGGTACCTAAAGAAGTCCATAATGGCTTGCTAGTTTCAAGACCAAACCTTTTGAAAAGGTTATAGGCATACTTAGTTTGAGAAAGAAATATATTATCATGAGATTGTTTGATTTGCAAACCGAGGAAGAAAGTCATTTCACCTACCATGGACATTTCAAATTCAATTGTCATAACATGCACAAAATCATCCACTAGTGTACTAGATGTGGATCCAAAAACTATGTCATCCACATAAATTTGAGCAATAAAGATCTTGTCACCACTCCTTTTAATGAATAAAGTATTATCAACTCCCCCTCGAATAAATCCCTTGTTCAAAAGATAGTTGGTAAGTCTATCATACCATGCTCGTGGAGCTTGTTTCAAACCATAAAGAGCCTTTTTGAGTTTGTAAACATGATTTGGAAATTTTGGATCAACAAATCCTTTTGGTTGTTCCACGTATACCTCCTCATTCAGAAATCCATTCAAAAAGGCAAACTTAACATCCATTTGATATAATTTGAACTTCATATGATAGGAAATGGCAAGTAAAATCCTAATTGACTCTACTCAACTCTTTCTACTTGCATATAGCCTTGAGCTACCAACCTAGCCTTATTTCTAACAACAATGTCATGCTCATCAGATTTATTTTTGAATACCTATTTTGTTCCAATAACATTTTTGTTTTTAGGCTTAGGTACTAATACCCACACATGATTTCTTTCAAATTGAGCTAACTCATCATGTATGGAATTTATCCAAAATGCATCCCTAAGGGCTTCATTCACATTTTTTTGGTTCAAATTGAGAAATATAGCATAAATGGGTTACCTCACTTATTTGTCTTCTTCTTGTTACCATGCTTGCATTAGGATTTCCAATTATATTCTTAATAGGATGATTTTTTGAAGTTCGAGTTGGATTTATCATTGATGAGGTTGATGATTTTTCCCTCTTTTCTTCTCTTTCCTCTAACTCTTCTTCTTTTATTCCAATTGAGTCACTGGTCATTGTTAATTGAGGTGTTGTGAAATTTTCTTCATTTCCAACTTCTTCACTTGTAATCTACTTACCTCCATCATCTATAACGACATTTATGGATTTCATAACTACATTATTTCTACATTTGAAGACTCTGTAGGCTTTACTATTTAGGGAATAACCATTATACCTTCATCACTTCTTGAATCAAACTTACCCAACTATTCTCGATCTCTAAGTATGTAGCATTTACTTCCAAAAAACATGCATAAAATTCAGATTGGGTTTTTTACCTCTCCATATCTCATAGGGAGTTTGGTTTGTACCTGGTCGAAGTTATACACGATTTATAATGTGACATGTAGTGTTTATAGCTTCAGCCCAAAACCTTTTGGAGACTCCTTTAGCATGCAGCATTACTCTTACCATCTCTTGAAGTATTCTATTTTTCCTTTCAACTACTCCATTTTGTTGAGGTGTGATAGGAGCAGAGAATTCATGAAATATACCATGTTCTTTAAAGAAGTTAACATACTTGGTATTTTCAAACTCTTTTCCATAGTCTGTTCTTAGTCTCTTGATGGTTACTATTTTGTCACCTGCTTCAACCTGCACTCTTGTGCAATATGAGATGAAGAACTCAAAAGCATCTGACTTGTCTCTAAGAAAGTCTACCCATGTGTATCGAGAAAATTCATCTACTACAACTATGATATATTTTTTTACCTCCAATACTTTGTTTGTATTTATACTCTTGATCTTCTTATGAAAAATCCTAGTTTGTTTACCCAATTAACATGATCCACATACAAGTGTTTCA
Source organism: Hippophae tibetana (assembly GCA_037013495.1). Classification (NCBI taxonomy): domain Eukaryota; kingdom Viridiplantae; phylum Streptophyta; class Magnoliopsida; order Rosales; family Elaeagnaceae; genus Hippophae; species Hippophae tibetana. The sequence continues at coordinate 20,112,474 of CM072807.1, read as the reverse complement.
GTTTTTGAGAGAATATGTAAACCATGCACAATCTCAATTTTACTTAATCTAACTAGATCTTTAAAATTCATATGACCTAGTTTTTCATGCCACAAGGTAGTTGAGCCATTGATAGCTAGGTTACATGTTACTATGGGTGATGTATCAATACAATAACAATTTTCATGTGATTTGATTCCCTTAATCAAACATTCACCCATTTGATTTGTTACAATACAGTGATTGTTTGTAAATTGTACATTAAAATCATTGTCACAAATTTGACTTATGCTAATCAAGTTTGCCTTAAGTCCTTCCACATATAAAACTTCATCAAGTTTAGGGATACCCTCTATTTGAACAAAGAATCCTCCAATAATTTTAGATGTTTTACCATCACCAAAGGTAACTGTCCCTTCATTGTATTCCTTAAAGGTTTTAAACAAAGAACGATTTCACATCATGTGTCTAAAGCATCCACTATCAAAATACCAAGTGGTATTTGATTTAGCTTTAAACGTTATATAGGCCACAAAGCAATACAACTCAGATTTATTAACCCATCCTCTTTTAATTTTGGACATTTGAGTTACCGGTTTCTTATGTTCCTCTTTTTGCGTAGTTCTTGTAGTAAAAACTTTACGTTTTGTAAATTTTTGAGGTGTCTTAGAAAAATTTGTACTCGTAATAGAATCATAAGCATAAAGAAATCTAAACTTAGGTCTAATATGTCCTTTCCTACCACAATGATGACAAATGGGAACAGACTGAATTTTCTTAGAATGATAAGGTGTAGAAACTACCTTCCCTTCCTGAGCAATAGTGGGTTTCAAAAATTGAGTTTTGGATGATGAAGGTGTTGACTATTCATATATGTATCCAAGACCTCTCTTATCTCTATATGGCTTTCTATAGTCTAGGACTTTGGTTAATTTTTCCACACTAATGGTTAAATTTCTCATCATTTCTTTAGCAATACTAAGTTCTTGCCTAAGAATTTTTGTTTTGCTCAGTGCTTTCTGCAAGTCTCATGTTCAAGTCATTAATATGATCAGACAATTCTTTTTATCTTTCTCTAGGCTAGAGGAATTTTTTTTGTCAACATTGATGATATCATTAAGTTAATTTACTTCCACAAGAAATTTATCTCTCTCTTCCCTGGCACCTAGACAATCCATGAATAATTTCTCATAATTCAATACATTAAACTTAGATAGTAAGAGATAAGAGTTTACTTCCTCATTTTCTTCATCCGAGTTAAGGTCAGAGTCATTGTGGTGTGCTTTGGAAATTGCGGTAAAGGCACAATAATTAGTGTCATCATCCTCTGAGTTACTAGCATGATCCTGCTCATTTTCTGTGTCATTGAGTATAGCATTAAAGGCTTTTCCAATTTTTTTTTATTGTTAGCACAATCTGCAAAAATATGACCAAATCCCCCACAAGTAAAGCATTGAGGACTAATGGACTTACTTTTCTTACCATCAAGGCTAGGAGGCTTGATTTCCCTTGACTTTCGATCATTCAAACGACTGGATTGTCCCTTGTTGGAATGATTATTCTGTTAACCCTTCTTCTTCATGAACTTCTTGAATTTTTATGCTAATAAGACTAGTGACTCATCATTCATATCATCATCACTATCAGAGATGTCATTTTTGGAGATTTTGAATGCCACATCCTTATTTTTCTTGGGTGAATCAAGAGAAAGCTCATAGGTTTGGATTGACCCGACAAGTTTATCAATTTTTTGTGTGTCTACATTCTTGCTTTCTTTTATCGTTGTAATTTTCATCTTGTAATCTGTTGTTAAAGAGCTTAGGAGTTTGCATACTTGTATAGGTTGTCAAATTTTCTCACCAAGGTTAGAACAAGCATTGGTGATATCATAAAACTGACCAAAAGTTTTGTGTTGCTCATTTTAATGAAATCAAATTGAGATGTTAGCAATATCAATTTTGTTTGTTTCACTTAGGAGGTTCCCTCGTGAGCAAGAGCGAGTGCATTCCATGCATCTTTAGCAGTCTCACAGTCGAAGATGCAATGGAACTCATCCATTGACACTACAGCAAATATTGAGCTTAGACATTTTTGGTTTGCCTCACTAAGGGTGCGTTCTTTAGTGGTCCAATCCCTTCTTGTCTTTATGATTGTTACACCATCTTTCATTACCAAAGGTGGTTCCTAACTATTAAGAATAGCATCCCAGGTTTTTTCATCTTGTCTGACAAAGGCTTGCAAGCGAGCCTTCTAGTAAGGGTAATTAAACTCATCAAAGAGTGAGGGTCTAATAGATAACCCACCTTATTTCATTTGGTCTATAAGTAAGTGTGTGTGTCCCTAAGGATCAATCTCACTAAGTGTATCTAGTGTCAGCTTTGATATCAATTGAAAGTTTATAAAATACGGACCTGATTAACCTAGAGGGGGTGAATAAGTTATTGATAATTTATTAACCTAAACAAAGCGGTCGGGCATGCAATCATGTGTAAAAATAAGTGCGGAAATAAAAGAATAATACACCGGTCCACCGGACCACCTAACTTTCCACTATGAAAATCAAATGTTCAAGTACAAACTCGGTCTTAATAATTAAATCAAATAATCATGATCGTTCATAAAATTATTTAATCTAAATATATAAAAATCAAATCAAGAAGAATTAAATTAATATAAATCAAAAGTATATTTATATTAATTACATTTTCTCACTTCCTACGTGCCTTTCAATATATATATATATATATGTGACTATATGTAAGGTTACCTTTGCTGCCTAATTTATAGGTATATATGATTTCCTTATCTCAAGGATTACTCTTAAAGAATATTAATTAATCTCAACCTATCATTCTATTAACCCATCACACTTAAGGATCACTTTTAAAGAAGATTAATTAATCAGTGGTTGTTACTACTCTTCAGTGTTTCTTTTCAGTACGCAAATAGATTTTATTTGTTCAGCAGCCTTTTGTTTTTCTCATACAGTTTTCGACTCTTCTCTTTCGGCAACTTTTCTCCTTTTTTTCACACAGATTTAACCCTAATGTATCTATATATATATGTAATAATACCCAGTGGTATTAGGGTTAAATGTATTTTGGGTTTAATTTTTCAAAGCTTATTAAAACACATCTTAAAAATATTTAATTAGTAATTTCATAAATTAATTCAAGTTTAAATAATTATTTTAAAACCAAAAATAATTTCAAATTTTTAAACATGTGTTATTGAATGCATGAATGCAATCATATGTGTCGTAGTTATAAAAGATATACCTGAAATATGATTATCTGAAACTTGAGCATTTGTTCGGCTTTTCTTGATAGACTTAATAGTAGATCTAAAAATAAATTTACAAGTAAATATTTTATTCACGAAAATAGCCAACACTCATAATCCTTACAACAAGAAACAAAAAACATTTAACTTGTTTAAGGAACTTATTCTATTTGAATGTGCTTTCTTATGTTTGAAGAGTAAGACATTTTATTTTTTTAGTACGTTTTTATTGCTATAAATTTAATTCATTGCAAAATTTCTCAAGATTCGTGGTAAATTATATATTTTTTTAGTTACATATTAATTTTATATATCCATTTAATATGCGTGAACTTACTTTAAGGTTATTTTGATTTCAATGTAATATATTAGGTGTAAGAAAACTTTAAATTTTAATTTTATAATTATTACGAGACTTTTCTTATTAACTAGTTTTCGTCGGTCAATATATAAAATGTAACTATATTAATAAAAGTATTTATTTAAAAAAAATTATTTAAATTAATATATAATTTATTAGGTAATATATTTATTTTTTATCTTATATCTTATATTAATACTTATTTAAAATATAGATATTGCTTATAAGAAAATATAAAAAATGTTATGTTATTTAAATTTTATAGTAGTGTTGAATGTCCATCAATAATTGTTATTATTTTGTAATTTTTGTTTTAAAAAATGTCTTTAAACATGATTTTTCAAATTTAAGTATATAGAGACATTTTTGTATTTATTAATGTAAAAACAAATGCATATGATAACAATGAATAGTAAAAAACTAACAAAAATAAAAAATGAAGGAGATATGAATGCATGTTAATATTTATTTGTGTATTAAAAAATATATAGAAACCAAAAAAGTAAAAAATAATTAAAACAATACACAATAAAAGCTTAAAAAATATTTATAAAATGTGTGTTTATTTCAAAGACATTTTATTATTTATTTATGTGTAAAAAATAGCAAAAAATGGAGCTAGAGGATAACCAATGTACTCTTCATTGATTATTCTTGCTTTATTTATAATTACAAAAAGTTAATTTATATTATGTACATTTTGTACTTATTTGTGTTTATAAATAAAAATATATTTACTTTAAGGATATTTTAGTATTTATTTGTATTGAAAGAAAAAAAAATAACAAAATAGTGGAAGAAGAGAATAACTAATTTATTGTTCATTGGTTATTCTCATTTTTATACATAGTAATAGATAATTATAAAAGTGTATTTATTTTAGAGTCAATTTGGTATTTATTTATGTGCATAAATAAAAAGTATATTTATTTTAGGAATATTTTAGTATTTATTTATATGAATAAATAAAATTGTATTTATTTTAAAAATATTTTGATATTTATTTGTGTTTAAAAAATAACAAAATAATAAAATGGGAGAATAACCAATGCACTCGTCATTGAGTATTCCCAATTTTTATATGTAGTAATAGATAACACCGGTCTTACATAAAATGTAATTGAATTAATAAAGTTATTTATTTTTAAAAAATTATTTAAATTAACATGTACTTTATATATAATTTGCTAAGTGATATATTTATTTTTATCTCATATTTTCTGTTAATACTTGATTTAAAATACTAATATTAATTATAAGAAAATATAAACAATGTTATGTTATTTAAATTTCATAAGTATATAATAATGTTAGTTTTTGAACAATAATTGTTATTATTTCACAATTATTGATTTAAAAAAGTCTTTAAACATGATTTTTAAAATTTAATAAATATATATAGATATTTTGATATTTATTCATGGATAAAGTGATATGCAAAGAATAACCCATGAATATTAAAATATTAACAAAAATGAAAAATGGAAAAAAAAAATATAATTACATGTTGATATTTATTAATGTATTAAGAAATAAATATAAACTAAAAAAGTAAAAAAATAATCAAAATGATACATAGTAGAACTAAAAAAACAAAAATATATATAAAAAAATGTATTTATTTAAGAAAATTTTGGTATTTGTTTATTTGTAAAAAAATAGCGAAATAGTAGAACGTAAGAATAACTAATTTATTGTTCATTAGTTATTTTCGCTTTTATATATAATAAAAGATAATTATAAAAACAATTATTTATTTTAAGGACATTCTGATATTATTTGTGTGTATAAATAAAAAAAGTTACATTTATTTTAAAGATATTTTAATATTTATATATGTATATAAATAAAAATGTATTTATTTTAAAAATATTTTAATATTCATTTGTGTAAAAATTTGACAAAATAATAAAACAATAACCAAATATAAATAGGTAAAGAAAAAAAAGTAAAATTAAAGTTTAAAATAAAATATCATAACAAAACACATTGAAGAAGTAAAAAAACTTAGAGGTTTTATATATAAAGATAAAGAAATTATAGGTCACATTATTCATTAAGTTATATCAAGAAAGAAAAATTTACTTCTATTATGAGTTATTTATAACATAATATTTTATTCATTATATAAATATAAATGGTGTTAAATAGTATTTTAATATTATATTTATAATTTGACAATTTTAGATTATATATTTATAATATTTTGATTATATATTATTATTTATCATGAGAAAGATGTATAAGTACACGTTATTGACGATGACACGTATTAAAATAATTTTAATATGAGATAGATTCTTGAAGAATAATATTGAGATATGGTTGAGAGAAATTGAATTCTTATTTTATTTTTCTTTGATTTTTCAAAAAAGACTAAAAGTTAGACAATAGGCCATTAATCTAAGAATAATACAGTTGGCATCAACAACTAAATTCTAGTTTGTTTTACGACTAATTCACAGCTTATACAACACTAATACAACCTAATTAAAGATATTCTCATAAATTCTATACTCACTTCCAGTTGGGTAATATATATTAATCATTCTCAACTTGTAACTCAATTCTTCAAATATTGTTCGAGATAATGTTTTGGTAAGGATATCAGTTCTCTAAGGCACTAAGTTCTTCAAGAATAGTTGTCTTCTATTCAGGTACCTAAAAGGCTTCATGAACAGAATTTGGAACCTGTATCTGATCAAGGTTGCTGATAAATATCTTATTGTTAAAGATTGTTATAAAGCTCCTTAATTTAAGGAATAATTTAAGGAACCATTAATTTAAGGAGTAATTCAAGGAGTGAATTTTCCTATAAATAGATGTGTAATTGTAATGAATTAATCATCCAAAGTGTTCATTCCAATTGAGAGAAAAGCTTTTGTGAGAGTAATTTTATTGGGTGTAATTGGGTTATGGGTTGTGAGTTGTGAGTGTTGTAAACACCTTGTGTAATTTCTCTCCTTTAAGTAAAAAGATATGCACCAAGTCTAGAGACGTAAACAAGATTGGTTGAACTCCGTTATCAAATTTGTGTGTTATTTTTCTATTCTTGTTTTCTCATAAATATAAATTATCGAAAATTTGGGTAATTTCCCAACAACTGGTAACAGAGCTTTTGGTGGTGATTTCTGTCAATTTCCTACAAGGTTACTATTCATATGAATAGTGAATTATGTGAATAGTGAAATTTTTTTGACGATATTTGTTCGTTGACGTAGGTATTCTAATACACTGTGGTTTGTAGAAATAGTCAGAAACGATCCGGAGGAAGTCAGATTTGAGTGGGAGCAATGGTCGCAGATGAAGGAAGGGTGAAACTCGAGAAATTCGATAGCACAGATTTTGGGTTTTGGAAAATGCAGATAGAGGATTATCTGTATCAAAGAAATCTATATCAACCTCTCTTAGGGAAGAAGCCAGAGGCTATGTTGACGTTATCCCATAATGTTGGTTTCAACATAGCAAAGGAAAAGACCACAACATGTCTTATGGTAGCTCTCTCCAATATGTATGAGAAGTCATCAGCCTCAAACAAAGTGCACTTGATGAGGCATTTGTTCAATTTGCAGATGACGGAAGGCACATCGGTAGCTTAACATCTCAAGAACTCAACACAATCATAACCCAGTTGAGTTCAGTGGAAATTGAATTTGATGAAGAAGTACGAGCATTGATACTTTTGTCTTCTTTACTAGAAAGTTGGCATGCTATTGTCACATCTGTGAGTAGCTCGTCAGGAAGAAATAAGTTGAAATTTGACGATGTTCGTGATCTGGTTCTCAGTGAAGAGATCTGATGTAGAGAGTCAGATGAATCGTCAACTTATTCAATTTTGCATACAGAGTCAAGATGTAGAAATTCAACCAAAGGGAATGGACATGGCAGAGAAGACTACTGAGGTAGATCAAAGGACAGGAGGTCCAAATCCAGGAATCCTAATAATTCCCATAGCTCAAATACTATCGAGTGTTGGAATTGTGGAAAAATCGAGCACTACAAAAATTAGTGCAAGAGTGCACCGAAGACAAACAAGTGAAGGTAGAGACAAATGTTACTTCCACCTCAGGAGGATATGATGCATTGATATGCTCTTTGGAGAGCAAGGAAGAATCTTGGGTGTTAGACTCTAGAGCATCATTCCATGCTACTTCACAGAAAGAATTCTTTGAGAAATATGTCCCCGAAAACCTTGGAAAGGTATATCTTGGTGATGACTAACCATGTGCTATTATTGACAAAGGTGTATTTAAGATTAAGATGAACGGGTCTCTTTGGGAGCTAAAGGATGTCAAACATATTCCCGACCTAAGAAGGAACTTAATCTCAGTAGGGCAATTGGCCAGTTAAGGCTACACTATGATCTTCCGTGGTGATGATTGGAAGATTTAAAAGAGTGCAATGATAGCTGCTCGAGGCAAGAAGAGTGGCACTCTTTACATGATAGTAAGAGCATGTTGTTCAATCGCAGTTGTAGTAAGAAATGAAACATCAAATTTGTGGCACCAGAGACTAGGCCACATGAGTGAGAAAGGGATGAAGATTATGCACTCAAAGGGAAAACTTCCAGGTTTACAGTCTACGGAGATAGACATGTGTAAAGATTGCATACTTGGAAAGAAAAAGAGAGTCAGCTTTCAAACAAGTTGCAGAACCCCAAAGAAGGAAAGGCTAGAGCTTATTCACTCTGATGTTTGGGGACCAACGATTGTCTCATCCATTGGTGGAAAACACTACTTCGTGACTTTCATCGATGATCACTCTCGGAAGGTATAGGTTTACTTTCTAAAGCATAAGTATGAAGTATTTGAGGCTTTTAGAAGATGGAAAACTATGGTGGAAAATGAGATAAGTTTGAAAATCAAAAAGCTTAGAACCAATAATGGTGGTGAATATAAAGACACTGGATTCAAAACTTTCTACTATGAGCACGAGATCAGAATGGAAAGAACTGTGCCAGGCACGCCTCAACACAATGGTGTAGCTGAGCGTATGAACCGAACGTTGAGAGAAAGAGCTAGAAGCATTTGTATACAGTCAGGTCTACTGAAGCAGTTTTGGACAGAAGTTGTCAACACAGCAGCTTACTTGATCAACCGAGGTCCATCTGTTTCATTGGAGCACAGAATACCATAGGAGGTATGGAGCAGAAAAGAGGTAAAACTATCACATCTAAAGGTTTTTGATTGTGTAGCATTTGTGCATATTAGTGATCAAGGTAGGAATAAGCTTGATCCCAAATCTAAGAAATGCACCTTCATCGGCTATGGTGAGGATGAGTTTGGCTACCGCATTTGGGATGACGAAAACAAGAAGTGATATGTAGTAGAGATGTGATTTTCAATGAAATAGTGATGTATAAGGACATGCATAAAAAAAACACCAACGACTCAAAGCAGAATGAGTCACTATGTGTAGATGCATATAATGTCTCAGATAGTTCCGTGAAGGAACCAATTGTAACAAGTCCTCAGCCATAGGAACTCGTTGGACAGAGTAATGCGTAACAATCTGACACACCACAGCCTCCTACTACAACTCATGTATTGAGAAGGTCTTCTCGACCTTATGTGCCTAACAGGAGATACATAAACTATTTGTTGATGTCTGATGGAGGAGAGCCTGAATGCTATGATGAAGCTTGTCAGACTCGAGATGCCAACAAGTGGGAGCTTGCCATGAAATTGAAGTTGTGCTCAACTTTAGTTGGTCTACTAGAGTAACAAGACTAGAAAAGTTGCTGCATTGATCAAGATTTGAAGACAGATTGAAATCAGTCTTCAAGTGAGAAATTGTTAGAGATTTCTATAAAGCTCCTGAATTTAAGGAGCAAATTAAGGAGCAAAACATGGAGCAAAACAAGGAGTAATTCATGGAGCAAAACAAGGAGCAATTTAAGAAACCATTAATTTAAGGAATAATTCAAGGAGTGAATTTTCCTATAAATAGATGTGTAATTGTAATGAATTAATCATCCAAAGTGTTCATTCCAATTGAGAGAAAAGCTTTTGTTTGAGAAAATTGAGAGTAATTTTCTTGGGTGTAATTGGGTTGTGGGTTATGAGTTGTGAGTGTTGTAAACACTTAATGTAATTTCTCCCCTTTCAGTAAAAAGATCTGCAGCAAGTCCGGAGACGTAAGCAAGATTGGCCGAACTTCGTTATCAAATTTGTGTGTTATTTTTCTATTCTTGTTTTCTCATAAATCTAACTTATCGAGAATTTGCGTAATTTCTCAACACTTATAACCTAGTGAGAGACTTTTGTAGGAAACAAAGTTGTATATGGGGTGGTTTGTACAAGATCTTACACTTTTCCTTACAACAATTAGCAAATTCAAATCATTAGAAGACAACTCAATAATGGGAGGTTTAGTGATGTTACCTTGTGAATTGTTAGAGTGACTTGTAATCGAGTTAGACTCCTGGACTGGCTTAGGATCATTGTTGAAGTACCTTTCTAAGTTACAAGTATGCTTTAATTTGTTCATTCAGCAACCTTAAGTTAGTTTTAGTTACAGTTTTTTTTACCCTTGCAATTAATCAGAACTTATTGCTTGATGTTTCTTGTTGCATATGTTATAGGAGGACACAATTATTTCTTGTTTCACTTTTTTAGTAGTTATCTTATCCCTCTTTATCTTTTAAATTTCTCTAAGTCTTGCAGGTTGAAGAACCAGCAATCAGGACCAACACTACAATCTTGATTGGCAATATTGCTAGCCATCTCAATGAAGGGGTCAGTATCAGCAATATTGTCATTAAAGTTGCACTTACATTAACCTATTTAATCTGTCATTAAATGCTCTCAATCTCTGAAGTTGCGCTTTCTTTTCTTAAGAATAGTTATTAGCATTACACTCTCGGCTGTATAAATTTATAATGTAAAATAAGTTTTTTATGATTTCACCTTTTGGGAGAAGAGTTTTCGCTCATGTTTCATTTCTGTATGGCAAACACGGAAAAGAGTATTGATTAATGCTTTTACTGTTCGTGCACTGCGTGACACTTTTTCACCTGCCAGAGCAGCAGGTATAAGAATTTCTAGCCTGTAGCTGTATTATTTTTCTCCCCTCATTTTTTATTTATTTATTTTTTGATAATAAAAAAAAACATTTTTTTGGGCTTTTGGGTATTTGTACTCATCTTTAACTGTTCTTGGCAGGGATTATGGCTCTAACTGCTACCAGTTTCTACTATGATATAACTGAGTTTGCAACTCGGATTCTCCCAAATGTTATCGTCCTTGCCATTGATCCTGATGGGTATTGTGTTCTCTACCAAATTTATTTGTTGTCATTCTAATGCATGTTTTTAATGCAATAAAGAGCCTTTCCATTTTCAAGTATAATTGTTTTCATCCATTTTCCATGTTTTATCAGGTCCACATAAATATGATACAATTTTTTTTTTTAAATTGAATTCCTTAGAACTGATCTATTGGCTTTATGTTCCCTTACTTTGTGCCCTGGTTATCTAGCTAAAAAATTATGTTAGCAACTTTTAGCATATACATTTTTTTATGAAAATATTTTTTCCTCGGTTAATCTGGTTATGAACTTTGAAAATTTATAGTTATGGATCTAATTAATTTAGAAATTATTTAATAGATAATTAATCGAATTATGTCAAATTAAAAACTCACAAGTTGACAAACATACAATTGTGTATAAATAAAATAATATATAAATAAATAAAACTTAACACACGATATTTTAGGTGAAAAAAACCTAAACCACAATAATTATCAAAGAGGAAAACCACTCGTTCACTAGAACACCACTATTACTATGAAAATCAATATTCAATTATAAAATTATGACTTAAACTATACTTTAAGATAACGCCTTCAAAGTAATATACTTACAAGTTGTTACTTCTTTTATAGTCTTCAAAGATAGGTATACGGATCCGTATCAATATTTCGATCACTTGAGTCATACGTGTAATCGAATTCATTCAACCAATACTTGAAAAGTTACCACAATAACACAAGTAGAAAATATGTCCTAAAACAGATTCGATAATGAAAAACCCTAATTAGAATATTCAAGAATAAATCAATTTTTTTAAATCATCTAGCAATCCTACTACAAAAGTTAAACTATAAGTTCAATAAAGATAACTTCTATAAGGTTAAACAATTAAATCAAATAATTATGATCATACACAATTATTTGATCAAACATTTAAGAACCTAATCAAGAAGCTATATGAACACGTAATCACAATATCATAAATTAAATAAGTTTATTCATCAATAAAACATAACCACATAATATTTGATAGATTAATTAAAGAAATAAACCTAAACAAAATATTGTTCTTTTGCAAAAACAATTGAGAGAGAGAGAGAGAGAGCAAAAACAATTAGAAAAATTAATGAATGTGGTTGTTTGAAATTTGAAGCATTATGTTGTTTATATAGGAAAGATGAAACTCTAATGCTATATTAAGGACTAATTACCATTTTATCCATAAAATAATTCTTGTTTGTGAAGAGAAAGAATAATCTTTTTCTACATTCAACAAAGGTTACACACCCTTCTTTATATAGATGATAATGCTTATCTATTTTAGAAATATTTACCACTAATTTAGGAAATAAATCAAAATTACCTAAAACTAAAAAAATTATATCTTCAGATTTGGTAACAAATTACCAAATCTCCTAAAATCATGGGATAAGGATAAACTTGATCTGATAGCTATAAATCTCCTATAAATCAGCCCCTAATATTTCTAACAGATTCTAATCTAAAAATCTTTTCTATAATTCTACACTCCCCCTCAAGTTGAAGTTAAACAATAAATATTAATTAAACCCAGCTTAAAACTCAGATCCTCAAACACCTTTCTCGATAGAGCCTTGGTAAGGATGTCTGTTGTCTATATACATGTAGGTACGTACAACATCTTGATTATTCCTTCCTCTATCTTCTCCTTTATGAATGTCGATCAATTTCCACATGTTTTGTTCTATCATGATGAACTAGATTTTTGGCAATTCTAACTGTTGATTGATTATCACAGAACATTTTCATATTTTCTTCATCTAAATTTTTTAATTCCTTTAGCACCTTTTTAACCAAATTCTCTCACAAATATTTTGTGCCAGCGCCCGAAATTCAGCTTTTGCACTGCTTCTTGACACCACTGACGGCTTCTTACTTCTCCAAGTGACCAGATTTCCCCACATGAAAGTGCAATATCATGAAGTTGATCTTCGTTCTTGTATTGATCCTGTTCAATCTGCATCACTAAAAAATTCAATATCTTTCTTTGATTCTTCTCAAAAAATAATCCTTTACCTGGTGTTAGTTTCAGGTATCGTAGGATTATATACACAGCTTCCATGTGTTCTTCATTTAGATTGTTCATAAACTAACTTACCATACTAACAGCAAATCCAATGTCTAATTGTGTGTGAGATAGGTATATTAGTTTACCTACTAACCTTTGGTATCTTCCTTTGCCGGGTGCACAATTTTCCTTAGCTCCTAACTTGATAGTTGGATCCATAGGAGTATCTGTCAACTTATATCCGAGCATTCCAGTCTCCTTTAGGAGATCTAGGACATATTTTCTCTGTGAGACAGAGATTCCCTTTCTTGACCTTGCAATCTCCATGCCTAGGAAATATTTAAGATTCCTAAGATCCTTGATTTCAAATTCTTCCGCTAGTAAACTTTTGATAGTGTAGATTTCCTTTTCATAGTTTCCTAAGAGGAAAGTAAGTTTTCCTATAGAAGAGTTTTTAACAAATAGTGTATGGTCCGTCTGACATTGAGAGTAGCCATGTTTCTTCACTACCTTTGTGAATCTTTCAAACCAAGCTCTTAGAGATTGCTTGAGCCCATATATAGATCTCCTCAGTTTACAAACCTTGTTGCATGTAGTTTGTGTTTCAAACCCAGGAGGAATTTCCATGTACACTTCTTCAGTTAGGTCCCCACTTAGAAAGGAATTCTTGACATGTAGTTAGTGGAGAGGCCAGTCAAGGTTTGCAACTAAGGATAACAAAATCTGAATGTGTTTAACTTGGTACATGAGCAAATGTCTCCTTATAATCGATTCCATATGATTAGGTGATTTCCTTTGCAACCAACTATGCCTTGAACAAATTAATACTCTCATCTTCATTATATTTTACTATCCATTTGTAGCCTACTAGGTGTTTCCTGGTTGGTAAGTTAGTAATTTCCCAGGTTCCCTTTTTCTCTAGTGCATGAATTTCTTCATACACTACTGTTTTCTATTCTGGTTAGTCGAGAGCTTCTTGTATATTATTAGGAACTTGGATGTTGTCGAGGTTGGCAACAAAAGATTTGAACTTCGGTAACAATCTTTCATATGACACAAATATGTATATTGGATGTTTTATGCATGATCTTACCCCTTTTCTCACAGCAATAGGAAAGTCATTGACATCATTAGTTTTGGGATTAGTGTTTCCTAATGGATCTTCACTTGGTCTAGGACTTGAGTCAGACTCTTGGGTTTGCTCAAGAGATGCTTGTTGTTCCATCTTCTTTTGGTTATTTCTCCTTCTTAGTAGGTAATCAATTCATAATTCATTATTGATTGAATAATGTCTAGATTTTAAAGTGTATTATTGGCTTGATCTTGAGTAGTAGGTTCTAGGAAGTAAGAAGACTCAAGGGAGAGATTTTGAGAATTTTGAAAAGGAAGTGATTCACGATTTAGTGATGGGTAGATTTGGTCAGAATGAGGTGATTCTTCAATATCCCAAAGCTAATATTCTAGGACAAAATTAGTCTCTCCTTAAATATTAGATTTGGGGAAATAAGGTTGTTGCTTAATGAAGGTGGCATCCAAGGAGTGATGGAATTTTTTAGTGACAAGTGAGTAACATTTATATCCTTTTTGAGTTGGAGAGTACCCAATAAAAATACATTTATGAGCTCTAGGATCAAGTTTGTTCCAGTGTTTTTGATGGACAGGAACAAAAGTTGAACACTCGAAAACTTTGAATGGAATGGTAGAGATGAAACGAGTAGTAGGAAAGAACTAAAGGAGGATTTGATAAAGAGTCTGGAAGTTAAGAATCCGAGATGGAATCCTATTTATGAGGTATGTAATAGTAAGGATGGCTTCACCCCAAAAATATTTTGGTACATGGGTAGAGTATATAAGAGACCGAGCCACATCAAGAAGATGTCGGTTTTCTCTCTCGGTAATACCATTCTGTTAAGGAGTGTTAACATAGGAACTTTGGTGAAAAATACCATTACTCATGAGGTAAGCATTAAGGCTGGAATTGAAATACTCTTTGGCATTATCAGTTTTTAGAATTTGAATTTTTGCTTGGAATTGTGTTAGGATCATTGTATTGAAGTTTTTGAATATCTAGTTTGCCTCGGATTTTTCTTTCATGAGGAATACTCATGTGAGTCTAGTGTGATTATCAATAAATGAGATGAACCAGTGAGAACCGGTAACATTTTTTATCCTAGAAGGACCCCATATATCACTATGAATCATAGAAAAGGGTTGAGATGTTTTGTAGAGTCTGTTAGGATAAATTTTTTGAATATGTTTAGAGAATTGACAGATCTCACATTGAAATTCATTTGGATTTTTATTATGGAATGATGAAGGAAATAACTTCTTAAGATACAAGAATTTTGGATGACCTAACCTATAGTCCCATAACATAATTGCACTATCATTATTAGACCGACTCACAGATAAAGAGACAGGACTATTGAACACTGAGATTCACACAAATTAAATTTTATAGCATGGGGTGCAAGTTGAAAACAACTTCTCATCTCTAGTCATATGATTAGAGACTCCTAAGTCTATAATCCATGGTCTGAGCTTCTCCCTGTTAGCATTTAGAACACTTAAAATTACCTTTTTGTACCAGGGATTCGATACCCACCTTAGTAGGAACTGGTGCAAGCAAGGATTGCTTAACGTTTTTTGCAAGATCTCTATCTCTTCCTTGCTGAAGGGAGTTGTTTTGGGTGAAGGTTGTTCATCCATGGAAGCAAGGTTGCCTCGTCCTTCTTTGTCATTGGAAAATCAGGAAGACTTCTAATCTGTTGGTTTGTCGTGAATTTTCCAACAGTTGTCCTTGGTATGACTAGGACGTTGATAATGATCACACCATGGTCACTCTTTCTTTTGTCTATGATCGTTGTTCTTGGTTGAATTCCTTCTCACCACAAGTACTGAACTTTTAGGATTTGTCGTAGAATCTTGAGATCCCATCATGATCTTTTTTCGACTTTCTTCTCTCTAAACTTCTGAGAAATCTTCTCGGATATTTATTAGTGGTTTTGATCCTAAAATCCTTCCTCGTACTTCATCAAGGTTCTTACTTAATCCAATCAAGAATTTGTATATTCTTTTTCGTTCAATTATTTGTCTATACTTGATGGCATCGTTTGGACAGATCCAATTGTGCTTTTCATATGAATCTAGTTGTTTTCAATACCGATTGAGAGTGTTGAAGTATTGAGTCACTATTAGTTCTTCTTGGCGGAAGTCATGAAGAACACTTTCCACCTCGAATAATTCTAATGTATTCTCATTGTTAGAATATATTTCCTTGACAGCATCCCAAATCTTCTTTGTTGTTCCATAGAGAAGAAAGTTGTCACCAATATCATTTATCATGGAATTAATGAGCCATGACATGACCATATTATTTTTGGCATTCCAGACTTTGAACTTTTCATACATCTTGTTTGGTTTGGCAGCATTTTCGATGAGATAATCATCTTTGCCTTTTCCGCATATGAACATCACTACGGAATAGGACCATTAGAGGTAGTTGTTCCCATTCAGTTTATGTCCTATAATAGGCATGGGGTTATTATCACTGTTGAAATCCATGCCTTCCTGATTGGAGGTGGTTTGGGAAACGATAGCTCTTGAATCACGCTTCCCGTATTTGGTCATATGAGAGAATTGGGGTTCAGAGATTGCTTTGATACCATCTTGTTTGTGAAAAGAAAGAATAATCTTTTTCTACATTCAACAAAGGTTACACGTCCCTCTATATATAGATGATAATGTTCATCTATTTTAGAGATATTTACCACTAATTTAGGAAGAAAATCAAAACTACCTAAAACTGAAAAAATTATATTTACAGATTTGATAACAGATTACCAAATCTCTTAAAATCATGGGATAAGGATAAAGCTGATATGATAACTGTAAATCTCCTAGAAATTAGCCTCTAATATTGCTAACAGATTCTAATCTAAATTTTTTTTCTATAATTCTACAATAATTCATAGACCAATAATCAATAGGGACAATATGATAAAAGAACAATTTGACTTGAGTAAATAAATATTTTATAAATTGAAACCCTAGTCACTCGAATGATCTAATCCAGAATCGATCGATTCAGTAATGATTAAAATAAATCTGAGACTAGGTAGGTCGTATTCGATCGTACCTCGATCGATCTAGTCCTTAATCGATCTACCCTAATTTGAAAATCAACTTGAGAGAATATAGATTATACACGATCGATCCTCAATCAATCTAACCCATTCGATCGATCGACCTAATACTCGATTGACTAATGTATATACCAATTGTTCCTAAGTATATAACATGTACTCTAACATGTATAAGGACAAGTATATACCTATAACATCTAATTGTGAAGCTCGGAAGTTTCTTCAACTTGAATAGTAAATATGAAAACGTGTCTAGAAATTAGTTTATATTTAAACGTTTTGTTCACGAATATTATCAACACTCATATATACCTTACAAACTTCATGTCAAATATTTTCTAGTTATTATCTTTCTGCAATGTTAACTTTCTATTTATACATTGTGAATTTTAACATTAGGGTGAAATCACATTTCTGTTTTTTGTAGAGTATCACTTGGTCTTTCCCTCTCCGAAGCCATGCAATTTTGAAAACTCATTTTGCCTTTGTGTACTCATCTTTTGGGAAGCTCTTGTACTATTTGAAGTTAATGCTTCACCATTTCAATTTTGCTTCCCATAGTTCATTCTGTTCTCACTTCCCATTGTCCTAACTTCATTACAAAGAATTTATTCATATTAAATACATGCACAAATACATACATATATCCTGACATGGGGGGACAAGTCTTATCATTGTACTTTAAATTGGCTGGTGTCTGACTTCTGAGTTCCTGTTTCTCCTACTTTACAGTTATGTTCGATCAAAGGCATTACAAGCAGTAGATCAAATTTTACAAATAGTGAAACAGTACCATGAGAAGGTATGTTCCTCAATAAAAAACTGTTTTTAGTATCTGTGACGAATCGAGGTAATTTTGATAAGAGTATGGGAAACAAGACATGTTTCCAACATTTTCAGATCACCCTATCTTACTTTTTCATCATTCTCGAGCTCTCTCCAACTATTTGCGTGTTTGGAATGGCAGTACTCTAATTCATTTTGTCTAGGAGGTCAATTTTCCCGAGTTGGCAAGTGGATAGATGTTGGGATCTTCTTGTGGATTATTTGCCTTCTTCGGTCTCATGATTCATGGAAATCTTTTTACTGATTTGGCTTTTGATTTGATTGAGCTGCTTTTCCTTTTTTGAATTCTATATAGTTATTTCAATAGAGTGAGCTTATCTTTATCAAATTTAGCACAAGGCTCTTAACTATAAGGTTTATGTATAAAATACTATTGCCCGACTACTATTGGGCTTCATCACGTGCATTTAATGACGACTTCTGCTTTTGTCGAGTCTGAAGTAAAATATTACATCTTTATAAGAACATTACAATTGAAATAGCTGAGTTCTAAAAGGATGAAGCTCACCAGTGTGTCATTCTGATGATGTTTTTGTTTGTTGTTTTGTAGTTAAGTTCGGAGATACCACTGAGGTTGCTAGTGGAGGAATCTCATCTATACCTGGAAATGCTGGTTTACTGGGGTTAGTTGCTATTTAGTTGTCTTAATTTTGGAACCTTGTAAGGTTGTACAGGATTGCTTTGTTAAAAATCCTTATTAGAATATTTCAAAGCTTGATGCTTACTATTGCTCCTATTTTAAGTGGAACTTCTGCTTTTGGTTAAAGTAAAATTATATGCGATGTTTACCATAACACATTTGGTTATTTTTGGAACAATGTGACTGTTGCCTTCAGTGTCTAATTGTTTTTGTAAACTATAGTTTTATCTGATTTTGATATTTTATTTCATTTATATGTAGATATTAGTGTCTTTTCACACTATACCATGCACATTCATATAAGAAAATAATCTCCTGATTTTCCTTGAGCTCAATGTTGTCAATTCCATGCAGATGGGCTATGAGTTTCTTGACTCTCAAGGGTAAACCTACCGAGCAAGCTCCTCTTGCTCCTGTCAATACTAACAGACAACTATCTACCCAGACTTCTAATGCAAGCTCAGGTACACATCTTAATGGCTTATTTGGTTTCTCGTAACTGTTGGCCGTTTGATTCCCTTCAAACTTGTTTGGAGTTATTATTTAGTCTTGGTTTTTAGATATAACAAACATTTTTCAGGTTACCTCATAGTAACTGGTACAATTATATCAATTAACAGTTTTGCTGATATCAATCTCCCAATACAGTTGGCTAATATTGATTTTTTGGTAAAATCCTAGTGAATGATACCCCCTCAACTGCGCCTTCCCGTGCACACTCCATAACAGATTTATCCAATCTACCTGTACCAGAGTCCCCTACGTCAACAGATGGCTGGGGAGAAATGGAAAATGGAATTCATGAGGAGCATGGAAGGGAGAAGGATGGATGTGATGATATCGAACCCCTAGACGATCCAAAGTCATCTCCAGCACTTGTATGCTCAAAAGCAGCCAGTCTCAGTACCTGTTTCTCAGTCGAAACAACACGGTAATATCTCCATCCGACATGTAGGTGTTGGCTGTGTCATCACAAAATCCAGTTAATATTTAATAAGGTGAATTACCCATCGCTGTTGGCTGAATGGTCTCTTGCCAGTAAAAGCATAATATGCCTTGATGTATGCCTGTTTTGTAGAATCTTTTTCACATATAGTAGATTTCCAATACTAGGACCTAAGTCATAGAAGGTGGTTGTGCCTGTGATTTTTGGATATTGTTGCTATTATATTCTGAAAATTTTGTCACTCACGTGCAGATCCATTGTTGTTATTAACTGCTCAAATTTTCAAGTTGATGCTAAAATTGGCTTCATATTTGGTATTTTTTCACCATCTTCCTCTTAAAGAGTCATACTACAATAGGAAATAATGATAACTTTAATAGTTGAATAATTCACTTTGATCTCAGTAAAGTTATCAATCTTTTAGAGTTTATAGTAAATTTTGTCAAACATTTTATCCTTAGTACACAGAGTTCTTCTATATTAAATTCATTTTTTGGAAGAGTCCTTGGTTTGGGAACTTCTATGTTGGTGTTGGAAATCCCTATCTTGATGAAGTGGTAGGAACTAATATATCATTTCTCATTCTAGTCTATTAGTGAACTAAAAAATTTAAGATAAACAGACTTCTCACTTATTTTGATATTTTTTCTGAAGTTCTTGATTTCTCTTTTGAAGTTTTCTGAGAAATAATTTAATTTACTTAAATTAATTCATGGATATATGTTTTCTATTAATTCTGCATGGAAAAATTTGTAAAAATATATTGGATCATCTCCTTCCAAGATATTGAATTTACTTCCTATAGAAAATTTCTTGTCCATAGTATAAACTTCATATCTTCAATATGTTCGTGAGTAGATTTCCTGGCTAATTTGTAAAGACCCAACCATTGTGTTTTATTGAGGTTTCTATATGATTCTTCTTTGCTTCAACGATTGGTAAATTTTTGGGGGATGTCTTCCTGAATAGTACTGAATGCATTACTGTTTTTGATGTATCTAGGAGAGATTTTTCTCTAAATAGTATTGGAGGCCATACTATTTTTCCCAGATTTGTCAATTTGCTTGGTGCTATTGGTTGTTGTTGTAATGTTGTAGAATAATTTCTTACTATCTCTTCTAGGATTATTAGTTTAGTGTTTTGTAATTAGCATAACTACCTTCAGCTTCTATTCTGTTGATAAAGGTTCTATAAGTTACTCCACTAATTCCTAGAATAATTTTATTGGCTTCTGCCAAGTTGTTAAAGATTATTGGTTTTAGGCCATTATAGACCACATAAGTCTTTTTCGACTTCATCTACCTAATTGAGCTTTTTGTTTCATAGATTTTACTCTCTTTTGAACTGTTAAGTTCTTCCTTTTCATTTACAATTCTTTCTTTAGAAGTTTCACCCTCTTTAGATTGAATTTTTTATGAAGATTCTTCTTTTGATTTTTTAGACTCTAAGAGTTGTTTTGAACAATTAAGTTCTTCATGTTTCTTTCTTACCTCCATAAGAGATTTCTTGAGGTATAACAACTCGAGTTTTTCCTGTAGGATTTTTATCTCTGTTTCCTTTTTCTTGATCTTGATACCAAGATGTTTCATTCTTGAAAGCATAAAAATATAGTTAGAGGTGTGTTCTCTGGTAAAAGCATCTACTAAACTATTCTTATTTCTTGGAAGATGTCCAACATCAAAATTGTAATGGTTAAACCATTGTTGCCACCTGACTAATCTTCCTTATTTGTAATCACTTACAATATTAATTCTTAAGAAATAACCAAAATTCTTGTTATTTGTTATAACAATGAATCTGAAACTTATGATATATATTATGAATTTTGTAATAACCATTTTAATAGCTAGATATTTTTTTTCATTACTGTGGTAATTTAACTTTGGACCTTGAAAAGATCTTGATGTATACCTACAAAGATATTTATCTTTGTCATCTACTTTTTGCTTTCAAAACTACTCCTCAATATTCTTATGAAGCATATGTTTCAATTATCATTTTATCATTTGGTTCTTCATGGTATAAAGTTGGAAAATATTTTACTTTTTCTTTTACTTTATCCATATACAGAGTATCTTCTTCTGTTTATTTCCAGATATGATCTTTTTTAGTTTTGCCTGTAAAGGTTTTCGCATTTCTGCAACTTTTTTGATATATGCTTATGCATATGTTAAACATCCTAAAAATCTTTGTAACTGATTTTTATCCTTTAATTTACTAGGAAAACCTTGGATGTTATTTAGTAAATGAGGTTGTAGATTATGTTTTCCATATTCAATTTCCAACCCTAAATACTTAATTTTCTATTGAGCAAGTACTGATTTCTTTTCAGAGAGTGTAATGCCTTCTTTTTTTCATTCTTGTAGAATATTAATAATGTCCAAGTAATGTTTATTTAGTTCATTATTGAAAACCAAAATATCATCTATGTAAACAAAACAAATATTTTGTAATTTCTTAAAGATGTTATCCATACATCTTTGAAAAATACCTAGAGTTTGTTTTAATCCAAATGGTTCAACGGTCAATTGGAATTGTCCTTAAAGGCAACTAAATGCCGTTAATTTTTTAGATTCTTCATCCAGTCTTATTTGCCAAAATCTACTTTTACAATCAAAACTAGAGAAGTATTTCTTTCTTTGAAATAAAGTATTTATCATTAAAGATTTATTTATTTAAAGTTTATTACCATTCTCTTTTTTCCTCTTATTTTTTCAACTTCCTTTTCGACTAAGAATGTTGGACTACAATGAGGTGAATTACTTAGTATTATGATTTTTATTTTCAAAAGTTCTTAAATTTATTTTCAAAATTCAATCCTGTCTTTTGGAGTATAAATAATTGGTTTTATCCTTATAACCTTGTTAGGGTTTCTTAATTTTATGTTGACAATTGTCTTAGATTTATTTATTTTTGGATACAAAGGATTTTCTGAGCTTACTGTTTTTAATAGTTTTCTTATGCCTGTTAGGGGCTTATCTTCTTGTATTTTATTAAGAAAAAAAATTTGTTTCTCTTCTACATCCAATGAAATATTTTCTAAATAAGGTTTTTGTTGTTCTATCTCATCACGTTTTCAATTTTTATGTTGTTGCATAAAATTTAGGTTTAAAACAGCTAAAACTTTTCTTATTTTTGATACATAAATGGTATCACCATCTAGTGTTGTTAGACTTATTTTGTCTAAATATTGTTTGAAAGATTGATATAGATTTAGAAAATTATTTCCTATTAATAAATCAACTCCTATTTTTTGTTGATATATGGTAAGAATATGAAACTTTTCTATTCCTATAATTATATTTGTATCTTTTAATACTTTATTGAGATTTATTGTAGTATTATTAGAAATTCTTACAATTAAATATTTTGGTGCTTGTTTCCAATGTTTTTCTGCAAATACATATTTACTTGATATACACATACTAGCTCATGTATCTATATATGCATGTAAATGATAGTTGGCATAACATTTAAATTTTAATCCTACTTTGATGTAAGTACTATTTGGATTTATGATAATATACAAATAATTCATCTCCTGATGAAGAGTAACCATAACTTGAGTGTTCATATTTTGAGTCAGTTATTTCTTCCTTAGTTTCTTCTAATAGATAAATACTATAAGTATCATCTATATCAGATTCCTCGATTAGTTTTAATTCCATTTTGAAAGCTTCCTCTAACAACATTACTTTTCTTTCTGTTATCAAGAGTTTTTCTTTAATATCTAAGCGTTATTCCTATGGTACTTCAAAGTCTATTAGTATTTTTAGTTTTACTATTTGTTCGAGTTCTTTTAAGGTTTGTCTATTTTTATAAATTCATTTTGTTTATATATTGAACTATTATGATTATTTGTTAAGAAATATGGTACTAGATAAGGCATTAAAAATGGGTGATTATCTTCTTTTTTAAATTTATAAACTAGACTTAATACTTGGTTTAGGTTTTTATCATAGATATTAATAGCAAACCTAGAATATACTGTAAATTCTAACTTTTGGTATCCTAAATTATCATAAATCATATATAGTAAAACATAATTTCTATTTATTATTATGTTATCTAATAATGCTATTTTTATTGATTTATTTATTTTTTCTTTGATATGAAGTTGTATTAATATTTAAATTCCTCTTAAATGGATATATTTGATATTTTTTCTTTATCTTTTTGGGAAATTTTTGATAGTTTATTTAATATAGTTTCTTTATCAACTAATGATATATTATACAATTTTTTTGCATCTATGATATTAATGTTTATTTCTTTATTACTTGTTTCATAATAAATTATGTCTTTCTTAAGGAATAATTTCCTTAGAGATGAAAATGAAGGATATTTAAACGCATATCTTTTTTTAAGATTTAAATTTTACTTTTTAAATTTTTAATTTTTTTTTACTTATTATTATTTTTCTTATGAAAAACATCACGTGATATCTTCTATTTCAAATTCTAGAATTGCTTGGTTTATTATTTATTCTTTTATTTTAAAAATATTATTACTAATTTCCGTTATATAAAGATATTTTAAAATTTTATTAAAATTTTTTAAATTTTAAAAATATTTTTAAAAATAACTCAAAACTTGTCATATTTTTTATAATATTCCAATATTTTCCATTAGTTTATGCAATTTCTCAAATTTTTATACCGATATGTCTAGAAGGTGCGTGGTGATATGACGCAACCATAAAAATGGAAAATGTGAAAGTAAGAAAAACACACTAAAGATTCAAATATGTTTAAGGTGATTGAGTCCTAGTAATGGATAATGGCTTCGCCTCTTATGCTGCCTACACTCTCATTTTCTCTAAGGCCCTCACGACATTCTTTGCCAAAACTGGCTTTAAATACACACAACACCAATACTTCCATGGCCTCTTCCCCCAACACAAGTATTGCGGATGCTATAATTAACAATAGAAAGCATCCGATTCTGCTCTTTGACATCATGGACACCATTGTTCGTGACCCTTTTTACCACGATATCCCTGCCTTCTTCAGGTAACATCAATACAATATTATTTCAAAATTATCCTGCTCCGTCTTCTGTTTATTGATGGGAAATTTTGGTACAAATTCAATAGAATAAGAGAAGTACAAGTTGAGTTTCGTCTTTCTAGATCATACTAGTAATGGGTTTCTGTAGTTTTGGTTATGGTTTGATTTGCGTAGGATCAGAGTCGGTGGAATTTAGATGTTAGAAGGGTATTGGTTGAAGTTTAGGTTCTCTTCTATGTCTACGAATTTTCCAGGAAAATATAAGGGCATGTTTGTTTGGACATTGAACTTAAAAGTTGTTTTACTTGTTTAAAAACAGAAAAACTAATTTTAAAAAACAATTTAACATGTTTGGCGATATTTTTAAGTTGCAATTTTAACATGTTAAATTTGAAAGAAAAAGGTCCTAGGGTTTTGTAATTGTTATTAAATAAGCACATTAGTCTCATAATTATGGTCCTATAATTTTTCCAAATGGTCACTTTAGTTTCGTAATTTATGAGTTAGATATTGTTAGTCTTGTTAACATTAAAAAAACACTTTTTGTTTTATAATTTATTAAAATGATCACTTCTAGTCCATTAAAAGTATAAACAATGAGGACTTTTAATGCCTAACTTTTATAAAAAAACAGGATTGTAAGTGTCCAACTTAAAAATTACAGGATTAAAGTGCTCATTTTGAAAAATTATAGGACTTCTGGTGCCTAATCCAATAATTACGAGACTAAACTGTTGAAATTAAATAATTACAAGACCTATAATGCCTAGCACCCTTAGGTGATGTTTGGTTCATAGAATGAAAAATGAATGAAAATGAAAATGAAATTGAGTGAAAATGAAATTGAAATTGAATGAAAATGAAACAATATTACTATTACATTGTTTGGTTTAACCACTGGAATAAAAGAAAGAATCAGTATTATAGTGTTTGATTTATAACGAAAATAGAATGAAAAATATTGTATATTATCTTAATACTCCTATATTCAATAAAGTTTAAATAATATCATTTAATTGTTATTTTTTCGTCAGATAAAATATATTATTAAAATTATTATTTTTAAATAATTATTACTTGAAAATATTATTTAATTTTATAAAAGATTAAAAACAAGAAATATTTTTGATAATTTTTCTGGTTCTATATTATTTATAAAATAACATTTAATCATTAATTATTTTCCTCCATATAACTTATATTTATTTTAACTACGTAACATAAAAACTTGAATATATATGTTTTTCATTTCAATTATGTTCGTAAAAATACCTCTTTATACAAAATATTAATTTTTTTTATGTAAAATCCATTAACAATCAATCAAGTTCATACTTTTTACTGATAGCATAAAGTGATTCAGTCACTAGAAACAAAATATCAAAATACAAGAAACGTGTTCATAACTCTATCAAAGTCTGGATATTAGAGTAAGTAAAATGAAACCTAAAAATAAGTTTGATATCAAAACAAGGCTAATATAAGAAATACATTCTAATATTCATATACTAACAAGACCTTTCCATAACTTATTATAATACACTTTCACGTCTAAGAAAATTTCTAATTCAACCATCTTTGTTGTCATCAGGTATGTCAAAAAATACATTCATTCTTGCGGGTTTGTCAACAAGTAGAATTGTAACAACTTCAAGCTCTTCATTGTTAAGTGACGTGATTCTTTGTAATTCATCGTATAACCTCATTCGCTTTTCTTACCAAATATAACCAAGTCCTCATAATGAGGAAATGATTTATGTATAAAATAAGCAGTTCTTTATGACTAACAAAAATTAAAATATGTCAAATTCAAAATATTGAAAATCAAAGGATTAGTTTCTAAACATAAACAATGTATTTGCTCATAACAAAGGAGAACAACAAAAAGAGTATCTTGACATATGCAT
This sequence comes from Hippophae tibetana, assembly GCA_037013495.1. NCBI lineage: Eukaryota > Viridiplantae > Streptophyta > Magnoliopsida > Rosales > Elaeagnaceae > Hippophae > Hippophae tibetana. The sequence goes on along the minus strand of CM072807.1, from coordinate 20,086,058 downwards.
CCCAAACAGGTGCCGCAGTAGCTACGAGTTTATTCACAGGATCCCACTCAAATCCACTACTATTATGACCGGTTAGCATGTCATGTATAGTAGTAAATTAAGTCTTCAATGTTTTGAATCAATAATTTCTCAATAGCATTTAAATAACCAGGTTTGAAACCATTATCAGCTCTATATGAACCTTCATTGTGCAATTCTAAAAGACACTTAACTAATTCTTCATCTAATGTTGTTGTCTAAAATCCTTTATTCTGGTCGGGGCCTCGATTTCTAGAGATTCTACTTTGTGAAGATGACATTCTAAAATTAAAAGGTACAAAGCAAAAAAATACACCAATTATTAACAAAATAGGAATAAAAAATATCAATATGAAAAACTTTAAGAATTAAACCAGTAACTTAATGTATTACAAGATTACATATAATTTCAATCAAATAATCTCTTTACACAAATAAAAAATAAATAAGAAAACATGATTTCCATTAACCTAGACAATCACTACCATCTACCACACAACTAAATATTATTTGTCATTATCTTCGTCTCATTGCCCTCTATTCATTGTACATGCTTAATGTCGTATTGTCTCTAAACAAACTCCATTCATGTGTAGAGTCTATAATTATTATTGTATCTTCATCAACCTCTTCCTCTTCATCTTCAAGATTTTCATAATTTTTCTCAAATGGATCATATGACATCTCTCTTATATAGTTGTGTAGCAAGCAACAAGCAATAATTATTCAGTTTTGAGTCTTAATGGGATAGAATGCTGGACTTCTAAGAATTGCCTATCGATTCTTTAACACACCAAAACATCTCTCAATCACATTCCTAGGTGAGTGCTTCATGTTAAAAAATTCACGTAGGTTGCGAGGTTGTGGACCATTTCTCCATTCACTCAAATGATAACTTTGACCACGATATGGAGCAAGAAATCCATTGAAATTTGTATATCCAACATCCACAAGATTATGTCCTATATATTAAAGATATTTTACACTTAATTTCATCTTCCAAAATTAAAAAGAATTGATCAATTCACATATAAGTTGGACTTTAAATCTATCCCTTTTACGTATAGCTTCATGTAAGACTCTACTATCAGCTGTTAAACCCTCCCGATCGGGTATAACATAAATAAATTGCATATCTAGAGAGCAAACCCCCAAAATATTTGTGGTTACCTCACCCTTTTGGTTTTGATACCTAGAATTATCAACTACAGCAAATCTTACTGTAATATGAGTACCATCTAGTGCTCTTAAGCAACCCTAGTACCAATAATTAAAGTAAAATATGAAGTTATTAAAAATATTACACGATAGTAAGAAAAAAAGAGAAATTAGGCATTATATCTACCTTGAAACATTTTCACCTACCTTCGTCACAATCGTCAAGAATGCTCAAGTTTTTTCAGTAACTCTTTATGCAACCGTATGATAGAATGTAAGACATTATTGAAATATTATCTCTCCAGTTCTTCTAAATCGATCAGTTATAACTCTATTTTTCATATGGTGTGCAATTACATGAAAAAACATGGCTACTTTCTCATCTACTAACAAATGCTTTGATTGTTTAAACCCTCCTCTAGTTTCAAGCATTGCACATAAAGTGATAAAAACACTCCTACTCATCCTAAGTTGATTAATACTAATAATGTTGCTCTTATAGCACAATTTTTCCTATTTGAAAAAAATCAAGCTCATACAATTGTCTCCTTAAAGATATTGTCATCTTTTTATCAATTATCATTTAGATCTTCAACATTCAAGCTATGTTCATCCATTTTAACCTTAAATTGCAAACAAAAAACAATTTATAATAAATACATAACTTCAATAAAAACAATATATATGAAAGACTCACATGTAATTCATGAGAAAACATAAACAATCAATTTTCTAGGTATGTTCTGAAATATTTTATGTGCTTGCTTACAAAATATGTTTTCTAGGCATGTTCTAAATTTTTTATATTAGTTTGGTTCTGAAAGAACAATATCAGAGAACAAAAATACATTCAGACGTGAGAACCAAAAAAAACTACCTCTCGAATCAGCTATGGGGGTTGCAAGACAAAGGAAAGAGAAGACACAGATTAAGGATGAGAACTCACCTCGAAGATCGGAGAAACCACCAGTTGTGGAGGACCAGGTGACGATTGAGAGTAGAGCTAGTTGTGAGAGCTGGAGCAGTTCAATCTAGACTCACGAATAGGGCTAGAGGACCAAGCGATGTGTGGTTGTGGAGCTGGTTGAGAGAGGTGGAGTAGCCAGGTGAGATGGGCAACAAATGGGGAGGAGATGGGATGCGAGACATGCTAGTGGAATTGGTGTGGAAGACGCAACGAATGGAGCGATAGATGGGTTAAGATTAGGGTTATATTTGTGGGTTAGAATAAAATTGGAATAAAAAATTAGCATGAGAATAGAATAAGGATTCCCAACGGGGATGAAATTGTTATTTTTTCTCTTTTAGGAATTAATTCTATTATATTCCTAATTTATAGCACAACCAAGCGTAAAAATATATAGAATCAATTTCATTTTCATTCTCATTTTCATTCCTACCAACCAAACATAACATTAAATTTGATTGTTATAATGAAATTTTTACATTTAGATCGAATTTGTGAAAATTAAAAAATTAAGGGACAAAAGTGTAAAAATAGTAAAATTTAAGGGAACCTTTTCAATTTATTATTTTTTTTTTATATTTTTAAAATTGATTATACTATACATGCATAAATAGAAAGGATGAAAGGATGGGTCTTGATTGATATTTGAATGAGTACAAAAAAAACCTCTTAAATAAGAAGAGGAATAATAGTAATAAAAGGAAAATAATAAATCTAAATATCGGCAGCTTCCTATATTTCCTAATTTACATCATAGATTATCTATATTTACATAAAACAAAAATCCTAGCATATTTTTAAGAGCACGGCTAAATCAAGGCCAAAACAATAGTTGATCACATTTTCAACACTTCCCTTCAAGCTAGTTTGTAGATGTCTTCCATAGCTAGCTTGCCAATTAGTTTGTCGAATTGCTTCTTGTATAGTTTCTTAGTTAGAGCATTAACAATTTGTTTGGTTGTTGGAAGGTATGACATGCATATTATTCCAACATCGAACTTTTCCTTGATTAAATGTTTGTCTATTTTTACATGTTTCGTACGATCATGTAGCACTGGGTTATGAGCTATAGAGATAGTAGTCTTCTTGTTACAATAACTTTTATAGGTGCCGAATGAGAAAACTTTAGCTCTTCAAGTAACCTTTTGATCCACATTATTTCACAAATTCTTTTAACTCTACTTCCGCACTATTTCTAGCTACCACATTTTGGTTTTTGCTTTGCCAGGTAACTAGGTTTCCCCCAACCGGTTTGCATCAAGATAGATTTCAACTTGCATGTGACCATGTTTTTTGAACAATAAGCGCCTGTAAAGAGCTCCTTTCAGATATCTTAAGGATCTATAGGCTGCCTTGAAATGCTGGTGAGTGCATAAACTAATTATGGGTGTGAATTATAAAAGATAGTGTGATTTGCCTTACTTTGAAGGAAGTCATAACTGATAACTACCTTTCCAAAGCATTCAAACCACGTTCTTGGTGACTGTTTGAGTCCGTACAAGGACTTCTTGAATCTACGTACTTTGTTACTCCCAAGTTTCTTTTCGAATCCCGATGACATGTAAATAAAAACCTCCTCTTCAAAATCACCATCAATAAAAGCATTATTAACATCAAGTTGTTGTAAAGGCCAATCTGAATTTACTGCAAGGGACAACAAGACTTTGATATAGTTTATTTTAGCAGTAGAAGCAAAATTTTTTTGATAATCAATCCCATAAGTCTTTTAGCCACCTATTTGGCCTTGTAACTCTTAACACTTCTATTAGCTTTAACACTTTATTATAAACACCCATTTAGACCCTACTGTTTTCTTATCTTTGGACATATCAACTAATTACCAAGTACCACATCTACTTAGAGCATTCCTCTCTTTTAAGATTACTAAGTATCATAAAGTTGTCTTCCCTTAGGAACAAGGTCAAAAGCTATTGACGTCCATTATCTTTTTAAGCTTAATATTGTTTAGCTAATTTCATCATAGATGCCAGGAAAAAAAGGAAGGAACATGTGATTGTTTCTAAGCTCTAACTATCTTAAAAAATACAATAAATAAGTACTAAAAATGAAAAATATTTATGTTATCTAGAGCATATTAATCCTAAAACATGTTAAACTAATAAAGCAAAAAAAAGTAAAAATAAAGATAAACATATGAACCACACATAATTCTTAAATTGTTCTCAATATAAGTACATGTGTATATGTAATGTAAAAGTAAGTAAAAAGGGAGTAGAAAATAAATCTGGTAGGTTGACTCTTACAAAACACTTGGTTTAACGTTTTCAGCCAGGTGCTACTTCTTTTCATACACTCATCAAAAATCTTGTAGTGTCTGATGTCTCACTATTGAGCTAATAGTCCATTAAGTATTTTCTTGCACCTTGGTGGTAGTCTTCTTTGAAGCACACTACACATTCTCCTTAACACTTATCTCTTGTTATTCTTAAGCTTGTGTTTGATAATATCAAGGCACTTGCTTAATATCTTCCATAAGAAGTATGTGGATTTGCACCTTGGGGAAGGTATCTAACATTTCCCTTTTGTGATACCACTTTAATGAATTTTGAACTTGTTGGAAAAAGATAAAGAAGACTCATTAGTAGAAAATGAAGGTTTGGGTACTACCTTTGATACCACATTGGATTCTTGTAGGGTGTTCGCCTTTTCCTCTTCATTAATTCTTTCTTTGGATATATCATTCTTAGGGACTCTTTGAGGGTTCTTTATTTATCACTCTTCAGAGTAATGGCATTAGTGGTGTTTATAGGATTGACAGTTGTTTGAGAGGAGAGTCCACAAATTGCTTATGCTTCAAGTCTTTCCAAGCCTTGATCTATTGTCCAAGTTGTGCCTTTATATTTTTCATAGCAACATAAGCTTGCTTGAAAACAACTTGGGTGTCCTACTGAAATTTAATATTGTCAGTACCCACAATAGATACCAAGTCCTCTAGAGACTTACCTTGAGTGGGTGGAGCGAGTTGTAGCATTGAGAATGGGAAGCCAAGTGTGATGTTGAAATCAAGGCTGGATTTCTATACGAGTAGCTTGGGTATTGATGATCCTACCATCCTATATTGTACATGTTAGAATATAAATCATTCATAGACCTTTAGTTTTTAAATTCACCTATAGCATTAGCGAGCTTCTAATTGTATTGTTGATGCTCAAAGTATGGTGTAGGGAATTCATTTATGCAAGATGCCGCATCCAAGTGTGTTCCTGTTCTCTTGACATTCAACACTTCAAAAAAAATAGTAATTATAGATAAATAAATTTGAAATTAGAATAAAATTAAGAATAAAAATTTAATTAAAATAAAAATAAACAAAAAAATTTGAAAAAGGAAAATAAAATAAAAAATAAAAAGAGAAATTATTAGAAAATTTGTGAATTCAATCCTTGAAAATGCGACGCCAAAATTTTGATACACCTCAAAAGGGCACCCGAAAATTGAACTTTACTTTTATTAAAAATATGTCACTGGATATTATATTTGAAGTAAGAATTGAACTCGTTGAAGATTGGTAATAATTGTACTTATAATTACTAGTTTGTTAGGGAGTTAATTAAAATTAACAATAAATTTTAGGTTGATAGTGAAAAAGATAGAAATAACATAAAAATAAAGAATAAAAAAGATGATTTTTGAGAAATAATGAGAAATGTGATCATGGAAATTATCCTTACCACTAGCATACAATTTAATCAAACTTGTTACGAATCAAAATTAATATCTTTAAGTTCTTAATCACATCTATAATTTAAAATCATTTTTAAATTTTTAGCTTTAATTTTAGAAATCTAGGTACGTTTAAGACTTTCTAACTTTTTTTACCATATAATTGATTAAAAGTTTGATTATTAAACAACTTAAATCCTGAACATTTTAGAGTACGCTTACTAAATTTTATTTATTCATTTCATTAAGATCTAAAAAGGTAATAACTATACTAGGTTACATTAAATTTGTTGATAATTTTTAGCCTAAGCATTCAATCTTATTTGTAACAGAAGTGTGTTATTTTGAATAAAGATATTAGCAATTATAGACTAATATCTTAAACTAACTATAAACATATTCATGCAATAAACTAGTTTTATATCCCAATTTATAACATACATAGTTTTGACATTCAAATATAAAATTGAACATATCAAGAATTAAGAATTGAAACTAAAATTTATCATTACATTAAGTCAATTATAGTATAGGGTTTGGAATTAATCACAATCACATTAAAATATTTAGCTAGCAATGGGATTCACAAAATTCAATAAATTAATATTTCATTCTAAATAAAGAGTAGAGAAAAAAATCTGATTTGGATGAATCATTGAACCCAAAGAAACTAGAAATATCAATCTTCAAGAATCATACAAAGATGGATTTTATTTTCAATTTTTCTCTCAATATTCTTGTGTTTTGGTTGTTTGTTGTCTTTTTATAGTGTGGTTTTGTTTGGGTATTTAAAAGTGAGAAATTAGGTTTTTGGACTAAGAGTAAATCGAGACTATTAGATAGAAAAATGAGTGTGGATCTGCTATGTCACGTGTCATGGAGAGAGAAAAAAGTTGGTCAAATGGTTAAAAGGCATTTAGAGGAAAAATTAACATGTAGAGGGGGGCCGATGAGCGTCACACGCTTGACGTGGCCCACTTATTGGTGGAGCAGTGCATTACACGTGTGAGAAGCAAGAGTCGGGTTTCGGGTATACATGTGGCTAGAGCTGGGGCAAATACAGATGCAACACATGGCTTAGTGGAATGAACGACACATGTCATGCAGAGTTGTTTGACTAGAATGAGCTTTTTTTAAGTATATTTATAAACTTTTCTAAGTTAATTCACTTGATTCAAAAAATTCCAAAAAAAATCCATATAAATTCCAGAATAATAATAAAATTATATTTTCTTAACTAATACAAACTAAACAATTTTATCACATTATAATAATAAAATGTGTAAATAAAAAGAAATTGACACCTACAAATATGTATAAAATTCCACTTATCAATAAAATGTTTAAATTCCACAACTATGTTTTTTATTTTTAGTTCTTAAGGATAGTTTTTAAAAGCAATAGTCAAACAATTTATTATTTCCTAAAATTGAAAAATTATATTTTAAATGATTTGAAACATTTTTTGAAAATTGTTTCAAGTTAAGTGGCTAAACATGTCCCAAACTCTCTCTCTCTCTCTCTCTCTCTCCTTTCAAGTTCTTATCCTTTGGGTGAAACCTAAGAGTGGATTAATGATGTGTCCATATTGTGCAAATACGTTAAACTGATATAGAGAGTTGAATCCATTTACTTATTGCTTTATGGTTCCAGAAAACTTGTTGCATCTTAGATGATAGTAGATAAACGATTCTAATTTCTAAGTAAGAAGTTTTTAGGGTCGTCTGTAGAGATATTGTTGACCATGTCATCTAGGCATGCAAAAGATCAATATGATAAGGAGTTTTTAGTTCCAAGGGAGATATGGAAGGTATTGGTCCTTATATAGGTCTGTTAAATGTGTCCCAATTACCTAAAACCTCTAGTTTTTGAAGCCCATTTCGTTTTTTACCAACATCGTGGAACTATGTCGTATTAGGATATTAATTTGACTTAAAACTCCTCGTTTGATCGTTCATCTCTCCTGTCTCTCAAGGTCAAATTTCTCTTTCAATTCTCTTTGAGTTCATTTTTGAGGCCTATCGTTCTCACGTTCTTGATCTTTTTGTTTAGGATTTATTCGTCGTTCTATGTTCTTATTTCTCTAGATTTTATGTAATTTATTCAATTGCTTGTTCTTTGATTTCCGATTTTTTTATTTGTACTTATTCTATTATATTTTTGCAATTGCAAACGTTTTAGTTTTTTAATCACCTAGTTTTCTTCTCTAATTTAGTTTGTATTCGTTGCATGTTTCAATTTTTTAGGTATGCGCATTTGCCATTACTGAAGTTACTTTCAAGTTTTGTTCATCATTCTATGTTCTCTCGTATTGTTTTGTTTGTGGTTATGATGATCAATGTTGTGGTAAGGATGTGTATTTTTGTTATAAGTCTTATCTCGTCATATTTCTTGTATGTTGTATTGTGTTGTAATTAATAGTTGTCTTATTTGTAGGATGGATAAGAGAAGTTTTTCGGATACATTTGATTTGTCTAATGTTACTTCTAAATCTAAGAGACCTATGACGAATGTTTTTGTTGGGATAAGGTTGTTCTTTGTTGTGGTAAGCCTTACCACAACAAGTTAATGTCAATTAGGTCACAATATCTGTCAACATACACTTGAGGGAAGGCTTAACCTTGCTATAGTAAGGTAGTGCATTGTGTTGGTAAGCCTTACCATGGTACTATAGTGTCAAAACATGAGGGAAGGTCTTACCAAAATAATGGTAAGGCAAGCATGCATCATTATTTCTCAAGTGGCACCCGAGGAAAATATTACCATCGTCGTGGCAAGACTTTCCTTTATCGTGGGAAGCCTTACCTCCATTATGGTAAGGCAAGCATGTGTTGTCCTTTCTCAAGTTGTACTTTGAGGGAAGACTTAGCTTTACTTTGTTAAGATTGGATCTTATTTTGGTAAGCCTTACTACGATCGGTAATTGTCAAGCATTTGCAACTATTTGTCAACTTGAACTTGAGAGAAGGCTTACCCCTTCTATTTTGTAGTTGTGGGAAGCCTTATCTCTACAATGGTAAGGCAAGCATGTGCTTCCTTTCTCAAGTTGCACTTTTAGGGAAGGCTTAGCCCTGTAAAGCTGTGCCTTATCTGGTAAGTCTTACCACAATTAGGGATTGCCAAGCATTCACAATTGTTTGTCAACTTGAGCTTGAGGAAAGTCTTACCCCTTTTGTTTTGTAGTCATGGGAAGCCTTACCTCCTCAATGGTAAGGCAAACATGTGCTTCCTTTCTTAAGTTACACTTTGAGGGAAGGCTTAACCCTATCTTGGTAAGCCTTACCACGATCAAGGATTGCCAAGCATTTACAACTGCTTGTAAACTTGAACTTGAGGGAAGGTTTATCCCTTTTGTTTTGTAGTGGTGGGAAATCTTACCTCCACGATTGCAAGGACAAGCATGTGTTGTCCTTTCTCAAGTTGCACTTTGAAGGAAGATGTAATCATGCTTTGGTAAAGTTGTGCCTTATTCTATTAAGTTTTTCCATAATAAGGGACTGCTAAACATTTGGTTGTGTTACATGGAGTTGCAAAAACCATGGAAGACTTCATGTATGCGTGATAAGCTTTGGTTTTACTTTTTTGTCAAAAACTATTGAAATCTGGATCTATTACGGATTTCATTCAACAATCATTGTTCATTGCTGTCATGATCACTGGTTTTGATCATTGTTTTGATGCCTCCCTTGGATCTTCTCAACCCTAGGTGCCTGAAGAGGAGTTCCTGGAGTAATAACGATGTATGGGTAATTTTGTAATTTTTGTCCTCGTTTGTGTATAGGGTTTTACTTAGTTTTGTTAATGGGTTACAATTTTTTTAAAAAAATGCGGCTCCTTATTTTTTCCCTTCTATTTTGGTAATTCACTCGTTAAAGGTTGGGCTTGGTGAAAGTTAGTTATAGATTTTACTTGTGTAATGTAAAGGTATTTTAAAGTGTTAGATGGACGATGAAACGACTGAGATGTATATTATTAAATTATGGCTGGGTTCTTATAAAAAAAGAAGTAAAATCCTGGCTGGGTTCACAGGTGTGGTTCTCTACTTTTATACCTTATATTATGGAAAGTTATTATGGATCTTTGGTTGGCTGGTTAGTAGGGATAATAGAACTCATGCTCATCATGATGTTTATGGTGAACTAGTTCACATTCTTTGATATAATTTGGAATGGTAGATGAGATGAGATGCTTGATCAAGTATGTGTTGGGTCGTTGACCCTTATAAAGTATATACCTTAGCATCTGACGCAACTTTTGAATTTAGAGTTGTGAACTCCATGAAACCAGGACAAGGTATCATAGATAATGAAGAACTTGAGCACATTATTGGTACGGATTTTTGGATGAAGCCACCACAATCTTTTGTTGTTATCAATGCAGGTGGTATTTGGACTAGTAGCACTGGTTATGGTGGGGTTGGGTTGGGTCAATAAATTAAGATTAGAAATGACTGGTGATCTCATTGCCGGTTCTCATGCACAATTATTTGCAGCTTTACATGATATTCTGGTGACAGTCTAGGATTGGATTGTACTACTTTGGCGGATTGTTTGCTTTCATCTATAATACTAATATGATTGGAAATTTCTTCTTTGCTGAAGAGAAAAGAGAATCAAATGATTGATTGGCTTGACCAAAAAACCAAGATTCATTCTCTGCCTTTTGGTTGGGCTGATAATCTTCTTTATGATTCGTAGTGTATGTTAGATCTTGACAAACATAGAATTTGATAATGCTGTACTTTGTAGTTGTAGTCCATTTTTCTTAAATTAAGATTTTCTGTAAAACTTGATATCCAGTGTATTTTAATTGATCAAGTAACACGTTGGAATTTTTATTCTGAAAATATTAACTAGCGGCATAAAAGTTGTATTATTTCGTAGCAAAAAGAAAATCCCCGCTATCATTAGTTCCTTAGCAAGTAAAGGAAAACACAGGTTGGATGCCACAAGGAATGGTATTGAAAGAAGAGCAAGTGGAAGCACAATGATATATTTGTGAAAATAAATAAAAATTAGCTGTCTTTATGTGTTACTGGTAATGACGGGTTCTGATTTTTGGCAGAACTGATAATATATTTTTCATGAAGTGACACATTTTGTTTGAAAAATCAAATGCGGTAAGATCATTGCGAAATTGAATATTGGAGATTTTTTAGTCTTTTGGATCGTTTACATGTGCACATTTCTTAGTTCTCACAACTTATGGACTTTATTTATTTTACTTATGGTTCTCCCTGGTCTTTACCAGAATGTCAATGGAAGAACTTTTAGAATGCAAGCATCCAACTGCATGGAATGAGTTTGAAAAGGGGATGATTGATGAGGTGGGAATGGTACATAAGCATATTCTTTTGTTCATTTTAGCAAAAACTAGTTTGGTATTTTAGTTACCTGCTATATCGAATAAATGAAAACTCAATGATGTTAAAAACAAATTCTACAATTTTATTAAGTTGGATTTGAATAAATTTGTTGCTAATAGATCAATTATGGCTTGGCCTTCCTTGTACCATGTATGGTTGAGAGTGGCACTTTGCTTTTGTTAAAGAATATAAATAAATTGTTAGGCCTACCAACCGTAAGTTTAAATTTTTGAGAGAATTGATGTCTGACGTTTTTTTATGGTATCATAACAGCAATATCTTGGATTGAATCATTGTGATCAACCTATAATTAATTAAAATTTGACTTTTAAGGAATCTGTAATTATAGTAATATTAAGAATTTAATTAGGAGATATCATTATCATAAATAAGGATATTTAGTTTCCTTTTTCATTTATATAATTTGTACTATAAATTAGTAGCTAAATCCTATACAAAATATATGAGAAAATGCATAGAATAATCAATTATATCTTTCATTGCAATCTTCATGGTATTAGAGTTAGAGTTTTTGTTAAAATTTAACTCTATATGGCAGGCCCAATTACCCCAAAAAAATCAGAGACTAACTCTGAAAATCTCAACTCAGATTGAGAAACTAATTCCTCTATTAGTGCAAGTGACCAAGACAGCCTATTCTTACAATTTACTATGGAAAAAATGAATGGAAGGAACTTTAGAGAATAGGCATAATCATTGAAACTAGTCATTGACGGGAAAGGGAAGTTAGGTTACCTAATTGGAGAAACCAAAAATCTAACTACCACTAACATCGGTGCTTTTTAACGTTGGAGCTCAGAAAATGCAATGATAATCACTTGGCTCATTCAATCCATGATGCCTTATACTGGTAAAATTTATCTGTTTTTACCGATAACAAATGGTGTCTGCAAGCCATACGTGAGACTTATTTTGACCTTGAAAATTTGTCTCAAATTTTTGAGATAAAAACACGACTATGGAATTTGAAACAAAGAGAAAAAGGAGTGACAAAATATTACATGGAAATGGTTTCTTTGGCAAGAACTCGATTTGATTTCTGAAGAAGAATGGGACTGTGTTGGTGATAGTACCCGTTATCGAAAAAAAATTGAAGCTGAAAGAGTTCAAATTTTTGGTTGGACTAGGCAATTACTTGAATGATGTTCGCAAGAGAATACTAGGCAGAGGACCGTTACCCATTGTCCAAGAGGTCTTCGTCAAAGTCAGGCGATAAGAGAATTGTTGGTTGTCACACATCATATCTATAAGACCATAAATGCTAATTTTGAGTTCATCCAGTAATCGTTTTAACCAAATTCCTTCATAAATACCCTGAGGTAAGGCTCAAAATTCTACCTCAACACTATTTCGTGCTACCATATGTTGCTTCCTACTCCGCCATGTCACTAAATTTCCCTATACATAGGAGCAATACCTTGAAATTGATTTTCGGTCAATAGGGGATCCAACCCAATCTGCATCCGTGTAAATCTCTAAGGAGCAATTAAGCATCTTTTTGAACATTAGTTCCTTTCCAGGGTCCCTCTTAAGATATCTAAGAATACGATAAATTGCCTCCATGTGTGTTTCTGAAGGATCGCTTAAAAATTGACTAACAAGGCCTATTGTAAAATTTATATTCGGATGCGTGTGAGTCAAATTGATCCACTTCCCTACTAAGCGTCGATAGATCCACAACCATTTCTTCGGTCCGAGACTTCAACTTTGTGCTAAGGTCCATAGGAGTGTCCGCTGGCCGACACCCACTGAAATTCCCTTACTTGATTTAGCCATTTCCATTCCCAAAAAATACCTCAGATGTCCCAAGTCTTTATTTTTAAACTCTTTGGATAAGAGAAGTTTAAGTCTCCTTATTTCTTCTTCATAATTTCCCGTGAGAACTATATCATCAACACATACTATTAATACAATAAGCTTGAGACTGTGAGTAGCCATCTTGTTTTGTCACCCTTGTAAATTTGTCAAACCACACACGAGGTGATTGTTTGAGACCGTATAGTAACTTTCGAAGCCTACAGACTTTGCCTCGTGTACAATTAGTTTCAAACCCAGTAGGTGTATCCATATATACTTCTACTAAGTTTTCATTCAAAAATGTATTTTTCACATCAAGTTGAAATATAGGCCAATCTTGGTTCATAGCAATGGATAACAACATACGTATTGTATTGAGTTTGGTTATAGGAAAAAATATTTCTTAGTAGTCAATTCCATATGATTGAGTGTAGCCCTTGGCTATCAAGTGGGTTTTGAATCATTCAATACTACCATCAACTTTTTATTTTACTGAGAAAATCCACTTACACCCAACTATTTGTTTTCCAACTGGTAGATTTTTTAGGATCCATGTGCCATTCTTCTTAAGGGCATGAAATCCTTATAGAGTAGCAGCTCTCCATTTAGGGACTTTTAATGCGTCATGAACTCGTCTAGGAATCTGGATTTTGTCTTAAGTAGTCATAAATGCTCTAAATTTCTTGGAAAGTTTAGAATAGGACATACAATTGCGGATAGAGTAGAGATAAGTTTGGATCATATTTTGTCACCTTTTCAACATTGTATTATGTGTTAGGTTTAGCCTCACCTTGTGCTAATTCATGAATTATTGAGTTCGGATTAAACTCCAAATTTTGCTGATTTTGAATAGGTTGTTGATGTTGTTTTCTCTTAGTAGACTTTTACTGCCTCATCAGGAAGGTGGAGATGTTTTAGGTATATGTCTGACTTACGGATGGTAAATTGGGTGACTCAAATGTGTTTAAAAAGCCAGCTCTTGTTTGAGGGTTTGAAGGTGATGGAGACTCTGAGTTGGGTAAGTGAAGAATTGAATTGAGTGGACTTGGACTTGGTACAGGATCAATGAGAGAAGTCCAATCCCAATTTTGTGATTCATGTGTGTTTGTCTCCCCTTGAATTACGGAATTGGAAAAAAATGTTTTATCTTTAAAAAGGTAATATCCATGATGTGATAAACCTTTTTGGTGAGAGGAGAAAAAACATTTATATCCCTTCTTGTTTGGTGAGTATCCAATGAAGATGCATTTGAGCCCTTTCATCAAGTTTACCTCAGCTATGAGGGTAAATATAAATAAACGTAGTGCATCCAAAAAATTTAAGAGGAATTCAGGAATGAAGTAGGTGTGAGTTTGGATAGAGATCAATGAGTGATTGCATTGGAGTTTTGAATTTGAGAACACGTGAGGACATTCTATTAATGAGATAGGTGGTCGTAAGGACAGCCTCGCTCTAGAATTTCTTAGGTATATGACTAGAAGAGTTATGAACGAGCAACCTCAAATACATGACAATTTTTGCGTTCTACCACACCATTTTGTTGAGGTGTGTCCACACAATGAGCTTTGATGGATGATTTCATAAGATTGGAGATAAGGATTGAGAATGGAGTTGAAGAAATCTTGGGCATTATCAGTTTTAAAGACTTGAATTTTGGCTTGAAATTAAGTTTGAATCATGGTATGAAAAGTTAAAAAGATTTGGCCGGTTTCAAATTTATCTTTTATGAGGAAGGTCCAGCTTAATCGTGTATGATCATCAACCAACAACAAAAACCACCTAGCTTCAGAAATATTAGGGATTTTGGTTGGCTCCCAGATATCACCATGGATGAGAGAAAAATGGAGGGTTGGTTTGTATGGTTGTGGGATATATGTACATCGAGTGTGCTTTGATAATTGGCAGACATCACATTGAAATAACTTTGCATCTTTATTAATGAATAATGATGGAAATAAACGTTTCAAATACAAGAAATTTGGATGACTTAGACGATAATACCATAACATAATTGTACTTGTTTTATTAGACTGACTTATTGACGCATGACTCTGAACTAACTAACACTGGGATCTGATACTATTCTTATTATTATTACTCTGAGTTAGGATAAAAGATGAGTCTATTTTGAGGAGATATAAGCCTGTATAAAATTCAGCATTGTCAATCATCTTTTCTGAACTCAAGTCCTGAAAAACACAAAATTTGTCAAAAAATTAGTCTTATAGTGAAGATCATGGGTTAATTTGCTTACAAAGATTAAATTACACTCAAGATCAGGTACAAAGAATACTGTGTAGAATGAGATTGCGAGAGTGATATATGGTTCCTATTCCAACAACTCGAGTATGAACCATTGACAATACGCACTATGTGATAATCTTGACATGGAGTATAAGTTGAGAAGAGTGATCTATCACTTGTCACGTGATCTGATGTGCTTGAATCTACTATCCAAGATGTTTAAGGTGACTGAATCACATAAAGTGCTTGATTTTCATTGGTGTGCTCAGAGTCAATCATGGTGGACGCAAGTTCGAGAGAGAAAGAGAGAGATCGGTAGAAACAGATTACATAGAGGTGACAAGAGAAATGCGAAAAAATAATCTAGTAACAAAGATAGACTAGGAATTCGGTAGAAACGGAAATGTGAAAAATCTGGAAAAAAAAAGTTAGGTTTCAAAATCCATGCTCTGATACCATGAAGCAAAATAGAATAAGAATTATTTTTCTGTTATTTCTTAGGTATAATTTGGATACGTATATATACACACAAGGATCTTTGAAAAAGATTCTGAATTCTTGGAACTAATTTACACTAGTTAAGGAAAGTAAATCACATCAAATCATACTTATATACACAAGATTAATATCCATAAAATATAAATCTACAATTATAGGAAACTAACAATTTTTCATACGTGGCTTTTTTGAGAATCAAAGAGCACTGAAAGATCTATGACATGTTCCAATTGGGTTGATTATTTAAAGAATCACTTAATGAGCTAATTAGTCTTTGGACCGTATAGCTACAAGTAATTTGGATAGAGTAATGTGCAAGAAAAATACTTTCCTTTTCAAAGAATAAATATGGACATATTTTATCTTTATTCGTATAAGCAATTTACTTGTAGTTCCATGACCCAAAGGTAATCAGTCCATTAAGTGATTATTCAAATATTGGTCTAAATGTAATGTGACATAGATTCTTCAGTGATATGCTCCTTGATTCTTATCACTCTTCTTTATGCTATGTAAGAGGTGAACTTAATGATTCATTTTTACTCTTGAACATCTCTGAATGATGAAAATATGAATTGATATCACAATTTAACTTGTATGCTTAAATAATAGGATGAAAAGTCACCTAAGTCCGTTATTTTTAATGAAAGTGCGCTTTTGACTCGTATCTCTTAAGCAAGGTAACAAAAGTCCAACTTTACAAAAGGGTTACAGAAATCTATTTTGTAAAGACAATGGACTTGTACTACCTTACCTTTTGTAAAGATAATAGACATGTGCTGACCACCAAATAAGTATGAGACTTAAGTGCACTTTCGTTAGAAATAATAGACTTGTGCTACCATTTTTCTTAAGTAATAGGACTAGTGAGGATTGGCGGTTCTACAATTACACATTATATGCAATATTTTTTTTCAATAATTTTCACAACTATTCTCGTTTTATTTCAGGTAGAGCTAGCAAGAAAATTTTTTAAAGATGGAAGGCAGTTCGACTTGGAAGGTTGATGTAAATGTCTTGAGGAAGTTGCAACTTCTTCAAGTGTTATTGGAAAATTAACATGTAAATTTCGTAGAGAATATACAAAACTTTTACCGAACATTCAGGATTGATCAGTGAAAATTGTTTCTTCTTTTCAATATGCATGTTATCTCTCACCTATGATAACTCTGATTATTTAACCATTTACTATTTAGTTACTGTGGGGTACATGTTTCAGTGGGGGGCGAGAGTTATGATTACATACTAGTTTTCTTTTGTTACTCATGACCTAGTCTAAAATGATACAAACTTTTTAACTCGTTCCTGCAGGCCTCAAAAGTTGTATGAAAAGCGGATATTCCTACATCGAAGGTGTTGAAGAATTGCTTTATTCATTAAGGCAAAACAACTATGAGATGCATGCTTTTACAAACTATCCCACATGGTTAGAATTTTTCCCTATTTTCTCAAAGAATAAGAATTTGAAGAAACCTTTTTATGCAAAAAATAAAATAAAAAGTGGCTCATTATGTTCAGTAATCTTCATTTTGTAGGTATCAAATAATTGAGGACAAGTTAAATGTATCAAGATATCTATCGTGGACATTCTGTTCGTGTATAAATGGTGTGTATTGGTTTGGCATTTTCCATGTTATTAGCGCACATGGTGGTGTTTTTTTTCCCTTGTGATAATCATAGTATTTACAGGTTACGACTTACCAAACCATGTAATTTGGTTACTTGATTGTGACTGACAGTATGGAACCTAATTCTATTTGTTCCAAATTGAACACAAAGACGGGTCATGATGCATGATTTTAATTATTTTTTCATTTCAGATTTGTACATGGAAAAAGAGTCATAAGCCTATTGCAATTAAGTGCTTCATTTGGCGTATGATCCTATTTACTATATCTTTCAGGAAAGAGGAAGCCAGATCCTGATTCCTATCTGGACGTTCTGAAACATCTCGAAGTTGATCCGGCAGACTGTATCTTTATTGATGACAGGTTATGGATTCTTATTACTCATCACTGTAGAAAATCGATCTTATAAAGTAATACCCGGAAACACATTTACAATTACGAGAGCCTTATAGATATATAAGATATTATAATATACGTAAGATATTCTTATTTAATGAAATAGTGAAAGATAAATAAGATAAATCCCATATCTGATTTTCGTTAGTAGACATTGTTGTTCCTCAGCCAAAGTTGAAGGAGCGAAAGGTATGACAGAAGTCTAGACATTGCTTATGATTGAAAAATCTGAACGAGGATGGCACTTTTGTTTTCATAAATATGTTTGCAAAACTGCTAGGGAGATAGAATGGGTTATGGAATACATGGTACTTAGTGGTCATGCATGGTGCAAGTGAGTTATTATTTTTAAAGATTTATTTACTGATATAAAAGAATCCTCCAGGAAGAAAAATGTGGAGGCTGCAGTAGAAGTTGGCATCGTCGGTCTACGTTTCAGGAATGCTGATAAACTACGCAAAGATCTCTCTCTGGCAGGTATTGATGTTTCAACTGGTGAACATAATCGAAGTCCAAATCAGGCATAGCTTTGATGAACATCACTTATCTTGACTTTGTTGTCATTAATTTCTATTCTCATGAATTTATGTTTTCATGTTCCCTTCCCCATTGTTATTTTTGTGACATTGGGTGTGGAGAGAAATTTTATAAGTATCACCTGATGTTTCACAAAAGAAATTATAAAATAACAAAAATATCATATTTAAAATTTGTATCCACACAAAAAAAAACATATCTAACAACAAGCTCATATATTTTCATTTTTGAAAAAAATATTGGTACATCATTTTACATTGGAAGGGATTTTGTGTTGTGTAAGTTTATGAGATCTTTGAGGAATTTTGGACTAAAATGAGCAAAAAAAAAAAAAAAACTGAAAATGGGATGAAAAATGACAAGTCTAATAAGTCAGAACGAACAACAATTAAATACTTATGAATTTCATTGCACAATGTGGTACAAACAATTTTAAACTGTGGTTGACTACTCTGAGGAATTTCTATGCTGTGGCACACTGCTTTCGATTTTTATGAGATTTATACTAAAATTAGAGAAAAAAACTTCCATTTGTAAAGCTTTTCCAAGTGTTTGAAGAAGATGATCAACCCATTTCAAGGATTTGGAGACAGGAAATTAAAAGGAGATTTATCTCTATATTTTAATAATGATTTTTGTAATTAAATTGATTATGATTAATTTTGTAATGTGAGGTTAGATTTTTCTTTGAGATCATGCGTAACATTAAATAGCCAGACAGTTTCGACACAAATAGTATTACGTGATAGAATGAGTATACAAGGCATTTTCACAGTTATAATTATTGCCAAAATATTTTTGCACATTTGGAGCCCTAAAACTCAACTCACATCCATTAGATAATTATTCTGTATGTTCCACTTCCTCCATGGTTAAGAGTGAGGTAAGATAGTGGTTAAGCCTGAACGTCTATAGAGTTGAACACAATTAAATTGAACATGTCAACTAAACATGATGTTATATTATACATAATGTACATACAAAACGTACATGAACTATATATATATATAACATGCAGTCCAACTTAATTATATATAACACATTTGTGACATGAGGCTTCAAATTCATCTTTTTACTACCAAAAAAAAAAATCTACCTCATGCTTTCAGAGTTGTCTTCAGATAATAAAGAAAAGAAAATACAAAATGACTAGGCACTAGGATCTATTCGTAAAAATAATCAAACAGAACAATGACTATATCATCTTCTTTTTGCCCCACTTGTCATGCAGTCAGAAGATAAACAACTTTGGATTAGCCAATGTACTTTGAAGTTTAATGAAAGAATTTCCTTGTTTAACAATAAATAAATGGCACAACGAATACGAGTTGATGCAATTAATCTACGATCCCCAAGCAACCAAATAAGGTTTTAAAGGACACAGAAAAGTGAAAAAGCATTTGTTGGAAATGAATCTTCTTCTACATGAACTTTGCTGCTGAATCAATTCGTAAAACTAGTTTACATGCAGCTTCTGCACACCTACTATTTCTATCATTGCATCGACGTTGTATTAATTTTTGAAATAAGAAATTTAGTTATAAAATTACAAGTTAAATAGATGATAAGAACCCATAGCCTACAACAAATCGTCAAATAATAGGATAATAACCTTTCTGCCCAACATGCTATTTAATCACATCTCCATATCTTCCAGGTCTGGTAGAGGAAAACGTAGAACGGCTGCAATGCCAGTAATTTGTGCCAGCTCTGTTCATATTTATGATAATTAGTAAAGCAGATTGAGTGACCGAAGAAGTTCTAGAACATTGGAGGGGTGGCTCATTCTTCAGGAGGCCTCAACTTTTTGTCTAACATTTATTAAATATATTTTTTAAAATATACTACTGAAACAAAATTTAAAACATTTTAAAATATAAAAGTAATTATGAAAATAATTCAATGTTATTTTACATGCTATTAACCAACTAAAAAATGAATGTTTTTTCTACGGAAAAATAAAAATTATATGAAACAATTTATGACTTTGAGTAATAAATTTCGTAGAATCTCTCTTTATTTATTCCTTAATATGTCTCACTTTTCCTAATTAATTGATATTGTAAAAAATAAGAACTCGTATTTATAGTTAAAAACTTACATTTTAACTTACAATTTTTATCTTATGTATACATTTATTTTATTTAGAAATAAACAAGGACACTTCAAATTTCCATTTTACTTAAAAGTTTCCTCAAAATAATTATTAATATATTGTCAAATCTTATTTTGATACAATTCAAAAGCAAATTGTAACTGTGTTTCACATAATTTGCTCATCATATTATTTTATAACAAAATTCAATGAGTATCTTTATTATTCACATTTTATTTTCTAATTTATCATTTATAATTAACAAAAAAATATCTAATTATTTATTTAATTTTTATATTTGCTTCTATATTTGACAAAAAATTTAATATCAGTGTGCTTATCTAACACTTTGTTTTTTTATCTTTTAATGTTAAGTGTATACACTCCTTAATTTGTTTTTTGAAAAACATATTAGAGAACCTAAAATATCCTCAACTTTAGAAAATAGGCAATCATATCCCCTCAATAATTGTTTTATTACAAAATCCTCCTCAAATTTGACCTTTATTGACTTTTTTGTAAATAACTCCCTTGAAAAAATTTAAAATAGTGACAAAACGAGGTATAATCGTTAAACATTGTGGAGTTTTTGTTTTTTTTTTTTTTTTTTGTTTCATGAAACTTAAAGTGAGGTATTCATAATTGCCCTTTTTATTTCTAATGCTAGATTAAAAATTTCTAGTTGTTTTTATTTGTATCGTTTGATAAATCTTCAATTATTGATGGAAAAGCAAAATATATACAAGTTATTTGTTTGATATACATTGTATATGTTTAAATAAATTGTTAAAAATAAAAGTAAATTTTTTTAACATTATTTTAATATGAAAAATATTTAAGGCTCCAATTTCATGTTTCACCTTAGGCTTCTGTAGTTCTTGAACTGCCCCTGGGGCATTGCTATAAAACAATGTTTTGTTTACATTTGTTTACCAATTTACGGTTCAACAATATAATAAGTGTATCAAAACTTATTATATTGTTACATTATTTTATTTTTTTTGTGCAAAAGATGTGCAGAACATGAAGGATGAGAAATAATACTTACGTTCTCCTGAGACGTGCAAAGATGAAAATATGTGAACAGTACCACCTGAATCCTTCACTGAATTAACCAAATTGACATATTTTTTCCTACTAGTTATATCTGCATTCCTGCCCAACAAGAAAACTTTTCCATGTTAAAATGAAGGTTAATTTAGAAAAGAAATTTATTGTGTTTCAAAACATGGGAGGAACAAAACGAAATAATAAAAATAAGTAAAGAAAACATGGCAATATAAAGAATTCTCCAGTTAAAGTGGAGGGAAGAGTTTTCCTCATGATCAAACAAAGAATACTAGTATATCTATTTCATTAGAGTGAGAACCTCCAACCAAACATGAACTAAATGTCAAGTTATAACCTCAACCAAACATGAACTAAATGTTAAGTTATAACCAAGAAGCTTCGTGTCTCATCATCGAATTCATAGTTGGTACAACCATGTTCTGCAACTCATGTGGTATTTGCTTATGCCTTTCTATAACTCAAAATGGATTGAACTTTAAACTCAATATGCATTTCCTTTCTTTTATTTTCTCTTTGCATTTTGTTTTCTTTCCTATTTTTCATTGAACAAAATGCCTAAGAATATATCTTAAGTTATTCAACACCAAGAAACCACTAGACATAAAGCCATGAAGGAAAAGGCAGGAAGAGTAAACCTGTATTTTATCACGACATTAGCCCTTTCAACCTATGGGGATATATTATTTCGTCCTACATGGATTGTAGCAACTTAAATAGAAGAAAAAACCACAACAGCAAAAGAGGTGTGTAACATAATGTTGAATAAAATAGTCTTTCGGTGATTGTGAATGACTCATGTAGAGTTTATAAATACTTGGCCTCTCTACCAATTGAGCTATCCTTTGTGATTGGGCTAATCCATGGCCTCATGACTCTACAAAATTCATTATGGTAAAAGAGCTACAAAATTCATTATGATATGGGCCATGGGCTTTACTTGTGGGCCACCGTCGAAAAAAAAAAATTTATTTGGCCATTGCAAGAAAGACAAGTGATGCAAAGAAAGAACAATAACATGTATATGGACCTTGTAAAATGAAAGACAAATGAATCACACTTGAGGATTTATAAAAGATATTCAAAGTATTTGAGCCTTTGCAACAAAAGACAAAGGAACCACACTTTTTGAGGCACTGTTAGAGTATATGTTTGAGCATGGC
Organism: Hippophae tibetana; assembly: GCA_037013495.1. Taxonomy (NCBI): domain Eukaryota; kingdom Viridiplantae; phylum Streptophyta; class Magnoliopsida; order Rosales; family Elaeagnaceae; genus Hippophae; species Hippophae tibetana. The sequence goes on along the minus strand of CM072807.1, from coordinate 20,063,419 downwards.
TCACACATTTTGGGGATATCCGAGTGGGTCCCAATTCCTAACTGGGTAACCCATTCCTTTCGTCCCCCAACTCTCGAACCCGATACCTAGCTCTTAAGTACCTTATTAGGAAGCAAGTTGGTACCAGTTCTTGACTATTTGAGCATGGCTCGCACTGTTTTTATAAATCTGTGGCTAAAAGGGTTCAGGTCACAGGTTCGAAGCTGGAAAAGGCGAAAAACATTTGATAAATTAGGCAGGAACAAACCACAGTTCCGTAAAACCTATGGAACCCAAAGGGATATTAACTAAACTCAATACAAGATACTGATAAAAAGGACGTCTTTTGATGTTTGAGCATGACTCGCACATTTTAGGAATATCCGAATGGGCCCCAATTTCTGACTGTGTAACCCGTTCCTAGTAATCCATATGGTATTAACTTGCTTCCTAATAAAATACTTAAAGACTAGGTACCGAATTCGAGAACCGGGAGACGAAAGGTGAAAAGAACGAATTACAAAGTCAGGAACTGGAGCCCACCCGGATATCCCCAAAATGTGCGAACCATGCTCAAACAGTATAGTTTAGAGTAATCATCAATCAACTTTTTGAATTGGGCTATCCCAACATACTTTTGACTCTACAAAATTTAATATCTAACAAATACTAATTTATGTGAACAGTAATATTAGAAGTTACCATTAAAACCATTGTTCATATAAGATTGATCCTCCATGGGATCCAAAATATATCTATTCTTACCTGAATAGTTCATCTGTGATGAGAAGTGTCTGAACAGCCATTCTTTCATGTGCAACCTCAACGTGCTTTGGTCCATAGCATGCACGAGCAGAATCCTGCTCAATATTGATAGCAATCAATTTAGAATCTATCATCTATTTTTTGTTGAGAGTTCAAGACTCATTTACAGAGAGATTACAGAATAAGACTCAGGATTAGTACACCTTATAAAGCTGAAAAGTTAAATAATGATCTGATTAAGAAGATTGGTATTTTAAGTAAAATCATCATAAATTTATGAGAATAACAATTCTTCTAAGGTAAATATGTTTCTGACTTTATTTTAGTGATTCTAGCAGTTTGAAGTTCTACCGTTCCACTGCAGGAAAGTACTAGGCCCTGCAATAAAAGCAACACTTAAGGGAAGACAGAAGTGAATCTGAAGATCTTGACCACTAGTTCATCCCTTGGGCCTTTTCAAGATAGAAGGTTACTCTTTAGATTGAGATATCGTGCAACAATCCTGCACTAGGAAAAATGTGTAATGGCATCCCAATCTTACTCATTGGGCCGTGGAGCAAGCACACTGGAGCTGTTTGGGCATGGTTTGCAAATTGTTTTTTTTTAAGTGCTATGCGAGAAGGCTTCTTTTTTTTTTAAAACTCCTTTTTGAAGAGCAATTCTAGAGCAACTATTACTATTATTATCGTATCTTAAAAACCCACAAAAACCTAATGTGAACTTCCAAAGGCCATAGCCTTGAAAGCTAATAACAAATTGAGTAAAATCATTGCTCAAGAAGCTAAAATGTAGATTTTTGGGATAGATAGAAGCACCAGAAGTTTATCAAGCCTTAATAAGCTCTTGAATGCCACAAAGTATTCTAAGTCTTGATAAATTCTAAAAAGCTCTAAGAAGAACCAAGAGAGGACAACTTCTTAATAATTTCATTAATGTGAATCCCAAAGGATTAGCCTTGAAAACCTATAGAAAACTAAGTAATGTGAACCCTCCAAATATCGTAACCTTGCAACCCTACAATGAATTAAGTAAAATCTTCACCCAGAAAGCTAAAATGCAAAATTGTGGGATAGATAGGAACGCCAAAAGGTTTCTCAAACCTTGATAAGCTCTTGGAACGTCGTAAGGTTTTCTAAGCCTTGATAAGCTCGGAAAAAGTTCTATTGGACTTAACAACTCATTTGACATCTCTAACTACAGCTAACAATTACAAATATGAAGAATAGAACCTGACATTTGAAAGCATGTTGTAGAAATCTTCAAGAGCTCGAACCTGGAGAAATGGTAATATCCTTAGATAAGCATAAAAGATATTGTACACACACAAAACACAAAAATGCAACACAAGATTTATATACATTTTCATTACAAATACTATCATATTATGATTACAATAATACTATTGCTACAATTTACATAAAGGAAGCAAATAAAAATAAGGGTGAGATGTTACAAAAGCACCTTAGATTAGATCATTTGTGTTGTTCCTACCTTAGATTAGAAACATTATCATTTAGTTCATTAACTTTGTAAAAAAGATCAATTAAACAAATTCTATTATTTTAATAATTTTTCATTTAAAATATGATGAAAATATTGAGAGATGGTAGAGAGAAACTGAATTCTTGTTTTATTTTATCTGATTAATTCAAATGTATATACAGCACTATAAATAGAACTAAAAGGTAAACAAATTCCCACTAATTTAGGATAATACAGTTGGTATCAACTAAATTCCAGTTTGTTCTACACTAATTCACAACCTGTACAACACTATAACCTAATATTCTCAGAAAATTTACACTCTCCCTCAAGTTGGGTAATAGATATTAATCATTCACAACTTACAACTTAGTTCTTCGAAATTTGTTCGAGGTAATGCTTTGGTAAGGATATCTGCAATTTGATGATGAGTAGATGTATATAATAGGTCCACAATTTTTCCATCTAACTTCTCTTTAATGAAATGACAATCAATTTCTACATGTTTGGTTCGGTCATGATAAACTGAGTTTTTTGCAATTCTTATTGCAGCTTGATTATCACAATGCATGTTGATAGGTTCAGGAGTTGTGAAGTCTAATTCATTGAGTAGTCTTCTTAACCACATTCCTTCACAAATCTCATGGGTCATAGCTCTAAATTCAGCTTCTGCACTACTTCGAGCGACTACTGACTGTTTCTTACTTTACCAAGTTACAAGATTTCCCCATACGAAGGTACAATACCCAGTGGTAGATCTACGATTCATTATAGAGCCTGCCCAGTCAGCATCTCCAAAGACTTCAATTTTCTGGTGGGATTCTTACTGAAGTATAATCATTTTCCTGGTGTCATCTTGAGATACCTGAGTATACAATAGACCGCCTCCATGTGTTCTTCAGTAGGACTGTTCATAAATTGACTTACAACACTTACTGAAAAACCAATATCTGGTCTAGTGTGGGATAGTTTTCCCACTAATCTTTGGTAACGGCCTTTGTCCACAAGTGTACTATTTTCTTTGATTTTGAGTTTTACTGTAGAGTCCATCGGAGTTTCTACTGGTTTACACCCGATCATTCCAGTTTTCTTGAGAAGATCAAGTACATATTTCCTTTGAGATATAGATATGCCTCTTTTTGTTCGTGCTATTTCCATTCCTAGGAAATATTTGAGATTGCCCAGGTCTTTGATCTCAAATTCCTTGGCAAGGAATTCCTTGAGTTTATTCATCTCAATTGTAGAATTACCTGTTAGAACAATATCATCTACGTACACAATTAGGACAACTATTTTGTCATTGGAGAAGTTTTTGACGAATAGTGTGTGATCTGATTGGCATTGATTGTACCCATATCTCTTCAGAACTTTAGAGAACCTATCGAACCAGGCATGTGGAGACTGTTTCAATCCATATAAGGATTTCTTAAGTTTGCAAACTCTATTGGTTGGAACAGGAGATTCAATTCCAGTAGGAATGTCCATGTAGACTTCTTCTTCGAGATCACCATTGAGAAATGCATTCTTGACATCTAATTGGTAGGGAGGCCAATCCAAGTTAGATGTTAGGGGAAGAAGAACACGAATAGTGTTGAGCTTTGCTACAGGTGCAAAAGTCTCTTGATAGTCAATCCTATATGTCTGAGTGAATCCCTTAGCCACAAGACGAGCTTTGAATCTTTCTACACTGCCGTCTGCTTTGTGTTTGATTGTAAAGATCCATTTACACCCAACAACTTGTTTTTCCGGTGGTAGTTCTGTGATCTCCCAAGTCTTGTTTTTCTCCAAGGCACTGAGTTCTTCAAGAATAATTGTCTTCCATTCAGGTACCTGAAAGACTTCATGAACAGAATTTGGAACCTGTATCTGATCAAGGTTGTTGATAAATGCTTTATAACCTAGTGAGAGATTTTTATAGGAAACAAAGTTGTAGATGGGGTGGTTTGTGCAAGATCTTACATATTTCCTTATAGCAATTAGCAAATTCAAATCATTAGGAGGTAACTCAATAATAGGAGATTCAGTGATGTTACCTTGTGAATTGTTGAAGTGATCTATACTCGGGTTAGACTCTTGGACTGGCTCAAGATATGCTTGGTTCTCTGTTCCCTCTTGAGTTCTTCTCCTCCTAAAGTAGACAAAAAGATCATTGTTTGGGACATGAAAGTTTGGATCTGTTGGTAGAGGAGTTGAGGGTTCATTGGGATTATTAGGAGCATTTGTTTGAGATACTGATTCACTTTCTGAAATTTGCGGGATATGATTTGAGACAGAATTTATGGAAGACTGAGTGATAATGTTATTCCAAAGCTGGTATTCATTGCCTATGTTTTCCTCCTGAATAACAGGTTTGGAATAGTATGGATTTTGTTCAAAGAATGTGACATCCATTGTATTGTAAAATCGCTTTGTGATAGGAGAGAAGCATTTGTAACCTTTTTGGTTTGATGAATACCCTAAGAATATGCATTTGATAGCTCTGGGATCAAGTTTATCTCTATGATGTACATGGACATAAGCAGAACATCCAAATATTTTAAAAGGAATGTTGGACACGATTCTCGTGTGTGGTTATGACTCAAGAAGAGTACTGATGGGTGTTTTGAAAGTTAGGACACGAGAGGGCATCCTATTGATAAGATAGGTAGCCGTAAGGATAGCTTCCCCCCAAAAATGTTTAGGGACATGAGTTGTGAACATGAGAGATCTAGCTACCTCGAGAAGATGCCTATTTTTCCTTTCAACCACCCTATTTTGTTGAGGTGTGTCAACACAGGAGTTTAGATGGACAATCCCATGACTTGATAGATAATCACTGAGAATTGATGCGAAGTATTTCCTAGCATTGTCAGTTTTCAATACTTGGATCTTTGTTTGAAATTGAGTTTGAATCATGGTATTAAAATTTTTAAATATCTGACATGCTTCAGATTTTTCTTTCATAAGAAATAACCAAGTGGTTCGAATATGATCATCTACAAATGAAATGAACCATCGTGTCTCTGTTATGTTTTTGATTTGAGAAGGTCCCCAAATATCAGAGTGAATTAGAGAGAAAGGATGTGATTTTTTATGTAGAAGAGTAAGATATGAATTTCTAACATGTTTTGAGAATTCACCTACTTCACATTTAAGATCCTTTGAATTTTTATTTTTGAATAATGAAGGGAAAAGTTTTTCCAAATATAGGAAATTAGGATGATCAAGACGATACTGTTTCAACATGATTTCACTATTGTTATTGGAATTAAAATTTAATAAAGCTTTATTTTGATACTGAACCTCAGACACAGCTTGAAGGACTTATCTTCACTATTGTTATTGGAATTAAAATTTAATAAAGCTTTATTTTGATACTGAACCTCAGACACAGCTTGAAGGACTTATCTTTCTGGAAGGTCTTCACTGTTGAGAAGATAGAGTCCCAAGCACTCTTTAGCACTGCCAATCGTTTTCCCCGAATCCAAGTCCTAAAATTCACAAAAATTATGAACGAATTTTGCCACACAATTTTTATCACGGGTGAGTTTAGTAATTGATAAGAGATTACAATCAAGGGTTGGAACAAGAAAGACAGAATCAAGAATAAAAGAATTTGAAATTTTTGCCGAACCAATCCATGTTACTTTGGATATTGATCAATTGACAATTCTGACAGTGTATCCTTCTTGAAAAGTTTTAAGATTTACAAGAAGAGACGCATCACCCGTCATGTGATCTGAAGCACCTGAATCTATAATTCATTGTCTCTTAACCTGTTTCACACTAAAACATTGGTGGTGTTACCTGATTGAGCAACAGTGGTAGATTGGGACCATTGAAGATAATTATGCCCATTTAATTTGTGACCGGTGATGGGCAAAATATTATTTTCGGTGGAACCTCCATTGTAACCGATCATGACAGGTTTTTTTGTGGTCATTGATGCTTGGATTGTCATAAAAATGATGTTATTTCAATCTGGGCAGATTGGGTCTATTGGGCTAAAACTGGGCAAATTGGGTCTATTGGGTTAAAACCGGGCAGATTTGGTCTATTGGGCTGATTTGGTTACAAAATCTCGATGCTGAAACAGAATGCAGAGATGAACCAGATGGCAACGACGATGAACGGAGATGAACGGCGATGCACAACTGAAACAAAGAACCACCAGGATTGATGCCGGAGAACAGCGACTGAGCAATTGGATTTCAGAAAATCTTCCTTGGACAGAATTGGTGAGAAAAAAAATAGATTTCAGAAATGCTCTTATACCATGAAGAAAATATTGAGAGATGGTGGAAAGAAACTGAATTCTTGTTTTATTTTCTCTGATTAATTCAAATGTATATACAGCACTATAAATAGGACTAAAAGGTAGACAAATTCCCACTAATTTAGGAATAACACAGCTGGTATCAACAACTAAATTTCAGCTTATTCTACACTAATTCACAACCTGTACAACACTATTACAGCCTAATATTCTCAGAAAATCTACAAAATACTATTATTTTCTATCATAAAATTAAAACGCTATTAAAATACAAGCATTTAATCACATAACAAAAATATAATATAATTTATCTTTATTGGTCCTTTTTACAAAGTTAAAGAATAAAATGACACCATTTCTAATCTAAAGGATTAAACAACACAGGACCTAATATAATGAAATTCTGTGCCATTTTCTCTAAAAGTAATACTAAAAATCAAACCATAATTACTACCTCCTGTGCTGCTTTAGTGTCTTTAATCATATTCATAACATTTGGGGCCTCCAAAACTTCTTTCAAACTATGCCTGAGTAACACATTTTGAAGTAAAGAAATCTTGTTAATCTTGAGAAGGATTAGATAAATGATTAAGTATCTCGGCTTCCATTCCAAGATTTGTGAGTAAGATAACAAATAAATATCACCATACTTGTAACCTGAGGTTGTATGAACAAGAATTATGCGCGACTTATTCTCAATAATAGTTCTTATCTGTTTTCTTTCTGCCTCTAACAGCAAGTGACGATGAAATTGATCCTGAAACACAGTGAAAAATAATTCACACCCATAATCCAAATCTAATTCAAAAAGTAATATTATAAGAATATTATATTTTTAAGTTTAAATTTAGAATTTTATCTTAGACTTAAGGAGGAAAACGAGAAATCATAAGATTTATTACATACCTTCGAAAAACCTGGGCTAGCAATGACAGCACATCGCACTACATTGAAATCAACATGCTTCAAAAAAGCCTAAAAGTCACAGCCATAACTGTCAGAAAATATGAAAACTCTCTGGCAATGCTATTTAAAAAAATATAGAGGAATACTTATGAAACTATAGTCCAAAAAACAATACCTGTAACACATTCTCAAAGAATTTCTTCAAAGCCTGTAAAAAAACACATCAGTGAAGTCTTAGTTTCAAAATTCTTTACCATTGCGTATTGTGGCATGGACAGTTTGACAATAACTTGAGTCAAGGGGGAAGTGAAAAAGAAAAGAAGTATAACTTACAGATTCATAACCAGCAATTGCAGGGCCGTGTTTTCGGGGAATTGAAGTTTCTATACGTGAACGTGTAATCGTCATACTATAATTAACAGAGTTTTAGCCCAACAGGATGTAATAGATGCAAGAAAAGAATAAGTATTGAGACCACTACCAACCAATGCAACTAATAACCACAAATTGTTACTTTACTTGGTTGCAGGTATCAATGTGCAGCATATAATTATGCAAACTTAAAAGTGAGACATGCCTACAAATGATACCTTTTACCAATTAGAAGAATATGTGCCAATCCTTCTTGCATTAAAATCACAGCTAGGTCAGCACTGGCAGCGGGATCTGAAAATGTATATATATATAGAGAAGATAGATCATAAGCTAAATAGCTCACTCTACTTTTCAGACTTGATAGTAGCAATAAAATATATATACTATCCATTAAGAATCAACGTACCAGATGCCTGTTGCAATACATCTAATGCAAATGAATCCCAAAAAACCTAGAACACAGTAAATAACACGTCAAAAGACATTAATGAAAAGGATTTATCTCGAGAACTACATTTGACCATAAAGAAATAACACTAACATCATATCACATTGGCATTGAAGTTAGTAAAAAAAATTATTTTTTTTGGTGGTACAAAACAGAAGCTTCACTAGTAATACCAAAACCAGAACCCATACAAGTGTCTTACAGAACAAGATTAAGACCCAAACAGCCATACCAAATTGAGTATAAAAAACTACACATACATAACCCAAGTAGCTATGGACTAACAACACAAAAGGAGAACAACCTAAACAAGAAATAAGCTCAACTTAATTATCCAGCTATAAAACTTTGAAAAGCTGCAACTCCAAGTTGATCACCTAACAGCTAGAAAAAACAAGACACAACTAAACAAGAAACAGGAGTCAACTCATACAAAATTCTAGACAGATAACCTGTGCTGACAGACAAACAAAATAATCTAAACAAAGCAATCCTAAACCATACCAGAGCACCAAAAAACAAACCAACAGACAACATACCACACCAACCATGACCCTGAGGGCATCAACAAAGATCACATCCCCAAACAACGTAGAATCATCATTAAGAAGGCCACCCTACATGGTTTGAGATGCAGAAAAAGCCTTCAACTCCTTCCTCGAGCACTTACTACCATGAGACTTACCCTACCTTACCCTGCAATAGGAAGCCTTCACACTGAAGTTACTCTCCCTCCTGCACAAGCAAGAACCAAGTCACCCTGCACATCCACAACACTACCAAAACTACCACCACCCAAATTCTCCTTCCCATGCTTCAAAGTATCGCCACCCAGAATACCAGCATACCACAGTGACCACCACCAGCTTGCAACCCCAATCCCATCGCTTCTCAAACCAACCTTCCTCAAAGGACTCCCTTGACTAGAATTGTAGCCAATCACTCCCATACTAGCATTACCCTTAGAAAACTCCCCCGTAGGCTTGGCGACATGAACCTCTCTCACCCCTTTAGTACCCTTAACAGCTTATGGCACACGCATGGCCATATCAGAGCACAAGCACTCATAAAACCTGGTATAATTATTTTACTATAGCCGTGATTATTTGTCAGGAGTTTATCTCTATATTGTTTGCCTATTTGGGTTGAGTCCTTAAGAAGTCAGTAGCTCCTTAACCTGATTATGTATCACGTCTTGGACTATTTCTTTGTAGTAATGCTTAATTAGATTGTGTGTTAGTATAATCTACTTTTTTATCTGCATGCGAGTTTGGTGTGAGTCTCTAAGAAGTTTGTATCTCCTTACCATAGAAGTGTACCAGGTGTTGAACTCTTTATTAGGTTTTCTATATATGTTTGATTGCATGCTGTGAAAATACAATCATTATTTATCGAATATGTTCTCACATATAAGATCTTGAAATGATTGGAAATCCTTTTAGCTTTTCGGTATGCATGTTTGTACAAAAGCTGTTTATTGTTTGCCATGTATGCATATTGCTAGTTTGGACAAGAGCCTATGAGACACATCGTCACTAGTGTGTATTCTGCATATTGTTGTTTTTGTATCCACTAGTTGTTTTTGTGTGTTGAATTGAGCATATTGTTTTGTACTTTCGTTGTGTTAATTGTTTAATTCACGTTGTGAGGCCTGCTTGACTGAATTGATATAGAACTCACGAAAAGATTCCATAGGTTGGCATTCTCGCATCTAGGTCCCGATTACCTATTTGAGTCGGAAAAACAATTGACCTTTGTGTAATTGTTCTTACGTATAAAAATCTCTGATACCAATAATAAAGAGTTCAATGGTAGATTTGTACCAATAATAATACTTGAGTGCTATTTTTTGTCACTCAATAAAATTGGATATATTTGGATATAGTTCGATGACATATTTATTAATTTATCCTTCAATTAAAGAAACAAGATAACAATAAATTAAAATTATTAAAAATTATGCAATAATAAAACTAAGCATAAGTATAAAATCTATATATGATATAATAGACCTAACATGTAAAGTAATTTATATAATTTGTTGTGTCCCCGTACCCGTGTTAGAAAATTGAACACTTATTTTACGTATCCTGTGACCTAAAATTTAACAAACTGACGAATCTGATCTCTGGACACACACTCGTGTCTAACATTTCTTAGTTGGCAACAAACACACAGATCGAGAGGTGGAGGCAAATAGTGATCGACGAGGGGGTTCACAAGGTTTTCATGTTCGCAAGGCAAGTATCTTTTGTTGTAGTTAGCATGTTGAGTTATATAAATATGAACCAAAAAAGAGAAAGGGCATAAAATAATTGATAAGGTATAATCTTGTAAAAACTCAGTATCAACAAGGTCCCAGCTTGGTATAAGGTATTTTGTCCAAAACTCACCTACCAAGAAAACACCATAAGATTGAAAACTTTGGTCATCTCAAGTCATTGATTTATTTGTATATAATTTATGAAACTACAGATAATGACAAGATAACAAGATGAACAAAGGACAAGGTTAGATTTTTTTAATAATAAAAAACACAAAGCCTTACTCCCAACTTTTGTTTGCATACAATCCAATTTCTAATTTTACAAATTCAATAAGCATGATGGACATCACACAATAAAATATTCACAAGAGTCACATGGACAAGATAGCAAGTAGACAATCTTGTAAGTTTGGACGAATTAACATAGAAGCTTACCTTTCTCAGAACAAAAGGCCGTTGCAGCTCAAGTTCTAAAGTATGAAATGCTCCTATCTGAAATGGACACTTATAAATTAGATGCAGCACCAAATCAGGTCATGAGTTTAGTATGAAGTTCCTTGTCACGCAACAATTACCTTCACATGCTCATTCTCCAGGATGTTTTTTCCACGTATACGCAAGACAGAACCTACTTTGTCATAATCTGCAACCTAAGTAATATACCAGAGTCAAAAGTATCTAGAAGCAAAGCAACAACTATGGAAATGGTGAATGTGCTTAACAACTGAAACAAAAAACCCTTATTAAGTTATTATATATAACTTCCATTACAATATCCTTAATCCTATACCGTAATTGACAAGAAAAATTGCCAAAACTGTCGGATTTGAACTGTGAAGGGAGCAAGAGAAGCACTGACAGACACAGCATTAAAAACATGATTTCATGGCAATCAAAGTAAGATTTTCGATACCTCTTCAACTTTAATTTCCAACTTCAGCTTAACACGCTCGGCATCTCTTCCACCAGAAGCTGCTTCTCTAAGAACTTTCCTGTAAAAAAAATGCACAAACTACAACCACTAAAATCCCACTTTAATGTGTAACAAAAGCATGTCATAAATTTGTAAGAGAAAACCTATACATCGGGATGGGTAGTACGTATAGCATAAGAATTGCAACCTAAAGGCTAAATCCACAGGAACATGGTCAATCACATCAATACTTCAGACTCTCAACCTGTTTATTTGTTCCTGTCACATGTTTTCTGATAACAATTTTTTTTAAAGTTCCAAGAAATTTTTCAGCAACAACTTAGAAAGAAACTTAGGCAGAACTAATTCAAATATCAGAGCGATTATCTTCAGAAGGACAATATCTTCCCAGAAAAAAAGTCTCAATTTTTACTAAATACCTTCTACAAAATTCAGATTGCATAACGTTTATATGTACAGGTAAAAAGGTCACAATAAAATGATAAAAACTGTACAGTAACAATTCAAATCAAAATTACCTTACAGTGACAGCCATAACAGTATCTCCGGGAGCTATCAAGTTATAGGCATACCACAAATCATCCGAATCAACTGGTACCATCTGATGCACCACCAAAATAAATAAAAATTACAGTGGAAAATTCGGATTCACGCCTGTTGATTTCACGGGTAAACTAAGTACCTTGACGCTACCGGGTCCATCTGGTACAAAGTCTTTCCGAACGATCCTCATGGTTCACTAGCAAACCTCTGCAAAATTCGTTACGCTATAAGGGGAGTTGGTGTTATTTTGTATTTTGGTTTGTTCGAGAGGAATCTTAAAGCAGTAAACGAACGAATACTAGATGTCGTTTACTCATTCTATCTCACAAAAAACAAAATACACAAAATATTAACCTATTTTATTATTTATATTTTATTTTAAATTTTAAAATGTAATTAAATAAAGAGTCAGGAGCATCTATAATCTTTCGTTAGAAAAAGATTTTTTTATAGTAATGAATTGACTTACACTCTTAAAATATTAAAATAATTAATATTTTATCTTTTATTTATTTATATGTAATAAGAATATTTTTAACAAACATTAGTTATAATTAATAAATTCATCTAAAAAAAGCACTAATACATTATTGATTAAAAGTATTCTCCCATCACTACTACAATAAGGGGTATAAAAGTCGGTTTTTAACCGACTTTAAACAAATTTAAAGTCGATTGTATGAACCGACTTTAAATTCAGAGACTTAAATTGTAAAGTCGGTTCATGCTGTGAACCGACTCTACCTGTAAAGTCGGTTCATGGCGTGAACCGACTCTACGTGTAGCGTCGGTTCATGGCGTGAACCGACTCTACCTGTAGCGTCGGTTCATGGCGTGAACCGACTCTACATTTTATTTGTATTAATTTTTAATTTTCTTTTTCGTATAATAGTATATATAAATAACATAAAAACACTAAAATATAAATAATAATACTGAATAATTAACAATATAAATATATTTAATGACTTAATAATTAAATTTATTACAAAATCAAATAATGCATATAAATAACTTCAATTACAAATAAAATAATGTCGTCAAATTATGCCATCGAGTAAGCTTGGTTGGCGTAGAATCTTGATTGGCCTTCACAAGCATTATGGGAAAAAAAGGCTGATCCATAACAAATATTCTCCTACATACATGAGCACGTAAAACATACATCAAAAAAGTAGTATAAACTTCATACGTACGAATGAAGAAATTAAATCATTATTGAGATTAGCACGTACAACGACATTCGATGAACTCATATTAGCATTATTAATCATTTGTCTATATATGAAGTTATCTAGAATCTCTACTACTATTTTTTAATGCTATATATAATGAACTCTAAATATGAAATCAATTGCATGTAACTTCGATTTCTTGGGTAAGCTTGTGTGAGTTTTGGTGCCCTTAAACATATGGAACACGTTCATATGCACCAAAACTCATACAAACCAAGAAACAAATCGGACCGACATACGTACACCTGATTTGTACATTTAGAACTCATTATATATCATTAAAAATACTAGCAGAGATTCTAGATAAATTCATATTTATAAACAATGCATTCCCCTAAATACATGAGCATATATATGATTAATCATCATCAACCAAGTGATTTCAGACACAAGAATAGATATAGAAGGCCAAATCATTAAAAAATTTACTGTTATGTTGTCATATGCTATTCAAGATCATCAGAATCTTCTTCTGATTCTTCTTGCGATGATATAATTTGAACCATGTGTTCTGCCCATTCCTCTCGTAAATCATCAAAAATTTGCTGGTCGTAACCCGTCTTGTTCCAACCGAAGAACTACATGTATTCAAAATCAAAATAAGAATATGATTTCATTAATTTACAAAAACAAACTCAAATATGTTAAAACTTGTATGTATATGGGTAAAATATATTACCACATCATCAATTGGAATTTTGATATTTGTGATGATTTCACTCATAAACTTCATGACATAATAACCACACATGACTCCATTATTTTGTTGTGGAACCTACAAAAAAAAGTGCATGTATACATGAATTTTCATATTCGAACATCCTTATTATTTAATTGTAAAATTAATAAAATTATTAATATTGAATTGTACATACCATAACTTTTGTCCATATAAGCTTATGAGATTTTTTAAGGACAATGCCCCTAGACTTGTTTCATAACTTCCATGCCCTGTCAAGATATAAAACGATTAGTTTTTATTAAATATTACAAAAAATAATAGAAAAAACTAATATGTAACTAAATATAACTCTTACATTTCAACAACTGCTTTTGTATCTTTACTTAGTTCTATGGAAGCTGAGTCACAGTACCAAGCATGATTATTGAACATATCAATGATTACCAACATCCAATGATCTTGGCCTTGTTCAAACCTTAATGGCCAAGGGATTATCAACTTTTGATTTCTGCTAAGCGTTAATGCTCTATCACATAATTGTTTAGCTCTGATGCTAACATCCTTCTCTTGATATTGATTAACATATGAAGAATCATAGAACATTGCTAAATGTGATGAGTGATTATGTTGAAGTCGATAATAGCAAGCCCTATATATGTATATATATAATTAGATAATATAAATATAATGTTCTGCATAAATAAAAGAAAACTAACTAGATTGAGGACTCACCTTGTCCACACTTGAATTATACTTAAATCGATCATTTGATATTCAAATATTTGCAACAAGCACTCGATCGATATATAAGTTTGGCCGATGTCTACACCAGAAATTTCAATAGGAAGTGGCACAGTCCATCCATCATTTATGCTAGATGCCCTCCCAACAATAGTCATCAAACTGCCAAGATTTCTACTGAATTGTAACGCATAAGTATGACTATACTTTTTCCAAGGCTTCTTCTTGAATGACTTGGTGCACGAGGATTGACCACTAGTCATAGATTTAGCACGAGATACTTGCTTGGTATCTCTTAAATGTGATGCATTTAAGAGTTCTGGTATAAGAGACTACCAAAAAAGTATCATATATGTATTTTTAGTAACAATATAAGATCACATTAAATAATAGTAGTAAACAAGTGTTATTTTTTAAGTTAAAAAATAGTACCATGTCAAAATTTAGAACAACTTGAATCGACGGCCAAGCCACATACTGTCCAACCGCCTCTTGGACTGTGGTAGCATCAGAAGGCACAGGTAGTGGACAATCATGAAACAATGATTGATCAATTACTATTCGCCAATGATTAGGCAAATATTGATTATGAATCATCCGATCATCACTCAATTGTTGTACCGTTCCAATAGCAACATAGTCCGTTGACGAAGGATGTTTCAACAAACATTTCATATTCTGTAAAAAATTTAAGTGTTATATATAAAAAATAAAACATATAATAAGAATTTAAAAATTAAAATCTTACCACATATGATTCATCAAATAGAGGAGGACTCTCATATGGGGTAGCTATTGGATGTACATTCTCACCAATATGTTCATCTTGGCTTGATTTATGGTAAGAACGTACAGATTGCATTGGAGAAAATGAACCACTACTTGATTGCATGTGCATTCCTGACATATAATGAGGACCAATAGGATGGCTATATCCCATACTGGATGTAGTTTGAGCACAATGAGATTGGGTGGATGGCATGCCTGGCATGGATGGTGGCATGCCTGGCATGGATGGTGGCATGCTTGGCATGGATTGTGGCATGCCTGGAATGGAAGGTGGTATGCCTGGCATGGATGGTTGCATGCTTGGCCAATATGGCATGCCCTGGTTGTAGCATGATGCCATGGCTGACAATTGTTGTGATTGATGTTCTTTTAGAGTGGCAATCTCACTCATCACGGAGGCCTTAAAGGAGTTGAATTCTTCTTCAATTTTAGTGTATTTCTCCTTACTTACCGTCTGAGGCTTATGTTTTGGAATTTTAAAATACTCCAAAGCACCATCATATTGGCTACCTCCCCTAACACGACCAGGATGATCGCGTCCGATTGCATGATATAAAGCATCTCTCCCAGGCTCTTCGATTATTTCACCCCTGTATAGTTTTTCTTGAACAACTCTCTACAAATAATAAAGCACACAAACATATCATTCATTATTACATCAATTATTAAGTATCAGTCAGACTTTTTATCAAACGAAATTACTAACCAACTTATTTAATTGTTCTTCTCCTCGTTGACTCATCGGTCTTGCATTCTTCGTTTTGGGAGTCTTTGTTTCTATGTACAATTCCATTCGGGTAACAGGTCTACCCAATTCAGCTTCCTACATAAATTAGGAAAATTTTATTAACAATGACATGAAATTAAATTGAGAAAAATTAATATAAAAAAATTTATAAAATTAAGACAAATTAATAATACCATTCGAAATCTAACTTCAGGATTTGAAGACCTCCCAGTACGGTTAGGAAGAATGTTATGCATTTGGACATTCTGGTGATCTTCTCTAATAATTTGAAATTCTTCTGAACGTCTATAATCTACAAAGTCTTTCCAAACTTGAGGTGTAATCCAGGGGTGTCCTTCAGGGATTTTGTATATCACATTCTCATCAAGTGTTTCCAAATATGGAAACACATAATTTTTCGCCAATCTAGAAGTCTTGTATTCCTTCCACGCCTTATTTGCAATCTTATAACACTTGCCCTGCCAATTGTCATCGACTTTGTAACGATTCTGTAAAAACACAGTACAAAAGATTAGATACAATCAATATATAATATATATATATATTGATTATAAAATATAAGAGACTTACATAAATGGTTATCCATATTTTAAACTTTTCTGCATCGGCAACCTCAGACCAATGATTTATATTGATTGGTATACTGGACTTTGCCAGTCGACCAATAGAAGATTTCAATTGTTGACCATTCTCCCCTAGTGGATTACCAATAGCATCAAATTTAACGGGTATTCTATCATCTGGGTTAAGTGGAGCATCAGGTATATTCGCCCAACCCCTTCTTTTCAAATACCCCAATGGATCATTTGGATCTACAAGCTGAATATCCATGAAATATCTGCAAAAGTGGAGAAATATAAATTAATTGACAATTTTAGGAACACACATATATACAAGAGTTATTACAACAATATAGAACATACATTATGTTTAATTAGGTTGTTGATCGTATACATATATTCCTTCACAATCACTACAAGTCCATGTCGAAGAATCATCATCATCAATTAGATCATCACGTACATTAGGCAATTTATTTGAGAAATTACTAATATTGGTTAATGTATCAAGCATAGAGTCATCATCTTCTACAACATCACAATGGTAAAACTCCTTTTGTGGAGGCGTTAACACAACAGACCATATTGGATCAATTTGATCGCTCACATAAAATACTTGCTTTGCATGAAGTGCTAACGTGAAAGGATCATCTGTGTGACTTATCCTGGATAAATTTACAAGAGTAAATCCAAAATCATCTATTTTATATCCAACATTGATAACATCTTCGACCCAATCACACAAGAATACTGTCTCATGGAAGACCTCATAATCCAATTCCCAAATCTCTTGTATTATACCATAATATGTTCTATCAGAAAGGACAGGATTAGCATCTTTTGAACTGGCAAATTGCATAGTTTGTGCAACCATCTGCACCCCACTATTTTGATTTACTCGGACTTTGTCCCTAGCTTGAGTCGTAAACCTCGATCCATTTATTGTGAAACTATGAAATGATTTGACATCGAATTTTGGGCCATGTGCAAGCCATTGTAAACTTTCTGATATTTTATGATTGGGTTTCTTGAGTTCACCTTGAATCTATGTATACAAAAACACAAAATGTGTTTAGAGCAAAGTTTTAAAACATTGAATATATATAGGAGGATACATGCATGATTTTTTGTTTGTGACACTTACGTGGTTGCGAAACCAATTAATAAGCTCTCGCTTATGTTCATCATACAACCATTTTTCTCCTCCTTTTTTTTTATAACGAGGATCGATCTTCAATAAGTTTAAATGCATCCTGTAACGTTATTAAATATATATTAAGTTATATATCATCATTAATAGTTAAATAAAAGATGAAACAATGAACATCACTTACTCTATGTACGGTTGTGCCTCGTTATTATTTACCAAAATGATTCGGTGTGCTTTTTCCCATCGAGTGCGATCAATAAATAATTTCTTACTTCCACCAAGCATAGGGTTACCTACTTGGATCATGTGACGTTCTAAGAATAACTTGTGCGTAGGATTCCCAATTTCAGTGCAACCACTAAAGTATTCAGAACAAAACTCAATGGCCTCTTCAGCAATGTAGCATTCCACCATGCATCCTTCAGGTCTATATCTATTATTTACATATCCTTTAAGGACTTGCATATATCTCTCAAAAGGATACATCCACCTTAAGTAAGTAGGACCACATAATTGAACCTCTCGAACTAAATGAACACATAAATGAATCATTATATCGAAGAAAGAAGGAGGAAAATATTTTTCAATTAGACACAAAGTTTCTACAATTTCTTTCTGTAAAGAATTTAACTCGCCAATTGATATAGATTTCTTGCATATGGTATTGAAGAATGAACATAGCCGAATTATTGATATTCGAACATGTTTTGGAAGAATTGATCTAATAGCAACTGGTAATAACTGTTGCATTAAGATATGACAGTCATGTGATTTCAATCCATACAGTCTCTTATCGGTGATAGACACAAAATTTCTTAAGTTGGATGAGTAACCATCAGGAACTTTCACACCTTCCAAACATTTACAAAACACATCCTTCTCTTTTGTTGACATTGTATATGATGCTGGTGGCAAGTATGTTCGATTCTTATCATTTTCCACCCTTGGTTCCAATTCAGGTCGTATGCCTAGTTTCTTTAAATCCAATCTTGCTTTAATGCCATCCTTTGTTTTTCCAGGTATATTAAGTAAAGTGCCAATCAAGCTTTCACATACATTCTTCTCAATGTGCATGACATCTAAGATGTGACGAATGTGTAGGTCTTTCCAATAAGGCAATTCCCAAAATATTGATTTTTTTTCCAACAACCATTCGGTTCAAAATCTTTTTCATTTTCACCAATTTCATTAGTTGACCTTCTTCGTTTCCCAGACTTGGTGAGTTTTTTTTTCATCTTTCCATATCGTTTGAATGTCATCCCATTCAATTGCCTTAATATCTCAATACCTCGCAAAGGTCGAGTTGCATGATCATGATCTTCTTCACCATCGAACGGTTTCTTTTGGTATCTAAACTTGTGTCCAGATGGCAAAAATCTCCTATGTTTTCTATAAGACATCTTTCGTCCGTGAACAAGATACTTTGCAGAAGTTCCATCACTACATATAGGACATCCCTTGTAACCTTTTGTTGCATGTCCTGATAAGTTTCCATAGGCAGGAAAATCATTAATTGTCCATAAAAGAACCCCCTTCAAGTTAAAGTATTCTTCTTTATATGCATCGTAAACATTTACACCATCATTCCACAACGTCTTTAAATCATCTATCAGAGGCTGCAAATATACATCAATATCAACACCAGGTTGTTTCGGTCCTGAGATCAATAATGTTAACATCATGAATTTTCTTTTCATACACAACCAGGGAGGAAGGTTGTATGTTACCATAATTACTGGCCAACAACTATATCTACTACTGAGGGAACTATGTGGATTAATTCCATCAGCAGCAATGGCAAGACGCAGATTGCGCGGATCAGATGAAAATTGAGGAGATAAATTATCTACTACTTTCCAATTTGGAGAATCACAAGGATGACGTAGCATCCCATCATCAGATCGATTATCTGAATGCCAAGTCAACATCTTTGATGTATATTTACTATTGAACAACCTTTGAAAGCGAGGGATCGGAGGAAAGTACCAAAGAACCTTTGCAGGCACGCCTTTCTTACGTGTTGTATCATTTGTACCATGCTTCCATCTCGATTCTTTACACATAGGACAATCATGTAATGTCTCATATTCTTTTCTATAAAGAATGCAATCATTAGGACAAGCGTGAATCTTATGATATTCCATGCCAAATCGACTAAGAGATTTCTTCACTTCATACATTGAAGATGGCAATTCAATACCCTCAGGAAACATATCGACTAGTAGAGTTAGTAATTCTGTGAATCCCTTGTCAGAAAAACCATGTTTTGCCTTGACATTGTACAAATGAACCAATCCTGACATCTTAGTGTATTTTTTGCATTTTGGATACAACGGTTTTTCGGCATCTTCTATAAGTTTATTAAAGGTTTCGGGATCATCCCCGCGTAATTCATCTTCAACACCACGAAACATATTTTCTGTCTGTACATTATGATATGATGTATGTAATCCACCCACATTCTTATTATACTTTTCTCCATGAGTATTATCAATATTTTCTCCATGATAATACCAACATTTATAGCTCAATAGAATACCATTACGGATAAGGTGATACTTAACCTCATCAAATTCATGAAATCGCTCATTTTTACATTTAACGCATGGGCATCGAATCATACTACTTCCAGTATTACTAGTTCTACAAGCAAATTCCATGAAACTTTCAACTCCAGAAATATAGTCTTGCTCAATTCTACACTTTGACATCCAAGATTTGTCCATTTTCTATTAATGACATTAATTAAACATATTACTTAATTATGTATTATTATATATAAATTTCCTAATTATTAGAATATATATCAAAACATACATAATGCAAAATAGTTATCATTTTAATCATTTTACAAAACCATTTATATACAAATTAAAAAATAAGCAGTTCATGTTTCATGAATATATATATAAAAACCAATCACGCGGTTGATTCTAATTTCTAAGCATGTTACTATATCATAATTACAAAGTAATATTAATTATACGTATAAATTTATCCACGCAAACCCACAAAACATTTCACATATTATTGAATACATACAAGTAATAATTCAAACATTATTATTACAAGCAAACAAAAAAACATAACTAAATCAAAAATTTATACAAAAATACGTTGTTTGATTAACGAAATACATTTACACGCTGATAAATTAGCACAAATTAAACGCTGTTCACTTTATTTCGACTATAAAAAAGTCACTTGGTAATATTAATAATAATAGATCACAAACCCTTTTTGATTTATCCTACTTGTCACAAGCATATGTATTTTACAAATTATCACAACCTCTAGTTTTTAACTCATACTTATATAAGTTAAGATCAGCCTTGGATCATCCCATTTTATTAAAAATGAAATAAAGAATTAAGACATATTGCACGAAATATTGTGAGATTTTAAAATCTGCATGAAATATTGCACGAAATATTGCACGAAATATTGTAAGTTAAAATCTGCACGAAATATTGCACTCCAAATTAAGACAAAGAACATTCATATTTCGGGAATTAATCAATGGAATACCCATACGCAGATTTTAACATTTTGCTATTAAAAAAAGAAGAACTGACAGATAATATTGTGAGAAGAGAAAACTTACAAACGTCCGTTCAAATGGTGGTTGGAGGTGGCCGGAAATGTAGAACGAAGGTGGCGCACGGTTAAGATTGTGGGAGAAAAGTGACTCGAGTGAGGAAAGGAGAGGAAGAAGCAGATCGAAAACTGGAACTCTGCGTACTAAATGAGATGTTAGGGCATATATTAGGTGGATAGCGTCGGTTGTCCACGTCAACCGACGCTACGTTACGTGGATAGCGTCGGTTGTCCACGTCAACCGACGCTACGTTACGTGGATAGCGTCGGTTGTCCACGTCAACCGACGCTACGTTACGTGGATAGCGTCGGTTGTCCACGTCAACCGACGCTACGTTACGTGGATAGCGTCGGTTGTCCACGTCAACCGACGCTATCCACGTAACGTAGCGTCGGTTGACGTGGACAACCGACGCTATCCACGTAACGTAGCGTCGGTTGACGTGGACAACCGACTTTAAATTCATTCAAAGTCGGTTTTTAGAAAAAACCGACTTTAGACATCGACTTATATACCCCTTTTTGTAGTAGTGCATGCTTTTGCTTTTCATAAATCTCATGCAAGCATCCCAAGTAGCTTCTATGCGGTGTTCGGCCGAGGGGTTGAGCAAATAATGTGTTTGACGTAAGAAACCACTAGACGGTTAAGAATGTCATAGTTAGTTAACCAATCTCTTGATATTTTTATGTTTATATAAGGTTATATAAAGCCTCTATGGATTCAATAAAGAGATATTAGAATATTACACCAAATTAGCTCCTCTTTTCTTTGTGTTTTTCTTCTTCTTCAATCTCTTTAAATTCAACACTATCAATGGTATCAAAGCCGGTTCCAACCATGGAAAATCGCAACAAATCTGACTTCGAGTTCCTCAACGAGGTATTTGACACCTTAGCACGACATGAGTCCAGATTGGAGCTAGTGAGCGCTGCCTTACAAACGGTGCTGACCGAGCTACAAGCTCTTCACGCCTTCCATAACTCACTTGAACTCGTGCACCCAATTAGAGAAGCCTTAGTGCCGTTAACATTAACAAGGGCTACAACTGCCCCATTTCTCGTCACTATTCAGTCTCTCGAAGGTGACATGGTTACTGACAATGCACAAACCATTGCTTTGCCTCACATCATGAAGGCATCCATTCAACCTAACATTGTCAACTTCGTTCACTCCAAGTACAAATGACAACCATAAGCCATCAACAAGAAAGTCGATCACCAAACCTTCGTTGAGTCATAGGGTACCTGACGCATTGTTTCTCATATCCCTCGTGTTCCTGGTGGTGGTACTCACAGGGTTGGTCAGGGTGTTTTTGGAAACATATGACGTGGTGGTGGCATGTTTGCTCAAACTAAGATCTGGCGTTGATGGCATCGTAAGACTAATGTTAACCAAAAGTGATACGCCCGCGTATTAGCTATAGCTCCATAGTTGTTCTTCTCTACTTCCTTCACATTACAAAAGCTAAGTTGAAAGGGGTTTTTATGTGCTCATAAACGGATGATTGATAAACATTAACAACCAACTATTATTTAAAAATTTGTTGGGTAGCTCCACCTGACTTCTGACATTTCACCTGTTTAAAACTGCTATGGAGGTTTTCGGGGACTTGCTATGCAATAGAGACAGGATGCTTACGGAAAATACTCAAATGTTGCATTGTGGAATCAATCTTTCCCAACATATAGAGCTTCAACTGACTCATTTAGGGTTCAATCACCATCGTCCCCTATTTTTGTTCCTACGCCTGTAGAAAGAAGGAAACTTTCTTGTTGATTTTCTTATAAGTGGAGTTTCTGTTGCTATGTCTAAGACAACTGCTACCCTAATTGAACGTGCTAAACTTTTGATTCAAAATCAGGATGAGATGATAAAATATTGTAGGCTTTCTAAACCTTACAAAGGCATAAGTGATTGCTTCAAGAGAACAATCAAGGATCACTATAAGAGACTAGTAATTTTAAGAAAGACATAGATGGTTACTAGAAATGGGTTATTGGAAACTTGGGTTCTTGTGGTGATGTTGGTGTTTCTTCCCTTTTCTTTGTCTATTCCTTGGACTATGCTAGAACCCGCTTGGCTAATGATTCAAAGGCTGCAAGGAAAGGAGGAGAAAGAAAATTCAATGGTTTAGTTGATGTCTACAGAAAGACTCTAAAATTGATGGTATTGTTGGCCTTTACCGTGGATTAAACAATTCTTATGTTGGAATCTTTGTCTACCATGGTTTGTACTTTGGAATATATGATTCTCTTAAGCCTATACATCTTACCAAAAAATGAAGGGGCTTGGTGCTGAGATTGTAAATAACCTAATTCTTGATGGCGTTAAGTCTGTGACGCTACATGATGAGGGCACAGTAGAGCTCTAGGAATTGTCAAGTAACTTTGTTTTTACTAAGAATGATGTTGGTAAGAACAGATCTCTTACTTCTGTTCAAAAGATGCAAGAACTCAACAATGTTGTTGTGGTATAGACCATGACGAAAAAATTGACCAAGGAACAATTTTCTAATTTCATGGTTATTGTATTCACTGATATCAATTTTGAAAAAGCCATTGAATACAATGACTATTGTTACAACCATCAACCTTTAATTGCCTTCATTAAAACTGAAGTTAAAGGCCTTTTTGGATCCGTGCTTTGTGATTTTGGACCCAAGTTCGTAGTTGTTGATGTTGATAAAAACGATGCTCAAAAGCTTATATCTATTGCTGGTAACATCAATGAAAGTCTAGGAGATGGAAGCCTAGATGATGATATGATAAAGAAGAGTAACCTCAATAGAAAACTCTTATTCCGTGATCGGGACATTGGGTAGGCCAAATCAATAGTTGTTTCTTCATTTGTTACATCAATTAATCCTCATTTCAATATTAGAGCCCTGCAAAATCGAGTTGGCCCAGAGATTGAGCATGTCTTTGACGATGCTTTCTAGGAGAATTTAAGTGTTATTTTCAATACACTCGACAATGTTAATGTTAGGCTATATGTTGATTAGAAATGTCTATATTTTCGTAAACCACTTTTGGAGTCGAAAACTCTTGGTGCCAATTGTAACACTCTAATGGTCATTCCTTACCTTATAGTAAACTATGGAGCCACTAGAGACCCACTTGAAAAACAAGCACTTATGTGCATTGTGCATTCCTTTCCACACAATATTGACCATTGTTTGACATGGGCTTGGTCTAAGTTTGTAGGTTTCCTTGAGAAGATTCCTACTGAAGTGAAGGCATACCCTTCTAATCTAGTTGAAAAATGCTAGTGGAATGAGAAATGTTATTGATGCATAAGCAAGAGATAACTTAGAGCATGTGCTCGAGTTCCTTGACAAAGAAAAATGTGAAACATTTTAAGATTGCATTACATGGGCCCGCCTAAGGTTTGAAGATTATTTTACTAACCATAGGAAGAAATTAATCTATACTCTTCCTAAAGATGCATCAACTAGTACTAGGGCACCATTCTGGTCTACTCCTAAACGATTCCCCTAACCTCTGCAGTTCTCAGTTGCTGACCTCGGTCACCTCTACTTTGTAATGGCTACAACAATACTTCGAGTAGAGACATTTGGGATTCCAATTCCTGATTGGGTTATAAACCCAAAGAAATCAGCTAAAGTTGTGGACAAAGTGATGATCCTAGAATTCCAACTAAAGAAAGATGTCAAAATTATGACAGATGAAAAGGCTACTAATCTAATGACTACATCTGCTAATGATACAAAGATAATTGAAGAGCTAATCATAAAGTTAGAGCTTTGCCAGCAAAAGTTTCTACCTGGTTTCAGGATGATAATACCAACTACCATATGGATATGATTATTGGTCTTGCCAGTATGAGGGCTAGAATTATAGCATACTTGAGGTTGAAGAGATCTTTTCCATAGTTCTCATTAAGATGCGTGAGATTGCAGAGGCTTACCTTAGTGTTACAAAAAAAATGTTGTTATCAGTGTTTATGCATATTTCAATGACTCTCAACATCAGATCACCAAGGATGCTGGTGTAATTGCTCATCTTAACGTCATATGTATCATTAATGAACCAGTTATTTCTGCCATTGCTTCTAGTTTGAACAAGAAAGCTACCTGTGTTGGAGAAAAGAATGTTTTGAATTTTGATCTTGAAGATGAAGATTTTGATAACAGAATGGTGAACCACTTTGCTTTAAAGTGCAATAGGAAGCCACATGGGAAAATGAATGGTATTTTACTCGATCCTACCCTGAATTCATCCTTGCGGACAAGGATTCTTAAAGGGGGAGAAATGATACAAGCAGTTCGAGTAACTTCTGCATAGTGTTGGGCTGGGGGTTGAGTAGGCGATGCGTGCAACGTGAGGGACCACTAGACGGTTAGGAATATCAAAGTTAGTTAGCCAATTTCCTTGCTATTTCTCTGTTTGTATAAGGCTATATAAAACCTCTATGAATTCAATAAAGGGATATGAGAATATTACACAAAATTAGCTCCTTCTTCTTTGTGTTTTTCTTCTTCTTCTACCTCCCTAAATTCAACACTATCAAAATCTTTCTTGAAATTATATTTATTTTATTTTTTTATTTTTAATATATACATAATGATTTTTTATTCTCATATATATTTCACTGGTATATATATACACATGAATATGCATATATAGGTTGGTTTGAGTTTAAAACAAAACTGGAATCAAGCTAATGAATTTATAGGTGATTATAATTTTTATACAATTTAAACACTTATTTACCTTAATGATTAAAATTTAATTGATTAATTTTTCCTTTTTACTTCCTTACCGATCTCAACCGTTGAGATAATTAAGTGTAAAAAGTATGTAAAAAATGGAGTCATTGATATATGATGTTGATCGGGGAAGAAATATAATTAGGGAAAGAAAGAAAGATAATAAATTATAGTTAGAATTGAATGATTGAAAAATTATAAAGGAGTGAGAAAGAATGTATAGAGAGAGGTAATTAAAATATAAAATATAATTCATAACTCAAATTTGAAAATAAATTTACAATCATATCCTATTTATAGGATTTTTTTGATAATAAATTAAATTATGAAAACTAATATAAAATAATTGTTTTAATTCAAATGCTTAAGTAATAAATTTATAAAATTTCAACAAACATCTAATATAAACTTTTGATTTTTTAATTATTCCTATCAATATCTAAATAATTATAATTATCTTAATTTATGTATTCTTTATTTACATCATTTCTTCTCTCTAGAAAAAGTCAACTCTTGATGAGTTGTAGCGCCGTAAAATAGTTGAAAAATCATAAACTAATGCAATAATCTTAGAAGCAACACTGGGAGTTTAAGACAAGCATATTTTAGCATAAAAATTTGCAAAATGATTCGTAACAAAAAAAAGGTACTATAATGCCTTAGTAAGGAATCAAACCATGCCACTTAAAATATGTATGCATAATTATATTAGTAGAAGATTTTGTTAAATATACATTAGAATTAACAAATAGGTTAGAAAAATATTGAGCAAAATTTTCTCTAGTTTGAATAAAGTAGAGAAGCACTTGGCAAGGTTTTCAAGTGTAAAAATATGATGATATTTATTAATTGGTTTTGGCTCAATTAAATCACACGATTGTTTGAAAGGGATGAATAAGCAAGAGGTTTCTTTTTAAATGGTCTTGCTCGAGAGAGGATCAAGAATACTTAGACTATAGGAGATTGGACAATTGGCTAAGAGATGGCCTACGAATGCTTTTCACCATAATAGATTTGTCAAGACGGTTTTTAGTGGTGAAACCTCTAAAATATCCTTTGAAGTATAAACCAAAGGTATCTCACTTCTAAGATTGGGTTCCATCTTTTAGGAGGTTGACTTTTTACTAGACGTGTTTAGGATTTTTATTCAACTTTCTTATATACTCTTTAGAATAGTTAGATAATCATTCCCTTTGCCCAAAATAATTGTTTGACATGTTCATGGTTTCTATTCAACTTTTTTTCACTAACTTTAGAATAGTTAGACAATTCTTCCCTTTTGTCCAAAGTAATTGTTTGAGTATTATGGGTAAAACCATTAAAACATGAAAAGATTTCATATATATGGGTTAAATTGGTTTTGGTTTGAGAAGACAATACCATAATTTGACAGTATTACTCCACTGTGAAAAAGTAGAAGAGCGAGATTCAATGTTAAACTTCACATTGATAAAAAAAATCAAGGTTTACTTAAGAAAATGAAATCTATTGAGCTACAAACAATGTCACACTCAACTTTATGAAAGCAGTTATCCCAACATAAATAAACAAACATCTTGTGCTCACATTGGTATATCGTTGTGTGCCAGGTATAAAAACCTTGAAGGAACACCAATGAAGTTGAATACTAAAGTCAAGATTTTGCACAAAAGACTAAGATTATGTTAATAAGATAATGTTCACTAAGAACGAGTTCACATGGGCTATCTTCGTAATTTACAATTGTATGGACATTTAAAGGAGATCATTTTCACCACAAAAATTCATGATAGTAAGGATTATTAGGGTATGATTGACGGTGATGATTAGGGACATATTTGCACATTAACCTTTCTTTCACTTTAGGTCGAAGTATAAGGGTGATGTGTGAGTGTATTGGCAAATAGAATGACAAGTCCTTTCAAATTCGAAGGCTTTGTTCATCTACTATCTTTTCATGATAATCTAGATCATTGTACTTCAATGTGGTATGCACATGGGGCATCTCTATAGTCTTGTTCATTTGAATAAGAAGAATTCATGAGAGTGAGGATGATTAATAATAACTTTTTTAATAATAATTGGCTAAAATGAAATAATTTTTTTTAATCTCATTACTAATACAAAATTGTAAAATTTTATACTAAATATAGCTAACCAAACACTAATTCAAAATTTAAGAAATAGATTACCAAACCATGTAGATGTGGTAGCTTACAAAAACGAGAACATCCAATTGAATTGATAAAAATTGAATGACGGGACCAATTAATATGTATGTTTTTGAGTTGGTTTTGTTTGTTACTGAACTAGAATGAGCTTTCTATACTGAATCGGACTAGGTTGCTTTTATACTAGAAATACCAAACCAAACTTGAGATCAAGATAACAACAAAGGTTGCGCACAATGGTAATGGTGGCTACGATGACCATAGGGAGATAGAATTGAAATTTAGGTGTTTGATTTGCTTTGGTAGAGCTATTCGTGCCTTTGGTGAATTAATAGTGGTAAAAAGTGGCAGCATTGGGATGGACCTTGCAGCTTTTCTTCGTATGGTAGGTATGTAAGTCGTTGGATGTATATGGCAATGGAGTTATGCCTATGACTTAGTTTAATGCCACTGATGGGACAAGTGTTGGAACAAGTACGTGAAAACAATTTAAGAACAATATTACTGATAACTTGAAATGAACTACTCGGGTTGAGTTGCGGACTAGGTCGCTCTCTTTAAGACATTTCGTGGCTCTGCCCAAACTTGTGCAAGCAAACACAACCCCTTCGTTCTTATAATAAAACAACCCAGAATCTTTGTTTTCTCTTAGAATTTCACTGCATTGATGGAGACTGGAATGCTACACCTATAAAAAATATTTGCTCAGAAAATTCAAAATAATTTAGGATCTTTTTTTTTCTTTTTGAGAGTTTTTTCTTAGGTAAGAGATGTTCGCAATTGATGTGTAAAAACTAAAAGTTGAGGCCCTTTATTTATAGGTTTGAGAAAACGTATGACCATTATGATAATAATGGTCATGTCTCAGTGGAAAAGGCAATGAATATTTAATGGTTATTTTTTGAGTAAAGAAGAATAATGGTCATTTAACGGATATTTCTTAGTAAAGAAAAAATAACGGTCACTTTCTGAGTAAAGGAAAATAATGGTTATTTTTTGAGTAAAAAAGTAACGACCATTTTATGAGTAAAAAAATATATTTCCAAAAAATAAAATGTCACCACACCTCACACACACACGCACACAATTGGACTTGGACTCGGCTCAGCTCAGCTCAGCATGACATGATCGGTTGGTTGGGCAGATGGATGGAGCGCACGCGCGTGTGGTATCACATTTGCCTAGGTCCTCTCCCCTTCCACAAAAGTGGGTGCCGTGATGAGTGCTCAAAAAGTAATAAAATTACCATGATTTTATGCATGTTAATTGATTAAAAATATATATATTTATATGATTTTATCATATATTTATATAAATTTGTCTTTTTGGAATCACAAGTATTTTTATTATTTTTTAGGTATTTTCACTTAAAAAAGTAACTTAAAGACTCAAAGAAAAATAATGGAGGCAATACATCACAAATATATTCATAAAGTAAATGAGGAAAAGTAAAGAAAAAGATGGAAAAATTGGACAAAATGGTCAAAAATGTCAAAAAGGAGGAAATTGCGCATGCAGTTGGCCAACGAGCACAACCACCTACTAGCACCGAGCAGCGCACGCCACAATGCCCAACCGTGCCCAGAAATGCGTAACGCCCAGTCATGCCGAGTAACACATGCGCATCGCCCATTCTGCGCGCGCTCGTGCCCATATGTGCCCAGTCCACACGTGCTTGTACCCATTCCACGCGATCCCAGGTCCATATACGTCCAGTCCGTGCACACTTCTTTGCTCCATTCTGCCCACGCCACAGCACCCTACCTACTAATGATGTCAAATCACGTCATCATTTACCTACTACGCGTTTTCTCCATTTTTTAATCATTTTTCCACTCACTTTTCTTCTTCTCCTCACCTATAAATACCCTCATTCTCTCCACACCAAAACACACCTCAAAATCATCTTCTTCTTTCTTTCTTTCTCTTCATTTCTTAGTTTTTAGTTTTTCTTAGTAAGACAAATCTCTGGCAATGGCGCCAAAAACTTGTTGTCTCTTTAAGAGAAAATGAAAACGTGCAAGTATATACGGTCACAAATAATAAAATTAATAAGTAAAATATTGTTCCCATGAAGATTTGTTACTACAGTTTGTTAAGTACTAAAATTGTTTCACTCTGATTTTATCCAAACAAACGAAAATTGATGGAGTTTTAACTAAATTGATTTTTTTAAAACAATAAATAAGAAAATTCTAGGATTGTAGTTTCACCAAATTAATCCACTCGAATCGTATTATTTTCTCTTGATTTATATTTTTCAATTTAATTTGTCAACAGAGAACTTCTAATTTTATCCATATATCTCTTCCGAGCTCCATATACACACATCTCGCTAAAATAATTCACTATATTCCTATGATAATTAAATTCATCAAGATTCATTACGTTCAAAGTTCTCAAATAGCTACACATACAATAAAAAATGTTCCTCTCCTTTCATCATACATGCCACAGATCAATTGATAAATTTTTCAATAATCAAAATCATTAAGTACAAATAGAATAAACAACTTAAAAACATTTCACAAATCAATCCAAAATAATCAAATCCAAGCTTCATAAATTTAGCTACACAACAACCCTAGAAAAAATTAAATTAGTTCATAACAAAAATTAAAATTACAATACAAAAATGTATTAAGACATTTTAAGGAATATTAGCTGAATAACAACACAAAGAAAATTAGACTTTCATCTACACAAAAACACAACAGAAGCCAAAAATGGCTTCTATTGTGTTCCATAGTCGTCCAACCTCCTAATTTTATCACAATAATCATATTTATAGCTCCAAGAAAATATTAAAAAAAACTACGCATGGGAAACAAAAAATATTCTTGAGCAGAAACGTATAAAAAGTGAGAAATATAGTGTAAATAACCGGGGACATCGTGTGCCATTTTTGCATTTTTATTTCAAAACATGCATGCCATGTGTCGGCATCTGATTGGTTGGAAGAATAATCGAGACACGTGGTAACTTTATATTTGCTGGAATGGGAGGGCGCACGCCGGTTACATGGACCACGTCGTACGAGAAAATTGATGACGCAGACACGTGGGTGATGCAAAAGCAACTGGAAAACGTGCGTCGTTTATGTGTTTTCATTTTACAAAACTTGTGCCACGTGTCGACATCTTATTTGCTAGAGAAATAATCAAGACATGTGGTATCTTTGTATTCGGTGGAATGGTAGGACGTACGTAGTTTACATGGACCTCGTCACACTTGAACATTGCTTACGTAGACACATGGGTCCCAACCTACACGCTGACCTGTGTAGCCATGTGGGCCCCACTCTATGCACCGATCAGAGTGTCACCTAGGAAACGTGTCCAACCGCATGTATGGCACATGCATCTCAATCGCCTGATCATCATCATTGATTTCTGATCTGACGGTGCGTGTGGCGCATGGACAATACGTGCACGTGGACATCTTTCCTGCGCAAAAAAATAAAATTTATTTAATTACATTTTAGCCCGCCAATTATATTCAAATTAACTTTTAAACTTTTAATATTTACACTTAAGCCCTCTTTTAATTTAAATTATATTTTTAGCTTTTATTATTTGCAATTAAGTCCTTTTTCAATACAAATTATTTATTATTCTTTAAAAATATATTCCTTAAAAAATAATAGTAAATATTAATTTAAGAACATAAAATTAATTAAAAATATTAAGAACATATCAATTATAATTAATAAATGTGAAAAAATAACTGTATAATATACAGTTATCACCACACTTGCACATTCGCATAGGTGAGTCTATCAAGAGTACTCATGTAACTATGTACTCTACTCCACATAGAGTATAGAACTCATTAAGAGTTTAATAATTAACTCATCCTTCTCTGTCATTTCAAGACTTCATGCTTCTAACAATATAGAATGAGACTTCATAATAACATAATTCATCTCATATCACTTCATGACTTGTTATTACCTATTGAACTTATTTCTTGGGATCTCCATTCTATAAGTTGGGTTAACATCACAAGTGACTCTTTATTCTAAGGGCATCAGTCCCATTCCTTTTGAGGTTTTGAAAACCTTTTCTATCGATAATCCTTTTGTCAAAGGATCATCCAAAATTTCATTAGAACATACTTGATCCACTCTTATAGCTCCTATAGAGAGAAATTTTCTAACAATACTATGTTTACGACGTATCTATCATCTCTTGCCGTTGTAGTAATAATTCTGAATCTTTGCAATAACCGCGGTACTATCATAGTGGATCATCACAACTAGTATCGGTCATTCTCAATCTCAGCTAATAGACTTCTTAACCAGCCTGCTTCTTCACTAGTAGTAACTAGTGCTACCATTTCAGACTACATCGTATATTGAGCCAATATTATCTGTTTCTTAGACTTCCAAGAAACAACTCCACCAGTAATGCTAATTATATAGCCACTAGTTGCTTTGGAGTCTTTTGATAGAGTGTTCCAATCAACATCATTGTATCTTTCTAGAATAGCGGGAAACTTTTTATAATGTAATCCAAGGTTCATATTTGTCTTAAGGTATCTCATGACTCTTTCAATAGCATTTCAATGCTCTAGACTAGGTCTACTGGTAAACATACATAGTAGTCCCACAACATAAGCTATGTCTGGTCTAATGTAGTTAGTAGCATAACGTAAGCTACCAATGATGCTCGCATACTCAATTTGTCTAACACGATCTCTAGTGTTCTTGAACAACTTTACACTAGGATTATAAGA
Source organism: Hippophae tibetana (assembly GCA_037013495.1). Classification (NCBI taxonomy): domain Eukaryota; kingdom Viridiplantae; phylum Streptophyta; class Magnoliopsida; order Rosales; family Elaeagnaceae; genus Hippophae; species Hippophae tibetana. The sequence goes on along the minus strand of CM072807.1, from coordinate 20,030,347 downwards.
AGTACATGCAGGTTTGTAGTTAAAGTAATTATATTTCTTTAAGATCTTCTCAATGTAATGAGATTGATATAGAGAAATTCCTTTTTCAGACCTAATAATCTTTAAACCAAGGATTACACTCACTTCTCCAAGATATTTCATATCAAAGTTAGCACTTAACAAAGTTTTCACATTATTCATAACTTGAATATTGGATCCAAAAATAAGAATTTCATCCACATATAAACATATAATAGTGCAAATGTTATTTTCTGATTTATAATAAATGCATTTATCACTTTCATTTATTTTGATTCCATACGTGATAACTAGATTATCAAATTTTTCATGTCATGGGTTAGGTGCTTGTTTTAGACCATAAATGGATTTGTCTAGTTTACAAACTTTATTTTCTTGATATGGGAGAACAAAACCTTCAGGTTAGTCCATATAAATTTCTTTTTCTAAGTCACCATTTAAGAAAGTAGTTTTGACATCCATTTGGTGCACTACTAAATCATGGATAATAGCAAGAGAGAAAAGTACATGTATGAACATTATTCGTGTGACTGGTGAAAATGTATCAAAGAAATCTACATTTTCCCTTTGACTACAAGACAAGCTTTGTACTTTTCAATAGTGCCATTGGGTTTTAATTTCTTCTTTAGTATCCATTTACATCCCATGGTTTTGCAACCAGGAGGTAAGTTAACTAAATGCCAAGTTCTATTATACTCAAGAGAGTCTATTTCATCATTTATAGCTTATTCCTATAAGTTGGCATCTAAAGAAGATAATATTTTTTTAAGAGTTTGGGAATCTTCCTCTAAGGTATAAGCATAAAAATTAGACCCAAATCCTTAAGGGTTCGAGCTCGTTTACTTCTCCTGATTTTAGTGTTTAATTACTCATTTTGTTCACTAGTTGTAGTTATGGGTAAACTACTAGAAGACGAGCCCTCATTATTTTTCAATTTAAAGGGAAACCTATGTTAATAGAAGTCAATATTATTTGATTCTATAACTGCATGATCATTTAAGTCATAGAATTTATAAACTTTACTATTCATAGCATATCCTATGAATACACATTCATATGCTCTATTAGCAAGTTTATTTCTTTTAGGATCAGGGATCCTAACATAGGCTAAACAACATCAAGTTTTAAAATAACTTAAGTTAGGTTTCTTATTTTTCAAAATTTCATACGGTGAAATTTACTAGTAGATTTAGGAACTCTATTTAGCACATAGCAAACAGTTAATAAAATTTCTTCCCACCAATGGGAAGCATCACCAGACTTTAATAAAATTACAACAAGTGATTCAGTAAAAGTTTCATTTTGTCTTTCAGATTTTTCATTCATTTCATGAGAATAAGGTACATTTTTTTCATGAACGATTACATGAGTTTTATAAAAATCATTGAAAATATTGGAATCATATTCAATGCCTCTATCACTTCGAAACCTTTTTATTTTTCAATTAAGTTGATTTATCAATTTTAGTCATAAATATTTTAAACATGTCAAATGCTTTACTTTTATTTTTCATTAGATATACATAAGTGTAATCTGAACAGACATCTCTAAAGTTATAAAATAACACTTTCCATTTCTTGTTAAATTTCCATCAAGTTCACATATGTTAGACTGTATTAAATCTAAAGGTCTTGATTCTCTAATTACTGACTTATGTGAATTTTTGGTTATTTTAGCTTGACTACAAAAGTCACATTTTTCAAAATCATTTAAGATAGTTTAAGAGTTAGTTTTAAGATACTCATGTTCTTGATTATGTATTTATTAACATGACAAAGTCTAACATGCCAAATATTAAAAGAACTCAACATATAAGCAGAAGAAGAATCTTTATTAATTTCAATGTTTAATTTAAACATGACATCAATGGCGTATCCTTTCCCAACAAATATATTATTTTTAGTTATTGTATATAAATCAGCCTTTATAGTTTGAGTAAACCCAACTTTGTTGAGAAGATATCCCAAAACTAAGTTCTTTCTCTTTTGTGGAGTGTGTAGGGCATCCTTTAAGATGATAGTCTTTCCAGAGGTAAACTTCAATTCCACTTCACCAATACCAGCAAATTTAGTGGAGTAGGAGTCGCCCAGCAACACTTTCTTATCCTTAAACTTAGAATAAGACTTGAATATGTCTCGATCGTAGCAAACATGGGGAAAAACACTAGTGTTCACCCATCACCCCTCAGATCCACCAACAAAATTGATTTCAGTTATTATAGCAATAAGTTGTTCTTTGATAAGGTTTGCATGTGAGGCAGGACGATTTCTATTCCAGTAGTTCTTGGCCAAGTGGCCAGGTTTGTTATAACTATAACACATGAATGTGTTATTTCTAAGGGGGGTTAAGGTCCATTTTGGGGAGGATAGTTTCTGTTTCTATTTTGGTGGTTATTTTTAAAATTAATTAGGTTATAAAGATATAAATTAATATTACTAATTTTCCTTTTTTTGTATAAAAATAGTCTAAGGTGATGATCGAATTATTTGTTAATAAAAACCAATTATTATCCTGAGGCGAGAATCACCGATTGAATAATATTAAATTATGATTTATTTCTAAGGAAATAACAAATCATCTAAATCACTTCTTTAGGCAGAACACATAATTTTGACTTTCATTCAAGGTGTATAAATTAGATTTTAGATTGATATATATGGAACAAACTTTCAAATTTTACACTTCAATATATTTTTCAATAATAAATCTTATAAATGTTTTTGAAATAGAATATAATTCTAAATTAGATCTAGATAATCATATACTAAAATTTAACTTTCATATTTTAAATCTATTACAAAACATATATCATTATTATCTTTTTTGTAATAAATTTTGTATAAATCTTGAATGAAGAAATAAAAATTAATTAATTTTATAAAAATATTTACCTAAATTAATAATTCACAACCATAACAACATAACTAATATTCCATTGTAACTTTCAGCCATATATGTTTAGATTTAATAAATTATCATTAATTTAAAAATATCACTATAAAAGATATATAAAATGAAACTTGTATATATAACACAATTAAAATTAATACCTTAATTTTATTTATTGAAGGTAACTTCTATAGCGATTTATTATCTGAAAAACCTTCATAAGAATCTACCTTATTGAATCAAAATTTGCTATATAAAACAAAGAAAATAAAATTAGAATCTATAAAAAAATGCAGAGAGAATTTATTTTTGAAACTTAGAATTGTTATTTGAGTTCGGTATGTCTAAAATAATAGAGAAGAAGTATTTATTATAGGTGTTACAAATGTTAAGAATAAGAGAAAAATATGAATCGTGAGTGAACTATCACTTCCCACTACATCACACTTTTTCCACGACCAAGGTCGACGCATGTTCTAGTACTCATTCAATTATGATTTGATAATGTCGCCGCACATATATACCCTTACAATGACACACGTTAAACTACATTTCTCTAATTTATTTATGTTTCATTCTCTAATTTTAATTGGTACAATGTAAGACTTACATATGTTATTCTTTTATTCTTCTAGGTTGTAATTTAGTGTTTTAATATACATTTTTCAAGTGTTTATCAGTTAAATCATTTTAAGTCAGAAATATCTGAAAAATAACAAAACATACCTGTGATTCTAAAAACATAGATTTGCTAAAATAATGATAGTATTATGAAAATATAAATATATTTTTGATATTAAAGTGTAAATAATTTACATAATATTTAGTTCTTTTTAAGCACTCATAAGCACTGCAACCCACTATATTCCATTCCGCGCGGCTCGCAATGCTCAAATTTACTTCTTGTTTTCATCCCCTTATGAATTGTTTGGATTTACATGTAAGCCTCACATATATTTATCTTTTAATCTTCTAAGGTGAAAATGAATGCTTTTGGTATGATTCTTCATGTGGTAATCAATTTATTAATTTGAAACTAAAAATATTTGAAATATAATAGAATATACATGTGATTCTAAACATATAAATTTACTTAAATAATAATATAATGTGGAGAGTAATGACGCAATAAGAATGAGCATTTCAGTGACATATGTGGTGTGCCATGATTAAGGAAGTTTTATTTTATTTTACCTTTTCATATTTATATGTGCATATTGGGGACAATGTGTAATTTAAGTTTGGAAGAAGAAACTTTATTCTCTACATTAGTATTTAGTATGCATTTTTAATTTTTAGGGAATTGTTTTTAATTTTTAGGTTGTTTTTAATCATGATTTGAGTAGAAATTGATAAATATATGGAAACTAAATGCATGCATGCTTGATATGAAACATATGAACTCAATGATAAAAATTGGTTGTCATGACTAGGATAAGGAATGTAACATATTTGTTAAGATATTTACATTAATCATGTGATATGCTTGCTAGTTTTGATTGAATTGACTCAACTTTTATGCATATATTTATGATTGATTTTAGTGTGCTTATTAAGAAAAAATTTGTAATGAGTTATGTGAGTCAATTAGATCTAGCAAGTTTTAAAATCTATTTGATCATCCCTTTAGGCGAAATCCTAAATAATATTTAGCAAGAGAAATTATTTAGGCCTTATTTGGATCGATTAAGCCTTTCAAGCTAACCATTGTTAATAAGTTTAGGGGTGTTATGAAGTTACCAAAAAAGAGAAAAGAGATGTGGAATAAAAAATATATGAAAAGAATGTCAAAATAGGGTGTACTAAAATATCAAATAAAAGCTCAATTATAGTTAAAAAGTGTATGATGAAAAAAAACTAAGGTGTGGAAAGAGACTAAAATGTCTTCATTTATCGACCCTCCACTTAAGCCTTACATTAAAACCATGTAAAATCTTTATTGATCTTGAGCTAAGTGCATATTTATATTAGTGAAGAGTGATGTGAAAAATAGACTTATGAGACTTGTTCTAAGATTGAATTGATTATCATGCTTATATATATAGATATTACCCAAGTTATTTTATTTAGTTATACTTAGCTTTACTTGAGGACGAGCAAAGATTTTAGTTTGAGGGTGTGATTACTTTATGAAAGTAGAGTCATTAGCGCACTTTTTTACTTAATATTTACTTGTTTTATTTAATAAATAGTATTTTTATGGAAAAAAAATTAAAATATAAACTTTTTAGTGAAAAGGGGTGAAAATATAATTTTTGGAATTTTTTATGAATTTTTAACGCATGACCAATAAGAAGCTATCACATGGCATGCCACGCAAGCAAGGGGAGCGAATCACATCGCACCGCGTGTGGGGAGGAAAAAATATATGACATGTGTTAGCACAATGTTCAATTCGAGTTCAGAAATTGGTCAGTGCTTCATGCCATGTGTCATCACACCATTGCTCTGTGCATTCCACTTGAGCACCACACTATCCATTTCCGTGAATCACGTCCCACCACGTATCGATGACTCAACAAGCATTGACTCTGACTAGTCTCCCCTACCACACGTCACTCCCTGATTCGCCCAATGAATTTATGTTGCCACGTAACTCTTTATTTGAAGATGATTTGATGGTCCAAATCTCACCTGAGCTTTATTTAAGCTCCTAATCACTCCATAAACCCTAATTGGCCTTAACTAACATAATTTTGGTTATTTTTTGGAGCTAAAAAGAGAGTAAAATACAGAAAAATTCAAGAGATGACACAATTTTGGTGGAGATTCAAGAGGAGATTAATACTAAAATTTAAGATATTGATTGTATTTCTTTTTCTACTCTTTTCGTTATAAATTTTTACGTCTTTCTTTATGAAAAATATTAGCTTTATGAACACAATTATGTGTAATTAATTTATTAATATATGAATCTTATGAACTCAATTTTCATCATGTGATGATCTAAAATTTTACCCCAATTATAATTATAATTTAATTATATTATTTAATCTAATCTGTATGCTATTAATTGTTTGACCAACAATTTATTTATAGAGGTAATTAAATAGATTTGAGAGAATTATTTAATTTTTTATCTTGATTAAATAACATGCATAGTTTCTAAGTAGAGATGTATGATTCTTATGTATGTGATCCATAATTGATGAACTTAATGAGTAGTATGCAATTTAATTGGCATGAGAGTGTGATTAAATTAATTACTATATGATGTGTAGTTTACTTAAGAGAGGAATACATGCTAGGTTAGGTTCAATTGATCATGTAATTAATTGATAATTATATTAGAGGATTTTAGCGATTCTCATGTTTAGAAAATTGGGGATTAAGTATTCCTAGATATTTCTCATATATATTTTTAGTCAAAAATCCGATTTAATTAATTATTTCTATTTACTTTTAGTATTTTAATTTTGCTTATTTAAAATATAAAAACACAAAAAAATTGATTTTTATTATTTTTAGTTTTAAAATTAGTTTCTAATAAAATAATCTATGGAAACAATCTTTACTTATCATTGTATTACTTGTTATGATACATATACTTGTGTATTCATTGCACACACAATTTGTGTGGCGATCAATGGTCTTGATTGATAAAGATATGTTTGTTCATAGTTATCTATCAAGTTGTTTCTATTTATTCTATTTTAGAGGAATATTTGCTAACGAGTGGTAACCATAAGTAACCCGAAGATGTTTACACATGGGCAAGGGTTTTATATGGGTTTACCTCGTTACATGCTATGTTATGTATGATCACATATTGTGATAGTATAATCATCATTTACCAAATATGTTTTCACATATGAGGTCTTGAAAATCCTTTATAACCTCTCCAGTATGTATACTTGACTCACATGCTATGTTATGTTTGCCTTATATATGTATGTTACTAGCTTGAACATGAGTCCATGAGGTATATCATCAGTAGTGTGCTTATCACATATTGTTCTTTCTTATCTACTAGTTGTTTTTGTTGTGTGTTAAATTAAACATGTTTTTTTGTACTTCCATTATGCTATCTACTTAATACACATTGTGAGGCTTACTTGGTTAAGATGCTTACAAAAAGATTCCATGTGTTGTAATTTCACTCATCATCTAAGTCCTAGATGCCTATTTAGGTTGAAAGAATAATTGACTTATGTGTAATTGTTTTTACGTTTGAAAATCTTAATGTGCATGTATTTTCCATACCCTAGTTTTCACTATACTAATTATGGATAACTTACCACATCACATGATGGTAGAACTTTGGAGGTGAGTCAGATTCATTGTAGATTATAAATGTTGTGAAGATAGTATGCGAAGGAAGCTTAGGCACAATTAAGATAGGTATCTCGACTAATAAAGGTATTTACGTTTATACTTTTATCGAGTTGTATATGTTTTATTTACGTATTATTGAATTTCTTATTGCCAAGTGGCTTCCATAAGAACCTAGAGGATGTTACCCTTTATTGGGTATATGGGTTTACCTAGTTATATCATTGTATTTATATGCTCGCATGTAGTGTTAGCATAATTAGAGTTTGATCCAAATATGCTAGCTTATTGAAGGTTTTGATTGTGATTGAAAAATCATTTATTCTATCTATTGCATATTTACCATTTCTGTTATGTCATTCTTTTTGTCTATCTGCTTATTGAGATATATTATATCGATTTTTGATAAAACTGATAGTTGTTTGTTTAATCCTTGTTTGTTATGTATTGAACTATAAATCTATTGGTGTTTCTTTCTTGATGTTTATTGTTTCTACTAGTGTGAGTTAGGGATTATCCAAAGGAGTTTGTATCTCCTTAATTTGGTTGTTTACCAAGGTTTAATTAATGGTCACATATCACTTTGATTATTTCATTTAAACTCAATCATCTCATGCATACGTTTATACACTGAGTTTTAAGTAGATACAAATAATTAGTGGCTTTTAATGATTTATTTGAAGAATACAACAACACATGTAAATAAATGAAATGTTTCTATTATTTATTCTAATTTTAGTAAAGCTTAAATGCAAAAAAATTGCATATAGGGATCCTATCCTAACAACGAGGACTTTTATACTTACCAGAGGTATTCATTAAGGGATCTTATGTATTCTTTTTTGTTATTATTTTGTACCGAAGGTTTATCAGCTAAAATTGAAAAAAGATAAGCTGATGAGGTTTCTAAAGGGTCTTCTTAACTCTCTTAGTAGTCATGGATATAACAACTTTTCTTTATAGATGATAGTATGCTTTTAAGTATTAATATCAATCCCATGAAGTATTTAATTTCTTGTAATTGATTACTAATTTGAATATCACTAATACGATTTGAACAATGGAAAATAAATTACATAAAATTATTAAACTAATGCCTAAATTAACTAAATTAATGATTGATCAAATATTAAAGAAAGATCTAGGACTCTTAACCCCTCAATTTTTTATATACGTGAATACCTAAAAATCCCACATATAATTGTTATATTAATCATAAAATCAAATGCATCTAATCTAGCAAACTTGATTTCATATAATAAAAATTCAAATGAAGTTTGCAATTATTGATCTTATGCATATGAGTCATACATCTTTACCTAGAAATACTATACATGTTATTTAATCATGATAAACAATCAAATATTTGTCTTAAATATATCTAATTATTTCTATACATTAATTGTTGGCCAAACAATTCTAGAATGATACCCACATTAAATAACATGAATTTTATATAACAATCATAATGAGTTCAAAATAATCAATTTACATAATATAAAATGAACCCTTGATAATAAAATCTAGCCTTTACACACCACGATCAAAGTCATAAATTCAATATAAAAATCATGAAAACTAATAAAAGATGAAAAAAAAAATAGAATGCAATCAATATCTTAACTTATAATGGTGTTGTCTTCGATCTCCTCCAATTTTCTTACTTTGTTTGCATTTAATTGTATTTCTCTCTAAATTTAGATTTTCTCTTGGTAATTGTGTCAATTGTGTCTCCTTTATGGCTTTACCATTGTTTAAATAAGCTCAAATAGGTCCTAATAGCTTTAGGATTTCTATTAAATTTGATCCAACCGTTGAGAATGAAAGTTAGACCTAAAAATAGGGCCAATGTGTCAAAATTCACTCCACTCGATCGTTCTACCTATGTTATTTTTCAACATAAGAGCACTCGATTGAAGCTCAATCGATCTATACATTCTTGATCGATCAAGGTGTGGATAGATCTATTGAGCCTATTTTGACCCTAATTTGTCCCAACTTTCTCATTTCAGCTATTGTAATTTCACTTCTACTCGTGTATTTAAAAATACGATAGGCCTTTTAACAATATTTATACCAAAACAACACAATTAGCTAACTAGCAGTGACTAAATAATGCTACTTTTATAGATTTATCTATTGTATCCCTATTTTTGGAATGTGAGAATGCTTCAGGTCAGAATGTTAATAGAGGAAAGTCTATCATAATTTAGCCCAAGTGTCGTAAACTCAATTCAGAAAGAAGTTTCTTATATTTTTTTCATCATTGTTGTTTGGACACTTAGACTGACCCAAAGATCGGACCTTGTAACCTACTCAAGCCAAGTCCAGCCTAGGATGGAAGATGAAGTACCCTAGGCATCCCACCCATGAGACAGACTAAGCCCAATGACAGCTTGAGCCTTAGATAGACCAAGCCCAATGTTAGCTCGAGCCTTAGACAAACCAAGCTCAAGAACAACACAAGCTCGAGTATAGCACAAGCTCATTGACAACATGAGTAATACTCGACCTGGATCTCTGACACATTATACTTTAGGCTAATCATGCCCTCCTGATATGTAGTTGCATGTACACATTGTATAGCTGAGACTTGTACCTATAGATGTGCTATAAATAGATGGATCACTCATGAGGATCCACACATTGAGCCATTTACATTCATTTCTCTCTAACCTCTCTCTATAAGATATTCAGTCTTAACATTTTGGAGCCCACCGTGGGCTATTAGAACAAACCCCCAAGGAAACACAAATGAGACCCCTGACTCCCTAGTATATGGAATCGAGGCGGTCATACCTACCGAAGTAACAATCCCCACCCCTAGATCAATCCTACCTGCCAAAGTAACAATCCCTACCCTATATCAATCCTAACGAGATAAGAAGAGTAGTCGAACTCACCTTAGCGGAGGAAAAAAAGGATGAAGCTTTAAGAAGGGTGATTGTAAAAAAAAGAACAATATCAGAATATTACAACAAAACTGTGCGCTTCAAAACATTTTCTAGGGATGATTGAGTTCTCAGAAGGGTTTTCCCTAACAAAAGAGAATGGATGGTTGGTAAAATGAGTGCCAATTGGGGGGACCTTATCAAATAATTGAGATAACACCAGGAAGAGCCTACTTATTGAAAGCATTGAAGGCAAGGAAGAGGGCACAAGCTGGAATGCCAGACACTTAAAAAATATACTATTTCTAAAAACATATGTATTAACCCACACATCTTTTTTGTAACAGTGACACATGATATGTATCTATGAATTTTTTTTTGCAACAACTGATCATTTATGCAAGTTCTTCTTCTTATAATAGGAATCTAGGGCTGTGCACCTAGATAAATAAATCAGGTAGGGCGCCCTAACAAGTTGAAGAGGTCGAGTGACCCACTCTAGGTAGGAACTAGGTCGGTGCTCTACCAATTAATATATATATATATATATATGAGCACCTTGGTCATGAACCAGGTCAAGCTCTTTCCCTTATAATGGGCATCTAGGGTTGCGCACCTAGATAAATAAATCAGGTAGGGCTCCCTAACAAGTTGAAAAGTTCGAGCGACCCACCCCGATCAGGAGCCAGGTTGGTGCTCTACCATTTAAAAAAATAGCACATCAGTCAGGAACTAGGTCGACCCTTTAATAAAAAAATATACGATCAACTCGGTCAAGTATCAATCAAGACCCAAGTTTAGTCACCTAGATCCTACTAAATACCTTACAAATTACACTATACCAAACAGTTATTATACATAAACACATACCGCTCTATTGTTCATTATTAAAAAATTAATTATTACACACTGCTCATATTGGCATTTATTTAAAAATAAATCATAAACTATACACATAATACTACAAACTTTTCAAATGCTTGGACACACGACTAGTATCTGGATCACCATTTTCCTCAACCAAAGGTAATAGCTTAGCCTGAATCTCAATAACCTTCTCACGAGCATAAATCACCGGTTTAGGGTGCGTTGTCATCATGGAAAGCAGCCCCCTCTCTAGATCCTCGATAACTCCATAACCTTAAGAAAAATGCTTTCAGATCGCTTCATATAAAAACTTGCCCAGTGTGATTCTCTATCAACAAGAGCGGTCATACTAGCCATGGTCCTCTTTTCTTAAGCTTGGGTTTGGATTAAATGGTCCTTACAAGCAGTAAGCTCACACACTATCACTTTAGCATTACACTCAAGTTTCACAACCTCGAATTTAAGCAAATTAACTTTGTCCTCAATTCTACGATTGGCAATACAAAAAGTCCAAATTAACTGCCTATTTGTTCGATCAGAATCCATAATGCACGAGCAAAAAAGTTAGAGGTACCAACTTATTTCCCAAGCTATACTTAAATGGCAAAAATTCTCAAACATGTGAATCAAACTGTTGTTCTCCAACCTTTTTTTATAGGAAAGGAAAATTAAATAATTTTTTTATCCCTCAATAAATGACAAAAGGTAGGTCAACATCATAAATACATAATAAATAGCCAAATTAGTTCATTTATTCAAAATAATTCATTAGTACAAAACAAAGTAACAACTTGCGTTTATATAAGCCAAAATGACATCGAGCTTTCAAAATAAAATGTATAAAAAAACAAAAAATAATAAAACAAATGGCTCAAGGATCAACTTCCTCTTTCCCGGGAACCTCGGGGCCATCCTCACCACCAGAGAAGCCCAATCCTTCCCCCTCATCCTCAATTGAGTGAGCTCGATTATAGGGCGGCGTAACGGGGATATCCAGAATGCGATAGTAGTATTCGCCCAAATCTCTTTCTGGCATCCGTCTTAAAGATCTCCATCGCTAACTCATATGCCTGCTCGACACTAAACTCAAGCTTCTGTGCCATAGCATCCACGTCGGCTTTTGCTTGACATTGCACCTCCTCGATAGAGGCCTTATCTTGTCTTTGCACCTCCCCCGCTCCGTCCTCTAACTTGGTCATTCGCCAAACACAGACATTAAACTCGGATATAGCCCGATTTAACTTCTCCTCCTTATCAATTATCTCAACATCCTACTTTGTTGCTCTCACCAGCAAAGTGGTGTATTTCGAGCACAATAATGCATGAGCCTATTTCTCTTTTACCAACTCAAACTTTAAATAGCCCACATTGTAAGCTCTATCAAAGTCACAAATAAGCATTAACTATACACAAAGAAAAAATGTTAAGCAAACAAAAATTGAGCTCACATTGTAATACGTTGAATATTAAAAGCAAAAAATATAACACACTTGACATAACTGATGGTGAATGACCTCACCAACATCCGCCCCCTTGCAAATAGCCGCGAGTTACTCCTTGCATCCATCCACTGAAATTTGGCTCGTACATCGATCAAGGTAATCGGGTGCCAAACCCCGATTTAGCATGACCCTATCAACACCAGTAGTAAGGTCTTCAATAATAGCCTTCCCCCTATTTAAATCCCTTAAAGGATTGTCAGATTCTTTGGAGCCAGTACAGGGAGTTGAGAACCCAGGATGCTCTGGTAAAGAAGGAAAAACATTCACAGGTTCGGGGTCACCTAAGGTTTCATCGGCACCAACCTTATTCCTTTTCTTCTTTAGAGAAGAGGTACGACCTTCATGAGAGGATTTACCCATTTTCTTACCCACCAAGGATCCTCTCTCAAGAGCAGGACAGACATCGGTCAATGAACCAGTTCCTCTCGATGTCACCTTGCTCTTCATTCGAGCAAAAAATTGGTCAGCGGTCAAATCCATGGGATCTACAGAATAGAAAAAGAACACGGGTTGAGCACCAAAAACAATTGACATCTCACAAATAAGGTAACAACAAAGAGAAACTAATGGTTACCATATTCCAGTACCACCTCAAATCGTCCCCCAAAATCTGTAGGAGGATTCCTATATTTAACAGAAGCTTGGGCACTAGAAGAAGCTCAGGGTTTACAATTCAACCTAAGAGAAGGCTCCACGACACCGTGCCTCATTAACCCACATGCAACAAAACACAGAGTGATCAAAAGAGTCCTCTAGTTCATTTTCTCAAGAAGATAGTTTTAGATATCAACCAACCTCTCTTTTGCATCAAGACTCAAGGTCATAATTAGAGAGGCCATATTCCTAATCACGACCTTAGTATCATTCCAAACACACCTTACCAATCTAGTATTACTTGTAGGGGACTTCCATTGACCTGAAACATAGAAAAAATACTCTTTCCAATTTTTCTCATTTTCAGGGAGTGACACGTTCACCCCACGATCCTGCTTCACCGAAATATATACCTTCCTCGGGTCTGCGGGGTTCTGTTTTAGAACATACGCCTCATTAAACTCGGCCATACCTAAATTCACCCTGAGTTCTTGACATACAAGTGTTAGGCAAAGTAGATATCTCTACCCATTAGGCATCAATTGCCCCGGTGCAAGCTGCGCCCTAACCAAAAATCTCCTGATGAGAGGATACAAAGGAAACCTTACCCCTAACCATAGAGCTTTCTCATGGAAAATAGTCCACCCAATTGGAGGTGCATCACTATCACGGGCGCCCTCAGAAGGAATCATTATCTGAACTGTTGGAGGGATGTTATAGGTCTTTCTTATTTTCTCTTCATCCTGGGGCAACAACCCACAAGTCTTAGGAACGGACACCGAGTCCCTAATGCGACCTGTTGGCTCGCTAGATCCTATTTTCCTATTTTTTTGTCCTTCATATCCTAGACATTGAAATCTGAGTATGAGGCACACTTAATTTCACAATCAACATGGTCTGGCGGCAGGGGTAGAGGTAGATGGCTATGAGGTAGACTAACATGTTTCATTAGAAGAACCCAAACTCCTATTAGCATGTTGAGGACTCTCTCATGAGCCCGAGCCAGAAGTAGATGTATCTTTTCTTTGCATTCTGATAAAAGCTACAAAGAAAATAAATAGACAAAACACTAGCAGATGGTAAGGTACGAGAAAAAGAGATTGCCTAAAGACGACTTGAAAGTAAAAGAAATTGTTCCTCTTAAAAATGACCTAAAAAACAAGTAGCAAATCGTTAGGTTTCAATGCTTGGATGCTAAAAAGTTGAACAGAGAATATTATAGTACGAACTGAATTCTTACCACCGAACTAAAAATCTTTCACTACTCGAAAAGAAACAAAAGAGTGTTTTTTCTCATTATTTCTCAATTTTGCAAGTAAGCAATAATAAGTCCCAATTTAAGCACCCTTTTATATAAAGTCATTGGATTTCTCTCTCCAATCAGCTGAAAGAGTGGGGGGACTTGATGTTTGGACACTCAAACGAACCCAAAGATTGGACCTTATAACCTACCCAAGCCAAGTCCAGCCCAAGACGGAAGATGAAGTACCTTAGATATCCCACCCATGGGACAGACCAAGCCTAATGACAGCTCGAGCCTTAGATAAAACAAACCCAATGTCAACTCGAGCCTTAGACAGAACAAGCCCAATAACAACACAAGTTTGAGTATAGCATGAGCTCATTAACAACACAAGTATAACACGAGCTCGTTTACAACACGAGTAATACTTGACCTGGATCTCTAACACATTGTACTTTAGTTTAATCATGCTCTCCTGACATATAGTTACATGTACATATTGTATAGTTGACACTTGTACCCATAAATGTGCTATAAATAGATGGACCACTCATAAGGATCCACACATTGAGCCCTTTACATTCATCTCTCTCTAATCTTTCTCTATAAGATATTGAGTCTCAATAATTGTCAACGTGTGTCATGAGAAATACTTGAATTTACCTACTTTTTATGAGCAAGATAAATTTCGTGATTTTTCTCATTGTAAAGGGAAGAGTTGCCAACTTACCCATGATAGGAAATTTTTTTTTGGGTGATAGTGAAGAAATTTTAATCAAATAAGTTTGTTGATTTATCCCCTCGTATGCTATGTGTGTCTTTAAGCTCCCAAAACTTTATATGAGGTGATTAATCACATAATTAGGAATTTTTAGAAGGGAAATATAATTGGCTTCCTTGAAAAGAATTTTGTTTTCCAAAAGCACTTGCGAGTTTAGGATTTATAGTTTTTAAAGTTTTAACTTCGCACTTCTTACCAAACAAGGCTGGCATGTAAGCTCTGTTGTTTCATATTGATATTCTCATTTGCAAAATATAGAATTTGTATGTTTACCTTAGTGTTTTTCATCTTATATGTAAAGTCAATTACTGTTTGTTCATAATTGTAAAGTCGTTAGTGGTTGTACTACATCATGTAATGGTGAGGATCCAAAGGAGAGCCAGATTGACTTAAATTGCAATTGTTGTGTAGACAATAGGGGAGTAGCTTAGGAACAGTTGAGTGTTGTGGTCCAACTGATAAATGTATATGTGTATATTTCTTAAGTTGTGAAATGTTGATTTACTATTTGGTAAATTGCTTGTTATCGAGTGGTTAGCTTAAGCAACTTATGAATGTTACCGCATAGGTGTGTATTCTTTGTGGGTTTACCACATTATATTGTTATGTTTATATGATCTTATGTGTTTTTAGTACAATTAGGATTCTATTCAAAGAGATACCTATATAGGAAGATGTTATTATGATTGGAAAGCCTTAATTGTTTGTATTGCTCTAATATTTATGCATCATATGTTTCTTTTTTCTTGTTTAGATCATACCATGTTTATGTATGCCATGCTATATTTTGGGTGTTGATCTTTCTTATCTATTGTTTTAATTTGAACTCACTATTTCTTTTTTTTTTCTTGATCATTGCTTTTTTTATTGGAGTTTGTTACTTTTTCATTACGTGCGATAGTTAGGTGAGTCCCGAGGTGTCTATATCACTTCCCCTTGGTTGTGCATCAAGTTCCTGACTTTTTATGGAAAATAATATCAAATCCTTATCAAGTTTTCAAGCATAAATATTTTTGGGATTCTTTTTTTATGGATTATCTTATTAGGAATAACATATCTTTTTCTTGGAGGATCATTTTGGCCGCTCGGGAGGTACTTCAAAAAGCTTTGAGGTGGAAGATAAGTGCTGGTCTTCCATTAATATTTGGACAAATCTACGGATGCCTTCTAAAGGATTTAGGGTTGTTTCACCCAAGATTAACGAGGCACTCTTATTGGTGTATGAATAATTGACCATAATCATAGATGCCAAAATGAATAATTAGTGAGTGATACTTTCATCACTTTGGAAGTTAAGGAAATTCTTGCTATTTTCCTTGCTGATGTCAATGACTAAGATAATTTTTTTCGATTCTTTGAAACCAATGTAATTTTCTCAATCAATATGCTTATAACCATGTCATTCATTATAAGCTCTCTTTATAAATGTCTGTTCTTCTCGTTTAGAGGCCCAATTTAATTTGATAGTTTCTTTTTCATGGATCTTCTTGTTTAGAGGCCTGTTTTAATTTAGGATTTGATAATTCTATGAAAGTGGAGATATTAGCACATTTTTTACTTAATATTTACTTGTGTTTCTTCAATAAATAGTATTTTTAGGGCTAAAAATATTAAAATATAAACTTTATAGCGAAAAGGGGTGAATATATAATTTTTGGGATTTTTTTGAATTTTTTTTGAATTTTTAACATAGGACCAATCAGAAGTTGCCACGTGGCTTACCACACAAGTAGGGACAACGAATCATAGATCACTGCATGTGAGAAGTGAAGTAGCGCGTGCCATATGTCAACATAACGTTCAATCTGAGTTTGGAGAGTGGGCAAACCTTCATGCCATTTGTCTTCATGCGATAGCTCTTTGGGTTCCACTCGTGTGCCACGCCACCCATTACCGCAAATCACGTTGCGCCGCGTGGCACTAACTCAGCATGTGTTGACTCAAATCGGTCTCTCCTACCATGAGTCTCATTCTGATTCACCTAGAAAATTCCATGTGCCACATGTCACGTTGTGATTGGTTGGCGTTATTAGTTTTGCTTGTTTTTATCTCAGCCCTTATCTGAAGTTGATCTGATGGTTCAGATTGCATCTGAGCTATATTTAAGCCCCTAATCACCCCATAAATCCTAATGAGTTGCCATTAGCATAATTTTGATAAGTTTTTGGAGCTAAAAAGAGAGAACAATACAGAAAAATTCGAAAAGAGATACAATTTTGGTGGAGATTTAAGAGAAAATTAGCACTACAATTCAAGAGATTGATTTTATTTCTTCTTCTACTATATTCTTTATCAATTTTTATATCTTTCTTTATGAAAATATGAGTTTTATGAACACAATTTTTCACCATGTGATGATATAATATTTTACCCCAATTATAATTATAATTTAATTATATTATTTAATATGATTTTTATGCTATTAATTATTTGACCAACAATTTATTTATATAGGCAATTAAATAGATTTGAGAAAATTATTTAATTGTTTGTCTTGATTAAATAACATGCATAGTTTCTAGGTAGAAATGTATTATTTTTATGTATGTGATCCATAATTGATGAACTTAATGAGTAATATGTAATTTAATTGGCATGAGAGTGTGATTAAATTAATTACTATATGATGTGTAGTTTATTTGAGGGAGTAATAAATACTAGGTTAGACTCAATTGATCATATAATTAATTGATAATTATATTAGAAAGATTTTAGTTATTCATATAGTTAGAAAATTGAGGGATTAAACATTCTTAGATATTTTCTCATATATTTTCTTGGTTATCAAATCTGATTTAATTAATTATTGTTATTTATTTTTAGTTATTTTAATTTTGCTTCCTTAAAATATAAAAACACAATTTTTTTTTATTTTTTTTTGTTTTAAAAATTAGTTTATAATAAAATAAATCTTTTTTTATTATTATATTGTTTATTGCGATACATATATTTGATTATTTACTGTACACATAATTTGCGTGACGATTAAGAGTTTCTTTTTCATAAACACGTTTTGGGCATATAGTTACCCAATAATAATAAACATTTTTACTTAGAAGGTTATCTATCTATAACATTTTGTTTATACAAGCCAATTTGACCCATAGAAAGATCCCAATTTTGGGAGTTTGTACTAGATGTGGTAAGGATTATGAGTAAGTGTTACATGCTTGTTTACTGTAAAATGTCCTTTGAAGTGTGAAAAATAAGTAGCCTCATAGCAAAATTGAATGCTTATCAACTAATGCCTACAGTGGATTGGATTTTCTTATGATTTCATAATGTACCTATTGATGATATTCCTTTATTTCTTTGTATTTTGTGTGATTTGTTGAAGAATAAGAAAGATCAAGTGCATGTCAGGAGGCCCTTCTTTGCCATTATGTCGTGGCACTGGCAAAAACTATCCTTCTCATTTATGCAGAAATGATTAATACCTCACTTCAAGAAATTTATGCCTTGGGATTGTGGTGCGTAATGAGACAAATGCAGTGATATATGCTAAAGCTTTAATGGTTGTTACAATAGCTTCTCCTTTATTAGTAGAACTCATAGCTTTAAAGGAAGAAATTTTAAATTATCTTTAATTCTTAAATTTATTTATTCTTTTTTCAAACATTTTCTTCTCATTTAAGCCTATTTTTCTATTAAATAAATAAAATACAATAGTGTTAGGATCCAAACTTGGGTATAAGGGAAAGGGAGTAATGAGTCATGACACCTAAACTATAAATCAATACCAACTAAAATTTTCATATAAAATTTAACATAAATTTGATAATAAATTAATTTTAGATATTAAAATTTAAAAAAAATTGAAAATTAAAAAATGAAACATTTATATGTAATTGCATGATGTATGCAGATAAAGAAAAGTAAGAAACTAATTTAAATTAGTTAAAAAGTACAATTTGATATTTACGTTCAAACAGTTAACTCTCTTAATCATCACGATAATGAAAAGTAAATTAAATTAAAAAAAGGAGAAAATTAATCCTTCCAAACATGTTTCTGTTGGACACTTAAAATAGACACACACCTAAGATATGTATTTCTTTAACCTACTGTCTTATTAAATTATGAAAAGTGAATAAATTTTTATAACAATTCATTCTTTCTCTCTTATTATTTTACCGAAATTCTTTCTTTGAGCCTTCCCTTGCTGTTTTGTAAGTAAAAATAAAAACGATGTCTATCATAAATTTATAATTAATACAATATTAAAATTTAATTTATAAAAATATAATTAATGTAAACCCCCTACGAAATTAATGGATAATTATATCACTACGTAATAAATTTTATGGTATCTAATATTAGTATTTATTATTATTTCTAAGTTTATGATTATAATAATATTGATATAATAATTTTAATTATTTTTAAAATAAAAATATAAAAATATTTATTTTATTTTTAATACTAATTGGTAATAGGAATTTGTATAATGAAAAATCACTACTTTATAAATAGAAATGACAATTCTGAAATTCAAGAAACAAAAACAAGAGTTGATATTTCAGTCTTGCACAGCGGCACATAAAAAAAGGGGGAGATAAATAGAGGGAGAGAGAGAACATTAATGTCCTTCTATGGTGCCTCTTAATTGCATCAACTTACTCTGAGGCTTGAAGCTAATACTTTCATCATCAAAATGAATCTCTATGCTCACGATCTTTCTCTTTTTGACCACAATTTCGATTTCGATTCCATTACCGATCCTTTTGCTCGTCATCGTGCTTCTATTTCCTCCGCTTCCCAGTTTGCCCTCGAAGATGATGATTATTCATATGCCCAACATGCTGATGATGTCAAGGGAAATTACGGTACTAGCCCTCCCAAGCACCGCCATGATGGTACCTCACCTCTCCCTTTCGGCATGGATTGGAGCTCTCCTCCTCGTAAATGGGTACTTCTTCTCCTGTTCCTTTTTCATTTCTCTCTGAATAAGGTTTTTGGTATTCGTATGGTGTTTCTTGCTAATTATGTTAGTGGGTTTTGATTAATTCCTGGGTGGTTTTTTCCCTGGGTAATTTTTTTATTATCATGTTGTTTTTCTTTATTTTAGGACTTATTTTTTTGTTGTTGAAATTCTTGAGTTTTTATGGATTTTTCTCTTTCGTTTTCGCATTTAGATTTCAGCTTAAAGTGTATTTTGTGATCTTCAGGCCCATGAGAAGTAGAGTTACTGAAAAATTCAATGGCCTCAATGTTGATCTTTGCCTTCCTAATGATCTTTTATGAATAAATTGGTAGCCAATAAGTGATGAATTTAGCATTTACTCTCAGAAGGCACCATATAAACAATAAAAAAATATTATTACTTGCTTCTTAATTACTACTTAATTTTCGTTTCAAAATATGCTATTTGTATCTCATTTAAAGTGTAAGTATGATAAAATTATTGAGTTTGTAATGAGTTCTTGAGTGGTAAAACTTAAAAATTAAAAATTAAAATCTAGGGTGTTTCATTTTATAATGTAATTTATATATAATTTTATAAATATTACATTTAAAAGGGGGCACGTGCTCTCCTTAAATGCCATATAAGTCTGCCTCTAGCAGCCATGTGGATTTTCTATGTCTCTTATATTCTATTATTAGCTATCCCATCAAGAAATGGTAGCTAAGTTATACATATGGTGTGTTTTTCTTTGTGAGTTGTATTCAAATTAGGGGTGGACATAGGTTAATTGGTTGATTTTTGAGTTATTTTATAAATCGATCTTATCTTGACGGTTTTGAAAAGCTCAAAACCTTAACCATCCTATTACCTCCCCAAAACCCAACCTTCAAGTCAACCTATAAGGTCGGTTTGAAGGAGATTGGCTTGGCGGTTTTGAATCTATAATGATAACATGAGATTTAATTGAATATGACTCCAATGTAATATCAATAGTGAAATCAACTTTATATCTTAATAACTCGTATATATTCACTAAGGGAAGAACAAATAGAAGGTAAAAGCTTAGCTTCAATATTATCATTTCTTTGTCCTTACCAATAGGATTTCCTCAGTCTTGAAGGATTGAAGAGAGAATTTCAATTTCCCGATGATAAGGACAAAATTGTTAAACCCTTCTTTTCAGAGTATTAGAATAACCATATTCATTGTATACAAACTGAATCTATTATGATTAAATGATTAAATTTTAGTTGCATACAAAGCTGCAATATATACTCATATTACTTTCTGATTTTTCTTTTATAAGAAATACATACCGATAATAAGTGAGACGTGAGTAAGATGCTGAGAGGTAAGAGTGAGATTTAGATTTAGAAAGGAGTACATTTTATATATAGGAATACTTAAAAAGTACATTTAAAAATTAATATGCATTAAAAATAGGGACTCAGTTTGCCTTTGGAAGGTTTTTTTAATTTTCAGTCCTCTAATCAAACTGATAATGTTGGTTTTGATATTTTTTGAACCTTTTTGGATCAACCAACCCCCCTCCCAAAATATAGGTTTAGTTTGGACTTGGACTCGGGTTGGTTGGTTTTTGAAAAAAAATTGCCCAACCCTAATTCAAATATGACTTTGATAGACTTTAATGGATTTTAAAAATTTCTAAAAATTTAAGTGTATTCATGTAAGAGATTTTTAAGAATTTATAAAAGTTTAGCTGTATTCAATTAAATTTTTTTAAGACTTTTTAAAAATTTATAAAAATCTATACAAATTTAGGTGTATTTAATTACTACTTTTTAAAAGTTTACAAAAGTATTAGGGTATTGAAAATGTTAATAAATTTTAAAAACTTTACTTAGTCAAGGAATTTTGAGGATTTTAACATTTTTTATGCATAAATAAAGTCTTCTATAAGTACCATATTCTCCTATGAGATTCCATACTCTTTTTTTTTAAATATTTGGTGAGCTCAATCATCAACCCAAGGTTGAGTCTTTTTTTTATTAGTATCACATATAATTATCAAAAAACCTAATATTTATAAAATATAAATTGATTTATAATTAACTAGAATTTTTTATTATTATATAATTTCCATGTACTAATCTTAAATTAATTTTCTTTATATAATTTTCTTTATATAATTTTCTTTCTAATAACTATTAGGGATCAATGATCTCACAATAATTACTTTTACCTAAAGTTGGACACATGTTCATTTTCAATTAATGCAAGCCCGCTTTTACTTTTATTGAAACTTTGGATAATTTCATAGCTTAAAGAAGAATATAAATTTTTAAATAAAATACATAATAATATATTGAATATTTTTTATAATTGTAAATGATGTATTAAGAAATTATAAACACGTGAGTATGATAAAATTCTTAAAATATATAAAATTTTATAAAAATCCTTAGAAGTCTATAAAAATTTATGAAAAATTCATACAAATCTATTTAAACTTATATAGAAGTTTTAAAAGTTGAATGAAGTATATATTGAAGTCTTTAAAAGTCTCTAAACTTTTTACAATTTGAAATCTATCAAAGTCTTTCTAAATTTTAATTGAATACACCTTCCTAATCGTTCCATTTTAAATGGTTTAACTTTCTTATTATCTTTTCATATGTTCTTAACGTTTAAGCATTTGGCAATTTGGATGAGTCATGCTTCTAAAATATGAAGTACGTCTACCTACACGAGAAGCATGTCTAAAGTTTTGTGGGGTTTACTTGAGTTTAGTTTGATTAATCCACACAGGGCATAACTTGTGCATCATTTGGATATGCTAAGCATCTTCTTTTAGAATGACATTTAGCATTCTTGGATATAGGATGGACGGAACACTGTATGGCCACACCATCCGCACTCTGGATGGAGTTACTGTGTCACCATTCCTTCGTGGACTTCCCTGCCTAAATCAAGAGGTTCAGATCCGGTAGAGGTAACCTTTTTTAGTTTCAGTTTTTCGAACATGTTTTTTATTTTAAATTTTATTCAAACTCTCACAGAATTGAGATCAACAAAACTGAAAACGATCTATATTGAATCAAGAACTGAATTGATTGATTTACGAAGAAGCTAGCTGCTTATATATTAGCACTTTACAACTCACCAATCACAACTATTACACGTGGACAAACTGTCATAGCAAACTAACTAACCATACACTACTTTACACTATATATGCACAATACAACTAAGCCACGTACTCTACACCAATAAATCAGTCAATACCCCCTCCCTCCTCCCTCAAACCAATGGTTTTGGAAAAACCATTAGCTTGGGACTGAAATATGAAAACTGAGCAGCAAGCAAAGCCTTAATAAGGCAATCAACCACTTATTCTGAAGAAGAAACATGATCTATGACTAAAGAGTCCTTGAACAACTCGATCACAAATGAAATGGTGGTCAACTTCAATATGCTTTGTCTTATCATGAAACAAAAGATTGTGAGTCAAAGCCTTAGCTCCAATGTTATCTTTCCAAAGGACTAGTGTAGCAGCTAGAGGAGCCAAAAGATTAGGAAGAATAGGAAGAAGAGACCTGAGCCAAATAAGCTCTACACATGCCAAAGTCATGGCATGATATTCACTTTCAGTGCTACTTTGAGACTCAACCTTTTGCTTGGAAGGTTTTCAAGAAATCAAACTCACCAAGAAGATGCAATATGCGCCAGTATTGTGCTTATCATTAGAGAGTTTACATAATCAGCATCACAATAGCTTACCAAATCCAAAGAGACAGCCATAGGAAGAGTGAGTGCATAGTTCAAGGTTCCTTTAAGATACCCTAGTAACTTCTTTACAACAAGCCAATGCACTTAGGGATGTTAAGAGGGAGGGGGCGAGGCTAGGGTGAGGGAGGGGACGGCTATCCACATCCCCCATTTAAATATTGCAGGTGATGAGACAGGGTTTTTCCATCGAAGGTTCAGGTTTTTTGCGGGTATTAGAGATTCCCCACTAATAAATAAAGTATGATAAATTGAATGCTAAAGTTCAAGTATATTTATTTATTATGTAATTAAATCTAATAAGTTCAAATTAAAAGTACAAATTTTAAATATAATTAAATTATTTATATTATTAGTTTTACAATCGTTATCATAATTTATGTTTCATATAATAATATTGAAATTTCATAACCCCCAGGATCCCTTTCCCCTTTGGTGTCAAAATCAAAGTTTTCCCACGAATTTCGATTCTTACGGGACAAATTGACTTCTCTAAATACTCCTTAGTAGGAGATGCCATTAATGGACATAGTTTATGTACCCCAAAAGCTATGTCAAGTCTTGTAAGGGTGAGATATTGAAGAGAACCAACAACTCTCCTATATTCACTTGGACCTGGACCAATGAAATGCACACCATCTAACTTATTTAATTGTTTGCCAACAACTATAGGAACATTCATTGGTTTACTATCTTCTAGACCAATAGAACTCAAGAGATTAAAAATATGCATTTGTTGGACAAACAAAAACCACCATCAATATAGTTCACTTAAACACTTAGAAAATAACGAAGAATACCTAAATCCTTCAAAGAAAATTGAAGATTTAGATCAGAAATAAGAACATCAATAAAGTTAAGATGAGTACTGGTGACAATTATCTATGTACACTAACACTACCTATAAAGAGTCAACATAAGCCTTTAGAAAAAGAGGGCCATTAGATTGGGTTAATTACATTTTATGTCCACAATGTATGTGGTAATTTGTAAAATTACCTAAAATGTTTACTTTACCACAATTATGCCCGCAACTTTTGGGTAATGATAAAAAAATGCCCAAATTTGGGCATAATTGCATTATTATTGATATATTTTGGGCGTAATTATAACTTTAAAAATGTATGTTGTTGAGTATGTTTTTTTATCATTGCTCATACATTATGGACATAAAACGTAATTAATCCTTATTAGATTTTGAATTATGAAAACCCAGTCAACAGACAAGAATAAAGCTTCTAGTACTAAGCCTCTGGGGCTTGCTTGAGTTTATACAAAGCCTTCTTGAGTTTGCAAACAAGAGTGACATCACTAGCCTAAAAAAGGGGTTGACATATGTACACATCCTCCAAGAGATCTTTATTTAAAAAGGCATTGTTGACATCAATTTGTCTAAGAGTCTACCCTTTTGCAATAGCAATAGTTAACACCACTTTTATTGTAGTAGACTTAAACCATTGGACTAAAAGTCTCTTGGTAGTCTATGCCAAATGCACGAAGAAAATATCGAGCCACTAATATGGCTTTATACTTATCTAGAGTTCCTGTAGAAAAAAATTTCACCCCAAAAATCCACTTTACAAGTGATGAGAGTAACACCTCAGGGAAGAGAGACCGATTTTCATGTCTCATTAACAATGAGAGCATCGCTTTCCTTCTGCATTGCTTTCTTTCATTCTGGGATTTGTGGAGTTTGTTTATAAGTCCTCGGCTTAGATAGAACTGAAGTAGAAGCAACACTTATAATAAATACTTTAGGCTTAATTATCTCAACCATAGCTCTAATAACCATTGAGGGAGTAATTATAAGAGCAACCACAACTCTAGGAATAGATGCCTTTGAGACATTAGGATGGGATGGAACACTAGGTGCAATAATAGGCTCCAGAAGAGGCTAAACACCAAAATGAGACTCATAAAAGGGAACAATAGACAACTTAGTACCAGGAACATGATACAAAGCATCACTTGAATCTTCATCAAGCATACTAGTAGAAGAATCAACTGGAGATGAAGTAGAAGAAACCTCATTCTTAACATGAATAGAATCAAATGAAGAATAAATAGATTGAGAAAGATGGATGTGGGGAGGAACTGTAACAATAGCTTGAATCATGAGATTGAGAAGGAGAAGCAACACACTTTTAGAGAAAGGAAAGCAAGCCTCGTTTAAGCCAACATGCCTGCTAGCAATAAACTTGTTAGCTGCTCCGTGAAAACACAAATAACCCTTCTAATTAGCACAATAACCAAGAAACCCACTTCATAGACCTAGGCTTCAACTTATGTTGTATGCACGCATATAGGGAAAACATTGACACCCAAAAGTTTTAAACTCATCATAGGATGGTGACTTGCCCAACAATAATTCAAGAGGTGACAACCTTGACTACACTTTGATGGAATATGATTAAGCAAAAATGTAGCAGTTCTTACTGCATATGACCAGAAAATAAGAGGTATAGATGTAGGAGATAAGAGTGTCGAACTCATCTTAATGATTTTTTATGACGACTTTCCATTGCACCATCTCAATGATTATTTTATGACGACTTTCCATTGCACCATTTTGATCTGAGGTATGTGGATATGTCATTCTATACATTATACCCTTCTTAAGAAAAATAAAAACCAGAGGTTTAAACTCTGTGCCCTATTTGTTTGTAAAGCTTTAATTGAGGCATTAAATTGAGGAGCAACCATGAGTGTCCTTGTTTGGTCTTTGGAAGCCATCAAAAATACTTATGTAAAACATGTAGAGTCACCCACTATAGAAAGAAAATACATTTCACTAGTACAAACATCACGTGGAGCTATCTAAAAATCTAAATACAATAGAGCAAAAGCTTATAGAGCTTTAACATGTGAAGCCAAAAATGGCAATTTGTGGGATTTGAACAATTGATAGTGCTTACAAAATTGAAAAGCATCAACAGAAATGGAATTGTCGACATTATTATCAGCAGAAGCAAACCTCTTGCTACTTGTACAATTGTTACTACTACTATACCATGCTTATGCAAAGCACTTTTAACTAAAGGTATATTGGGATGACCTAACCTGTGATGCCATGTCTCTAGAGAAACATTAAAGCCACGTGGTTGATCAACCAATGCATTTGATTGCTGTCGTTTACCTCTAGAAAACACAGAGCCTTAAAGTGCGTACAAATCCCTCTTACTAGCTCCTCTAGCTTCGTGTCCTTCAAGATTAGATCCTTGACACAAAAACCATGAGGGAAAAATTCAATAGAAACATTGTTGTCATTGACACAACTTATTTAAGATAAATAAGATTTGAGGCCACCTTAGGAGCATGCAACAAATTTGTCAAAGAAACATGACATTCATAAGCTACATTTAACAAACCAGGCCAATTCTACTAATTGGCATTTAGTACCATTACCTAATATTTCACCACTGGTTCCATTATAGAGCAAAGCACACCCATGTTGAGTAGAATCTGCAGTGATATGGTGACTAGCACCTGTATCAAGTAACCACGAACAATTATCTACTCAACAAGCATTATATTCATTAATCTATTCTTTATGTGCCAAATTTATCATGTAATTTAATTTCTATTAGTCAGTTAACAAAAGGCTCAAATTGCTTTGCTAAGTTTCTCCTTTCTAATTGTGTCTTTTAGGATCTATCATTGAGGAAGACAATTGGCAGTGCTAAAGAGTGTGAAGGATTATTACTTTAATGATGCCAATAGTGATGATAATCAAATTAGGATGTGTGACTATGCTTTTGTTTGTAAGAATAGTGAACTATTATGGCATTATAGATCGGGTCATTCCAATTTTCAGTACTTGAAAAATTTACTTCCATCTATTTGTTCGAATAAAACGATGTATTTTCAATGTGAAGTGTGTGAATTAGCAAAACATCACTGTGCTTCTTTTCCAAAAGTCCAATATAAATCATCCAAATCCGTCACTTTAATCCATAGTAACGTATGAGGACTGTCTTGGTTCTCTAATTGCTTTCACACCAAATGATTTGTTACATTTATTAACGATCATACTCGTGTTTATTGGGTCTATTTATTAATACAAATAACCGAGGTTTTTGATATTTTCATTACTTTCCATTCAATGATTAAAACCTAATTTCAAATGCAAATTCAAATTCTTCGAAATGATAATAGGATATAATATTTCAACATTCCTTGCGCAATTGTCTCCAAATACACATGGGATAGTACACCAAAGTTCTTGTGTTCACTCGTAAACAAAATGGAATTGTTGAATGAAAGAACACACCTTTTTGAGGTAGTTCGAGTATTAGTGTTCACAATGAACATGCCTAAACAATTAGTTTTTTTTTTGGCTGGGGGAGGGGGGATGTCGTTTTAATTTTAGCTACCTCATGAATCGAATGTATAGTTATATTTTTTTGTATGAAACACCACTTCAAAAACTTCAGAATTTTTTTTTCAAATTCCCACCTTCAAAGTGACATGTCTCTTAAAGTGTTTAGTTGTACTGCTTTCGCTCATATATATTTCAATTCCAAATTAGATCCAAGAGCTATTAAGTGTTTTTATTGGAGACTCTCCTACCCAAAAGAGGTACAAATGTTTCAATTCTTCTACAAAATGGGTAGTTGTTAGCCTTGATGTTACCTTTTTTGAAAATACTCTTTACTATCAAAAGTCCCATCTTTAAGGGAGAAGTTGAATGAAGACAACTCTTTTGGTCAATACTTGGATTTCTTCTTTCAGAGTCACCTAAAATACCAGAGTCCAAGAGTGAAATTTCACCAAAAAATAAGCCTATTATTCCAACTCGTTCTATTATGCCATCTATAAGAGAAAACACTTGAACACAGGAGGAGATGTGAGAAACACAAGTATTCAAAGAACAATTGTATATTCACAAAGGTTGAAATTAAAGAAAGGGAGAGCTTCACAATCGAGGCACCAAGAGAGTCGAAATTGGTGGTAGATCCAATTGTGTATGAGTATATACCAGGTAATTTTGAGTTACCTATTGCATTAAGAAAACCAACTCGATTTTGCACACTCTATCCCATGTCTAAATTTTTCTCTTGTAACACTTGTCTCCTTGATTTCATACTTTTAACACTAACTTTGATAAAATAGAAATTCAAAAAAACATTTATAAGGCTTTAAAAGTTTTTGGATGGAGAGAAGTCGTTATAGAGGAAATAAGGGCACTAAAAAAGAATGGAACGTGGGATGCCATAGTGTTACCAAAGGGAAAGGTACCAATGAGTTGTAAGTGGGTGTTTACAATAAAATACAAGGTAGATGGGACAATAGAACGATACAAAGCCCGACTAGTTGCAAAAGTGTTTACACCCCTGTGGAATTGACTACAATGAAACCTTTGCACCTGTAGCTAAATTAAATACAGTTCGGGTTCTCTTGGCACAAGCAACAAATTTGGATTGGCCACTTCAACAAGTAGACATCAAAAATGCCTTTTTGAATGGAGAATTAGAAAAAGTGTATATGACCATGTCATCGGGTTTTTGCAAAGAAAGAGACAATGTGTAAGCTGGAAAAATTATTGTATGGTCTTAAATAGTTAGCTAGAACGTGGTTTGACAAGTTTGCGAAGGTGATGAAGAAACAAGGATACCAACAAGGACAATCAGATCACGCAATGTTTTTCCAACATATTGGAGATGAGAGAAGCTATCTTGGTAGTGTATATGGATAATATAATATTAATTGGAGACAACTTGAAAGAAATTGAGACTAAAGAAGACCTTGGCAACATAATTTGAAATTAAAATCTAGGATTCATGCGATACTTATTAGAATTGAAAGTTGTAAAATCAAAAAGGGGAATTAGTGTCTCTCAACGAAAGTATGTTCTAAACTTTCTCACTGAGATTGGAATGCTTGGGTGTAAACCAAGTGATACTCCAATCGAAGTTGGAAAAATTTAGAAGAGTTGAGAAAGTCAATGAATAAGGAGAGGTATCAAAGTGGGAAAATTGATATATCTGTCTCACATAAGACCTGACATTGCATTTGCAGTTAGCATGATAAGTTAACATATGCATTTCCCATAAGAAGCTCATTTTGAAGCAATTCACAAAAGTTTTTAGATATCTAAAAGGGTCACCCGATAGAGGTTTGTTCTTTAAGAAAAATGAAAACAATGGTATATAAATTTTTATCAATATTGACTGGGTTGGTTTAGTAGAAGATAGGAGATTCACTATCAGATATTGTACCTTTGTATTTGATAATTTGGTTATTTGGAGGAGTAAGTAACAAAATGTAGAGCTAGAAGTAGTGTTGAAGCTGAATTAAGAAATGTACCACAAAGAGTTTTTGAAACATTTTGGCTAAGAAAACTCTTAAATAAACTACATGTTATAGCAAAGTCTCCAATCAAAATTTACTGTGACAATAAGACAATAATCAATATTTCTCTCAATTTAATTGAAAATGATAGAACAAAACATCTAGAAGTAGATAGACACTCTATCAAAGAAAAAGTTGAAGATGAGACTATTTGTATAATCTATGTTCCAACAAAAGACCATATATTTTTACCAGAAGACTTTCTCGACAAAATTTTAATGGTTTCATTTGCAAGTTGGATATGATAAATATTTACAATCCAACTTGAAATGTGTTGAAATAAATCCCATATTATTTGGGATTTTATTTTGTATTTTAAGTAGGTAATCAGTAGCATTGTGAAGATTTGATATTTGTATTTAATTACTGATTAATTAGATTGTGAAGATTTGATAATTGTATTTAATTATAGATTAATTAGGATTTGTGGTGGTTAGAAATACAATTCAGATATTACATTTCAAATTCATAATCTGTCTATAAATCACCATATCCTGTTTATCGTAAACACTTCGAAGTTATATTTTTGTCCTTTCTTATAATGTAAATACTCTCCCTCTCATACTGGAACTGAAATATTTTTTTCACTCTAAAGTGACCTTTTCTTGGTCTTGACAAATTCAACTTCTCATATTTCACCTTAATCCATATTGGTGATGAGACAGAACTGTGAGAATATTTTGGTATCATGTTTCGACCCTCTAAGATTAATTTATTTTCAGTCTAAAGTGACCTTTTCTTGGTCCTTGACAAATTCAACTTCTCATATTTCACGTTAATCCATATTGGTGATGAAACAGAGCCGTGAGAGTATTTGGGTATCATGTTTCGACCCTTTTGAGATTAATTTTTTTTCATTTTGATAGTTATATATTTCTCTTTGACATTCTACGTTCTTTGTTTTTTGCTGAAGTTGCTTCTATATATTTTGTACTTACTACTAGCATTTTCTGCTTCTGCCATTCATTTGATTACAGTTCTTTAGGGTTCAAGTCGGCATACAATCTCCAGAAGGCATCACAACTACTCGAACAATATTACGAAGATTTAACGATTTCTTAAAGTTACTTTCGGAAGTAAGTGAGATTCGCCTTTCATCTTGAAAATATGCATTTTAACCATTTCACTCTAAAATTATTATATACCTTCTTACGGGACCAATTGTTTACTATGCCTTTATTTTGTGTTTTGTCGAAATTCTTACATTGTGTCTCCTTCCTTGCTTTCTCCTATAGCTTAAGAAGCAATTTCCTTTGAAAAATCTGCCTCCAGCTCCTCCAAAGAGGCTTTTGAGAGTGAGAAGCCAAACACTTTTAGAAGAGGTAGGTTTCACTTTCATGTCTTCTTGTCAAGGCTTGTACACTGACATGTTTTTTTGAAATTCAATAATAATTTCTTGTGACTGGTATTTCCTTATGAATAGTGTACTGAGTTCCATTGTGTCTTTATAGATATAATGATAGATAACAGTGTCTTTCCTAAGTTAAATTTTAAAGCACTTTTTAAATGGCTTGAAACTCAAGCCATGACTTTATAAATAAAATTAAAAAATGAAGAGTTGATTTACTTTGCTTTAAATGTATACTTCTCTAGGAGAAAGCTTATGGTTTTGGTTCCTAGGTCTAGCTAAAGGAGGAAACAAGCTAAATGTACAATAGCCTAAAGAATTGGTGGTTTAATATGCTCGTTAAGTGGGTAGATATAGTAACAAAATATTTTGTGATATTTTTATGAAGTTTGTGGGTATTTGCAGAAGTTTGGTCTAAATGTGTGTGAAGTAGGATTTTAGTAATGGTTGTGAATAATTTTGAATTTCGGATAGATTTTAGATGATGACATTGGTTCAAGCACTTTCAAACTAAATTTTTGTAACCTTAAAATTCCTATTCGTTTATTTTGTCAACATGATTTGGATTGTCAAAATGTGATTTATTTATGCTTTGAAAACTCTAATACAATTTCAAGCGTATGCTTGTAATGTTTCTCCCTAAATGGATAATGGCTCTTGGAGGGATGAAGGGTAACAATGGTCCACTAACTGTGACCAAAGTATGTAGGAAACCAATCTAGGCATATGATTAATTCCTTATTTTCAGGGTGTAATAAGCCCCTGATTTTCAAGAGGTTAGTGTCTCGATTTTCAGGGTGTAATTAGCCCCTGATTTTAGGAGGTTAGTTTCCTAAAAAATTGATATATATTCTGACTTCTAGCTATATACTAGTAACTGTATATATATGTATCTGATATCAAGAAATAAATGAAGTAATTTTCTGTAAAATTTATAAAACTTCATGGTATTAGAGTTTTGGATAGAGAAACCACTGCTCTTATCTATCTCTTGTATTTCCAAATAACATCTCACAATGGAAGAGCATTCCTCTACATCCAATCCATCTTTCAATATTCCTACTACTCGGTTAACATAAGGCAACACATACAATAATTTCGTCTCTATCACCACACACAAACTTAATGGCCAAAACTATCTTCAATGGTCTTAATCAATAATGATGTTCATAAGCGGGCGAAGTAAGGATGAATATCTCACTGAAAACATCCCAAAACCCAATCCCAATATTGTTGATTTTAGGATATGGAAAGTAGAAAACAATATGGTTATGTCTTGGTTAATCATTTGTATGATAACCAAAATAAGAGAAAATTTCTTGTTGTACACCACAACAAAAGAAATATGGGAAGCTGCACAAGAAATGTTCTCCAGTAGTGAGAACACTTTCGAGCTTTTTTATGTGGAGAGTTCTCTCTAGGACCTTTGTCAAGGCGACAACTCTGTGACTATTTATTTCACAACTCTTACTCGTCATTGGCAACAACTAGACTTGTTTGAGATACATGAATGGAAATGTCTAGGAGATTACGCATATTTTAGAAAGATTGTGGAGACTAAGCGTGTCTTCAAATTCTTGATGGGACTTGATAAATCCCTTGATGAAATAAGGGGTAGAATTCTTGGAACAAAACCACTACCAAGTCTGTGAAAGGCCTTCTCTGAGGTGCGCAGAGAGGAGAGTCGAAAACGTGTCATGTTGGGACAATCAAATCCTTCTACGATTCTTGAAGTTCCAGCATTTACAGCAGTCAAAGGCAATTCACCAGATTCTGGTGCATTTGTTGCACGAAGCGATACTCAACATACCGTCACTAATTGAATAAGGAAAGGTCGCCTATAGTGTGACTATTGTTGAAAGCCTGGGCATTTGAAGGAGACCTGCGGGAAATTACATGGAAAACCTCCTAATTGGAAAACAAATCGAGATTGGGAGGCAAAAGGAAATGTTGCAATTACTGGAGTTTCTCAATCTGATAATCCTGTCCCATTCATTAAGGATCAGTTGGATCTCCTCCAACAAATTATACAAAGAGCAAACATTAACCCGTTCATAGCTCCCATAATTCAGCAATGCATGTAGGCAAATTCTCCTCCTTATCTTGGATAGTAGACTCAGGTGCCTCCAATCACATGATAGGTGATTTATCATTTTTCACAACCTACTCACCTTGTAACAGACTTCAAACAGTGCGTGTCGTCAATGGTACTCGCACCATAGTGGTCGGAATAGGGACCATTTGTCTTTCAAACAACCTCACCCTCAAATCTGTGTTATTTGTGCTTGATTTTGATTGCAATCTCATATCAGTTAGTAGACTAAATCATGATTTTAACATTGAAACTAAATTCTTGGTTGAATCTTGTGTTTTTCAGGAGGAAGATGATTGAAAGTGCTGATTTTCGTGCGGGTCTCTATGTTTTTGATGTTAACACCCCTTCAATCCATTCTGTTAGTCATCAGTGTCAATTGAGTCATAGTCTTAAGTCTAATACTCATGTTGATAAAGAAAGTGAAATCATGCAGTGGCACTTCCGCCTAGGTCATCTCAATTTTCTGTACTTGAAACGTTTGTTTCTATCCTTATTCAATAATAAAAATCCTAATTTATTTTGTTGTGAAGTTTATCGGTTGGCAAAACATACTCGAAACACTTTTTCACCACGCATGTACAAACCAAGTCATCCTTTTTTCCTCATTCATAGTGACATTTGGGAATCATGTCGCATTCCCAATATTACTAGTGCTCGATGGTTCTTATTGTTAGTTGATGATCATACTCGATTGTGTTGGACATTTCTTATGAAAGACAAATTTGAAACCAAACACATATTTCCACTTTTTCATGCTATGATCCAAACTCAGTCCAATGCCAATATTCAAATCCTAAACACTGATAATGCTAGGGATTTCTTTAATTATGATCTTAGTGGATATCTCAAATCACATGACATTGTCTAACAAAGCTCTTGCGTTGACACACCACAACAAAACGGTGTAACCGAATGTAAAAACTGTCATATACTTGTGGTTGCACGAACTTTGCTCTTTCAAACCAATGTTCCTAAAAAATTCTGGGGTGGAGCCATTCTTACTGCAACACACTTGATCAATCGAATGCCTTCTCGAGTTCTCAAATTTCACTCACCTTTACAAGTATTTCAGGGTCAATATTCTACCTCATAACTTGTGTCACTAATTTCTTTCAAGGTTTTTGGTTGCATTGTTTTTTTCCATATGTATTCACAATATTGTGGTAAACTTGATGCCCGTACCATTAAATGCATCTTTTGTGGTTACTCAGCTAATAAAAAATGCTACAAATGTTTCTCTCCCATGACCTATAAGTTTTACAATTTCATGGACGTTACTTTCTTTGAAGAAACTTCATTCTATTCTAATTCTACCATTCTGGGGGAGAATCACACTAATGAATTGCAGAATTTGGATTGGTCATCACTCATTGAACTGAATTTACCATCTCAGTCATCTTTCACTACCTTGTACTCTTCTAACCTAGTTCTCATTCTAGATTCTCCTTTAAACACCAAACTTAATCAATCTCTTATTGCCTATCCTAGGCATCTCCTTCCTAATGATGCCATAAAAATCTATGGAAGAAAGAAATCCTGACTTGCCCACACACAATCAGCAAAGCCAAGAATCTCGCCCGAGCTAGATTGGATCTGAAAGATTACAAGATGAAGTAGAATTTAGTCCAACACTAGGTTTTGACCCTGAGTTAGATCTTTCTATTGCACAAATTTGTCCCCAAAATTTCAAGCATTTGTGACATCCCTAGACAACATTAAGATTTCTAATTCTATCAATGAGGCTTTAAAGGTTTCTGAATGGCACAAGGCAACCTTAGAAGAATACACCGCACTTGAAAAGAATGGTACATGGATGTTAACAGAGCTACCACCTGGAAAGAAGACGGTGGGTTGTAAATAGATATTTTCAGTTAAACAAAAGGCAAATGGAAATATCGACAAATATAAAGCTTGATTGGTGGCTAAAGGGTTCACCCAATCATATGGAATTGATTATCAGGAGACTTTTGCTTATGTAGCAAAACTTAACACAGTTCGTGTCTTGCTGCTTATTGCAGTTAATGAGGATTGGCCACTGCTTCAACTTGATATCAAGAACGCATTCTTAAATGGAGATTTGATTGAGGAAGTTTACATGGATGTACCTTCTGGCTTTGAGACTAAAGGTACACAAGGGAAGGCATGCAAGTTGAGAAAGACATTATATGGACTGAAACAATCACCTAGAGCATGGTTCGACAAATTCACTAAGGTCCTCAAACATGATGATACTCTCAAACACATGCAGATCACATTCTGTTTGTCAAACACTTCACAAATGGAAGAATCACAACTTTGATTGTATATGTTGATGATATAGTTCTTATGGGTAATCATGTAAGAGAGATGAAAAGGCTTAAAATGCTATTATCCAAGGAATTCGAGATTAAAGACTTGGGATATTTGAAATATTTCTTATGGATGGAGGTGACACGTAGCACCAAAGAAATCTTAGTTTCTCAATGCAAATATGTTTTAGATATCTTACGTGAGACTGGCATGAGTGGGTGTAAACCTGGTTAAACACTTCATAGATGGAAGAATCACAGTTTTGATTGTATATGTTGATGATATAGTTCTTACGGGTAATCATGTAGGAGAGATGAAGGGACTTAAGATGCTATTATCTAAGGAATTCGAGATTAAAGATTTGGGATATTTGAAATATTTCTTAGGGATGGAGGTGGCACGTAGTACCAAAAGAATCTCAGTTTCTCAACGCAAATATGTTCTAGATCTCTTACATGAGACTGGCATGAGTGAGTGTAAGCCTGTTAAAACACTCATGGACTCTAATACCAAACTAATGCCTTGAACTGATGAATTGGCAACTGACAAGGGGTAATATCAACGTTTGGTAGGTAAGTTAATATATTTGACTTATACACGTCTAGATATAGGTTTTGTAGTCAGTGTTGTCAGCCAATTTCTTGGCAACCCATTAGTAGATCACTTGGAGGCAATAAACCGTATTCTAAGGTACTTGAAGAAGGATTCTGGAAAAAAACAATTATTGGGACATTGAAAATTTTTATTGACGCTGATTGGGCTGGATCTCCTAATGATCGAAAATCCATATTTGGATATTGCTCATTTATTTGGGGAAATTTGGTGACATGACGTAGCAAAAAGCAGACAGTGGTAGCACGTAGCAGTGTCGAGGCTGAGTTCTGTGCATTAACTTTGAGTATCTGTGAAGGAATTTGGTTAAAACGATTGCTAAATGAACTCAAGGTTAAAAATTCAAAATCTATTAAAATCATGTGTGACAACCAGTCAGCAATTGCAATTGCCAAAAATCTAGTCCACCATGATTGAATTAAACATGTGGAAATTGATAGACACTTCATCTAGACAACTTGTAGCAGATATCTTAATCAAAACTTTGTTTCAACCTAATCTCACAGAGTAAAGTGTAGTACTTGGTTTGGAAAACATATTATCGCCTATCTTGAGAGGGAGTATAGGAAATCAATCTAGACATATAATTAATTCCTGATTTTCAGATTGTAATCAACCCCTGATTTTCAGGAGATAAGTTTCCTGAAAAATTGATGTATATTCTGACTTACAGTTGTATACTAGTAACTGTATATATATGTATTTGATATCAAGAAATAAATGAAATAATTTTCTATAACATTCATAAAACTTCAAAGTATATAAAAGTCAATTAATTTTTGGATGAAGTACTACAAGTCTACTAATTATTGAAAAGTGTACCAAAAATCTAAACTTCAAAAAAATGTCAGAAATGGAACATGTGAACACAAATGTGCGTATTTTTTGAATTACTGTGTTTTTGAGTCAAATTCTATTTGTTGGAACTTATCCAAGTTCATATTTTTTGAGTTGCAATTGATTTAGAAAACATAAAATTTCAAAAAAAATAAGCATATGTGTATTCACGCTCCATTTCTGACATTGTTTAAAGTTTTGGACTTTTGTTACACTTTTCAATAGTCAGTGGACTTGTAGTAATTTTTAGCCATAGTTAGTGGACCATTGCTACTTTTTTTTTGTTGCTATTGGAGTGTGCTCCTTTCATTATTTCTCCTGTTGAAAAGCTATAGAGATATCTCTACTTTCTTGATGCTAAATGTGGATCCTTCTGAATTGAGTGTCATTTAGGGAGAGTGTTGTTATCACGATCAAGAAGCTCAAGAGCATTGAAATACCAAACACATAGACACGTACATCTTGTTGTAAAAGTATACTCAAAATTCCTTGTCTATCTTGCATTTTTTTTCCAACTTGTAAATATTTTTATTTTTTTGTGAAAAGGGTATATTCGTTCTCTCATTCTCAAATTGATTAGTTTGTTTTCAGAGGAGGTGTTCATTGGAGGATTGGATGGAAAAGTTACTGTCAGATATTGATCTATCAAGAAGTGCTCCGATGGCTATATTTCTGGAGCTTGAAGCTGCTGCAAGGTCTTGTAGGTGTTTCACATTATATGCTACTGTAACATCATTGTCATTTTCTGATTCACTACTTGATAAAAATCGTTTCCCCTCTTTATTCTTTGCAGCATTCTATGATGCAAATCAAAGTTCAGAAGTCAGTTCTGCCGTTGAAGCAGCTCTGTTACAAGCCAAATCAGATGTTTCTTTGTGTGCTGATAGTTCAATGACATCAGAACACGGGTATGAGACTCCTTATGAGTCTTCTCATCTTGGAACACCAAGGCATGATAATTATGGCACTACTGACCTTCACATGGAAAAGTCGCCATCTGAGCAAGATTTAATTTATCCAATGGAAAGTACTGCCAAGTTTGGCATGTTCAACAAAAATCGTACAACTAAGGGTTTGCAAAAGTTTGCCGGGGGAAAATTACCTGCAGAACTTGATGCTAGTAGTCGAGCCTCCAACAGACTAAGTGGGGATAATGATGATACTAAACCTCTTCAGCTC
The DNA here is from genome assembly GCA_037013495.1 of Hippophae tibetana. NCBI lineage: Eukaryota > Viridiplantae > Streptophyta > Magnoliopsida > Rosales > Elaeagnaceae > Hippophae > Hippophae tibetana. The sequence goes on along the minus strand of CM072807.1, from coordinate 19,991,926 downwards.
GATGGAACAGTGTTCTTTCCAGAACTTAAGGATTGCAAGCAGGGTGTCCAAGTTCAAAGGCTGTCAAGAGAAAGTGTTGAAAGTGACTTTGATTCTGTAGCAGCTAGTGAGATCCCAAACTTGAGTGTGGTCAACTCATATGCCGATAGTGATCTTTCTGGAGGTTCAGAAGCTCCAAAAAGTACAGATGCACTTACTGATTCCAAGTTACAAACCTCAAAGGATTTGCTGGTTGCCTTTCCTTATGATGATCGACATAAAATGAACAGGGTACTTAGTACATTGAAGCAGAGATTAGACACAGGAAAAACAGATGTCGAAGATCTTATGGCGAGACTAAATCAAGAAGTTGCTGTTAGACAGTTCCTTTCAACAAAGGTATTCATCATTATAGACTATAGTAGAGGCATTGGTTTCTGATATCTTTTTCAATATTGACCAAAAATAAAATAAAAAGAAAGTTATCTTTCTCAATCACATTTACTGATGCCTCCAACAAATTGTATCTTCCAAAAAATATTAGGACGCATGTTGATCATGTACTAACATATCATGTACTGTGTTTATTATTGAACTTGGACAAGAAGTTCTGAAGCACTGTTTTCCCAGGTTCCTTTTACACTATATGACAATACGCTTGCAGACTCTTGTTAAATTGTGATCATGAAAAGAGAGAAGAAAGTTACTTTTGGGAAAAAAAGTTAGTGGTTTTTTATAAGACAAATGCATCTAGGATTTCTTAGTTATGCCAGTTAGAACAGTTTAGTCCATTTTTTATTTTTTGCATTAATTTAGTTCTTTTGTTATCAAAAAGTGATAGCATAAGAACACATGATTAAATTTTAATTTTTTTTTCCAATTTTGAAATCATTGTTGTCTATTGTTAAAGTTAATCTATAAAAATGATGTTCCAATAAGAGTTGGAAAAACATGAGGAAAAAAATCATTTGTCTTTACTCTTGCTTTTTTAAAATAAAAGGACTAAACTGTTACAAAAATAACTAAGGGACTTGAAATGTCACCCACCCTTTCATTTTCTGTCTGAAACGATTGAGTTTTGGGTTCAATGTTTAATGATACATTAATGTAAATGTGTTCAAGTTCATAGTATAATCTCTGTACCTTAGTGTTAATTGTTTGAAAGTTTTCTTTTGTAGGTTAAAGATTTGGAAGTGGAACTTGAAACTACCAGGCAGAATTGTGAAGATAATATGGAGCAGACTGTTTTATCTGAACGGGAAAGATTTACCCAAATGCAGTGGGATTTGGAGGAACTTCGAGGCAAGTGTTTGGAGTTGGAACTACAATTAAATTCCGAAAAGGTTTGTTTTTCCACTGTTCACATCTATTTGAGATCATATTGCATTATTGAGGCTACTGTGGTAATGCCTGGAAATGCTGCAGGAGGAGAAAATGCGTTCAGAGTCAACAAAAATATCTATAACTTATGAGAATAAAGTTTTAATACAACAGCTCGATGTTGTTCGGAAGGAGCTGGAAAACTTACATAAACATCATGATGATCTTGAGGCAAAATCAAAGACTGAGATAAAGCTGCTTGTTAAAGAGGTCAAATCTCTTCGAAATTCTCAGGCAGAACTGAAGCAGGAACTCAGCGGACTGATAAAAGAAAAATTGGAACTTGAGGTGATGCCCTTGTTGGCTAACGTGATGGGGTTCTACTATCTACATCTTCGTATTTTTTGGAGAACAAAATTACAATTATTTCAGTTTATATGTTTGTCTAACAACGTACAAAGCTACAAATTTACAACTTTCTAGTTCCTTTAACATCTAAGAGCTCTCTTAATTCAAAGTTCAATATTTTTCAGTAAACTTATTTCCAAGAGAGAACATTCTAATGTTGTATGTATTTCAGAGGCTTATTCAAAAGGAAAAACAAAGAACAGAGCATGCAAAAAATGCTAATGTAAAGCTGCTGCATGAATGTGAAATACTCTGTAGTCGGCTGCAAGAGTGCAGTATTAATTTCCTTGTTGAAGAGGAAGATAAATTGATTGTGGACACTTCATCACCTTCGGACGCTATAGATCTCTTGACAACCTCTGACAATCGAATTGGTCTCCTTCTTGCAGAGGTATCTTTTACAACTTAAGTTGGGTTTTTTTCTCTGGTTTAGTATGTTTTTTATTTAGGATGCTGTATTAATTGCTTGATGCTCTCTTCATGTGTTATACCCCCGCATCAACTAACATGAGAATAGCTTGACTCTCTTGTTCAGTTACCAACTTAAGTTGGGTTTTACTCTGGTTTACTATATTTTTTATTTAGGATGCTGTATTAATTGCTTGATGCTCTCTTCATGTTTTATATCCCAGCATTAACTAACATGAGGATAGCTTGTCTCTCTTGTTCAGTTACCAACTTAAGTTGGGTTTTTTCTTCGGTTAATTTTATTTTTTAGAGTGGAAGGTCATATTGGTCCCTTTACTTATATAAAAAGGTGTCATTTAGTCCCTTAATTTTAAAAAAGTGTCATTTAGTCCATCTACTTATAAAAATGGTGTTAAAAAGAGATATTTAGTAATTTTAAATTTATTTAAAAATAAATAAAAATTATTAGGGGTATTCTTGCCTAGAGTGGGATACCTTATCAACTATGTTTACAACTTTTTTTAGTTTGAAAGGGTCGGGGTAAATGACGAAAATATATTTACCAATATTTGTTTAAATTTTTTTATGAATAAAAGTCTTTTTGTTGCTCATTTTTTATATATAAAAGGATCAATGAGTACCTTTTTTATAAGTAAAAGATGAGAATCTTTTTTATAAATAAAAGGACTAATGAGAACCTTTTTTTATAAGTAAAAAGACTAATGATTACCTTTTTGAAGTTAGAGGACTAAACAATTTTTACTCAAAGAAATTGGACCTTGTGATATTTTCTCTATTTTTTATTTAGGATGCTGTATAAATTGCTTGATGCTCTCTTCATGTGTTATATACCCCAGCAACAACTAACATGAGGATAGCTTGACTCTCTTGTTCAATTACCAACTTTAAGTTGGGTTTTTTTCTTTCTTTCTTTCTGGTTTAGTATTTTTTTTATTTAGGATGCTGTATTAATTGCTTGATGCTCTCTTCATGTGTTATACCCCCAGCATCAACTGACATGAGGATAGCTTGACTCTCTTGCTCAGTTACCATGACACATTGAAGCTATAATATTTTATGTGAATGTCATATGTTTGTGTGTGTATTCTTCTAATTGCCAAAGCAAAAGGATGGCATTTCAGGCGACTAACTTAGTTAGCAAATGTGTTTCCCAATTTCCACCAATGCCGATCACTGCTATTGATTATTGACTAGATTAAAATGGATGGCCAGGCACAGCTCCTTGCGGAGGACATACAAAATGCTGTTACAGGGGTTGAAGAATCCCAAAACATAAATGGTGGTACTAGGAAGGATAATGATGAGGATTTGAGGAAGATGTTGACGAATATGTTAGTTGACAATGCCAAACTAAGGAAGCAGGTAAACTCAGTTATCCGATGTGCTGTAAACACGAATGAAAAAGCTGAGAGAGGAGATGATGATTATGATGATGACGTTTCAAGAAAAACAGTTTTTAGCAAATTCTTAGAGAGGTGACAAATTATGTTCTAAATCATTGTAATCCAACTTCTGTATCATCCATAACAAGTCAATGGCTTGTATTTGGTACTTATTTCATTAAATAATTTTTTTTTAAATGATATGATAACCCAATTTGATGAAAAAAGAGATGATATAGTTTGTTAACCATTCTTGTTTTCAAGGTATCTATACCTTGTTTTGACTGCAATAGATAGGAGCATAAACTTAAAGATATTAAATTGTTAGCATCTTACAAAAAATATTCTTCAGTTAATACAGATAATAACAAACAAGAACTCTCTTATAACCATTTCAAAAGATTGAGAAATAAAATTATTTGATTTGATTCGTTCTCAATAGTCATGAGATTATTATATTAGGGAGATTAATGTGTCGAAGAAGTTTCCTTTTTTACATCCTCTTTTTTTCATTTTTGAGGTTAATTTTTATTTTTTAATAATAATGAGGAATGATATTATGGGTAAATAGTAAACGTAGGTAATAAATAAGAGAATATTAAAGGTTTGAGTTATAGAATTTTTTAATTTTGACACAAGATAGTTATTAGAACTAATAAGTATCTTAGAGATAGAGAAGAATTTTTCAAACGAGTTGCACTCTTTTGTATATGTATTGATGAGAAGGGGTTAGGAAAAGCTTGAACCCAATTCTTATGATGATGAATATAAGTGCAATTGGGGAGTTAAAAATATATGTATTGATAAGAACATTCACTCTCTCTCTCTCTAAACCATATAGTCAAGAGAAACTATGAACTAGAATATAAGAGCTTGTTCTATCATGAGTAAATATTTTTCAAGTTTTTGAAATGTTTTAAATTTTACTTGAGTATCCAAATCTGGATCAATACCATCAAAAACATTTATGAAAAAGATTTGAAAACCATGCCAAATGTGAATAAACATTAGTTCTAAGAAATCATATCTTCTACAAAGATATTTATGGGGGAAGTAGAAGCACTTTTTAAAGAAGCAATTCAAAAACAAATAGAACATTTTTTACTTTAGGAACAAGTATAAAGAAATTTATTGCTTATCATCTTTATCAATATTAAAAAAACAATCTTAATTCAAAATAATAACGAAACTAGAAAAAAGTATACAAATGATTAAAAAATATTCTATAATTTTATATTATAATTATATCTTATCATATTCATTCAGAAATCTTAGATCAAACCCTTCGATGCGGGGTGAAAGATGCCATTTTTTTACATTTATTACGACTATTTTTTCATGAGTATACTAATTAGAATAGTATTGTTACCTCATAGAATTTTGTTTTGATTTTCTCAAAAAGTAATCCAAGATTATTCTTGTTCCTATATAATTCTCATGTTTGCAAATCTATTTTACTTTTTCTTCGTAAGTAATCTTTTCATTTACAATTAACGTCTTCTAGATTTTTTTAAAATGATTTTTTTTCTATGTAAAAATAAAACAATCTGTAAAAGAAGTTTTTACTAACGATTTTTCAGCTATTCCATAATTCTTTAAAGCTTCTTTCATGCATTATGTTTGATATCGAGAAAAAATCATTTTGACTTCAAAAGATACGCCTCTTCTAATGAATAAATTAAAATATTACCTTATCTATTTATAACAATATTATTTTTATGTGTGGTTTCAACCAATAAGGATCTATATAAATCTATTATCCAAGCATTCCCTCGCCTTTTTAGGTTATTTTTCAGTATATGACTAAATTTTTCTGTGTACGAAATCAAATGCTAAAAAATGCATTTAAAATGAATAATGCTATGAAGAGACTTAATACATTAGTTTCAATAAATCTTTTAATTGGAGCATTAGTTAAAATGAAATTTTGTAATGGATTAAGACATCCGATTAGTAAGTCAATCTATGTCGATTTATATGATTTGGATATTATCGATTGATTTACTCATTTATGTAGAAATTGTTTTCATTAATATAGTAGATCCTAAAAAAAATTGTATCGAATAAAATATATACTTCAATTTTCTTGTGTTAAAACTGTCTCGTAACCACAAAAGTACTATACATGCTTTTTTGAAATAATATATTATTAATTAAATACACGTATTTTTTTAGTCGTTTCATTTGCGAGTAACTGGATGAGATGAAACTTTCATGTTATGTTATGTAGTAGAGATGGAATTATAAAAGAATCATCAACTATAGGCCAAAAAGAACCAGATTACGTAAACATCGTAGAGGAAAAATGAAAGGAGTATCTTCTCGAGGTAATCGTGTTTGCTTGAATAGATATGATAATTATATAGGAACAAGAATAATCTTGGATTACTTTTTGAAAAAATCAAAATAGAATTCTTTGGGGGTAATAATACTATTTCAATTAGAATACTTTTGAAGAAATAGTCGTCATAAATGTAAAGAAGAAGCATCTTTCACACAGTAACGAAGGGTTTGAACCAAAATTTTCGGATGAATAGGATATGATATTGATACATAATTTAAATGCGGGAATTTGTCCTCTAAAAAAGGAAATGTTGAATGAATTGGTCATCAATTATAAAATTTTACAATTTCTATTTCCTTAAGGAAGAGATTAATCTTAGAGAAAATGGAATTTCCTTAATGACTACAAATATACCCTTCAAAAGTTTTTAGATTCGAATCATTAGCGAAAATAATCAAATGATTATGGTGATACATTCAATACGTTTTACAATTAAAAAACTCAATTTATTGTCATAACTCACATTTTCCAACAAACTCGATCTATTTAAAACATGATCATTAGCAAATGCATAAATATATTCTAAAAAGAAAAGTGGGTATAAGAGATCATGTTGTCAAGATTTATCTAGTTCTAAATACCCTTGATATTCTTCTATTTGAAATTAGATTAAAACTAAAAATAAGAGATTTTTTAGGTTATCAAATGATACATAGTGCGATAGAGTCAAAACAAGATATAGATACATCTAGAATAAAAATAATTAACAGACTCGATAATGTTATATTTCACGTCAATAAATCCTTAATCCTTTCCCCTCTTATTAATACTACATAATATTTTTGTAAATTATGGTCAATACTAAGTATATAAGCAATGATTTCAAATCCAGAGGTTAAACATACTCTGCGATATATTTACACAAAACTTATATATCGAACAATGCAAAAGAATCATAGATAGTCAAAAGAAAAAAATCCACGAAATAATTTGATTTATGAACAATATCGTTATGGTAAAGAGTTATAATGGAGTCTATTCCATGTTAGTGTTTGCATTCCCAACGTTTATACAAAGGATTAAGTACGTAGGGAAGCCAAAATTTGTCATCTCTATGGCTTAAGGATGATCTCTTAGTTTTGGTCATGATTATTCTTGCTACTCAATGCTTAATTGTGATTTACGTGATTTACATCCTAATTTTTTCTTTTCCCTTTTTAGGATTACAACCTAGCTTATTCTAATCTTAAAAAAAAAAATAATGGTTTAACATGATACAAAAATTGATTAAATAATTTATTTTAATAGAAGACAGATAATCATAACATTTAACCTGATCTCTGTTTCTGATAACTAAAAAAATATTTAAAAAAAATATTTAAAAAAATCTTTTCCGACTATACATACAAAAGAAAGAAAACAAGAATTTTCATCATTATACGTAAGTTTTACACTAAATGTCAACGAATGACAACAACCTGTGGAGAGAAACAAAGGATGGCTCTGTGAGAAGTTCGCTCCTTAGGGAACTAAAAAATAAGTTAGTTCCAGATAAAGTTTAAACACTCAAACCATGCCCGGTGACAGAGTTACAAAGGCTATTCTTTCAGGCCATGGATTAAAAAAAACCTGAGCTCCTTTAATTATCGCCACCTCCGAACATACCCATCATATCTTTGGTAGAACCCATTTGCTTCATCAGGTTTTGTAACCCACCCATGCCACCAATCTGCTTCAGCATCTGTGGGGGAAGCACTTTGCTCATGTGCTGAGCATTCATATTTCTAGATAAAGCACTCATTTCACCCTTTTTAGGAATCTTCAGCCCTTTCATTTTGCTCCATATCTTGGCAAGGCGCTTGTACTCTTCAAACATCTCCATTACTTCTCTAAATTGACGACCAGAACCACGTGCTATACGCATGATACGTGATTCAGTAAAAAGCTTTGGGTTTGAGCTATCCAATTCTGTAACATATTTACTGTTAGATACAATGATCAGAATGTTGGACAGAATAAATATATGTATGTTTCCATAAAGTAGGGCTTTGACTTACCTTCATCTGTCATCGAATCCATCATTGTCATGTAGCGCTTGATCTTTGCTTGGCTTTCCTTTTCACGGCCTTTTGGCATCAGCTCAGCGCTAAATCCTGGGAGCATTGAAAAGACCTATATAAACACAGATAACTAATTAGTATTATCAGGCAGATCATAAAATCCATAAGGAAAACCATAACTTCATTAGGACACGTAACTTCTAATGCTAAAAATCTATTAATATTTACTTTTTGTCTCTCAAGTTAAAAATTTGTTAACGATATTTCAAGCATAAAATTATAAATTCAAAACTGCAAACAGCAGGTGCTTTACAAATTAGTTCATTATCATCTTGATCTAATGATACTTCCTTGAAAAGGGGAGGGAGTTCAGGTGAAAAAGCCTTCAAAGCAGGGAGATATATCAGAAAATGGAAAGAGAACAAAAAATAAGGAAATCAATCACTAGGACCACAAAAAGCTATGGTCAGCTATTATCTTCAGAATTGTATTTGCTTGAGTAGCCATCTACTTGCCATAAGGTGATGTCATCAGGAGGCCCATCAACAACAGCATACCATTGTTGAGATCTTGAGTGTACAGGAAAAAATAATGCAGTCAAACAGTTGAGACAAGTGAAGGTTACAACCTGACTGATTGGACCCATTTTAAGCAAGTTCTGGAACTGTTCATACATAATTCTTAATGTAAAGTTCCCTTCTGAAAGCTTCTGCAGAAGCTCTGGCTGCTGATCCATGGGAACAACTTCATGAATCTTGTCCATAAATCCAGACCAATCTCCCATGCCTAGAATTAAAAGTCAAAGGGTCACAAACATACTAAAGTTCAGCCAAAAATACAATATTCAAGTTTGCAGAGGCAGTTTAACAAACCTAAGAGACGACTGACAAATGGTTTAACATCAAAAACTTCAAACTCATCCATATGCTCTCCAGTACCAATAAATATGACAGGACTCTTTGTTGCTGCGACACTGCACATATAATGTAAGTCTTAATAATCTTGTCAAAATATCTTACAAATGGGAACATGTCTACATGTTTAGTTTTATGTTTGTGCAATAGAGAAAAAGAGAACCACCTTGGACCATGTCAAATGAAAAGTAACTATCAACACAAAGCATATTGTAAATGTTATTGCCAAAACATCTTACAAATGGGAACATGTCTACATGTTTAGTTTTGCGTTTGTGCAATAGAGAATAAAATAACCACCTTGGACCATGTCAAATGAAAAGGAACTATCAACACAAAGTATATCACAACTAATGGAAGCTTGATTGGGTGTAACAAGAAATTTGTATTTGACTGCCAAAAAAAAAAAGTGTTGAAACTTACGCACTAAGAGCACCACCTCCCTTTGCATGGCCATCCATTTTAGTGACAATAACAGCTCCAACTGAAACACTTTGTTTGAATGCCTGAGCTTGATCAAATGCAGCCTGACCGATACTACTATCCATGACAAATATTACAAGGTCTGGTTTCTGGATGATAAGGAAGAAAAAGAATAAGAATGATAATGATTATGAGGAAAAACAAAGAAAGGAAACAAAGGAATGCAAACCCTACCGTGGCTTCAGAAACTTGTCGCATTTCTTCAAAAAGAGCAGCTTCTTGTTTATGACGCCCACTAGTATCAACAATGATGAGATCACAATTCTCCTTTTTAAATCTCTCAACACCATCAACAGAAATTTTCACAGGGTCTGATTCTGTATAGCTGCGGAAAAAATAAAATATTAGCTAAAATGCTGAAGGTTTCAGTAAAATAATGCACTTTATCAAGTATACAACATTGATGGTAATCGATGGGTTGCATAATTATGCTTAGTGATCCGAAAGCAAAAGCTAACACATAAGCAAGGAAGAAATTTTCTTGGCAGGAATGTGATAGCAAAATATATTATTTAAATCTCGCACACCAGATGTACACTCAAGTAAATAAAACTCCATATAATTTAGAAGCTGAAGAGCTTTCTGTAGGAACATGATGTAAAATGCTTTTTTCTATCAATACTATGCCTTAATTAAAAAAAAATGATGATTTATTGTGACATAATTCACTATGATGTGGAACTTTAGTAAAACATATGCTCACTTTTGAAGCAGTACACATACATTTTTGATGAAATGTTTTTACTTATATCAAATCAAAGTTCACAATTTTACAGGGATTTTGTTTGTTTTGGCACAGAACATTCACAATTTGCAACCCAGAGAATATTAGAGTACCTCCCATAAAAAGGAATGTGGGCCTTAGTGGCATTCTGCTTCAACTGATCAAAAGCACCAGCTCGAAATGTATCAGCACATACAAGAGCAGGCTTCCAACCTTTCTTCTGATGATAATATGCATACTTTGTACATGTTGTAGTTTTTCCAGACCCTGAATAGATTATAACAATTGAACGTTAAAAATAAAACTTAGGTGTAAGTAAATGAAAAAGAAAAAATAACACAATGAAGAAAACAAGATATATAGGTTTAAATAAAAAAGATTCATAAGTTAGATAGCACCTGAACCATTATTTTATATCTTAACTAGATCACAACATGAATTAAATCCAATGGCCATTATACCTTGTAAACCAACAAACATGATAACACTTGTTTTCCCCTTCTTTGGAGTGAAAGATGGCTTTCCAGGATCAAGCATTTTGCAGAGTTCATTAAACACAGCCTAAAAAGAAGCAACCCTTCAGGTACCATGAAACAACATGGGAACAGATCATCTTGTATCATGCAAGAAATGAACTTAAAGGCTTAGCGAATGCTCCAACCTATCAGAAGGAAAAGGCAGGCTACAGAGAGCAACTGGTGTGCTATAAAGGTAAAAAAACATACACTATCCAGAGAAATGAGCAATTACAAGTGACATAGCACCTCAGTCGCCTAATTTATGTCAACAGTTTAGTCACTTAGTGTTTACACCATAAACCCAAAACCAATAAGAAATCCAAGAATAATCCATTACAAAATACTGCTTTATCATCTACTATCTCAACTGATTCATTCACACATATTTTCCAATCAGCAAAAGGATTATCTGTAAATGAATAGCATATATGTTAACGGTCCTTTCCTAGCATCATAAATCTAGACAATATTTTATGAATAACAAATTCGTTCAGTTTAACTTTGTTTATCTCAAAGTCCTAATCTTTTTATATCTATTATGTCCCAAATTCACCGGCACAGAAAAATACGATATATCAGATCAATTCACCTTTAAACATTTAAAAAGGTTCTATTTTCCATAAATCTACAGCAGATGACAGCTTCGGAACATCCCTACTACAATCTCATCATTGAAATATGAGGCGAAAGAGGGCCGCTTTATACAGCCACAAAAACACATATATCAGATTAAAGATGATCTGATATCAGAAAGGCGTACTTGTTGGATGATCTTGCGCTTGTTGTGGCCAGCAGCGAGATCATCCAAATTAACGATGTTCTTGATGTTGGTTTGCATTTCGCGAACCAGCTTGAATTGTACATCGGACTGTAATAAAGCGCGGGTGATTTCATTGAGGCACTCATTTAAAACCTTCTCATCGATCACCGTTGCATTGCTCATCTGCTGGAGCGCACGCGAGATGCTCCCTCCTAACTGAGCCAACACCATTTTCGCTAATTGATGATGATCAACCAATCAAACGGATTTCGGACGGGAAAGTATTATAAAGGACCACAATTGGGTTGTGAATCAAGGTATGAATTACGTTGTAATTCTAGGGTTAGGGTTAATATTGGAGAGGTTTAAGGAAATTGGGAAGTTAGAGGGGAACTTCTCACCTCCTTGACGAAACTATTCTATCAAGTCTCCGTTTAGGAATTAGGATCGGAATCATGGGATTTTGGCACGAGGAGCCTGGAATCGTGCCAAAATCGAATTGGATGTTATGTTAAATTAGGAATCTCATCTAAATTCCTAAATTTTTGTATGTTATACCAAGTACTAGTTAAGGACATATATCGCACATATATAACCAAAAGAGAGAATTGAGCAGCAACGGTGGAAAAAGTGGGATTTGGCGGTGAAAAAAGTGGGCTGCAGCTGCGATGAAAAATCATCCACATTTTTTCTCTTTTTCTTAGCGTTTCTTACAATTATATAAAATCCCCTCCTTGAGTATTAACACACAACACATCACAGAATAACATCTGATTTTGGATATATTTGATAGTTTTAGTTTTAAATTTTTTAGTTTTATATAATAGTTTTTATTGAATAATACATATTTGTTTGAAGGTTTTTGTGATAACATATTATCTGAAAAAGTTATATGTAAAAATATAACTGAGATATTAATTTTTATTGTATTATATTATTTATATAATTAATTTTATGTATTATTTTAAATTTATTAAATATAAATATGTTTGGTTAAATATTATTTAATTGTTATGTTTATAAAATATTAATATAAGAAAATATTTTTGTAAAATAAATTGATTTTTATTTCTTTATTTAAGATTTATACAAAATTTATTACAAAAAAATATATTCTATTTCAAAGGTTTTTATAAGATTTATTATAGAAAAATATATTAATGACATTTTCGTAATAAATTTAAAATCTGAAAGTTAGGTTAAGATATATCAATTTAAAATCTAATTTATACAACTTAAATGAGAATCTAAATTATATGATCTACCTTAAGTAGATATTTAGATGATTTTTTATTTTCTTAAAAATAACTCATAATTTAATTTAAATCAATTGGTAATCTTTGTCTTAATATATTAATTGATTTTTATTAACAACGAATCTGATCCCAATCTTAAGATATTTTCATAAAAAAAGAAAAGAATTAGTATATTAATTTATATATTTAATAATCTAATTAATTTTAAACAAGTATGATTAATTAACTAATATTCCATAAATTCTCTTTTGAAAATAAAAATAAATGTAAAGCTACATTATATGGATTTTGAATAATTTTAAATTTTTTATTAAACATGTGTTTATATTTATATTTATTCCCTTTCACTTTTTAGGAATAGGTAAGTTCAAATTTCAAAACTTTTTATTGCAAAATTATTATATGTTTAGTTGATTTTAAGCGAATGATTAAGTATTTTTATACTTTTGGATTAATTTCTTGAATATATCATGGAGTATTGTTATAATTAATTTGTTATAATTTATGTTTTATGATAAAATATTGAAGTTGAGATAAACCAAAAATTGGTATTTATGAATCAAATAGCGTAGACTACTTTGTGAGAATATTTTGAGCCTTCATCTTTTCAATATGAGTGATAATATTTTTCAACTCCTTTAAACACTTTTCTTATTATCCAAATTGTTATATGATTTTTCTAGGTTTTGCATTAAATGCTAAGATTTTTACATCTAATAAAGTATCATATACTTATTTTTATTTTTACATCTAATAAAGTGTCATATACTTATTTTTATTGCTTAAATTAAACGACTTGAATAGAAATTGAAAGTATATGTTTTTTTCATTCATGTATGACTTCCATAAAAGGAGATATATAGGGGTTCATAAAATTAATATAAAAAAAGTCAAATTAGTCACTCACTAAATCATACAAATTGTACAAAATATACATGTATCTACTCTCTAAAAAAACAGAGAATATATACATACATACATATATATATATATATATACATATACATGCATGTATACATACACGTATATAGAGAGAGAGAGAGATATTAAATACTATGGCTCAAAAGTCATTTAAAATTGTGAGAATGATTATTATACACTACTACAAATTCAAGCTTTTAAGTTGATTATTAACCGACTTAAAATGAGGAGATTTAAAATTTAAAGTCGATTTACGAGTTGAACAGACTTAAAATTTTAAGTCAGTTTAACCTGTGAACCGACTTTAAATTATATATATATTTTAACATATTTTATGCATTTTTTGCTATCCCCAATACCTATTTTCGATCACATAATAGCTAAAAAAACAAAAATATGTTTAAAAGAGTTTTTAAATAGTATAAATTATTAAAAAAACTAAATATTAATTAATTACTTGAGAATTAAATTTATTACAAAAAAAAAATTTATATACAATACATATATATATTTAACTTAAATTACAAATAAAATGATAACGCATCTTTTGTCATACATTTTGTGATATTCTCATTTTATTTTAGAGAGAAGAAGCTTGATTTATTGCTTAGAATCACTAGCAATGTCTTATTCATAATGACCAGAGAACTCTCCAATCAAATGAGATGGATTTTGGGTAGTAAAATAGGTTCAAACAACAATTCATTCCCTTAAACATTCATCAAATATCCATCAAACAAGCCTAAACTTGAGAGATACAAGAATAGAAATTAAAGCATTAAAAAAATTACCATAGTATTGTATATATGAATTCCTTAATTATTAGAATATCTATCAAAATATTATATAAAAATAAATGCATAAAAATCAAATTGGGTCATGGTAGTGAAAAAAGTGTGTTATGGCATGCGATGAAAAATCACTCACGATCCACATTTTTATCCTTATATAAACCATCTCACTTAGTATTATCATACACCAAATGAATAGCATCTGATTTTAGATACCTTTGATAGTTTTAGTTTTAATTTCTTTAGTTTTATGTAGTAGTTTTGGTTCAATAAAATAGATATATTTAGAGGTTTTTTAGATAATAGATTTCTATTGAAGTTATTTGTAATAATTAAGGTATTAATTTTAATTGTATTATATTATTTACATTATTAATTTATGTATAATTCTAAATGTTATTTTAAATTTCATTTTCATTTATTAAATCTAATCATGTTTGGCTGAATATTACTATAAGATATTAGTTATTTTGTTATGATTGTAAAATAATAATTTAGGAAATTATTTTTATAAAATAAATTGATTTTTATTTCTTCCTTCAAAATTTATACAAATTTTATTACAAAAAAGTATATTAAAGACATTTTTCGTAATAAATTTAAAATATGAAAGTTAGACTTTAGTAATTGAATATCTAAATCTAATTTAAAATTATATTATATTTCAAAGATTTTTATAAGATTTATTACAGAAAAATATATTGGCGACGTATTTTTCATAATAAATTTAAAATCTGAAAGTTAAGTTTAGATATATTAGTTTAAAATTTAATTTAGACACCTTGAATGAGATTCAAACTATATACTTTGCCTTAAGTAGTAATTTAAATGGATTGTTATTTTCTTAAAAATAAATCATAATTTAATTTAAATCAATTGGTGATCCTAACTTTAGGATATTAATTGGTTTTTGTTAATAATGAATCCAGTTTCGACCGTAGAATATTTTCAAACAAAACAAAATCAATAATATTAATTTGTATATTTAATAGCTTAATTAATTTTAAACAATCATGATGAAATAACTAATATATCTCATAAATTTCATGTCTATCTTTTATGGTTTTGCTCATTATATTAGATTTTTTTAAATCTAAAAAATTATGATAGAATATTTAGGTTTATTTTTATTTTGTTTAAGTTTTACCGAATTATTTAAAACCATGTAGTTTCTCTTTCAACTTACATTGAAAGTATATCTTATTTATTAATTAACTAATATTTTTTAAAAATGTGCATTATTATTTTTATTTATTTTAACTCAATTCTCTTTAATATTTATTTTATTTTAATTTCTTTTTGTTAAATATTTTATTTAGTATTTTTGTGTTCTAACATGTATTTATTGTATGATATACCTTATTAACTTGTTAAATTATGTATTTAATTTGTATTATTGTATTATAAATTTTTATGTATAATAGATTGTTTGTATCATAAAATTGTTTGTATCTTGCTCATTATATATCTATTTTATCTTTTAATTATTTTCTACTTCATAGGTGATTTTAATTTGTGTTTTTGTAGTTTATGCGAGGTAGGAGATCCTTAGGGTATCATCTTACACCTGATATAGATAATGTTAACAGACCTAGAAAGTGTTTGAAGGCTGGACATTGAGATCTAATAGCTTTTAATTGAACAAAATTTTGAACTAGACCTAGACCCTCCTATTAAACCTATAATTATGGGAAAAAATCCACAACCTAGGGAGACTACCATGAAGGAGTATGCAAGGCTAGTTATTGGCACTACTACTATCTCAATTCAATTGGACGAGGCTACAAGGAACTATGAATTAAGAAACATTCATTTTTTTCATGTTACCTTCCTTTCACGGACTACCTAGTGAAGACTCTATGTCTTTCATTAGGGAATTTTATTCAACTATCCAAACCTTTCTTCTCAGTGTACTCACTGAGAACTAACTAAGAATGAGGTGTTTCCTATATACACTTAAAGAAGAGGCCAATGCTTGGCTAATGTCACTTCCCTCAGGTTCCCTGATGATCTATAAGGATGTTTATAACAAATTTATGGGAAACATTATATTCCTACTATAAAAAATTAGAGTTGAGAGCTAAGATGACTACTTTCTCTTAGATGGATGGAGAATCTTTCCACAAAGTTTGGGATAGGTTCAAACTATTCCTCGTTCAATGCCCCCATCATGGCTACCCTTTGCACTTATGGAATCTATTTTTTTATAAGGAGTGTGATCGGTGCAAAAATACAAGTGCATATTATCGTAGTTTTATAATAAAGTCATAAGAAGAGTATCATAATTTTATAATAAAGTCATAATAAACTGCAAGTGCATACTATTTCTTTTTTTTTCTCGCACCACCGCTTTCCTTACTTCCCTCCTTTTGTTTTCTTTTGTTTTCCATCTCTTAACCTCTCCCACCATTTTTGTATATATATATATATATATATATATATATATATATATATATATTAATTTAAATTTGATTGAAATAAATTTAAATTTAAATTTGAGAATCGTTAGATGATATGCTTCTAAAATTTTGGATCTTTATTATCTTCAAATCTACAATAAAATTTAAATAATAATAATGAAGTCTAAAATCAATAAAAATAAATAAAATTACACTAATGTTTAAAGTTTAGAAGTGATAAATTATGTCAAATTATGCAAGTCATCAAACACCCACAAACTTAGAACTTTGTTTGTCCTCAAACAAAAAGAAAATAAAAAAATATAACAATAGACAATATCAACTAGACCCGATAGAGAACTACCATCACTTACCAAGTCATGATTTGAATTTAGATTTAATCACTAATAACTTACTCTTTTTACGTCAAAGATAGTAGGAAAATCAATCAAAGATTCAACAATTTGTCAAGGAAGAACTTAACATTTATTTCAACCTAAAGCTAAGTCCTTGAGTGTGTGCGTGAAATAGTCAATTTAACTCCAAACCACGAGCAAATTCAAATAAAAGTAGAACAAATGAAATTAGAAGAATTCTCTCAAAACTTAACCCCATAAGTCCAATTTTCAGAAATCTTCTCCACTAATGTAATCAAATACCAAATTCAAAGATCAAAAGGTCTTTAATCAAGGTTGTAATAATAGGCTACATGGTGAGGATTAAGAAAAAATGGATATGGAAAATTAAAACAAACTAGGAAAATACATGTTAAAAAAAGCAATAAAAAGAATATGCACAGGATTTATACCATAGCTTTTTCTCGACAATATTGTTGCCATACTCAATAAGTGGAGTGCTTTTTTGTTTCTTTTCTTCTTCTTCTTCTTCTTCATCTTTTTCTTTTTTCTTAAAATGTGGTTGCCTTGATAGTCTTTACTAATTTCAACTTTAACCCTTTTTTGATTCTTACCTTTCACTTTTTTTTCACACTTTGATCAAATAGAGTAAACATAATATGAATTATTTAATGAACTAACTTTCTTTTTAAATGAAAATTTTCACCAAAGTATTTTCTCAAAATTTAAGGTAAGTTCATTGTTTTTTTCAGGCTTAGAATGAGAATGGTTTATGTAAATAAAAAAACAAATAAAGGCTAATGTAAAATAAGGCTCAAGGGGATTGACTATGGGAATACACCATGCAATGATGGCGTGATAATTAGGATGGCTAGGAAAGCTTTTTGGTTAGGAATTTTTTTTTCCTAGATTATTTCTCTAATATTTGGTATCAAGTAGGATTTTGCCTCAAGGATCCATCAACGGATTCTAGAGTAAAGCAAGATTAAACTTTTCTGAACCCAGTTAATTCAACTCATTCTCTTCATAGGCAAAATGGAATATAGAAAATTTTACTATATGCTCAATTATTTTCAAGGAAAAAGATTTAAATCAAAGTACCCACAAAACTCTGTGTACTATAATAGTAGATTTTGAAAAAAAATTCTCAAACCCATCATCAATCATAAATTTCATAGTTATAGCGAATTCAATCATACTCAAAATACATGCTTGAAAAGAGAATCCAACAACTCAAGACTATAGGAGTCAACAACCCTAAACTTATAAACAACATCCTCACTGTAATTCAAAAGTGAGATAGATTGAAGAATTGAAAGTAACTTCCTTGGTTTTATGGTAGATCTATATTAGTTAGTAATTTTTCAGCTCTTTATTCCTGCAAAATAAAACATAATCAAAATCCAAATTATTCCAATAGTAATAAAAAATAAAATAAAGTTTTATGGGATGCCTCCCATAAGTTCTTGTTTTATAGCATATAGGTAGAATTTTCAATCTTTATCAATTAGGATTTCAAAGAGGAATAAATGCATAATTCCTCTCCACTTGTTCTCCATAATAGTGCTTCAATCTCTGACCTTTAACTCTAAATATATTCCCTACCTTGTCCTTCAAGTCTATTGCTCCAAAAGTGGAAACTTTGTTAATTGTATGAGGACCTATCCATCTTGATCTTAACTGACCTGGGAAGAGTTTTAGTTGTGAATTGAAAAGAAAAACCTGTTGTCCCGGAGCAAACACACTCCTAAGAATCTGTTTGTCATGCCACTTCTTTTTCTGTTCTTTGTAGATCTTTGCATTTTCATATGCATCATTCCGGAACTCATCCATATCATTCAATTGAAGAAGTCACTTTTTCCCCGCTGCCTTTAAATCAAAATTAAACTTCTTTACAACCCAATATGCTTTATGCTCTAACTCAATAGAGAGATGACATGCTTTTCCAAATACTAATCGATAATGAGACATCCCGATAGATGTTTTAAAATATGTACGGTATACCCACAAAGCATCATTAAGCCTCCTTGCTCAATCCTTTGTATTGATGTTGACCATCTTTTCAAGGATATTCTTGATTTCTTGATTTGAAATTTCAGCTTGACCATTAGTTTGAGAATGGTAGGCAAGTGCTATCTTGTGCTTCACACCATATTAGAGAGAAAGTTGTTGAATAACTTGTTGCAAAAGTGGGTCCCTTCATCACTAATAATAGCTCGTGGAGTACCAAATCTTGTGAATATGTTCTTATATAGAAATTTAAGCACTACCTTTGCATCATTTGTTATTGTAGCAATCGCCTTCACCCACTTTAACACATAATCAATTGCTAGCAAGATAAAATCCAAAAGATGGAGGAAAAGGACCCATCAAATCAATTTCCCAAACATTAAGTAACTCAACTTCTAAGATATTTTTTGATGTAGCTCTTGATGCCTTGAAATATTTCTCATACGTTGGCATCGATCATATGTCTTCACCAAAGTATAACTATCACGAAAATAGAGGGCCAAAAGAAACCACTTTGAACTACCTTAGCTTCTGTTCCTGTTACTCCAAAATGTCCTCCATATGATGGGGAATGACAATAATGGAGAATGGCTTACATCTCTTCTTTAGGCATACATCTTCGGATGATTTGATCAGGGAATCTTTTGAAAAGAAAAGGCTCATTCCAGATATAATATTTCACATCATGCAAAAACTTCTTACATTGGTGGTAAGTAAGATCTAGTGGCAATACCTTACAAGTTAGGTAGTTTACAATATCAGCATGCTATGGAAGATTAATCTCACATGCAAATAACTACTCATCAGGGAATGCTTCTTGGATCACTAAATTTGGTTTTATCACCTCTTGCTCCAACCGAGAGAGATGGTTAGAAACTAAATTTTCACTTCCTTTCTTATCTCAAACTTCCAAATCAAATTCTTGGAGAAGAAGAATCCAACGAATCGGTGTAGGCTTAGCATCCTTTTTGTTAAACAAATAACAAAGTACTACATGATCAGTGAACATTATCACCTTTGTAGCAATGAGATAAGACCAAAATTTGTCACAAGAAAACACCACATCAAGCATTTTCTTCTCAGTTGTTGTATAATTCAATTGGGCTTCATTCAATATCTGACTTGTATAATATTTGGCCCTAAACAGTTTATCTCACTTTTTTCCTAATACTACTCCAATTACAAAGTCACATGTATCACACATGACTTAAAAAGGTTGACTCCAATCAGGTACAACCATTAATGGTGCTAAAATCATTTTCCCCTTGATTGTATTAAAGACTTACAAAAAACATCATCAAAGTCAAATGCAGAATTTTTTTCAAGATGATTACATAAAGGTTTAGAGACTTTATAAAAAGCCTTTATAAATATTCTCTAAAATCAAGCATTTCCCAAACAAATTTTGATTCCTTTCACATTCTTTGGAGGTGATAGTTTATCTATGGTTGCAATTTTAGATCGATCAACCTTAATTCCTTTAGATGACACTCTATGGCCAAGCAAAATACCTTCTTGAATCATGAAATAAAACTTCTCCAAATTTAGGACAAGGTTTTTATCTTCATATCTCTAAAAACAAGAGTTAAATTATGCAAACAATGATCAAAAGATGTACCAAAAACTGAAAAGTTATCCATGAAAATTTTCATTATATTTTCCACCATATAAAAAAAATAGCGATCATGCAACATTGAAATGTTGTTCGGGCATTGGATAATCCAAATGACATTCTTCTAAAATAAATTTTTCCATAGGGGCATGTGAATGTAGTTTTCTCCTGATCTTCGGGGGCTATGATAATCTGATTATACCCTGAATAACTATCTAAGAAGAAATAATAAGGATATCTAGTCTATCGATCTAACATTTGATCAATAAATGGAATTGGAAAATGATTCTTCCTTGTTGCCTTGTTTAACTTGTGGTAATATATACATACATGCAAACTCGTGACTGTTCTTGTAGGAATAAGCTTATTGTTGTCATTTTTCACCACCATCATTCCACCCTTTTTTGGTACAACATGCACTGAACTTACCCATGAGCTGTCTAAAATATCATAAATAACTCTAGCATTGAAGAGCTTCAAAATTTTAGCTATCACAACTTCCTTCATTGTTGAATTTAATCTTCTTTGAGGCTCAATTGATGGTTTGTAAGGTTCCTCCATTAGAATCTTGTGTATACAAATGGATGGACTTGTACATTTTATGTCAGAGTTAGTCCATCCTAAGGCTGTTCTATGCTCCCTTAACACACGCAGTAACTTTTCCTCTTCTTTGGGTGTAAGTGATGTCACATAAATCACTAGAAATGTGTAATTTTCACCCAAGAACGCATAGCAAAGATGCTCAGGCAATTGCTTCAACTCTAGAGTTGTAGTTTACTACACTTTTTTTGTAAAAATTATAGAATCCGTCTTTACTACCATTGGCTTTAGCCTATCCACTTCTATGCTAAATGATGTAACCTACTGCAATGCTTCCAAGACAAATACATAGTAGAGAAATTATTCACTAATAAAAGTTAAATCAGGTTCATAAACATAGGAGTTATTAAAATCATAAGCATGAGATGAAGTGGTGATACATCATTATAGGTGATCAGTTGGCATATCTTCTTGAAAGGCTTCTACTTCACATTGTTCAATGATATCTACCCAAAATTAAGTGCTTGGATCTTCTAGAAATCTCATGGTTTTATAGATGTTGAACATAACTTCTTTCTTGTTCACTCTTAATGTTAACTCACACTTTTGAACATCTGTTAAAGCCCTTCCCGTTGCCAAGAATGGTCGACCAAGAATTAGTGGGACATCTTAGTCTTCATCCATATCTAACACCATAAAATCAACAGGAAAAATAAATCTATCCACCTTTACCAATACATCTCTATGATTCAACGTGGATACTTGATAGATTGGTTTGCTAGTTGCAAAGAAATTGTTGTTTGTATTATCTCTCCAAGTCCCAATTTTCTATAGGCAGGCAATGACATAAGATTAATGCTAGCACCAAGATCACATAAAACTTTATCAAAAAATGAATTTCCAATAGTGCAAGGTGGTGTGAAATTCCCTAGATCTTTTAATTTTTGAGGTAATTTCTTTTGAAGAATAGAACTACATTCTTTAAAAAGCTTCATTGTTTTGAACTCTTCCAACCTTCTCTTCTTGGAAATGATGTTCTTCAGAAATTTGGAATATGTTCCAAGGCATCTACAATAGGAATATTTATGTGAATTTTCTTAAAGATATCCAAAAACTTAGAAAATATCTTATCTAATTTTTGTTTTTGAAAACTTTAAGGATAAGGAAGTGGAGTAGAGAGAATAGAAGGATTGTCAAGAAATGAAATTGATGGAGGCATGACAGTCTCTCTTAGTGTATCATCAACAATTTCCTCTTCTTCTATTTATTATTGCTTTGGCCATTGTTTGGAGTTGTAGGGGTGGAATCAGTGTTCTTTAATGGTGACTTCTCAATTTCTCTTCCATTCCTAAGTGTAATGGCCTTGCATTGTTCCTTTGGATTCAATTTTGTATTGTTAGAAAGAGTTCCTCTTTTTTAAGCATTGATGTTTGTTGCTAGTTGCCCAATTTTTACTTTAAGATTTTTCATAGTGGCTCCCATATTGCTACAATGAGTCTCAATGTTATCCACTAGTGAATCATTTTTTTTAAACCTTACTTTGGTATCCTCATAAAAGAAAACCATGGAATCCTCAAGTGACATCTTATTTTCTCTTGGTTGACTATCAAACCCTGGAGGAGGTTGCATCACATCCTTTGTGTTTCCATAAGAGAAATTCTCATGATTTTGAAGCCCTGGATGGTAGTAATTTTTCATAGGATTACCATGATAGTTGTAGTTTTGATTGTTGATGTATTGAACATGTTCTTGACTTGCTTAATTCATTGAAATTGTCATACTTGGGTATGCAACATATTCTGCACTCTTTGGAATTCTTTGGGTTGTTAAAGCTAAAATTTGATGAGATAGAGAAGCTACTTGAGTTGAAAGGGTAGCAAACGAATCCAATTCATGAATCGCGACAACTTTCTTAGTCATAGATCTTTCCATTGGCCATTGATAGTTGTTTGAGGCTATTTCTTCCAAAAGAGAAGTAGCACCCTCAACTATCTTTGACATCAAAGTTCCACTAGAAGCAGCATCAACTATAGTCCTAATTTTCCCATTTAACCCATTATATAATATTTGAACTTGCAACTAATTCGAAAATCCATGTTGAGGACAATGTCGAATCATATCTTTATATATTTCTCATGCTTCATAGAGTGTCTAAAAATCATTATGCTTGAATTGACCAATCTCACTCCTAAGTTGGATTGTTTTTGTAGGTGGAAAGAATTTAGTAAGAAATCTTTTTGCCATGTCCTGCCAACTAGTGATGCTTCCAAGTTATAGAGATTGTAACCAACCTCTAGCCTTATCCCTCAATGAAAAAGGAAGCAATCTCAGTCTAGTCTTCAATAACACCATTCATCTTTATAGTGTCACAAATCTCCAAAAACATTTCCAAATGAATATTGGGATCATCAAGTGGAGATTTGCTAAATTAGACTCGTTGCACCATGTTGGTGAGCATAGGTTTATGCTCAAAATTATTGGCATTAATGGTTTGGCATATTACACCTGAGTAATTTTCATTCACAATTGGCCTTACATAATCCTTCATGGCGTGTAGCTATGCATTATGTTCTCCTTGAACCATGACTAGTATTTTCTTCTTTCTTCATGATCTAAAGGTTCTTTCAATCTTTGGATCAAAAATAAAAAATGAATAAAATAAAATTCTAAATTAAAACCAATATTACTTTGTATTGATATTGGAAAAAATAAGAAAAAAAATAAATCTGCTACAACAGCGCCAAAACCTTGATCGGTGCAAAACTACAAGTGCACAGTATTGTAGTTTTATAATAAAGTGATAAGAAGAGTATTTTCCTCAGGGATTGGTAACTTATTTTTGAAAAATACCAAAATTACACTAATCTTAATTTTATTTAGAAAAAAATCACTAAGGTTGTTGTAATTTAAATTTAAAATAAAATCAATTTAAAGAAAATATGCAAAAGAAAATAAAGATGTTGTGTGAGGATAAATTGAATGTTTTCATTCAAGTTAGCAAGGAAAACTAATCCAAGAACAATTAAAGGTTGGACTCCTTGGAAGCATCCATGAAGCGGATGAAGATACAAGTAGAGCAACTAGCAGAACATTTGTAGACACAATGGGAAATAATAGTAGCTTGGTCAAAGTAAGAATTGAACTCATTTACATGGGGACATTGAGTTTACTAAAAAAATGAAGTCCCCTAAGCAATGTCTTGCTAAAGACGATAAATATAGTTTTAGATAACAGGTAGCCCATTATGTTTTCTGTTTTGTTTTAATTTATTTTTGCAATTATAGTTGTTTTATGTTATTTATTGTATTTGTTATAATTATTAATTATTTTTAAAATACTTAGTTTTAGTTATAATTATAATTTTTTTTTCTTATTTTATTACTTTAATTTAATAGTATTAGATTAAATAATATATATATATATATATATATAATAAAGGGGGTCTTGGATTGAAAAATTAGCATAAAGAATAGTTACGCGCGTTGTGGTATTCTTTTACTTGTGCCGCAACACATGCGGTTCTACATATTTTAGATTAAATTTCAAAAGCTCGGATCGCATGATGCTTTTAGTTGCGAGAAAAAGTATGACTAAATATTATGACCCAAAAGTCATTCAAAGTTGTGAGAATGGTTATTACAAAAGAAATATAGGAAATAAATATCGTTAGTCATTTCATTTTATATTCATTCTTTAAAGGAATACACTTGATTTTATTAATTGATGATTTTGATTAATGCATGAAAATAATATGTCGTTCCTTTATAAATCCTTTCATTTGATTTTTTTCATGATATCAATGTTACACACTATTTTGAACCTTTCTTCTTTAAACTTATACGAACTCATTAGTTAATTTCTTTACATAACTTCTATTCACATATAATTTTGATTGAGCGTTTGAACTTTAGGATCAGTGTAATGTTGAGAGTATGAATTGTGAGGATTAGAGTTGAATCGAATTTAGATTTCTAACACTAACATTAGATAAATTAATATTGATACATTTGTGATATGGAATATGAATTTGTGATTTGTAACTAATTTTTATTATAAACTATGAATCTTTGGGATGTTAATTTAACTTATGCTTTGGATTTCAATTATAATCTTAATCTTAAATGATACTAAAATCATGATAAGTTTTTTCTATTTTATTTTTTATTTTGTTATTTTTCATTTTAGTTTTGCTTTGTTAAATTTTTAGTTTAAACTTTTCTATTTTTTTTATTTTGTTATTTCTTTTGATTTTTGCATTTAGTAGGATTTTTATGGGTAACATTATTGAAATTCCTCATGAGACTTAAACTTATCCACTAGGGGTAATTTTTGCCATTTTTACTTGCTACTTCTACAACGACTTGGTTCTATCTATGAACCCAACTCTCCTTCACAACCAACACCATTTTATGTGATGTGATTAGATACCATAGAACATTAATGTGTAGAATAGACTAACACAACCTTTGAATATTACTCACATAGAAAAGTATTCGCTCACTACGTAAAATAGCAACTCAAACTATTCTATACTCACACAAATGTATCACAATTACAGATATAATTAATGAATAAGGAAATTGAATTAATTAAAATTTTGATAGAGTGTCGATAGGTTTTTCAAATTAATTTGAAATTAATGAGAGGGGTATTTATAGTAATTGGTAAGCCACCTCACTACCACTTCACCAAGGGTGGTGGTATGGGTGGTAGCGAGGTCCACATTGAGGGTGGTGGTGAGGTGCCAAAAAGTTACATTTTTTGTTTTCAAAAATGTTGAGGAATATCTACAAATACCCATACTCGAAAAAAGCCAAAAACTAAGAGTAAAAACTTTGGCTCACTTGCATGTTCTCTTATCAAAATCAACATTCCACCTAGCATGTACACTATGAAAACCAAC
The DNA here is from genome assembly GCA_037013495.1 of Hippophae tibetana. Lineage (NCBI taxonomy): Eukaryota > Viridiplantae > Streptophyta > Magnoliopsida > Rosales > Elaeagnaceae > Hippophae > Hippophae tibetana. The sequence continues at coordinate 19,965,877 of CM072807.1, read as the reverse complement.
CCTGTGGTGTATTAAACATGTTTGCATACAAAATATACCTAATTATGTGTGTTTATGAATTATTGATATGTATTAACCAACTTTACACATAGAAACACAAAAACATTAAGTAAAGTAGCAAACATTGTGTTTTGTACATGGGAAGCCAATACACAGACATGAGTACAACATGACTTGCATTCTCTCCCTTTGGCTTTTATGTCAAAACATTGCACAACTATATACAAAAACTCATAAAAAATGATATGATTATGAAGATTTCCTAAAATTGTTTGTTCTAGCTTTGTAATTGGATACTTATTTCATAGTAGATAGTTAGGTGGTTCGATAGACCGATGGTTTTTTATTAGGTCGTTAGTGTGGCCTAGGTTGTTTTCACTTAAAAATCTCATGTGTTGATATTTTTATTTTCACGTTACTTTATGTAGTCATGATTGGTTGTTTGACCACTTATGAAATTTTAATTTACTATACTTTTGCTGACTAGATGTTTAGATCCATAACTAAGTGAACCGTTAGGGTAGAAGAAAAGGAACATTTAAGCAAAAGCATACCTTTAAACAATCAAACTTTTACTTTAAACATAGAGATCATAACCTAAAGTGGTTATCCTTTAATCAGAGATCCTTTGTCTTGTACCTCTCAAAATGAAGCACTGAAAAATTTCCCAGAACTTCTTCAATAACAATTTAACAAATATTCATTGAATCATTCTTTTTCCTTATTATTTTTCTTTCTTTCTCCTTTATCATTTTCTTTCTTTGGTCTAGAGAAATACAAGCAATCCCCAAGCAAAAGTGTTCAGCAAGGTAAAGATGAAACTAAACAAAAGGAGTTTTAGGTAAATGAGATTTATTATTTAAGCTAGTCAAGTAGGTGCAAAAAAGCTAAATTATAACAAAAGGGCTCAAGAGGTGATATTGAGGATAATAGACCACAGTGGTAAGAATAATCAAATTGTTCAAAGAAGGCTTAAATCATCTTTCTATCTAAGAAAAAGCTATGATTTTGGCTCGAGAGATATTACATGTGGATTTTAAAGCTTGTTAGAGTCATATAAATCATTTAAGCAAGGAATATACAAACTTCTCAAAGCATTCATTTAAATTCACAATGTTAAGAAATAGGTATAAGAAACAAATCATTTTGTAAAACTGTAAGAATTTAGTCATTCAAATGCTTCAAGAAATACATATACCAAGATTGCCTTATTGAATTTAAGACAAAGGCATATTAGTAACAAAAAAAACATGGTTCTTTAAAATAAGTTCAAAATGTAAGAATAAAGAAGTTACGTATAGAAAAGAAAGGTAACACATAAAAGAGAAGAGGAAATAAAAATGAGTTAAATAATAAGAAAAGTTCTTTAGGCTCATTCAAATCTGAAGAACAAAAAACAAGTCTCTCAAGGTGAGAAACAAAGACCAAGAGCTTTTTTAAATGATTCATGTAAGGACTATGAGTGTTGGCTATTTTCGTGGACAAAATATTTATTTATAAATTTGTTTTTAGGCCTGCTATCAAGTTTATCAGGAACAACCGAACAAATGTTCAAGTTTCAAATATTCGTACTTCAGGTATGTCTTTTATAATTACGACACATATAATTTTATTTATACATTTAATAGTACACATTCATAAATCTAAAATTATTTTTGGTGTTTAAATATTTTTTATGTGTCTTAATATTTTTAAGATGTGATTTAAAAAAAATATTTTTTTAAGGCTTTGAATGGGCTTTGAAAAATTAAGCCCAAAATTCATTTAACCCTAATATTATTAGGTATTATAATTATCTATAAATAAAGATACATTAGGGTTGATGGGTGTAAGAACAAAAAACATATGTGCTGAAAAAAAGGGAGCTGTCGATTGAATAATCAAAATCTAGTGAAAAGAAAAAAAGGGGAACAACGGCAACATCATCGAAGGTAATTAATATATATTGAAAAAGTTATACATGGATAAGTTAATTTAATATATATTGAAAAAGTTATACATGGAGAAGTTAATTTAATATATATTGAAAAAGTTATACAGAATGTTAGAGAAGTTAATTTAAATATATTGAAAAAGTTATACAGAATGTTGGAGAAAGTAATTAAAATATATGAAAGTTGCGTAGTAAGTTGAAAAGGAAGGATATTAATATATATTGATTTTCTTAATTAATTTAATTATTTTGGATTAGATATTTAGATATTTAGATTAAATAATTTTATATATAATCATGATTATTTAATTTGAGTATTAAATTTTTAAGGAAGTTATTTTTATTGAATCTGTACTTAATCTTTTGTTTTAGAATTTTCTAGTTGATTTGATTTAAATGACATATATTTTGAATCATCTAGTTAGGATTATTCATTATTAAATCTGCTCTAGAACACACACGGGCACTTGTGTTCTTTTTGTGCTAACCTCTTTGCAGTTGATTTGTGAACGATCTAATTAGCGAGGAGCTTATTGGAACGTTGGTCTGGAAACCGTTCACGCTATTATTGGAAACTGTGAAAACAGAGCAGGGGCTCGTAAGTAAAGTACATTGGGGCAGTATCCTAGGGAGGGTAGCGTAAGACCAAGTTTGTATTTGAACATTTGATTTTCATAGTGGAAAGTTAGGTGGTCCGGTGGACCGGTGGTTTTCCTCTTAGGTCATGGTTGTGGCCTAGGTTGTTTTCACCTAAAAATATCATGTTATTATTTTATTTCCGCACTTATATTTACACGCGATTGCATACCTGGCTGGTTTGTTTAGGTTATTAAATTATAAATTGGTAAAAATTAAAAATAACCTATTCACTCTAGGTTAATCAGGTCCATAATTTATAAACTTTCAATTCAAACCTTTGAAAATATAGAGGTTTAGAGAAAATATTAGTAAGTTATTGATATGTACTTATATACAGTAGAGTCAAGATGATAGATATCAATGTGTTTGGTCCTTGAATGTTGGATTGGACTCTTTGAAATACAAATAGCACTAGTATAGTCACAATATCCGAGAAGATCTTTAACTTTTATGCTATAATTAGATGACATTTGTTTCTTCTAAAATAATTGAGTGCAACACAAACCAATAATAATATATTCACCTATAACAATTGAAAGAGAAACTGAACTCTATTTTTTATTATGTGAGGAGATCAAGGAATTTTCCAAGTATAAATAGCCACAAGAAGTACTTTTTCTATCATCATTACATCTTGCCCAATCAGCATTAGATTATCCAACCACTTCTATAGTTGTATCCTTAGGGTACCAAATACCAAATTCTAACATACCTTTGACAAATTTAATGATTCTTTTAATAGTAGCTAGATGTGATTCTTTGAGATTAGCTTCGTATCTAGCATAAGCTTGTTAGAGTCATACAAATCATTTAAGCAAGGAACATACAAACTTCTCAAAGCATTCATATAAATTCACAATGTTAAGACACAAGTATAAGAAACAAATCATTTTATAAGACTGTAAGAATTTAGTCATACAAACGCTTCAAGAAATACATATACCAAGATAGCCTTATTGAATTTAAGACAAAGGCATGTTAATAACAAAACAAACATGGTTCTTCAAAATAAGTTCAAAATGTAAGAATAAAGAAGGTACATATAGGAAATAAAGAGAAGAGAAAATTAAAATGAGCTAAATAATAAGAAAGTTCTTCAAGCTCGTTCAAATCTGAAGAACAAACAACAAGTCTCTCAAGGTGAGAGACAAAGACTAATAAATTTTTGAAAGGATTCAAACCTTTGAAAATCTAAAGGTTTAGAGAAAATATTAATAAGTTATCGATATGTACTTATATATAATAGAGTCAAGATGATGGATAGCAATGTGTTTGGTCCTTAAATTTTGGACTATACTCTTTGAAATATAAATCGCATTAATATTGTCACAATATCAGAGAAAATCTTTAACTTTTATGCTATAATTATATTACATTTGTTTCTTCTAAAGTAATTGAGAGAAACACAAACCAATAACAATATAATCATCCTTAATAGTTGAAAGAGAAATTGAACTCTATGTTTTATTATGCAAGGAGATCAAGGAATTTCCCAAGTAGAAATAGACACCAAAAGTACTTTTCCTATCATCATTACATCTTGCCCAATCAGCATTAGAGTATCCAACCACTTTTGTATTTGTATCCCTAGGGTACAAAATACTAACTTCTAACTTACCTTTGACAAATATAATGATTCTTTTAATAGTAGCTAGATGTGATTCTTTGAGGTTAGCTTCGTATCTAGCACAAACTCCAACTTTGAAGGAGATTTCGGGTTGGCTGACAATTAGATACAAAAAACTTCCAATCATACTCCTATACAAAGTCTACATCCTTACATTAAGAGTCTTGATGGAGTTTCAAAATTATACTCACAGGGTTCGACTAGAAGAGGCATTATCCAACCCAAACTTCTTAACCAGATCCTGGAATATTTTTCTTATGAAAGGAATATCCTATCAATTATTTGTCATTTTTTTGGTTTGAAAACCAAGAAAGAATTTTAGTTCACCAGTAAAACTCATCTCAAACTCACTTTGCATGGTGACAAATTTTTTTGAGCTATATCATCTTTAGTGGAACCAAAAATAATGTCATCAACATAGACTTGAGCAAAAAAACCCTCTCCTTCAATTCTTGACACAAACAAGGTTTTATCACCACCTACTCTTAAAAAACTATTATTAAGGAGAAATGTGGTGAGATGTTCATACCATGCATGGAGAGCTTATTTCAATACATAAAGAGCTTTCTTTAGTCACATGACAAGATTTGGAAAGTGAGGGTCTTCAAAACCTTTTATTTGTTCCATATAAACTTCTTCTTTGATGTTCCATTCAGAAAAAAAACACTTTTGATTTCCATTTGATATATAGCTTAAACCTGAAGAAGTAAGTAAGACTAATAAGTAGTCTAATAGACTTATGACAAACAATACGAGTGAAGGTTTCATTAAAGTCTATCCATTCGATTTGGGTATACCTTTATGCAATAAATTGAGATTTATTTTTACCAATGACTCAATTTTCATCTTCTTTGTTCTTGTAGAACCAGCAAGTACCAATACCATATATGTCTGGAGGTATGGAGATAAGATACCAAACATCATTTCTCTTGAGTTGGTTAAGTTCTTCCTGCATGGAGTTGCCCAATATACATCATGTAGTGTTTCTTTTACATTTTTAGGAAGAATAATTGAAATGAAACACATGTAATTCGAAGTCTTTTGTAGTTGATCTCTTGTCATCACACTTCCTTCCATATTACCAATGATGTTGTCAATAGAATGAGCTTTCTTTGCCTACTTATGAAGAGAAAAATCTTCATGATCGCCATCTCATTCATTCTCAAAACTTCTGGGATAATCAACAAGAGTTATTATTAGATGAGTCATAACATTACTAGTGGTACTATCTGAAGAACACTAGTCACTAAAAATATCATTTTCATACGATTCAACAAGTTTAGTAGCACCAAAGTCATCAATCACAACATTGATTGAATCTATGATGGTAGATGTCCTTAAATTGTAGACCTTTTTGGCAATGTTCAGATTCAACCCACTAAGAAACCTACCCATGGTGGCCTCTCTATCTTCCTCGACATTAGCTCTTACCATCACCACTTCCATTTCTTTGTAGTACTCATCAATGGATTTATATCCTTGAGTCAATATTTGTAGGCATTGGTGTAACTCTTTATAGTAGTAGCTAGTCATAAACCTCTTCCTTATGATGGCCTTCATGTCCTCTTAACTATCTATGGGCCTTTCACAGGTTCTCCTCCTACTAATGACCAATTGATCCCACCAATTCAATGTATAGTCAGAAAAATTAATTATGTGGCACTTAAAAATGTTCTCCACCTTCTTTTCCCACTCCAAATACAACTCTGGGTCATTCTTTTCTTGGAATTGTGGTATCTTCATTTTTATACTACTTAGATTTCTATTAACTCCATCTTGGGCCCTAGGTGGGGGTCTCTACATACCTCCTCTACCATTTCTTCCTCTTCTATTCCCATTTCTTCCTCCTCTAGGCATTATTCCTTCTTCTTCCTCCAATTCTTCTTCCCAATCTTCTTGCTTTATATCATCCCCAACATGAGATTGCCTATTAACCCTTCTAACATTGGGTGGAGGTGTTTCTCGTTGTAAAGCTGCTAAGGAATTTTCTTTCCTTTCCAATGTTTCATTCATATCGACCATCAAGTTGTTCATCCTCTCAAAAGATTGTTGCAGCACTCTCATCATGAATATCATATCCAGTCTTCCTTCAAGACTACCACTGTTTGACTTTTTTTTTCAATTATACACAATAAGAGATTACTGTAATAAAATAGAACTAATGTAAATTCACTCAATACCTCATGTGTTTAGTGCTCAGGTTGATCACTCAAACCCTCTTAGTTCCTAATCAAAGCAACCAAATCAAGAAATTCCAAACAATTTTAGAATTATCAAACACCCAAAAATGTAGTTCACAATAACCCACTTGTTAAATCACAAAGGAAACTAGCTCAAAGTGTTTAGGATCCTATATTAGAGTAGTAAGCACAAGGAAACTCAATAGATCAATGCTATTGGAAAAACAACAATTTCCCCAAAAGAACTAAGCACACAATGGGAGATTTATAATCAAAAGGTAAAAATTTTGGAACTATGAGTTCAAATACTCACTAAAAATTAGCATATGCAATTTGGCTTCTCTTCTTTTTCTTTGTTTTTTTTTTGAATAAATTTTGGCCACTCTTTTTCTACTTTTTTTGGACAAATATGCTAATAACTCAAGAGTAAATCAATACAACACCTTCAATATGAGTTTGAGGAATTTTTAAGATACGTAAAATAGCACATAATTTACGACACAAAGGGAAAATGAAATTTCTGCAGGGACTATCACAGAAATACCAAAAAAAAACCAAAAATTGTAGAAAATATAAGATATTGTAGAATATGCAAGGAAAATGCAGAATATGAAAGGAAAATTGAGAATACTTTTAGAAATAATAGGATATGCAAGGTTACTGTTGAAATTTTTTGGACACAGTAGAATTTGCAAGGAAATTGCAGAAAAAATGTGGAAACAAAGACGAATAATATTTTTAGGGTTTGAAAAATAAATTTTAGCAAGAACATAGCACAAGAATATTTTTTTTCTTTTTTTCTATGTATAAGAAACAAAACAAGAACACAATAACAAGGAAAAATATAAAGGATAGGAATCTAAAAATTAGCACCTTAAGCTCTGATACCAAATGATATGAATCAAGAGGTTAGGACCTAGCTAATTTTCAGATTATATAGCAAAGGGTTTCTCCATAAATCAATGGATATTACTCACCGTTTTTCTTAGAAGAAAGACGCCACAAGGAGCTGCTATTTCCTTGATAAGTCTAGCATAAATGACACCCTAACAAGTATGGATATTACTCACCAAAAATGCTTGGATGCTAAACAAACCACAAAGTTTTCCAATCCCTTGATAAGTTGCTTAAAGAGGAACCAATAGCACAAATGAGCTCTCAAATGATCTGAAAAATCATATTTCATTAAAAAATGTAAAAATCCCCAGAAAATGAGTTACTCTTAAGTATTTATAGGATACAAATAAACTATAAGCTCTACTACATCATAGCCCTTGATCTCATCCAAGGGTTGAAAATAAAAACAACCAAAAAACACAAAAGGTAGTAGAAAACATGGACCAAAACATGGAGAAAAATGGTGCAGCTGACTACAAAAGAATCCTATGAAAATATTACATCTTAACCTTTGATTTCATCCAAGGGTTGAAAAGAAAGCTGCCCAAAATTAGTCTAAATGACACAGTAAAAATAGAGCAAAACATGGAGCAAAATGTGGAGCAAAATATGGAGCGAAATTGGAGTAGCTAAGAACATAGGAATCCCAATAAAATATTACATCCTAACCTTTGTTTTCATCCAAGGGTTGAAAAGAAAGCTGGCCAAAATTAGTCAAAATGGCACAACAATGTGCCTAGTTTTCTTTTTCCAATTTTGCCCTAATTTCCATGCTAGGCTTGTCTCAATCCTTGCACTCCCAATTTGGGTTCTTTTGGTTATGCATGACCTCTTGAATGAGCTCATTTAAAGCCTCTTCTAATTTTTCCCTCCTAGACCTTATGATTGGTCTACTTGGAATTAATAGAGCTCGATGATTCTCATCATGTTTTTTATAAAATATTTTTTTCGTGTTTTTTGATTGCCACACACGAAGTATTTGCAATGAATATACAAGTATACGTATTACAAAAAGTAATATAATGATAAGAAAAGATAGTTGTCACGGAGATTATTTTATTAAAAACTAATTTTTAAAACTAAAAAAATAAAAATCGATTTTTTTTTGTGTTTTATACTTTAAGGAAGCAAAATTAAAATAATTAAAAATAAATAACAATAATTAATTAAATTAGATTTAGTAACTAAGAAGATATATGAGAAAATATCTGGGACTACTTAATCTCCCAATTTTCTAAACATACAAATCGCTAAAATCCCCCCAATATAATTATAAATTAAATTACATGATCAATTGAATCTAACCTAGCATGTATTCCTCTCTCAAGTAAACTATACACCATATAGTAATTAATTTAATCACACTCTCATGCCAATTAAATTGCATACTAATCATTAAGTTCATAAATTATGGATCACATATATAAGAATAATACATCTTTGCCTAGAAACTATGCATGTTATTTAATCAAGATAAACAATTAAATAATTCTCTCAAATCTATTTAATTGCCTCTATAGACAATTAATAGCATAAAAATAATATAATATAATATAATTAAATTATAATTATAATTTGGATAAAATATTATATTATCGCATGGTTAAAATTATGTTCATAAGATTCCTAAATTAAAAAATTAACTACACATAATTGTGTTCATAAATATCATATTTTTCATAAAGGAAGACATAAAAATTAATAAAGAAAAGAGTAGAAAAAGAAATACAATCAATCTCTTGAATTGTAATATTAATATCCTCTTGAATCTCCACCAAAATTGTGTCATCTCTTAATTTTTTTTGTATTTTTTTTCTCTTTTTAGCTCCAAAAATTGACCAAAATTATGCCAATGATGGCCTCTTAGGCTTTTATGAGGTAATTAGGGGCTTAAATATAGCTTAGGTACGATCTGGAAAGATCAGTCACAGTGTGACACGTGGCATTAGAAATTCACTAGGTGAATCAGAGCGTGAAGCATGGTAAGAGAGATCAGTCAAAGTCAATGTTTGCTGAGTCAATGGCACGTAGCGCAAAGTTATTTGCAAAAATAGATGACGTGGTGCATGGGTGAAATGCGGTGAGAAATCGGCTGGCGACATGTGGTAGAGAAGTTTGACCGCACTCCGAACTCGAATTGAACGCCGTGTTAACATGTGGCACACGTTTCGTCCTCCTCACACGTGACATAACGTGATTTACTATCACTACTTGCTTGGCATAGTAAGCCACGTGATAGCTCCTAATTGGTCATGCATTAAAAATTCATAAACAATCCTGAAAAACCCAAAAAAAATCCAAAAATTATATTTTTATCCCTTTTCACTCAAAATTTTATATTTTAATATTTTTGGCCTCAAAAATACTATTTGTTGAATGAAACAAGTCAATATTAAGTAAAAAAAAAGCGTTCTAATGACTCTATTTTCATAGAGTTATTATATTTGAAATTTTGCAAGGAGTGTTATGATATGGATGTCAATTATTAGATAATTATAACTCGAATAATATATCTCATAATTACTAGTTTTATTTGGTGTTTTAAATAGAGATATGATTTTTACCTTATCATGGATTTGTTTTCAAAAGAATAATTAATCCTTATTCTATTTTTCTTTTGAGATTTGTATTATATCTTAAGAGTCCTTTAAATAAAACCTATGACATCATATTCAAGAAAAAATAATAATAAAAATAACATAATATTAATTATTCTTTCTCTTTGTACTTTTTTTGTATTAGGAAAATTCTATTTATTATGATCTTTTGGATCAATTGTACGGTGCTCGTTACTTTACAAAACAAACTCGTAAGATTGCATTCAAGACGAAGCATAAACTATTCAAGTGATTGGTTATGTCATTTAATTTATGTAATGCTCCATTTATCTTCGTGCGATTGATGAATGAAATATTTGCGCTTTTATAAGTGATGTGGTATAGTATTATTGATAAGTACAATCATGTCTATATAATTGTATACAATATGAAACTACTACGTCAATTATGATTGTGATATATATAAATGCTACTTGTATTTTGAGAAATATAACCCATGGTTATTTACTTATTGCAAAAATGATATTTAAATCCTATACTTATTTTTTGTAATAATTTAATATTATTGTTATGAAAAAGTGACAACATAAAAACAAATATTTTTTTTATTTTTTCAATTATATTAAATAGAGACGGTTATAACTTACACTGTAATAGAAAAAAATTGAATAAAAAATAAAATAAAGATAAAAAATAAATAAAAACTTAATAATAGTTATTTATCATTGTAAATTCATTTTTTTTATAACAATAAAGCTAAATTATTATGTAACATAAATATAAAATTTAAATATTATTTTTAGAATCACGTTCACTTGTAATATTATATTCTTCTTTTATTTTCTTCTAATTTTATAACTAATTTGAAAATTTGATATATTTTGTGGAGATTGTTTACCACTAAGAGAATAATTTAGCAATTAATCGAAACTGACCCGAAGTACACTAAAGCGACGAGTTTAGGAAAGCCGACGAATTGTTTACCACTACAAATAATAATAATAATAAAGCCAATAACAGATAATAGGGAGAAAATGGTGGCAATATCAGCTACAGTGATCCAGCTATCCAAGCTCTTCCACTCATGCTCCGTTTACAGGCGGCTCAATCCCAAAACGAAATCTAAGGTGGTGACTTCCACAAAGCTCTTCATTCACAGCCCTATTAATTTCAGCTCGACGAGGGTAAAAGGGTCTTTTCCCATTCAAGCTCGTGACCCTCGCGGAGATGGGGAAGAAGAGCCCGATTCTTTCTCCTATCAGGTACTCCTTTTGCTTTCTCTTTGCTTTTCATTTTTCTTAATGATGCTAAACCTTTAGGACCTTTAGGCCTAGAATGGTTGTCAAGAACCTGTTGGGATATCTTTCTTGGGTTTCCAAACTCCTAACAACGCATATCGTCAACTTTTTACTAATTTTTCACTTTCGTAAAATTAATCTTGTTCTTATGATCTAGTATTTTATTATTATTATTATTATTATTATTATTATTTTAAAATTTTAGACTAAAATGTTAGTTGGCCAAGTAATATAAGGATAAAAGGTTAGTGACGGAAATGTAGAATTTGTAAAATGTATCGACTAAGTTTAACCTAATTTATTAAATCAAATGGATGGTTGATAGTTGGTGAGGATCAAACACTTGAGCTATCGAAACAATTCTTCTAAATACTTAAGCTATCGGGAGAATGAACAATATTATTTTTATATATTTATCATTCTCTGGTAAATGTTTACTTTATATACATGCAAAAAACTTGTAATTTAATAGATTATTGAATTTTGCTTATTATATTAAAAGTTGTTTGGAATTAACTTTTCTAAAAATTGAAGTAACGGAGAGAAGGACCAATCTTACTATACCACTAAGTGAACACAGTTTTGTTTTCAGTTAAATTTGTGTTAAGTTAATCCGAAAAATTACATATTTCCGATGTTTATTTTAACATATAAATTGAGTGAAGTTGTATATGTTCTATACAGGAGGATTTAGATTATATCTGGAAATTGGCAGTGGGCTCTGTCGCTGGTGGAGCTATTATCAAGTATGGAAGCATAGGTTTTCCTGAGATAACAAGGCCTAACATCACTCAGGCTCTCTTCATTATATCCACTCCATTAATTATAGCTGTTTTGCTTTTGTTCAATCAAAGTCTTGTAGAGAGAAAGAGATAGAAGCATCAAATTCATATCCTTGTAAGAGATCAGTTTTCAATTACTCAAAAGTTACAGCTTTAAGAAAAGGGCTCTAACTCTTCAAAATCATCAATGAATAATCACTTGCCGCCAAAGTAGAAATCTCTACTTCGAAGCAAATAAGGTATTTCGTATACACAGCCCCATTCTGGGAGTAGAGAACTCTAAGTAAAATGTTAATGTCTGACTGATTCTGGAATCTATAGGTTGTCTGTCCCTCAGCCATTTTAGGGCACCATTTTCAGCACACCTGCCAGTTTCAAAAGCCTTTTTATGGCATTGCGGTGAATTCACAACATTTATGAAGAGACAATATATGTCATATAACTGGAGATAACTGTGAGTCATTAAAGCCAGTAAACATGTTGATCTTGTTCGGACAGAGGTAAAACCTGAGAGAATAAAAGAGACTTATCCAGAAAAAACTTTCAAATTCTTCCACAGATTATATTGATCTTCTGATTATTCTGTTTCACTATGGTTTCTCCCTGAATTTCGCTCTGACTGCCTGTACTCTTAATTGTATTAGAGTAATTAATATTTTCTTATAAGGTTATTTTAGTCCTTTCTCTGTTGTAATGTTGTTTCAATCTTTTCTTTATTTTGTCCAAAGACTTAACTTGTATTTTGTATTACTCACTTTTGCATTCCCAAATTTTGTAAGAAACCCTAGCTAATCTTTTTTCTCTCTTTTCTCTCATCTCTTGTCGTTCTCTTTGATGTTGGCATAGATTATTGAAGGTATTTTAGATTTAGTCACATTTTTCTCGGCAGTATCATTCATTAGCCTTGTTTTGTTGGGAATCGATATTTTCCTCTGATTTTGATAGTTTATGGATATTTTTGTTCAAAATACAGTTTTAGGCTTTTATTTGATTTGAAAATTTGGAAGTTTTTTTTCTCGCAATAATTAGTAATAGTGATGATTCCTTTCAATCAATTAGTATGAGATTAGAAGGTAAGAATTATTTGTATTGAAGTTATGCGATGATTTTTTTTCTAAAAGACAAAAAGAGGGTTATGTTTCTAAAATTGTGAATAAATCGACAAATGACAAGGTTGATTATGCAATACTATTGGATATTTGAGAAGTAGATAATTCAAAAATTATTATTTGGAGAAACAATTCAATTCGATTGACAATTAGCAAAGTATAGAACAACGAAATAAGTTTGTGAATACCTGGCAAGATTGTATATACAATCTAGCTTTGCAAAGCAATATTAGTTAGAAATAGATATTTAAGATCAATTGGTTCTCACCGAATCAATACAAACTTGTGCATCTTATTTTGTTCGCAGAGATGGACAAAGCATGGTTCAATTTTTAATGGCATTTCATGATGATTTTGAGAGACTTCGTGGTTCCATTCTACATTGTAGCCCTCTTCCTTTAGTTGATTCGATGGTCAGTAAACTTTTGGTTGATGAAATACGTCATAAGTCTCAGCTAGGAAAATGAATTCTCTCGACTCCCCATCCTTATGTTTATGTTTTGGTAGTTCCTTCTTGACCTCTTGTTCACTATCTGAACAAACTTTACACAAATATTAGAACTAATAAATGCAACTTTTGTAATCAAAAGGGTCACTATAAGGCTTTGTATCCTAAGCTATTGAATCAAACACCTTAGTACTATCAACAAAAGCATCAACTCAGGCCTCCATAGTCTAGCAACCAATTGCATCTATGACTATATTGTCCTTAACAATTTCAAACTATAATAATTGTACCTCTATCAAAATCCTCTGAGTTTGGAACCTTATTCTCCAATTATGCACTTTTTGCCCTCTTCAAGCAACTTCAAAAATTTCTTACTATATAGCCGCATACCATGTATGCCTCTTTTTAATAGGTCAATCCCTCTCAAGTTCTTAAGGTATATCCTCCTCATCATGATTTTAGATTCTAAAGCTTCACACTATGTCTCCTAATTCAAAATCTTTTGTTTCTTTGTGTCCTACATCATCTATGCCTGTCATGACTACTGATGGTACTCCTATACCATCAACTGGTGTTGTTTCTATTGTCATTTATCATTAATCTCTTTCTAATGTTTACTACATTCCTAAACTTTTACTAAATCTTGCATCTGTTGGTCAATTGTGTGATTCTTGTTGCTTAGTGTCTTTTTCGTCTACCTCTTGTCATATACAGAATTAGTAATCCCATAAGTTAATTGGGATGTGCCATAGGTAGGTGGATTATAAGTTTTGGACGAGCTGAGATTACCAATTTTGTAGCTCTTAGTGTTGACCTCTCTTCATTTCATTTTTGTCCTTTATCTTCTAGTTTTTATTTATGTCATTCTTGTCTTGGTCATGTTTCAGCTTCTTGTTTACGATTGTTGACTTCTATAAGAACCTTAGGAAATTTACAAGCTCATGATATTTTTGATTGTAGTGTTTGTAAACTTTAAAAAAAAATTGCATTGCCTTTTAATAAAAGTAATTCTTTTTATGTTGCATCTTTTGATTAGTTCAGTTTGATGTGTGAGAAGCTTCCTTTGTTATTTCAAAAGTAGGGTCTTGATATTATGTTTCTTTATTGATGATCACACTCATTTTTGCATGGTTTGCCTTATGAAAAGTTAAAGATTTCATAACTTGGTACCCAACTACGGTAAGGAGTTACTAACTCCTTGAAGACTTATCCCTAACTAGCAAAAAATAAAAATAAATAAACACTTAATAAAAAAACTCATCAAAATTAATAAAATATAATTTTAGATAAGTAGATAATTTTCAGAAAAGAGATAATGTTTAATAAACAGAAAGTAGGTAAATAATATAAAAGTTTTCTAATCCGAGTTTAAACACTAGTATGTTGTAACATACACAACTTAAAATCTTATTGTATTAACTGAACAAAAGAGCATGCATAACAAACGATATAATGAGATAAATCCACATAGAAACTCTATCTATGTGATAACATCCTCGGGTTGATTATCGATAACAAATAATCCACTAAGCAATGAAACAATTACAATCCTGATAGAAATAAAAACACAAATACCTCTATCAGTCGGAACGTATAACCAAACTGTCTATTACTACCCTCACTTGCTGCTTCTCCAATAACCTACTTCGACACGTAAACTCGGCTCCCTTCCAAAGCCAACACTATCTAGTGTAGTGTGATCGAAAATTGAAGATTAATGAAGTGTAAAATGAACAGAACAAACAACCTTGAAAACCAACTTCAATCACGAGCCCCCAATAATCATCATAGTATCACTTTCCACCACATGTCTCAAATTGCCTATGTGGGATATACATCCATGTAATATACAAAACTAACAATTTAAGATCTTTCCACAACAACCAAATTAATCTCACAATGTCATGTCTCATATAGAAAGTAAAATAGTTACAAGCTTAACACTTATACACTCTCTTTTACCTATAATATTGAAGTAAATATATAGGCTTTCTAAAATAATTTGTTAAACAAATATAATTTTTAGTTACAATTTTAGTAGAGTTTTGATATAATGTGAATGGGTGAGGAGAAGAGAAACAAGGAGAAACAAAGGGATACAATGTCACGAACGAATGGACTATCTCACCACGGTCTTCATCGACCACCTCGCCAAGGTCTTGTTGAGGAGTGTGGCAAGGCCCTTGTTAAGGGATGTGGTGAGTTACAAAAGTCATATTTTTTCCAAAAATTATCGAGTAATTTTCATAAATTCCCACACTGGAACCGAGCCAAAATCCACCACTCACGGCCTAGCATGCATACTAAACAACCAACCTCGTGGTGTGTGAAAAACATGCTTTCAATTATAGTGTTCCTAACTATATGTGTGTGTTCGTTACTGATCCGCAGTAACTAACCTTACATAGAGAAAGAAAAAAACACTGATTAAAATAAATAGAATCCATGTTTTACACACGGGAAGCCAACACATAGACAAAGAGTACAAATTGACTTACAATTTCTCCCTTTGGCTTTCCATGTCAAAAGACTATACAAATTTTTATAGACGTATATCAAACATGGGAAGATAAAAAATATGACTTAAAGTTGTTTGTTCCTATGAAAGAAACAACAACACATACCAAACCTCAAAAAAATACAACTATTCTAAGTGTATTCATCATGTGCACTCCATCCATATTCTTAGATGAACTCAACATACTTTGTCACTTTACTCCAAATGCATCCATCTTGTGTGTTCTATCCATATTCTTGGATCAATTCAACACACTTTGTCACTCTAGAACATGAGAATCTTAACATGAATGTACATAACACATATGAAGCTCGAAGACTTCAATCTACACCTGTAACCTGCACATATGAAGCAAACATATATCGCGTAAACGTATAATGTAGAAACATGTAGTCTATCTACAAACTATCATACTACCCCTACATAGCTACACAATGATAGGAAAAACACATACATAAAGGCAACAAACACAACTCCCCTTGACTTCATGTAACATTCCCCCTAAATGTGTACAAGTTAGACAACAACATGTATTGTAATCTTACATTCACCACCCATGCACACATGCAGCATGTAAACACTAATGTAGTTGTGCACACAAACTTCTCCCCTTTATTGACACAAAAAGTTAAAGAACATCCCTATGAGGAACAAAAGGCATACAAATATGCAATAATCCTAACATTAATACAACAAGTCCAATAAGATTAAAGTAAGTAAAAAAGCTACACATAATAGCATCAAGCAAATATATAGAGGTCAAGAGGCACAACAAACTCATTCTCATTAAATAAACTTTATTTTACAAATATTTTAGGCAAAGAAATGAAAAAAACCAAAGCAACAAGAAATAAAATGAGTGCTCTATCTCCCTCATTTGCATCATTGTTCCAATGGACACCACTATGAGAAGACTAGTCAACATTGATAGGGGGAAAATGTGGTGTAGTAGCTTGAAGAACATTAGTGAAAAATGGGTCAAATGAGTGGTCACTTAAAGGGAAGATTGGGTTTATATCCCCCAAAAAAAGAAATTAGGGAGAAAAACAAGCCAGGGAAGAAGGGCCAGAGTGAGGGTGAGGTCTAATAAAGGTAGAAGATACAGGTGGCCTTGAACATGAGGTGGTACAATAGATGATAAGAAGTTGCCACACCTTGAGAAAAAGATTGATATCTATGCATATCCATGGCATTCCAATTAAGAGTACACAACTCATTATTAAGAGGGATGTAGGTAGAAAGAGTAGAAGAAACATGAATGGATTCACAATGCATGGATTGAGCATTGCTCATAGATTAAGAAGAATGGACAACAGATGAATGATAAGATCCATAACTAGTAGGAAATAACAAGAGAGAGAGAGATCAAATCTTTTAGAATAGATAAAGAAGATATTACAACAAAGGAGATATTACAAAACCCCACCTGGAAATTAGGGAGGGATAGTGGAGAGTATAAAAATAAGGAGCAACAATAGAGATAACAATGGTCTTATAAATCATATCGATAAGATATATAGACTCATCATTCAGGATCACGTAGAGGAAAAATTCTCAACACGAGGGATATTGTAAAGGTGAGAATGGAGATGAATGATAGCACTTGCAACATTATTAAGAAGATGACTAGGGGTAACAGAGTTAACACAAGGTCATTACTGAGATAAGAAGGGTTAAGCTTAGCTAACTAGTTCAACATCTCTATTATGTTGAAAGAATTTACAAGTTCAAATTCAGAAGAAAGATAGGACGAAGCAATATTTTTAAATTCAAAGTGGATGACAAGAAATAAGGGAACTCAAGAGATAATAAAATAATAATATCATATATTTAAAAAAGTGACTCTTACTAAATGACTAAGGAGGTAGAAAAACCATTTGAAACAACAACATGCAAGGCAACATAAAACTCCCAAACAAACTCATCATTATATGAATAAGTAAGTGAGCAAAGAGAAATCTAAGAAAAATAAGAAAAAATTTCCTCGATCTCAGGAAAGTCATGGATATTTATAGGACACTTATTAAGAATGAGGTCACTGTATAAGGGACTAGTAGGCTCAAACTACTTTGACTTCTTTGCATGACCTCCTCTCTAGAGTGCTCGATAAGTTACCTCAATGAGTATGTAAAAAAGGAGAGGCAAGCTACCTTAGTGAGGGGGCATGATGAGCTGTATAGAAAAATGTGTATAAAGTTTCAAGAGAGAGAGTGTGTGTGAGAAAGAGTGACAATTTTCCAAACATAGTTTTTTTATGTTTAAAGCAATAAAGAGAGATTAAACCTAGTAAATAATCAGAAAGACATCAAAACAACACATAAGTCACATACAAAAGAACTACAATCATAAGAGGGAAAAGAAATAAGTAGCTTAATCCCATACAAATCACCCAAAAATAATGATCAAGTTTCATCCCTCTGTTTAAAAACTTTGTGAGGGCAATTGAGTTAGTAGATAGTCTTTGAGCCATATGAGCATGAAGAGTATATAAAACTCATGGTTTTTTTTGTTTATAATTTCTATAAAATCCAGTCGAATTATCTATATAAACTGGGCAGATGGCCTTTTTGAAGATGATTTATTTATTTTCACACTATGCCTAAGATGCAAAATGTAACCTACTTGAAAATGCTCAATTGAGCTACAATAGCTACATCTAGACATAATGGATAAGGGAGAGTAAGGTAGAGGACTTTGAGAGTACTCCTTACATATTTAGGACACTACCTAGCAAGGTGGCCACATAGATAGCAAAAATGAATAGTAGAGTTAGAGAATCTGGGTCTTTGACTCGAAGGAGTAGTATACAAAGGAAAGAAAGAAGAAGAAGTACTCATATTAAATTTCATACGAGAATGAGAAGTTAATTTCTCCCAATGGGGTTTCACATGCTTGAGTTCACCACAATAGTGACACGTAGGAATAACATTAGGTAAAGGAAATGGATCACAACTAGAGCAATGTGGAGGACTTGCCTTAGGTGAAGTGTTCACCTTTCTAAAGGAAACAGTTGACTTACCTTTAAGAGTGGCAATAATTGATTTCAACTTTGAATCTTGTGTAGTCGATTTCACAAACTTAGAAGTAGTTGAAGTTGAAGTAGAAACCTTTTCATAATACCCAATACCTTGTTTATCATCAAATGGCTTTGTACTATTGATAATTTCACTTAATGTTTGTGAACCACACATCATTTTATTGTTCCAATTGTTTTTCACTCACATGGAGTTTGTTATTACAACTAGAGGTGTCCGCGGTCCGGTTCGGTCCGGTTTTGAGTAATTTTTTTTAACCAAATCAGACAGTTTGGCTATCCAAAATTTTGTAACCGAACAGTTTGGGACGGTTTGGAACGCTTAATAATACATAAATACGATATAGTTTAATATGATATAATCTAATAGTATAAAGTCAAATGTAATGCTCATCAATCATCATACATAAATAAATATTATTGTTAAATACATAAATACACAAATTGTTATTGAAATCCAAAAGTAAAACAAATTAGACATGAGGAAATGAAGCCTCGATATCTCATTTACATAGAATTCTTACCAATTATTAATCATCAATGATCAATTTAGTGTCTTTAATGAAATCTACAATAAAATAAAATCATATACCATTAGATAATAATATTTAAAAAATAAAATTAGGAATAATTTTTAAGTATTGCAATTACCTAAATTAACATCTTCATAAATCTCTAAGTCATCATTGTATTTTGATAAGGCGACAATGAACATTACTTACTTCTATTCCTCTTTTTAAAGATGAGTTATTTAAATTATGTACTAGATTTTCTATTTCCTCTAGATGAATTTCAGGTTCAATGTCTTCAATTATAGACATATTAAAGTCTAGAAATTGAATCGGTCCAATAAACTCATGTAAATCATCATCACCTATATATAGAATATAGATTAGTACATATTCCTAATATATTAAAATATTAACTTTTGTACTTAAATCAAAAATCATTTCAAAACTAAAATAACTAAATGATCTTAGTTATAAAAAATATGGTTGGATGTCCATTTATACTAAAATTCAAATCCCAAATATTTTGCATACTAATTAGATCAGGCCAATCCATACTAATTAGATCAAGACAGATAGATTATAATATAAACAAAACAAAACATTATCCATTTCATTATAAACAGATCGAACCAAACGTAATTATATGCAATTCTGTAGCTTAAATAACACATTATATTTTATGCTAGTAAAGAACATGTATGTTAATACTAGCTGAAATCAGAAATCACATGACTTTTTCTGCTTGATTTTTTATTAGAAATCTGGGGAAAAAACATGTTATTTTAATCACAATCACGATTGATGCTTAAAGAATGAATAAAATATTAGTAATGTTGAGAATATGTAATTTACATTGAAACTGAAAATGATATTTATTATCTTTTTTAATAAAATGATTGAAACTAATAATTCAAAACAATATTAGAAATAGACAAACACAATGTAATGATAATTTTGGCACATATGGCTAGTGAAGGATAGAAATAGAATTTGGGGTTGTCCAAAAATCCTATCAAAAACTCATTTGAGGAAGAATTTCAGAAACTCAAAAAAAGCTTATTAGAAACTCAAAAAAACTGTATCATAAACTAAAAACAAAATCATATCATAAACTCATTTGAGGAAGCATTTCAGAAACTAAAAATATCCTATCAAAAACTCAAAAAAAATCGTATCATAAACTAAAACAAATTCTATCAGAAACTCAAAAAAACGTATTATAAACTAAAAAACAAATCCTATTAGAAACTCATTTGAGAAACTTAAAAAAATTCTATCAGAAACTAAAAAAACCTATATCATAAACTAAAAAAAAATCCTATCAAAAACTCAAAAAAAACCATATCAGAAACTCAAAAAAACAGTATCATAAACAAACAAAAAATCATATCATAAACTCATTTGTGAAAATATTTTAGAAACTCAAAAAAATCTTATCAGAAACTCAAAAAGACCCTATCATTAACTCAAAATAACCCTATCAGAAACTAAACAAAAAGGCTTAACAACCAATCCAAAATACAGAGTACAGATAATGTCTCATACATAAAATTTTATTGAGAATGTTTGGAGAAACAGTTAGCTCACTATATAGTACATACCTATTTCGTCCATGGATGAAAGGACGCGAGAAGAGGTGACTAGCTGGTGGTGGAAGCCACGCGAGGATGGTTGGGTGTCGTTAGAGGCGACGACGGCTGACTTAGGCTAAGGTTGTTTTGAGTCTCGCTGAGTCGTTGTCGCTCTTGCAAAGACGCAAACGCAGATGGTCGCTGAAGTTGAAAATGAATTAGGGTTAGGTTAGGAGGCACGCGATTTCTTAAGATATATATATGTATATATACGGTAACGATTATTTAAAAAAGATTATTAATGAAAACCGGTCCGGTCTGATCGGTTTATAATTTTTATAATCAGACCAGACCGTTTGAAAATTGGTTTTACTTAATGCAGACCGGATCAGACCGTTTCAATTATAAAACTGTTCGGTTTGGTCCGGCCCGGTTTATGGACACCCTCTAATTACAACAATGATCAACTCTTCCTTTTATATTAGGAAAGATTCCAAGTAAGCCGCAGAGTTGTTAAGAATATCTACCTTCTCATTATTGTTCCATTTTTACTTCTTTCTCAATGAGAGAATAACCAGATATTCATTGGCACTTTCAAAGACAATTATTTGCTTCTTCAATTGATCTATTTCAGCATTTTGTACAAAGATAGATTGACATACAAAGGGGTAACCTTACTATAAATAAGACACTTTAAATGTTTCTTAAGATTTTGAATGACCTCATATTTGTTAGTGAGATCGTGTTATTTACCATCATTGAGGACATATTTTTCTCAAGATCTTTCTTCAAGGTGCTTGTCTTGCCTTCCTTTTCATCCAGGCTTTCCAAAGCCTTTTTCTAGACCTTTTCTGATTTGATATAATCCAATAGGAGTACATTATCAAAACTGAGTAACTCATCTTGCTCATCTACATCATCTTTAGCTTGGGCCTCTTGAGCATCTAAGGTGGCAATAGATAGATCTATGACATTGCTTTTTTTACTACTGGTACTATCCGAGATAGTAAACTTACCCTTTATAGCATATTTGTTTGTGCATTTTTGTTTGTGAATACAATTGGTAGCAATGTGATTAGGCTTCCCAAATTTGAAATATTTTATTTTATTGAGATGGCCTTTATTGGGTTTCTTAGCTTCATTATCTGAGTCTTTATCAATCTTTATTGACTTTGATTTCTTAGTGCTCGTACTTTCTTTTCCAACACCGCTAGATGAGGGTTTCTTTTTTTTTTTTTGAAAAATATAGTGAATATCTTGGCAAGAAATTCCATTTCTTCCTCATTAGGATCAAAATCATCATCACTCATAATAGTGGCATTCATATCTTTGCTTGGACCACTACACTTGTTGGTCTGAGAGCCAAGTTGTTTCCCTTCTCAGTAGTAGTTTAATCTTGTCTAGGCATTAAGTGATGAAGTTTGAAGACTTATAAATCACCAACTAACTTATTAATAGTGTGTTCAATAGGCTTGTATATGGACTCAAGTACAGTAACTTTGGCATGAAACCAATAGGGTATGCTAGTGATGATTTTCTCAATCTACTTTTCTTTGGTCTTAGGTCTACCAAAGTTGAATAAATAATTGATAATATTTGAAATCTTGCATAAAATTTTTCAAATGTCTCATCCACTTGAATAATGAAAAGCTCAAAGTCTTTATTCAACTTCAGAATTCTAAATCTCTTAATATTAGAAATTCCTTCATGAGTAGTTTACAGAATGTTCCATGCTTGTTTTGATATAATACAACTTTGGATTCTTTGATATTCATTAGGTCCCTTGCTATTCCATTTAGATTCCTTACTTTTTTCTTTTGTCCACTCATTCATGGGTTTAGAAATCATAGTATTATCAATGAGGGTTTTAGTTGGATACATCTAGCCATTTTCAACCAAAAACCAAATATGATATCTGAGGGGCCATAGGAAGGCCCTCATTTGAAATTTATAATAAGCATAATTTATCCCATTGAATAGTGGAGGCCGACCTATGTTACCTTATTCTCTTAACTCCATGAAAGAGAAAAATGTGTTTATGGATACCAAGTAAAAAGAATCAATACCACAGTGGTTAAACCCTAAAAGGGTGCATTGGCTTTGATACCAATTGAAAGAGTCTACAACCTGGTACCCAACCAAGGTAAAAAGATACTAATTCCATAAGAACTCATCCCTAACTTGCAAGAATATAATAACAAACACTTAAATAGAATAATAAAAAAAAGTAGTAAAATATAATATGGGATAAACATATAACTTTTAGCACAGAGATGAAGTTTAATAAATACAAAGTAGGTAAATAATATAAAAGCTTTCTAATAAGAGTATAAATACTAGTATATTGTAATATACATGACTTAATCTTAAATTGTACTAGCTGAAAAAAGAACATACACAACAAATGATATAACGAGGTAAACCTACATAGAAACCCTATCTATATGGTAACATCCTTTGGTTATTTATGGAAACCACTTAGCAGAAAATAATTTTCTAAGTAACGAAAAAGTTACAATCCTGACAGAAATAAAACCACTAATACCTCTATCAATTGGGACCTCTATCTGAATTATCTATTGCTATTTTTTGCTTATTGCCTCCATAATAACCTGGTTTGACACATGAGCTCAACATTTTTCCAAAGCAAAAACCACCCAATGTGCTATGATTAGAAATCAAATATCTAGTAAGTGTAAAGTGAACGAAACAAACAACCTTGAGGACCACCAATAATCATTGTGGAACCACTCTCTACTACAAGTCTCAAATTTCTTACGTGGGACATGCAATCAATTCACATAACGCACACACTTACAACTTGAGATCGCACCATAATGACCCAATCAATCTCACAATGTTATGTCCCATATAGAAAGTAAAATAGTCATAAGCTCAACACTTATGCACATTATTTTACCCAATATTGAAGTAAAAATACGTAAGCTCTCCAACAATAATTTATGAAACAAATGTAATTTTTAGTGAGACTTTTGGTAGATTTTCAATATGATATGAAGGGGTGAGGAGAAGAGATATAAAAGGGTATTTATAAAGGAATACCAACTGTAAGACCACCTCGCTATGGCCCTCACCTACCACCTCACCACGGCCTTGTCGAGGGGTATAGAAAGGTGCCAAAATCATATTTTTTTCATTCCCAAAATTACTAAATAATTTCCCTAAATACCCATAGTAGCTAACCTTACACAAAATAAGACAAAAAACTGAGTAAAATAAACATGCTCTATGTTTTGGACAGGGGAAGCTAACATACAAACACAAAGGACAAACAAACTTACAAAATGTCCTTATAATTTCTTTGATATTTATAACTTTTGAGCTCTAGTAAGAACTTAACATTATGCTATTATTGAGAGCTTGAGATGTGATATTAGTGGTGAACATACTTCTAATAAATTATGTGATTTACTTCTTGAGAAGGAACTATTCACCAAACTTCTTATGGAGACACTCATGAGCAAAATGATACGGTTGGAAGAAAACATAGATACATTGTTGAAACTACTCGTTCTTTTTGTTGTCATCTTCAGTTCTAGTGAGTTTTAGGATGAAGTAGTTCTTACTACATTCAATTTTATCAATAACATTATGTCTTCTATCACTTTAGGCTTGTCACTTATGCACAAAAGCATGACTATCAAATTTTGTAAAATTTATGAAATAGCTCATAAGTACGCGAAGAGAAATTATATGATTTTTTAAATAATTCAACAAGTCCTTAAAAAGGAAAAATTAAACCAAAACATTTTATCACAAAGTTTGGGTTTTAGAAATTTAACCTAATTACATAAAAATAAAGATAGATTTAATAAATATTTAGACAAATAAACATTTATTATACAATGGAGAATTTATGGGATAAATTAGCTAGTTAATTATGCTTGCACAACATTAATTAGGATAGTAAAGATAAGAATTAAGATTATTGATTATCCCTTTTTTTGTAATAAAATATCCTAGGATAAGGATCAATTTTGTTGTAATAATTAAAAGTTTGTTTAATTATTTATGGATCAATTTATCTAATTAGAAAAGGTATGAAAAATTAAAAACTTGTAAGAGGCCAAGCATGCAATCATGTCTAAATAAAGTAATGCTGAAATATAAAGACCAAAACATGAGAATTTTAGGTGAAAACAACCTTAGCCACACCAATGACCTAAGAGAAAAACTATCGGTTGTTGAATCTATAAAAATAGAGTTGTTAGTATACTTTTTTACTTAATATTTACTTGTTTTATTCAATAAATAGTATTTTTAGAGCTAAAAATATTAAAATATAAACATTTTAGTGGAAAAGGGGTGAAAATATAATTTCTCAAATTTATTAGGATTTTTCAAAAACATTATGAATTTTTAACGTAGGACCAATCAAAAGCTATCACGTGACCTACCACATAAGTAGAGGAGCTAACTAAACAAGCCACGTAAACACCACGTAAGTTGGGATAAAAAATCGTAAATCATCCCTTGTGAGAAGGAATGCAATGCATGACACATGTCAACATGGAATTTAATCCAAGTTCGGAGCGTGGTTAAACAACACTAACATGTGTCATCATGCGATTGTTCCCCGTGATCCACCAACGTAACACGCCATCTGCATCCACAAATCACTATGCACCACATGGGTCTGACTCAACATGCATTGACTCAGATCGATCTCCACTGCCACGAGTCACGTTCTGATTCGCTCAATAAATTCCATATGCCACATGTCACGCTATGATTGGATGGCATTAATCATACATGTCACACAAGATGAATAAGTGACATTTAATATGTTTAAAGCAATTAAATTTTCTGATGCTGGCAATGGTAGTGAATGCTTTCAAATAGATAGTTTTGATGAGCTAACCACTTATGTGCTTTATGACATGTGCTCTATTGATGCTTTAGATTTTATGCCTATTAATTTTGTGAACACACATACTAATGAATATCATGACGCTCATGTAGACACACAAATTCATGTCAATAGCTTAACAAAAGTTGTTGAATCACCCTTACTTATGACTTTAACATATGGTGCTATAAATAAGGATATGAACTCACCAAAAAAACTCAACATGTTTTAATTTTGAAAATATGGAATCAAAGGTTGATATTTAGAACTTTTTGGAGGACACACCTCTCATGTGCATATCAAATGTATTTGTAGAATGTCTTGAAATAAGCTCACAGTTGAAACCATCCATTGAGAATCCACCCAAATTAGAGCTTAAACCTTTACCATTCATCTTCATTATACATTTTTGGGTGATAAAGAGACACATCCAATCATAATCCCGACTGATCTATGTATGGAGCAAGTGAAAGCATTACTAAAGGTGCTAAGGAACTTCAAAAGCACTATAGGTTAGTCTATTGCCGACATCAAAGGCATAAGCCCATCTATATGCATGCATAAAATCTTGCTAGAGGATAGGGCTAAACCCACCAGGGATGCACAACGCCACTTAAATCTCGTTATGAAAGAAGTGGTGAAGAAGGAAATTGTCATATGGCTAGACATGGGATTATTTACCCAATATCATATAGTTAATGAATAAGTCCAGTCCAATGTGTACCGAAGAAAGGAGGAATCACTGTGGTGGAAAATGAGTCCAATGAGTTAATACCTACTAGGACTTTCACGGGATGGAAAGTAAATATGGATTTTTGTAAAGTAAATAAAGCTACAAGAAAGGATCATTTTCCTTTCCCTTTCATGGATCTTATGCTTGACCGAATAGCTGAGCATTCATTATTTTTCCTTCTAAATGGATACTCTGGTTATAACCAAATTGTTGTGGCACCTAAAGGCCAAGAAAAGACCATCTTCATATGTCCTTATGGAACCTTTGCTTTCATGAGAATTCCATTTGGATTATGTAATGCACCTGCTACATTTCAACACTTCATGATGATTATTTTCTTAGACATGGTGGAGAAGAATATAGAAATCTTTATGGATGATTTTTTTATCTTTGAAAACTCATTTGATTAATCCCTACACTACCTATCCCTATGCTACAAAGATGTGAAGAAATAAATTTAGTTTTAAACTGGGAGAAATGTCATTTCATGGTACATGAAGGTATAATCTTGGGCCATAAAATCTCAACTAATGGTATTGAGGTGGATAAAGCTAAGATAAACGTGATTGAAAAACTACAATCACTTACTAATGTACGAGGAATAAGGAGTTTTCTTAGGCATGTAGGTTTTTATGGTAGATCCATAAAAGATTTTTCTCAAATTTCCAAACCCTTGTGTAAACTTTTGGAAAAGAAGATGCCTTTCAAGTTCGATGATAAATGTTTAACAGCATTTCAAGCGCTTAAAGAAAGACTAGTGTCAGCACCAATTATAGTCACACCAGATTGGAACAAGCGCTTTGAGTTGATGTGTGACACAAGTGATTTTTCTAATGGAGCTTTTTTTGGGCAGCAAGGAGACAAAATGTTTTGGGCCATTTACTATGAAATCAAGACACTAAATGAGGCTCAAATGAATTATGCTACTACAGATAAAGAGCTTTTTTCTATTGTATATGCCTTTGATAAGTTCATATCTTATTTGTTTGGCACCAAAGTGACTATCTACACAGATCATTCTACAATAAAGTACCTTATGACAAAGAAGGAGGCCAAACCAAGATTTATAATATGGGTGCTCCTTCTACAAAAAATTGACTTGGAAATTCGTCATAAAAAAGAATAAAAAATCAGGTAACAAACCATCTGTCTAGACTAGATAGGGAAGCAAAAATGGATGATAATATGGTGTTGGTAAATCTTTTCCAGTTAAGAAATTATTTTATGTAGCTCAACATAACAACAAAATAAGAAGTTATGTCCCTAATGATGAAGTTGAAAGTATTCTTTATCATTACCATAGCTCAGACTATGAAGGTCACTTTGGGAGCACAAAAACAATAGCTAAAGTACTTCAATATTGTTATTTTTTCCCCACACTTTTTAAAGATGCTTACAATTATGTAAAGATGTTTGACAGATGTCAAAGGATAGGTAATATTTCAAAAAGAGATGATATGCCTCTAAATAGTATACTTTAAGTGAAACTGTTTGATGTTTGAGGCATCGAATTTTTAGGATCATTCTCTCCATCCTTTAATAACCAATATATAGTTGTAGGAATGGATTAGGTGTCAAAGTGGGTAGAAGCTAGTGCCAGCAACAAATGTGATGCCAAATTTTTTATGAAATTTCTAAAGAAAAACATTTTCACTAGGTTTGGAACTCTTAGGATCATTATTAGTGATGAAGGAAGTCACTTTTGTAATAAAGCATTTAATTCCTTATTGTCTAAGTATAGGATTAAGCCTAGATTGTCTACCCTCTACCATCCCTAAACAAGTGGGCAAGTAGAGGTATCTAATAGAGAAATGAAAAGAATTTTGGAGAAAACTGTGAACGTCTCTAGGAAGGATTGGACATCTAAGTTGGATGATCCTTTATGGGCATACATAATTGTAATTAAAACACCAATTAGTACCATCCCATATAAACTAGTTTATTAAAAGGCTTGTCACTTACCATTAGAATTGGAGCACAAAGCATATTGGGCATTGAAACAGTTGAATATGTCCATATATGCAACTGGTGAGAAAAGAATGCTTCAAATAAATGAATTGGATGAATTATGATAGAATTTTTATGAAAATGCCAAGCTTTACAAAGAAAAGACAAAAAAATGGCATGACAAAAAAATTGTGCATCGTATCTTTGAACCAGGTCAGAAAGTGTTATAGTATAAGTTAAGACTCAAATATTGTTTTAGCAAATTAAAGAGAAGATAGTCAGGTCCTTTCATCATCACTAACGTAATCAATCATAGAGCCATTAAATTAGAAAACAAAGATAAAAAATGATTTATGGTTAATGGGCATAAGGTGAAGCATTATTATGAAGATCAATTATCAAATGAAATATATGTGATAACCTTATTGGATACACCTTAGGACATTATATGATTGTATAGTCAAGAACATTTAACGTGACGCTGGTTGGGAGGCAACCCAATGTTATTTTACTTATATTTTCATTGTTTTTGTTTTGTAGGTTAATAAATGTGAAGAGAAATGGCACAATAAGAATGAGCATTTCCGCGATAGATGTGGTGTGCCATGATTAAGGGAGTTTTATTTTCATTTACTTTTTCATATTTATATGTGCACATTGGGGATAATGTGTAATTTAAGTTTGCGGGAAGGAACTTCATTCTCTACATTAGTATTTACTATGCATTTTAAATTTTTTTGGGAATTGTTTTTTAATTCCTAGGATGTTTTTAATTATGGTTTAAGTAGAAATTGATAAATATATGGAAACTAAATTCATGCATGCTTGATATGAAACATATGAACTCAATGATAAAAATTGGTTGTCATGACTAGGATAAGGAATGAAACAAATTTCTTATGATATTTACATTAATCATGTGATATGCTTATTAGTTTTGATTGAATTGATTCAAATTTTTATGCACATGTTCATGATTAATTTTGGTGTGCTTATTGAGAGAAAAATTGTAGTAGTTTATGCGAGTTGATGAGATCTATCAAGTATTATAATTTATTTGATCATCCCTTAAGGCGAAATGTAATGAAAAAAAATGCAATCATGTATTATGCTATAGAGTAAGGTGAAATGTAATGCACCCTATAAAAAAAAGAAAAAAGAAGAAGCAAAACTCACATCACAATTATCCCTCTAAAGAAAAAAAATAGAATTTAAAATAAGTTAGGGGTGTTGTGAAGTTAAATAAAATTAAAAAAAGAAAACAGATGTGGAATAAAAGAATATGAAAAGAATGACAAAAGAGGGTGCACTGAAATATCAAGTAACAGCTCAATTTGCATGATGAACAAAAAGAAAGATAAGGTGTGGAAAGAGCCTAAATGTCTTCATTTATCGACCCCTACCTAAGCCTAACATTATAACCATGTAAAGTCCTTATTGATCTTGAGCTAAGTGAATATTTATATTAGTGGAAAGGGATGTGAAAATAGACTTATGAGACTTGTTCAAAGATTGAATTGATTAGCATACTCATTTATGTTCATTTCATGAATGCATTAGATGATATCATATGCAACACACACACCACGAATAAATTTGTCAAAAACCTTGGAAATCCTTGTATTGATGGAATGTTGATTGATGAATATGTGAACCTCTTTATCATAGAATAGTACAACTTTTGAGCGGGATAATTTTCGTGAAATATACATGTAGAAGTATATTTATGAATATACTACCCAAGTTATTTTATTTAGTTATACTTGGCTTTACTTGAGGACAAGAAAAAGTTCAGTTTGGGGGTGTGATGACTATATGAAGTAGAGTCATTAGCACACTTTTTACTTAATATTTACTTGTTTTATTCAATAAATAGTATTTTAAGGGCTAAAAATAAAATTTATGGAATTTTTTGGGATTTGTTTTGGAAATTTGTGAATTTTTAATGCAAGACGAATCAAAAGCTGCCACGTGGCCTACCATGTAAGTAGAAGAGCTGCCTGGGAAAGCCACGTGAATTCCATGCAAGCTTGGACAATGAATCATAAATCACTATGTGTGAGGAGGAACGTAGCATATGACACATGTCAACACAACATTCAAAACGAGTTCAGAGCACGGTCAAACAACATTGACACGTGTCGTCACGTGATTGCTCTCCATGATCCACCAGCACACCACTTCATCTACATCTGTGAATCATAATGCACTGTGTGGCACTGACTTATCATGCATTGACTTGGATCGATCTCCCCTACCACGCGTCGCACTCTGATAATTATATTTGGAGGATTTTAGTTATTAATATGTTTAGAAAATTAGGGGATTAAATATTTCTAGATATTTTTTCATATATCTTCTCAGTTACCAACTCTGATTTAATTAATTATTGCTATTTACTAAAAGCCTACTTCAATTGTTTTAGCAAAACAAGAGAGAGAACAAAATATGAAGATAATAAGCACAATTAAGCTCTCATGTGTTTGGTTTCAATTATGTGCTTAGATTTATATTTATAGAATATTTTGAAGCACTTTAGGTTAAAGTAAAATTATCATCTTGTCCGTAAAATAAGTTATATGAGTTTTATGGAATAAGAACAATATAGTAAAAGGCCAATCCAATTCATATTAAAAATAGATTTTAAAATCAAAGCCCTGACCACTTGATCAATCTAATCAAGTACTCGATCGATTGAGTATATATTTCAATCAATTGAATGTCCTCTCGATTGATCCAGTATATCAATTAATTAATTCTCAAAAAATGGATTTCTCTAGCCATTAATCTCGATCTATCATGTATTAATCCCTCGATTAATCTAGTTATATAAATAATTAATTAATTCAACAGTTAACAGAGCTCGATCAATCTAGTCACTACTCTATTGATGGAGTAGCCTATTTTGATATTGTTCCTATGTGTCTAATATACAATCTAATGTGTATGAGAAAAAATATATACATGAGATGTAATCATCGAGGCTCGATAGTTTTTTCAGCTTGAAAATATTCTTCTAAAACATATCTTGAAACTATAATTACAATTATATGTTTTGTTCATGAATATCGCCTACACTCACATAAACCTTGAAATCTCTCCCTTGTGCATATTCGTGTGACAAAATATCTCTCTGACTATATAACGCTCATAGGAAAATTATTTTTTTACATAATGGTATTATCCTATGATTTGGTGAATCATCTTCACTTATATTATGACAGCTCTTGTTTACACTGAAAAACAAAAACACAAAAAATCAAGAAACTTGCCCCAAAGGTACCATTGTTCATAATAGTTTAGTGTATCTAATAATAGAAAAGCAAAGTATATTCATAAAAGTGAGTAATAATCAGATACAAAATTGAAGTATGCTTCTACTATGTGTAATGTCTCCAAAATTATCCCCCTAAATTAGCTCTATTCTTTCTATAGATTTTTCAATTAAAATTTCAATTTTTGATCTCCCTTTTTTTTATCATAAGAATAAACAAAATAATCATGAAACAAGAACAAAAAATTTGAGCAAGGAAGTAGTATATTTAATGACAAAAAAAGTAGTACAGATTCTTAAAAGCTCAAAATAGAGAGGTAAAAACAATAATTTCCCAAAAATGAATAAACTCCCCCTAAGTTCTATGACTCTTGTACATAAAATAGAACAAAAAAATATTTATTAAAAATTATAAATAATTTTTTTAATCGAGGGCACTAGACTTAGCTTAACATGATTACAATAGTACGCACAAATGATGAAACTAATTTTGTTCAAAGTGTGACTACTCATTGATAACATAAATATATGTAGACAAGACATATAAACATACTAAAACATATGGTGACATATCGTAATCACCAAAAGCAAATATATGTGTTGGAACTACAATAGGATGTCAATTTGTTCATTTATGATTAGTTATAAAAGATTCAAAATAAGGAGTGTCACCTATCATAAAAAAATTATAGTTGAATTCATACTTGTACAAAATAAAATTACTTGCTAAGAGAGAACTTTTAATTTTTTTTTTGTATTTCCTTCCTGTATTAATGTTTTTTTATGAGGGTTGGTTAATTACTTTCTTTTTGTATAACTAATTGTGGCTTTATTTTTGTGCATGTAAAAGCTTTTGTATTTTTTTCCCTTTAATATCATTATCATTATTGTTTGAGGAAATATGTATAAGCTAGCATACCTAGTATGATGATTTTCACACTAGTTGTGAGGTAGCCTTCTCCATTCACTACTATAGCATAGTAGGTAGCTCTCTCAAAACTAGGTGTCTCTCTTTAGCAATATTTTATAAAATGAAAAACATAGTTCAACCATAATTTTCACAACCAAGGTCATCTCATGTCCTAAAATCTCAAATAATTAATTATAAACTTATAGCATGACATACTTATGTGTATAGTGAGTGTGTGAGTAGGTTCATGTCAACATTGATCATATGTGAAAAATATGTACATGCACAAGTCAAAATATCCATTTGTATAATGCATAGCTAATAAAAATAAAAATGAATGGAGTATGTAATGATCATGTCAATATTAAAGCATATCTACTTCCTTCCTTTTTATTTTTTATTTTCTTATTTTTTAAAAACTCAAGAAACATCAATAAAAATAAAACAAGAAAACAAACTAAATATGTTCATCTATGATCAATTAAGTACTAAAAAAAGTATCTAGGTGAAACAATAAAGAGTAAGGGTCAGGTGATCGAGAAGAGACAATTTTTCCTAACCTAAACTTTATGGAATTTTGGTTTCTTTATATCTTTGGTTTGGAAATCATTGACATATTATTGGACTTGCCTTAATATTTTTCATTCATCCTAAATGAAGATAAAACATTCATGGTAGGATAATGATAATTAGTCCTACAACTAAATGCATTGAATTTCACTATAAAGCATTGTCATTTGTATCATGTGAGGAGTACATGTTTGAAGGTTTGACAAATTCAATTGATTTTGATGAAGATGGCATAGTGAGTTTGTCTAGAAATTTTTTCAACCTTTCAGCTCTAATTGTTAACCTCCTGTATAAGATTCTTGTTTTTTCTATTTAACATATACAAGACTTGAATTCAAGACATTAGCACGTTCGAATAGTTCAATTTTTATTTTTCCATAATTGAGAAATTTATTTCAATAGATTTATGTTTTTCATTTAGTTTAGATACTTCCCTTTTGCACCTTACATAATCTTTAAACACTTCGTCAATACTGGTGACATTAAATTTGTTAAGTAAACATTTAGCATCATTTTCTTCATCATCTGAATCACTGTCAAACTTACTAGATTGTGCACCAATAGTTGTAGTAAATGCCAAGTAATTGATGCTAGATTTAATTGGATTATCGTTATCACTTTCAAAGTCAATATGTGTAGTATTGAAAGATCTTCCAGTTTTTTCCTCTTGTTTGCACAGTCAACTGTGAAGTGACCAAAACCTATACATTTAAAGCATTGAGGTCCAATAGGTTTAGATTTCTTACAGTTAGAAATCGTAGATTTGTGGTCTCTCAGATTCTAGTCCTTTTAACAAATTGATTGTCCATTGATATAAAAACAAAAGTTTCCCCTCTTTTTATAGTATTGAAAATAGGAGAAACTTAATCTAAAAAGGGAAAGGAAAAAAAAGGAGATCAAGTTAAGTCATCTTTCACTCTCTCTCTCACTCTTCTTATTCTATTCTCATATGAACCTTAATCCCTTAATCTTTCATAATAAATTCAATTGAAGACCTTTAATAACATTAGATTTATCCCAAAAACTTCCAGTATATATAGCAAGAATTATATACAATCAACTATCTATTTTAAGAAGAAAAGATCATGCAAAGAGACATTTATGAAGGAAGCTTGCATGATATTTATATGAATGAGAATAATTACATTGATATGATTGTTAGAGCAAAGAAACATGATTCCTAAGATGAAGAAAACTATGATGATGATAATGTTCCACAAAGTAAGAGACTAAGTCAACAAATTAATGATGGTAATGAGAGTGGAGTCACTACTACAATACAGACATATAGTCTCGAACATTTAGCCTTGGTTATTTAAAAATAGAGGCCATAGACATACTTTATGAACTCGGTTATTTAAAAATTGAGGCCATAGACATACCCTATCAATATTTTACACCATATATACACCAAATTTCTTTATCAAATTTTTTTTATTTTTATTTCCCAATTTTTTTCTTTTCCCTTTTTTTTCTCTTTTTTTCTTTCTCCGTCCCTCACTTTTTATTTTCCTCGCTTTTCCCCAATGCTTTCCCTTCTCTCCTTTTCTTTTCTCATTTTCTTTTCTCTTTTCCTAAGCGTGTACCATTCCTTGTGACCCAGCTCCATTAATGCAGTGGAGATTTTCGTACCAGTCACCTTTTCTACCGCTCTACGTGTTTCATTGTCAATGGCAACGACCTCGACCTTTCACTTTTTGAGAAATCGCAAAACACAGTGGAGATTCTCAACCTACTAACCCTAAAGAATCTTGTGCTCTCCTTTGAATCTGTTCACCCTCCGTTATCAGAGAAGTCACAAAGCTAGGGATGAATGAAAGAGGTTACAAGTTGTACCAGAACAAAGGCTTATTGGGTCCTTCAGTAAAACCCTAATTTTGGACACTCATATAACAAAATGAGGTATGCCATCTCTGTTTTTGAGCTTTCTTCTTGACTTTTTACTATTAATTTTGGACACTCACATAGCACTCGTAGTCTGATGCATTTTGTTAGTGGATTGATATGTTTGTCAATATTCAGACTCTCGAGTCTTTAAACTACCAGTAAGCTTCATGAGGCTTGTTATTTTTGTAATTGCATTTATGAACTTCTTTTCTATCGTTATAGCATTATTTAAGGTAAAATTTTCTTTCTCATCTATAGAATGGTTAATTAGTATGATTAACTTCCAAAACTGGTGTTCGTATTTTGTCTTCACTTGCGACAAACTATTTGATTCTTATTAACTTTTCTTATTGTTGGGTTCAGTTTAGGATATACCAGATATTGAAGAAGACAAAATATATGGCATCTAGTCCCTTTTTATATGCTTGGGCCAAAAATAGTTTAGAATTTTTTTATTTACATATTTCATTCAACTGAAATGTCTATACAGAATTTTCATAGGATATGCCATATTCTGGTACACCAATGTTCATATCACCAAAGGTTGTACTTAGAAAAGAGCAAGGTTTTGTAGTAGATATTTGGGCTCTTGGCTGCACAGTTATTGAAATGGCTAATGGTAGTACTCCTTGGTTGGGCATACATGATTTAATGTCAGCTTTTTACACAATTGAATTTTCAAATAATATGCCAGAGTTTCCAAACTAGTTGTCAAACACTGCTAAGCACTTTTTGAGTTTGTGCTTGAAGAGGGATCCAAAAGAAAGAATGACAGCTTCTAAATTTTTGAAACAACCATTCTTTAAAGAGTTTGATTCTATCTCATAGCACAAAGAGGAGTTGATTTAGTTTCCTTGTTCTGTTTTGGATAAAAAGTTTTACGATTCATTTTATGTCTTAACAAGTGATTAGAATGTAAATCAGGAAGGTTCTTCTACTATTAGTGAAATGATTGATAAGTTGATTGGAGGAAATATGTCTTCAGTTTTGGATGAACACAATTGGAATTGTGATAATAATTGGATTACGGTTAGAAGCAACATTATGTCATCAGTTGCAAGTGCATGTAATACATATTTGACTATTCATGAGGAAGAACTTGGTATCTCAATGTTTGATAACACTTTGTTATGGACTAACTCTATTGAAAGTTTGAGTGGCATTAGTATTGATAGTGTTTCCATTCACAAAGTATATGAAATTTCATTTGAAATTGTAGAAGAATAAAAAATAACCTCTAGTGACATGAACATTTTTTGATACTATTAAGTTTTTCCAACTGAAATGCTTGGGCCACTAGTTTACATTTTTATTGTTTTCTTTTTCATGGTAGGCACCATATGCAACAGCATCAGACGCACCAGCATACCAGCACATTAAGCTCACCAGTGCACCAGACGAACCAGCACACTAGACGTACCAGCACACTAGGCGCACCAACCTACCAACGCACCAGGCACTAAGCACACTAGCACCAGAACACCAACACTAGCGCACCACCCCAGCATAACACCCCAACGCACCATTACCAACGCACCACCCCAGCGTACCGTACCAATGCACCAACCCAATGCACTAGCCCAACATAGCAACGCCTATGGTATTTTCATTTTCTTTACACTTTTGTTGAAGTCGTTATGGATTTGATTATGTTGATTTGAAGTACACTTATAAATGCTTGTAATTAATAGCAAAAAGTCAGTTTGTAATAATAAAGTTTTATTATATTTTAGTGTATAATAAACTCTCAAATTTAATTATACTTTTAATTTTAATATAATATGATTTTTAATATTATAATTAATAATTATAATTTTTTTTAATTTATGCCTATCCTATGACCTCGGTTATTGAAAGACCAAGACCATAGACATATCCTATGACCTCGGTCTTTCAATAACTGTGGCCATAGGGTATGTGTATGACCTTGGTTAAAAAACCGAGGTCATAAGTAACAATCTATATTCTCTCTTACTTAGGTCTCAGTTCTTATAACCGTAGCTATAGACCTACGATCACGGTTAAAAATCGAAATTATATGTATGTTTTTTAGTAATAAGTAAATGATGTTAATATCATTATTGCAAACATTGGTCATGGTGTACATGAATTTAATTACGGAGATGGTGACTAAGTTGAAGAGTTTTCTTGGTAATGGTGATAAGGGAAATGTTAATTAGTAATTTGGATATTTCAACACGAGTGGAATATTTGAAAAAACTAAACCATGACACAAATGAGTGGTTATGCAAGCAACCACTTAATAACTGAGTGAGCCTTTTTTCAATTCATGTGTTTATATTTAAATGATATGCTTTATATTAAGTTGTTTTATTCTTAAGTACAAAACAAAAAACTTAATATGATAATTTTTTCATTTAATTGCAGGGATGAGAACGATATCTTCACAAACAACTTTACGGAATGATTCAATGGAAAGATGGTGAGGGCTAGAAAGCAACCAATATTAAGTTGCTTGGATACCATAGGGAGTATGTCACAAAGGCAAAGTTTTAGCTAAAAAATAAAAATAAATGAATTTTATGTTATTGTCCTTGCTTTTTTCACAAAACTATTGATTTTAGTTGACAATTATTTGTTCAGAATGTAAAAGTGGTTTTGGTCTAAAATAGATACACCACTGATACTTTGAGGATGAAATTCGCTAAAATTTTATACATGGACCAAATTTGATGAAACAAAATAGCATGGGGACCAATGTTGCATTCATACCCACCCTACAAAGTTCTTTAATAAAAATTCATTTTACTATAATATATTTTTAAATGTGAGATATACTTAAATTAAAAAATTTAATGCAAATTTTGGTATTCATATCTAATTGAATTAATAAATTTTATAATTAAAATAGATTCAAATTCAAAATATATAATCTATTCGAATTTAAATTCAAAATATATAATCTATTCGAATTTAAATTGATAGTTTTTATAATATGATGACTACTATAATTTAATTCCAATCAAATTACTATAAAAACTATAAATATTATACATATTATAATTATATTATATTACTAATTTTATTTAAACAAAAAAAATCTAAATACAAATGTTTATAATAACTTAATAAGTTTTACTTGTTTGATGCAAACACCAACGAACAAGCCTTCAAACCCATATAAAGAAACCTACAAGACACGTCTTGAAACTAACTACAAATTGAAATAGTCGTCCAAAAAGCTAAAAGGTTAGAAATCTTGATAAGTGGCGGATTATCTTAATGTGAAAGCCTTGATAAGTTCATAAGCTCTATAAAAAACCAAAAGAGGAAGCAAAACCTCATAATAATTTATTGATAATTTTTGAAATATAACTCTACAAAATTCTATCCTTATAGGTATATCTAGGACTTAAACATAATCCCTAACTGATAAAATGTAAAATCTTTGAACAATATAGAACAATAAACCCTATTTGCCCAAATAAATCCATAAAAAAACTCGTAGTGTGTCAACCAAAAAGGAAAGTATATTGTCTACAAAATAAAGAATAAAATATGTTCATTATCGCTCTTCAAATAGGAAAGTGTTTTCTTGCATACCACTTCAAGTAATTACTCGCAAATCATTCCAAGCTATTTATTACAATTCACTCTAGCCTTTTACTTTCATATCACGCCCAAAATACTTGTTGAACACGCCCATGGTTGTCCCAATATGGATCACACTCAAATAATCCATGCTTGCTCCACAACCCAAATGCGAAAGCCTTATCAATTGTCATAATTCCATTGATTAAACTTGGACCTTCATTTGGAGTCTTGTTGATATGCACTATATTTGACTCATTATAAAGTTCTTGTATCAGTCCATGGAGTGCTTCTTTGATCCTCTTAGTTTTTACAACGATAGTCTTCTGTTGTGTGGGCACTCTTGCTATTATGAAACCACTATATCACATTGATAGGGACCTTCTTGTGTGGTGTTGTTGGAAAAAAGTGAATGTTTATAAAAAATGAATGAAACCAATTTTTAGCCTTATCCCACATTGTTTTTTTACATTACTTAGAAGATGTATAAATAGTAAAGAGTTGGCTATTGTGAAAGGGGAGAGGACCTAGACAAATGTGATACCACACACGCATGTCACCGTTACCGTCCGACCGGTCGTGCCGTGTCGTCAGTAGATACATGAAGTTTCAAATGATTGATGGCAAATTAGTGGAGGCTCAATCACACGAATGGTAGAAGATAACACACAAAATAACTTCTGAAGGTATGACTTTAGATGAAAAATTTCAAGTAGTTGTTATTATAGATAAATTACTCCATGCTTGGAAAGATTTTAAGAATACACTTAGGCCTAAAACTAAAGAATTTTCTTTAGAAAGTCTTATAACCCGTTTAAGAATAGAAGAAGAAGCCCGAAAAGATGAAGTATTCATTGTCTCAAACAACGTTACCAAAAAGAAACCCTTCTCTGCAATTCCGAAATATGAAGCCTAAAGGTAGAAATATGAAAACTCAAAATCGTAATAATAACCAAAACCGCAACCACCAAAATAAAAACAGAAACTATCCTCCTCAGAATGGACCTCAACCTCCTTAAGGAATAACACATTCATGTGTTATAGTTATAACAGACCTGCCCACTTGGCTAGGAACTGTCGGAATAGGAATCATCCTACCCCGCAAGCGAACCTTACCAAAGATCAACTTATTGCTATGATATCTGAAGTCAATTTTGTTGGTGGATCCGAAGGGTGGTGGGTGGACATTGGTGCTTCTCGCCATGTTTGTTATGATCGAGACATGTTCGAGTCCTATTCTGATTCTGAGGATAAGAAAGTGTTGCTGGCGACTTCTACTCCACTAAAGTTGCTAGTACTGGTGAGGTGGTATTAAAGTTTACCTCTGGAAATACTGTCATCTTGAAGGATGTCCTGCATATTCCAGAGATGAGAAAGAACTTAGTTTCAGGCTATCTTCTTAACAAAGCTAGGTTTACTCAAACTATAGGGGCTAATTTATATACTCTAACTAAAAATAATATATTTGTTGGGAAAGGGTACGCCATTGATGGCATGTTTAAATTAAATGTTGAAATCAATAAAACTTCTTCTTCTGCTTATATGTGGAGTTCTTTTAATATTTGGCATGTTAGACTTTGTCATGTTAATAAATGCATAATCAAGAACATGAGTACCTTAGAACTAATTCATAAACTATCTTTGAATGACTTTGAAAAATGTGATTTTTGTAGTCAAGCTAAAATAACCAAAACTTCACATAAATCAGTAATTAGAGAATCTGAACTTTTAGAATTAATACACTCTGACATATATGAACTTGATGGAAATTTAACAAGAAATGGAAAACGCTATTTTATAACTTTTATAGATGACTGTTCAGATTACACTTATGTATATCTAATTAAAAATAAAAGTGAAGCATTTGACATGTTTAAAATATGTATGACTAAGATTGAGAATCAACTTAACAGAAAAATAAAAAGGTTTCAAAGTGATAGAGGCACTGAATATGATTCCAATATCTTCAATGATTCTTATAAAACTCATGGAATCATTCATGAAAAAACTACACCTTATTCTCTTGAAATGAATGGAAAAGCTGAAAGAAAAAATAGAACTTTTACTGAATCAATTGTTGCAATTTTATTAAACTCCGGTGCTGCTTCCCATTGGTGGGGAGAAATTTTATTAACTGTTTGTTATGTGCTGAATAGAGTGCCTAAATCTACAAGTAAAATTTCACCATATGAAATTTTGAAAAATAAGAAACCCAATTTAACTTATTTTAAAACTTGGGGTTGTTTAGTCTATGTTAGGATCCCTGATTCTAAAAGAAATAAACTTGCTAGTAGAGCATATGGATATGTATTAATAGGATATGCTGTGAATAGTAAAGCTTATAAATTCTGACTTAAACGATCATGTAGTTATAGAATCAGATGGTGCTAACTTCTTTAAACATAGGTTTCCCTTTAAATTGAAAAATAGTGGAGGCATCTTCTAGTAGTTTACTCATAACTAGAACTAGTGAACAAAATGAGGAATTAAACACTGA
The DNA here is from genome assembly GCA_037013495.1 of Hippophae tibetana. NCBI lineage: Eukaryota > Viridiplantae > Streptophyta > Magnoliopsida > Rosales > Elaeagnaceae > Hippophae > Hippophae tibetana. The sequence goes on along the minus strand of CM072807.1, from coordinate 19,924,531 downwards.
AATTAGGAGAAGTAAACGAGCTCAAACCCTTAAGGATTTTGGGTCTGATTTTTATGCTTATACCTTAGAAGAAGATCCCCAAACTCTTAAAGAAGCATTATCTTCTTTAGATGCCAACTTATGGGAAGAAGCCATAAATGATGAAATTGACTCTCTTGAGTATAATAAGACTTGACATTTAGTTGACTTACCTCTTCGTTGAAAAACCATTGGATGTAAATGGTTACTAAACAAGAAATTAAAACCCAATGGTACTATTGAAAAGTACAAAGCTCGTCTTGTAGTTAAAGGGTATAAGCAAAGGGAAAAAGTAGATTTCTTTGATACCTTTTCACTAATCACACGAATAACTTCCATACGTGTACTTTTTTCTCTTGTTGCTATCCATGATTTAGTAGTGCACCAAATGGATGTTAAAACTACTTTATTAAATTGTGACTTAGAAAAAGAAATTTATATGGACCAACCTGAAGGTTTTGTTATCCTAAGTCAAGAAAATAAAGTTTGTAAACTAGATAAACCCCTTTAAGGTCTAAAACAAGCACCTAAGCAATGACATGAAAAATTTGATAATCTAGTTATCTCACATGGATTCAAAATAAATGAAAATGACAAATGCATTTATTATAAATTAGAAGATAAAATTTGCACTATTATATGCTTATATGTGGATGACATGTTTATTTTTGGATCAAATATTCATGTTGTGAATAATGTGAAAACTTTGTTATGTGCTAACTTTGATATGAAAGATCTCGAAGAAGCGAGTGTAATCTTTGGTATAAAGATTACTAGGTCTGAAAAGGGAATTTCTCTATATCAATCTCATTATATTAAAAGATCTTAAAGAAATATAATTACTTTAACTGCAAACCTGCATGTACTCCTTATGATCCTAGTGTAAAGTTGTTCAAGAACACAGGAGACGGTGTTAGACAAACTGAGTATGCGAGCATCATTGGTAGCTTACGTTATGCTATTGATTGCACTATACTAGACATAACTTATGTTGTGGGACTACTATGTAGGTTTACTAGTAGACCTAGTGTAGAGCATTGGAATGCTATTGAAAGGGTTATGAGATACCTTAAGAGAACTATATACCTTGGATTACATTATAAAAAGTTTCCCGTTGTTCTAGAAGGATACATCGATGTAGATTGAAACACTTTATCAAAAGATTCCAAAGCAACTAGCGGCTATATATTTAACATAGCTGGTGGAGCTGTTTCTTAGAAGTCTAAGAAGTCAATACATTTTCAGATAATAATTCTTATTAAAACTTTTGAAATAGAGCTTCACTCTAACTACCGGGCGATTGTACCAACAAATAAAAGAGCACTACTCTAAATCAAACCGGATAAATAAACCTTAAAATCTAATTTTCAGATTTAAGTTTGTAATGAAAAATAATATATTTCTCTCTAACATTCTTAATATAAAATCTTGAATAAAAATAAAATCAATTCATTTTAGAGATTTTTACCTATTTAATATTTCGCAAGCATAACAACGTTATTATTACATCATGTTGATAAACAGCCAGTAGACTTAAATTTAATCACAGACAAATTAAATATAACATTTAAGAATAAAGCATAAAAAATAACTGTAAAGAAAATAAAATCCTTACAAAACTTCGATGATATTCCCGTTGCTGAAAAACCTCCAAGCGGAATTTGCACTCCCATTTATTTAATCAAAAAGCTAATAAATTACAAAAACATAACTAGTTCTTCCCAAAAAGGGAAGAACTCTAAAACTAAGAGAAATTAACTAAGAAAAGCTAAAAACTAAGAAAAATTAAAAAAACTAAAAAATCTAAGAAAAGAGAGAAAGAAAGAGAGAAGAGAATGTGTTTTGAGGTGTGTTTAGAAGTGAAGAGAAGGGGTGTATTTATAGGTGAGGATGGAGAGAAAAAGTGGGTGAATTTTTTTTAAAAAATGGTGAAAACGCGGAGTGGTGATTGCTGACGTCATTAATGACGTTAGCATGACATCATGGCGGCGGTTGTGCGCGAAAATGAGGCAGCATGGGCAGTGGCACGCGTGGAGGGCAGTTGGGCACGTAGGGGTGCGCGCGGAACTGGGACAAGGTGCGCACTGATGCGCATTGACGTGGGGCGTGCTGCGCGCGGCTGGGCGTTGGCGCGCACGGGGCTCCGTGCGGCTGGGCGGCAAGGCGGCGCGATTTTCTCCTTTTTGACCCATTTTGTCCAATTTTTCCATATTTTTTGACCTTCCCCATTTATTTATTAATATATTTGTGATGTATTGCTTCCAGTATTCCTCTTTGAGTCTTTAAGTTACGTTTTTAAGCAAAAATACCTGAAAAACAATAAAAATATCCATGATTCCGAAAAAGACAAATTTATATAAATATATGATAAAAACATATAAATATATATATATATTTAATCAATTAATGTGTATAAAATCATGGTAATTTTAGTGCTTTTTGAGCACTCATCACAACCCCCAACCAGCTTCTTGCTAGTCCCTTAACAAGAGAAGCGATAAAAACTAAAAATTAAACTATCCTAAATCACTTCCGTGGATTGACACGGTTGCATTTAGCCTATGCAACAAGCCTTTAAACCCCTAGGTTTCCCTAGTGGACGAGTTTGAGTCTCGTGAGGGTTGTCCGTAATGATACCCACAAACATTGAACTAAATGTAAAAATCAAAAGAAAGAATAAAAACAATCAACTCAAAAACTAAAATTACAACAAAATCAAAAATGATTTTTTAAGAATAAAAGAAAACAACATATCACAAAAATGTCTCATACTTTTTAATCTCCTTCAAGATCATAATTAAAATCTCAAGCATAAGTTATTTTATTCTCTTTAAAAAATCATGATTTATTATAATAATTAGTCAAAAATCATTTTCATATTTCATATAAAAAAATGTATCAATTTAATTTCACCCAATTTCAGTGTCTAGAATCTGAATTCGCTTCGACTCTATTCATCACTAGTCAATACTCTCAAAACATTGAATCCTATGGGTTTAAACACTCATACTAATTTATATGCGAAAGAGTTGATGTGTAGAAATGAACTAATATGTTCGCATATGTATAAAGAATAAAGGCTTAAAGTGTTATTTTAACATTGATCTCATGAAAGGAATCGAATGTATAAATTATAAAGATTTCATATATAAAAATTATTTTCATGCATAAATCAAACTCATTAAGAAAGAATTTCAAGATATATGCTTTTTACAAATGAAGAAATTGCAATAAATTTTTAAGGAATTACTTCCTATATCTTTATCTTGTAATTAGCCTGTACTCATAACTTTGTAGGCAATGTGGGTCATAGTATGTAGATGATACTATATATTTTTTATCTCTCTATTTTTTTTCTTAAGATATTTTTCAATATATGTATTTTTTTAGAGAGTCAACCCATGTACAAATTGTACATTTTTTTACGATTTTGGTGAGTGGTTAATTTTGTGGCTTTTCTATTTGATCTTGGTTTAGGTATCCCCAGTTATGTCTCTTCTTTTTAGCAGTCATGCATGAATGAGATATAAGCATATACTATCAATTTCTACTCAAATCATTTCATCTAAGCAAAAAAAAAAATATACGATACTCTATTAAGATGAGAAAAAAATAATTCATACATTCAATGCTAATACCTATAGAGATCATCTAAAATTTTGAAGAAATAAGAAATGTATTTGGAGTAGAAAAAATATATATTTCACTCTGAATAAAGGAAATTAGGTTCAAATTATATCTCACAAAAGTAGTCTCCACTAAAAAAAATTCATAATCACTGATTTTGGGTTTAATATAATTTCTACATCTTATCAAGAAAATACTAGTTATGATAAAAACTAACTAATTACCAAAAATAATTACAAAATATTTCATGATATGTTCTCAAAAATTAATCTAACAGTACAAAAGACTTAATTATTTACTTAAATTTGATTTAAAGAAATGATAAATTTTTGTGAGAAATATATTTTTTTATTTTTTTTATTTTTTTTAAAATTTCAAAAATTACTAAATCACACAAAACAAAAATAAACACAAAAAATGAACATAGATTCAATAAACATAGATTCAATAAACATTTATGCAAATTTTATCATTTATAATGGTGGAGTATTTATGGATATAATAACTAAGTTAATTATGCTTGCTCATATTATTTAGGTTATTAAAAATATGAATTGATATTTATTGATTCTCCCTTTTTTATATGAATACCATCTTTGGTGGGGTTAGATATTCTTTGTTAACTAAACAAATCAATTAACACCTATGAGTGGGGTTGATAACTAATTTTGTTAATTAAATTAATTCCTTTTTCTAAGAGATTGAAAATGAACCATTTAAATGCCACCTTTGGTGGGGTTAGACAGTTGAAACTTTATTCAAGGTGTCCAAATTAAACCTAAGAATTTAGTTATCCGAGTATTAACTTTCAAGTTTTAAAACCACTACTGAAAACATGTTGTCAATACATTTTCAGATAATAATTCTTATAAAAACTTTTGAAATAGAGCTTCACTCTAACTACCGGGCGATTGTACCAACAAATAAAAGAGCACTACTCTAAATCAAACCGGATAATTAAACATTAAAATCTAATTTTCAGATTTAAGTTTGTAATGAAAAATAATATATTTCTCTCTAACATTCTTAATATAAAATCTTGAATAAAAATAAAATCAATTCATTTTAGAGATTTTTACCTATTTAATAGTTCGCAAGCATAACAACGTTATTATTACATCATGTTGATAAACAGCCAGCAGAATTAAATTTAATCACAGACAAATTAAATATAACATTTAAGAATAAAGCATAAAAATAACTGTAAAGAAAATAAAATCCTTACAGAACTTCGACGTTATTCCCATTACTGGAAAACCTCCAAACGGAATTTGGACTCTCATTTATTGAATCAAAAAGCTAATAAATTACAAAAACATAACTAGTTCTTCCCAAAAAGGGAAAAACTCTAAAACTAAGAGAAATTAACTAAGAAAAGCTAAAAACTAAAAAAAACTAAAAAAACTAAAAAATATAAGAAAAGAGAGAAAGAAAGAGAGAAGAGAATGTGTTTTGATGTGTGTTTAGAAGTGAATAGAATGAGTGTATTTATAGGTAAGGATAGAGAGAAAAAGTGGGTGAAAAATGTTAAAAAATGGTGAAAACGCAGAATGGTGATTGCTGACGTCATTAATGACGTCAACATGACGTCATGAGGGCGGTTGTGTGCGAAAATGGGGCAACATTGGCAGTGGCGCGTGCGGAGGGCAGTTGGGCATGCAGGGGTGCGCGCGAGAGTAGGAGAGACGCACGCGGAACTGGGACAAGGTGCGCACTGATGCGCGCGGACGTGGGGCGTGCTGCGCGCGGCTGGGCATTGGCGCGCACGGGGCTCGGTGCGGCTGGGCGGCACGGCGGCGCGATTTTCTCCTTTTTGAAATTTTTTACCTTTTTGACCCATTTTGTCCAATGTTTCTATATTTTTTGACCTTTCCCCATTTATTTATTAATATATTTGTGATGTAGTGCTTCCAGTATTACTCTTTGAGTCTTTAAGTTACGTTTTAAAGCGAAAATACCTTAAAAACAATAAAAATACCCATGATTCCGAAAAAGACAAATTTATATAAATATATGATTAAACATATAAATATATATATTTTTAATCAATTAATGTGCATAAAATCATAGTAATTTTAGTGTTTTTGGAGCACTCATCAGTTAAGAAGTTTGTTAGTTGAGAACTCAAGAGTAAATTAATACAACACCTTCAATATGAGTTTGAGGAATTTTACGATACATAAAATAGCACATAAATTATGACAAAAAGGGGAAATGAAATTTTTGCAGAAACTACCACATAAATACCAAAAAATTACCACGAAAATGTAGAGAAATATTAGAAACAAAAAAATGCAAGGAAAAATGCAGAAGATTATGGAAATAAAGAAGAACAATATTTTTAGTGTTTAGAAACAAGAATTTCTGCAAGAACACAATACATAGATATTTATTGTTTTTTCGTATGTATCAGAAATCAGACAAGAACACAAGAACAAGAGCAAAAATAAAGGATAGGAATCCAAAAATTAACACCTAAAGCTCTGATACCAAATGATAAGAACCAAAGGAATAAGACTTAGCAAATTTTTAAATTATATAGCAAAGGGTTTCTCTATAAATCAATGGATATTACTCACCATTAATTTGAGGGGGGAAATGCCACAAGGAGGTGTTGTTTCCTTGATAAGTCTAGCATAAAAACACTCTAACAAGTATGGATATTACTCACCATAAATTCTTGGATGCTAAACAATGCCACAAAGGTTGCCAATCCCTTGATAAGTTGCTTGAAGAGAAACAAAAAGTATGAATGAGCTCTCAAATGATTTGAAAAATCAAATATCATTAATGTCTAAAGTGGAGGCAGTTGAGCTGCTTTTAAGTATTTATAGGATACAAGGAAACCCTAAAAATATAACATCACAACCCTTGATTTCATTCAAGAATTGAAAAATAAAATAGCCCCAAACAATCCAAAAAAGTGGTGCACAAATTTGCAAGGAAACCTTACAAAATATTACATCACAACCCTTGATTTCATCTAAGGGTTGAAAAATAAAATAGCTCCAAACAATCCAATTTTGCCAATTTTTCCCTAATTTCTATGCTAAGCTTTTCCTAATCCTTGCACTCCCATTTTGGCTCCCCTTGATTCTATATGACCTCTTGATTGAGCCCATTTAAAGACTTCTTGATTTGTACTCTCTTAGACCTTGTGATTAGTCCACTTGTGATTTGTATGGCTCTATGATTCTCATAATTTGCCTGAAAATAAATCACCAATAACACTAATATCATCACTAGTCAAGAAAAGGAAAGAAACTGACTATCTAGTGAGAAACACAAGTAATACCCTAAGAGAGAGAAAAGACAAGGGATGCTACTAAACAACTCAGCATATGAGAAAGACTCAGGTTCCAACACAGAAACAAAAGACATGCTTGGACAGACAGTAAAAAGAAGAACTCAACCCAAATAGACAAACAATATAACAATAAACTCTTGACAAATAATCACAAATAGACAGTATAAAGAAGAAGCAATATTCAAAAGTCAGAAAGTAGACAATAAATAATAAAATATTTCTAATTAGATTTTAAATTTCAGTATGTAGAAACATATACCATTTTAAACTTTGATTGTACTAGCCACACATTAGAGCATGCACATCACCAGATATAATGAGATAAACCCACATAGAAACTCTATCTATATGGTAACATGCTTAGGTTGCTTAAGACAACCACTCAGTAGCAAATAATCCTCTAAATAATAAATAAGTTAGAACTCTGATAGAAAATAAAAGCACTATTACTGTTATCGGTTAGGGTCTCTGTCCTAACTGCCTACTGTTGCTTGTACTTGTTACTTCTGTAAAATCTTGATTCAACACTTTAATCTCATTCTCCATCAAAGACTACACCACCTAATGTGGTGTGATTAGTAAGTACGAATTAATAACGAAAGTGTGACAACTCCCAATCTTGATAACCACCTTCAAAACTCAAATAACCTATCTTGTATTGCACACAACAAAAGATATGAGAACTCAATGCATTTAACTTAGCTCATTCTCGGAATGAGATTCTCATAAATAAATAGTTGATCCAAGCAACTCTCAACCGACACACGACTCACATACAACCGACTTGCAAATCCTGCCTCGAGTACTCACCATTCACAAGCATGATTTTGATCACACAGTCACAGATCACTAGTATTGAACAACACTCAAGATTTTAGTAATCTAAAAATAGAAAAAAGATATGTCAATTTGACATAGCTTCGCTACATTTTTTTGGATACCAAGTAAAAAGAAATGGGGGATATTTATAGAGGCTCAGACGACCACCTTGCCAAAGGTTTCCAAAGGTGGTGGCAGGCTTGATGGCAAGGTGCTAAAAATATATATTTTTTCATTTCCAAAAATGTTATGTAAATTCCACAAATACCTATACCCGAAACTAAACGAGCAAGCACGCTCGTTAACCAAAAACCAACAATACACCTATCATGCACTCTACAAAAACTAACCACATGGGGTATGTAAACATGCTTACATATAAAGTTTACCTAATTATGTGCATGTGTGTATAAATGATCACAATGACCAACCTTACATAAAGAAAAAAATACACTAAGTAAGAATAAAATAGACACCTTATTTTACAAATAGGAAGCCAACACACAAACATGAGTATAACGGGACTTATAGGCTTAAATTCAAAAACCAAAAGTAGAAAATTAGGTGAATTATTAAAATAGGGGTAAAATATTGATTTTTTACTATTATAAATAGGGATTCAATGCCCAATAAGAAGAACCCTTATTTTCATTAGTTGGACACAACTTCAACAATAGTAACCTTTCTACTCTAAAAATTATTCATCTAAAAAATATATATATCTAATGAGCGGTTAAGAATCTCTTCAAAGTTCTTAGTTGCCTTTTAAAATTGTAATATTTATTAATATTATGAATAAAATGAAATGCAGTCACTCTTTTTCTATTATCTAGTAAGTCTAATTTGAACATCATATTATGTATAAATGCAAAGGTTTCACCTTTATCAAAATGGTATTAAGGTTTGAGCAAGCTGAAACATATTAGGTTTAACAAAAGAAGACGAACAATATTAGGAAATATCGTAGTAAACCCATTAATTCATGTATGATAATTATAATTTTAAGTCAATTAAATATTTTGAATAATTAAATATTTGATTATAACATTTATGACACTGATAAATAAGAAAACAAATACAAAAAAACTAGTCATAAGTATGTATGAACATAAATATAAGAAAATTATAAAAAATAGAACAATGTTTTGATAACAAACTTAAAGGTTTTCCTTTAAATAATAATCCATAGGAAACAATAACTAGTTTTATAAAAGAGCTAGATAGAATTTTCACAATTTGATATCATAACCATAAGAAAGAAAAATACATCATTAAATGGAAAGTTAATATCGTTAACTATTTAAAGACATAAGTGATATTAACTCAAAGTAGAAGGGAGCTAACTAAAGTAAAATAAAACCTAAAATGTGTCATTGATATAAGAACAATACACAAGAGAGGTTAATGATAATTACCTTATTAAAATATCTAAGTAGAGTATAAGACCCAGGTTTCAAACCAAAACACAATAGACATGCTTTGAAAGGGTGAACAATCTTAACCAATAGGAATGCTAACTAAATATACTAGTCAAGTCACAATAATGTATGTAAGTCAAGAGTTCTAAATATAGATAAATAATCTATATGATACAAAAATGCATATGACAAACCATAACAAGCAACAAGTACCAATGAAAAGTGAGACAACACTTAATTACTTAAGCTTGAAAAATACACCTCGATTTTATTAAAAAGGCATCTAAAGCAAAAGGTAAAAAAAGGTGTGCAAAAAGATGAACACTGGGAGATAAAATGAGAACCAAAACAAGAAATACTAGATAATAGAAAGAATAGTCTAATAAATTAGAAGGTTTATAGTCTATATGATATAACATATAATTAACATAATTGTAAAAAGAAATATCATAATACTTTGATATTACATGATGAAATCATGTGACGTAATGTTTATGCAAAAATTTACAAAAGAAATGACGAGTTGAAGATTGTGAGGTGTTTTGCTTGTATGAAAAAGCTTTAAAAACAAGGTTGTCCTTAATTGTTTGCCCATATATGTGACACGTTAAAAATTGTAATTTTAGATCATTAGTATACCTTTAATCAAATGTTTGAATTATTATTATACTATTGTGAAAATATCAGTACATACACTACTACAAAAAACACATATGACCTCAGTTTTTAACCATGATCGTAAGTCTATGGCCACGGTTATAAGAACCAAGTCCTAAGTGAGAGAGACCATAGATTGTTATATATAGCCTCAGTTTTTAATTGTGACCGTAGGCCTATGACCACGGTTATAAGAACGAAAGCCTAAGTGAGAGAGACCATAAATTGTTATCTATGGCCTCAGTTATTGAAAGAGTGAGGTCATAGGACATGTCTATGGCCTCGATCTTTCAATAATTGAGGCCATATGGTATGTATATGGCATCGGTTATTGAAAAACCGAGGCCATAGGGTATATCTATGGCCTTAGTTTGTCAATAACTGAGGTCATAGGATATGTCTATAGCTTCGATTTTTCAATAATCGAGGCTAAAAGGTATGCATAAATTAAAAAAATACAATTATTAATTACAATATTAAAAATACAATTATTAATTACAATATTAAAAATACAATTATTAATTACAATATTAAAAATTACAATAAATTCATTAATTACAATATTAAAAATTATATTATATTAAAATTAAAAATATAATTACATTTAAAAATCAACCACTTTCAACACGAATCAAGAATCAAGAATCATAAGAAAAAAAACGACTCCACAAATCATTTATCATATAACACAAGGCTAAAGAAAGATACATCTATATATGAAAGCAACCAAAACTATAGCCCTAAACCAATCAAAGCATCCTCGTCCAACAGTTGAATTCTACTACTGCTTGCATTCTGCAGGTTGGTCACCTTATTGACCATCTCCATCGAGTGCTCTTCCACTCTTCTGCACAAAGTAACAACATTTCATGTAAGGAATGAAAAGTAAAAGACTACTAAAGCTTTCCATGAAGATCAAAGTAAGTGTACCTTAGGCCTAGTTGTCGACTATAGGAGCATCAAAATCACAAAGCATAATTAGATCACTCCACATTTCACGTTTAACAGAAATACATAGAAAACTAAATGTTAATACAATAAAAGTGTTTAACCCATAGGCCTAATAGTAGCCAATTCATCATAAAAGACAAATATCATTTTTTCAGACAAACTGGTCTTAAACTATCTACATAAGCTACTTTTAAGATAAACACAAACAAACGGATCTTAAAGTTGATTAAATAAGTGAGGAAACAAAAGAGTACCTTGAAAGGCTTATTGTTTGTTCTGAATCTGATGTCAGGAACATACTTTAACCAAATAGGAAACCCTCTAAACATATACAAATTAGAAAGGGGGAAAAAACAAACTTAGAGAAAAATAAATGTCCATGTCCACCATGTGCTAGCTCTACCTGTAAGGAGAAGGTAAAAACATATGCCATTAAACTAGTGCAGTTAAAATATGAGGGAACAAAAAAGGTTGAAAATGTATTTCACCCTCAAACGATGTCTATCATAGTCATACTCATCACAACAGTAAAATTGCATCTTCGTCATCTCTAGCATCTTCAAACTATTGCAATCACTTGTTATGAAATAATTTGAAAGTGGTGCACAAAACGCCCTACCCTAAGAAATTACATTATGATATATATATACATGAAATGCATAACCCTAATTCAATAATTTATGCGTAGAAACCTGATTCCACTAATAATCAACACATATATGAATTGATATGGTAAAAAATGAAGGTATTACACATACCCGGAGCCGGATCGTGAGCGACAACAATACAAATGGTTAGGCGAAGAGGTGCAAACAAGGAAAAAGAAAAAGGAAAAGAAATAGAGTGAAAAGAAAAAAGAGAATGGAAAGGAAACTGTTGATATCTATCGAAAAAGGAAAGAAAAAAGATGGAGTTGCTAGGGGAGAGAGCGACATTGGTTTGGAAGAGGGGTGAAAACGCGAGGGAGATGAGGAGAGAAAATAAAAGAAATAAGGAAAAAGATAGAGAGCGTTGGAAAATTAAAGAAAAAGTATATCAGCACGAGAAAAAAGAAAAAAAGTGGAAAAAAGAGGAAAAACGAAAAAATTAATATATATATATATATATATATATATATATTATAAAAGAAATAAAACACATTAAATTAAATTAATAGAGAAAAATAAAAAATATATAAAGTAATTTTTGTATTTTTTTTAAATGAATGACATACAATATATTATTTGATTTCGGTTTTAAAAATATTGAAAACTTTATTATTTTGATTATAATCACAGTTATTTAATAATCGTAACTATATAAATTTATTTATATATTTAAATAATTTTTATAATTTAACTTATAACCATGATTATTGATAAAACTGAGGTTATATGTATACACTATAACTTTTGTTTTTATTAAACTGTGACAAAAAATCTATGGTTTCAGTTTTTTTTTAAAAGAATCGAGGTTAAAACCCCGAGAACAAAGGTATATATTTTAGTAGTGATATATTTTTTTGTGAAATAAAGATAGTAAAAAATTATCAAATATTTTAAATAATACAATTATCCATTATTTATATTAAAATAGTTATCATGAATGTATAAAACACCATCCTCCACTCAAGACAGTGAGTACCATTTTGGATTTTAGTTAGTAGATATGATATAGCGAGGCTTCGACGTTAGTTCTACCACAAACTCCCCTCTAAAAATAAAATTTTTGCTATCTAGCTATAGCTAGTAGAAAAATGCTGAAACTCCAAGCAGCTGGACAATCACAGTACTCTTCCTCTACTCAATACCTCTTCCAATTGCAAAAACCCTTCATCCAAAGCAACAATAATGTCTTTCCAATCTTTTTAAGGAGGCCTACTTCTTCATTATTACTACTGCCCACCAAAAACAGAGATGTTTTCTTCAGTCGAACCACCACCATCATTAAAGCTGTTGCAAGTCCTACTGAACAGATCTTTGAGAATCATGATCACAAAGGTGATCTCAATATTAACGATGATGATCAAAAAGCCACTGAAGATGCTATTAGCGTTAAAGCAGTGGTCACTGTGACACCTACTGTTGCTGGCTTCTTCAAAAACTTCAGGATTGATCGTGGTCTTGATGATTTAATAGATTTGCTAGGCAAATCCCTCCATTTAGAACTTGTTTCCGCCGAACTCGATCCCTGTAAGTGCTCTTTTTCTTTTCTTGTTGTCCTCTTTGTCAACACAGTCCGGTATTCTTAAAAAAAAATATTAATAAAATTTAGTTACATATTATAATCTTTTTTAAATAAAATATTTCAACCGATAAAATTCAGAAATATACCTGAATATTTCAATTAAATTGATATTTTTTGGTACTTTTTTTAATCCAACTTACAATAATTACTTAAAATAATATTAATCATTTCTCATCAACAACATCTTAATCCACTTATACAGATTTTATTTTTCACCTTAAAGAAATCGAACATATAATTTTTTTTTAAAGAAACATATAATCTTCTTTCACAACATAAAAATAATATATATAACCTGTTTGTCATATATAATTTTCGTTTTTTAGGTTAATTAGAGTCGAAAAGGTAATGTTTTTCTAAAATTTAACATTTTTTATTCAAAATTACGAAAAAATAAAGATTATTAACTTACTCCATTTAAAAAAATAATATAAATAAATATTATAAAATTATAATATTTTAATAATTTTATTAGGATACAATTAAAATATTTTTATAAATTCTGACAGAAATAAATTAAAAAGACACAAACTAATTCAATTTTTGTTTATTGCTTATATTTTTTCACAAATAACGTATAAGATTTATTAATTTTTTTACTAAAAAATATAAAAACTCAATTTAAAAAAAATACCAAAATCTAAAGTGTAAATAAATCATGAACGAATCATATTTACTGTATATATTCTTAATTGATAAAAGGAAAATTTGTATAGATAATATTATTAAAAAAAGTTTTTGAAAATTAATAATTTTTTACATCTTTTAACTCTATTTAATTTAAAAAAAAAATGGAACCGTCAAAAGAGTAAAAGGATATTTTGTATAACAATTAATTACTATTTAAAAAGATTAAAATAAACATTAATAATTAAATTAATATATTAAAATAAAAAACGTTTAGAAACGTGTAACATTTAGCGTACCTTTAACATACCAACCTAATACCAGCAGTCTCAAAGAACATGATTATCGAAAACTATAAAATCACATTTTTCTCAATTAAAATTGTTTTTTTTACATGATATTTTTTTTAGTAATCATATTATTATCTTAATATTTATTATTATCAAAATTATTTATTGGTATTTTAAAATTATTTATATTCTTAAAAAGGTGTCTATGTGATAAAAAAAATTAATTTTTATGCACACAAAATTAAAGAATAATTTAATCATTTTAAATTTGTGTACTATTATTATCTTTTTCTTTTTCTTTTATTTCTCTTTTCTCTTCTTGTTTCCTATTTTTTACTTCTGTCATATTTTTTTCAAACCTATATTTATTTACAAAATATCCTCTCATTTCTTTTTCTGCTAAAAAAACTTAAACTCCAAATACTAAAACCGTAAATAGTAAACCAACACCCTACACACTACTTACTACACAATTAACACTAAATACTAAACACAGATATTAAACTCTAAATACGAAATACGAAATTCTAAAAACTAAATTCAAAGAGAGAACGAGAAAAAGAGAAAAAATAAACAAAATATAAATGATTGAAATTTCCTTTTAACTTTTTGTATGTATATTTATTTTGGGACAAATGAAAGCAGGGTTCTTTACCTGTATTAGTTAAAACACTTTAATCTATTTATTATTATTAATTTTTAATATTTTTTTCCATTTTATTATAAACAAATATAAATAAATAACAGTATAAAAGTAAATAATCAAATTTTAAATTTTTTTTATTTTTTTTATTTTATTATCAATTTTATAATCATTATTGTCTATTATTAAAAACAATTTATAAAAATGATATTTGAATAACAGTTAAAAAAATGAAAAAAATAATTATTGTTATTTTTTTAAACAAAAGAACTAAATTATTACAAAAATAATATAAGGATTAAACTAATTTTTTCTTTTTTTTTTGCATAACTATAACTAAAGAACTTCGGGTGTTACCCATCCATTTTTTTTTAACTGAATGATTTTTTTTCTGATAATTTTTGTATTTTGAAGAAGTACTCAAGAACTTTTATAATAACAAATAACAAAACAAAGTTAATATAAGTATTAATAAAGTATCATCATAAAAGTGTATTTCATGACTTGCTACTTAAATTTTCGCTATTTCAGAAGATACAACTTAGTTCAAGTGTATAAATGATTTGCTACTTAAATTTTCATATGCTATTTAAGACGATACAACTTGGGTTCGGTATATTTTACATTGATCATGTTTTAAATGATGTCATTTTTAATACCTATGATATAAAAAATGTTCTTATTTAGAACCCATATTTTAAAAAAAAATTACACTTTAGTTCTTTATGAACAGTAAAGAGCAACAAACTCGTGAGTAGCAGAGATAAAATGACAAAATTTCACCCTTCTTTTTTTATGTCATTTTTGGCTGTTTACAGTGCCATTCATACCAAGCGATAGCCATGTAAATCCTACTTGGACAGTGTTCAACCCCCTCCCAAAAAAAAATACCAAATCCTTATAACTAAAGCTTTAAGATATCAAGCCATTATTAGCTTTATTAGATTCCTTCAGTTGTAACAAATATATAGTTTGTTTATATTATCATTTGAATCAAGTCATTTCATATTATTGGAAAAACCTAGACATTTATATGGCAATCTTAAGTGCTTTTTTATGCCTTTTAGATTCTAAAGATTGAATTTACAAAAGGACAACCATATGTCTCCCCTCTGGGCAAAGAATGCCTACCCTGCAACTACTGTCCAGTAGGAATGTGATACTCTTCTTCAGATTCATTGGACCACCACTCGATACAATCCTATCATTGTTGTAAACAGCCAAAAATGACATTAGTTAGGGCTATAAATAGCCAAAAATGACAGGGAAAACAAGAAGGATGAAAAATTTTCATTTTAACCTTGCTTAAAAATCCTCACAAGAGTTTTTTTGTCAATTACTGTTCAAAAAAGATTAAAGTGATTTTTAAAAAAAAATATAAGTATTAAATAGGAGTGTTTTCATATCATGAATATTTAAAAAGAACCCTTTTAAAACATGGTTAATAAATAAAAAATTTGATTAAATATTGGTACTAAAAAAATATGAAACATAAAGTTCAAAAATATTGAGAGACCAGACCATACATGCGAAGGAAAAAAAAACAATTTGTCCTTAGAAATGCAAAAATAAAAAAATTGTAAAGTTCCTACAAACGCTATACTTTAAATCTACTCCCTTTGAACAATAAAGGATTAAAACAATAAAGGATTAAAGCTATGTAAGTGTGTTATTCTTTAAAAAACTTATAATTTAGTTATCTATCATTTAATGTATAACTATAATATTTTATAACTCATCAAAATATACACTTATGTAACGTTTAGTTTATATAATGAAATTGGAATGTAAATGAGAATGGGAACGAAAATGTAATGGAATGGAAAAAAAGTAATATTACTATTATATTATTTGGTTTGATCATTGAAATCAAAAAATGAATCTATATTATAGTATTTGGTTTATAGCCGAAATAGAAGGAAAAATATTATATATTAACTTAATACCCATATATTCTGTAAAGTTTAAATAAACAAAATACATTATTGAAATCGTTATTTTTCTAAATAATTATTACTTAAAAATAAAATATATTATTAAAATTATTATTTTTTAAATATGATTAGAGTTTTAGGGTTTGGGTTTTAAGATTTAGGTTTTGTGATTTAAGGTTAAGATTTAAGATATAAGGTTTAGGGTTATATTTGTGAGTTAAAGTTATGATTATATTTGTGAATTTAAGATTAAAATTATTTTTTTAAATAGGGTTTTGAGTTTTGGGGTATAAAGTATAGGGTTTAGGGTTATATTTGGAATTAAAGTAAAATTAAAATTAAAATTTAACTTTAGAATGGAATCATGATTCCTTTTCTTTTAAGAATTGATTCCATTTCATTCTCAATTTATAGCACAACCAAATATAAAATTGTAAGGAATCAATTTTAATTTCATTTTATTTCATTCCAACCAATCAAATGCCATCTTAATCTTTTATCTTTTTGAGTTATACATTTAAGGTTCTCTATTCTTTAAAAGTATTTGTTAAGTTTAAATAATATTATTTTTCAACGATAAATTAAAGTTTTGATAAAATAAATAACAAAAATAAAAATACAAAATGTTTTCATTTCTTTAATTTTTGAATTTTAAAACTCAAATTTTAATATTCATTTAAAAAAAACTATTACTTTTTTATATTTTATTTTTCTAAATTTTAAATTTATCTTTTAAAAAAAATTAATTTGAAGTTTACTTAAACTTTTAAAGAATTAAAAAACTTTAAATATATAACCTAAAAGATAGAAGAATAAAGTGTAATTTTTGAATAATTAAAGGACCCTATATGTATAGCTTAAAAGATAAAGAACTAAAATACATATTTTAAAAATCTTATCCCAAAAATAAATATTGTATACTTCACTCACCAATTCAACACCTAAAAATAAATTTAAGAGCAATATTATACATTATAATTTTATGATAAAACTCAAATGATATATTATAATTTAATTAGCTTCTTACATATAAGGGCTGACATGGTTTAGTATGTATCATTATTAAATTTTTAAGGAGCTAACCAAAATTTACCATAATCACAATTTTGTTAAATAAATTATTTCTCTAAAATTATTCTTGCTCAGCATTTGTTACCTGGATATTGAATCATCTCTAACCCATTGCATTATTTTAATGTAAAAGTTGTATAATTATTTTTCATTGATATACATACATATATATATATATATATATATATATATAAGTGTATTAAATAGAATAATTTTTTTAGTTTTCTTTTATTAATTAATTTCTAAACAAATTTTAAGTTACGATTTTAACAATTAAGCATAAATTAAGTTTGATTAAAAGATTTGTTTCAATGAATTGGACGAATAAAAGCAGGGACTGGATTGGAGAAAGAAACGATAAAGGGGTATGCACACAAGATAAAAGGAAAGCAAGGAAAGGATGGAGTGAAATATGAAGCAAACTTTGAAGTACCATTAGATTTTGGGGAGATAGGGGCAGTTTTGGTAGAGAATGAGCATCACAAGGAGACATATCTCAAAGATGTAGTCTTGGATGGTTTCCCTTCTGGTCCTGTTAATATTTCTTGTAATTCTTGGATTCACTCTAAGTTTGACAACCCTGTCAAGAGAGTGTTTTTCACCACCAAGGTCAGATTTTTATATATCCTTCATCTAAATTATTTTTCTTTCTTTCATTAAAAAAAACTAGTTTATATCTTCTTAATATAATATTTTGAAAATAAAATAGTAATATTTAAACTAGTTTATATCTTCTTAATTGAAAAAAAAATCTAACATGTTTTATCGTGTTAAGTTTTAGGTGTCCATGAAATAACAAGAAATAAAAGAAAAGAAGTTTGGACTTGTTATTGAGTTTCTGGAAATCTAAAATTAAAAAAATGACTTGAGAATAATCACATCACACATGCATATACTATGCTAACACACATGTTGAGATCAATTCTTGAACACATGAATGTAGAATAGTTACAACAAATTTACATTAAAATTGCTACTCTAATCTAATGCTTATTAATAAAGCATGGATTGTAAACCACGTGTATATCAGTTACTACCCTCCTTCAAACACATGGTCGTGGAAACACCATGAATTTGGTCCTAAGATACAAAAGTTGAAGAGAATGAAGAACCTTAGTTAAATAGTCGGCGACGTAATCACTAGAATGATGATCCACTTCTATATGTTTTGTGCTAGCAAGATTGTGAACTAAGGTTTTAGCGCTAATATTATCACTTAGAAGAATAGGAACTCCAACTAAAGAGATGTGAAGATCAACTAAAAGTGACCCAAATCGACGGAATGCAACACAAAGCCGGTGCACGATACTCACTCTTAGTATTGTTTCATATCACCACCTTTTGCTTGGATGATTTCCAAGACACCAAACAATCACTAAGAAAAATGTAATATGCCCTAATGCTTTTTCTGTCATTAGGAGATCTATCATAGTCTTTATCACAATATCCTATCAAATCTAATAAATTTGCTTTTTGAAAAGCGAGGGAGAAGAACATAGCACCTTTAAGATACCTTAGCAACTTCTTCACATCAAAGCAATAAACTTACATGGGATTTGCCATAAAATGACATAATGTATTAACATTAAAAACAATGTCATGTCTTGTTAAAATGAGATACTGAAGAGAGCTCACCATTTTCCTATATTTAGTAAGACTGTTCAAAGGCACTCCATCAAATTTGCTAAGCTGCTTACCAATAACCATAGGAATAGGAACAAGTTTTGTCTCTTCCATACGAGTACAAATAAATAAATCAAAGATGTGTTTTTATTGAGAAATGCATAAACCATAAGCATTATATGTAACATATATTCCCAAAAAGTAATGCAAGGCACCTAAGTCTTTAAAAGAAAAATTAGAATGAATATCAAAGATGAGAGTATCAATATTTGAAAGCACAAAATCAATAATGATAATGTTTTCCACATAAACCAACACTATAAGAAATGACTCTTTAACCCTTTAGAAAGAGTTAAAAATTAGCTTTTGAGTTTTGAAAACCCATTCCAAGAAAATAATTGCATAATTTCTAATACCAAGCCCTTGGGGCTTGTTTAAGACCATACAAGGCCTTCTTTAATTTGCACACAAAAGAACAGTCATTGGTTTCAAACCTTGGAAATTGACACATATAAACAATCTCTATAAGATCATTGTTTAAAAATGCATTGTTTACATCCACCTATCTAAGTATCTAGCCCTTTGAAATTGCATGGGTTAACATAACTCTTATGATGGTAGATTTAACTATTGGACCGAAGGTATCTTGATAATCAATGTCAAAGACTTGTAAGAAACCTTTTTACTACAATGTTAGCCTTATACTTATCCAAGGCGAGTTTAACACGAAAAACCCACTTGCAAGTGATAAGGACAATGTTGAGGGAAGATCTTAGCAATGAGTGAATTAATCTATTTCTACATTGATAATTTCCATATACAAATTGCAAGAGCATGCTTGTACAATTTAAGTTCAGAAAGAACTAATGGTAAAGCAATATTTGAAGTGAAAGCCTTAGGTTGTGTTATACTTGTTTTTGCTTTAGTTAACATTGGTTGAGTATTTTTAACAAAAGATGAACCAAAAAAGGAAGATGAATGGAAAATTACAAATTATTATTTGGATTAGAAGGAATATGAAGTTGAGTATCTAATAATGCAATTACAGCCGAGTCAATACCAAGCACATGAGTAAGAACATCATTATTCAAGTCAATGATGTTCTAAGAATTAAAAGACTCAGAGAAATAGAGGAAGAGATTACATATAGATAGTGTAAACTAGAAGGTGATATAATGGGTGAGGAAGTATGAGAATAAGACTCTTGATTTGTCATAAGACTAGGGATAGAAATTATAGGCATTTATGTTTTAGCAGCTGGAAAATGAGCATGCACAATGATTATAGAAGTAGGAGAAACATTTAACACAATAGAAAAATAGGAAAATTTAGGGAAAGAAAACACCTTTTCATTGAAGATGACATGCCTTCTTGCAATAATTTTGTATGTAGAAACATGAAGGCATAAGTAACCTTTTTGGTTAGAGCAATATCCCAAGAAAACACATTCTAAGGCTCTAGGCTCAAGTTTGTGTTTGTTATAGGCATGCATATAAGGGAAGCATTGAGAATTAAATTCCTTAATATTATCGTATGAAAGAGATTTATCATATAACAACTCAAAGGGAGACATGTTAGATAGGACTTTGGAAGAAAGTCTATTGAGTAAGAAAACTACAGTACACATAGCATATGGCCAAAAGGTTAAAGGCATAGAAGTAGTAGACAATAAGGCTAACCCGTTCTCAATAATTCTCCTGTGATGACTTTTAACTACCCCATTTTTCTCAGACGTATGTAAACAAGTAATTCTATGTTGAATCCTATCCTTATCAAGCACAAACACTAGAGTTTAAACTATGTACCCCCATCAATTTACAATGCTTTAATGAAAGTTTGAAACTGTTTTTCAGCCATAGTTTTGTATTGAAGAAATATGGAATTGGTTTGATCTTTGGAGGATAAGAGAAAATTCCAAATATAACAGGAAAAATTATCTACAATAGATAAAAAAAAATACCTCTGATTTGTAGCAGCATCACGTGGTGCTGTCCAAAGATCAAGAAATAACAAAAAAAAAATTGGTTAAGCTCTTACATACTTATGGACAAATGGTAACTTATGAGACTTTGAGATTGACAATGCTTACAAAAGGTAAAAGATTCAGAAACTATAGCACACCTATTATCACTAGTGATATGGATGACAATATTGTCACTAGAGTTAGCTTTAAGATCATGCTTATAAAGAATGCTTTTAAGCAAAGGTAAGCTTGGTTGGCTTAACCTATGATGTCATGTTTCCAAGGAAACAAAAAAAAAAGCCTTATGGTTGATCATCAACCACAAGAGAAGGAAGATATCCTTCAAATGCACAAAGGCCCTTTTTATTGGATCCTTAAAGTTTGATTTTCTTGGAGATTAAATCCTTGACACAAATACTATTAGCAAAGAATTCCACAAAATATTATTATTATAGCTCAATTTGTTAATAGAAATCAAATTAGTGGAAGCTTTAGGAGCATGAAGCATGTTTGTCAAGGCTAAATCACAATCATTAGTAACGCTAAGTAAACTAGAACCAGCATTATCAATTGGGATTTTAGCACCATTACCTAGCCTCTAATAGCACCATTATAAATCATTAAACTCATAATTTTAACAAGATCAGAAGTAATATGATGACTGGCTTCTACATCAAGAATCCATGAGCAATCATTATATGCATAATCTCCATAATGAGCAGCAAAGGTTGAGAATATCATCAAAAAGTGAAACATCTTCTTCTCTTTGAGCAACCATAATTGAAGGTTGAGAATTCTTGCCTAACAATAAATCCCTTAAAACAAAGAAAGTTTGAGTTATATGCCCTATTTTTGTATCACTCTAAGATTGCTTGGAAATATTCTTGGTAAAATCTACTCCATGAGAACCTGAGTTGGAAGAATTAGTCATAAAATACTTCAAATTCTACCTTTATTAAGTGTTATTTTCTTTATCTTGAGACTTTATATCTTGAACCATCATTCTTGGTGCCAAATTGAGTCAAATTTGCATGAGACAACCGAGAGTGATCAACATAATCTTTATTTAGAGAACATTCAAAACCTAAGAAGAGCATGAAACGTTCTCACATATGGTTTACTATCTCTCATCTGGATATTGGTTTTAAAAAATTGGTATTGTCATCCAAAACCCCTAACTAGATATAGAAATAAATCTTTTTCATTCACTAGTTCACCAACAAATTCCAAATGACTAGCAATTGTTTTGACTTTTATAACAAACTAAGAAACTGAGAGATCATCCTTCTTCAAGTACTATAATCGATCATGAAGATCCACAACTTTAGCTTGCACATTTGTAGAGAAAGACTCTTTCAAAGTAACACATTATTATCTAGTATTCATACCATTACTAAGATACCCTAACATACCACCTGAAACTGAACCATAAAGTCAACTTTTGATTATTGAATTCAATCGATTCCACTTGTAAAGGTGGGATTAACAAAAACACTTAAATATTAATAGTTCCATCTATTATTCCTTATAAACCATAGGTTGTGATTGGAAATTTGGACCGATCTGAAGCATGACCCTTGTATCTAGACTTACTCGAAGCCCGGTCCTTGTAAACCACTCAAGCCAAGTCACTAGCCTAAGATGAAAGATGAAGTACCCCAAACGTCTTATTTATAGGACAAATCGAGCCCCAGTGGCAGCACGAGTAAAGTTCGACCTGGATCTTTGATGTATTATACTTTAAGCTAATTATGTCCCCCTCACATATAGATATGTGTACACATTGTATAACTGATATCGTATCCATAAATGTTTTATAAATTGATTGACCATTTATGAAGATCTACATATTCAATTAATTATATTAACTTCTCTTTTATATCTCTCTGTAAAACATTGAATCTTAACAGACTATAATACATGTCAAAAACCTATCTTTCCATATGAAATGGTTGTTCTTATCAAGTTTAACATATATTTTCATAGGAGGAAATGATGACAAACTTTTTACAAGATTATCTATTATACTTACTACAATATTCATTCTTGGAGGAATAACTATGAAGAATGATTGAGAAGATGAACTTGAATTTGACTAGGATTGGGATGGTGAATTTACAACAACATTTCATAACTGATTACTCATATCCTTGCTATTCACAGGATTTCCATTAATATAAAGCTTTGAAACTTTAAACTTTGATACCATACATGAAATAGCAAGGAAAAAAGAAGTTTGGACTTGTTATTGAGTTTTGTAGTGAGAAAAATGAAAACAAAAAAAGCAAGTTAAGAATGATTATAACCATACATATAATATGCTAACGCTAAGATCAATTTTTGAACACGTGAAGATGAAAACAATTACAACAAATTTACATGAAAATTGTTACTTTAATATAATGTCCATTGATATATCGTGGATTGTAAACCATACGTATACTAGTCATTAGTGTAACTGTATATAATTTTTTAAAAAACTTTAAATATTATCATTCTATTATTGCAAGAGTATTGGCAAAAATCTCAATCTCATAATTTGGTTGAAAAAAATTAAATTATTAAAAATTTAAAAATTAAATGCATTGTCTTAGAAATTAGAATATTATTCTACATATGAAAGCTACATTGCTTATATAAAATATCTAGTGGTCCCGTTTAAACAAAATAATTGCAATTTTTAAAAGATGAGATGTCCAAATAACACTTTATGGTATATGATATTTTCATCAAAAATATAAGTTTTTAGTAATAAAATTAAAGGTGGGTGATTATATACGTGACTTGGGTCAAAAAGTGTAATTTAATTAATTTATTATTTTTATAGTAAATTATTTTTTATTTTGAAAAAAATAATTGCAATCAAGGAAAAGAGAGGAAATTTTTTAAAATGGACTAAACCATATATGTTTTAACTTATTAAATATTAATTATAAGATTTAAAAATTAGAGTAAAATAACTCAATAACATAAAATTCATTTAAACATATTGAAAATTTAGCATTTAACTCTTTAAGTTGTATAAAAATCCAAAAACTATTATAGACATAATTTATATTTATGTAAATTCTATACCCAATTATAATCGATATTTTTAATATAAAATAAATTATTATTATTATTTTATTCATAGTTATATATGTTATAGTATCTCTTAATATAATTATTATTATTTTTTACTAAGAAAAATATCATGAGATATAGTAATAGAAGAATAAATTATACTAATTAATAGTTAATATGATGGGTACAACTCATATGTTTCAGCTGCGGTTATTTAGGTGTAGTATTTATTTATTTTCTTATACAAAGTTATAAATTCAAATGATATAAAAGTTTTTTTAATTAAAAAAACGATTTACAGCCTTTTATTTATTTTAGTATTGTGATATTTTAATATTTAGTGCTGATTAAATATATAAATTGTAATAATGGCACGTATGAGCAGTCATATTTGCCATCGGAAACACCGAGTGGGTTGAAAAGAATGAGACAAGAAGAGTTGGAAATTCTGAGAGGGAAAGGAGAAGGAGAGAGGCAGAGTCACGAGAGGATATATGATTATGATGTATACAATGACATTGGTGACCCTGACACCAGTTTTGATCTGCAAAGACCTGTTATTGGGGGGCCTGATCGTCCTTACCCAAGGCGTTGTAGGACTGGTCGACCACCTTGTGACTCAGGTACCCCACATCTCTACAGACTTAAAATATCGGAGCATTATTATATTACTGATATATATGTGATATTTTTATTATTATATATATTTATATTTGTTATTATTTAATGTGACAATATAAATATATTAATACACAGTAATTCATCTTCTCGTTATATTTTTAATATCAACTTTTCTATTTACATATTACTTAAATATCAAACAATTTTTATTATATAAATTACCTAATATTTTATCTTATTATTAATAAAAATTTGTGTAATCACAATGGTTTTCATGTTTGATAAAATAATTACATAATATTTATATTTAATAAAAAAATTACTTGATATTTTATTAGTTATTGTAATTTACATAATTACAATAACGTTTTATATTAGTATTCTTAGAATTTTATTTTATTCTTCAAAAAATTTAACAATAAATTTAAGTGGGAAATTGAAAGATATATAATGAATAAGATGATTACATGATATTCCATGAAAATAAAAATAAAAAAATTTAAAATTATGTTATTGGACTAATTGTTTATTAAGTATACGACGAAATATTATGTAATTATTTTATCAAATATGAATAACTTATGAAGAAAAAAAATTGATATTAAAACGTGATAAGAAGATAAATTAGAATATAATTGTGAATAAAAAATAATTATTTCAATATTTATTGTTTTGTTTTTATAAAAGAATAAATATTTTTAAAAATATCAATTTTATTCTTTAAAATTTAACTTAAAATTACAAAATAAACTTCATGAAATTTTTATAAAAAAATAGCTTATTTATATTATCTCTTCAAATAACAAAAGAATTAAAATATATTTTTAAAAAAACTAGCTGCCTTTCTTCCTTGATGTTAAATTTTGGATATATAATTTTTTACTAGATAATATTGTTGCATTTTTCCTAAATTCGTTAGATATTATCAGTAAATTAACCTACAATATTCTTGAGTAATTAGCTATTGTTTTACTAAATGTTATTACTTATTGCAACAATAACATTAAGTGTGTTTTAAAACAATTTAGTCAAATTATATTATTATTATTATTATTATATTTTGACAAAAAAATAATAATAATGCGTGATTATTTTTTTTATATTTTTATTTACAATTTTTTTAAGTTTCCATTATTCATGTCAGCACTGACTACTGCCTTTGTCAAACGTAGTTGAAAAAAAATTAAAAAATATATTAAAGGACGTAGGTTCATTATTTACATATGTCATATCACTCACTCTATTTTAATGAACTTGAATTTTGAAAAAAAAAGAACATTAACATTATTAATTTTCTTTTTAAATATGTAAAAATTAAAAAAAGGAACAAAATTATTAAAGAAATAGTTTTCAAAAATAAAAAAGAAGAAGTTATTACAAATATTAAAATTAAAAAATCAAATTATTAAATAAATAAATAAACCATAAAAAAAAAATTATGAACTCTTTATAATTTATGCATTGTAGAATATTCCTTGGTCCCGATATTACAATTAAATATTGAAGTATTATTATATCACAAATATATTATTGTTGTATTTTTTTTAAATTTAAGATATATAGAATTTTTAACATTGTTGCCTTTTCCCCAAATTCATTATATATTATCTATATATATTGTTTTTGAAATTAACCTACAGCACCTTTGAGTTATTAAGCTATTATTTTTTACTAAATTTTCTTGTTTTTATTTTTTAGAGTTATTCTAGAACCTTAAGTATTTTTTAGAACAATTTAATCAGCTTTTTTTAAATGACATTTCTAGAATACATTATTATTATATTTTGACCCAAAAAAAATTTATGATTATTTCTTTTATATTTTTATGTTCAATTTTTCTAATTTTTAGTTATTCTAATCAACACTACTGTCTTAGTCAAATGTAGTTGAAATAAAATTAAAATAATAATTAATGGACCTAGATTCATTCATTTATATATAGTTGTCATATCACTCCTAATGCACATTAACATTAGTAATTTTCGCTTTTTAAAAAAGTAAATAGATAAAAGAAATTAAAAATATATTAATTTAAAAAAATAAAAAAAGATTAAAATGTAAAAAATAAAGCCAACAAATAATAAAAAATTATGAACTTTGTATAATTTAATATTGTAATATACTCTTTTACATATTTATAAGAAAAATGGTTTTAGTGAAAATAAGTATTTTAGTTATGATATTAGTGAGTTTGTTACTTCAAGTTTTAACATTTTAAAGACAATGAATACTTTATTCTCTTAATTTTAATAAAAAAAATACTTTTAATATCTAAATTATTAAAATGTGTAACTTTAGGTTAATAAAATACAAATTTTTATAATAATGATATTATAATAATAATAATTATTATTATAATAAAGTATATAAAATATTAATTTTATCTTTAATATTAATTATATTTTAATATTATTATTATTAAATAAAACTGTTAATTGTAAATTATTATTATAATAATAATTTAAAATTTTAATATTATAACTTTTTTATAGTTAGTTATTTTATAATATAAAGATATTTGTTTTAAAAAAACAATTTAAAAAGTGTGCGTGAATTTCTTTAATATTTATTTAAAAAAATAATATCGGTTTTTAATATTGGGAACTGACGTTGACAACCCTCTGTCTTTCTTTTGATAATGATAATGATGAACAATCCTCTGTTTCTCCCTGTATCTTTAACACCGCAAGAAAATAAAAAAGAGTTAATTATTAATTAAAATAATCAAAATTTATTTTATGCCATAATTTATAATATAAAAATATTATGATTATTTTTAAATATAAAATATTTATGGCTTTATAAATAGAAAATTAAATACAATTAAAATAAATTTAAAAATAAAAAAATAACTCTAAAGTCTAGGTTGTAATTTTTATTTACTGTACAAATAATTTTATTATTTAATATGATTTTATTTTTAATTTTTTTTAATTTATTTTTATAAAATATTAAAAGATATATATCTATTTGTATTATAAAAAATGAAAGTACTTTTTTTTACGAAGAAGGATTAAAAATAAAATTTCGCGATGATGTTAGACGATGTGATTTGATCGGATCCCATCTACGTAACATGAAAGACGTCACTTACCTTTTCTGACACATACAGCTAAGTATGGTATATAAGAATCTAAATGGGAAAACAAGATATATATACACTGACCATCAAGATTTGTTTTTATCTGTACGAAAATTATCTTTTATAATAAATAAAATTTTATTATTTATTATACATTTCCTTTATAACAGTAGTAATTTAATGGTTAAAATGAACAGAGTCATACAGAGAAAATATTTCTGTTTTAAACAGGATGTTTTCTTAAAAATAGATCATCCTATCTTTGCTTGCCATATATATAATTTTGACAATTTTATAGAATAGTTCATAATTATTAAAATATATATTTTTTAATATTTGAAATTTTAAAACTTTCCTTTAATTTCATAAATTTTCAAATTACATGCTAATGTATGAAAAATATTAATAATATATTCGTGTTTTGTATTTTTATAATATATTTAATTTTAAGAAAAAAAATTAATATAACTTATTTTTAATAGTAAATAATCAATAATATTAAATTTATAAAATAGCATAAAATAGTAATGTTCAATTTTATTTTTTTAAAATAATATGAAGACATAAAAAATAAAATAATAAATAAATGCATATAAAATTAAAATATAAATATAAGTACTTATAAATTAGAAAAATAAAATTAAAATAAAAAATTATTATATTATTTATCAGTAGTAAAATGATTAACTTTTATTTCATAAAAATGGTATTTGGTCCATAAAATAATCATAATAATAATAAAAATAATTTTAATAATATTTGAAAATTTTCAAATTTTAACAATAATAACAACCATTTTTGAGTGAAAAAGTAATAGCTATTTTTTGAGTGGAAAAAAATAATCATTTTCTAAGTGAAAAAATAACGACCATTTTCTAAGTAGAAAAATAATTTTAATTAAAAACAATTTTTCAAAAAATAAAATGACACCTCACCTCATACGTAGTTGGACTAGGACTCGGCACGACTCAACTCGCCATGGAACGACTGGTCGATTGGACGAATTGTGGCAACGAATACGGTACATGCGTGTGTGTGGAATCATATTTGTCTAGGTCTTCTCATCTTCCACAAAAGTGGGTGCCACTTGAGGCTCAAACCCAGTAGTCAATCATTTTCTATTTATAGATCTCCTAAGTGATGTAAAATAGCAATGTGAGAAATACTTAAGAGACTAAAATTTGGCATAAATTGGCATAATTTGTTTTTATTAAAATTCATTTCCAACAATATATCACTTGAATTTTATATAAAAATAGTTTTCATCGAACAATCGATAAATTAAAAGTATAAGATTATGCATAAACAAAAGGTGTCCATTGACTTGAACCTTTGCATAGTGTTGATGCTTTAGAATATATTAGAGTAATTCGTAGTTTTAAACTCTATCTCTAGCAACATTACACACACAACCTTTTCAAGGTGTAGTTCGAAAAGCTTGTGTTTTATGGCCATACACATGTATCCCAGTATAGTGAATGCTCTAGTAAATTTTTCCCAAATTTTTTATAAGAAGTGGCCACACTTTTACATTCACATAGGTGAATCTTTCAAGAGTACTCATATAGCTATGTACTCCATTCCACATAGAGTACAAACCTCATTAAAAGTTTAATAATTAACTTATCCTTCTTTGTCGCTTCAAGACTTCATGCTTCTAACAATACAATACAGAATGAGATTTCATAATAACATGATTAATCTCATATCATCTCATGACTTGTTGTTACATATTGAACTTATTTTTTGGGATCTCTAGTCAATAAGTTGGGTTACCATCATGAGTGACTCTTTATTCTAAGGGTATCAATCACATTTTTTTCGAGGTTTTGAAAACCTTCTCTCTTGAAAATCCTTTTGTCAAAGGAACAACCAAATTTTCATCAGAACATACATGATCCGCTCTTACAGCCAAATTCTCAGATTGAACCCTTTTATGACTAACCTTGACTTGTATCTAGGTCGTGAGTTATTTTCTTCAATCTTTAATTTTAGTTTTTAGTCCCTTTCTACCTTTTGGTAGTTCCACCATGTTGTACATGTGCTTCTCATGTATGGATTTCATTTCCTCTTTCATGGATTTTAACCACTCTCCCTTGTGTTCATTTGTCAAAGCTCATTCATAGCACTATGGTTCTCTCTCTTCAATGAGCAACACAAACTCAGTTGGAGAGTATCTCGTATAAGGTTTAGGTACCATGGTTGATCTTCTTAGTTGAGGTCCAACAAATGATTCCTGAAGAGCTAGTGCTTCTTCCTTTTCAACATCTACTTGGTCATCAATAGTACCATTACTGCATTGACTGAATCTTCTTTTAGGCAATCAAGTTTTTCACCTTTTTGAATATCTTCAATACTCTGATCTTCAAAGAATACAACATCTCTACTTCCAAAACTCTTTCTTTTGATAAGATCCCATAGCCTACACCTGAGATCTTCATTTCCATATCCCAAGAAAACTCATTCCTTCGACTTAGAGTTGAGCTTGATCTCTCATATTTTGGAATATGAAAAAGTTCTCTACAACTAAGCACCTTCAAATGTTTGTAGGATATATCTTTGCCTTTCCAAAACTTGTTTGGAACATCACCATTCAATGGATCTAAGGGAGAGAGATTGATCAAATTAACTGTAGTTAAGAGAGCTTCACACAAAATCTCTTGGACAACTTAGCATGAGACAACATTATTCTCACATTTTCAACAATAGTTCTATTCATTCTCTTAATTATGCCATTATGTTGACGAGTTTTTGGAATCGATCTTTCATGCCTGATTTCATTTTTCAAGTAATAGTGCCTGAAAGCTCTCATATATTTTCCTCATTATCTGTACGAATACACTTCAAAAGTTTGCTAGTCTCTTGTTCATCAATGGCATGAAAATACTTAAATACGTTACACTTGATTTTTGATCTTGAACACAGAGGCCCAAACCTTCTTGAAATGATCATCAATAAAGGTAACAAAGTAACTTGCTCCTCCAATAGTACTAGTGGTTATCGGACCACAAATATCAATATACACAACCTCCAAAACATTGGACTTTCTTCGTGGGATTTTATAATAAAATGAAGCTTGATTTTTCTTTCCAACCAAGTAGCGCATACATTTTCCTTTCAACTCTGCTAATGCCTCTCTTTTGGCTAGAATTTGAAGTTCCTTCTCACTCATATGTTTGAGCTCGATTGAGGAATCTTTTTTGAGAGTCTTCCCACATCCATTACAGACTTTTGCATTAGTCATGTAAAAAGTATTACACTTCTTCCCTAGGGATACTATTAGAAAACTTCTAATGAGGTTGCACTTACCACCAATAAATACATAGTTGTATCTATCATTATCGAATAGTCTTGTGGATATCAAATTTAGATGCATTTCTTACATCCTTGAGAACCAAGCGACAACCTGTGTTGGTTTTAAGAAAAATATATCCTCTTCCCACTATTTTGGACATTTTATCATTTCTCATCCTAATGTTACCAAAATCTCCATTTGTGATAGATGTAAATAAGTTATTCTGTGAGGTTACATGATATGCTGCACCAAAATCAAGGATCCAACATGTATTTTGTGATGCTAAATTAACAATATCACCATAAAAAATAACAATCACCTCATTTCTGTTAGATACTGTAGCTATTATGCCTTTTGCTTCACCACTTCTTTGCTCTCATTTGAGCTATGTGCATTCTTTTTTCATATGGCTATTTTTGCCACAATGATAACATTTTATATCTCTCCTCGTCATAGACCTATCTCTAAACCTATCTCTTGATTTGTACTGTGGAATTTTCTATTATTGTTTCTTTCACAATATTCAATGCCAAGTGCCTTAGACTCGATTGATGTTCCTTGCTCCTTTCTCCTTGCTTCTTCATTGAACATGTTATCTTTTATTATGTCCAATGTCAAAACACTTTGAGGAGTTGAGTTACTTAATAATACCATCAATGCATCACAACTATCTAGTAAGGAGCTATATAATAATAATGCTTGTAATCAATCCTGTGTAGTCACTTAAATGTACATAAACACTTTTATTGTCTTTGTATTTTAAGTTAACTAACCATTGGATAAGAGAGGCTTTATTTTGAGTAGGCTTCCTCCTGTACGTGGACTCTAACTTTGTCCATAATGAATAGGTAATAATTTCTTGCGTTGCATGATGATAGATGCTCTTATCAATCCATTGTTAAATTTTCTCGACAGTTTTTCTATTCATTAAGATCCAAGCAGCATCAAATTTTCCTTCTGACTTTGCTTCTTCATTTAGAAGTGACTCATACAAATCCCTATAATAAAGAATTCCCTCTATCTTTGTCTTTTAAATAGAATAATTTAATATTATTAATTTAATCATTGTTATAGACAAAGTTGAGGTTATCTCCTTCGTTTTGAAAAATACACAAAATTATAATAATTAATAATCAATCGACGTGACTCTGATACCACTTGTTAGAAAAGATAACAAATAAAATAATAAGAGCCAACTAAAAAAATTATAATGGTTCTTGGATCTTATTTTTTTCACTTTTGCGTAATAAAAATGAGCTAATATAATGTGTTCCACTGGAAACTAACTAATAACTGAAAATACAAAACAATCTTACAAAAAAGTAGCTTAACACTCTCTTGGATTTTTATCTCAAGAGGATATCTCTCTCACATACAATGAAGATTTTTGTACTCTCAGGCTCTTAAGTTTGGCCTTTTGAATTCTTTCTCAATTTCAATATTGATATTGAGTTTTCTCAATGATGAATGTTGTTAAGATGCATCATTTTATAATATTATTTTTACTAATATTATAATCACATCGCATAAATTGATGAGAGAAAACTCCACCCCTTTCTTTCTTTTTATACTTCTGGCTTTTTTTTTCATTTTCTCGTCTCTTCTTTTCTTTCTTCCATTATAAGAGGGAATATTTTTCAAAAATGACCGTGATTGAAGGTAGTATATTGGCGTTAATTGGTAGTTGTTCTCTGTGTAAGGATTTGGTGGAATCAGAAGGAGATATTAGAGAAAAAATAAATTCCTCAAAGCCTGAAATGGTGCATGACTCTCACAGTACTAATCAACATCATGATTATGTTCTTCACCAACCCAACATTGACATTGAGTGGAGTTTACTAGGCAATTTATTGCAGAATCCTTCCTCACTTACTCTTCATTCCACATTGGTGTTGGCAAGTGACAATTCAATTGTGCATGACATTCCCTTTAGTCATATATTAGATACTTTTTAATCAGCTACCTTAAATATAGATGTCACTTCTCCTAAATAGTCCAAACTAAAAAAAAATCAAAATTAGCCAAAACAATTCCTACCTTAAGAATTATGTCTACCAAAATTATTCATACTCAATATCCTATACTTGTAGTCCCAACCCTCTCTCAAACTGAACTTAATGGGTCTGATCCAGTAACAACTCATTCTAATAATCTATCCTTCATTGAACTAAAACAAAATGAAACTACTCTTGTCATAACTCATACAATAATACCTCAAAATATAACATCGTAGGTGCTTTAACAACTAGAAGGTCAAGAACTCCATCGGTCAAAATAGCTAAAGGTGTTGAGATAATAATGGATATTGAAGTGCTAACCAAGTTGATGTTTATAAATATTCTAAAAA
The DNA here is from genome assembly GCA_037013495.1 of Hippophae tibetana. Taxonomy (NCBI): domain Eukaryota; kingdom Viridiplantae; phylum Streptophyta; class Magnoliopsida; order Rosales; family Elaeagnaceae; genus Hippophae; species Hippophae tibetana. The sequence goes on along the minus strand of CM072807.1, from coordinate 19,890,949 downwards.
TTCTCAAAACACTACAAATATTCCTAACCCCCTATCAAACTAAACTTAATGGGTCTGATAGAGTAACAACTCATTCTAATAATCTATCCTCCATTTAACTTAAACAAAATGAGACTACTCTTGTGATAAACTCATATAGTAATAAAACTGATACCTCAAAATATAACACCCTAGGTGCTTTAACAATTAGAAGGTCAAGAACCCTATCAATCAAAATAGCTGAAGGTGTTGAGATAATAATGGATATTGAGGTGTTGATCAAGTTGATATTTACAAATATTTTAAAAATTCTCAAGATCCTTTGTAAGGAATTGACGGTCCAATGAATAAGGTAAAGACAAAAAAGATGAAAGAAGCTTCGTAAGGCTTGATCATGAAAGTACAATCCAAAAAGGCTTTGTTAAAAGATTGTAAAACTAAATTCGATGATTCCAAAGCTTCACCAAGGATGGTCTATTACTTTTTTATGCAAGGGATAGATTTGAAAGATCAAATTGGATGCAATGATTAATTTAGGAAGTATTTTTTTTTTGTTTTTGTTAATTATGAGTCTTTTATGTTTAGCAATTTTTGTTTTAATGAATAATGGGTTTTTTTTTATATTTTATTTATCACAAGTATTTTTTTAGTCTTTTATTTTTTAAGGATAGATTAGACCCAATACACCACTAAATAAGCCTATTAGTCTTTTATCTCTTGATTTGGCGTCTAGGGTTTTTCTATTATGATTTCCTGCTTATAAAAGAGTAGCTATGTAATTTGGAGAAGGGAACTGATATCATTAATGAAAATTTATTTCATAAAGCCTTTTGCTTTGCCTTCTTATGTTCTTGATTGAAGACATGAATTCGACTTATTAAAGGAAGTTATCATTCTTTGTGGCGTCTCAAGGTTAGGGTTTTAAGGATTTTGTTTCCTCTAAGTTCGAATCTGATTATCATCAACACGTTCTTAGCAAATCAATTGTTCTTATTTCTTTGAGTTCATGAGTTCCTAAGATTGTTCACCTAGAAGGATTGTATCATTTGGTATTAGAGCCTTGGTTGCTAGAAACATGTTATTTATCTTCATCTATCTTTGTTTGAGTTCTTGATTTCAAAAAAACAAAAACAAAAACAAAATTCGTCTTTCAAACCTTGTGTTTTGTTTCAATTTTGTTTTCTTTGTTTTCGTCTTTGGATTTGTGATTTTCTTTGAGTTCTTGATTTCAAAGAAAAATAAAAGGCTAAAAAAAATACTTATGATAAGTAAAACATAAAAAAAAACCCCAATTCACTAAAACAAAATTTGATAAACATAGAAGGCGTATAATTAACTAATATAAAAAAATTATTTCCTAAATTAATCCTAGCATCCAATTTGATATTCCAAATTTATCTCTTACATAAAAAGGCAATAGATTATACTTGATGAAACTTTGTAATAATTGAATTTAGTTTTAAAATCTTCTAACACAGTCTCTTTGTATTTGACTTTTATAATCAAGTTTTATAAAGCTTCTTTCATCTTCTTCGTTTTTACCCTAATCATTAGAACACCAATTCTTTGTAAAGGATCTTGAAGATATTTGTAGAATCTTTAGAATCTTTAAAATATTTGTAAATATCAACTTGATTAATATCTCAATCTCAATTAGATAAGTAAACCCCAAAAAAGAAAAACCACTACCGAGGAATCATTGGTTGTTGAAGAAAACTTCTGTCGTTAGTCAATTGCATGTTCCAATTCCTAATATAACATTTATCTCCTATGCAAAACTTTAGAGATGACCGGATGAAAGATAAGATTTAAATGATGGTAGATAAGCGTTTTAGTGTCTCTGGAGAAAAAAACAATGCCAATACATTTCAGACCATTGAAGACTTAAACTCTTACAACTCTCTTCAGGTGGTTTTGGCAATGAATGCTGCTGCTCAAGGTCAAGGTGAAGGAAATTCTCAAGATAAAGTTCATAATTTTTATCTAATTTTAAATGAGAATAGCCTCTTGGAATTGCCGAAGGGTTGTAAAATCATCGGCTAAAAAAAGGCGATAACATAGCCTGGTTATGAATTTTAGTCCTAAGTTTTTATGAATAATGAAGACCATAGCAAGTGAGCAACATATAAAAAAGGTTACAAAATTCCCTGAACACCATACACTATAATCATTCCTTCGATTGGAAAAGCAGGAGGGCTCAGCCTATTTTGTAAGATAGATGCTAATGTTAGTATAATAGAACTCAATGAAAATGTAGTAGCTTTAAATGTGGTGTGTGCTAGTAACGTAATACAAAATTTGTTGCCCTGTTTCATGTATGGGCCACCTTATTTAAATGAGAAGGATAATTTTTGGTGTTATTTGTCTGGTTTAACTGCATCTTTTGAAGGACAATGGGGTTTGCAGTTCATGTAAAATAGCAGGATGAAACACTTTGTTGATAATTTTGGGGGTATTAATATCAACTTTACAGGCCCAAAATTCACTTTGTTTAGGAACTGGGGAGAACCAAGAGAATTTGTCAATGTTTAGATCAAGCTATTTGCACCAAGAGAATTTGTTAATGTTTAGATCAGGCTATTTGCACCAGTGGTTGGTTTTCTAATGCTAGAAGTAGTGATGAAGTACGAAAGCGTGAATGCACTGATAATATGAAAGTATTTAAAAAATAGGAAAGAGATGAGTAGAATTTAATCTAATCAAACTCACAATTTGACGAGACGTATTTATATCTGTATTATGAAATAAACACAAATAAATTATTATTGAGATTAATACTCTAGTAAATTTAAAATAGAATAAATCTAATTATGTTATTAATCTTTACACGAGCACTCTAATAACTCTAGATTAGGAATAACTTGAAGATATTTTTTTATTTCAAAGATAAAAATAATTCAACTTCCAATTGAAAGAAAGAAAAAATATTCTTAAAATATTAAAAATAAGAAAAAAAAATTAATATTAAGAAGTTAATTATTTTTTAAAATATCTTATACAAATATGAGAACTAACTATTTATAATTAAAAATTCTATAAAATAGTTCATAATTTTCTATACTAGACTCTAATAGTAGGTAAAAGTTAAAATTTTAACAAAATAAACTATTATCTTATTATAAATCTAAAATAAAATTCTAGATAAAATATACTAAATTCTCTTTTCTTCCTATATCTATTTTTGGTATTAAGTAGTTAACAAATACGTGAATAAAATGTTTTTATGAAAGAAGTGTTTACATTTCCAGTTATATTTGTCCTTTTATTTTCCGCATATTAGTCTACATATAATGTCATACTAAAGTGTCTCATGAAAATTAAACTCGTGGTTAAATAGTTAATTTGTTAAATTGTGGTTAGTTGGCTGGAATTAACAGATGCGAAAGAATGCAGATCCGCTATCGGAAAAGAGGAACAAGAGGTTTTACGTACCAAGGGACGAATGCTTTTCGGAGATAAAACAAATAACATTCCAAGCAAAGACACTGCATTCAGTTCTTCATGCACTGGCACCGTCACTAGGGACAGTAATGAAGGACCAGGAACTTGGATTTCCATACTTCACAGCCATTGATTCATTGTTTCATGAAGGATTACATTTGCCCCCTATTGGAGAAGAGGGCTTTTTGAGAACCATGTTGCCTAGGATGGTCACAAACATTTCATCTACTGGATCTGACATGTTGCGTTTTGAACCCCCGGAAACCATTAATAGTGCGTACATTAATTATCAATAATAATTTCATGAATATAGTCTTTGTTTTCCTTTATTTATTAATTAATCAAATTTGAATTAATAATAATTTACAAAAATTGGATTAATAATTTATTTAATTTGCAGGAGACAAGTTCTTTTGGTTTAGGGATGATGAATTTGCTAGGCAGACACTTGCTGGACTCAACCCTCTTAGCATCCGCTTAATCACAGTAATGCTTTTTACTCTTTATAACTAAAATATACATCATCATCGTAAAGATTTTAAACTTTTCAATGTGGAAAGTGTTAATGGACTCAAAAAGCATTGTGAGTAGTATGCGTAAAATATGAGTGCTATGGAAAATAAACCTAGAAATAAAAACTAATCAGATAGTTTAGGGATGCACTCCCCAAATGAAAAATGCATGGCAAGAATTATTCAATGTTCCATAATATATAATAACATGATACACCAAGTAACTAAAATTAAGATTAATTAATTTTTTCTTTTAAAAAACAAATACTTAATACGAATTGAAGAGAAAAAACAATCTAATTAATGTAAAATACACTTCAAAAATAATGAATAACACATCAATACAAAGCCCAAAAAAACACTATGTTCTTACCCTCAATTAATACATCATTACAAATTATAATATTCTTTAAAGATTATTATTAACTTATTATATGACTCTTTACCTACACTCATTTAACACACATCACATTCATTTCTTTTAGCTTACAATAACTATTCACATTCCATTAAGAATTTGAATTATATATTTTCTTTAACATTCTCCTTTATTCAAATTCCTATTAGGTTTGACACAAAGGAATAAGACTCATTTAGTTACTTGGTGGTTAGTTATTATGTATAGGGGCATTGTGGTAAAATATCCTTGTATGCTTTTGTGTATGTATGAGTTGATATGCTTTGTGAATAGAGGCTTGATTGTAAACTCTATACACGTATAAAATCATATATATAGAGAGCTTTGTAAGACTTGGAGAAAGATAAATCTTATAGGAGTGTAAAAGGGGCTTCTATTTTATGATTTTCAAGCAAGAAGGGCTAAGGTACATGGTGTAATCCTATTCAATCAATAAGAAGACTCTCGACCTGGTTCTTGGGATAGTGTAGTAGACCATTTGGTTGAACCACTTTAAAACTGAGTGTATAAAAGATCGTTTCATTTAAACTTGCACGCATATTTGTTTATGATCAAATCAGTTTCATAACGAATTAGTATCAGAATCTTTTGGCATAGAGTTCCTATGCAAACATTCTTGGTGATATCTTGGAGATTTAATACAAGGGTTTGAAGATCAAGAATGGGGATTTTGAAACTTGATATAAAATAATTTGATGGTGCTAATGATTTCGAGATATGGAGGATAAAAATGATAGCAATTTTAGTGTAACAAAAGGTATTCATTGTATTCAATAAAACTTCTGAATTTGAAGCAACTATCACGACTCAGAAAAATAAGAAACACTTGATACTGCATTTATAAGCATTATGCTAAACTTATTTAATTATGTATTTCAACAAGTTAATGATGAGACCACTACTTATGGCTTATACCTTAGGAAGTCCCTCTCGAACAAGATTTTCTTGAAGAAGAGATTGTTTGGTTACATGATGGATCTGTTGAAATCCTTAGATGGCAACCTTGATGATTTCAAGAAAGTGACAATTGAATTTTCAAACATTGGTGAACAAGTGAGTGATGAAAACCAAGTAGTTATACTATTAAATTCTCTATCAGAAACATTTGATTCGATGAAGGAAGCCAATGAATATGGCAAGGACAACTTGACACTGGAAATAGTAATCTCAACTATCATGAGTAAGGAATTGGAGATGAAATCAGGAAGCAAAATCACACCAGGGAATGTGGATGCTTTGAATATCTCAAGGAGTGACAAGAGGGATTTTAAAGGCAAGAACTCATCAAGATCCAAATCAAAAGGAAAGAAACCACCACTTATGTGCTTTATTTTCCATAAGATAGGGAATTTCAAGTATGATTGGCTAGAGAAGAGGAAGAGGTATAAGGATAAAGACTGGGAAAATTCAACTATAGATGCCTCAATGCTGAGGATGGTTATGACAATGCTAGTGTTCTAACAATCAATGATAAGCACACCTATGAAGAATGGATACTAGATTCTAGATGTTCATATCATATGACTCTATTCAAGAAATGGTTTGACACTTACAAAGTAGTTACAATGGTGTGGTATACATGGGAAATGATCAATCTTGCACTGTGGTTAGCATAGGTAACATACATATAGTTTTCTCATATGGCACATGTAGAATCTTATAGGGAGTCATGTATGTACACTCACATAAAAGAAATTTAATTTCACTTGGGATATTAGCCCAAAAGGGTTACGAAGTCAGGGGAATAGGGGGAGATTTGAAAGTTACTAGGGGTCTATGATCTTCTTTAGAGGATAAAAGAAGAATGGATTGTATTTCTTGAAAGGTGTGATGAACAAACATGTGACTGTTGTTGCTTAAACAAAATAAAAATCTCATATGGAATTGTGGCACAAAAGACTCTCTCACACAATGATATGAGGTTACAAGAATTACAAAAACAAGGTTTACTTGGGGATTTGAACAATGAAAGGTTGGTATTCTATTAGCAATGTGTAATGAACAAGTCCAAAAGGGTAAAACTCTCAAGATTAGAGAATAGCACTAAGGAAAAGTTGACTTATGTGCATTCAAACCTTCGGGGATCTACTAGATATCCATCACTTAGTGACTCCAGGTACTTCGTATCATTCATAAATGATTATTTGAGAAAAAAACATGGTTCTATCTTCTAAAAACAAAGGATGAAACCTTTGAGAAGTTTAAACAATGGAAGACTCAAGTTGAACTAAGTACTGGAAATAAAATAAGGTACTTGAGGACTAATAATGGACTTGAACTCTACAATGAAGTGTTTAATAAATATTGTAGAGATCAAGGCATAAACAGACATACAACAATATCTTATACACCTCAACATAATGGATTGGCTGAGAGGATGAACACAACTCTCTTAGAAAGAGTTAGATGTGTTTAGTTTTAAACTTCACAAAATTGTTTGGGCAGAGGCATTCGAGGCATTCAATACTGCTTGTCACACTATAAACATGAGTCATTATACTGCATTTCAATTCAAGACACTAGATGAAAAGTGGAGAGGAAGCCCTGGTGACTATAGCTACCTGAGGGTATTTGGGTGTAGCATATATGCATATCAAACAAGACAAGCTAGGAGCTAAAGCCATTAAATGCTTTTTCTTGGGTTATCGAGAAGGAACAATGGGTTACAAACTATGGGTACTATAAAACTCAAAATGTGCAGTGAGTAAAGATGTGGTGTTCAGGGAATCTAAGATGTATATGGATCAGAAAGATGATAGAGCTAATGAAGTGCAAACTAACCAAAGAAAACATATAAGTTTAGAGATGTTAGATATGAATAGCGTGCAAACTAGAGAATCAAAAATAGGTGAAGTTGAAACTGAACAAGTTGAGCAGCAATACTAGATTCATGACCCTGTGAGAGATTATCAACTCACAAAGGACAGAGAAAGGAGACAGATAAAGAGACCAAGTAGATTTCAAGAAAACTCCATTGATGACATTGAGATTGAGAAAGCAAATCAACATCCATCAAACTTGATAGCCTTTGCACTCATGGTTGCCTCTAAACTAGAAGAAGATAAGCCTAATAGCAATGAATGGCACTGATTCAGAGAGATAGAAGGAATCAATGGATGATGAGATGAGTTTATTGAACAAAAATGAGAATTGGGTCTTGGTTCCAAAGCATGATGGTGTAAAAACAGTTGCATGCAAGTGGTTCTATAAGAGAAAGGAAGGAATAATTTTGGTAGAACATCCAAGATTCAAATCAAGGTTAGTGGCCAAAGGGTTTACATAAAAGGTAAGGATAGACTTCACATAAATCTTCTCACTTATGGTAAAGTACACATTTGTAAGGGTGGTATTGTCTATATTAGCTTGATTTGACCTAAAAAAGGAAAATATAAATGTTAAGACGAAGTTTCTATATAGAAAGTTAAAGGATAAAATCTATATGGACCAACAAATTGGGTTTAGAGACAAAGGGAAAGAAGTTCTAGTTTATTTATAGAAAAAATACTTTATGGTTTGAAGCAAACCCTAGGTGCTGGTATAGGAGGTTGTTACCTATTGTTTCAAATAGATTTAATTTACAATTAATTGAATATTTGCACAATATTGTTTTGAATTTAATATATGATAGTTTTTAAGAATACCTGAATATGACAAGAAATTTTCTCAGAATTAATTAATAATTTTTTTTATTTTTCTTAAGTATTATTATTTTCTTACTATAATAAATAAACATGAAAAAAATTCTTCTGTCAATTCATAAATAAATACAATACAATAACAATACTAACATGATATAATTGTAATCCCTTACATTGAGATAATAGACAACTTGAAACTATATATTTTTATCTAAAAATATTATCATAAATTATTTTTAATATAATTAATCGTAAACATATTTTAAAATATTTTTTTCTCAATATCTATCGTTATAGATTCTTCTTTTAAAATATGATTTAGATTAATTTTATTATTGAATGATTAAGTGTTAATCCTGTCATTAGTGTTGAGACTTTTGGTATAAATAATGCAGGAGTGGCCACTAAAGAGTAAACTCGACCCTATCATCTACGGTCCACAAGAATCAACAATCACGTCACAATTGTTAAATCAGGAGATTGGGGGAATTATGACAGTTGAGGAGGTATTTATTTTAAGGAATGTATTATAGAAGTAATTTAAATTTAGAAATTTGTATTATTTAAACCATTATATTAAAAATGATTTTATTCCTCATATTTGAGAACCGGTTAGTTAAAGAAATTAAATTATTTTGATAATTTTTGTTTAGGGGATTAAAATGTGAAAAAATATGAGTCATTAACATGTGTAAAAGTAGAATTTAATATAATTTTTTTAAAAAATATTAACAACAATAATATTTTAAATATTAAAATAAAATATTATTTAAATACATTATTATTATTTTTCAAAAAAATAAAATATTAAAATAAAAGTTGTAACAATCAGTAAATATTAAAACAAATATATTATGAAAAGTTTTTCATATTAACTTGAAAAAATTATTTTAATAGATTTTTTTTAAAATAAAATTATTTATACTTAAATGATTAATTTTATGAAAGTGGAGAAATTGAAAAATACATTTTACAATTTGAAAAACTTGTACGAACATTTTCTCTTTATTCCATTATTTTTGTAAATAACATAATTGTTAAGATTCAACCTGATTTCATAGAAAAAACTGGAAAAAAGTTAAGATAATTAGTTGAATGTATGGATCCCATAAGAGGTCCATCTCTTTATAGAACATTACAGATACAAGTTTCAGTTACATAATGTATACACACATATTTTCATGTCATAGGGGTATAATCGGTATAAAGTAAAATATATCATGGGTTGAGGTCGACCATATAGGGGATTCAATTCCTTAAAATTGAGCTTGGGCTAATCATTGAGCTCGGGTTGGTGACTTTTCTTGATCATTTTGAATGGGTCGAGCACCAGGTCAGTCCGGATGTTCAAACATCTAGTTTCCCTACTCTTTTAGCTCGAGCTTTGGTATAAAGTGGAAGAGTAATTACCGTGCATAGGATACAAAATTGTTCATCTCCCCCTAATAAATGTGTGTTAGTTGATTGCAGAGAGAAACCAAGTGCCTCTATATAAAGAGATGCTTGGGTTGAGACTTATCATCATTACTTGCACAATAGAGAAATAGTGAAGGAAAAAAACACTCTGTTACATCACCTTGAGCTTGTAAAAGGTTTTCAATTTGGTGGTAAGAATTCAACTCAGACTATAGTTTTGTCTGTTTAAGTTTTTAGAGTTCAAGCGTTAAGAACGTAACGATTTTCTACTTTCTTTTTAGGTCGATTTTTAAAGGATCACTTTCTTTTATTTTCAAACTCAACCCTAGGTAATCATCCCTTCTTCTCATACCTTACCCATCCGTTGTTTTTTGTTTTTGTAGAATTTTATAGAATGAACATAGAAGAGACTCGAGTCTTCCGCTCGGGCTTCTGGGAAAACCCTCAATATTCTAGTGCTAGTGACGACTCGGGCTCTTCTAGTGTGGTGAGTCGATCTCTGCCTCAACCTTCTACCTCTACCCCTCACCTTCATTCCTATTCCCACTGTTAGATTAAGTGTGTCCCAAACTCAAATTTCAGTGTCTAGGACATAAAGGAATAAAATAAGGAATATAGGATTTGGGGAACCAACAAGTCACATCAAGGATTGGTCAGTTGTGCCTAAGATTTATGGGTTGGTGTCCCAGGATTACGAAAGATTAAGAAAAACCTACAACATCCCTTTTTCAGTTCAAATAATGTTTCCTCCAGAGTGAGCCTATGATAGTGATCAATCTCTATCTGGTTGGATTGTTTTTCATGAAAAGACTTTGTGGTTGGGGGTAAGGTTCCCCCTATACCCTTTCATTAGGAGATTCTTGGTAAGGACACAGCTCGTGCTAGGGCAATTGATGCCTAACGGGTGGAGTTATCTACTCTGCCTGATGTTGATTTTTCAAGAACTCGGGGTGAACTTAGAGATTTTTGAGTTTAATGAGGCTTATGTCCTCAAGAAGAACCCGACAGATTCGAGAAGGGTATATATGTTAGTGAATTAGGATCTGGAGATGAACATGTCACTTCTTGAGAATGAGAAAAATTGAAAAGAGTATTTTTTTTCTATGTTTTAGGTCGGTAGGAGTGACCAACTAGTGACACCAATTGATTAAGACCATCTGGAATGACACTAAGGTCGTGATAAGAAAATGACTTCCTTAATCATGACCTTGAGTCTGGACATGAAGCAAAGGTTGGTTGATATCCAAAAATATCTTCCTAAAAAAATCAACTAGAGGAACTTATTGAACACCCAATGCTTTTTCGCATGTGGTTTGATAAGATATGGTGCAGTGGAGCCCTATCTTAGGATCATTCATAAACCTCGGGCTTCTAAATGCAGAACTCCTCCTACAAACTTCAGGGGCCGGTTCGAGGTGGTGGCTAATGATGGTGAACTAGTCTTAAGACTTGCCTCTTTTTTTCGTTGAATGCGACATGATTAACGCGACATCCTCTCGCTCTTATTTTATAGATCCTATGGATTTTATCGTTGCCCATCTCTTTACCCGTATGAAGGGAAAAGTTACATTTGTAGGGGCGAGCTATCTAATGGGAAAACCCCATGCTCTTGGGAGGGGCTATTCTATAGGTAAAAAAATGGGTAAATCCTATCATAAAGGTTACCCCACTTCGCTATAGAAGAAGAAGAAGATGGTGGTATACGAGCCTACCCTCAACCCCGAGTCTTATAACCATTGCAAGAGCAATGTGTGGCTATAAATCCTTGTTTGGGTTCTAAAGAATCTTGTGATCCCTTAAGGGATTCGAGGAAGGGGAAATCCATCCTTGATGACCTCACCGTTGATGAGGATATGATAGTTTTAAATCGAGGCTTGGTGCCATAGAACCTCGATCATTGTCTGAGCCACCTTTCTGTTGACTCATATGAGAAGCAGCTCGAGGCTATTTACGAGGGTATAGATTCTGACGAGGTCATCCATCGCCAGATGTGTCAGGTGGGCTAGCTCGCGTTTTGTTTTTATTGATAATTAGCGTATATAAAGTGTGAACTCGAGACTTATTTGTTTGACCTCATAATCCTTTTTTGTTTCATTTGGTGCTACTTTATGACTTTGACAAGGCTCACAACATGGGTTATTTAAAAGCCGAGCTGGTATAAGAGAAGTAGAGCCATGCGTCTACGTTTTCAATTTACACTGCACTACTTGCGAGGGAAACTAAGTGGGAAAACGAGGCAATTGATAAGGAGGAGAAGTTAAAAAGGGTCACCTTCGAGCTGAATGAGTATGCCCAACGTATTACTGAGCTTGAAGAGGCTCAAAGGAAAGTTGAGGAGTACATCAGGGAAGCTTGGAGAAGATCCAAGGCTTCTATCGATGAGGTCTGTCATAAGGTGAAGGTTGATATGGATGCCATAGCTTAAAAGCTCGAGTCGAGCATAGAGAGGGCATACGAGCTGGCCATGGAAACCTTCAAGACAGAGGCCAAGAAGAAGGATATGAACGAGTATTATTATCGCATTCGAGACATCCTAGTTACTCCGTCATGTATGCAGACTCCTTTGTGGAGGAGGAAGAAGGAGAAGGCTTGGGCTCTTCTGAAGGTGAGAAGGGTCCTGAGGTCATGGGGGCAAGAACTCATTGAAGTTTTAAGGACTCAAACTTGTGAGAATGTGAAATGAAAAAATCAACTTTATTTATTAATGGAAAACTAATTTGCCTCTATTATTGTGTATTTATGATATTGAACTACCCACTTGTTTTTTTGGGAACTTGTGTCATTTTCCCACTTTTGTTTGGTCATATTTTATGGATTTTGATCGAACCAGTAGACACTTAGCTCGAGCTTTACTTGTTGAAAATTGTAGGCTTAAGGACGAGGTTAGGGTGCTCAAAGCTGAGGTGGTTAATCTTGAGTGTAATGTAAAAGAGACCAAGTGTGAGCTCGCTTCTTATAAGGAGCAGTTACTGCAAACTCAATCTCGAGAAAGGAAGACCTTGGCTAGTATGGTCATGTTTATAGATAGGGAATCATATTGGGTGAGCTTCTATATGAAGCGATCTAAAAGTGTCTTCCTCAAGATGATGGAGGTTACTGAAGAATTGAAGTGAGGAATGCTCGCGATGATGACAGCTCACCTAAGCCTATGACCCATGTACAGAAGAAAATTATTGAGATTTAGGCAGATCTATTGCCCTTAGTTGAAGAAATTGTTGATCAAGACATTGGTCACGTGTCCCAGCATTTAAAGAGTTTTTAACCTTTTATGATGCCTTAACATCCTGACATATATTGGTGGGAGAGAGAGCCTTACCTAGTTCCTGACCAAGGTGTTCATCTCCCTTCAACGTCAGAACACCAACCAAGTTCTTAACCAAGGTAGACAACTTGTGTCCTCTTGCAAGTTCCAAGGCACTCTACCTAGTTCTTAACCGAGGTGATTAGCACGTGGCTTAAATCTATGGGAGAGAGAGCCTTACCTGATTCTTGACCAAGGTGCTCATCTCTCTTTAATGTTAGAGTGTCGACCTGGTTCCTAACTAAGGTGGATAACTCGTGTCCTCTTGTAAGTACCAGGGCACTCCACCTGGTTCTTAACCAAGGTAATAAAACCTTGGCTTAAATCAGTGGGAGAGAGAGCTTTACTTGGTTCCTGACCAAGGTGCTCATCTCCCTTCAATGTCAGAGCACCAACTTGGTTTCTAACCGAGGTGGAAACTCGTGTCCTCTTGTAAAGTGCTAGGGTGCTCTACCTGGTTCTTAACTGAGGTAATCAGCTGTGGCTTAAATCAGTGGGAGAGATCCTTACCTGGTTCCTGACCAAGGTGTTCATCTCTCCTTAATGTCAGAAGGTTGACTTGGTTCCTAACTGAGGTGGACAACTCGTGACCTTATACAAGTGTTAGGGCACTCTACTTAGTTCTTAACAGAGGTGATTAGCCCGTGGTTTAAAACGATGGAAGAACTCTAGGAAGAGACCATCTATTGAGGGTGTTTATTTCATAGATAGATATGTATTGATGTTACAAAAATGTGGAAATTTAGTGCACATTTAAAAGTGTTATCTCTTCAAATGCCTGACATTCCAACCTGTGCCTTGCTCAATGCCTTCAATGTTTTTCAATACATATGCCTCTTCTGGTGTTATTTCAATTATTTGATAAGGTCCTTCCCAATTGACACCCATTTTACTGGCCATCCATTCCTTTTTGTTGGGGAAGACCCTCCTAAGAACCTAATCACCTCTAGAAAATATTTTGAAGTGCACGATTTTGTTGTAGTAATCTTATACCTTCCTTTATTGCTCAACCATCCTTCTTAAAGCTTCATCCTCTTTCTCCTCTGGTTGGGCCAATTTGGTTTCTCTTCTTACCTCATTGTGTTCCTCTATTTGAACTGATTTGGAAGTGGGAATTGTGACCTCGGTTGGTATAATTGCCTCGGTTCGGTAGACCATGGAAAATGGGATCTCACAATATGGTCTCTCTAGAGCTTGTCCTGATATCCCATAACGTACCTGGTAGCTCCTCCACCCATCTTCCCTTTGTGCTTTCTAACCTCTTCTTCAATAGGTTAATAATTATCTTGTTGGAAGACTCTTCTTGACCATTAGCTTACGGATAGTATCGCGTTGAATAACACCTGTTAATATTGTATTTGAGGGCGAATGATTTGATGTTACGACCAGTGAATTTTTCCCATTATCTATGACAAGCTCCCTGGGAAGGCTAAAACAAAAAATTATGGACTTACATATGAATCGAATCACTAATTCCTCTCGTATTCTTCCCAAGGGTTTTGCTTCCATCCATTTTGAAAAAATAACCAATGGCTAACTTCTTTTAACCCGTACTTAAGGGCAGGGATCCTACTATGTCAAGTGCCCAATTATAGAAGGGTAAGGACTCACCACCCCTACCATGGTATTCAAATGTGTGTGTGATAGTGGGGCAAACATTTGGCATTTATCGCATTTCTGAGTGTATTTGGTGCAGTCTACCAATATAGTGGGCCAATAATAACCTTGTCTCATAATCCGTTGTGATAATTCCTACCTCTAGAATGCGAACCGTAATCTCCTTCTTGTACTTCAAACATCAACCTTTCATATCCTTCCTTGGCTATACATAAGAGGCCAAGACCGATTGGGGTTTTTTGGTATAGTTTCCTTGCTTCAATCATGTACCGACCTGCCTTGGCCTTGATTTCTTTTGTGGCCTTGTGGTCTTCTGGTAGGTCCTTCTCTAGGAAATTATAGATTGGGGTGAACCATGTCATAGAGAGAGCATTCACACACCCGACATTTATTTCGGCCTCTTCCAAAGATGCTTCTGCCAAAACCATTACCGACACTACTCTATTGTGCTTGGTTTCCCTTACGGATGCCAAAGTTGCTAGGGCATCGGTGTGACCATTCTCGTTTCAAGCTATTTTCTTGATCTCGAACATAGAGAATTTTGAGCATTCTTGCTTTAATCTTTCCAAGTACCCCTCATTTTTCTATCTCTTGCTTCAAACGTCCCCAAAAATTGATTGACCACTAGCCTATAATCACTATGTAAAGTGATTCTATCTACCCCAGCTCTTTTGTAGTCGTGGCCCTAAATATAGCAGCTTCATATTCTGTGACATTATTAGTTGCTTAGAAATCAAGTATGACTATATATTCAAAGCATTTGTTGTCGTGATCAACTATGACCACCCCTAGTCCTACACCATTGAAGTTATGTGATCCATCCACAAATACCTGCCAGGTTGGGGCTTCCCTTTGGTACATCCCACACCTTATCTTTCTCTATCTTGGTGACAACCTCGGGCCTATCACTGAATTCAGCCACAAACTCGGCCACAGTCTTCCCTTTAATAGTTGTTCTAGCTATGTATTTAATATCATACTTTTCTAATTCTATGGCTATTTGGGCCAATCTCTCTACAATATCTAGTCTCTTCAAGACACTTTTAAAAAGGTGTAAGGTGAGTATCACGATTGTGTGCCAATCGAAGTAATGCTTGAGCTTTCCTGCAATAATCTTGATAATGAAGGTCAATTTATCAATGGTAGAATATCTGCTTTGGGCCTCAGTTATAATTTGGTTGACGTAGTAGATAAGGTGTTGAATTTTGTCCCTTTCAGCTAAGAGCATGAAGCTATATGTTTGGGGTGTCACAACCAATATAGATAAAGAATCTCTCCTAGTAGGGTGATGACCAAGACAGAGGGGTTACTAAGGTACTTCTTGATTACTTCAAAGGTTATATTGTTGTCCTCGTCCCAAAATATCGACTTGTTTTTTCTCAACATTTTGAAGAAGGGCATACATACACATAGTAGTGCATTTGGAGATGAACTTGTTCAGTGCCACTATTCTTCCATTTAGTTGTTGTATTCCCATGAGGCTAGTGGGTGGCTTTATGTTCACTGGTGCTTGTATCTTGTTTGGGGTGGCCTCAATCCCCCTTGTTGACACGAGATACCCTAGAAATTTTCATGCCATACCTTCGGATTACCTCGAATATCTCCTATAGATCCTTGATGTGGTTTAGGGGTTCAGTTGATTTTACCACCATGTCATCTACGTATGCTTCTAGATTCTTCCCTAGTTGTTTTTCAAACAATTTGTTAATGAGATGTTGATATTTAGCGCCTGCGTTTTTCAATCCAAATGGCATCCTTGTGTAGCAGAATGTTCCTTCTTTTGTGTTGAAATAATTTTTCTCCCCATCCTTAAGGTTCATTTTGATTTGGTGGTATCCGGAGTACGCGTCCAAAAAATTCATCAACTCAAACCCAAAAGAGGCTTCTACTAGCTGATCAATGCTTGGAAGGGGGAATAAATCCTTAGGACATGCCTCTTTTAGATCTATGAAGGCCACACATATACGGGATGACCCACATGCTTTCTTTACCAGTATCACATTTGAAAGCTTTGAAGGATAATTGACCTCATCGATGACCCTAACCTCTTTAAGGATAGCCACATGATTTTTGATCACCTCGTTCTTCATTTTGGGGAATTTTCTTTTTCATTGCTGGATAGGTCTAGCTTTTGGGTTGACGTTTAGTTGGTATGTTATAACTTTTGGATCAATTCCTGGCATGTATGTTGGAGACCACGTGAAGACATCTGCAATAGCTCTACAGAACTGTGAGAGTTGCTCCTCAAGCTTTGTCGTCAAATCCTTACCCATTTTCAAGGGGTGGTTTTTACCTTCAACACCCATTGGGAGGTCCTTCACTTTATTTAGGTAGACTAACCACGCCAGGCCTTTGCTCCTTGATCTTTTTTGAGGGAGGTCTCTTGATGATTGCTATTTGGGGATAACTCTTTTCATAGTGGCATTATAACAACTTATGTCCTTCTCCTGATCTTCTCTTACCTCTTCGGGACCCTCGATTCTGGGGAATTTTTATCACCTGGTGAAAGGTGGACGAGACTGCCCTCATTTTATGTATCCATAGCCTTCCTCAGATGGTGTTGTAATGTGCAAGGATATCAATGATAACAAAATTGGTCATTATTATTACCCATTTTGCCATGACAGGTAGAACCATCGTCCTTTTTGCATAGGTACTGCTGCTGTTGAATCCTACGAGAGGGACCTATGTGTATGGTATATATAATCTTAGTGTTGGGCTCATCACGTAGCTCCCTATTATCGCCTGAAGGGTTCATTGGTTTTGGTATCCCTTGTCCACTTTGGTGGCTCCTTCTGTCCCCATTTTCTACGACAAGGTCCTTTAGATATCCCCTAGCCATTAACTCTTCTATCTTCTTTTTTAAGTGTCTATAGTTTTTTGTTTTATGGCTCATATCCTTATGGAAGGCACACCATTTGGACGTGTCTCTAAGGAGGGATTTCATCTTTGGTGGCTATCTGACATTGGGCTCATCTTCTATTATCCTTACAGCTTGAGCTAGCTCAACTCTCAAGAGAGGCCCCTTAAAAGGGGAGAATGACCTCCCCCAAGGTCTTCTGTTTCTTGGCCATTTTCCAACCTGCTTGTTACACGGTACAAAACGTTTGTTTTTGTTATTTTGATGTGCCTTATCTAGGCTTATCCTCATCTTTTATTTATCTAGCACCACTCCTACATCATTTTGATGTCATCTTAGCTCAACGAACAGGTTGGAGTTCTTTAGCAGGCCTTGCCTAAAGGCCTCTATAGCAATAGAACTAGGGCACTCAAAGATCTCCAATTTCTCTTATCTGAATCATTTCATGTATTCCTTAATGGATTTCCATCTCCCCTGAATAATTGAGAAAAGGTGGTGAGACTCCTTTCTCAAAGGTTTGTTATATGCATAGTTTGTGATAAATAACCTAGCGAACTATGTGAAAGAGGTTATGGATTTAAAGGCCAGGTTTTTGAACCATTTCTGTGCGCCTTCACGGAGAGTGGCAGCGAACAACTTACACATCATGACATCTCTCTCTCTTTCCCTGGGTGAGACTTATAGAAACCATGATTGTTTTAAAGTATTGAACATGTGTTCACATCATAAGTGGTTTTCCCTTCTTATGTTTCTCATTTGTTGCCTTGAAGGCCTGATCTTGTCTCTTATTGATCTCCTTTAGCTCCTGAAATTGTGCCCCCTAGCCTTTTCTTTCTTGAATCCATTGTTCATTGCTAGTCCTCGCTGAGCTAGAGAAGGGATTCCCTTTGTCTTCATGTTTAGCTTGTTGGGGCTTAGGTTAGCCGCGCCCAACTACATTTTCATTGGTTGGATTAGTTGTTTGGTCTTCCGAGGTCCTCCTTGTCTGGGAGCGTAGCGATTTGTTTTCTCGTCTAGTTTCCTCAAGATCTTTTCTCAACTCGAGGATTTGGTGAGCCAACTCTTGGTAGTGGGCGTTATCTTCTACCCTAGTTTCATTGAGGGTTATTAAGGTATTTCTTTGAGTTTCCATTGCTTCATGGTCAGCCAACCTCGACCGTCTTCCAACACGAGTTCCTACCATGGTATTTATAGTTCATGAGTGGAACACGATTGGTTTTCCAAGTTTTTCTCAAGGAATGGGGTGAATCTCAAAGGATATGAGGTCAGAAACTTACGTTCAACCTCAGAATCTTAGCCCCATGGTAGGCACCAAAATGTTAAGATTCAACCTATTTTTAGAGAGAGAACTTAAAAAGAAGTTAAGATAATTGGCTGAATGTGTGGATCCTATAAGAGATCCATCTATTTATAGAAAATTATAGATATAAGCATCAATTACATAATATGTACACATATTTATATGTTAGAGAGGTATAATCGGTATAAAGTACATCATATTTGGGATGCTTTGTCTTTCATCTCAGATTGATGACTTTACTTGAGCGGTTTGAATGGGTCGGATACCATACGATTGAATATGTCATTTTAGCACCCGTAATTAGTTTATCTTATTAATTTATTCTATCTTCTAATTCATATATAACTAGTTATTTATTGATTTCATTTCTATCCCCTTGTTAAATTTTTATTCATTTTTAACATATTTTCTAATATAAAAATATTTTTTAAAATATAAAAATAAAATCAATATTCACATTATAAAATACACATTCTTTAATATGCAAAATGTTACAAAAATTAAACATATATTTAACCTATTTATCAATGTCCAATAAACATAAATTTATAACTTTATAAAAGATTAATATAAAAAAAGTTAATAAAAGATTAAAAATATATTTAATGCATGAGTAGAGAATTAGAAATGAATTCTACAGCCTATGAATGTGTAGTTAAATGTTAGCTTGGCATGTTTAAAGTCCAATTAGTAATTTGCATTCTTACTTTTAAGGTGACGGTAAGTTATAATTATTACACAATTTTAAATGTAATAATAAAAAATTATGAACTGCAGGGCATAAAAGAAAAGAAGTTGTTCATGTTAGATTACCATGACCTTCTATTACCATTTGTTAAAAAAGTAAGAAACAATACAAAAGGTACAACATTATATGGATCAAGAACTATCTTCTTTCTCAACCCAGATGGCACATTAAGGCCATTGGCAATTGAACTCACTCGCCCCCCCATGGATGACAAACCACAGTGGAAGCAAGTTTTTAGACCTTCTTGGCATTCTACTGAAGTCTGGTTATGGAGGATTGCTAAAGCTCATGTTCTTGCTCATGACTCTGGTTATCATCAACTTGTCAGTCATTGGTATGTATACATAATTTTCACAACTGATTAAGCAATTACAGGTTAAGAAAATGCAGATTTAATTGTATTGACTAGTAGTTGACTGTCGTATCAATTGTTGTTCCACAAAAACTTATGTATAAAGTAAGTACTCTAATTTTCAAGATAACAAATAAAAATACGTTTCTTTTTTATTTAATCAAACACACTTTTAATAAAATGTAAAATATTCACATGGTTTTACAGGTTAAGAACTCATGCAGTAACAGAACCATATGTAATAGCAACAAATAGGCAATTGAGTGTGATGCACCCAATCTATAGATTGTTGCATCCTCATTTTAGATACACAATGGAGATCAATGCGCTTGCTAGAGAAGCGCTTATCAATGCTGGTGGCACCATTGAGACTTCATTTTCAACTGGCAAATACTCTGCTGAACTCAGTTCTGTTGCTTATGCTTTTGAATGGCAGTTTGATTTACAAGCATTACCTGCTGACCTCATTCATAGGTAATTTCCCTTTGCTTTTTTAATAATTGTATTATAAAGAAAAAATTATTGAGGTGTCTAGTATAAAATATTAAACGTGTTTTTATCAAAAATAATATCTAACTTACATGAATAAGTTAAAATGACTCAAACAGAGTATTCATAGGATAATTAAGGTCATCTTTGATGGCAATTTTGATTATTTTTAAACTGATTTTGTAATTAGAAATATTTGATAATGACTTTTTATTAGATTTCTGATTTTCTATTTTTCTTTTTCACTAATCATTTTTTCTATAGAGGAAATCAAGTTCCATGGCTTTCAATGATTAAAAAAAACATAAAATTTATAAATAATTATCAAAATTTTCTCAATTCTCTAAGTTTTTGATAAAAAATTAGAAATCAGAAAGTATTACCAAACAATTTATGGGTATTTAAATTATTTTTTTCTGAAAATCACCAAGTAAATATTGTTATTAAACACATTGATAATTGTTTTCATAAAAGAGTAAAAAAAATTGTAAAATTAATTATTGAATCTGAAATTTTAAATTATAAATTAGAGTTGATGAAAATTGAAGTTTTGGTGGTTTAATATGTACAGAGGAATGGCAGTTGAGGACCCAAGTGCTTCACATGGTTTAAGGCTAACAATTGAGGACTACCCATATGCAAAAGATGGACTAGACTTATGGGCTGCAATTAAAGAATGGATAAGTGATTATGTGAACTATTACTACCCAAAACCAAGTGAAGTAGAAATTGATGAAGAGCTTCAAGCTTGGTGGACAGAGATAAGAACAGTAGGTCATGAGGACAAAAAAGATGAATCTTGGTGGCCTGTTCTAAAAAGCTCAAAAGACCTAATTGAAATCCTTTCAATAATTGTATGGGGAACATCTGGTCATCATGCAGCTGTGAACTTTGGACAATACACTTATGGTGGTTATTTCCCAAACAGACCCACAATTGCTAGAACTAAAATGCCCACAGAAGACCCAATCGAAGAAGAATGGGAAAAATTCAAAGCCAAACCTGAAGGTGCACTTTTACAATGTTTCCCATCACAACTTCAAGCAACTAGAATTATGGCTGTTTTGGATATATTGTCAAGTCATTCACCTGATGAAGAATATCTTGGTGAGTATATTGAACCTTCTTGGGCTGATGAACCTGTAATTAAAGAAGCTTTTGAAAGGTTTAATGGAAAATTGAAACAACTTGAAGAAATTATTGATGGGAGGAATGAGAATGAAAATTACAAGAATAGGAATGGAGCTGGTGTTTTGCCTTATGAACTATTAAAGCCTTTTTCACAGCCTGGTGTTACTGGAAAAGGGGTTCCTTATAGCATTTCCATTTGATCAATCTTCAACTTTTTTGTGTCAGTTATCAAACAAAAATAAAGGATGCATGGGTTCTTCATGTGGTTTATTAATGTAACTAATTAACCCTTGCAACCTTTTTTGTAATAGGGCACTAAAGTAAATCTACTCTTTGGAATATGAGATCACAACATTTGGTAACACGTGTATGTACTGAGTGGGTTTATTTTTTTTTAATTGGTGAGTGGTTTGTTAGACTCTTGTTCATTGGCTCTGCTTGAACTGTGCTAGTTCTTGCTGATATTGTACAGGATGTGTTTGACTGCAGTCCTAGTACATATTGGTATGGCTAGCTGCTCCTCTTTAGGCAACTTTTTTAGTACTAACTGAAATGTGAACACATGAACCCTTCTGGGCAACTTTAGTTTCTTACGAATGGATTTAGGGCTAGGAAGAAGCTTCCTTTCCTCTAAGGATATTTGATGTACCGAGTTACTGTGATCAATCTTCGAAAAGAAAAAGTAGAATAACAACGTGGTCAGCACTCAGCACTACGTGGTGCTGTGGGCTACAAATTAAGATTAATGATTGAATTGTTAACGTAATGTTTGATTAATGGTTGAATTGTTAATCCATGAAAAGCATTTCACGAGAAAAATACATTCTTTTTACGTCTTTTAAAAATATATTCAAATACTATATATTTTTATATATTTGTATTCTTATTATTTTTTTCTTCGTTTAAAAATTAAAAAAGTTTTTCTAGTTTTATTTTATTTATAATTTTATTATTATTCTAATATCATTATTTAAACAATAATAATAATTTTATTCAATTCTATTCCTAGTAGATTCATTCATTTAGTTTCAAATTGTTTACTTGTGGATTTTTTTTCCCTTTCTAAGAAGATCAATAAGATGACTTTTTTTTTTAAGATAGAGTCATTATAGTCTAGTTAGTAGGTTAAGAATAGCTTTTTTTTTTAAAATGAATGATGAATGATAAAATCAATTTTTGAATATTTTTTTATTATATTTATCAAGGATTCATACATAACTTAATTAATAGGTATTAGAATTGCTATTTTTGTTATTCAATAATCTAACATCTTAGTAAGTTATTTTCTATCTGTCTTATATATATTTTTAGTTTTAATTTTTTTTTAATTTGTCATAAATAATAACATTTTAATAACATGTGTTAAATAAAAATATTTTGTTATAAATTTAATTTGATTTTTTGTCATTCTATTATTTCTTTTACGATAACAACGGGATTACAAAAACTATTTTTTTATTTTAAAAGATTAATTATCACTTGAGATCTAATATACGTTACTTTAACAACTATTTTCCATTTTTTTTAATTGTTCCCATAAGATTTGGACATTAATTTTATTAATAAAACCTTGATGAAGCAGAGTATAATTCTTGACCAAGCTAAGCTGAGAGCTTTATATATCTTTTTCTCTTTTTTTTGGTTTTTTTTTTTGGGGGTCAAGGGAGAAATTTGAGCTGTATATATCTTCGGAGTCCACGTAGTTGATACCAAACAGGACAGTGTGACCCAAGTCAATTCACTGTTATTCAACAAGTAAAATCTCTTGATTTTGAAGGCAAAATAGCAATTATGTTTGCTTAAAAGTACAAAATATTATGTAATTTATTTAAATTTTAATATTAAAAATTGATTTATATTTATATAATTTTATTATTGTTTTAATAAATTTATATTTTTAAAATCTAAAATATGCTTAGTATTTATAACTTCAAATTAATTAAAAAGATCAATATCTAAAAAATCATACCTAAAAACACTCAATCGCAACTTAAGAGGATTAAAGAATAAATATATGTAAGTCTTACATATATACCAATCAATATATAAAAGGGTAAAATACAAAGAAAAATTAAAGACAAATAGAGTAACGTTGGACACAGAGTAAATAATGTATGCCATGATGGGAGTATCTTGGATCATAATTGAAATGCGTATCAGATTGATGCATGTCATGACGGTAGAAAATGTGTGTTGTGGCGCGCAACCTCACGATTCACTTTTCTTCCTTTTTGTAGCATTTTTCTACCTATATAAACTCGGTGCCTCGTTAATATGTACACCATCTTCAAACAACAGTTTTGAAGTTTCCAACAATGGCCTCTGAATTGTTATAGTTTTCTTAGTTTAATGTATTAGTTTTTTGATTCAATAATAGTATATGCATATCTATTTGGATGTTTTTTTAGATACAAATCAATATTAAAATTCTATACTTTGAAGGATACACTTGAGGTATAAATTTTAAATGTTTTTTTTTTATTTTTAGAATTAAAGTTGAACATTGCTATAGGATATTGGTTATATTGTTATGCATGCAAAATATTAATTTAAGTAAATATTTTTACAAAATAAATTAAGTTTATTTATTTACTCAAGATTTCTACAAAATTTATTACAGAAAAATATATTGATGACATATTTTTCGTAATAGATTTTAAATATGAAAGTTAGATTTATAATCTATTTATTTATATATGATTTATAATCTAGTTATTTATATATGATTTAAAATAATATTATATTTTAAAGATTTTTCACAAAGATTTATTATTGAAAAATATATTGACTACATATTTTTTGTAATAGATTTAAAATCTAAAAGTTGAGTTTTAGATATATCAATCTTAAATCTAACATTGACAACTTGAATAGAAGTTTAAATTGATAACCCTACTATAAGTATTGATTTAAATAGTTTGTTAATTCATTAAAAATACAACATAATTTAAGCATTATCAATTAATCAATCTATGTTAAAGACTTTAATTGATATTGATTAGAAACACAATTGATCCCCCGACAAAATATTTTTTTCATACAAAAAAAGAAAAATCAATAACCTCAATTTATATATTTAATAACGTAATTAATTTTGAGCAAATATGATTAACTAACTAATCTATCCCATAAATTTTCTATTAAGTGTTAAAGTTTTATATGTTGCTATTAGTTAAACCAAATATATCTTTAAATTTATGTTATTAATTTAGACTTTTCAAATCTAAAATTTGTGACAAAGTGTTTTGGGTTTATTTTTTATTTTTAAGGGTTTTGTTGAATTGTTTAAAAACCATGTAGTTTCTCTTTAGTCCAACATTTGAAGTATATTTATCATTTCTTACAAAATGACTCGTGCACTTACAAGCTATTTTAAAATACAAAATTTATGCATTAAGTTTTTGGCGTCATTGTTGGAAAAGAATAGCGTTTTAAAATTTTTATTATCAAAACTTTAAAAAAAATCGATTTCTAAATAATGATGATTTATTTTAATTCAAAAAAATTAATCAAATAAAATAATAATAACTTTTCAATAAAACTTTAAAAAAAATTAAAATAAAAAAAATTAATTTTAATTTAATTTAATTTTGTTATTTAATTATCAAATCAAATCAAATCAATTCATTTTCTTTTATTTTATTATTATTATTATTTTTTGTTAAATATTTTGTTTAGTATATCTATATAAAAATATGTATTTTTTGTTATATACCTCGTTAACTTGATGTAATTATTTATATAATTTGTATTATTATATTATAAATTTCATATATCATAAATTATTTGTATTATAAATCGTTTGTAACATACTTTTATATTTATTTTATTTTTTCTACTTCACAAGTGATTTTAATTTTTGTTTTCATTGTTTATGCGAGGTAGAAGATCTTTAGGGTATCTTCTAATACCTTACATATATAACATTAATAGATTCAAAGAACTGTAAAGAATGTATGACACTGAGATCCAATAACCTTTGATTGAGCAAACTCTAGAACCAAACCTAAACCTTCCTATTTAACCTATAGATATGGGGAAAATTCATAGGAAAACTACCATAAAAGAGTATGCAAGGCCAATCATTGGCACTTCTATTGCTTCCATCTAACTGGGTGAGGCTCCAAGGAACTATGAATTGAGAAACATTCATTTTTTTATGATACCTTCTTTTCATGAACTACTTAATGAAGACTCTCTATCTTTTATTAGGGATTTAACAATCCAAACTTTTTTTCTCAATGTACTCACCAAGGACCAACTAAGATGGTGTTTCCCCAACACCTTCAAGGACAAAGCTAAGGCTTGGCTTATGTCACTCTCTCATAGTTCCCTAATGACATGGGAGGATGTATAAAATAAATTCATGGAAAAAATTTATTCCCATAAGAAAATCAGATATGAGAGTTAAGATGGCTACTTTCTTTTAGATGGAGGGAGAACCTTTCTATGAAGTTTGAGATAGGTTCAAACTGTTCCTTACTCAAAGCCCTCATCAAAGTTACCCTCTACAGTTGCATAATCAATTTTTTCTGGGATGGATTGACACAATGATGTCAATTTATCATTGACAATGTTGTTAGATGAGCTATAGGAGAAATGACTACCATAAAGACTTATAATCTCTTTGAGATGTTGGGTGTTATTCCCAATAGAAAAGGTCCCAAGTGAGAAAGGCTAAAATCCATGAAATAGACTATAGTATAGAAGTACAGATACAACTCACGCAATTGACCAAGTGAGTTGCGCTTCTCACTACACATGTCACTCATAACATAGAATAATGTGGAGTGTGTAGGACATTGGGACATGGTGCTAATAATTGTCCATGCCAAATAGAATCAATTGTTGGACCTGAATATGTTAATGCAATGGAGGGATACCAACCAAGACCTAGGTATGATCTTAATGTAAACGCCTACAATCCTGGGTAAATAAATCATCGTAATTTCTCTTGGAGGTAAAATGACACTCCTTTTTCCTAGAGCTCTAATCAACAGGGCCAATAGTACCACCAACTAATGCCTCAAAATCCTCCTAACAAACTAACTCTTGAGGATAAATTGAATGATTTCATTTAAGTAATTAGGGACAATCAATCCAGAACTAATCAAAGGTTAGGGTTTATAAAATCTTCTATCAAAAAGGTGGAGTTGCAATTAAGCAACTAGTTGGGCACTTACAGAAGTAATGGAAAGAACAATTGCATGGTCAAAGCAAAAATTGAACTCAATAACTTGGAAATATTAAGTATACTAAAAAATGAAGTCGCTTAAGTAACGTCTCGCTAAAGATAATAAATATTCTGGATGAGAGGTAACCCATTATCTTTCTATTTTACTTTAATTTATTTTCATTTGACAATCATAGTTGTTTTTTGTTATTTTGTTTTTATTACTTTTCTTAAAATTTCTATATGTAGTTATAATTATTTTTTAAATATTACTTAGATTTAATTAGTATTAGGTTAATTATAAATATTAAAATTTTAAAATATTTGTGATTTTATTATAATTATTTTAGTTTTTTTATTTAATTTATTAGTTAGTTATAATATTAATAAAAAAAATGGGTTTCAGATTGAAAAATTAACGTGAAGGATATTTACGCGTGTTAGAGCATGCTATTTTCTGTGTCACGATGTTTGTGTTTATGCATAACTTTTCTAGAATCTCAAAATGCTCATGTCGCAGCATGCTTTTTATTGCGCTACAGTTACTTGAAATTTTGCCTAGAAATACTAGCCCTAACGCATCCCAAATAAAATTTCACTTAAATTTTTTTTTCTTCTTCACAAAATACTAATTTTTTTCTCCTCTCAAACACCAAATAACAATCAAAATCACATTTTCTTCCATAATATTTCAAATATTTTTACCAAAAGAAAAAACATTCTTATCTATTTCCTAGTCATTCCATTGAAATTTGTTGGAAAAGCATAAAAAAATCTTTAAAATCTTCATCTTCTTTAAAAGGTTGTTCTTTAAGTTTCATCTTCTTCAAACAATATAAGTAATTAAATATTTTTAGAAATTAAATGTTGAAATAAATTCTCTAAATTTTTGTGGATTATTTTTATAAATTTGTTTATAGTGAAAAGGGGTATGTAATTTAAATTGGGAAAAAATTGTCAATTTGAGGGTATTATTTATATGATAGCAACATTAGGATGGAGAAGGTTTGTTAAGGAACCAGAAGCCGCTATGGAATCAATTTTCCTAAATTTTATGCAAATGTTCTCGACCTTATCAATAATAAGATTAAAGTACGATGTGTACTAGTCAAGTTGGGTTGTCTTATATTAACGCTCATTATGGTTTGAGGGATATAAGTAAGGGTGAGTATGAAACTTATTTAAGTAATGTGGACTATATTGCAGTAATAAAAAGCCTAGTAGTAGAAGGTACTGAGTAAGGTTATGCTAATGAGAAACCAAAGGGATTTGAAGATAAATATTTGGGCAAGGTTGCCTACATATAGAAATATATAATCTGTTTAAGATTTATGCCTACTACTCATTACAACTCTCTAGATAGAGAGCGAACAACATTGTTATACGCTATAACATTCAAAATGACTATGGATGTTAGAATAATAATTCACAATCGAATGAAATTTTTTGCTAACAACCATCAATTGAGTTACTTCTCTTCCCATATCGTCACTACTTTATGTTTTAAAACGGTGGTAATTTATCTAAAAGGAGAAGTTATGCTTCATCTTGATGAGTTGGTAAATCTGACATACTACAATGAACTCACCTTAGGTAATAATATTGTCTAAAGGGAAAGAAGAGTCGCTTCTTCATCAACAATGACAATGAAGGATGAAATTCATCATCTAAATAAAAGAGTAACTTACTTGAAAAATTGTGCGAGTAACTTACTTGAAAAATTGTGCCCAAGCTTATACTGCATAACATTCTACATTTTCAAATCAACAACATCGTGCTCAGGTAAATTATAACCATTTGTTCTATGAAATGCATTTGTTATAGTTTAATCATCTCGAGATGAATTCAAGTCAATTAAGAGAACTCGAGAATCAAGAGTATGATTTCATTTTTACACCCTATGAACCACCACATTATGAAGAACAATGATTGAATGATATGGAGGATTGAGCTCTAAACTTGTTTGAGAGCTTTATAAGTTTTTATTGTATGATGTTTTAGTTTATTTAAATATATATTTTTGGATTTTATTTTATTTTTTTTATATTTTTATCCATCTTTGATAATTTATTTTACTTTAACTTGTTTTATTTCCTGTCATATGAAATTTGTTTATTATAATTGTTAAAATTTATAACTATTTATTAAACTGTACGAAAAGCACACAACGCTCTAGTTGTGTTGCTAAAATGTTTGGAATGATAGATTTATCTAAATTTTCACATCAATACTTGATCACGTACAACAAATGGGTAACTTTTCTCTTCTTTATTTTTTCTCTTTAATTTATATTTTTTTTATTGAAGGCAATGTAAATTCTAGGTTAAGGGTAAAAAAAGTTACATTAAATAAACATAAGAAAATTAATTTTTTTATTAAACATATGTTTAAATTTTAATTATCTTTATTTTCATTTGTTTGCATTTGTTTGTGTTTATATGTTTAGGGATAGTTAGGTTCAAATTTTAAATTTTTTCTTGCAAAATTATCATGCTTTTCATTGATTTTAGGCAAATGATTGAGCATTTACATTGGTAAATTAATTTCTTGAATATATCATGGAGTAATGTAACAATTAGTTTATTTTTGTCATAATTTATATTTCATGATAAAATATTAAAACTATAATAAATTTAAAATTGGTGTTTGGGAATCAAGTAGTGGAGATTACTTTGTGAAAATATTTTAAGCCCATTATCATTCCATTATGAGAGATAATATTGTTTCTACTCTTTTAAAAAAATTTAATTATTCAAATTGTTAGATGATCTCTATAGGTTTTGCATTGAATGCTAGAATTTTTATATCTGATTTTTTATTGCTTAAATTGAATGAATCAAGTAGAAATTGAAAGTGTATGCTTTCTTCATTCATACATGACTTCCAAAAAAGATACATATATATGGAGTTTACTAAAACCATTACAAAAAGAGTCAATTATTCACTCATCAAATCATACAAAATATGTACAAATATGAATCGACTCTCTAAAAAAAGAATATATATATGGCTCAAAAGTACTTTAAAGTTGTGAGAAATGATTATTATAAGAGAAAGATAGGAAATAAATCCCCTTAAAATCATTGCATTTTCATTTATTATCTAAAGGCATATACTTGGTATTTTTATTTCATGATTTAAATTGATGTATAAGGATAATATATGATTTCTTTATAAATCCTATCATTTGTTTATTTTCATGAGATCGATGTTATGCACTATTTTGAACATTTTTTCTTTAAACATATATAAACTCAATACTTTATTTATTTATGTAACTTATATTTACATATATTTTTGATTGAGTGTTTGAACTTATAAGATCAATATAATATTGAGAATAAGACTTATAAGGATTAAAGTCTAAACGAATCCAAATTTCTAATACTAAAATTGGGTAAATCAATATTGATACATTTTTAATATTGAATATCATGAATCTATGATTTTCAACTAATTTTTATAAAAAACTATGATTCGTTCGGATGTTAATTTAACTTATGCTTTAAATTTTAATTATGAACTTAAAAGAGACTAAAGCATGAGAAGTTTTGTATTTTGTTTTACTTTATTAATTTTAGTTCTTATTTTGTTATTTGTTTATTTTTTTTGTTATTTCTTTTAGTTTGATGTTTGTGGGTATCATCTCTAAAAGTTTTCACGAGACTTAAACTCGTCCACTATGGTAACCTATGAGTTTAAAGAATTGTTGCATATGTTAAATGTAACCATATCAATTTACGGAAATGATTTAAGATAGTTTAATTTTATTTTAATTTTTATCATGTTCCTTGCTAGAGACTATAAAAAAGATGTTTAGAAGTTGTGATTAGTGTTTAAAAGCATTAAATATTACTTAATTTATATGAATTTTAATATAAAAATATATTTATATTTGTATAATTTAATCATTATTTTAACAAATCTAAGTGTTCAAAATCACGAATATATTTTATTATTTTTCAAATATCTATAGTTTCAAATTGAAGAATCATACATGTACATATTCAATTACAACTTAGAAGAATTAAAGTATAAGCCTTATATATACACACATTAAGATGTAAAATACAAAGAAAAATTGGAGACAAATCAAATGTCGCAGGCTATGGCGATGAATAATGTCTACTACGATGCGAGTGTTTGGAATCATAATTGAAACGCATATAAAATTGATGCAGGTTGTGGCAATGAAACATATGTGCCACGACTTGTGACCTCACAATCTACTTTTCTTTCTTTTTTTGGAACCTTTTTTTACCTATATATATATCCCTCTATCTCACTAAAGTTTCTAACAATTCCATCTAAATTGTTATAGTTTTTAGGTTTATAGTTTTCAAAGTTTAATATAGTATTTTTTTTATTCAATAAACATATATGTTTGGAGATTTTTAAGATACAGATCAATATTGAAATTTTATATTTTGAAGGATAATCTTAAGGTATACATTTTAAATTTCTTCTTTTATTTCCAGAATTAATTTTATGGACTTTTCCAAAAGACTTTAGTTGATATTGATTAGCAACGAAATTATACCCCATTAAGAGAATTTTTCATAAAAAAAAGAAAAAGCAATAACTTTAATTTATATATTTAATAATCTAATTAATTTTGAAAAACATGATTAACTAACTAATATATCTCATAAATATTTCATTAAGTATTAAATATTTATATGCTTGTTATTTATTAAATCAAATATATCTTTAAATTTATATTATTAGTTTAAACTTTTCAAATCCAAACAATTGTGATAGAATATTTATATTTATTTTTTCTTTTTAAGAGTTTTATTGAATTATTTAAAAACAATATAATTTTGATTTAGATCGACCTTGGAAGTATACTCATCATTTCTTACGAAACGATTTATGCATTTACAAACCATTTTAAAATACAACATTTGATTATGAAAAGAATACATGTTTTCATACTCCATGTCAACTACTGAACTACATCTTTACCTAGTAACGTAACATGCTTTGCATCATCTCTACCAAATCATTCTACTGTGATTCACCTAATTGTCCGGTAGTCTCACCCCTCTCCATTTCAATTCAAAGGTTTAAATTACTTCAACCATTCAATCTGGTAAGTAATCTAAAGTATCATAAATAAGAAATCAAGTTCGTCAATTAGTCACCCATTAGCTTGTATTAACAATTGCCTAGCGACGACAAGGTAAGTCGTTCATCCGAAGCATGTCATAAGAGCGATTTTATACTTCAATATGCAATACTAAGTTACATCACCATGGATATTATTTGAGAGAACATAACAATGTCCAAAGTAATGAATGTTGAAGAAAACAATAATAAGTTACACTAATATGTTTTTTTCTTTCTATTTAATGAAGGGAAATCAGAATGCTCTAAAATTACATTACCTAAGTACCCTTCTAGAAAACAAAAAGCTTTTGATTTTCCGCCAAAATCTGACAACACCAGCAAACATTGTGTTAGGAGAATTTCTGTATAGAAGCTGAAATTAGCAAAATAAAGGATAGAAGAAAGAAGAAATCTAGGATAAGAGGGATAAAGAAAGAGAGAGAAAAGTTACCGAATATCTTTTGATTTCCTTTGTCAATAGGTACACTTATAGACTATTAACCCTTGATTATTTCCTAAATAAAAGTACTAATTAAATATAAATCAAATCTCCTTAAATCCCTCCTTGAAACCTGCTTAAAGATAAGCAACTGTCCTTTTAAAGTACTAATTAAATAATATCACATTAAATCCCTCCCTAATCCTGCCTAAAGCTTAACTTTTCAACTGTCCTCTTAGTGGTTGATTTCTAATCAAGTTTTAATTGCAATTTTCAAATCAGTTAATGATTAAATGCATTATCTTTGTTGTGTCTTGTGTAAACCTTTAGGGGAAGGTTCAATTGTGTAACATTCCCACCTCCATGGGAAGACGACTTGTCCTCAAGTCAAAGCTCATCCAAATTAACAAGGTCCTCCCAACTTGAATCTTCTAGCAGTAGGCCTGACCATTGGACAAGAGCTTGAGGAACAGTTTCCCTATTGCAAAGTATGGTACGCCTAGCTAGGATGGCAATCATTTGGTGGACTAGATGATGATCGTCAGTTAGAGTAGGTAGATCATGAACAGACGGTGTTGATTGGCTATGGTATGGCTTTAAGAGAGAACAATGAAACACTAGATGAATACGAGTAGTTGGTGGTAATGCCAGGTGATATGCAACTGTTTCAATGCGTTTCTCAACTTTGTTAGCGTGCTGTTAATTGGCGATAGGGCTGAAGCTTTAACAACACCAATTGGTCTGGTTCGAAACATACTGTAGTGCGGTTCTTATCGGTGTAGAATTTCATAGTTGTTTGTGACTTTAGTAAGTTTTCTTTTAGTTGGGATAATATAATGTCACGGGAACAGAGGTCTGTATCGACTGCTTCGAAGGCAGAGGTGCCAGTGCAATAATTGAGCATTGATGGAGGTTTATGGCCAAATGTAACTTCAAATGGAGTCATTCCTGCCGAAGCTTGAAAGGTCGTGTTGTGGCGGTACTCTGCCCAACTTAGTAAGTTGGACCATTTATTTGGTTGGTCGTGAACAAATGCTTGCAAGTATTGCTCGATGCACCGATTGACACGCTCAGTTTGTCCGTCTGATTCTGGGTGATATGCAGATGAGAAGTTGAGCTTTGTTCCTTGGAGCTTGAAAATTTCTCACCAAAAGTGGCTTTGGAAGATTGGGTCACGATCGAAAATAATAGATTTAGGCATGCCATGGATCTTGCCCATTGACCCCAAAAAATGTATGCAACTCGGGGAGAGGGGGCATTGTATCATCGTGGTAAAGAAGCTAGATGCACTCCTTTAGAGAAGCGATCAACCACTACTAGTATAGCGGTATGGCCTCCGAATGGGGGTAAATGAGTGATAAAGTCCATCGATAGGTCAACCCACAAGGAAGTTGGAGGAACAATTGGTTGCAGCAATCCATAAGGGTGTTGATTTGTGGGTTTTCACTTTTGAGATGCGTCACAAGAGCTCACATAATCGTTAATCTGTTGTCGCATTTTCTTCCAATAAAAATGTAGTGCTAACCATTGGAGAGTGTGTTGCACACCAGAGTGACCCCCAAGAAGAGATGCATGATACTAAGCCAAAAGGAGAGGAATCAAGGTTGAGTTTTTTTGGCAAGTATAGGCGACCTCTGTAGCGTAGTAACCCATGTGAGAAGGACCAACCTGCTGTTTTAGATTTGTTGACTAATAATTCTTTTATAAATTGCTAACAAAATGAATCATTAGCCACTTCTTACACCAAGATTGTTAAGTCAAAGCTAAAAGGTCTGGAAATGGCTAGGAGGACTAGGAGGACTTGGTCAGTTGTGTTGCTTATGTTGCCAAGTTTCGAAATAGATATGGTGTCGTCTGTTTCGTGAGCAGCGATGGTGGAAGGGATATTTTCAGTGAACTCAAGCACAAGAGAGAGAACATTTGCAGCTGCATTCGAAGATCCTGACTTGTACTTGATGAAGTAGCTATAACCCACTAGTTTGGATAGGAATTGTTGTTGTTCTGGGGTTTGAATAACCTATTTTAGCATATGTTTCAAACTACGGTGGTCAGTTCTAATAATAAAGTGATTTCCCAGTAAATATTGGTGCCACTTCGCCACTGCTGATTGAACCGCAAATAGCTCTATAACATATGTGGACTTGCCTTGCATTGTTTTGGAGAGTTTTCGACTATAAAAGGCGATTGGGTGTGATTACTGCATGAGGATTGCACCTAAGCCTATACTAGAAGCATTTGTCTCCAATACAAACTGTAAGGAAAAATCTGGTAATGCAAGCACTGGTGCTGATGTCATGGATGACTTGAGTGCGGTGAAAGCTTGGTGTGCCCAATTTGACCAATTGAAACCATCTTTTGTGAAGAGATCCGTGAAGGGGGCTGCTATGGATGGATAATGGTGGATGAAACAACAATAATAGCCCGTGAGACCAAGGAAACCACGAACTTGATGTTGATTGGTAGGCATTGTCCAAGCAGTGATGACCTTGATTTTTGAGGGATCGGCTGCCACCCCTTGTGTGGAGACGATATGGCCCAAAAATTCAATGGAAGGGCTTCCAAATGTGCATTTGGATCTTTTCACTGCCAAGTTGTGATCTTGTAGTGTTGAAAATATTTGGCGAAGGTGGCCAATGTGTTCCTCATGGTTGCTGCTGTAAACCAAGATGTCATAAAAAATATGACCACAAATTTTCTTAGGTATGGTTGGAATACCTCATTCATTAGAGTTTGGAAGGTCGATAATGCGTTTGTAAGTCCGAATGGCATGACTAAAAATGCAAAGTGGCCATGATGTGTACGAAATGTTGCCTTGTGCACATCTTTGTCAAACATTCACACTTGATGGTATCCCGAATGAAGGTCAAGCTTGGAGAAAATTATTGCACCAGGGAGCTCGTCAATTAGTTCATCGACCGTAGGAATGGGAAATTTGTCTTTAATGGTGGCTGCATTCAAGGCACGATAATCTATGCAAAAATTCCGTGTACCATCCTTTTTTTACCAATAGTATCGGTGAACTAAAAGCTGAGCGACTTGGACGAATGACACCTGTTTGGAGTAGCTCACTGACCTGCCTTTCTATTTCATTTTTCTGAAAGTGAGGATAACGATATGAGCGAACATTCATTGCTTCGGTGCCTGGATATAAGGGAATGTAGTGGTCAATAGAGCGGGCTAGAGGTAGCCCGATTAGTTCAGCAAATACGTCTTGAAATTCATCCATAAGTGTTGCTAGAAATGGTGGATGTTTCTCAATGCTCTTGGCTAAGGATAATGTGTCCTCACTAGTCAATGTGGCCTATAGACACATGAAACATGAGCTTACACTCCCCGATGTGGTCATTTTGTTAAAGCCTGCTGGAGAAAGTGGACTAGCTGAGGGAGAGTCATTGCCATGTAGTTGGATATGTCGTCCTTATAGGCTGAATTCCATTGTTAGGGTTGCATAGTTTGTCAAGATGGGACCCAATGTAGCCAACCATTGAACGCCTAAAACAACATTTGTGCCTTCAATGCCGAGTACGAATAAGTCCAAATGGAAGGTGTGAGATTGTAGAAACAAAGACACCTCATTGCAGATTTGATGATAGTGTAGGTAAGCACCGCTGCCGACACGTACCTTTAATGGTTGGGTGGGTGCTATGGGTAATGCCAAAAAAGATGACATACAGTTAGAAATGAAATTGTTTGTACTACCACTGTCGATAAGCACCTGAATCTTATGGCTATGTATGCTTCCTTACATACTCATTGATTTGGCCGAGCGTTGCCCCAAAAAGGCATTAAGGCTAATTTCTGGACTGGGTTCTTCCTCTGATTGTGGCGGTGAATCGACGGTTGGCGTCGCCAAGTTTTCTATTGAATTGTCTTCCATTCCTTCTAAGTAAAGGAGGGAAGCACATCCTTTGCAACAATGGCCTGGAGTGAAACGACCGTCACAGTTAAAACATAACCCTTTTACTCTTCGATCTTATTGCTCTACCGTTGTTAATCGACGGACAAAGAATTTAGTTGCTGGGTTAGGAATGGCTGGACCTATAGGTTATGGGGTTGGCCAAGCAACCCAAGGTCTTAGTGTTGATCGGGTATCAACGAATTGATCTTCAAAAACCCGAGCTAAAGCAAATGCATCATCAAGGTCATAAGGTCGTTGTGTTGTTACTACGCGTTGAATTCTCGGCTAAAGTCCTGAAATGAATGAACTTTTTAAGAGATCAGGTGTAAGGCCAGTTACTTTACTAGCCAACGCCTCGAACTTGTTTTGATATTCTACCACTGAAGCCGATTGTGAAAGCTTCATTAGTTGGCCAGTTGGGTCGGTGTATTCTGATGGACCAAATCGCTTATGTAGACCGGAAAAAAAAAGTGTTCCAATCTGTAAGACGACCTGCTTGAGCCATGCTTTGGAACCAACAAGACGCCGATGTATCGAGGTGCATAGAGGCTAGGAGTAACCTATCTTCCAAGGGAGTTGCGTAGTACATGAAGTATTGTTGAATTCTAAAAATCCAATCAACAGGGTCACCAAATGAAAACCGAGGAAATGTTAAACGAAGGTTGCGATTCACATGTGTCTCTAGTTGAGCTTCTGTTGTGCGTAGTGGTCGTTGTGGACCCAGGCCAAGAACACTCAATGAAGGTTGATGCACTGGAGTGGAGGAATTAGCTCGTATTTGCTCGATCATTGTAGCCAAGAAGTGTTGTTCCCGTTCTTGCTCACGCTGCTGGGATAACTAGTCACAATTTTCCATGGCCATGTTAAGTTGTACTAATAATCTCTCAAAAATCTCATCCTCGGTGTTTTGTGAAAGAGTTTGTGGTGCCATGGTAGAGGTCAAGGAAGCGACAAGAGCACCAAATTGTTAGGAGAATTTTCGTGTAAAAACTAAAATTAGCAAAATAGAGGGTAGAAAAAAGAAGAAATCTAAGATAAAAGGGATAAAGAAAAAGAGAGAGAAAAGTTATCGAATATCTTCTGATTTTCTTTGTCAATAGGTACACTTATAGGCTATTAACCCTTGATTATTGACTAAACAAAAATACTAATTAAATATAAATCAGATCTCTTTAAATCCTTCCCAACTGTTCTCTTTAAGTACTAATTAAATAATATCACATTTCCTTAAATCTCTCCTAAAACTTAACTTTTTAGTTGTACTCTTAGTGGCTGATATCTAATCAAGCTTTAATTGCAATTTTCAAATTAGTTAACGATTGAATGCATTATCTTTGTTGCGTCTTGTGTAAACCTTTAGGGGAAGGTTCAATTGTGTAACACATTGACTGACCTGAATTGTAAAGTTGATCTCGACCATTTGCGCAACTAAATAAAGTACAGATGTAGAACACTGTTTTTAAGAAATATAAGATACATCATACATCAGACGTGCATTGAATAAGATGAGCAGGAAATGGTAGGACTCGCTAAGCAAGTACCTATGCCAAATATCATAGCCTCTTTGCAACTTCCCAAGAATAAAAGGAGAGAAATAATGCCTAATATGAAGTAAAATAAATTCAACTAGAGATTAGCAAATAAAGAAAGATGCATAATTAACAACAACAACAACAACAACAACAACAAAAAGGAAAGAAAGCAAGAAACATGACACGTCCTCGTACGGCACATTAACTCAAAACATTTTGATGGATTTTTCATAAATCGAGTATGACTTCAACATGACAGATGGAGGGAGAAGGAAAAGAAAGGATAACCCCAACTACCAAAAGCATGAACAGAAAAGCCAGAAGAAAGAGTATTATGTAACACAATCAATGATCATCAAGAATGAAGGCTACATTACTAGTGGCAAAATGTATGTTTTCAAGACTGTTCGGTCACAGATCAGAAACAGATTTTATAGTAACAAGAGAAGGCTATTCGAGTGGTTACAACATGAGACAGGGAAGGGAGTATTTAAGCATTTCAAGAAAATTGTACATTAGAAAAGACATGTCCAATAGCCAAAAAATAAAACCAGCTGAATGATTCCAAATTTCACAATTGAGATTTAAAAGGAATTAATAGTACCAAATTGCCAAAAAAAAATAGCACTAACAATAAACCAGAAAAACAAAAAAGTTGGAAACTAGTGATTTACTTGGCCTCACTTCAAATAGCAATGCCTACCACTGCAAAAAGCAACCATAACCTCCCTTGCACTCAACACCCACTTCGGCAGCTCGATGGGGCTTGGTTTTCCGCCTACTTCCATAATGACGGAATCCATTAGACTTAGTTGAGTCATCGGTGCCTGATCGTGTTCCAATACCATTTTCATCCTTTATTGAATCTGACTTCTCTTTTACCTGTGTATAGTGCTTCCTCTTCTTTCCATTCTCCACTGCAGAAAGAGTTTTCATCTCCTTGATTGAAATACCATTTTTAGTGTTTTCACTATCCTCTTCTAGTTTTTCTACTTCTTCGTCAGTCTCATCCTTCAATGGTTTTTGAGGTCTTCCCCTTCTCTTTTGCGTGGATATTTTTTCATCCTCAACACTTCCAGGAACATCAAGATTGGTCACAGTTAACCTCTTTTCCTTACCTCTACCTCTACCCATAATCTTAAAACTCTGATAAAGAAATGTTGCACAAATTATAATATCTGTCCACAAAAATACAAAGAAAGTTGCAATTAGAAGAATAAGAAAAAGGAACTCAGTGTACCTTTTGTTTGATAATATGGGTCCAACTGTGTACCTTTTATTTAATAAAAATACCACTAAAGTACGAACCCAATAGTCAAATACAAGGAACACAATGCACAATCAGAAAGTCTTTTTGCTATTCAAAGAAAAACATGAGTTCATCATGTTTACATGATCGACCAACCAAAAAAATTACGCTACAATGAGCTATGGAATTGTAGATCATGAAAAATTCAATTACATAAAAAGAACAAAGGTGTATATAAAGATTTGGTAGTTTGGAAATCATAAACTGATTCAAGTTATGTTAAATAGGTGATGGCCTAACTTAATATTCACATGAGGGAGAAAAAATAACCCTTCGAAGTTCCAATTTTTCTTTAATATAACATAAGGTATTTAACTTCAGTAGCTTGATAAAGTTTCTCTAGCAGTGTAAATCCATTTTAACAAGACATTAATAGCTTAAGAAACTGATAAAAAAGCATTTGCTGTTGGACGCTGCTTCATTTTTAGTCCTAACTGTAAAACTTGAAAAAAATGACGTTTCAAAATCACACTATTTCACAGTTATTGCTTCCACAAGGTGATGTTGAGAACTAGATAGTTTCCTTCGTCTTTTTTTTTTTTTTTTGGAGAAATTCCCTCCTTCTTTTGGCCCCCTAAAACCCTCTATATTTGCACCCAAAAAAATAAAATAAATAAATAATAGAAAGAAATACATTAACTTCCTTCCTACCTTTCAAAATTTATATAACAAGCAAATTAAGAACCAAAATAAATCCAAACAAAAATGTGCAGAAGATAGATGAAACTCAGATTCTTCAGTAAAAAGTAAGGGAATTATTACGAGTTAACCTGAATAAGTGAAAACAAACCAAGAGTTTATTGAAGAATCGAAAAGGGAAACAAAGACTGGAATCAAGAGATGAGGAAATATGATGATAAGAAATGTCACATCTCCAAAACCAATAAATCAAAACAACTAAAAATATAAACTTTCAAATAATAAAATAAAAACACAATATTTTCCAGAACCAGTGTAAATAAGATCAATTACAATTTCACAAAGCATTGGAGTAAGAGAGATATGCATGAACATGGTAGAACTGAACTGACCAGAAAATCATCACAATTAACTTAAAATATCAAAACCCAAAATACTAGAATCGGGAAGCTTCCCATGGGACACTAAAGCAAGTTCTAATCACAAAAAATACAATAAAAGCAAGAGAACTGATACTGACCTGGTACGATATAAACCTCAAATGCATCTTCGCCATAAAACCCAATACTTTGATTCTATTAAGTAATTCATGCAAAACTCAGTGAAGAAAATACCAATACGGGATTTAAACAGTCAGTGGGTTTTGTACTGTGAAAGGTAAGAAAATGAAGATTTGAATACCAAAATCTTTGATCTAAACAAGAAACACTAGATACCCAGACAAAGAAACTTAGAGATTCGAAGAGATTAAGAGAGACACAGGAAGTGTGGCACCACCAGAGGCAAAACGAAACAGAGAACTTAAGAGAGGAAAAAAGAAAGAGATTTGAAGCGGCGTGAAGAAAAATTCGTTGATTGTTTCTATTCTGTAGTCTGCGACTTTCTGTAAGCTGCGACTGTCTCTGAGAGTGAATCTTGCGTAAGAAGCTTAAGATAAATAAGGTCATTTCGGTAAAGTCATAGAAGTTCAACGGATTTATTGTTTTTATAGGGGTGGGATTTTCCTTTATCCAGTTTCACATGTTCGAGTCGGAGGAGCACTACTTGTAATAAGTAGTTGTATAATAAATATGATAGTTAATAATTTCTTATTTTTTTTTAACTTATCATGTACTGTATAATTTATTAACATATAATAAATTGTTATTAATAGAATTTATTTTCATAATTCAATCGATCTAAAATATTCTATCCAATTAACAATCCAAATTATTAGATAGGTAAATCTAAGAAGATCAATTTGTACTCGTGTCCACAACGATACTCGTAGGGTGAGCCTCCTTATGCATAATAGCATTGGGTATTGAAAGGCCGACTACTAGCTCATACTATTTAGTAGTCAACTTTAAGCTTAAAATACGTTTTCTTTTATTATTATACAATTCTTACACGTTATGATGTGTACATCTTATGTAATCGATACATATACGTGTAATGTCTTTTATATATATAGACCTCATAGGAGATCCATACATTTTGTAAAAATTATCTGACTTCTCTCTAGGAGACCAGGCAAGAAAACAAACCACTACACTCGTAGTCAGGCATGTGTGTCCTTGAGGATCGAGCCACTAATCTGGTTGGTAAGCTTAGGCCAACTCTTGTAATACATAAGCCTATCCAAGGCAAGAACGTAGTAAAGGGTGACCCTTCCCCCCAATGTGATGAGGCTCAACAATAAGTCATTCCTATAAGAGAGAAAGAGCTAAAAGACACGATTCCAAGCATTAGAGGAAGCAAATAGAAAACAAGACCAGACCTTCAAAAGGATCGATGAAAGGCAGGATAAAGGTAAGGCACACTACGATATGGATAGGGATTGTGAGCAATTGTGTCTCTCTCACTTCACTAATTAAATAGAGCAGTGCTCCTAAATATCTAGACTATAAAAGGATGAAGGATCCAGTAACTCACGTTCAACATTTCAAGACGACTATGATCTCTGTGAGCCTCACTCGAGGTAAGAGAGATGCCATGATGTGCAAACTATTTGTTGCCACTTTATGCGATATCGTATAACAGTGGTTTAATAACTTGGCACCTCATACTATAACCTCTTTCTCCCAGTTTTTTTCAAATTGTTCATCACTATTTATGCCTGCAACAAGCCTATGAGGAAAGAATCTTACCACCTCTTATCGATCATCCAAGGAAGTAGGTAAGCTATTGAAGAGTACATGAGAAGGTTTAGGGAGGAAAAACCAAAAATAATAGACTGCCCAAACTCTATTGTGATAGAAGCTTTCAGGCGAGGTTTACTAAGGAATTTTGATTTTTTCACATAGTTGACCAAAATAGTCCCCCTAATAATGGAGGAAGCTTACAGAGAGGCGAGAAATTTTGTCAATCTAAAAAGAGAGTTAGGATCGGATAAGAACAGTTAGGTCGTTGTATAAAAAGGAGAATAATTCTAAACAAGTCAAATCAAGACAAAATGATTAACAAAAACAAATACTTCAAGCCAAATAATAGGGTGAATGACCAATGGTCTGAGAATAAGGGGCCTTGGGAGAGGTCACTATCTCTATTTAATGATTCTATGAAAAAAGAGTCATTAGAGTACTTTTTTACTTAATATTTGTTTTTTTTCTTTAATAAATAGCATTTTTGAAGCTAAAATATTAAAATATAAACTTTTTAGTAATAAGAGGTGAAGATATAATTTTTGAAATGTTTTTGGAATTTTTATTTTTATTTTATGAATTTTAATGTAGGACCACTCAAGAGCTGCAACGTGGCGACACGTAAGTAAGGGAGCTAAATAGGTAAGCTACGAGGATGCCACACGAGCAAATATGATGAATCGTAGATCACCGCATGTGGGGAGTGACATAGCACCTTGACACATGTCAACATAGTGTTCATCTTGATTTCATTTTTGTTGGTCAATGTGCTCGCCACGAGTCTTGATTTGATTCATCCAGCCATTCCACCTGTGCACCACACAAGCTATTTTAGTGAATCAAGTTGTGCCAACTGGCACTGACTCGGCAACCATTGACCCTGATCGGTTTCCCTTGCCACACGTCGTTCTTTGATTTGCCCACTAAATCCCGTGTGCCACGTGTTTGACTATGATTCCTTGGCATTGTTAATTTTGCTTGTTTTGATCTCAACCCTTGATTTGAAGCTGATTTGGCGGTCCAGATTCAATCTGAGTTATATTTAACTCCTTAATCTCCCCATAAACCCTAACGAACCGTCATTAACATAATTTTGATCAGTTTTTAGAGCTAAGAAGAGAGAAAAACACAGAAAAATTAAAAAAGAGATACAATTTTAATGGAGATTCAAGAGATGATTAGCACTACAGTTCAAGAGATTTATTATATTTCTTCTTATACTCTTTTAATTTTTCTTCCTTAAAGTATAAAAATATAAAAAAAATGATTTTTATTTTTTTTGTTTTAAAAAATAGTTTCTAATAACATAATCTTCATAAAAACGATATTTTCTTATCATTATATTACTTATTGCGATACATATTCTTGTGTATTCATTGTACATACTTTATATGATGATCACCCTTAAAGATTCCACCCTTGAGAGTAAGCCGAACTTAAGTGATGTTGAGGATGGAGGATAGGTAAAATGTGAGATGACTACCAAAAATGAGGACCCCTTTTAGGGGCATATCTAAATGATATGTTTTTTCATAAAGATATAAACCACGAGACAAGAGATTGCAAACATATGTAGAAAGAAATAGAAGATTTATTATCCAAAGGGTATTTAAGGGACCTTGTAAGGAATAATAACAGAGGAACTAATCGACAACCCGAATGCGAAACGAGATAGGCTATCTACTTTACCTCGAAATAAGATAGACCTACACAATGGGGCTAATGTGAGGACCATCCATACTATATATGGAGGGCTTGGGCTCAATGGAACCTCTAATAACATGTACAAAAGATATTCTAAAAACTTACGTAGCTTACTGCATGTATATAATTTGGATGAAGAAATGTCCTCTATTGAAATCATCTTCTCTGGGAAGGACGAGGCCTCTTCTCCCTATGAAGACCCGTTGATAATCACCTTATGAATACAATCTTATGATGTTTGCGAATCATGATTGATATTAGAGTTGAGCTAAATATCTGATCAATCCAAAAAGGTAGATTGGTTTATATTTGAAGTTGGATTGGATTTGGATTGAATTTTGACAATCCGATTGGATTCGGATTCATATTCATATTTAGATTTGGATTAAAAGTATTCAAATCTGTATAATCCAATCATAATGTGATATATTTAGTATATTATTTAAAATATGTATATAATAATATAATTAAGCATATATATATACACACACACAAATATCTTGATATTATTTGTCAAATTTATATATTATGGTGTACCATTTCATACTAGATTATATCATTTTAAAAATTTATACACAAAAAAAAATCATTTTTATGAAACCCTAATATGAAGGTATGTAAGGAACATTATATTTCATACTAGATTTCCTAATCTAAAAAATTATACAAGATTTCATACCTTGAATTTCAAGATTCCTTAATCTAAAAAGAGAAGATTAGCCCAGCTCCCCAACCTTAATCGCACATTCACATTTCTCTTTTCTCACTATTATTGTCAACTATTGCACCTCTCGGCTCTCCCCAGTACAACGATTTATTGTAGTGTTCATCACCTTCTCTGTTCGCTAAATGCTAGTCCAACTGTTACTCTAATCATCATCCTTGTTGCATCCTATGTTTGCTAGACACAAGTCTAGTCGTTGGTCTGTTCATCATCCCTATTGCATCCTCTATTTTCCAAATGCTAGATCAGTCGTTGCTCTGTTTATCATCCCTATAGTGTCCTCTATTTTCCAAATGCTAGATCAGCCGTTGCTCTGTTTATCATCCCTATAGTGTCCTCTATTTTCCAAATTCCAATCTAGTTGTTGTTATGTTCATTGTCCCTGTAGGGTCCTATATTTTCCAAATTCTAGTCCAGTCATTGTTCTGTTCATTGTCCCTATTGCATCTTTTGTTCATCGTCCCCGTCGTGTGATATCTTCATCGGTTTGGTTCATCCTCTTCCCATTCCAACTGCTATTCTTGACACTAGCCAATCTTATCAATCCGATTGTATTCAAATTAAAATTTATTTAGATTGAAATTTACAGTAGATCGAATTTATTGAATAATTTATAATTTTCTTTGGATATCAGATTCAAATTGCCTTAAAAATGAAAATTTTGAAATGACGCTCAACCCTAATTGATACTGGGCGTTCCATCAACCTTATTTTTCTATCTACAATGAGGGCTTTAGGTATGAATGAATGCTACATTCTGAGGAAAGAGCTACTGATGTATACCCTCTAGGCAAACAACCCTAGAAACCCACAAACTTAAAGGAATAGGAACAATTGATTTGCTAGGAACGTGTTGAAGATGATTGGATTAGAATCCTAAGGAAATAA
This sequence comes from Hippophae tibetana, assembly GCA_037013495.1. Taxonomy (NCBI): domain Eukaryota; kingdom Viridiplantae; phylum Streptophyta; class Magnoliopsida; order Rosales; family Elaeagnaceae; genus Hippophae; species Hippophae tibetana. The sequence continues at coordinate 19,846,206 of CM072807.1, read as the reverse complement.
AGTCCTTAAAACCCTAACCTTTGGTATAATCAGATTAGAACCCTAAGAAAATAAAGTTCTTAAAATTTGATAAGTTGAATTCAAGCATTCAATCGAGAACATAAGAAGGCAAAGCATGAAGTTGTTTGAAATAGTTTTCTATTAATGATATTTGGTCTAATAATGGTGATTTCCATCTCCTTATAATAATATTTTATACTCATGGAACCTTGAATCAACCCTTGCAACTTTCTATATAAATCCTTATAGTAATGGCTAGGTATAAATCTCTTACGCATCATCAACTTCATCTTTTCCTATGATCGAATAGGCCTCTCACCATTCCTTCGTTTATTAACATCCACTTGATCCTACCATATGCCTACATAATCTATAAATTCTACAGCTACTAGCTTTACTTTCTTCTCCTCGTAGTAATTATGACAATTAAATACATGCTTAACCTTTCTTTCCCACTCGAAGTATAATAATCAATTTAGGAAAGTTAAAATAGGAAAGAAATATTCTTGTGTTGGAAATCTTTTCAAGATCTTTTTTTCTTATCTTTCTTAACTCAAATAATAGAAAACTAGAACAAAATGAAGGAAAACTAATTTCAACAAGAACAAAAAATTGAAGCAAGAAAACAAGAATTGGAGTCTTGAACAATCTGGTACCATGTTCTCCTTTTTTCATTTTTTTTCTTTTTTTCTTTTTGACTGTTGTTGCTATTGTGAATAGAAAATTCACAAAAAAATAAATTTGCAACCGCAATGAACAAAAACCGAAAATAATGCAAAAGATGCGACAACTTTAACCCTTTGGTAAGTGGTGTAAACAATGGAATTTGAGGTAAAACAAATATGGGTACAGAGGGTAAACCTTTTTGTTACTTATAGGAATTGAACCAAAATTCAATTTTATATATTATAATAGTCACTTCGTTACCCGAGTCAAAAGTTATGGTTGTCTAAACTTAAAAACAACTACAATGAAATTGAAAGAAAATAACCATAGTTGGATAATTTGGAATAACAAGAATATGAAAAATAAAAATACCAAAAAAAGAATATTTTCATTTCACAAAGATAAGGAAAGAAAAAAAATCAAATTTGGAATCAAGACAGATTTTTTTAATCAAGAACTCAAACAAAGATAGATAACCTAATTCTAACAACCAAAGCTCTAATGCAAAATGACGCAGACCCTACAGGAAGTTTTTAATTTATTATTCAAACTTTTAAAAAAATAAATTAAATCATAAACATCATGTCACGATATTTTGGTTTTGTGTGTTTCTTAATCTAAAAACATAAAAAAATAAACATAGATATTGATTCAATAAACAATAACACAAATTTTATCGTTCATAACAATAGAGTATTTAATAATATAATAATTAAGTTAATTATATTTGCTCATATTATTTAGGTTATTAAAGATATAAATTGATATTTATTGATTTTCTCTTTTTTATATGAATATCACATTTGGTAGGGTTAGATATTCTTTGTTAATTAAACAAATCAATTAACACCTATGGGTAAGGTCGACAACTAATTTGGTTAATTAAATTAATTCATTTTTTTTCTAAGAAATTGAAAATGAAAAATTTAAATGTTACCTTTGTTGGGGTTAGACATTTTAAACTTTATTAAAAGTATCTAAATTAAACCTAAGAATTTAATTATACAAGTACTAACTTTCAAGTTTTAAAATCATTACTGAAAATATGTCGTCAATATATTTTCGAATAATAATTCTCATAAAAAACTTTTGAAACAGAGTTTCACTTTAACTATCAAGTGATTGTACCAACAAATAAAAGAGCAATACTCTAAATCGGACTGGATAATTAAACCTTAAAATCTAATTTTTAGATTTAAGTTTTTAATGAAAAATAATATATTTCTCTCTAACATCCTTAATATAAAATTTTGAATAAAAACAAAATTAATTTATTTTATAGATATGTTTTACCTATTTAATATTTCGCAAGCATATCAACGTTATTATTTTTTCATATTTACAAATAACTCGTCATACTAAATTTAATTACAGACAAATTAAATATAGCATATAAAACATAAAACATAAAAACATAACTGTAAAGAATTTATTAAAATAATATCTTAAAAGAATCCTTACAACAATTTAATGTTAATTATATTGCTGGAAAACCTCCAAACTAATTTGCATATCTGTTTATTGAATTAAAAATTAAAAATCTATAAAAACATAACTAGTTGGAATATACTTTTGTAAAGAAATTTTTGATACAAAATTATATATCTAAAACCACCACATAGACCGCCTTCAAATCGACATTGTAAGTCAGCTTGAAAATCGGTTTTTTAGATGCTATAAATCTATTAAGATTTTAATTTTTTTTAATTCGTTAAGATAATATCAACTTATAAAATATACCTTTAACGAACATAACCAACTATACACACTTCTACTTACAACCCAATTTCCTACGACAGAAATCCACGGTTTTAGTATTTCCAATCAACAACCAAAGTTATTTGGTTATTATTTATATAAGTTGTATAATTTTTTTTTATAGTAAAAAAAATTATAAAAGGAAATCATTTCTATTATAAATCAAAAGTGGTATATTAGAATATAGCATCTAAATATTAGAGAGTAAACAAGTTTATATGTGAATTTTAGTCAAATCACTAGGCTAATATGATAGATTTACATATTTTTTAAATTGATTAATAACTACTAACAATATTCAGTCAATACCAAAAATCTCGTCTGGGGCAGAAGCTATTTATGAGAAAAGTTCACTGCCAAACCAATTGAATGTGTACCCATTGAATGCCACGCAATTTCACCATTGGAATATCATATAGTACCGCAATGCCTATCTTATACAAGCCCCACAAACTTCTATGCATATCAACCTACCAATAACAGCACAACACTCCATCAACAAATTAAATCCCATTTATATTTGAAAAGCATGGTGATTTCTATTCATTATCGGCATATAAGCAACAATTGCCCACATTTGGACAGTTTTTCTAGCCCTAAACTAGACAAACTTTTATTTGTGGCAATTGAGACCTAATATAATGTTCAATTGATTAGAAAATGAAGAGAAGTCTCTCTCATTTATCTTCTTTAATATATATGATAGTTTTTCTCTCCCTCATTTTCTTCTCCTTTAAATTTGAATTGTAAAATTGTTACTGTAATGGCATAATTTTTGTTAGTGTGAGAAAGAGAAGAGAGATCGAAAATAAAAGAGAAAAAATTGATTGTATAGTGTTTGTTTTATACGAACAGTGGTATACTTAAACCAAACATACCATATCAAAATCAGTTTTATATACAATCGAATGAAATTGTTTCTTACAAACTATTAAAGTTTTAAAACAATTTATGTATATCTGAGTTCAAAGTTAGACCATATTGTATAGAATAAAAAATGTATAATTATATAAAAATTTAACGTTACTAGACTAAACTCTATTGGATATTTAACTTAATTTGTATAAGTTTTAAATTCTAAAATTATGTTTAATGAATTTTTCTTTCATTTCAAGTTAATTTTTTATTATTTTAAAATGTTAAAAAAAATTAAAAAAATAATAATTTTTATAATGAAATTATTTTGATACGTAACAAAATTACATAAAACAAATCACATATTATTTTAAGGTAAATGATATTTTTATAACTACTTTTGTTATTGTCACAATACAAATATTTTAATATCTATTTTACTCTAATTATTAGTTATATTTTAGTGTCATTATTATTGTTATGAAAATAATAATTTAAATTATAATAATATCTTTATCTTATTTTAATTATAAATTATTTTATTAAATTATTTAACATCAATTTTATATTGATGGATTGTATTTTAATACAATTTAATATATCATACACCACACATTACTTTTTCACAAACATGGAGTTAATACACTTCAATTTCACCAATTTCTTAACCCACCATGCTTTTTCTTCGCCAGACAGGAGATTCAAACTTATGACCCTGCTTGAGTTCTTCCCTATTTCTTTCCTCAATGGTTGAATTTTATTATAATAATATTTCTCAAAAATATGTATGAATCCATTACCCAAACAAATGAGATAAGGAAGAAACAAGGGAAAGAAAATAATATAATAATAAAAGAAGAAAACAATGTACATTACAGTCAACTGAAAATTATAATAAATAGAGGAAAAGGCTGTAAAAATCCTCCATATTATGAAATTAGTGTCATACAGTTCTTCATATTTTAAATGATATTTTCTAGTGAACTGAGTAATATAATGTAGTGTTTATGTTGTATTGTTTCTATTACATAGAAACTATAACGGTAGGTTGGTAGGTTATTACTATGTAGTGCAGTTAGCACACTAGTGTTAGCAGCTATATGCTGTGTGTCATGTATATAAGCTCTTGTAAACTCTTAATTGTATATGTTAGTTTTACATTATATACAATTCATTCTTTGAATTCTCTTGTTTACAATTGTCTGGACCTGCCCCGAATCAACCTAATAGTACAAGACGCATCCCAAACACCGTAATAACTCACTAACTTGTTTCTTTATCTTATTCTGTATTGCATCAAAATCATAATTGTATAAAGTTTTATAAAAAAATTGATAAAATTTTCCCTAAATTAGAACTAACCATCTTGCAGTGAAATGACAACAATTCTCATATAATACTTTTTCACAAACTAACAGATATTATAAACTTTTATATAGTCATAAAATAACTCATGTCCATCAACATGGCTATACATCATGATATACACTAAATTGTAAGGCTTTTTAGTCTTGGTTACTAGTCCATTTATACACCAATCAGAATTAACTATATAAAAGGGTAAAGAGATCAAACTTGAGAATTCCATACGTAGGAACAATTACATAGAGATTAATTGTTCTTTCGATCCAAATAGGCAATTGAGGCCTAGATGAGAGGTGAAAAGACCAACCTATGCAATCTTTTTAGGAGTTTTATTCCAATTTGGTGAAGCAAGCCTCGTAACGTGAATTAAGCAAATAGCATTGTAAAAGTATAAAATAACATGATTAATTCAATACACAATAAGAACAAGCAGTAGATAAAAAATAAAAATCTATGTTAAACACACTAGTGACGATATGCCTTATAGGTTCCTATCTAGACTAGAAATATGGATAAGCATGAAAAACACACAGCATGTGAATCAGACATACATATTGGAAAAGCAAAAAAGGATTTCAATCTCTTCAAGACCTTATATATTGGAACATATTTGGTAAATAATGATTCTACTCTCATAACATGCAATCATACAAAACACAATATATCAAAAGAAAAAGTTCGATACCCGATACACTACTAGGATAAGGAGTTATTGACTCTTCTGAGACACACACCAAAACACACATACAAGTAAATTCACTTAACTTAGTATAAGCAATAAATAGAAAGCTATAGGCATGCTACAAGAAAAGGAAAGAAACTATGCAACTACATAAATCAAATATGCTTTCTAATCAGAGTATAAATCTATTATGTTGTTACAAACATGATAGAAGCTCGGATTATACTAATTCAATATCATAAAAGCATAGTCATGTAACAAGATAAACCCATACAGAACTCCTACCTATGTGGTAATATCCTTGTGTTGCTTATGTTAATCACTTAGTAGCAAAAAATTCACTAAAAACAAAGATATAACTAGATAAAAGTATAAATGCAAATATCTTTATCAGTTAGGATCACTCTACCTTAATTGCCTATTACTACCCTTGCTTGCTATATTCATAATAACTTGATCCGACACACAGATGTGACTCTCCTCTAGGGCTAACACTGCATATAGCAATGTGATTAGCTACTAACAATCAATGCATGAATAAAAAAATGAACTACCAACATGGAAAACCAATCAACCATGATCACCCTCAATTACTATCTTGGGAATACTCAATAATCCCAAAACTATAGTATTGCCCAAATCTTATCAGTAAATTAGTCTTAGTCACCCACAGTCTAAGAACGCTATTTTAATTTCACTAAAATGTAACACAAACACCAAAATACCCAAGGTGATTTGTGAAATGAAAATAGATACTCACCTTACTCAAAAACTCACTAGAAAGCACTACCTCAAATACTCACTACTCAAGAGCACAATTTTGCTCATTCAATCACAAATTACTAATACCAAACAAACACTCAAGGTAATAATGACCTAGAATAAAACAAAATAAGATGTCAATTTGACAAATCTCTGTTGCATTTTTCTCATAACTAAACACAAAGAAAGGGGATATTTATAGCCAAAAATCAAGTTCACAAGGTACCTCATTGTGGCTTCACCAAAGACCTGATGAAATGGTCTAATGAGAACCTTCTTGAGGCACACCAAATGTCCATTTGTCGATTCAAAAAATTGTTGAGTAATTACGTATATAACCATACATGCAATGCAACAACGATAACATTGGCTTGCTTTCCTACGTTCTCTAGATGAGAGTGTGTGTAATTTTGTAATATATGGTTGGAAACACCTATGGTTACCAAAGATAATATTGTCACACTTAAACCTAAGAAAAAGTAGACCACTGAAGATAAAATTAACAGTAACTAAAACCAAAAAGGAATTAATGCTATCTTTAGTGTTGTGTTTGCTAATGAATTCTGTCACATCTCTGATATTGAAACTGCTAAGCATGCTTGAGATATTTTAAGGTTTTTCGATAATACAAAAGTTAAATGAACTAAACTTTTCATACTAGGTACTTGGTGTGAAAACCTTAGGATGGAAGAAGGTGAAACTTTTCTGAATTTTATGCTAAATTATGTGATATTTTTAACACCTCTTCACATCTTGGAGAGAAAATTGAGGAATTTAGGTTGGTTCAGAAGATTCTTTGCTCATTACCATATCACTTTTATGAAAAGGTCACTTCCATTAATGAAAGCAAGGATTGAAACCCATCAAAATAGAGGAACTCATTGGCTCACTTCAAACCTTTGAGATAAGCTTTCAAACACCTCTATTGAATAAAGGTACTGCTTTCAAAACCATCATGACTAATGATAGTGATAATGATGAAAAACCATCATGACTAATGATAGTGATAATGATAATGATGAAAAACCATTATGACTAATGATAGTGATAATGATAATGATGAAAAACCATCATGACTAATGATAGTGATAATGATAATGATGAAGAATTGAAATCCAAAAGACTCGAGAAAATATTCAACTATAAAAATTCACTGAGTAATTGGCAATCAAGCCATTCAAATGATCAGAATCCAAGAGAACTCAAACTTATGAGTTTTGAATGTAAGAAAACTAAACCTATTGGACCTAAATGCATTGAATGTAATGAGATTGTTCATATTCCAACTGAGCATGCTAACAAAAAGAGGAGAACTAGAAGAGCTTTCAATGCTACCCTTAACTACACCAAAAGTGATAATGACAATCCTAATGACTTAGAAAATTGTAGCACCAACTATTTGGAATTTACTGCAACTATTGGTGAATACTTCAGTAAGTCTAACATTGATTCAAATTATGAGAAAAGTGATTATGAATTCCTACTAAATAAATTTAATGCTAATAGTCTTGATGAACTATTTATAGATTTAGTAGGTTGTAGGAGACAAAAAGATATATTACTAGTAAAAATAATCAAATTAAATGATAAACTCAAATCTTATGAAATTAATTCCTCCATCTTAGAAAAATAAAAAATTGAGCTATCTGAACTTTCTAATGGTTTGAATTCAAGCCTTTCAACCTTAACTAGGAAAAAGAGTATCTTGTGTAGAAAATTGAACAATCAAAGGAAGTTATGAAGAGTCTAACAATTAGAGTTGAAAGTCTAAAAACAATTGGCTATGGAAAATATTTTGGAGACAAGAAAGGGCTAACATATGTAGATGAGCACTCTATGCCATCATCTTCAAATACATTTCGGTTTGTAAAACCCTCTAACCTTGTTTCTTCATATGAGACATGTGGCCTTGGTTATAAGGATGAGAGCTCCACACCTTCAACATAAAAAATCACATTTGTAAAGATTTCTAACTCTTTTCCTACTGTTACTACTTATGCATAAAGAATCATTGCACCTATGGTAGAAAATACTATTAAATTTGTGTTAGCCATATAAGACCAAAGTATAGGTTTTTGATGAATTCTCCTAAATTTAATAATTTTTTCCATGCTCCTTATTATAAGACTCATTATTATCATTCATCTATGCATTGTACGACTAATAATTCAACTAGAAAGCATGAAGTTGTTAGTTTAAAGCAAGTGAATTTCAACACTTTTAATTCTATAACTAATTATCATCATCCTACCATGCATGTTGCATCTTCACTTAGGGTGAATGTGAGATCTAAAGATAAGCCCAAGAACATGCCAATGACAACTATGGTAGTTGATTTCCAACCCAAATATATACAAAATCAAAATCCAAGAAAGTTTGGGTTGTAAAAGATTATCTTTTTTCGATCACTTGAGTGTCCTTTTTTGTTTACCTAGATACTTTTATTTGAGTACTTAATTGACCCTAGATTAGCAATTTTTTTATTGATGTTTCTTTAGTTTTAATAAATAAATAAAAACAAGAGAGGCAGACTTGTTTTAACAATGAAATGGACTTTACATAATACTTTTCTTTATAAACTTGACTTATTCTGTATGACTTTTCATTTTGTAATTGAGTATTTTGACTTGTACATTTACATATTTTTTTCATATCTAGTTATCTATGTTGACAAGAACTTAGTTACACACTCATTGAACTCATATGTACATCATACTTGAAGTTTATGATTAATTTTGTGAGATTTCAAAGCTTGAGCTAACCTTGATTTCAAAATTGTGATTAAGCTCTTTTTTCACTTTCAAAAATTATATGTAGAGAGACAACTAGTTTTGAGAGAGCTACCTACTGTGATGTGTGCAACTACCATAATGAGAAGAGAGGACAACCTTATAACTAGTGTGAAATTCATTATACTAGGTTTCTAGCTTATGCATAATTCCTTAAACAAAAAAGGAAAAATAAAATAGATAAAGCCTAGCATGCACAAAATGAAATAGTTAAAAGTTGGTATACAAAAGGAAAATAAAAAATTAAATAACCAATCCCTATATATAAAAAAAACATTAAATAAAATGTTTTTAAGTTCTCTCTTGGTAGATATTTTTTTGGTGAAATTGAGGATTCAATTCCTTTTTTCTATGATAGGTGATACTCTTTTCTTTAAATCTTTTATGACTAATCATAAATGAATTAAATGACATACTTTTGAAATTCAAACATATATCTTATTTTTGTTGAAAATCGATATGTCATTATATGTGTTAGTATATTTATGTGTCTTGTCCATATACCTATGCATATAATGGATAGTCTAAATTTGAACAAGAATAATTTCTCAATTAAGTGTGTTGTTAAAGTCATGTTTAAATAAGTTTACTACCCTCTATTAAAAAGATAAAATTCATATATATTGAATTTTAGAAATTTTTATTTTACTTTATTTTTGGGAGTTATAGAATTAATATTGAATTTAAGCTTTAAAGTTAAATTACCTTTTTGTATGACAAAAAGGAGGAGAATGGTTATTAATGGGAGAGATATTGCATATAGGGTAGAACACATTGATTAAATGCTCTATTTGCTATTTTTTATTGCATATAGGGGAGAATCACATAAGGATAATTTTAATATTTAAATGTCTATCTGTCATTAATCATTGCTTATGTCTACTTCTTCATCTCACTATTACTATATACACTGAACTAATAAACAATGAGTCTTTTAAGACAAGTTGTGTGCATATTTGTTATTTTTATTTTTAATATACATATGAGCTGTCAAGATTCAAGTGAAGATGATTTCATCATATCATCAGATAGTTCCAATATATAATATTATTTTTCCTATGAGTGTCATATATCGAGAGAGAGATTTTGTTACACGAATATGCTAAAGGGGTAGATTGTAATGTATATGAGTGTTGGCTATATTTGTGAAAAAAAAGTTAAATGTAAACTAGTTTCTAAGTGCATTTTCACGACCACTATCCAAGTCGATGAAACTTTCGAGCTTCAAATCAATATATTTTAAGTATATATTTATTCTTATTCATATTAGAATACTTATTATATACTTAGGAACATTTGGTGTATACATTGGTTAATCGATCAATCAAAGGGTTAGATTGATCGAGGATCGATTTTGTACGATCTATGTCCTCTTGGGTTGATTTTCAAATTGGGGTAGATTGATCTAGTTAGATTCAATTGATCACCGAACTCAATCTAGGGAATGGATCAATTGAGTTAGGTTTGATCTACTTAGTCTAGAATTTATTATAATTGTTATTGGATCAATCAAAAAGGGTTTTGATCAATCGACCATATATGTTTGATCTATGGAACCTAAACTGGATTGATCAAGTAGTAGGGTTTCAATTTATAATATATTTTTTTACTCAGGTAAAACTATTCTTTTACTATATTGTCCTTATTAATTATTGCTCTATGAATTATTTAATAGACATAAGGGTAATTAGTCATTAATCTAGTATTATCCTTTCATCTTTCCTATATAAACAACCTAATGCTCCATATTTCAATAAACCACATTTATTCTACTTTTTTTTGCCTTCTCCTCACCTATAAAAGGACCCTCTCTCCCGTTGTAAAAAACACAATTTTTTAGCTCTTTCTCTCTCTATAAAGCTTTCTTAAAATTTTTTAGTTTTTAGTTTTAAAGTTCTTCTCTTTTTGAGAAGAACTAATTATGATCTTATAGATTTATACTTTTTGATTTAATAAATAGATATACAAATCCGTTTGGAGATTTTCTAGCAACAGAAGTAGCATCAAAGTTCTGTAACGATTTTTTTGAGGTATAATTTTAAAATGAATTCTTTACAATTATTTTTATATTTTATTCTTATATGTTATATTTAATTTGTCTGTGATTAAATTTAACATGGTTGGCTATTTGTAAATATGATATAATAATAACACTTTTATGCTTGCAAAATATTAAATAGGTAAAATATTTCTATAAAATAAATTGATTTTGTTTTTATTTAAGATTTTATATTAAAGATGTTAGAGAAAAATATATTATTTTTCATTACAAACTTAAATCTAAAAATTAGATTTTAAGTTTAATTATCCGATCTAATTTAGAGTATTGCTCTTTTATTTATTAGTACAATCGCCCGATAGTTAGAGTAAAGTTATATTTCAAAAGTTTTTATAAGAACTATTATTCGAAAATGTATTAATGATGAGTGCTCAAAAAGTACTAAAATTACCATTATTTTATGCACATTAATTGATTAAAAATATATATATTTATATGTTTTATCATATATTTATATAAATTTGTCTTTTTCGGAATCACGGGTATTTTTATTGTTTTTCAGGTATTTTGGCTTAAAAACGTAACTTAAAGACTCAAAGAGGAATACTTGAAGCAATACATCACAAATATATTAATAAATAAATGGGGAAAGGTCAACAAATATGGAAAAATTGGACAAAATGGGTCAAAAAGGTCAAAAATGTCAAAAAGGAGAAAATCGCGCCCAGTTGCCCAGCCGCGCGCGCAGCACGCCAGCCATCTGCGCCAAGCTGCGCGCGCCCTCCTCCCAATCCGCGCGCGCCCCTGCGCGTGGCTACTGTTCACGCGCATGCCCTTGCGTGCCTAGCAACCCTTCCGTGCGCGCCGATGCCCCTTTCGCCCCATTTTCACGTGCAACCGCCCCACGTCATGCTGACGTCACCAAATGACATCAGCAATCACTAATCCACATTTTTACATTTTTTCCTCTACTTTTTCTCTCCATCCTCACCTATAAATACCCCCCTTCCCTTCACTTCAAAACACACCTTCAAAACACACTTCTCTCTTCTTTCTTTCTCTCTTTTCTTAGATTTTTAGATTTTCTTAGTTTTTAGCTTTTCTTAGTTAATTTCTCTTAGTTTTGGAGTTCTTCCCTTTTTGGGAAGAACTAGTTATGTTTATGTAATTTATTAGCTTTTTTATTCAATAAATAGGAGTGTAAATTCCGCTTGGAGGTTTTCCAGCAACGGGAATAGCGTCGAAGTTCTGTAAGGATTTTATTTTCTTTACAGTTATTTTTATGCTTTATTCTTACATGTTATATTTAATTTGTATGTAATTAAATTTAACTGTGCTGGCTGTTTAGTAAACATGATGTAATAATAACGTTGTTATGCTTGCGAAATATTAAATAGGTGAAAATCTCTAAAATGAATTGATTTTGTTTTTATTCAAGATTTTATATTAAGAATGTTAGAGAGAAATATATTATTTTTCATTACAAACTTAAACCTAAAAATTAGATTTTAAGGTTCAGTTATCCGGTCTGATTTAGAGTAGTGCTCTTTTATTTGTTGGTACAATCGCCCGATAGTTAGAGTGAAGCTCTATTTCAAAAGTTTTTATAAGAATTATTATCTGAAAATGTATTGACGACATGTTTTCAGTAGTGGTTTTAAAACTTGAAAGTTAGTACTCGGATAACTAAATTCTTAGGTTTAATTTGGACACCTTGAATAAAGTTTAAACTGTCTAACCCCACCAAAGGTGGCATTTAAATGGTTCATTTTCAATCTCTTAGAAAAATGAATTAATTTAATTAAGAAAATTGGTTGTCAACCCCACCCATAGGTGTTAATTGATTTGTTTAGTTAACAAAGAATATCTAACCCCACCAAAGGTGGTATTCATACAAAAAAGGGAGAATCAATAAATATCAATTCATATCTTTAATAACCTAGATAATATGAGCAAGCATAATTAACTTAGTTATTATATCCATAAATACTCCGCCATTATAAATGATAAAATTTGCATAAATGTTTATTGAATCTATGTTTATTTTTATGTAAGTAGATTAAAAATACAAAACCCAAAATATCGTGACAGGATGTTTAGGATTTAATTTCGTTTTTAAAAGTTTGAATAATAAATTAGAAACCACATACATTCCTTCCTTAGATCGACCTCTGGAGTATACTTATCATTTTCTTCAAAATGATTCGTGCACTTGCGAGAGTTTTATAAATATTAAAACCAAAGTATTGGCAAGAATCGGTGATGCCGGTTTTCGCTCATCAATTAACAACATATATTTAGGAATAGTTTTAAAACTTAAAAGTTAGTACTCGAATAAATAAATTATTGGGTTTAATTTGGACACCTTGAATACAGTCTAATTAACCAACTCCACCTAAAGTTGTGATTAGATGGTTTTCTATTTTCTTATAAATAATGCTAAAATTTAATATTTAATTATTAATAAGCCCCGCTTAAGGACACTTTCATACCAAAAAGAGAAAATCAACAAATATCAATTTATATCTTTAATAACCCATAATTAACTTAATTATTATATCCATAACTACTCCACTATTATGAATAATATAGATTTTCATTATTGAATCCATATTTATGTTTTTTTATGTTATTATATTAGGAAACCGAAAACCAATATATTATAACAAGATGTTTAGGATTTAATTTTGTTTTTAAAAGTTTGAATAATAAATTAAAAACTACATATATTTCATCCTTAGATCGACCTTGGGAGTATACTTGTAATTTTCTATAAAATGATTTGTGCACTTATGAGAGTTTTACAAATATAAAACCAAAGTATTTTTAGGATTAGTGTTGTTGACATGGTGTCGGTCTTCTTTCTTTAATTAATCTATTAAACGTTGCATGATTATATTTGATTGATTAATAAGCCTATTTATTTTATGATATTGTGATCACTTGATCATATAGTATCTTGTTGATTAGGTTCTTTAATGTTTGGATCAAATAATTTTGCATGTGATCATAATTATTTGATTTGATTGTTTAACTTTAAAGAAGTTATCTTTATTGAATTTGTGCTTCAAATTTTGTTCTAAGGTTGCTAGATGATTTAATTTAATTGATTTATTCTTGAATCTTCTAGAAAGGGGTTTTCATTATTGAATATACTCTAGGACACACTTTTCACTTGTGTTATTATGATAACCTTTTAGGTGCTCGCTAAATGGGTTCGATTGCTCGTATGACTTGAGTTATCAAAATGTTATTCGAAATCCATACACTTATCTTGTGAAGACTATGAACGAAGTAGCAGCTTATAAGTAGATTAATTTTAGGGCTATGTCTTCGAGGGTAGTATAAGGCCATGCCTTGTAATTGAACATTGATTTTCATAGTGAACAGTTAGGTGATCTGGTAGACCAATGGTTTTTCTCTTAGGTTATTATCGTGGTCTAAGTTGTTTCATCTAAAATATTGTATGTCAAGTTTGTTAGGTTTATGTTAATGTTGACGATATTCGTAAACAAAAAGTATAATTGTAACTTTAGTTTCTAGGTATGTCTTAGAAAAATATTTTCAAGTCAAAGAAGCTATTGATCCTCAACAATCATATATCATATATTTTTTTGTTCCCATACACATTAGATTGCATATTACACTCAATAGAAACAATGTGAAAATAGGCTACTCAATTAATCAAATAGTGCCTATATCAATTGAGAAATATTACCTAAATAAATTGATTTAACACATTACTAGATCGATAAAGGGATGTACTCGATTGATCGAGGATTAGATTGATCAAGTTTAATCACTCAATTGATCCACCTTTTTTGAATATTATTTAAAAGACGATTGGATCGATCGAACGGATGTTTGATTGATCAACCTATGTACTCGATTGATTGAGCATTTAGTTAGATCGATCAAGCCATCAAATCTTTGAATTTACTATCTATTTTTATTACTAGTTGGATTGGCTTTTTACAGTATTATCCTTATTTTTAAAAGTGTTTTTACCAATTTTATGAAAAATATGGTAATTCTACTTTAACCTAATGTGCTTTAAAATATTATATAAATACAAACCTAATCACACATTTAAAATTAATCGTACAAGAGCTTAATTGTGCTTATTTCTTCATCTTTTATTCTCTCTCATGTCTTGCTAAAACTTTTCAAGTAGATTTTTTTATTAAGTTAATTTATCAAACATTTGTAGGTATGTTGATGCATTAACAAGCCTACTAATAGTTGTGTTTTTACTTGATGGTTCTAAAGTTGCAAGTTGTTTTCGTTTTATCTAATTTATTGTTTAGATCAACTAGTTAGGGTTTTTTTTATTAATGAATCTACTCTAGGACATACACTTTCACATGTGTTTATGTGCTAACTTTTCAGATGACAATAGTGTAGGTTTGATTAACTCGGGGGACTTGAGTTTGTTAAAATGATGGCTCAAATCCGAACACATTTCTTGTAGGGACTATGGTGAAAGCAATGGCTTATAAGTAGGTTGCTAGGGGTATTACCTAGATGAGTAGTTTGAGTCCTAGCCTTGTAGCTGGATACTTATTTTTCATAGTGGGTAGTTAGGTGGTCTGATAGACTGGTGGTTTACATCTTAGGTCATTAGTGTTACCTAGGTTGTTTCCACGTAAAAATCCCATGTGTTGATCATTGCTTTTTGCATTACTTTATTTATAGGTGATTACATGCTTGGACACTTAGGAAATTTTAATTTACTATACTTCCGTTGGTTAACAAATTAGATCCATAACTAAACAAACTTTCATTTGGTATCAGAGCCAGTCATTAGATACTTAGTGTGCCTAGGACCTTGTTATGGATCATTTAAGAGAAAGTTCGTCTACACTCCATGCACCTTACTTTGATGGGTCTAATTACCTATATTTGAAGGCATGTATGAGAGCCTTTCTACGATCTTTAGATGAGAGTGTTTGGAAATATGTACTTAATGGTTGGAAACCACCAATGGTTACCAAAGATAATGTAGTCACTCCTAAGCCTAGGAATGATTGGACCATTGAAGATAAAATTGGTAGTAATTGGAATCAAAAAAGGTATTAATGTTATTTTTAGTGTTGTGTTTGGGATCAGTTTTTTCATATTTCTCATGTTGAAACTGTTAAGCATACTTGGGATATTTTGAAGGTTGCTTAAAGGATACCTCCCAAGTTAAATGAACAAAACTTTGCATACTAAATACTCAATTAGATAATATTAGGATGAAATAAGATGAGATTTTTTCTGAATTTTATATTTAATTATGTGATATTACTAACACCTCTGCTAATCTTGGAGAGAAAATTGATGATTTCAAGATAATTTGAAACATTATTTTCTCATTACCAAATCACTTACATACAAAGGTAATTGTCATTTATGAAAACAAGGATGTGAACACTATCAAAATAAAGGATCTCGTTGGCTCACTTTAAACATTTGAGATGAGTTTACGAAAATCTCCAAAGAACAAAAGTATCACTTTCAAAACTGCTATGATTAAAGACAGTGACAATGATGATAAAGAACCAGCACTCTTAACAAGAAGATTGAAGAAAATCCGCAACCAAAAGAATCCTCGAAACAAAGGATAATCAAGTTGTTAAAAGGATAAGAATTAGAGAGAACTCAAATCTATGAGTTCTGATGGTAAGAAATCTAAACCCACTGGACTTTAATATTTTAAATGTATGGGTTTTTGTCACTTCGTAGTTAACTGTGAAAACAAGAAGAACCAAACTAGAAGATCTTTCCACACTATACTTATTAACTTTGAAAATGATAATGATAATCCAGTTGAATCTGGAACCAACTACTTAGCATTTACTACAACTGTTGATAGGAAATTGAGTAAGTTTGACATTGATTTAGATTATGAGGAAAGTGACGTTGAATTTATACTCCACAAATTTAATGTCACTAGTATTGATAAAGTTTTCATAGATTATGTAAGATGCAAAAGGAATGTATCTTAAATAAAGACAAACTTAAATGCATTAAAAATAAAATTCTCAATTATAGAAAAAGAAAAAATTGAATTGTCAGAATATGCTAATGTTTTGAATTCAAGTCTTGCAAATGTTAAATAGGAAAACAAAAATCTTATGGAGGAACTTGAACAATCA
Organism: Hippophae tibetana; assembly: GCA_037013495.1. Taxonomy (NCBI): domain Eukaryota; kingdom Viridiplantae; phylum Streptophyta; class Magnoliopsida; order Rosales; family Elaeagnaceae; genus Hippophae; species Hippophae tibetana. The sequence goes on along the minus strand of CM072807.1, from coordinate 19,829,190 downwards.
AAGGAATCAGTAAGAAGGTTAACAACTGGAGTAGAAATGTTGAACAAGGATTATGGAAAGCTAGCTAGAGATAAGAGAGGGTTATGATATGTAGACAAGCACACTACACCATCTTCATCAAAATCAACTAAATTTGTCAAACATTAAAACATGTCCTCCTTACATGACAAGCATGATATTGATTATAAGGATGAGAGCTTTACTTATTCAACATAAAAAACCACATATGTAAGGCCTTCTAACCCTACTCTTTTTGTTACCTATTATACACAAATAACAGTTGCACATGTGATTGAAAAATATGTTAAGTTTGTACCTGACTATCATCATTGTGGTAGGAAAGGTCATATTAGGCCCAAGTGTAAATTTTTGATAAATTCTCCTAATGTAATAATACTACTAATGATGCATGTTGCGTCATATTCTAGGATGAATGGAAACTATGCTAACATATTTAAAATCCTACTAGAAAATATGAAGTTGTTGGCTCAAAGAGGCAAGTGAAATTTAGTGCATTTAATTCTAGTACTAATTATCATTATCCTACCTTGCATGTTGTATCTTCATTTAGATTAAATGGAAAATCTAAAGGTAACTTCAAGAATATGCCAATGAGAACTAAGGTAGTTGATTTCTAACTCAAAGATATAAAGAAACCAAAATTTAAGAAAATCTGGATTAGAAAAGATTGTCTCTTTTCGGTTACTTGACCGTCATATATTTTTCACTTAGATACTTTTTTTGAGTGCTTAATTAATTCTAGGTGAGCATATTTAGTTTGTTTGTTTTTGTTTTTATTGATGCTTTTTTAGTTTAAAAAAAGGAGAGAAGTAGACATGCTTTAATATTGACATGATCATTACATACTCCATTTATATTTATTTATTTATTTTACTATGCATTGTGCAAATAGATACTGTGATTGGTGCATTTGCATATTTCACACATTTGGTGATTGATGTCAATATGAACCTATTCACACACTCACTAGATACTGATATTCCCACAAATTGTGTGTATAATAAATATGTAAGTATAAGTATTGCAATAAGTAATATAATGATAAGAAAAGATTGTCCCATAGAGATTATTTTATTAGAAACTAATTTTTAAAACTAAAAAAATAAAAATCAATTTTTTTTGTGTTTTTATATTTTAAGGAAGCAAAATTAAAATAACTAAAAGTGAATAACAATAATTAATTAAATTAGATTTGGTGACTAAGAATATATAAGAAAAAATATCTAGGAATACTTAATCCCCTAATTTTCTAAACATTTGAATCACTAAAATCCGCTTAATATAATTATCAATTAATTACATGATCAATTAAATCTAACTTAACATGTATTTCTCTCCCAAGTAAACTACACACTATATAGTAATTAATTTAATCACACTTTCATGTCAATTAAATTACATATTACTCATTTTTCTCATCAATTATGGATCACATACATAAGAGGCATACATCTCTACTTAAAAACATACATATTATTTAATTAAGACAAACAATTAAATAATTCTCTCAAATCTATTTAATTGACTCTATAGGTAAATTGTTGGCCAAATAATTAATAGCATAAAAAATAGATTAAATAATATAATTAAATTAAAATTATAATTGAGGTAAAATATTATATCATCACATGGTTAAAATTGGGTTCATAAGATCCCTAGATTAATAAATTAACTAGACATAATTTTGTCCATAAAACTCATATTTTTCATTAAAAAAAAGACATAAAAATTGATAAAGAAAAGAGTATAAGAAGTCTCTTGAATTGTAGTATTAATTTTCTCTTGAATTTCCACCAAAATTGTATCTTCTTTTGAATTTTTCATTATTTTTCTTTATTTTTAGCTCTAAAAACTGATCAAAATTATGCTAATGATGGCTCGTTAGGTTTTATGGGGTGACCAAGGGCTTAAATATAGTTCAAATGAAATATGGACCATCAGATCAACTTCAAATCAAGGGTTGAGATCAAAACAAGCAAAATTAACAACGCCAGCCAATCATAGCGCAACACGTGGAACACCAAATTTACTGGGTGAATTAGAGGGTGATGGATGGCAGGGGAGACAGGTCTAAATCAACGCTTGTTAAGTGAGCGTCATGTGGTGTAATGTGATTCGCGGATGTAGATGGAAAGGCGTACAGGTGGAACGATTGGATGAGTAGATTGGCGACACGTGGTGTGAAGGTTTGACCGCACTTAAACTCAAAATGAATGTCGTGCTGACACATGGCACGTAGCTCGTCACTCTTTACACATGTCGATCTATGATTCTTTGTCCCTACTTACATGGCATCCATATGGTAGCTTCTGATTGGTTATATGTTAAAAATTCCATAAAATTTTAGAAATTATATTTTCACCCTTTTTCACTAAAAAATTTATATTTTAATATTTTTATGCTCAAAAATACTATTTATTGAATAAAACAAGTAAATATTAAGTAAAAAAGTGCACCAATGGCTCTACTTTTATAGGTCATCACAACCCCAAACTTAACTCTTTGGTTGTCCTCAAGTAAAGCCAAGTCTAACTAAATAAAATAACATAGGTAGTATATTCATAAATATACTTCTATTAGTACATGCATATTTCAAGAAAAATATCCCTCTCAAAAGTCATACAATCCTATGATAAAGAGGTTCACATATTCATTAATCAACATTCTATCAATACAAGGCTATGCAAGGTTTTTGAAAAATTGATTCGTTTGTGTGTACTACACATGATATCATCCAATGCACTCATGAAACCAACCTAAATGAGCATGCTAATCGATTCAATCTTAGAACTTATCTCATAAGCCTATTTTTCCCATCTCTCTCCACCAATATAAATTTGCACTTAGCTCAAGATCAAAAAAAACTTTACATGGTTGTAATGTAAGGCTTAGGTGTGGGGTCGATAAATGAAGACATTTAGGCTTTTCCCACACCTTATCTTTCTTTTTTTCATCATGCACTTTTTAACTGCAATTGAACTTTTACTTGATAGTTCGGTGCACCCTTTCTTATCATTATTTTTATATTCTTCTATTTCACATCTATTTTCTCTTCTTTTGTTTTTGTAACTTCACAACACCCTCAAACTTATTTTCAACTCTGTTTTCTTTTTCTTTAGAGGGATCAATGTGTTGTGAGTTTTGCTTATTTTTCCATTTTTTATAGGATGCATTACATTTCACCTTACTCTATAGCATAACACATGATTGCATTTTTTTTTCTTTTCATACAAGCTAAAGGTGTAAGGGTAAATTTAATGCTTATTGGTTAGGCCTAAAATGTGGCTTAAAGATATGAATGGTTCTTTATTAGGCTCAAATGGGTGACTATGAATATTAACAATAGTTAGCTTAAAAGGCTCAATCGATCCAAATAAAGCCTAAATCATTGCTCTTGCTAAATAATATTTAGGGATGATTAAATAGATTCTAAAACCTGGTAGATCTCATCAACCCGCACGATTCACTACAAATTTTCTCTCAATAAGAACACCAAAATCAATCATGAATATGTGTATAAAAATTTGAATCAATCTAATCAATAGCAAGCATAACACATGATTAATGTAAGTATCTTAACAAATATGTTACATTCCTTATCCTATTTGTTACATTCCTTGTCCTATTCATGATAGCTAATTTTTATCATTGAGTTCATATCTTTCATATCAAGCATGCATGCATTTAGTTTTCATATATTTATCAATTTCTACCCAAACAAAAAAAAAATCTCTAAAAATTGAAAATGCATATTAAATACTAAAGTAGAGAATGAAGTTTCCTCTCCCAAACTTAAATTGCACATTGTTCCCAATGTGCACATATAAATATGAAAAGGTAAAAGAAAAGAAAACTCTCTTAATCATGGCACACCACATCTGTTGTTGAAAAGTTCATTCTTATTGTGCCATTTCTCTCCACATTTATTCACATACAAAAAAATAATGAAAATATAAGTAAAATAATTGGGTTGCTCCCCAACTAGGGTCACGTTTAACGTCTTTGACTAGAAGATCATATCACGTCCTAAGGCACATATTTTTGTGTCCATTTACTTTTGAGTTTTCCTAGAAACAATTTGAGTCTTAATTTGTTCAATAATACTTTATGTTATGGTTTGCAAACACGGTGCTCAATTCTCTTCTTGTGTCATATTTTTATTTTCTTTTTGAACTTTTTGGAATTCTTATAAGCAATCCACCGTAAATCATTCAATTTATGTATTTATAACATCTTTTTCACCTCTCTATTTGACTCTTTCACTTTCCTACTTGATTGGGGATGTGATGGTAAAAGTGTGAAGTCTAAACTTGTTTCCCCTTCAATTGATGGTTTGAGCTTAGATCCAATCTTAAAACACTTTATAATCACTTTTGATACACATATGAGAGGCACGTACTCCAAAAAGTTCACATAGTTCACAATATCAACCTTTGATTCCATACTTTCAAAGTTAAAACAAGTTGAGTTTTTTTCTAGTGAGTTTATGTCCTTGTTTACATCATCATGTGTTAAAGTCGTAAGTGTGGGGGACTCAATAGATTCTTTTAAGTTATCCTCATAATCAGTAACATTTATCCTTAAGCATTCATTAGCACTATCAATGTCAGGGGGTTCAGATGCTTTAAAAACTTTAAACATTACTTGTTCATCCTACACTCTCATTGTAAGTTAACTTTTTTGTACATCAATGAGTACTTTTCTAGTTACTAAGAATGGACGACCAAGTATGATAGGAATGTCACGTTTCTCCTTCATATCTATCACAATGAAGTCTACTAGAAAGATGAATTTTTATGCTTTTACTAGTACATCTTCTACCACATCCCAAGGTCTCTTAATTGATCTATATTATATTTGTAATGTTATTGTAGTAGGTTTATCTTGACCAAGCCCCAATCTCTGGAAGACCGATAATAGCATGAGGTTAATGCTGGAACCCAAATCATATAATTCTTTCTCAAAGTGGATGTTCCTAATTGTACAAGGAATGTCAAACTACCTAGATCTTTCAATTTTTGGGATGGTTTTATAGTAAGAATGGAACTACAACCTCTAGTCAAGGTTATAATAGGTTTGTAGAGGTTGTTTTTCTTTAGTTGAATTATTTTCTTTTCAGTACTTTTTTTTGTCCTTTAGTTCTTCCTCATTCTCGTTAATTTCATGTTTCTTCTCTCTTTTAAGTCTTACTTTCCTACTCTAGAGTTTTACCACTCCTTAAGGCTAATGATTTACAATGGTCATTTCCTTTTATTCTCTGGTTTACAATTGTGTCACTTTGAAGATTATCTTGAGTCCTTTGGCTTATAGCTTGAGAAAATTGTCCCATTTGGTTCTCTAAATTCCTGATTGAAGCCTCCTGGGTGGACACTTTTGTATTTACTGATTGGATGAAGTCTTTCATCATCCCCATTAAAGCATTTATATTATCCTCAGTAAGTGACTTCTTTTCTTGGGGTTATAATTGTTGTGGTTGTTGTAAATTAGGTGGTGGAAATGATCGACGGTTGAATTGATTACCACCATAAATGTTGTTATTTCAAGAGAAATTTAGATGTTATTTCCATCCTAAGTTATATGTGTTTGAGTATAGATTATTGTTTTGATTCACATTACCCACGTAAAATGCTGATTCAGGATTATCTGGACAATTATCAAACAAATAGGCTCCATCACAAAACACACACGACACATTGGAATCTTGGACCTAGTTTATATTCGATGACGAGTTTTGAATCTTCAAAAGATTTACCAAATATGAGACTTGAGTTGTAAGTGTCATCATATCATTTACCTTATACATTCCCTCTTCTTGTGGCTATCATTCTGTCCATTGACCATTGATAATTATTGCTAGCCATTTTCTCAACTATGTTTCTAATAGTACTAAAGGATATGTCTAAATTAAAAATTAAAAAAAATAAACAACTAGATAAATAAATTAAAGTTAAAAATAATTAAATAAAGAAAAAAGAAAAGAAAATAAATTAACTAAAATAAGTAAATTAAAATAAAAATTAAAGTAAAGAAAAATGACTAAAATAATAAAATAATACTAAAAATTAATTTCTAATATTTATAATTCCTAGTAATGACGCCAACAACTAAATCGTTAGAAAATAGTGTTCCTACGGAAATTATTTTATTAGCAACTAACTTTTAAAACCAAAAAAAATAAAAATTAATTTGTTTTGTATTTTTATATTTTAAGGAAGGAAAATTAAAATAACTAAAAGTAAATAGCAATAATAAATTAAATAAGATTTTGTAACTAAGAAAATATATGAGAAAATATCTAGGAATACTTAATCTCCCAATTTTTTAAACATGTGAATCATTAAAATCCCCTCATTTTCTAAACATTTAAATCACTAAAATCACCCAATATAAGTATCAATTAATTTTATGATCAATTGAATCTAGCTTAACTTGTATTCCTCTTTCAAGTAAACTATACACCATATAGTAATTAATTAATGACACTCTCATGTCAATTAAATTGCATACTACTAATTAAATTCATCAATTATGGATCACATACATAAGTATCATACATCTCTACCTAGAAAATATGCATGTTATTTAATCAAGACAAATAATTAAATAGTTTTCTCAAATCTATTTAATTGCATCTATAGATAAATTGTTGGTCAAATAATTAATAGCATAAAAATCAGATTAAATAATATAAATCAATTATAATTATAATTGGGGTAAAATATTAGATCATCACATGGTGAAAATTAGGTTCATAAGATCCCTAGATTAATAAATTAACTAGACATAGTTTTGTTCATAAAGCTCATATTTTTCATAAAGAAAGACAAAAATTAATAAAGAAAAGAGTAGAAGAATAAATACAATCAATCTCTTGAATTGTAATACTAATTTTCTTTTGAATCTCCACCAAAATTGTATCTCCTTTTGAATTTTTTCTTTATTTTTAGCTCCAAAAACTTATGAAAATTATGCTAATGGAAGCTCATTAGGGTTTATGAGATGACTAAGGGCTTAAATATAGCTCAGGTGTAATCTGGACCGTTAGATCAGCTTCAAATCAAGGGTTGAGACCAAAACGAGCAAAATCAACAGCGTTAGCCAATCACAGTGCAACCCATGGTAGAGGAGATCACTCTGAGTCAACACATGCTCAATATGATTCACAGATGCAGATGGCATGGCACACGGGTGGAATAATTGGATGAGTAGATTGGCAACACATGGCGTGAAGGTTTAACCACGCATAAACTCGAAATGATGTCGTGTTGACATGTGGCACGTAGTTCGTCTCTCATCACATGTGGAAATCTACGATTTGTTGTCCTTACGTTTGTGGCTTGGCCAGTCAGCTCCTCTACTTGCATGCCATGCCATGTGGTAGCTTTGATTGGTCCTGCGTTATAAATTAATAAAAAATCCATAAATTCTCTAAAAAAATTCCATAAATTATATTTTCATCTTTTTTCATTAAAAGTTTATATTTTAATATTTTTAGCCCCAAAAATATTATTTATTAAATAAAATAAGATAAAAAAGTACGTTAATGACTCTACTTTCATAGAGTCAATAGATACATAAGTATTTCATGAGAGAAGTTTAAAATTAATTATGTGAGATTTTAAGGCATAAGATAACCTTGATTGTGAAAATTATGGTTGAACTCTGTCTTTCATTGTATAAAATGTTGTATTAGAGAGATACCTAGTTTTGAGAGGGATATCTATTATGATGTTTGAAATCTACTTTAGTGATCAGAGAGGGCTAACTTACAACTAATGTGAAATTCATGTTAGGTATATTGGCTTGTGTATATTTCCTTAAAAAAATTAATAATAATAACATTGAAGGAAAAAGAAAAATACAAAAACTTTTGCATGCATAAAAAGAAAGACCATAATTGGTTATACAAAAAGAAAACAAATAATCAATCACTCACACACAAAAAATAATACAAGAGGAAAATACAAAAAAATAGTTTAAAGTTCTCTCTTGGTAAGTAAATTTTATTTTAAGCAAGTACGAATTCAACTGAAATGTTTTTATGATAGGTGATACTCCTTCCTTTAAATCTTTCATAACTAATCGTAAATGGACTAATTGACATACTATTACATTTTCAATTTTTATCTTACTTTTGGTGAGTGTCGATATGTCACTATATGTGTTTGTGTGACTTGCATGCATATATTTATGTTGTCACACTTTGAATAAATTTAGCTTCATCATTTGTGTGTATTATTGTAGCTATGCTAAGCTAAGTCTACTACCCTCAATTTATTTAGAGAAGTTGTACAACATAGGAAGAGTTTATTTATTTTTTGGAAACTTATTATTTTTAACTCTCAGTTTAGTTCTTTGTTTTGAACTTTTAAGAATTTGTAGTTCTCTTTTTAGTCATTAAATACACTGCTTACTTGCTCAACCTACTGCCATTGCTTCATGATTATATTGTTTATTCGTATGATAAAAAGGAGGAAAATTAGAACATTAATTGAAAATATCCCAAAAGGGGATAGCTAACTTAGGGGGAGAATTACTTTTAAAATCCATTTTTGAGATATTACATATAAGGGGAGTTATTTTTTAATTTATATCATATAATTACTTACTCTTATGAATATTCTTCACTTTTTATATTATTATATACACTGAACTACTGAACAATGAGTCTTTCTGGACAAGTTGATGAGGTATTTATGTTTTTGACTTTCAATGGAAACATGAGCTTTCAAGATTCAAGCGAAGATGGATTCACCGAATCATAGGATAATTCCACTATGTAAAGTTTTTCCCTATGAGCGTTATGTGGTGAGAGAGAGTTTTTATCACATGAATATACCAAAGGGATATATTGTTAGGTTTATGTTGGTATTGGTGATATTCATGAATAAAACGTATAATTGTAACAATAATTTCTAAGTGAGTCTTAGAAAAATATTTTCAAGTCGAAGAAACTATGGATCCTCAACGATCACATATCAGGTATATTTATGTTCTCATACACATTAGATTGCATATTAGACATAATAGGAACAATGTGAAAATAGGATACTCGATCGATTGAGCAATATTACCTAAATAAATTAATTTTAATGTATTACTAGATCGATCGAGCTTAATCACTAGATCGATCCACCTTTTTTGAATATTAATTAAATGATCATTGGATTGATTAAGAGTATGTTTGATCAATTGATTTATGTACTAATCAATCAAGCACTTGGTTAGATCAATCGATTTGTTAGGTCTTTGAATTTAATATATGTTTCTATTACGAATTGGATTGGCTTTTTATAGTATTATCCTAATTTCTTAAAAGTTTTTTAACTAATTTTATGGAAAATATGTTAATTTCACTTTAACTTAATGTGCATCAAAATATTCTATAAATACAAACCCAAGCAAACGTAAGAAATGAACAACACAAGAGCTTAAATATGCTTATTCTTTTCATCTTTTATTTTCTCTCTTATTTTGCTAAAAGTTTTCAAGTAGGTTTTTTCATTAAATTAATTTATCAAACATTTGTGGTTGTTTTTTATGGATGAACAAGCTTACAATAATAATTGTGTTATTGTGCTTTTAACTTATTGTTCTGGAGTTAATAGTCATTTTTGTTTTACATGATATATTGTTTAGACCAACTAGTTAAAGTTGTTCATTATTGAATTTTCTCTAGAAGATGCACTTGCACTTGTATTTATGTGCTAACTTTTCAAGTGACAATAGTACGGGTTTGATTAACTCGTGGGACTCAAGTTTATTAGAATGCTGGTCCAGATCTGAATGCCTTTCTTATATAGGCTATGATGAAAGTAGCCACTTGTAAGTGGGTTACTTGAGGGTATTACCTGAGTGGTTAGTTTGAGTCATATCCTTGTAACTGGATACTTAATTTTCATAGTGGTTAGTTGATGAACGAAAACCGGCATCGCCGATACTCGCAAATACTTTGGTTTTAATATTTATAAAACTCTCGCAAGTGCACGAATCATTTCGAAGAAAATGATAAGTATACTCCCAAGGTCGATCTAAGGAAGGAATGTATGTGGTTTTTAATTTATTATTCAAACTTTTAAAAACGAAATTAAATCCTAAACATCCTGTCACGATAGTTTGGTTTTTGTGTTCCTAATCTAATGATATAAAATAAACATATATATACAGATTAATTAAATATAATCTAATAACATAAAAACAAACATAGATACAAATTCAAATAATTATCTAGAAATAAACATATATACGGATTCAATAAATGTTCATGCAAATTTTTATCATTTATATTAGCGGAGTATTTATGGATATAATAACTAAATTAATTATGCTTGCTCATATTAACTAGGTTATTAAAGATATAAATTGATATTTTATTGATTCTCTCTTTTTTATATAAATACCACCTTTGGTGGGGTTAGATATTCTTTGTTAACTAAACAAATCAATTAACACCTATGGGTGGGGTTGATAACTAATATGCTTAATTAAATTAATTCCTTTTTCTAAGAGATTGAAAATGAACCATTTAAATGCCACCTTTGGTGGGGTTAGACAATTTAAACATTATTCAAGGTGTCCAAATTAAACTTAAGAATTTAATTATCCGAGTACTAACTTTCAAGTTTTAAAACCACTATTGAAAACATGTTGTCAATACATTTTCACATAATAATTCTTATAAAAACTTTTGAAATAGAGTTTCACTCTAACTACCGGGCGATTGTACCAACAAATAAAAGAGCACTACTCTAAATTAGACCGGATAACTAAACCTTAAAATCTAATTTTCGGGTTTAAGTTTGTAATGAAAAATAATATATTTCTCTCTAACATTCTTAATATAAAATCTTGAATAAAAACAAAATCAATTCATTTTAAAGATTTTTACCTATTTAATATTTCGCAAGCATAACAACGTCGTTATTACATCATTTTTACTAAACAGCTAGCATAGTTAAATTTAACCACAGACAAGTTGAATATAACATGTAAGAATAAAGCATAAAAATAACTGTAAAGAAAATAAAATCCTTACAGAACTTCGACGCTATTCCCGTTGCTAGAAAACCTCCGAGCGGAATTTGCACTTCCATATATTGAATCAAAAATCTAAATTATTACAAAAACATTACAAGTTCCTCTCAAAAAGAGAAGAACACTAAACCTAAGAGAATTGAACTAAAAACTAAGAGAAAAACTAAGAAAAGCTTAGAAACTAAGAAAGAAACTAAGAGAAACTAAAAACTAAGAAATGAGAGAAAGAAAGAAGAGAGAAGTGAGTTTTGAAGGTGTAATTTGAAGTGAAGGGAAGGGGGGTATTTATAGGTGAGGATGGAGAGAAAAAATGAGTAAAAAAAATGTAAAAAAAATGTAAAAACGCGTAATGGAAATGCTGACGTCATTGATGACGTCAGCATGACGTCATGGGGCTGCTGCACGTGAAAAATGAGTGTCGGCGCGCGCGTGAACAGTAACCCGCGCGCAGTGCTGCGCGCGTGAACAGTAACCCGCGCGCAGTGCTGCGCGCAATGAACAGTAACCCGCGCGCGCAGTGCTGCGCGCGTGAACAGTAACGCGCGCAGTTTGGGCGGAGCTGGGTGCTGGGGCGCGGCGGCTGGGCGGCGCGGCGGCGCGTTTTTCTTCTTTTTGACCTTTTTGACCCATTTTGTCCAATTTTTCCATATTTGTCGACCTTTCCGCATTTATTTATTAATATATTTGTGATGTATTGCTTCCAGTATTCTTCTTTGAGTCTTTAAGTTGCATTTTTAAGCCAAAATACCTGAAAAACAATAAAAATACCCGTGATTCCGAATAAGACAAATTTATATAAATATATGATAAAACATATAAATATATATATTTTTAATTAATTAATGTGCATAAAATCATGGTTATTTTAGTGCTTTTTGAGGTATTTTGGCTTAAAAACGCAATGTAAAGACTCAAAGAGGAATATTTGAAGCAATACATCACAAATATATCAATAAATAAGTGAGAAAAGGTCAACAAACATGGAAAAATCGGACGAAATGGGTCGAAAAGGTCAAAAATGTCAAAAAGACGGAAATCGCGCGTCGCAGCCCGGCCGTGCGCGCAGCCCAGCGCCCCAGCGCCCAGCCGCGCGCGCCCCAGCGCCCATTCCGCGCGCGCCCGCGCGCGCTGGCATGCCAAGCTGCGCGCAGCGCAGCGCGCTGGCACTGTTCACGCGCGCCGAGCTGCGCGCAGCGACAGCCCCAGCGCGCGCGCGCATCGCCCAGCAGCCGCCCATCCGCGCGCCCAACGTGTTTTCGCCCCATTTTTCACGTGCAGCCGCCCCTGTGACGTCATGCTGACGTCATTGATGACATCAGCAAGTCCAATACGCGTTTTTACATTTTTTAATATTTTTTTTAACATTTTTTTACTCATTTTTTCTCTCCATCCTCACCTATAAATACCCCCCTTCCATTCACTTCAAATTACACCTTCAAAACTCACTTCTCTCTTCTTTCTTTCTCTCATTTCTTAGTTTTTAGTTTCTCTTAGTTTCTTTCTTAGTTTCTAAGCTTTTCTTAGTTTTTCTCTTAGTTTTTAGTTCAATTCTCTTAGGTTTAGTGTTCTTCTCTTTTTGAGAGGAACTTGTAATGTTTTTGTAATAATTTAGATTTTTGATTCAATATATGGAAGTGCAAATTCCGCTCGGAGGTTTTCTAGCAACGGGAATAGCGTCGAAGTTCTGTAAGGATTTTATTTTCTTTACAGTTATTTTTATGCTTTATTCTTACATGTTATATTCAACTTGTCTGTGGTTAAATTTAACTATGCTAGCTGTTTAGTAAAAATGATGTAATAACGACGTTGTTATGCTTGCGAAATATTAAATAGGTAAAAATCTTTAAAATGAATTGATTTTGTTTTTATTCAAGATTTTATATTAAGAATGTTAGAGAGAAATATATTATTTTTCATTACAAACTTAAACCCGAAAATTAGATTTTAAGGTTTAGTTATCCGGTCTAATTTAGAGTAGTGCTCTTTTATTTGTTGGTACAATCGCCCGGTAGTTAGAGTGAAACTCTATTTCAAAAGTTTTTATAAGAATTATTATGTGAAAATGTATTGACAACATGTTTTCAATAGTGGTTTTAAAACTTGAAAGTTAGTACTCGGATAATTAAATTCTTAAGTTTAATTTGGACACCTTGAATAATGTTTAAATTGTCTAACCCCACCAAAGGTGGCATTTAAATGGTTCATTTTCAATCTCTTAGAAAAAGGAATTAATTTAATTAAGCATATTAGTTATCAACCTCACCCATAGGTGTTAATTGATTTGTTTAGTTAACAAAGAATATCTAACCCCACCAAAGGTGGTATTTATATAAAAAAGAGAGAATCAATAAAATATCAATTTATATCTTTAATAACCTAGTTAATATGAGCAAGCATAATTAATTTAGTTATTATATCCATAAATACTCCGCTAATATAAATGATAAAAATTTGCATGAACATTTATTGAATCCGTATATATGTTTATTTCTAGATAATTATTTGAATTTGTATCTATGTTTGTTTTTATGTTATTAGATTATATTTAATTAATCTGTATATATATGTTTATTTTATATCATTAGATTAGGAACACAAAAACCAAACTATCGTGACAGGATGTTTAGGATTTAATTTCGTTTTTAAAAGTTTGAATAATAAATTAAAAACCACATACATTCCTTCCTTAGATCGACCTTGGGAGTATACTTATCATTTTCTTCGAAATGATTCGTGCACTTGCGAGAGTTTTATAAATATTAAAACCAAAGTATTTGCGAGTATCGGCGATGCCGGTTTTCGTTCATCAAGTTTTTGGCGCCGTTGCCGGGGATTTGGTCATCAAGTTTTTGGCGCCGTTGCCGGGGATTTGGTCATCAAGTTTTTGGCGCCGTTGCCGGGGAAGGAATAGCGTTTTTAAATTATTTATCAAAATTTTAAAAACATTTTTGTGCTGTAAATAATTGTGATATTTTAATAATAATCAAATTTCAAAATTCATAATAAATAAAAAAAAAATAAATAAAAAAAATAAAAAAAAAATAAAAAATAAAAAAATAAAAAATAAAAAATAAAAAAAAATAATTTTTTTTTAATTGTAAAATAATTTAGAAATTTGAAATTTGAAGTAAAAAATTTTACCGTTCATGAATAGTAAAAAAAAAAAAAAAAAAAAAAATTCAAAATTCAAAAAAATTTTAAGTTAATAAGAAATAATATAGCGTGAATAGTAAAATAAAATTACCGTTCATGAATAGTAAAAAAAAAAAAACAAAAAAAAAACAAAAAAAAAAAATAATTTAAAAATTCAAAATTCAAAAAATTTTAAGTTAATAAGAAATAATATAGCGTGAATAGTAAAATAAAATTACCGTTCATAAAAAAAAAAAAAAAAAAAAAAACATTACTTGAATTTATACTTAATTAACTAAATAACATGAAAAGTAAAAATCTAAGGGAGTTCTGTCTAGGAGACTAGTTCTTGGAAGCCTTTGTGCCACTAGTATTTCCTGGGAACGTTGCTCTGGCTAGGAGAATGGTATTTAAGGTGCCGTTTGCACCACCATTCTTTCCTGGGAGCACTCTTGGTTAATACTAATTATGTTACAAAAAATAAAAAAATATAAAAAAAAATATAAAAAAAAATAAAAAAAAAAATTTTTTTTTTTAGGGTTTAACTAGTTTTGTTTAGTGTTTTGTATAAAATAACATGTAAATTTTATCTAAATTTTTTTATTTTGTTGACAGGAGTTTTAAATTTACGTTTACAATAGTCTATGCGTGGTAGGAGATCCTTAGGAAACCCCCTTACACCATATGTAAATAAATTTCATAAATTTAAACAAGTGTCAACAAAACTGGATTCTACCCATCAACCTGTTTTTGAGCCAAACATAGAACCAAGTCTTAATCCTTTACTAGAACCAAAAGAAATGGAGGAAAACCAACATATTAGGGAAACCACAATGAAAGAGTTTGCAAGACCGGTAATAGGCACGGCAACTGCCGCTATCCAGTTGGGGGAGGCTGCTCGGAATTACGACCTTAAAAATATTCATTTTTCTATGCTTCCTTCCTTTTATGGGTTACCTAATGAAGATTCTCTTTCCTTTATGAGAGATTTCTATGCTACGGTCCAAACATTCCCCCTCGGTATTCTAAACGAGGATCAACTTAGGATGAGATGTTTTCCCTACACTCTAAAGGATAAGGCCAAAGCTTGGTTGATGTCACTTCCCCCAGGTTCTCTGATGACATGGGGTAACATTTACAATAAATTCATGGGAAAATTCTATTCCCATCAAAAAACATCAGAGTTGAGAGGAAAGATTGCTACTTTCTCTCAGATGGATGGAGAACCATTCCATGAAGCTTGGGATAGGTTCAAGATGTTTCTCACTCAGTGTCCCCATCATAGCTTTCCCCTGCAGTTGCAGAACCAATTCTTTTACGATGGACTTACACAACAATGTCAGTTCATTGTCGACAACGCTGCAGGAGGAGCAATAGGAGAAAAGACTGCCTCAGAGACGTATAACCTCTTTGAGATGTTGGGTGCTAATTCCCAACAGAAAAGCTCCCGAGTGAGAAAAGCTGGAGTTCATGAAATCGACTCCAGTAATGAAGTTCAACAACAACTTGTTCAACTGACTAAGCAAGTTGCCCTTCTCGCTACACAAACCAACACCAATAATGAACAATATGGTTTGTACAGCAACATGGGACATGGTACTGAAGCCTGTCCATATCAAGGAGAAACAACTGGACCTGAACAGGTCAATGTGTTGGGAGCATATCAACAAAGACCAAGGTTTGATCCCAACTCAAATACCTATAATCCTGGGTGGAGAAGTCATCCAAATTTCTCTTGGAGGCAAAACAACCCTCCTTTCACTCAAGGCTCAAACCAGGCAGGTCAGCAATTCCACCCACCTATTCCAAGAAGCATTCCCAATAAACCAACCCTGGAGGACAACTTGAATTCTTTTATTCAAGTCTGTAGGGATAATCAATCTAAAACCAATCAACGGTTGGACTCTGTGGAAGCTTCTATCAAAAAGGTGGAAGTTCAAGTTGAACAGTTAGTTGAACATTTGCAAAAAGGCAAAGACTAATTCAATGAAGAGGAGACATTGAGTTTTTCATTCTGCAATCTCCAAGCAACGTCTTACTAGAAGACGATAAATTTTAGTCCTGTATGGGAGGTCACCCATTATTGTATTTTCCTTTGTTTTAGTTTGCGTGTAATAAAAATTCAGATGAAATAAAATTCGTTTGTTTCAAAAATTCTGTCCATTCGCTTAAATTTAAAAAAAAAAAAAAAAACAAATATTAGGTTCCTTGCACTTTTTGCTTTTACGTTTTATCAAGTTATAAATATTTCTTAGAGATATCTACTAAAAGCAAAATGTTGATACACAATAGGAGGAGGATCATTTTCAACTACAAACAACCATGGGAGATGCTGAAGATAGGCGGAAAAAGATGAAAGAATATACAATGCCAATCATTGGCAATGTAACTTCCGGTATCCAATTACAAGAGGCTGCAAGGAATTATGAATTGAAAAAGATTCATTATTCTTTGTTGCCTTCCTTTTACGGTATCCCTAATGAAGACCCTTTGCATTTCATTCGAGAATTCTATGCTATTGTCCAAACCTTTCCACTACATGCAATTAATGAAGATCAACTTAGGATGAGGTGTTTTCCTTACACTCTCAAAGATAAAGCTTGGTCATGGTTCATTACTCTACAGTCAGGTTCTCTTAAAACTTGGGAGGCAGTCTATGAAATTTTTATGGGTAGGTTCTATTCCCATCAAAAGACTGTTGATCTAAGAACAAAGATAGCAACATTTTCTCAAATGAATGAAGAGCCCTTTCATGAAGCTTGGGAACGATTCAAACTCCTTTTCATTCAATGTCAAAATCATAGCTTTCCCTTACAGCTACAAAACCAATTCTTTTATGATGGATTGACACTACAGAGTCAATACATGGTTGATAATGCTGCTGGAGGTGCTGTAGGAGAAAAGACCGCAGAGGAAACCTATAATCTTTATGAGCTGTTGGGTTCTAATTCCCAACAAAGAGGTGGTAGAAGGAAAGCAAAGGTCAATGAAGTCGGCTCTGATAATGAGATAACCTTGCAACTTGCTGAATTGACTAAACAAGTGAAATTCCTCACTTCCCACCAAATTTCAAATCAAGAGGTATGTGAAGTGTGTTGTTCAATTGGGCATGGTACTCATAATTGTTCAAATACTTGTGATTCTAGTGTCGATGCCATAGAGGAAGTTCAATCTTTTCAAAGATATCATCCAAACACCTATAATCACCCAGCCTACACCCAATATCCAACACTAAGGTCAGATAACAACCACCCTTACCCACCAAGCCAATCTTTTAAGCCAACCTTAGAAGATAGCTTGAATGCTTTTATTCAAGTTAGTCGTGACAACCAATTGATGACACATCAAAGGTTGAAAACCATGGAGGCTTCGGTTAAAAGGATTGAATCTAAAGTTGGGCAACTGGCTGAACAAATGCAAAAGAAAGAACCAGGAAAGTTGCCCAGTCAACCAGAACAAGCAAAGGATGTTAGAACCCTTCGAAGTGGTAAGGTAGTCAATACCAGTTTACCTGAAATCTCTAACAATCTACCTTGTAGTTCAGGTAACAGAGAAGGCGATACTCAAATCTCGCAAAAAGGAGAAACAGGTGTTAAACTTAACAAGCCTTCTGAAAAACTCATTGGGGGGTCATCTGACACCCCCAAAATTCAAAAGACAACAGAACCACACCAGATACAAGTACCTTTTCCCCACCGGTTGAAAGAATCCAAACAAGATAAGCAATTCAATGATCTTTTTAATATGCTCTCTAAAGTAAATATTAATTTACCATTATTAGAAGTGATCATGAATGTGCCTTCATATGCCAAGTTTTTCAAAGAGTTGAACACTAAGAAAAGGAGGTATGAACTGAATGAACGAGTAGTAGTATCAGAAATTTCTAGC
Organism: Hippophae tibetana; assembly: GCA_037013495.1. Lineage (NCBI taxonomy): Eukaryota > Viridiplantae > Streptophyta > Magnoliopsida > Rosales > Elaeagnaceae > Hippophae > Hippophae tibetana. The sequence goes on along the minus strand of CM072807.1, from coordinate 19,811,115 downwards.
GCTGTACTTCAGCACAAACTACCCCCTAAGTTGAAAGACCCTGGAAGTTTTATTATAAACATAACTATGGGGGATAGGAAGGTTGCTAAAGCAATGCTTGATTTAGGTGCTAGTATAAATTTGATGCCCTACTCTATATTCTTACAACTCAATCTAGGGGATTTAAAACCCACAACTATGTCCCTTCAACTTGCAGATAGATCTCTTAAATATCCAGAGGGAATAGTTGAGGATGTTTTGGTACAGGTAGACAAACTGATAATACCTGTTGACTTTGTGGTTCTGGATATGCAAGAAAATCCAGCATTGGACAGAGAGCACACAATATTGCTTGGTAGACCATTTATGGCAACTACTAAAACTATTATTGATGTCCAAGATGGAAATTTGACAATGACAGTCTTAGGAGAGACTGTTCATTTTAAAGTTTTTGATTCTTCACCTTTCCCTTCTATTTCTGCCATTGATGAAATATTCGATGTTGATCCTTTGGATAATCTTGTCCAAAACACCTTTTTCCGAACCAGAATAGAGGACAAGCTTGAAACCGTTCTTACACTTGAAAAGGTTGAAGAAGATTTAGATGAGGAAATAAAGGGGTACCTTGAACAACTAGACAATAATGAAGTGATGACAAAATCTAGTACACTTTTAAATCTACCCAGTTCTTCATCTATTAAAGAGGCCAATCCACCTGAACTTGAACTCAAAGACTTACCTGAGCACTTAAAATATGTGTTTTTGGGAGAAGGGGAAACTTATCCAGTGATAATTTCTTCAACCTTGACCAAACCACAAGAAAAGGAACTCATCAAAGTGCTTAAACAGTTTAAGAAATCTATAGGTTGGAGTATAGGGGATATAAGAGGCATTAGTCCAACAATGTGTATGCACAAGATCAACTTGGAGGACGGTGCTAAACCTGTACGAGAGGCCCAAAGAAGACTAAACCCAAACATGCAAGAGGTAGTTAAGAAGGAAATTCTTAAATTATTAGAAGAAGGGATTATCTACCCTATTGCAGATAGTAAGTGGGTTAGTCCAGTGCATGTGGTACCAAAGAAATCTGGGATAACAGTTGTTAAGAATGACAAAAGTGAATTAGTGCCCACTAGAATAATCACTGGATGGAGAATGTGTATAGATTTTAGGAAACTAAATTTATATACGAAAAAGGATCACTTTCCTCTTCCATTCATTGATCAAATGTTGGAAAGATTAGCTGGGCACGAATTTTACTGTTTTTTGGATGGACTGTCTGGATATTATCAAGTACCCATAGCACCAGAAGATCAGGAAAAGACCACATTTACATGTCCTTTTGGGACATTTGCTTTTCGCAGAATGCCATTTGGGTTATGCAATGCCCCTGCCACGTTCCAGAGATGCATGATATCCATTTTCTCGGACATGGTGGAAAAATTCATTGAGATTTTCATGGACGATTTCTCTGTCTTTGGGAACTCATTTGATGATTGCTTACATAAATTGACTTTGGTTTTAGAAAGATGCATTGAATGCAATCTAACCCTTAGTTGGGAGAAAAGTCATTTTATGGTTCAACAAGGGATAGTTTTAGGACATATAATTTCAAACAAGGGTATTGAAGTTGATAAGGCAAAAGTTGAATTGATATCCAAACTACCTCCCCCTACATCTGTGAAGGGGATAAGAAGCTTCTTGGGACATGCAGGATTCTACAGACGATTTATTAAAGATTTCTCTAAAATAAGTCGTCCATTATGTAACTTGCTATCCAAAGATGCTGATTTTGATTTCAACAATGACTGCCTTACTTCCTTTAATACCTTGAAAGATAAACTCACATCTACCCCTGTTATAATGGCACCAAACTGGTCTTTACCCTTTGAAATAATGTGTGACGCTTCTGATTATGCAATAGGAGCAGTCCTGGGACAAAGAGTGGAAAAGCGTTTACATGTCATCTACTATGCTAGCAAAACACTCAATGATGCCCAGATGAATTACACCACCACTGAAAAGGAATTCTTGGCTATAGTATTCTCTTTAGACAAATTTCGGTCTTATTTAGTAGGATCTAAAGTGATTGTGCATTCTGATCATGCTGCTTTAAGATACCTATTAAGTAAACCAAATGCCAAGCCAAGGTTAATCAGGTGGGTCTTACTCTTACAAGAATTTGACCTAGAAATCAAGGATAAGAAAGGCAGTGAAAACTTAGTAGCTGACCATTTGTCTAGGTTGATTTCTGACTTTAATTCTCTTAAAGATGAGAGTAATGACGATATAGTTGAAACCTTTCCTGATGAACAGTTATTTTTCATAGGTCCGAACCCATGGTACGCTGATATTGTAAACTATCTTGCCACTAGTGTTTTGCGACCTAACACTTCATATCAGGAGAAGAAAAGGTTTTTTAAAACTATTAAGGACTATTTCTGGGATGACCCTTATTTATACAAGATTGGTCAAGATCAAGTCATCCGGAGATGTGTACCTGAAGAAGAACATAAGAGCATTCTGACTTTTTGTCATGAACTTCATTGTGGGGGTCATTTTGGAGGAGAAAAGACAGCCCGTAAGATATTACAGTCTGGATTCTTTTGGCCCACTCTTTTTAAAGATGCTCATATGTTTTGTGCACAATGTGATAGATGTCAAAGAACAGGAAACATAAGCAAAAGAGATGAAATGCCTTTGACATCTAATTTAGTTGTTGAACTCTTTGACGTATGGGGGATTGACTTTATGGGTCCTTTTCCCCCATCTAATGGTTTTCAATACATTTTGGTTGCTGTGGATTATGTGTCCAAATGGGTAGAAGCTATCCCCACCAAAACCAATGATGCTAATGTTGTTGTGAAATTCTTGAAAGATTTCATATTCAGTAGGTTCGGAACGCCTAGAGCTATAATAAGTGATGGAGGTAGCCATTTTTGTAACAAACTCTTTGATGGAGTACTAAACAAGTACAACATCACACATAAGGTAGCTACTCCATATCATCCTCAAACTTCCGGATTAGTGGAAGTAAGTAATAGGCAAATCAAGGGAATACTGGAACGCACTGTGCGTCCTTCAAGGAAGGATTGGGCATTTAAGTTAAATGATGCCTTATGGGCATACCGCACCGCTTACAAAACACCTATTGGGATGAGCCCTTATCGGTTAATCTTTGGGAAAGCGTGCCACCTTCCAGTTGAACTTGAACACAAGGCTTATTGGGCAATTAAAGAGCTAAACATGGATTTAGATAAAGCAGGTGAAAAACGAGTACTCCAGCTTCATGAGTTGGAAGAAATTAGGAATGAAGCCTATGAGAATGCCAAATTATACAAGGAGCGTACTAAGCGCTATCATGACAAGAGGCTAGTTCCTAAGACTCTTCACCCTGGAATGAAAGTTCTTTTATTTAACTCTCGTTTGAGATTGTTTCCAGGAAAGCTAAGATCAAGATGGGATGGACCATTCAAAATAGTTCAGGTATCTGAACATGGAGTAGTAGAACTATTGGACTCCAAGACACAAAAAACGTTCAAAGTTAATGGCCATCGTGTCAAGCCTTATGTGGAAGAACCAAACAACATTGCTGAAATGGATTGCATTTGGCTGAGTAACCCTTAGCACCAAAAAGATACGTCTTGCTAAGACGTTAAACTAAGCGCTGGATGGGAGGCAACCCATCATGTTAGGTAATTTTTTTATTGTTATTTGTTTTATTTACTTAATTTTATTGTTTATTTTAGTTTACTTGTATGTGAATAATTTTTAAATTTGTTAAAACTAAACTATTTGTTGAGATGTTAAGAGTTCACAGCGATCTGTCTGTATACATTTTAATGATGAATATGATGGATGCACCTGCATTTCTTCATTACTACTTACACATTCTCAAGAAATAGGTAATCTTTCTCTTCTTTTCTCTTTATCTTTAATTTGCAGTTGTTACATTGAGGACAATGTAAGTTCTAGGTTGGGGGTGGTGAAAAGTTACCATGCTATATATATAAAAATAAAAAAATAAAAAAATTCTCACAAAAATTTATCATTTCTTTAAATCAAATTTAAGTAAATAGTTAAGTCTTTGGTACTGTTAGATTAATTTTTGAAAACATATCATGAAATATTGTGTAATTATTTTTGATAATTAGTTAGTTTTTGTCATAACTAGTATTTCTTGATAAAATGTGGAAATTAGATTAAACCCAAAATCGGTATTTATGAATTTTGTTTTAGTGGAGACTACCCTTGTGAGATATAATTTGAGCCTAATTTCTTTTATTCAGAGTGAAATATATATTTTTTCTACTCCAAACACATTTCTTATTTATTCAAAAAGTTTAGATGATCTCTATAGGTATTAGCATTGAATGTATGAATTTTTTTCATCTTAATAGAGTATCATATATTTTTTTATTATTATTTTTCGTTTAGATTAAACGATTTGAGTAGAAATTGATAGTATATGCTTATATCTCATTCATGCATGACTGCTACAAAAACAAAAAGACATATCTGGGGTTACCTAAACCGAGATCAAACAGAAAAGACACAAAATTAACCACTCACCAAAATCCAAAAAATGTACAATCTGTACATGGGTTGACTCTCTAAAAAAATACATATATTGAAAAATATCTACAGAAAAAAAAAAAAAAAATAGAGAGATAAAAAATAGTATCATCTACATACTATGACCCACATTGCCTACAAAGTTGTGAGTAAAGGCTAATTACAAAAGAAAGATATAGGAAGTAATTCCCTAAAAAGTCATTGCAATTTCTTCATTTGTTAAAGCATATATCTTGAAATTCTTTCTTAATGAGTTTGATTTATGCATGAAAATAATTTTTGTATATGATATCTTTATAATTTATACATTCGATTCCTTTCATGAGATCAATGTTAAAATAACACTTTGAGCCTTTATTCTTTATACATATGCGAACATATTAGTTCATTTCTATACATCAACTCTTTCGCATATAAATTAGTATGAGTGTTTGAACCCATAGGATTCAGTGCTTTGAGAGTATTGACTTGTGAGGAATAGAGTCGAAGCGAATACTGATTCATGACACTGAAATTGGGTAAAATTAAATTGATACATTTTTGAAATGAAATATGAAAATGATTTTCGACTAATTATTGTAATAAAATCATGATTGTTTAAAGAGATTAAAATAACTTATGCTTGAGATTTTAATTATGATCTTAAAGAAGATTAAAAAGTATGAGATATTTTTGTGATATGTTGTGTTCTTTTACTCTTAAATTAATTTTTGATTGTGTTGTAATTTTAATTTTTGATTTGATTGTTTTTATCTTTACATTTAGTTCAATGTTTGTGGGTATCATTACTGAAAACCCTCACGAGACTCAAACTCGTCCACTAGGGCAACCTAGGGGTTTAACGGCTTGTTGCATAGGCTAAATGCAACCGTTTCAATCCACGAAAGTGATTTAGGATAGTTTAATTTTTAGCTTTTATCGCTTCTCTTGCTAAGAGACTAGCAAGAAGCTGGTTGGGGGTTGTGATGAGTGCTCAAAAAGCACTAAAATAACCATGATTTTATGTACCTTAATTGATTAAAAATACATATATTTATATGTTTTATCATATATTTATATAAATTTGTCTTTTTCGGAATCACGGGTATTTTTATTGTTTTTCAGGTATTTTGGCTTAAAAACGCAATGTAAAGACTCAAAGAGGAATATTTGAAGCAATACATCACAAATATATCAATAAATAAGTGAGAAAAGGTCAACAAACATGGAAAAATCGGACGAAATGGGTCGAAAAGGTCAAAAATGTCAAAAAGACGGAAATCGCGCGTCGCAGCCCAGCGCCCCAGCGCCCAGCCGCGCGCGCCCCAGCGCCCATTCCGCGCGCGCTGGCACTGTTCACGCGCGCCGAGCTGCGCGCAGCGACAGCCCCAGCGCGCGCGCGCAGCGCCCAGCAGCCGCCCATCCGCGCGCCCAACGCGTTTTCGCCCCATTTTTCACGTGCAGCCGCCCCTGTGACGTCATGCTGACGTCATTGATGACATCAGCAAGTCCAATACGCGTTTTTACATTTTTTAATATTTTTTTTAACATTTTTTTACTCATTTTTTCTCTCCATCCTCACCTATAAATACCCCCCTTCCATTCACTTCAAATTACACCTTCAAAACTCACTTCTCTCTTCTTTCTTTCTCTCATTTCTTAGTTTTTAGTTTCTCTTAGTTTCTTTCTTAGTTTCTAAGCTTTTCTTAGTTTTTCTCTTAGTTTTTAGTTCAATTCTCTTAGGTTTAGTGTTCTTCTCTTTTTGAGAGGAACTTGTAATGTTTTTGTAATAATTTAGATTTTTGATTCAATATATGGAAGTGCAAATTCCGCTCGGAGGTTTTCTAGCAACGGGAATAGCGTCGAAGTTCTGTAAGGATTTTATTTTCTTTACAGTTATTTTTATGCTTTATTCTTACATGTTATATTCAACTTGTCTGTGGTTAAATTTAACTATGCTAGCTGTTTAGTAAAAATGATGTAATAACGACGTTGTTATGCTTGCGAAATATTAAATAGGTAAAAATCTTTAAAATGAATTGATTTTGTTTTTATTCAAGATTTTATATTAAGAATGTTAGAGAGAAATATATTATTTTTCATTACAAACTTAAACCCGAAAATTAGATTTTAAGGTTTAGTTATCCGGTCTAATTTAGAGTAGTGCTCTTTTATTTGTTGGTACAATCGCCCGGTAGTTAGAGTGAAACTCTATTTCAAAAGTTTTTATAAGAATTATTATGTGAAAATGTATTGACAACATGTTTTCAATAGTGGTTTTAAAACTTGAAAGTTAGTACTCGGATAATTAAATTCTTAAGTTTAATTTGGACACCTTGAATAATGTTTAAATTGTCTAACCCCACCAAAGGTGGCATTTAAATGGTTCATTTTCAATCTCTTAGAAAAAGGAATTAATTTAATTAAGCATATTAGTTATCAACCCCACCCATAGGTGTTAATTGATTTGTTTAGTTAACAAAGAATATCTAACCCCACCAAAGGTGGTATTTATATAAAAAAGAGAGAATCAATAAAATATCAATTTATATCTTTAATAACCTAGTTAATATGAGCAAGCATAATTAATTTAGTTATTATATCCATAAATACTCCGCTAATATAAATGATAAAAATTTGCATGAACATTTATTGAATCCGTATATATGTTTATTTCTAGATAATTATTTGAATTTGTATCTATGTTTGTTTTTATGTTATTAGATTATATTTAATTAATCTGTATATATATGTTTATTTTATATCATTAGATTAGGAACACAAAAACCAAACTATCGTGACAGGATGTTTAGGATTTAATTTCGTTTTTAAAAATTTGAATAATAAATTAAAAACCACATACATTCCTTCCTTAGATCGACCTTGGGAGTATACTTATCATTTTCTTCGAAATGATTCGTGCACTTGCGAGAGTTTTATAAATATTAAAACCAAAGTATTTGCGAGTATCGGCGATGCCGGTTTTCGTTCATCATTAGTTAGGTGGTCCAATGGACTGATAGTTTTCCTAATAGGTCACTAGTATGACTTAGGTTGTTTTATACCTAAAAATCTCGTGTGTTTATCTTTATTTTTTGTATTACTTTATTCACTCATGATTGTATGCTTGGTTGCTTACAAATTTTAATTTATCATACTTTCGCTAGTTAACGAATTAGATCTATAACTAAACGAACTTTCAAAAAATTTATTTATTTTCGCTTTATATTATATATATATATATATATATATATATATATATATATATATATATATATATATATGATTGCATGTCTGTAGCTTATGATTAATTAGTGACAATTCAAAAAATTATCTATTTTAATTAGATCTGTAACTTTAAAACTTTTATAAAGTCTGGGCATAAAAGCCACACTATCATAAATAACTAATATGTTCTTCTGAAAATGTATTTTAACTACATTGGAAATCTCAAATCCATATGCATAAATTTTAGTATATTTGAAGGCTGTTGAAACTAAATAGTCAAGTAAGAATGTACAATCATATGATCTAATTTTAAAAATATTGAATATCCATTCACTGTATTTTCGTTATTGCTCTAGTTGCATTGAAACCTCTTTTGGATCAACACATCTTATATGATCAATGCTTTTATCATAAACAAGAATAACACTGTAGTTAGCTTGATTAATCTAAAATTGAATGATACTCTAAAAATATTAAAACATGAGATGTTATCATATAACTCAATCTCCTCTTCAATACTTAGGTAGAAATCAAATTGTTACTTATAGTTTCGATATTCTTACGCACTTCGTTCCAAATCAAAAAGCATCTCTAAAATCCATTAAACTTTTAATTAAAATAGGTCCAAAATTATTTTAAAATACCATTGAAATATAAAGGTTAAACTTAGTTCTTTAGTCATGAGTATGGGTAAAACACCTTTTGAAATCATCAAAAAGAGTTTCATCATTCAAACACACATAACTCTAAGTGAAAATGTTCAAATTATAATATTTTAATACATTCAAAAATTAGACATTTTTTTATCTTTCTAGAGAGCTAATATATACTCATTTTAGATCACCAAATCTATTTTATAAACTAAAATCTTAGTTTGTGTCATCTCACTCAAAATAGTTTTGAAACAATTATGACATGTCGTCACATAAAAAGGTATAACTTTTCTTAGAAATGTCTAAACATATTTTTGTAAAACGATAACAAAACTAGACATTTAAATATTTAAATAAATATATTACACACTAAATTATCATATATACAATATTTACAAAAACATAGAATATTGTGTAGTTTAAAACATGATTTATTTTCAACATAACTTCCATAGAACATACTCTGAATTAAATAATCACTATAACTTTGTTTAGAAAACTCAAAATAAGAAATTGTAAAATATATTTTTAAACTAAACATATCAAGTTTTAAAATAAGATATAATTCATCAAATTCCAATCTATAAAACCAATTAGATAATAAAAATACATATTGATTTCTAATAGGATTTCCCGCATGATTTTCATAGAGCCACTCTTTGTTAAATATGTATAAATTTACATTAAAAAAACTCTAAATAAAGAACTTTAAAATTTATCATAAAATTGAAATTTTAATGAAATATAAATAAATGTATAATTAATTATGGAAGCTTTCCATTTTCCCATTCAAGTTTCTGAAATTAGTTTTTCAAACTCTAACACTTTGTCTAAAGAATTGAAGTTTTTGTCCAAAATAAAAGTATTATTTACACAAGGTGAAACATTCAAAAGTTTCATAAAACATTACCTATATGTCCATATGATCAAAACAAGGAACAAGGACTCTAAATTCATAAAAGAAGAAGATATAAAAGAAGCTTAGCTATCATACTTAAATCACTTCCTTTGAAAGTTAGAATTGTTTATAGAAATTATGAAGCCTAGAGAGTTTCTTCATGAATATAATGAAAGATCACCAAAGTTGATTTTATAATTTTTCCTTACCTTTGCCACGAGCTTCTCAAAGAAGCACTTTCATTTTCTTATCTCTTAGGCTTCAAATGAAGCCTTTAAAATATATTAATAGGAAAAGAGAAAGTTAGGATTGGTGTCACCAACTTAAGTAAGTAAAGCCAAATCCGAGTAGGAAATTTGTCCTATAGCTCAGGATAAATCATACCTTACATGCATTATAATCAAAACACAAATAGGACATGTGGCTTACTAAGAACAAGCTGACTAACTTTTTTTTTTTTTGTGATTAGTAACAATGACATGTGTCTCTTAGAAATAAGGGTGTGATACCACGTGCTTAAAAAAATAATTAATTAAATAAATAAAATAATGTTAAGGGTAAAATCAAAATTTCATAAAAGCATGGGATGTTGTAACAATTCTCTCTCTATGCTATCAGAGCTTGGCAGCTTTTACAAGAATGATTTAATGGAAACTCCTACTTGTATGCCTTTTAGAACTGATGATCGAAATGCTTCCTAGCTGAACTCAACTGATAATCAACAATCTGTGTTGACATCAAAAACTCAATCATCTTTGTTTATACCACCAGTGAATATGAATTTTTTTATCAAGTTATATCGAACTAACTTTCTTCTTTGGCGACATCAATTGTTGTCTCCTATTGCTGCTTATGGTCTTGAAAGCATCAAAGATATATGCTTCTAGTGCCTTCTACTTTTCTGGTTGGAACTCAAGTTTCTAACCCTAATATTGAGAATTGGTCTCGTTTAAATGGTATTGGTAAGAGTTGGATTTTTTACTTATGTCTCATCCAATATCTCTAACTACCTTATCAAATCTTGTACATCTCCTGAGTATTGGTAAGTTCTTGAATCAGTTTTCTCTGGGTTTTTTCATGTCAGAACTATGGATCTTCAACTTTAGCTTCATATTATTTTTAAGAATGACTCCACAGTTAACGACTATGTTTTAAGGATTAAAAATATTACAAATCATTTGGCTGTTATAGGTAGTGCAATACTAGATGGTGATATAATTAATTTTGTGTGTTATATGTGGTTTAGATCCTAAGTATAACACATTCATCTCTTCACTTTCAATGCAACTTGGAGTTCTCACTTTGATGAATTATAGACTTTTGTCTACTCATGATCGTATATTAGAGCATCAGGCTCAATTCTTAGATGTTAGTGATCTACTTTAGGATAATGTAGCAAATTTCTCAAATATGTCACATAGATGTTTTCCTTCGTAGAATTCCTTTCCTCCCAGACCTTCTTAGCCTAGGAATCTACATGATTTCTTAGGTCAAGATTAGTCTTCTAAAACTTTTTACTTATCAAATTCCAATAACCTGGGTCTCTTAATCCTTAAACACCTCATGTTTACTATCAGTTCTGATTTTCCTGGATCACCTCTTTTAGATTCAGTGGTTACTTGATGTTGGATCAATCAATCATCTAACGGGCAGTATTTCCATTCTTCAACAAATTCAATCTTATGAGGGTCATGAATCTGTTACAGTAGGTAATGGCCTTTCTCTTCCCATTCATAATTTTGATTATAGCACTCTTAGGGTCAATGGAGTCTCTTTATGCCTTAATCAGGTCCTTCATACACCTCGTGTCTCTAGCAACTTAATTTATGTTTAGAAATTATATGCTAACAATGATGTCAAAGTTATGTTTGATGCTAATTCTTTTCTTGTTAAAAAGTTCCAGACACATCAAGTGCTTCTTCAAGGGGAAACATGTAATATAGTGTTTTTGTTGCATAATTGCATTGTTTTCTAGAGTCTAATAGCAGGTTGTCAGGTTATTACTAAGTAGGGCACTAGTCATACTAATGTTAATAAATGAAATGCTGTATATATAAGATGTAAGCTCTCAATTGTATCTTTATTTTTACATTCTAATAATACAATTCATTCTTTGAATTCTCTTGTTTACAAATCTTTTTATTTTCTACTCAATCAATTTTGAAAAGATTGATCTATTAAAAATAAATAATATTATTTTAATATTTTTCTATTAAAATATTATTATTTATTATTAAGTGATTTAAAGTTAATAAAACATGAAACATTAACAAAAATAAAAACAAAATTTAATATAAAATGGTTAAAAAAATTAACAATAATAATATTATAACTTAACATTCTTTAGATGCATATTTTATTTTAATAGTAAGAATGATTTTTCTCAATCTTCTAATATCACAAATGGTCATGATTTAATTACATTTTATATATTTTAATTGCTTGATACGAAAGAATAATATTTTAATAAAAAATAATATTAAAATTGGAGAACTAGAAAACAACTTTTAAAATCTAAGAAATTAAACGCAAACTAATGCTGAATCTGAAGCACTTGACGACAGTTTTCTCTAATAAATAAATAAAACCATCTTTTTCCTTTTTGCTACATTTTAGAGTTTAAAAAATTGTACTATTATTCTATATTATATACAGTGTTACTCTAGCAAAAAGAAAATGTGGGAAAAGAAACAAGTACAACAATGAAAACTCTTTCTTTGACGTGTTACTTAGTAAAGTAGCGAGCATAATAAACAAACTGAATGGACTCAGGAAGAACAAGAAAGCATGCAAACTCCTGGCCTATATGCCCAAGCTGGGGGCAAGCGAGCATATTTTTCCATTTCAGGTTGCTCGTCAAACGGCCGTTCCATTATTTTAAGCAGCTTCCTAACCTCTCCAAAATCACCAAGTTCAGCGGCATCTATGGCACTCTGGCATAGATAATTTCTAAGAACATATTTTGGATTTACTGCATTCATGGAGGCCTTCCTTTCCTCATCTGACATGCCACTGGCAGATATCTGTCACAAGGGGGGGGGGGGGGGGGGAAGCTATATAAGATATTAACCAAAAATTGAGAACATAGTGGACATGAAATGATAACTGATTATTGTAAGAGAATTTAGGTAACTCAAAAGAATTGTTGTTGGTCCAAGAAAATGCTGAAAAGATACTTCTCAAGTAAAGAATAAAAATGGGTTAGATCATATGCACCGAGAATGCTTTGGAAGATGGAAAAAAAAACAATAGAAATATGAACCTTAGAATAAATAATGAGAATAGGTATTCTTAAAAATAACTAGAGACAGAACCTAGAAAGAATGCACAAGAACATGGAACATGGGAATGGATAGAACCAATTTCTCAATAAAGAGAATTTAACGCCCATAGAGTAGTGAAAACCAAAGAAAATGGAACTGTACCTCCTCTATATAGTATTTCATCCAGTCAGTCCATGCCTCTTTGCGCTCCTTCCCAATATCCAATAGAACAGCTTTAAGTGGGACCAACAACTCCTCTTCAGAAATAGTACAATCAGCTTTGATGCTGGAAAGTGCTCGAAAGAATCTTGTGTAATCAACTTTGTCAACGGCCATATTGTTAAGGAGCCTACTGATCAGCTGTTTATTGTATTTTGGGAGACCAAGTTTTTTCGTCATTATAGCTTGATACTCATCCATAAATTTGGTTCCATATCTGTAACAAATAAAAAAAAAATGTTTTCTACCACCTTCCAAGCCCATAATTCATCTCTTCAAAACAAAGGTCATGAAATTAGTACCTTTCCTTGGCATAGTTTGCCTCTTTATCATCTATCAACTTAGCAGCTGACAAAGTTTTGGCAAACTGTGTAATGTTCCACAAGCCAATGTCAGGCTGATTTGCAAAGCAATATCTCCTCCCAGGAAGATCAGTGGTATTAGGAGTGTAGCTTGGGTCAAATGCATCAAGAAATCCAAATGGACCATAGTCAATAGTGAGACCTAAGATGCTCATGTTATCAGTGTTCAAAACACCATGAGTAAACCCAACTCCTTGCCAGCAGGCAACCAAGGATGCAGTATGTTCTGCAACCTCCACAATCCAAGCTGTTAACATCGTCAATGGAAGCAAGTTAGTGAAAACTGAAAAGTTCTTTAAAATTATTCCCAAATCCAATCAGCATGTATGTTTGCTATTAGAGGGTGCATTTGAGAACTGCCCCATGTGGCAAACAGAGCATAATTATTTTTACAGAGCTAAATAATTTAAAATGCAGACTTCTACATTAAAAGTTCCCTGCATATTGAACAGCATGTCTCTAGCAAATTGTAGAATATGGTTAGAAGCTAACGATTCAGCTCCAGCTCCAAATACTTCACAGCACAAAAAGCATACTGTCAATTAAGTTTTTAACATTCACCAAAAATAATTAGAAAATTTTACCTGACTCGCATGCAGGAAATAGAAATCACACATCAATCCCCTAAAAAAGTAATTAAACTAATTCCAGTATCAAACCTACCATACGGACAGGTTCTGTTTGGATAAGTCTTCAATAAATGGACTTCAACATTCACCTTTCATCATCACTCACCTTTTTACTCTACCCACCTATAATTATTAATATCTGCTAGCATCAAACAAACACTAGAAATTACCTGCATACTTGTTAGAAGTCAGATCCACAACCGAATGGTCTTCATTGCCTGTGCTGAAAGATAAAGTCTCACTTTTAGTCATATTATCTATATGAGGAAAGTGGTGTCTAATGGCGTAGTCTGCTAACGCACAAACAATTTTAAGGTCTTCCTCCCCTCTAGATGCATGTATTTGGAATGAACCAAACCGCAAGAATGATTGAGCAACTCTGCAGACAATAGCACCAGGCTCATCTTTTGGATTTCCACTGCAGCGTAAGATGTCAAGAGTCAACACTTTGTACCCCACACAAAAAAAAAAACACAGTTGTAGTGCATATTGGATGCTGTGGAATACAAGTTACCCAGCATTTTTAGGATGACAATGTTCTGGAATCTCATAACATAGTCAAATATCAATTAGAAACTTTTAAGAAAATCTAAAACAGGTATTGGGTAACTCAAATTCAAAGAAATATGGAAGTATATGGCTACTTTGGGAGGAAATACAATTTAATACAGAAACAAAGAGACAAATTTTAAATCATCCCAAACATACTCATAAAACATGTCTCGAGTAACATATTTTCCTGTGGTCACAAGACAAAGTGCACGAGTTGTTGGAATTCCAAGACTATGCATTGCTTCACTGCAAAGGAACTCGCGAATGCTACTACGCAGAACTGCAAGGCCATCTGCAAATCGACTATATGGAGTCTTTCCGGCACCTTTAAGCTGCAGTTCCCACCTCTCAGACTTTGAATTAATTAGTTCTCCAAGAGTGATAGCCCGACCATCTCCCAACTGCCCAGCCCACATGCCAAATTGATGTCCTCCATAGCATTGAGCATAAGGCAACCTATTAAATGAATTACCAGTTAGATCGCATAAGTTAAACTGCTAATACCATCCAAAAAACAAAAACCTTAGTGATAAGACTTACGCTCCAACCAAATGAGATGCTCCAGAAAACAAAAGGGGAAAATCCGGTCTTTCAAATCTGAAACCCAAACATAAGATTAGCTCCATCTTCCATGAAAAGGAGCTTAAGTTTATACACGAAACTTTCAAATAATCCATGGAAATGAATCGTTTGATGAGTAAAATAGACGAAGACATGAGAGCACACGGCACCACAACTCATAGACAGCCATCACCTAGGGTTTTCAGACTATGGAAGGCACATTATGAGCAGCTAAAGCAAAGTTTCTATTACTAAAATGCACAAAACTTCAAATATAAAAAGGTTGGTTGGTTGCAGTGATTTGAATACTCTGCTACTGTATCGTATTAAACAATGAAATAAGAAAATTAGTTTTTTTAGTAGAGAAGAAAATAGTCATACTATTGATGCGATAACCATACTTCCTAAAAGATGTAAAATACAGTTTGAAAGATAGTCCATTATTATTTATCTAAGATTAGGAAACATGATAATCAATTGGGTGTTCCAGAGAGCACAAGAAACCAAAAAAATGCTCACTCTTTGGGATCCAAATCAAGCACTTCAGCCACTGATTCTGACCACGCTACAAGCTCAGGTTTATCCACTTCAGCTGACGGAGATACTTTTGTATAACACGCATGATTCACCTGAAACATTAAAACTTGTGTAATCGTCCACAAGAAAAAAGGTTACTCAAAATCTCTCATTTAAGACATTTCGGATTATAAAGCTTAAGCTTCTTACTGGTCTTTTCAACTTATGCTTTATTTTCTTTAAAAATCCAGTATAGCTAAGTTTGAAAGCTGAAGTATGGCATTAGCTAAGCATTCATTTTATCTTCCCACTTTCCTGATAGCTAAAAATAAATCTCGGTGAAAAATGTTTCAAAATAATAATATTACAACTAAATTGAAACGTATAAATTAGCCATTTTTCCTCTAATATTTTTCTTATCAAAGATCTTCTTTTTCTTTACTCTTTTAGCGTATCATGGCAGAAAGATTTGCATTGCCTATTTTCTCATACAAACAGCAATTAGCCCCATTTTCTCTTCCCCAACTTTCTAGGCATTCAAACACATCATTTATACAGAATAACGAAAGGAGTGGTAAAAAAATAAAACAAAATAAAATATAACCTCTCGTGGAATAGGGTCGGTCCTAGGATCACCAGGGAGTTCTCTAACAAAGGAGTGGTCCCAATTCAGATCCTCAAGTTTCAAGATGACCTTCTTGGTACCACTACCAAGATTAAAACCTTCAACATCGTCACTTCTCAAGCTCTGATTTTGCAAATCCTGAGCTACGGAGTCCACCGACACATTAACGTCCACTGAGGGGGAGTCCATCGGAAACCGACCGGATTTGACGTGGCATGCGAAGGGTAGTGTTGACAATTTGAGAGGAAACGAAGGGCGAGAAGAGAACTTTGATATGCATAGACAACGGGGGGAGGGGGTGGTGGTTAGGGGCGTTGAAGAAAAGGTGAGGGAAGGATAGTGCGACTGAGAAATAGGCTTGGAATGATAAATAGGAAAGCATTTGTAACTAGAAAGTTATAGAAATTGCTATTTTCATAATTATTTTTTATTAATGATAATTCTACCATTAATAATCATATTATAACATTATTAGTTTTAAAAATATATAAAATATAAAATATAATAAATATTTAATATATTTTTATTATAATAATAATACAATTATTATTACTCTTAAAAAATTAATTAAAAATACATTTTTCTAAGTTTTTAGAATAACAAAAAGAACTGTAAATATAAAAAAGTAACAAATAAATTTTTTATTATTACTATTTTTTAACTTTTTAATGAAGTTATTTGCAATAAGATTAAATTCAAGAGAAGATATTGTAATAAAATAATAAAAAAAATGGTATAGTTACTAATGAGTTTAAGAGTTATTTTTTATACGTTAATTAATTATATTACAATTGATACTCTTAAATCTTATTTTATCATTTTTATAGAATATATTTTCTTTTTATATAACTCCAATTATTCGTGAACTATAAGATATGACTAATATATTTTGTTCAAAAAGTAAAGAATGAGTACAAATCATTGAATTATGTAGGCTTACATTAGTTCTAAGTGTTGTTCTTGAAAGAATAACAATATTAAGGGTAGAACAATTTATAGCTAAAGAATTGAATCCTATTGCTTTAATCATTTTTCAAGAAATATATTTAACATTCGGCTTATAAATTTAAAGAAAAGTTATAGTAATTTATTCTTATTCATCAAAAATATAGTAAAATTTTAAGGGATTATAACTTTTTTCACAAGTTTATGAATATAGATTATTCTATCACCAATTTAACTATTATGCTTACAAGTTTTGAACAAAATTATCATAAAGTTATAATCACATAGGAATAAGGTAAGACTCTATCAATATTTATTATCATTTTTTATGTAACATGTTTAGCTAATTTCATTATGGACTCCCATAAACAAATAGAATATGTGATTGATTCTAATCACATCTATTAATTCTAACTATATTAGAGAATGCAATAAATAAATATTAAAAATTAAAAATTTTATGCTATTTAAAGCATATTAATCCTAAAACATATATCTTAAAATATGTTAAACTGATAAAACATAAAAAAAAATTAAGATAGTGATGTGTTAACATTCCCTCACATCTAATTCTTACATTATCCTCAATGTAAGCACATACATATATGTGATGTAAAAATAAGTAAAAAAAATAGTAGAAAACAAATCTAATAGTTACCTCCCACAAAGTTATTGGCTTAACATCCTTAGCCTGATGATATCACTTTTATTACCCACCATCATAGAAGATCTTAAAGTGTGATGTTGTACTTCAGAGCTAATAGTTCATTATTTATATCCTTACACCTTGATGATAGTTTCCTTTGAATAATACTAGACGCATTCTTCCCCACACATGTCTCTATGTTATCCTTAAGCTTGTCCATGGCAAGAAAAAAGTTTCTTGATGTACTTTTCATACCAAAGTTTCTCCTTAATGTATTTCATAAAAGATATGTGGATTTGCACCTTGAAGAATGTCTCTAAATTTTCCTTTTCGTGATTCTATTTTATTGAATTGTTAAACCTATTCGAAAAGATAAAGCAGGATCATCAATAAAAAAAGAAAGTTTGAATACTACATTTGGTGTCACATTGGATTCATTGGGAATGATGGTCTTTTCTCCTCATTAGTCTTTTTTTATACATCACTCATATGGATTCTTTGAGGCTCTTCTAATTTCTTACTATCTTTCATAATAACGACATTAATGGTTTCTCTAGATTTAGTATCTATTTGGGATGAGAGCTCAACAACCACATATGCTTCTGGTCTTTCCATTACTGTGACCAGCTGGGCAATTTGAGTCTCAAGGTTTTTTGTAGTAGCATTGGTCTCTTATATCTCAAGATTTTTCTTAAAATTTCATATTATTAGATAAAAGCTTGGTTCTTTTATTGAAATTTCAAAGTGTTAGAAGTGATAATATTCACTAAATCCTCAAGAGACTTACCTTAAGTGGTTGGAGTTAGTTGTATCATTAAGAATGAAAATTTATATGTGATGATGAGCTTCTCTATTGGATTCTACATTGAAATTTGGTTTACTTGTATCTTAAGATTTTTCCTTGAAATTTTTCGTTATTTGATAACTTGATATGCTTGATAGTCCTGTTGAAGTTTCAAAATGTTAGTAGCGATGATATTCACTAAATCTTCAAGAGACTTATCTTGAATGGTTGAATTTGGTTGTGGCATTGAGAATGAAAAATTAGGTGTGATATTTAAATTATTGGTTGGATTTTTATATGAATAGATTTAGATATTGATAATCTCACAATCATGTATTATATATGTTAGAATATGGATCATACTTAAGCATCCAGCCTTCAAATCCACCTATAACATTAGCGTAGTCTTAATTACCTTATTGATGCTCAAAGTGTGGTGCAAGAAATCCATTTTATGTAGGGCATGTTACATCCATATATGTATTCTTGTTCTCTTCATATTCATCACTTTAAGAAAAATACAAAAATAGTAATCATAGATAAATAAAATTAAAAATAAAAATAAATAAAACTAACCTAAAAACAAACTAATAATAATAAATTAAAGAAAATAAATAAAAACTAACAATCATTGTTACTTTGAAAAATAAATAAAGACTAGAAATAAATTAAATATAAATAAACTAAAATAAAAATAAAACATATATTTTTTAATTTTTAATAAGACTTTTCTAAGTTTTTTAATATTTTTTATTATATATATAATGCTTAAAAATAAATAAAAGTAAATAAGAGCTTACGAAAACCCCTATAATGGTGCCAAAATTGATACGGTTTAGATGAACAGTGAATTCGTAAATTAATATATAACAACTAAGGATTTTTTTTCACATAAGATTATGAAAATTAACTCCTATTTATTGAAAATAGGGACTTTGGTTTTCTAAACTAAAAATTAATTCTAACAACTAAAGATTAATAAATATAAAAATAAAATATTAAGATTATGATAAAGATTCAAAAAACAAAAAAAATTATATGATCATTTTTCATCACTATCATGTATTACACATCAACAAAAGCAAATATAATCTCCTATTCTTTTGATTATAACAACTTAGAGAGATTTAAAAGCACTAAAGTTTTCACCTCTTCTTACCTATTTTTTGAATTAAAAAATCTATTAATCCAAACTCTTTCTAATAGATAACCTATAATAAACTATCTAAATTTAATATATCAAAAGCATGCATTCAATTTTAAGAAGAAAGTTGGATTAAGATTAAGCACATAAACTTGTTTTAATTATCTTAAGTATTAATTATCATTGTAAGTAATTTATCACTAATTATTTAAATTGGTCAAGTGATTATGTACCAAATCAACTAAATTAATTAACGATGATTTAATTTGATTATTTAATTGTACACTTAAATAATCAAATAAATTCATACAATAATTAACACTAAAAATTAATATATAATGAAAAAGAATTGTTGAATAGAATATTACAAATATTATTAAACATTGCAATATATATCTAGGGTTTTGAAATCATCCACAATTAATTATAAAATTAGCTATAAATCAAAAAATTATTCATGAAAATAATAAAAATAAGGGGAATAAATCTTAGAATTTATGTCTTTAATTTTGCTCTTTAACTTCTTTAATTGTTTCTTGAATCCTCTTATTCTCAATTACTATCTCTTTTCATCTCTCAAAATCTGTATTATAATCTTGTCTCCTTATTTTGTATTTATATGAGATAAAAATCAAATCCAAATATAGCTATGATTCTTAGTATTCTTGTTAAAATAGGTTTAGTGTGCACCATATATCAAAATGGTAGTATAAATTACGATGGTTAAATGGATATGATAAACTACCAAATATATCTATTTTATTTCAAAGTTAATTTACTTATCAAATAAAAATAATAATAAAATCCATAAAAATTCTAAACAATCTAAAAAATCAATATTTTCTTGATAAATACAAAATAAATAATTTAACTTATTCTAATAACAAAAAATATATAAATATGAAAAAAGATATAAGAAACGTATATAAAATAGCACTTACCACGTACCTATTTTTCAAACTTAAAATATGTTTTTGTAGTTTTAAAAAATATCAGGTGATTCTTTAATAACTTTTTTTTAAAATGTGAAATATTATATTTATTTTAAAAATAACATTTAATTTAAGAAATTATTTTTATAAAAACTTAATCATAATATTATTAAAAAGTAATTGCATAAAAATAAATAATTATTTTTTATGTTTTTATTTAATTTTTTATTCAATTCTTTTAGTTGCATTTTATTAAAATTAAAAGAATATTTATCTAATATGGTTGAAAAATAAAAATAAATTACCTCTCATTGTTCAGTTACTTTAAAATAATAATATGATTAAACTATTATAAAATAATAAGTATATAACTTAAGTTTTATTTTTACAATAAATAAAATATCTTAACTATATTTAAAAATAATAATTATCACTTGTTTTCTCTTCCGATTTCTTGTTCTATAAGTACCAAAGATTACATTCATTTTTTCTTTTACATTTAACTTTTTTATATATTTAAATGAACGTATATAGGGATGAAAGATATGAATGAACGTATACTAGGAGATAAGGATTTAAAAGCTGGATTTGTATGTCAACATGTTACCTTTGTTGTAGATTCACCCTTGCCTTTGTCTTGATAGAACCTCTCATGTTGATGGTATTGAAACACCACATTGATGAAAAGTTTATTAGGCTTGAGTCATTGATTAAAGCACAATCCAAAGTTCAAGTTTTCTATGTTTAATTTATTATAGCCCAATATTAAAAAAAGTACATATGATCTCGGTTTTTAACCATGATCATAGGTATATGGTCACGGTTATAAGAACCAAGACCTAAGTAAGAGAGGCCATAGATAACAACCTATGGCCTCGATTGGTGTATCTATGGCCTCGATTTTCTAATAACCAAGGCCATAGGATATACATAAATTAAAAAAATACAATTAATAATTACAATATTAAAAATCAATATAAATTACAATAAATTTATTAAAAATAATATTAAAAATCATATTATATTAAAATTAAAAGTATAATTACATTCGAGAGTTTTTTATACACTAAAACATAATAAAAACTTACTATTACAAACTGATTTTTTTACTATTAATTACAAGCATAAATATAACATATTTGGATCAGAAAACTTTCTCATCTTTAATCCCAAAAACAATCACTATTTTTAATCAAATTTATCATAGTTTTTTTAGCATAAACAATTTCAATTCCAAGCCAAAACAAATAACATTTGTATCATATTTTTACTCAAAATTTGTCACAATTTTGGCCAAAATTTTATCCTAGCTTCAATATGAAAATCATAACAGTTTCAGTATGAAAATCATAATAGTTTCAACAAGAAAATGTCGGTTTGGAATAGGAAAATTGTCAAGAAAACTATCACAGTTTGGAAGTAATTTAAAGCTTAACTTTTTACTTGATAGCCAAATAAAAAGCAATATTTCTTTGTGTGATGTAGTGATGAGTGCTCAAAAAGCACTAAAATAACCATGATTTTATGCACATTAATTAATTAAAAATATATATATTTATATGTTTTATCATATATTTATATAAATTTGTCTTTTTCGGAATCACGGGTATTTTTATTGTTTTTCAGGTATTTTGGCTTAAAAATGCAACTTAAAGACTCAAAGAAGAATACTGGAAGCAATACATCACAAATATATTAATAAATAAATGCGGAAAGGTCGACAAATATGGAAAAATTGGACAAAATGGGTCAAAAATGTCAAAAAGAAGAAAAACGCGCCGCCGCGCCCCAGCACCCAGCTCCGCCCAAACTGCGCGCGGGTACTGTTCATGTGCGCAGCACTGCGCGCGCGGGTTACTGTTCACGCGCGCAGCACTGCGCGCGGGTTACTGTTCACGCGCGCAGCACTGCGCACGGGTTACTGTTCACGCACGCGCCGACACTCATTTTTCACGTGCAGCAGCCCCATGACGTCATGCTGACGTCATCAATGACGTCAGCATTTCCATTACGCGTTTTTACATTTTTTTTACATTTTTTTACTCATTTTTTCTCTCCATCCTCACCTATAAATACCCCCCTTCCCTTCACTTCAAAATCACACCTAAAAACACCTCCAAATACATTCTTTTCTCTCTTTTCTTAGATTTTTAGGATTCTTTAGTTTTTCTTAGTTTTTCTTATGTTTTCTTAGTTTTTAGCTTTTCTTAGTTAATTTCTCTTAGATGTAGAGTTCTTCCCTTTTTGGGAAGAACTAGTTATGTTTTTGTAATATTTTAGCTCTTTGATTCAATAAATAGGAGTGCAAATTCCGCTTGGAGTTTTTCCAGCAACGGGAATAGCGTCGAAGTTCTGTAAGGATTTTATTTTCTTTACAGTTATTTTTATGCTTTATTCTTACATGTTATATTTAATTTGTCTGTGGTTAAATTTAACTGTGCTGGCTGTTTAGTAAACATGATGTAATAATGACGTTGTTATGCTTGCGAAATATTAAATAGGTAAAAATCTCTAAAATGAATTGATTTTGTTTTTATTCATGATTTTATATTAAGAATGTTAGAGAGAAATATATTATTTTTCATTACAAACTTAAACCTGAAAATTAGATTTTAAGGTTTAGTTATCCGGTCTGATTTAGAGTAGTGCTCTTTTGTTTGATGGTACAATCGCCCGGTAGTTAGAGTGAAGCTCTATTTCAAAAGTTTTTATAAGAATTATTATCTGAAAATGTATTGACGACATGTTTTCAGTAGTGGTTTTAAAACTTGAAAGTTAGTACTCGGATAACTAAATTCTTAGGTTTAATTTGGACACCTTGAATAAAGTTTAAACTGTCTAACCCCACCAAAGGTGGCATTTAAATGGTTCATTTTCAATCTCTTAGAAAAAGGAATTAATTTAATTAGGCAAATTAGTTATCAACCCCACCCATAGGTGTTAATTGATTTGTTTAGTTAACAAAGAATATCTAACCCCACCAAAGGTGGTATTCATACAAAAAAGGGAGAATCAATAAATATCAATTCATATCTTTAATAACCTAGATAATATGAGCAAGCATAATTAACTTAGTTATTATATCCATAAATACTCCGTCATTATAAATGATAAAATTTGCATGAATGTTTATTGAATCTATGTTTATTTTTATGTAAGTAGATTAAAAACACAAAAACCCCAAAATATCGTGACAGGATGTTTAGGATTTAATTTCGTTTTTAGAAGTTTGAATAATAAATTAAAAACCACACACATTCCTTCCTTAGATCGACCTTGGGAGTATACTTATCATTTTCTTCGAAATGATTCGTGCACTTGCGAGAGTTTTATAAATATTAAAACCAAAGTATTTGCGGGAATCGGCGATGCCGGTTTTCGTTCATCAAGTTTTTGGCGCCGTTGCCGGGGAAGGAATAACGGTTTTTAAATTATTTATCAAAATTTTAAAAACATTTTTGTGCTGTAAATAATTGTGATTTTTTTTGTTTTAATAGAAAAAAATAATAATCAAATTTCAAATTTCATAAGAAAAAAAAAAAAAATAATTAAAAAATTAAAAATTAATTTTTTTTTAAATTGTAAAATAATTTAGAAATTTGAAATTTGAAGTAAAAAAATTTTACCGTTCATGAATAGTAAAAAAAAAAAAAAAAAAAACTTCTTTTAATTAGTAAGAAATAAGAGAGCGTGAATAGTGAAATAAAATTACCGTTCATGAATAGTAAAAAAAAAAAAAAAAAAAAATTTAAAATTCAAAAATTTTAAGTTAGTAAGAAATAAGATAGCGTGAATAGTAAAATAAAATTACCGTTCATAAATAGTAAAAAAAAAAAAAAAAATTAAATTAAAATTTCAAAAATTTTAAAGAAATAATATAGCGTGAATAGTAAAATTACCGCTAAAAAAAAAAAAATTAAAAAATTAAAAAATTAAAAAATTAAAAAATTAAAAAAAAAAATTAATTTTAATTTTAATTTTCCTTTTACCTTTTTCAATTTTCCTTTATTTTTATTTTAGTTTTTTTTATTTTATTTTATTTTACTTTATTTTATTTCAATTTCAATTTAATTTTATTTTTTTTTATAATTTTTTTTTTTTTTTTATTATTATTTTTTTTTTTTCTCTCTTAATTTTTATTTAACTTAATTAACTTAGATTTTTACTAAATTAATTAACCTTGATTTTTAATTAACCTAACTTAATTAACTTAGATTTTTACTAACTTAATTAACCTAGATTTTTAATTAACCTAACTTAATTAACTTAGATTTTTTTTAACTTAACTTAATTAACTTAGATTTTTACTTCACTTAACTTAATTAACTTAGATTTTCTAACTTAATTAACTTAGATTTTTACTTAACTGAACTTAATTAAATTTAATAGCATGAAAAGTAAAGATCTAAGGGAGTTCTGTCTAGGAGACTAGTTCCTGGATGCCTTTGTGCCACTAGTCTTTCCTGGGAACGTTGTTCTGTCTAGGAGGATGGTTTTTAAGGAGCCTTTGCCCCACCATTCTTTCCTGGGAACACTCTTGGTTAATACTGATTATGTTATTTTAACTTAAAAAAAAAAAAAAAATTCTGAAACTATCTCCAAAATTTTAAAGTCTTAATTACAATCTCAAGAGTTAGTTTCTTTATTTGATCTAGGTACAATTATGTTTTGATGCCTTAAATTATTTGATTTGCACCTAGATGTGGGTTATCTAAAACCCTCAAGCATGCCCCTAGTTTTTGGTACAGAAAAATTTCAAAATCAATAGGGCATGTTTGAAACAATATAGGTAGACAACCTTGTCTTACTTGTAGGTTTGATTGACTCAATGATGAGGGGACATTGAGTTTACTTAAAAGGCAATCCCCAAGTTACATCTTGCTAAGACGTTAAACTAAGCGCTGGATGGGAGGCAACCCATCATTTTAGGTAATTTTCTGTTATTTATTTTATTTACTTAATTTTATTGTTTATTTTAGTTTAATAATTTTTAAATTGTTAAAACTAAAAATGTTTGTTGAGATGTTAGAAGTTCACAGCGATCTGTCTGTATACACTTTAATGATGAATATAATGAATGCACCTGCATTTCTCCATTACTACTTACACATTCTCAAGAAATAGGTAATCTTTCTTCTCTTTTCTCTTTATCTTTAATTTACAGTTGTTACATTGAGGACAATGTAAGTTCTAGGTTGGGGGTGGTGAAAAATTACCATGCTTAATTAGAAAGAAAAAAAAAGATTTAACAATTTAAAAATTAAAAAAAAAATAATAATAATAATAATAATAATAATAAAAAAAAAAAAATTTATCATTTCTTTAAATCAAATTTAAGTAAATAGTTAAGTCTTTTGTACTGTTAGATTAATTTTTGAAAACATATCATGAAATATTTTGTAATTATTTTTGATAATTAGTTAGTTTTTGTCATAACTAGTATTTCTTGATAGAATGTGGAAATTATATTAAACCCAAAATCGGCGTTTATGAATTTTTTTTTAGTGGAGACTACCCTTGTGAGATATAATTTGAGCCTAATTTCTTTTATTCAGAGTGAAATATATATATTTTTTTCTACTCCAAACACATTTCTTATTTATTCAAAAAGTTTAGATGATCTCTATAGGTATTAGCATTGAATGTATGAATTTTTTCTCATCTTAATAGAGTATCATATATTTTTGATTATTATTTTTGCTTAGATTAAATGATTTGAGTAGAAATTGATAGTATATGCTTATATCTAATTCATGCATGACTGCTACAAAAACAAAAAGACATATCTGGGGTTACCTAAACCAAGATCAAACAGAAAAGCCACAAAATTAACCACTCACCAAAATCCAAAAAAGTGTACAATCTGTACATGGGTTGACTCTCTAAAAAAAATACATATATTGAAAAATATCTACAGAAAAAAATAGAGAGATAAAAAAATATGGTATCATCTACATACTATGATCCACATTGCCTACAAAGTTGTGAGTAAAGGCTAAATTACAAAAGAAAGATATAGGAAGTAATTCCCTAAAAAGTCATTGCAATTTCTTCATTTGTTAAAAGCATATATCTTGAAATTCTCTCTTAATGAGTTTGATTTATGCATGAAAATAATTTTTGTATATGATATCTTTATAATTTATACATTCGATTCCTTTCATGAGATCAATGTTAAAATAACACTTTGAGCCTTTATTCTTTATACATATGCGAACTTATTAGTTCATTTCTATACATCAACTCTTTCGCATATAAATTAGTATGAGTGTTTGAACCCATAAGATTCAGTGTTTTGAGAGTATTGACTTGTGAGGAATAGAGTCGAAGCGAATTCTGATTCATGACACTGAAATTGGGTAAAATTAAATTGACACATTTTTGAAATGAAATATGAAAATGATTTTCGACTAATTATTATAATAAATCATGATTGTTTAAAGAGATTGAAATAACTTATGCTTGAGATTTTAATTATGATCTTAAAAGAGATTAAAAAGTATGAGACATTTTTGTGATATTCTGTTTCATTTTATCCTTAAATTAATTTTTGATTTTGTTGTAATTTTAGTTTTTATTTGATTGTTTTTATTGTTTCTTTTGATTTTTACATTTAGTTCAATGTTTGTGGGTATCATTACTGAAAACCCTCACGAGACTCAAACTCGTCCACTAGGGCAACCTAGGGGTTTAACGGCTTGTTGCATAGGCTAAATGCAACCGTTTCAATCCACGAAAGTGATTTAGGATAGTTTAATTTTTAGTTTTTATCGCTTCTCTTGCTAAGGGACTAGCAAGAAGCTGGTTGGGGGTTGTGATGAGTGCTCAAAAAGCACTAAAATAACCATGATTTTATGCACATTAATTAATTAAAAATATATATATTTATATGTTTTATCATATATTTATATAAATTTGTCTTTTTCGGAATCACGGGTATTTTTATTGTTTTTCAGGTATTTTGGCTTAAAAATGCAACTTAAAGACTCAAAGAAGAATACTGGAAGCAATACATCACAAATATATTAATAAATAAATGCGGAAAGGTCGACAAATATGGAAAAATTGGACAAAATGGGTCAAAAATGTCAAAAATAAGAAAAACGCGCCGCCGCGCCGCCCAGCCGCCGCGCCCCAGCACCCAGCTCCGCCCAAACTGCGCGCGGGTACTGTTCATGTGCGCAGCACTGCGCGCGGGTTACTGTTCACGCGCGCAGCACTGCGCGCGGGTTACTGTTCACGCACGCGCCGACACTCATTTTTCACGTGCAGCAGCCCCATGACGTCAGCATTTCCATTACGCGTTTTTATATTTTTTTTACATTTTTTTACTCATTTTTTCTCTCCATCCTCACCTATAAATACCCCCCTTCCCTTCACTTCAAAATCACACCTAAAAACACCTCCAAATACATTCTTTTCTCTCTTTTCTTAGATTTTTAGGATTCTTTAGTTTTTCTTAGTTTTTCTTATGTTTTCTTAGTTTTTAGCTTTTCTTAGTTAATTTCTCTTAGATGTAGAGTTCTTCCCTTTTTGGGAAGAACTAGTTATGTTTTTGTAATATTTTAGCTCTTTGATTCAATAAATAGGAGTGCAAATTCCGCTTGGAGTTTTTCCAGCAACGGGAATAGCGTCGAAGTTCTGTAAGGATTTTATTTTCTTTACAGTTATTTTTATGCTTTATTCTTACATGTTATATTTAATTTGTCTGTGGTTAAATTTAACTGTGCTGGCTGTTTAGTAAACATGATGTAATAATGACGTTGTTATGCTTGCGAAATATTAAATAGGTAAAAATCTCTAAAATGAATTGATTTTGTTTTTATTCATGATTTTATATTAAGAATGTTAGAGAGAAATATATTATTTTTCATTACAAACTTAAACCTGAAAATTAGATTTTAAGGTTTAGTTATCCGGTCTGATTTAGAGTAGTGCTCTTTTGTTTGATGGTACAATCGCCCGGTAGTTAGAGTGAAGCTCTATTTCAAAAGTTTTTATAAGAATTATTATCTGAAAATGTATTGACGACATGTTTTCAGTAGTGGTTTTAAAACTTGAAAGTTAGTACTCGGATAACTAAATTCTTAGGTTTAATTTGGACACCTTGAATAAAGTTTAAACTGTCTAACCCCACCAAAGGTGGCATTTAAATGGTTCATTTTCAATCTCTTAGAAAAAGGAATTAATTTAATTAGGCAAATTAGTTATCAACCCCACCCATAGGTGTTAATTGATTTGTTTAGTTAACAAAGAATATCTAACCCCACCAAAGGTGGTATTCATACAAAAAAGGGAGAATCAATAAATATCAATTCATATCTTTAATAACCTAGATAATATGAGCAAGCATAATTAACTTAGTTATTATATCCATAAATACTCCGTCATTATAAATGATAAAATTTGCATGAATGTTTATTGAATCTATGTTTATTTTTATGTAAGTAGATTAAAAACACAAAAACCCCAAAATATCGTGATAGGATGTTTAGGATTTAATTTCGTTTTTAGAAGTTTGAATAATAAATTAAAAACCACACACATTCCTTCCTTAGATCGACCTTGGGAGTATACTTATCATTTTCTTCGAAATGATTCGTGCACTTGCGAGAGTTTTATAAATATTAAAACCAAAGTATTTGCGGGAATCGGCGATGCCGGTTTTCGTTCATCATGTAGATAAAAAATTCTCCACCAATTAATACATGTATCAACATCAACACCAGACACCATGCCAGCGCACCAACACCAATACCAACACCAGTGCACCAACACCAGCACCAGTGCACTAGCACCAGCTCACGAACACCAGCACTAGCACCAGTGCACTAACACCAGCACCATCGCACCAACCAGCGACCAATGAACCAATGAACAATGAACCATCAAATAGCGATCATCAAACCATCGAATAACAACCAACAAACCAACTAGTTGGGAAAATGACGCGAGATCGAGAGGGGAAGAGAAATTTCATATCTGAAATTGAATAAAGTAGTTGGGAGATAGATAAAAGAAAATAAAGCTGGGAGAAAAAGGAAAAAAAAATAAAGAAAAGAGAGAGAGAAAAGGAAAAAAATAGAGTAGAAAATGAAAAAGAAAAAATGATATAACTTATGGCCACGGTTATTGATAAAAACCGAGGCCATAGACATACCCTATAACCTCGGTTTTTATTAGACCGTGACCAAAACCCTATGACCTCGATTTTTTTTAAAAACGAATCCATAGGTTTGAGACCATATATATATTTTTTAGTAGTAGCTGTTAATAATTTTATTTATACATTAACTTTTAATTGTTGTTTTCTTATGTATGATATTATTTATGAAATTTCTTTCATTTACACGAGTAAAACATGAGTTAGAATTTATTTATATGTTACATAAATATGCATAAATTTTGTATAATACATAATTATAATATATATGAAATTTCTGTATCATATACATTTTTCACATATTTTGTGTACTTCAGAAAGTAAATTTATAGCGAACCACAATTTCGTATGGTTTTCATAATTAATGTCTAAATTTTGTTACTTGTTGCATATTTGTTTCATAATTACTTGTTGCATATTTGTTTCATAATTAAAAAGCTAATGACATTTTGTGTGCCTGTTTGAATCTTTTGTATTGTTACATATCGTCGGCTTCTTCTTTTCTTCTGCCTAGTTCTTGATTTATGTGAAAGTCTACATCCCTATTGTCTGTTACATTCACCTCAAAGTTTATATAGTTTACATAATAATGTTTATTTTCTGTGCAGTGTAATACATGTACGCATACGTGTTGTTTATTAATTTTTAGAATTTTAAGGTTAGTTTTAAAATTTTCTCATAGAAATTTATTATTTCTTAAAATCAAATTTAATTAAATAGTTAAGTCTTTTACACTGTTAGATTAATTTTTGAATACATATCATAGAGTGTATGATAATTAGTTAGTTTTTGTCATAAGTAGTATTTCATGATAAAATGTGAAAATTATAATGAATCAAAAATCAGTGTTTAGGAATCAAATAGTGGTTGTGAGATATGACTTTAGTCTAATTTCTTTTATTTTGAGTGAAATATATTTTTTTTATTCCAAACAAATTTCTTATTTCTCCAAATTTTTAGATGATCTTTATAGGTATTTGCATTGAATGTTAAGATTTTCACATCTAGTAAAGTGGTATATGTTGTTTTTACTACTTAGAATGAATGACTTAAGTGGAAATTGATAATATATGTCCTTTTGTCCTTCATGCATGACTTCTACCAAAAAGAGATATATTTGGGGTTATTTAAACCAAAATCAAATAGGAAAGTCACAAAATTAACCACTCATTAAAATCCTACAAAAATGTACAATTTGTACATGGATCAACTTTCTAAAAATATGTTGAAAAATCTCAAAAAAAGGGAGAAAAATGAATAATATAATCTACATACTATGACCCACGTAACCTACAAATTTGTGAGAAAATGTTAATTACAAAATAAAGTTATAGGAAGTAAATCCCTAAAAAGTTATTGTACTTTCTTCATTCTATAAGGCATATATCTTAAAAAAATTATTTAATGATTTTGATTGAGGTATAAAAATAAGTTTGTGATTTCTTTATTAAATTCTAAACATTTGATTCCTTTTATGAGATCGAAGTTATGCACTATTTTTGAGTCTTTCTTCTTTTATAAGTATGCAGATTTATTAGTTTATTTTGAAATATAAACTCTATTCGCATACGCCTTAGTATGAGTGTTTGAAACCATAGGATTCAATGAATTAAGAGTGTTGAATTATAAGGATAGAGTCGAAGTGAATTCGAATTTCTGACACTGAAATTAAGTAAATTTAAATTTAAATATTTTTAAAATGAAGTGTGAAAATGGTTTTCAACTAATTATTATTATAAACTATGACTGTTTAAGAATTTGAAAATAATGTATGCTTTAGATTTTAATTATGATCTTAAAGGAGATTAAAAAGAATGAGACATTTTTTTTGTTTTATTTTATTTTATTTTTAAGTTAATTTTTTATTTTATTTAGTTTTTATTTTGTTGTAATTTTAGTTGTTGAGTTATTTTTTATTTGTTTATTTTTCTTTTAACTTTTACATTTAGTTCAATGTTTATGGGTATCATTATTGAAAACCCTCACGAGGTTGAAAACTCGTCCACTATGACAACATAGGGGTTCAACGGCTAGTTGTATATGTTAAATGTAATTGTGTCAATCCATAGAAGTGATTTAGGATAGTTTAATTTTTAGTTTTTCTTTTAGTTTTTACCACTTCTCTTGCTAAGTGACTAGTAAGAAGTTGATTAGTGGTTGTGATAAATGCTTAAAAAGCATTAAAATTACTATAATTTAATGTACTTTAATTGATTAAAAATATTTATATTTATATGATTTTATCATATTTTTATATTAATTGTTCTTTTCAAAATCATGTGTATTTTTATTATTTTTTCACGTATTTTTACTTCAAAAATAATTTAAAGACTTGAAGAAAAATATTGAAGGCACATATCAAATATGTTGAGAAATAAATGAGAAAAAGTCAAAACAAATGGAAAAATGAAAAAATGAACAAAACTATCCAATCACTCGTGCATCATGCATGTCCTGCCCGCAGTCACTCCCATTCCTACCGAGATCCATGCCCATGCCGAGATCCATGCCCATGCCGAGATCCATGCTCACATCAATTCCCACGTGCAGTCGCAAGCATGTCATGTCGAGATTCATGCTCACACAAAGTCATGTGTGCCACCGCATTCCATGCCAAGATTCACACCCACACCGAGCACCACGCGCGTCATTGTCGCCCACGTGTAGTTTTTTCCAAACGCATCCAAGACCAATTTTTGAGATATTTTTTCACTTTTTTTTATTTTTCTCACCTATAAAAGGACCCTCTCCCTCATTGTAAAAACACACAATTTTTCTCAACTCTTTCTCTCTCTAGAAATCTTTCTTAGTTTTTTTATTTTTTAGTTTTAAAGTTCTTCTCTTTTTGAAAAGAATTAGTTTATGATCTTGTAGATTTCTAGTTTTTTTTATTCAATAAACGGAAATGCAAATCCTTTTGGAGGTTTACTAGAAAAATGAATTAGTATCAAAGTTATGTAAGGATTCTTTTGAGGTATAATTTTAAAATGAATTCTTTACAATTATTTTTATGTTTTATTCTTATATGTTATATTTAATTTATCTGTTATTAAATTTAACATGGCTGACTATTTATAAATATGATGTAATAATAAGGTTTTTATGCTTGCGAAATATTAAATAGGTAAAACATTTCTTTAAAATAAATTAATTTTGTTTTTATTCAAGATTTTATATTAAGGATGTTAGAGAGAAATATATTATTTTTCATTACAAACTTAAATCTAAAAATTATATTTTAAGGTTTAATTATTTGGTATGATTTAGAGTAGTGCTATTTTATTTGTTGGTACAATCGCCCGGTAGTTAGAGTGAAGCTCTATTTCAAAAGTTTTTATAAGAACTATTATTCAATAATGTATTGACAACATATTTTGTGTAATGATTTTAAAACTTGAAAGTTAGTACTCTGATAATTAAATTCTTAGGTTTAATTTGGACACCTTGAATAAAGTCTAATTAACTAACTCTGCCTAAAGTTGTGATTATATGATTTGCTATTTTTTTTTAGAAATAAATTTGAAATTTAATACTTAATTAATTAATAGGCTCCGCCTAAGTATATTAGTTAATTAATATTAAACAAATGGGTCTCGCCTAAGGACACTTTCATATCTAAAAGAGAAAATCATCAAATATCAATTTATATCTTTAATGACTTAAATAGTATGAGCAAGTATAATTAACTTAATTATTATATCCTTAAATACTCCATAGTTATGAATGATAAATATTTGCATAATTATTTATTGAATCCATATCTATATTTATTTTTATGTTATTAGATTAGGAAATACAAAAACAAAAATATCGTGACACATTTAAGATTTAATTTCATTTTTAAGAGTTTGAATAATAAATTAAAAACCACATATATTCCTTCCTTAGATTGACCTTGAGAGTATACTTGTCATTTTCTATAAAATGATTCATGTATTTGTGAGAGTTTTATAAATATAAAACCAAAGTATCTACAGGATTGGCGTTGCTAACCCGATGCCGGTTCTGCTCATCACTTACCGAAGATGGTTGATGACTCCATAAAAATAGAGTTATTAGCGTATTTTTTTTACTTATTATTTACTTGTTTTATTTAATAAATAGTATTTTTGGGGCTAAAAATATTAAAATATAATTGTTTTAGTGAAAATGGGTACAAATATAATTTATAGAATTTTTTGTGATTTTTTTGAAATTTTATGAATTTTTAACGTAAAGCCAATTAGAAGTTGCCACATGGCTTGCCATGCAAGTAGAGGAGATGATTGGGCAAGCCATGCAAGTAGGGATAAAGAATCGTAGAACTCCATGCAAATATGTGATTAACACTACAATTCAAGAGATTGATTGTATTTCTTCTTCTAATCTTTTTTTATTATCAATTTTTATGTCTTTCTTTATAAACACATTTATGTACAGTTAATTTATTAATCTAGGGTTCTTAGGATTCCAATTTTCATCATGTGATAATATAATATTTTACTCCAATATAATTTTAATTTAATTATATTATTTAATCTATTTTTTATTAGTTGTTTGGCTAACAATTTAGCTACAGAAGAAATTAAATAGATTTGAGAGAATTATTTAATTGTTTGTCTTGATTAAATAACATGCATAATTTCTAGGCAGAGATGTATGATTCTTATGTATGTGATCCATAATTGATGAACTTAATGAGTAATATATAATTTAATTGGCATGAGAGTGTTATTAAATTAATTACTATATGGTGTGTAGTTTACTTGAGAAAATATAATTAATTGATAATTATATTGGGGGGATTTTGGTGATTAACATATTTAAAAAATTGTAAGATTAAGTATTTCAAGATATTTTCTCATATATCTTCTTAATTACCAAATCTCATTTAATTAGCTATTGTTATTTACTTTTAATTATTTTAATTTTGCTTCCTTAAAAAATTGATTTTTATTTTTTTAGTTTTAAAAATTAGTTTCTTATAAAATAATCTCCATGGGAATGATCTTTTCATATCTTTATATTACTTGATGCGATACGTATAATGATGTATTTAATTCACACCCAATTTTTATGGTGATAAATGGTTCCCAACCATCAAGAATAGTGTCTCAAAAAATTTCATCTTGTCTGAGAAAGGTTTACATGCGAGATTTCCAGTAAGATATAATTATACCTATCCAAGATAGGGGGTCTAATAGATGACCCTACTTCTTTCATTTGGTCTATAAGTAAGAGTGTGTCTCTCTAAGGATCAAACTCACTAAATGTGTCTAGTGTTTGCTCTGATACCAATTAAAAATTTATAAAATAGGGACCTAATTAGCCTATATGTGGTAAATAAGTTATTTTTTATCTTAATTAATTTATAATTTAATAACCTAAATAAAGTATACATGCATGCAATCGTATGTAAGAATAAAATACATAAATGAAAGAATAACACGTGATACTTTTAGGTGAAAAAAACCTGGGCCACAACTATGACCTAAGAGGAAAACTACGGGTCCACCACGCCACCTAACTTTCCACTATGAAAAAAAAATGTTCAAGTACAAACTTGGTCTTATGTTACCCTTCTTAGGCTACTACTCCAATATACCTTATTTACGAGCTCCTACTCTATTTTCATAATTTCTAATATTAGTGTGAGTGGTATCTAGACGAAGGTTCCAATAAGCTTCTCTCCAGTCAGATACGTTCACGAATCAACTGTAAAAGGGTAAACATAAAATCATAAGTGTCTATGTGTGTTCTAGAACAAATTTAATAGTGAATAACCCTAAATAGATGGTTTAATAATTATATTAGATAAATAAAATCAACTATCAACCCTATAACAATAAGTTTAAGCACAAGTTCATTAATTATATATTCTTTAAGGATTAATAATCAAACGAAATAATTATGATATGACACACACAATTAACTGATCTAATAATTCAAGAACAGAATAAAAAAGAAGATATAAGAACATATGATCAAAATATTATAAACTAATTAGGCTTATTAATCAATTAAACACAACCACCAATGTTTGATAGATTAACCAAATAAAGAAGCCTAAAAAATTATGGTATTATATTTTCAAAACAAGAGAGAGAGAGAGATTAAGAAGAAGAGAATAATGCTCTTGTGTGGTTGATTGAAACAATGAGCAATGAATTCTATTTATAGGAAAAATTAAAATCCTTAATCCTATGTAATTGATAAATATCTTTTCTACTACAAATAAGATTAGTAATACTCATTAATCAAGAAGACTCATATTTAAAGAAGTGTTCTTTTAAAGTGGACTCAATAATAAAGAAAACTCTTATTTAAAGAAGAGTTTTTTAAGTAGATTTTAGGCTAAGATTTAGCGTATAATTTAGGTTATATCTTATCTAATATTTTAATATATATTTTATTTTATATTTTAGCATATATCTTATCCTACATTTTAGCCTAAAATTTTGGATATATATTAAAAAAAATGAAACACATTTAAGAATAGGTTAAATGGTAATTTCATAAATTGATTCAAGTTTAAATAAATATTTTAGCAGCAAAAATAATTCCAGTTTTATAAACATGTGCTATTAAATATATGAGTGCAATCCTATATGTCATCATAGTTATAATTGGTATACTTGAAGTACAACTAATTGAAGTTTTGACATTTTTTTTACTTTACTTGATAGACTTGGTAACGAGCTTCAAAACAAATTTACATGCAAATATTTTGTCCACGAAAATAGCCAACACTTATAATCCTTACAAAACTTGTTACATATTATATTTTATAATTACATTATATAACCATTACATAATTTATAGCCAAGCTTCTGTATGTCTTACAAAATTTAGAAGGAACACTAATTTGTATTTTTTTTCTTATGTACATAATATTCACTTTAAAAAATAGTATATCTATTTATAGTTGCAATTTTAATAATAACTTATGGAAAATATGTGTATTTTATTTCTTTATATCATATTTGTAAGTTCTGTTGTACTCGTGTTTGTGTGTTGGCTTCCCGTATGCAAACAACAATGTCTGTTTATTCTAATTAGTATATTTGTCTTCCTTTCTGTAAGTTTGGTTACTACAGATTAGTAATGTACACATGCACATATTTATGCATATTTTGTATGCAAGTATGTTTACACATACCATGGATTTTAGTTGTCATAGTATGAGAGTTGTGGCTTTTAACAAGCAAGCAATCTGACATTTTTCCTCGTGTTTTTGGTTTGTTTTGGACGTAGATATTTGTGAAATTTATTCAACATTTTTGGAAACAAAAAAAATTATCTTTTTTAGCACCTCGCCACCAACCTTGCCACTAAGTGTGTAATTACATTATATAACCAATACATGAATTACAACCAAACTTCTGCATGTTTTAGAAAATTTAGAATGAACACTAATTTGTATTTTTTTTCTTATGTACATAATATTCACCTTAGAATAGTTGTAATTTTATTAAACATTGATGGAACATATGTGTATTTAATTTCTTTATATCCTATTTGTAAGTTATGTTGTACTTGTGTTTGTATGTTGGCTTTTCGTGTTTAAAACAAAGTGTCTATATATTTTACTTAGTATATTAGTCTTCCTTTATGTAAGGTTGGTTACTAAAAATTAGTCATACATACACGTATATAGTTAGGTATACTTTGTATGCGAGAATATTTATACACACCATGGGGTTTAGTTGTCATAGTATGCATACTAGGTTGAGAGTTGTGGTTTTTGATGAGAGAGAAAGCCAACATTTTGACTCTATAAAAGTATATTCATGAGTGCACTTTTAATATTTTCTCGTTTTATTCAATAACTAGTATTTTTAGAGTTAAAAATATTAATACAAACTTTTTAGTGAAAATGGGTGAATATAATTTTTGGAATTTTTGAGATTTTTCTGAATTTTTAATGTAGGACTAATCAGAAGCTGCCACATGGATGCCATGCAAGCAAGGGAGCTGATGGAGTAACCCACGTGGACGACAATCAATTGAAGCAAGCGAATCATGCAAAGTTGCTTGTACAGAGAAACACCCCCTTAGCATGCATCGTGCTCTAGTTTTTCCACTAAATTCTGTATCCCACATGACTCCTTTCTATTCACTAACGTTGTTCATTTTTCTTGTTTTTATCTCAACCCTTGATCTGAAGATCTAGATTTCACTTGAGCTTAATTTAATTCCCTAACTATCCTATAAACCCTAATGAGCCAAAATAAACATAATTTTTATCAATTTTTTAAGTTATGAAGAGAGAAAAACATAGAAAAATTTAAAAGGAGAAACAATTTTGGTGGAGATTCAAGAGGAGATTGATATTACATTTCAAGAGATTGATTATCTTTCTTCTTATTCTTATTCTTCTCCTTTCTTTATCAATTTATATATTTTTTTATGAAAAATTGTGAGCTTTATGAACAAAATTATGTCTAGTTAATTTATTAATCTAGGGGTCTTATGAACCCAATTTTCTAGATGTGATGATATAATATTTTACGCCAATTATGAATTCAATTTAAATATATTATTTAATATGATTTTTATGATATTAATTATTTGGCCAACAATTTATTTATAGAGTCAATTAAATAGATATGAAAAAATTATTTAATTATTTCTCTTAATTAAATAATATGTATGTTTCTAAGCAGAGATGTATGACTGTTATGTATGTGATCCATAATTGATGAGCTTAATGAGTAATATGCAATTTAATTGACATGAGAGTGTGATTAAGTTTATTACTATATAGTGTGTAATTGATTGATCATTATATATGAGGAGATTTTAGTGATTCACATGTTTAGAAAATTAAGGGATTAAGTATTTTTAGATATTTTCTCATATATCTTCTTGGCTGTCAAATTTGATTTAATTAATTATTTCCATTTATTTTTATTTCTTTTAATTTTTTTTTCTTAAAACATAAAAACAAAAAAAATTGTTTTTATATTTTTGTTTTAAAAATTAGTTTATGATAACATAATCTCAGTACGAACGATCTTTTCTAATCATTATATTACTTGTTGCGATACTTATTCTTACGTATTCATTGAACACAATTCATGTCTGATTATGTTTTTGGTGTCGTTGTCTAGGATTACAAATATTAGAAAATTAATTTTGTTATTTTAGTTATTTTAATTTATTTATTTTTCTTAATTTAAATTTTAAATTTTAAATTTTTTAGTTATCTAGTTAGTTTGTTATTTATTTATTTTAGTTAATTTATTTTATTTATTTATTTTTCATAATTTTAATTAATTTATTTAGTTATTTAGTTATGTATTTTTAATTTTTATTCATTTTAAATTTAGAAATCTCTTTTAGTGCTATTAGAAACACATTTAAGTGTATTGCATGAGTAGAGTTCGTAAGGGGGAAATTTTGCCTTTAAATCCTAAAATTGAGCATACTTTGAGATCAATAAGAAAAACAAAGTTATCAC
This sequence comes from Hippophae tibetana, assembly GCA_037013495.1. NCBI lineage: Eukaryota > Viridiplantae > Streptophyta > Magnoliopsida > Rosales > Elaeagnaceae > Hippophae > Hippophae tibetana. Next base: position 19,772,020 of record CM072807.1, on the reverse strand, counting down.
CCAAGTGGAAAAAATGACTAATTCATTTGAAATAAATAATGAGCTAAATTTGAACAACCATATACCTTTGATGGATGATAGGGACATAGCTATGAACGAATATGCATTACCTATGTTAGAATGGATTAATCCAAGTATTACAAAGCCAAACATTCAAGCTAATCAGTTTGAACTAAAGCTAGTGATGTTTTAATTTATACAAATAGTTGGACAATTTAGCGAGTGACTTGGGTTCTAGTATTGTAAAAACATAGTTGAGTCTATTGCATGAGTAGAGTTCGTGAGGGATAAATTTTTCCTTTAGATCTTGAAATTGAACATATTTTGAGGTTAATTAGAAAATAAGTTGTCATCAAAGAGGAGAAAAATGGCTAATCCATTAGAAATAAACAATAATGAGCTAAACTTGAATAATCAAATGCTTTTGATAGATGATAGAGATAGAGCTATGAATAGTTACATTAGAAGGGTTGAGTCTAAGTATTACAAGGCTTAACATTCAAGCTAATCAGTTTGAATTAAAGCCAATGATGTTTCAAATGCTACAAATAGTTGGAAAATTCAACGGATTACCAACAAAAGGATCCTCACTTACATCTCAGATTGTTTATTGAAGCTGTAAATTTATTTAAATTCAGTGGTGTGATAGAGGAGGCATTTAGGCTTAGATTAACCCCTTAATTTTGTGAGACCGTGCTCAAGCTTGGCTAAACTCTTTACCACCTAATTCCACTACAACTTGGAATGATTTGGTAGAGAAATTCTTAATAAAATATTTTTCACTAATAAAGAATTCCAAGCTTAAGAATGACATAACCTCTTACCAAGAATATGAAGAGAAATGTTTATACGAAGCATGGAAAAGATTCAAAGAATTGTTAAGGAAGTGTTTTCACCATGGTATCCCTCATTGGATCCAAATGAAGACTTTCTATAATGGTCTCAATTCTCAAACAAGAACTATCGTTGATGCATTTACTAATGAAGCTATCCTCGCCAAATCTTATAATCGAGTTTATGATTTACTTGAGAAAATGGCTAGCAATAATTATCAATGGCCAATGGATAGGATGATAGCGATAAGAAGAGTAGTTGGAGTCCATGAGGTAAATGATATCATTGCACTTACAGCTTAAGTGTCATCTTTGGTTAATCTTTTGAAGGCTCAAAACTCACCAGTAAGTATAAACTAGGTCTAAGATTCAGGGGTGTCATGTAAGTTTTGTGAGGGTGTCTATTTGTTTGATAATTGTCCAAATAATATTGAATCAACATTCTATGTGGGTAATGTGAACTAGAAAAATAATCCATACTAGAACACATATAACCTCGGATAGAGACAACATCCCAATTTTTCTTGGAATAAAAAAAATCAAGGTGGTAATCAATTCAACCATCAATCATATCCACCACTAGGTTTTCGACAACCATGACAATTACAAACCCAAGAAAAGAAGCCACCTACTGAAGACAACACAAATGCGTTAATGGGGATGATGAAAAGACTTTTATCTAATCAGTACATACAAAAGTGTTCATTCAAGAGGCTTCAATTCAAAATTTAGAGACTCAAATGGGTGGTAAAACTCTGAAGGAGGAAAATGAGACTCAAAAGGATGAGGAGGACCATGAGACTAAAAAGGATAAGAAGGAACCAAAAATTAATAAGGATGAGGAGGAATTAGTGGATAAAGAGAGTAATAGAAAGGAAATAATTCAGCCAAAAAAGTTAGATATGCAGTTTCAAAATTTTTGGTTGTCTTGAAAAGCTACACATAAATATATCATTTGTAGATGTACTTGAATAGATGCCTTGTTATGCCAAATTTTTGAAGGACATACTATCTAAGAAAATGAGGCTTGGAAATAATGAAATAATAATCTTAACTGAAGTTTGTAGTGCCATCCTTACTAGAAAACTACCTCAAAAACTGAAAGATCGGGGTAGCTTTGACATTCCTTGTACAATTGGGAATATTCGCTTTGAGAAAGCATTACGTGACTTAGGTTCTCACATTAACCTTATGCCATTATTGGTCTTCTAGAGATTGGGATTGGTAAAACCATTCCCACTTTAGTAACATTACAAATGGTATATAAGTGACTTTAGGGTGTAGTAGATGATATGCTAGTAAAAGTAGACAAGTTCATTGGATTTCATTATACTAGACATGGAAGAGGACCATAACATTTTTATCATACTTGGTCATCCATTTTTAGCAACTAGAAGAGCACTACTTGATGTATAAAAAGGTAAACTTGCAATGAGAGTGCAAGATGAATAAGTAACATTTAAAGTTTTCAAAGCATTTAAATCCCTTAATATTGATAATTCTAATGAATGCTTAAGGTTAAATGTTACTAACTATGAGGGTAACTTAAAATAATTTGTTGAGTCACCCATACTTAAGACTATTACACATGTTGTTATGGAAAATGTAGTAAACTTACCAAGAAACAACTCAATTTGTATTAATTTTGAAAGTATGGAATCTATGATTGATATTGTTGATTGTGTGAACTATTTGGAGGCTTTACCTCCCATGTGTATATCAAATGCAGGTGTGGAGAATTTTGATATAGGATCTAAGCTCAAACCATCAATGGATGGGCCACCAAGTTTAGACCCCACACTTTTATCCTACCATTCCCAATAGAGTTTGAAAGCAGAAGAGTCCAATAGAGAGGTGGAAAAGATGTTGGAAATACATAAATTGGATGAGTTATGGTGGAGTGCATATAAGAATGCCAAAAAGTAAAAAGAAAACAACAATATGGCATGATAAGAGAATTGAGCACCACATTTTAAAAATGGAATTTTTATTAATTTTTAACGTATGACCAATCAGAAGCTGCCACATGTTATGCCATATAAGTAGATGAGCTGATTGAGAAAACCACACAGGCACAATGTAAGTAGGGACATCGAATCATGCTTCGTCGAGTGTGAGGAGGACAAAACATGCACCATATCTCAGAATGGCATTCAATCCGAATTCAGAAATTGGTTAACCCTCGTTCCCATATGTCACCAAGCAATTGCTCCGCTTGTTCCACCCGTGCGCCATGCCATTTGTTTCTGTGAATCATGTCGCCCCACGTGTTGCTAACTCAGAAAACTTTGATTCTGACCGGTCTCCCCTATCACGCGTCACTTCTTGATTCACCCAATGAATTTCTAATGCCATATGTCATGTTGTGATTAGCTAGAGCTATCGGTTTTGCTTGTTTTGATCGTAGCCTTTGATATGAAACTGATATGACAATCCAGATTGCATATGAGCATTATTTAAGCCCCTAATCACTCCATAACCCTAAGTGGCCTCCATTAGCATAATTTTGGTCAATTTTTGGAGCTAAAAAGAGAGAAAAATACCGAAAAATTCAATAGACGACACAATTTTGGTGGAAATTCATAAGGAGATTAATACTACAATTCAAGAGATTGATTGTATTTATTTTTCTACTATTTTCTTTATCAATTTTATGTCTTTCTTTATAAAAAATCTAAGTTTTATGAACACAATTATGTGTAATTAATTTATTAATCTAGGGATCTTATGAACCCAATTTTCACCATGTGATGATCTAATATTTTATCTCAATTATAATTATAATTTAATTATATTATTTAATCTGATTGGTATGCTATTAATTGTTTGGCCAACAATTTATCTACAGAGACAATTAAATAGATTTGAGAGAATTATTTAATTATTTTTCTTGATTAAATAGCATGCATAGTTTCTAGGCAGAGATGTATGATTCTTATGTATGTGATCCATAATGGATGAACCAAATGAGTAGTATGCAATTTAATTGGTATGAGAGTGATTAAATTAATTACTATATGATGTGTAGGTTTGAGAGAGGAATAGATGCTAAGTTAGATTCAATTGATCATGTAATTAATTGATAATTATATTGGAGGGACTTTATCAATTCTCATGTTTAGAAAATTGGAGGATTAAGTATTCCTATATATTTTATAATATATCTTCTTAGTTACCAAATTTGATTTTGTCAATTATTGCTATTTAATTTTAGTTATTTTAATTTTGTTTCCTTAAAATATAAAAACAAAAAATGAATTTTTTAAAAAAAAATTAGTTTCTAATAAAATAATCCCTATGGGAAAGATCTTTTCTTATCATTATATTACCTGGTACGAGACGTATACAATTTGGCGCCGTTGCCGGGGATTATAAATATTATAAATTAATAATTTCTATTTTTAATTTTTATTTATTTCACTTATTTTCATTTAATGACTTATTTATTTATTTATTTTAGTTAATTTGTTTTAGTTATTTTCTTTCTTTCTTTATTTTTTTACTTTAATTTATTTATTTACATGTTTATTTTGTTTTAATTTTTGTTTAGTTTTTATTTAGACATCTCATTTAGTATTTTAAAAACATAGTTGAGTCTATTGTATGAGTTTCATGAGTGAGAAATTTTACCTTTAGATCTTGAAATTGAGCATATTTTGATGTTAATTAGAAAAGAAGTTATCATCAAAGAGGAAAAAATGGCTAATCCATTAGAAGTAAAGAATACTAAGCTAAACTTGAATAATCAAATGCTTTTGATAGATGATAGAGATAGAGCTATGAATAGCTACATTGGAAGGGTTGAATCCAAGTATTACAAGGCTTAAAATTTATGCTAATCAGTTTGAATTAAAGCCAATGATATTTCAAATGCTACAAACAGTTGGACAATTCAATGAATTACCAACATAGGATCCTCATCTTCATCTCATATTTTTATTGAAGTTGTAGATTCATTTAAGTTCAATGGTGTAACAGATGAGGCATTTAGGCTTAGATTGTTCCTTTACTATTTGCAAGATCGTGCTCGAGCTTGGCTAAACTCTTTGCCACATGATTCCATTACAACTTGGAATGGTTTGGTGGAGAAATTCTTGATGAAATACTTCCCACCAACAAAGAATACCAAGCTTAGGAATGACATTACTTCCTACCAATAACACAAAGGAGAATATCTATATGAAGCATGAGAACTATTTAAGGAATTACTAAGGAAGTGTCCTCATCATGGTATTCCTGCTTGGATTCAAGTGGAGACTTTTTACAATGGTCTCAATGATCAAAAAAGAACTATTGTTGATGCATATGCTAATGGAGCTTTCTAGCCAAATCTTACAATCAAGCTTATGATTTACATGAGAAACTTTAGTCACCCATTTGAGCCTAAAAAAGAACCATTCCTATCTTTAAGCCACATTTAATTCCTAATTAATAAGTATTACCTTTACACTTGCACTTTTAGCTTGTATGAAAAGAATAAAAATTGTAAGCATGTGTTGTGCTTTAGAGTAAGGTGAAATCTAATCCACCCTATAAAAAAGAAAAAAAAAATAAACAAAACTCACAATACAATTATCCCTCTAAAGAAGAAGAAAATAGAATTGCAAATAAGTTTGGGGGTGTTGTGATGTTACAAAAAAAGAAGAGAAAAGAGATGTTGAACAAAAGAATATGAAAAAATTGACAAAAAAAGGTGCACTAAAATATCAAGTAAAAGCTTAATTGCAGTTAAAAAGTGCATGATGAAAAAAGAGAGTTAAGGTATGGAAAGAGCCTAAGTGTCTTCATTTATCGTCCCCCTACCTAAGCCTTACATTATAACCATGTAAAATCGTTATTGATCTTGAGTTGAGTGCATATTTATATTAGTGGAGATGGATGTGAAAAATATACTTATGAGACTTGTTCTAAGATTGAATTTATTAGCATGCTCATATAAGTTGATTTCATGAGTGCATTGAATGATATCATGTGTAGCACACATATGAATCAATTTTTTAAAAACCTTGCATAGCCTTGTATTGATGGAACATTGATTGATGAATATGTGAACCTCCTTATCATAGAATTGTACGACTTTTGAGAGTAATATTTTCTTGAAATATGCATGTACTAATATAAGTATATTTATGAATATAATTTTTGAAATTTTTATGAATTTTTAATGCAAGACTAATTAGGAGCTACCATGTGTCATGCCACATAAGTAGAGGAGCTGACTGGGAAAGCCATATGGGTACCATGCAAGTAGGGATGGCGAATCACGCTACACCGCGTGTGAAGAGGATGAAATGCACACCATATGTCAGTACGACATTCAATCTGACTTCAGAAATTGGTTAACTCTCATTGCTACGTGTCCAACGCCATTGCTCTGCACGTTTCACCCATGTGCCATGCGATCCATTTTCGTCAATCACTTCACGCTGTGTGTTGCTGACTCAGCAAATGTTGACTCTGACTGGTCTCCCCTGCCATGCATCGCTCCCTAATTCACCCAATGAATTTTGATGCCACGTGTCATGTTGTGATTGGCTAGAGCTGTGAAATTTGCTTGTTTTGATCGTATCCCTTGATTTGAAGTTGATATGATGGTCTAGATCGCACTTGAGCATTATTTAAGCCCTTAATCACTCTATAAACCCTATGTGACCTCCATTAGCATAACTTTTGTCAATTTTTGAGTTAAGAAAAGAGAAAAATATAGAAAAATTCAAGAAAAAGACACAATTTTGGTGGATATTGAAGAGAATATTAATTGTATAATTCAAGAGATTGATTGTATTTCTTCTTCTATTATTTTCTTTATCAATTTTTATATCTTTCTTTATGAAAAATATGAGCTTTATGAACATAATTATATGTAATTAATTTATTAATTTAGGGATCTTATGAAGCCAATTTTCACCAAGTGATGATCTAATATTTTATCACAATTATAATTTTAATTTAATTATATTATTTAATCTAATTTGTATGCTTTTAATGGTTTAGCCAACAATTTATCTATAGAGGGAATTAAATTGATTTGAGAGAATTATTTAATTATTTGTCTTGATTAAATAACATGCATAGTTTTTAGGCAGAGATGTATGATTCTTATGTATGTGATCTATAATTGACGAACTTAATGAGAAGTATGCAATTTAATTGTCATGAGAGCGTGATTAAATTAATTACTATATGATGTGTATTTTACTTGAGAGAGGAATACATGTTAAGTTAGATTCAATTGATCATGTAATTAATTAATAATTATATTGGGAGGACTTTAGCGATTTTCATGTTTAGAAAATTGAGGGATTAAGTATTCCTAGATATTTTCTTATATATTTTCTTAGTTAACAAATTTGATTTAATTAATTATTTCTATTTAATTTTAGTTATTTTTATTTTGCCTCCTTAAAATATAAAACACACAAAAAAATTGATTTTTAGTTTTTTAGTTTTAAAAATTAGTTTATAATAAAATAATCTCTATGGGAATAATCTTTTCGTATCTTTATATTACTTGTTGCGAGATGTATACTTGCGTATTCATTGCACATACAATTTGTGTGGTGATCAGGTGTGCCAAGACTAAGGGAGTTTTCTTTTCTTTTATCTTTTTCATATATTTATATGCATATTGGGGACAATGTGAAATTTATGTTTTGGGAATGGAACTTTACTTTAGTATTTAGTATGCATTTTTAATTTTTAGGATTTTTTAATTTTTAGGATGTTTTTAATAATGATTTGGGTATAAATTGATAAATATATAGAAACTAATTGTATGCATGCTTGATATGAAACATATGAACTTAATGATAAAAATTGATTGTCATAAATTTGATAAGGAATATAACGTACTCATTAAGATACTCACATTAATCATGTGATATGCTTGCTACTTTTGATTAGATTGATTCAAATTTTTATGGACATGTTCATGATTGATTTTGGGGTTTTTATTAGGAGAAAATTAGTAGTGAGTTAGGAGTATTGATGATATATACCATGTTTTAGAATCTATTAAATCATCTTTTGAAGTGAAATTCTAAATACTATTTAGCATAAGAGATGATTTAGGCCTTATTTGGATTGATTGAGCCTTATAAGCTAACCATTTTTAAATATTTTTAATAACCCATTTGAGCGTAACAGAGAATCATTCATATCTTTAACCCACATTTTATGCCTAAAAAATAGCATTACCTTTACAAAAAAATTAAATTCTGTGTTATGATACAAAATACGGTGAAATGTAATGCATCCTATAAAAAAAGAGAGAGAAAAAAACTCACTACACAATTATCTATCTAAAGAAAAATAAAATAAAATAAAATTAAAAATAAGTAAATTAAAGAAAAATGTGGAATAAAAGAATATGAAAAGAATGATAAGAGAAGGCGTACTAAAATATCAATTTAAAGCTCAATTACAATTAAAAAGTGCATGCTGAATAAAAAGAATGATAAGGTACGGAAAAAGTCTAAACGTCTTCATTTATTGATCCCCATCTTAGCCTTACATTACAAACATGTAAAGTCCTTATTGATCTTTAGCTAAGTTCATATTAATATTAGTGGATAGGGATGTGAAAATAGACTTATGAGACTTATTCTAAGATTGAATTGATTAGTATGCTCATTTAGGTTGATTTTATGAGTGCATTGGATGATATCATATGCTACACTCACACAAATAAATTTATCAAAAACAATGCATATCCTTATATTGATGGAACGTTGATTGATGAATATGTTAGCCTTCTTGTCATAGAATTGTAGGACTTTTAAGGGGGATAGTTTTCGCTAATTATGTATGTATTAATAGATACATATTTATGAATATATTGTCCATATCATTTTGTTTAGTTAGACTTGGCTTTATTTGAGGACAAACAAAGAGTTAAGTTTGGGGTGTGATAACTCTATAAAAAATAGAGTCATCAATGTACTATTTTACTTAATATTTTCTCATTTTATTCAATAAGTAATACTTTTAGGGTTAAAAATATTAAAATATAAACCTTTTAGTGGAAATTTTTGGGATTTTTCTAGATTTTTATAAATTTTTAACGTAAGACCTACCAGAAGGTAACATGTGGATGCCATGCAAGGAGAGGAGCTGATGAAGAAAGCCATATGAATGTCACATAATTGGTACAAATTCATGTGTACAAAGTGACACGGCCTCACCATGCATCATCCTCTGATTTGGCCACTAATTTTCATGTGCCATGTGTCACTTTTTTATTTTCCAATGTTGTTAATTTTGCTTTTTTTATCTCAACCTTTGATCTGAAGCTGATCTAACGGTCCAAATTTTATCTGATCTTAATTTAACCCCCTTATTGTCCCATAAACCCTAATGAACCAAAGTTAACATAATTTTGGTGGACATTCAAGAGGAGATAGGTACTACAATTCAAGAGATTGCTTGTCTTTCTTCTTCTTCTCCTTTCTTTATCAATTTTTTGTATCTTTCTTTATGAAAAATTATGAGCATTTTGAACAAATTTATGTCTAGTTAATTTATTAGTCTAGGGGTCTTATGAACCCAATCTTCTACATGTATTGATCTAATATTTTATCCCAATTATGAATTCAAGTAACTTAGATTTTTTAATCTAATTTTTATTTTATTAATTTTTTAACCAATAATGGATTTATAGAGGCAATTAAATAGATTTGAGAAAATTATTTAATTGTTTGTCTTGATTAAATAACATGCATGGTTTTTAGGTAGAAATGTATGGTTCTTATGTATGTGATCCATAATTTATGAGCTTAATGAGTAATATGAAATTCAATTGACATGAGAGTGTGATTAAGTTAATTATTATTCGGTGTGTAGCTTACTTGAGAGAGGAACACATGCTAGGTTAGATTCAATTGATCATGTAATTATTGATTTTTATATTGAGAGAATTTTAGTGATTCACATGTTTAGAAAATTGTGAAATTAAGTATTCCTAGATATTTTCTCATATATCTTATTAGTTGCCAAATTTTATTTAATTAATTATTGCTATTTATTTTTAGTTCTTTTAATATTTCTTTCTTAAAACATAAAAAAAAACAAAACAAATTGTTTTTGTTTTAAAACTTATTTTCTAATAACATAATCTCCTTGAGAATGTTCTTTTCTTATCATTATATTACTTGTTGTGATACGTATACTCTTATATTCATTGAACACAATTAGTGTCCAATCACATTTGTGCTTGAGCTTTTGGTTCATTTTGGGTATAGGTATTTTTGAAATTTATTCGGAATTTTTGGAAATGAAAAACTATTTTTTTAGCACCTCTCCATCAAGATTTCCACCACTTCGCCACCACCTTTGGGGAGGTGGTTGGTGAGGTAGTTGCGGGGTAGCTGTCTGAGACTCTATAAATATTTCCATCTCTCTATACTCTTTAGCAATTGTTTTAGAACCAAAACTCTGTCAAAAATTACATTGAGATTTATATATGTTATTTAAATTAATTTTGAGAGATTACATTTGAGTGGGGGTCATTTTGAGCTGAGTTATCATATCATTTTTATGTAGGTACATGGTTTTATTGTGTGTCTTCTGTACTTAATTTGAGTTCTATGGTGGATTGTGTGTCCTTCCAAGTCGTTATTAGTTACACTTCTTGTTATTGATCTAGGTTTACCAATGATATTGCATTCAGTGGTGTTGGTTGTAGAGGAAATCTTAGTTCATATGTTAAACCAAGTAGTTGGAGAAGTAGCAAGTAAAAGCTACATTAGGAAGTTTGGACAATGGTCCTAGCTGATAACGGTAATAATGGTTTTATTGTCTATAAGAGTTGCAAAGGTTTTATTATTTAGTGAATTATTTACTACTGAGGGGTTGCCTTAAGCAAACTGTGGATGTTAACACATAGATGCGGTCTTTATGTGGGCTTACCTTATTATATCGCATGTTATTCATAATCAATTATTGAGCTAGTATAATATGAGTCGGCTATATTTATGTTTTAACATATTGAAGCATAAACTCTGATTAGAAAGAACTTTTCATATACTTGCTTTCTATTTTGTTACATAATATATAATGTTACAAGTTTTATTCTTTTCGATATTATATTAGTTGTGGTTTTGCTGTGTGTATGGTTTAAGTGTTTTCCATTCTATTTCTTGCTAGTTAAGTTTAAGCCCTTTAGTAATGGAGATCGAGGTGCTAACCAGGTTGATGTGTACAAATATACTCCTGATAATGAAGATCTTACAAATATTCTCAAGATCCTACAAATATTCTCAAGATCCTATGCAAGGGATAGATTTGGAAGATCAAGTTGGGTGCAAGGATTAATTTAGGAAGAAAATTTTGTTTTATTTAATTGTGGGCTTTTTATGTTTTCTTTATCATAAGTCTTTTTAGTCTTTTATTTTTTAACGGTAGATTAGGCCCAATCAACTACTAAATAGGCCTATGGGGCCCATTTTGTCTAGGGTTTTTATTTTAAGGTATCTCCCTTATAAAGAGAGTAGTTATGTAATTTGGAGGCAGACGATATATCATTAATAAAAAGATTTTTTAGAAAGCTTCTTGATTTTCCTTCTTGTGTTCTTGATGGAATGCTTGAATTTGAATTATCAAAGAAAGTGATCATTTTTTTGGAATCTCAAGGTTTGGGTTTTAAGGACTTTGTTTTCTTAGGGTTTTAATCCCATCATGCCAAAGGTTAGGGGTTTAAGGACTTTGATTCATTAGGGTTCTAATCCAATCATCTTCAACACGTTATTAGTGAATCGATTTCTCCTATTTCTTTAAGTTTATGGATTCCTTGGGGTGTTTTCCTACAGGGTCCACATCATTTGGTATCAGAGTTTAAGTTGCTCAAAACAGTAACAACAATCGGTAGTCGAAATTTTAAAAAAGAAAAGGGGAGAACAAAGAGACAGATTGTTCAAGATTCATATTCTTGTTGATGTTGAAAACATGAGTAAGAAAGATGGTACATGGTGTATATTATGCCATTTTGTTTAACTAAGATTTGATGATGAATAATTTCGGAGATGAGGGGAATAATAAAGATTGAGGTGCTGCCCAAGTTTATGTTTATAAATATTCTCTCAAGATTCTCAAGATCCTACAAATATTCTCTAGATCCTACAAATATTTTCACGATCTTCAAGATCCTAAAAATATTCTTAAGATCCTATGCAAGTGATAGATTTGGCAGATCAAGTTGGGTACAATAATTAATTTAGGAAACAATTTTTTATTTAATTTTGGATGTTTTATGTTTTATTTATCCTAAACCTTTTTAGTCTTTTATTGTTTTTAAGGATCGATTAGGCTCAATCCCCAACTAAATTGGCCCATTTTGGCTAGGATTTTTTATAGGGTTTCTTTCTTATAAAAAAGAGCAACTGTGTAATTTTGAGGTATACCATATATCATTAATAAAAATTTTATTTCATAAAGCTTCTTACTTTTTCTTCTTGTGTTCATGATAGAAAGCTTGAATTCGACTTATCAAAGGGAGTGATCATCCTTTATGGCGTTACAAGATTAGGGTTTTAAGGACTTATTTTCCTTTGGTTTCTAATTCCTTCATATGAAAGGTTATGGTTTTAAAGCCTTTGTTTCCATAGAGTTCTAATCTAATCATCTTCAATATGTTCCTAGAAAATCGATTGCACCTATTCATTTGAGTTTTTGTTTTCCTAGGATTGTTCGCCTAGATGGTCCACATCATTTGGTATTAGAGCTTTGATTGTTGGATACAATAACTACAACATGTAGTCAAAATTTGAAAATAAAAGGGATAACAAAGAGACATATTATTCAAGATTCCTATTCTTGTTGAAGTTGAAAACATGAGTAATAAATATGGAACACGATGCATTTTTGTTCCTTCATGTGTAACTATGATTCGAGGATGAATCTTTTTGGAAAGGAGGGGAAAGAATGAAGATTAAGGTGTTGTCCAAGTAAATATTCTCAAGAACCTTAAGATCCTTCAAATATTCTCAAGATCCTACAAATATTCTCAAGATCATATGCAAGGGATAGATTTGGAAGATCAAGTTGGGTGGAAGGATTAATTTAGGAAGAAAATTTTGTTTTATTTAATTGTGTGCTTTTTATATTTTATTTATCATAAGTCATTTTAGTCTTTTATTTTTTAACGGTGGATTAGGCCCAAGCAACTCTTAAATAGGCCCATGAGGCCCATTTCGTCTAGGGTTTTTATTTTAAGGTATCTTCCTTATAAAAAAGAGTAGTTATGTAATTTGGAGGCAGACGATATATCATTAATAAAAAGATTTTTTAGAAAGCTTCTTGATTTTCCTTCTTGTGTTCTTGATGGAATGCTTGAATTTGAATTATCAAAGAAAGTGATCATTTTTTTGGAATCTCAAGGTTTGGGTTTTAAGGACTTTGTTTTCTTAGGGTTTTAATCCCATCATGCCAAAGGTTAGGGGTTTAAGGACTTTGATTCATTAGGGTTCTAATCCAATCATCTTCAACACGTTATTAGTGAATCGATTTCTCCTATTTCTTTAAGTTTATGGATTCCTTGGGGTGTTTTCCTACAGGGTCCACATCATTTGGTATCAGAGTTTAAGTTGCTCAAAACAGTAACAACAATCGGTAGTCGAAATTTTAAAAAAGAAAAGGGGAGAACAAAGAGACAGATTGTTCAAGATTCATATTCTTGTTGATGTTGAAAACATGAGTAAGAAAGATGGTACATGGTGTATGTGTATGCCATTTTTTTTAACTAAGATTTGATGATGAATATTTTCATAGAGGAGGGGAATAATAAAGATCGAGGTGTTGCACAGGTTGATGTTTTCAAATATTCTCAAGATTCTAAAGATCCGACAAATATTCTCTATATCCTAATTGTGGGTGTTTTATGTTTTATTTATCCTAAGCATTTTTAGTCTTTTATTTTTTTAAAAGATTGGTTAGGCCCAATCCACAACTAAATACACCCATTTCGTCCAGTGTAACTAATATTTTAGGATGAATCTTTTTGGAGAGGAGGGGAAATAATGAAGATTGAGGTGCTGACCAAGTTGGTATTTACAAATATCCTCAAGAACCTTAAGATCCTACAAATATTCTCAAGATCCTATGTATGGGATAGATTTGGAATATCAAGTTGGGTGCAAGGATTAATTTAGGAAGAAATTTTTGTTTTAGTTAATTGTGTTTTTTTTATATTTTATTTATCACAAGTGTTTTTAGTCTTTTATTTTTATGGGTGAATTAGGCCCAATCATCTACTACATAGGCCCATGAGGCCCATTTCGTCTAGTGTTTCTTGCTTATAAAAAGAGCAGCTATGTAATTTGGAGGTAGACCATATATCATTAATAAAAAGTTTATTTCATAAAACTTCTTGCTTTGCTTTCTTGTGATCTTGATAGAATGCTCGAATTCAACTTATCAAAGAGAATGATCATCCTTTATGGTGTCTCAAGATTAGGGTTTTAAGGACTTCCTTTCCTTAAATTTCTAATCCTTTATATCAAAGGTTATGGTTTTAAAGACTTTGTTTCTCTAGGGTTCTAATCTAATCATCTTCAACGCATTCCTAGAAAATTGATTTCTCCTATTCCTTTGAGTTTGTGGGTTCCTAGGGTTGTTCACCTAGAAATTTCGCATCATTTGGTATCAGAGCTTTGATTGCTGGAAACAATAACAACAACTAGTAGTCAAAATTTAGAAAAAAAGGGAGAACAAAGAGACAGATTGTTCAAGATTCCTATTATTGTTGAAGTTGAAAAAATGAGTAAGAAATATGGAACACGGTGCATGTTTATGCCTTCCAATGTAACTAATATTCGAGAATGATTCTTTTTGGAGAGGTGGGGAAATAAAGAAGATTGAGGTGCTGACCAAGTTGATGTGTACAAATATTCTCAAGAACCTTAAGATCCAATAAATATTCTTAAGATCTTATAAATATTCTCAAGATCTTATGTAATCGATAGATTTGGAAGATCAAGTTGGGTGCAAGGATTAATTTAGGAAGAAATTTTTGTTTTAGTTAATTGTGGGCTTTTTATGTTTTATTAATCATAAATATTTTTAGTCTTTTATTTTTTTAAGGGTGGATTAGGCTCAATCAACTACTAAATAGGCCCATGAAGCCAATTTCATCTAGGGTTTTTATTTTAAGGTTTCTTACTTATAAAAAAGAGTAGTTATGTAATTTGGAGAAAGACGACATATCATTAATAAAAGGTTTTTTTAGAAAGCTTCTTGCTTTTCCTTCTTGTGTTCTTGCTGGAATGCTTGAATTTAAATTATCAAAGGAAGTGATGACTTTTTTAGAATCTCAAGGTTAGGGTTTTAAGGACTTTGTTTTCTTAGGATTTTAATCCCATCATACCAAAGGTTAGGGTTTTAAGGACTTTGATTTCTTAGGGTTCTAATCCAATCATCTTCAACACGTTCCTAGCGAATCAATTACTCCTATTTCTTTAACTTTTTGAATTCCTAAGATTGTTTACCTAGAAGGTCTGTATCATTTAGTATCAGAGCTTCAGTTGTTGGAAACAATAACAACAATAGGTCTTCAAAATTTAAAAAAAGAAAAAGGAGAGAACAAAGAGACAGATTGTTCAAGATTCCTATTCTTGTTGAAGTTGAAAACATGAGTAAGAAAGATGGAACATGGTGTATGTGTATGCCTTTTTGTTTAACTAAGATTTGATAATGAATCATTGCACAGAGGAGGGGAAAAAAAGAAATCGAGGTGCTGACCAAGTTGATGTTTATAAATATTCTCAAGATTCCCAAGATGCTACAAATATTCTCTAGATCCTACAAATATTTTCATGATCTTCAAGATCTTAAAAATATTCTCAAGATCCTAAGCCTTTTTAATCTTTTATTGTTGTTAAGGATGGGTTAGGCTCAATCCACAACTAAATAGGCCCATTTCGGCTATGATGTTTTTAGGGTTTCTTCTTTATAAAAAAAGAGAAACTATGTAATTTGGAGGTAGACCATTTATCATTAATAAAATATTTATTTCATAAAGCTTCTTGTTTTTCTTTCTTGTGTTCTTGACAGAATGGTTGAATTTGACTTATCAAACGGAGTGATAATTCTTTATGGCGTCTCAAGTGTTTTAAGGACTTTGTTTCCTTAGGTTTCTAATCCCTTCATACCAAAGGTTATGGTTTTACAGACTATTTTTCCATAGGATTCTAATCTAATCATCTTCAACACATTCCTAGAAAATTGATTGCTCTTATTCCTTTGTGTTCGTGGGTTCTTAGGGTTTTTCTCCTAGAGGGTCTGAATTATTTGGTATCAGAGCTTTGATTTCTGGAAACAATAACAATAGTAGGTAGTCAAAATTTAAAAAAAAGGGAGAACAAAGAAACATATTGTTCAAGATTCCTATTCTTGTTGAAGTTAAAAACATGAGTAAGAAATATGGAACATGGTGCATGTTTATGCCTTCCGGTATTACTAAGATTTGAGGATGAATCTTTTTGGAGAGGAAGGGAAATAAAGAAGATTAAGGTGCTGACTAAGTTGATGTGTACAAATATTTTCAAGAACCTTAAGATCGTACAAATATTCTTAATATATTATACAAGGGATAGATTTGGAAGATCAAGTTGGGTGTAAGAATTAATTTTGGACGAAATATTTGTTTTAGTTAATTGTGAGCTTTTTATGTTTTATTTATCATAAGTATTTTTAGTCCTTTACTTTTTAAGGGTGTATTAGGCTCAACTACTAAATATGCCAATAAAGCCTATTTCGTCTAGGTTTTTTATTTTAATGTTTCTTGCTTATAAAATAAAGTAGTTATGTAATTTGGAGGCAGACCATATATCATTAATAAAAACGGTTTAGAAAGCTACTTAATTTTCCTTCTTTTGTTCTTAATGGAATGCTTGAATTTGACTTATCAAAGGAAGTGATAATCTTTTGTGGAATCTCAAGGTTTGGGTTTTAAGGACTTTGATTCCTTAGGGTTCTAATCCAATTATCTTCAATATGGAACATGGTGCATGTTGGTGCCTTTCTATATAACTAAGATTTGAGGATGAATATTTTTGGAGAGGAGTGGAAATAATGAAGATTGAGATGCTGATCAAGTTGATGTTTACAAATATTCTCAAGAACCTTAAGATCCTATAAATATTCTCATGATCTTATGCAAGTCATAGATTGGAAAGATCAAGTTGGGTGCAAGGATTAATATAGGAAGACATTTTTGTTTTAGTTAATTGTGGGATTTTTATGTTTTATTTATAATAAATCTTTTTAGTCTTTTATTTTTTAAGGGTGGATTAGGCCTAATCAACTACTATATAGGCCCATGTGGCCCTTTCGCTAGGTTTTTTTTCTTATAAAAAAAGTAGTTGTGTAATTTGGAGGTAGAGCATATATCATTAATAAAAAGTTTATTTCATAAAGCTTCTTGCTTTGCCTTCTTGTGTTCTTGATAGAATGCTTGAATTCAAATTATCAAAGGGAGTGATCATCCTTTATGGCATCTCAAGATTAGTGTTTTAAGACTTTGTTTCCTTTGGTTTGTAATCCCTTCATACCAAAGGTTATGATTTTAAAGACTTTGTTTCAATAGGGTTATAATCTAATCATCTTCAACATGTTCCTAGAAAATCGATTGCTCTTATTCCTTTGAGTTAGTGGGTTCCTAGTGTTGTTCTCCTAGAGGTTATTCATAATTTAGGATTATATTTTTCTTTACCCTAGTTATGAATTGGATCGTAGACTCTTTCAATTGGTATCAAAATAGGTGCACCATTTTGGGCTTAACCACTCAGGTGTTGGTTCTATTAACTTGCTTTTCACACACATACTTTATCCTATAGATTCATGAAAATGAGGTAGTATAGGTTGACCTGTACTCTTCAATGGGATAAACTATGCCTATTGGAAATTTCAAATGAAGTCATTTTTGTGGTCCTAAGGAGAGCTTGTTTAGTTCCTTGTTGAAAATGGTTGGACTTACCGAACTAAAACCCTTCCCGATAATTCAATGATTCCTAAATTGATGAATGAATATACCAAGGAAGAAAGCAAGGAGTCTGAATGGAATAGTAAGGATTTATATACTATTAGTTGTATTGTGTCACCTGATGAGTACAAAAGAATACATACTATACTACGTCCAAACAAGCATGGGACATTCTGGTGATAACTCATGAAGGAACATATATTGTAAAAAAGATCTAGAATCCTGAAACTAAATATAGACTTTGACCTAAGAATTATTCAAGAAGATGAATGTTTTGACAAATTTTATGCACAATTCTCTAATATTTTTAACAACTCTTACAACTTGGGTAGGCCTATTAGTGAAGAAAAACAAATTGAGAAAATCATTGCTAGTCTACCTTACTAGTTTCATGCCAAGGTCATTGTGATTGAATTAGTGTACAAACTCGGTGAGCTTACTGTAAATGAGCTAGTTAGTGATCTACAAGTCTTTGAACTTCACCACTTATTGCCAAGGGAAGAGTAACTTGTTTTTGAGAAGGGAAAGATTTTGGAACTTAAAACTGCTTAGGAAAGTGGTCCCAACACTGATACAACTACCACTTCTATTAATTGTGAATATGATCTTGGTGAGGAAGAGATGACTTTTCTTGCATAGAGATTCACAAGGTTCTTCAAAAAAAAAAACCCTCCTCTAAGGGTATTAAATAGGATAGTTCGAAATCTATAAAAGTTGATGATGAATATGAAAAATCAAAAAAATGACACTTGAACAAGATTAGATGCTTTGAACGTGGAAAGCTTGGCCACATTGCTACCCAGTGTTAAAAAAAAAAATATAGCACAAAAAAGTGTGCTATGAAAGCTAAGGTTAATGTTTCGAACAGTACCAGTAGTGATGATGAGGATGACACTAATTTCTTGACTTTCATTACTTCTAGTAGTGTAGTCGATCCTTCAACTGCTACCTCACATGTTCAAGATGTGACAGTTGAAGACGATGAAGATGAGCAAGAAAAATTCCTCAACTCCTACAATGCTCTACTATTGGAGCATATTAAGTCAAATATAAGAAAAAGGCTGTAGAGAGCCTTGATGAAAAAGAATGCGAGATCTCTATGTTGAAAAAAACTCTAGAGGAAAGAAAGTCCTCTATTTACTCTTAACAACAAGATCTCACAAGTGGGTGTGAGGGAATTCAAAAAGATATGATGATTTGCTTGAATATTTTATGCAAATGATGAGAATGTAAAGAAGTTCGAGGAATAGTTGAAGGTTTCCACTTTTGGTAAAGCTACTCAACCTTTGGTCAATTCGTATGAAATTGATGAGTAAAAAAGGCAGATAATTTTTATTATGAGTTATGTAGTTCAAATGTACAATCAATTGAAACCTTACTTTAAATTTCTTAAGATTCCATAAATTTGTATATATCATGTAAGGGTCTTTCTCACAGAGGATTTTAGAAACTAACTCCTATTTATCAAAAAAAGAAGTTTTGAATTTGTAAACTGAAAATTAAATCTAACAATTAAAGATTAATAAAGATAAAATCAAAATAATATTATGATAAAGATTCAAATAAAAGAATGATTGGAGGATCATTCTCCACCACTAGCTTGTATTGCAAATCAATACGAGTATATCATATTCTCATATTCTTTGATTATATAGATTAGAGAAATTAACAAATGCAAAAATCTCCACCACTTCTTACAGATTCGTTGAGTTAAACAAACTATTAATCCAAACTCTTTTTAAAAAACAATCTAGAATAATCTCTTTAAATTTAATTTATCAAAAGTATTAATTTTTAAAGAACCTAATTGGATTAAGGTTAAACACATATACCCGGTTTAATTATCTTGAGTATCAATTCTCATCGTAAGCAATTTATCACTAATTATTTAAATTGATTAAGAAATTAGTACCTAATCAATTAAATTGATTAACGATGAATTAATTTTATTATTTAATTATACACTTAAATAATCAAATATATTTATATAACAATTAAAACTAAGAATTAATACGTAATCAAAAAGAATAGTTGAATATAATATTACAGATATTAAATATTATAATTCATTTCTATGACTTTGAAACCACCTACAATTAATTATAAAATTAGCTCTTTATAGCAAATAATAAATTTAGAAAATTATTCATAAAAACAATAAAATAAAGAGGAAAAAATCTTAGGATTTTTATTTTTAATTTTGCTCTTACACTTCTTGAATTTCTTCTTGAATCTTCTTCTTCTCACTTGTTACCTCTAACTTAATTCTATAATTTTTATATTTTTTTTATTAATTTTCATGAAATTTTGATGCTCTTTTTATTTATAGAGTGTTATTTTATATTTATATTGAGAAAACTGATCAATTTTTGAGTTGTATTAGGATTGATGGATAGCAAATCACACGTAAAAGGATACGTGCTGCATGTATGAGATAAAACAAGGAGAGATAATGATAATTTACTTATTTGACTCGCTACCTTTTAAATAGAAAGAGATATATATTTGACATGTGGCGGTATAAGCCATGTGTAAGAAAGGTAAGTAATTTGGATAAAACCACTTACTTTTCTTAATACATCTACGTGTTAAATAAAAATCATCAAAGGTTCATAAAAATCTAAAAATAATCTAGAAGATTAATATTTTATTAGTAAATACAAAAGAATAATTTTAGTTCATTATAGTAATAATATATATATATAAATGTAAAGGAATTAATATATAAAAATATGTATAAAATAGCCCTTATCAAACTCCTCCACACCTATTCTTTACTAGTTACTAGTCCTCAAACAAAGTCAAAACCTATAATTAAGATAATAAGTTTCCTCATATATTTAACTCAAAGACTTAACAATATTATAGTTTCAAATTCTAATAAATTTTAGATATTGTCTCTAGTTATCCCTTTGCTATAGCTATGATACAATAATTATGTTCAATGTATGTGTGTGTAATGTAGTATCAATTAGTAATAGTAAAATGATTTAAAATAAATATATTGAAACATTATTCCTCCCTATATAATATTAGTATTTGAAGACGTAAGAATGATTACACGAAGGACAATTGTTCTTGCAACTCAAATAGGTAATTGAGACCTAAATAAGGGGTGGAAACACCAATCTATGGAATCTTTTTCGTGAGCTCTATATAAATTCGGTCAAGCAGACCTCACAATATGAATTAAGACATTAATATAGTATAAGTACAAAAATATATACTTAATTCAAAACACAACAAAACAACTAGTAGATACAACAATAACAATCTATAGAATTCACACTAGGGACGGTATGCCTAACAGGCTCCTATCCGGACTAGTAATATGTACACATGGTAAACAATACATAGAGACATACACCATTTAAACTTTGATTATACCACCACACATTCGAGCATACTTAACACTGGACATAACAAGGTAAACCTACATAGAAACCCTATATATATGGTAACATCCTCAGGTTACTTGAGGCAACCAATTAGTAACAAACAATCTACTAAACAATAAATCACTTACAACTTTGAAATAAATACACACACTATTATCTCTATCATTATGAACCTTTGTCCAAATTGCATATTGTTGCTTCTGTAATGATCTTATTTGACACATGAACCCAACTGCCCTTCAAAGCCAACACCACTAAAAATAGTGTGATCACTAACTGCAAACTAGTAATGCGTAAAGTGAATAAGAAAAAATTGTATGAAGGTAACTACCAGCTAACACACGGTTCATATAGAACCCACTTGCAAACATTGTCTTGAGTACTCACCACTTACACGTATGATTTTCTCACATAGTTACAAATCATTAAGACCGAACAACACTTAAGGTATTAGGGATTTGAAAATAGAAATACATGATGTCAATTCGAACATTGCATGAAGGAAACCACCAGCTAATACATGACTTACATATAACCCACTTACAAACACTTTCTCGAGCACTTACCACTTATAAGTATGGTTTTTCTCACATAGTCATAAATTACTAATACCAAACAACACTCCAGATATTAGTGATCCAAAAATAGAAATAAGAAATGTCAATTTGACAAAGATCTACTACAATTTTGTAAATGCCAAACATGAAATGTGGAGGTATTTATAGAAATTTCCAAAGCCACGGTCAACCTCACCATCACCTCACAGTCATCTTAGCTACCACCTCACCACTACCCATGGTGAGGTGGCTAGTGAGGTCCACAGTACGGTGCCATGTCAAAGTTCCAAAAATCGTAATTTTTGTTTCCAAATGTTACGAGTAATATTCATAAATACCTACACCTAAAACAAACCAAAAGCATGAGCCAAAACTTTGGCTCCCCAACATGCTTGCTCATTGAAATCCAATACTCCATCTAGTATGCATACTATAAAAACCAATCTTGTGGTGTGTGTAAACATGCTTGCATACAAATTGTTCTTAACTATGTGTGTGTAGTATTGATCCTTAATAACCAACTTTACACAGGGATGAACAAATACAAACATGTAAGAATGAAATAGAGACTGTGTTTTACACATGGGAAGCCAACATATAGACACAAATACAACGAGACTTACACTATTCTTTTTAGAGTTGAATTGGATACCATAGGATTTTTCTTAAAATTATGTCTACACTCACCAAAAGTATTCCTTAAAATCAAAAGGCCTTTTATTTGGTTATAATATGTGTCTATGTTTGTCGATTCAATCAAATCAAAGGGAAAAACGGAGAAATAAAATTTCATGAGTCTATGGAGTAAGTGAAAAAGAATATAAATAATACTATCATAAAACTAATTATGACAAGAAAATAGGGTCAATATTCACTTCTTCTCTTTTTACTTTTATCACATTTTTTTTAATAACACACATCCCTTTTCATATTTTTTTACTTGTCCCCTTATCATTATTTTACATATATATATTTGTCTTTCTCTCTTTTTTGGGAGCATATTATAGGAGGGATTGTTTCTGTATGTTGCGCATTTAATCAATTACAACACAATTGACACTCTTAAATTTATTTTAGCATTTTCATAGAATCTATTATATTTTTAGGCAACTCTATTTTTCTTGAACTATAGGGTATAGCCAATATGTTTAGTTCATGATCACACACAAAAGTGTGTGCAATGAATACATAAGTATACGTATTGTAACAAGTAATATAATGATAACAAAAGATTGTTGCCACATATATTATGTTATTAGAAACTAATTTTTAAAAATAAAGAAAAAATAAAAAATCATTTTTTTTGTGTTTTTATGGTTTAAGAAAGAAAAATTTAATCAAGACATGCAATTAAATAATTCTTTTAAATTTATTTAATTGCCTCTATAGATCAATTTTTTGTCAAACAATTAATAACATAAAAATTAGAACAAATAATATATTTAAGTTAAAATCATAATTGGGGTAAAATATTATATTATCACATATTGAAAATTGGGTTCATAAGACCCCTAGATTAATAAATTAACTAGACATAATTTTGTTGATAAAGCTCATATTTTTCATAAAGAAAGATGTAAAAATTGATAAAGAAGGAGAAGAAGAGATACAATCAATTTCCTAAATTATAATACTAATATTCTCTTGAATCTCCACTAAAATTGTATCTCCTTTTAAAATTTTCTATGTTTTTTTCTCTTTTTGGTTCCAAAAACTGTTAAAAATTGTGTTAATTTTGGATCATTAGGATTTATGAGGAAATTTAGGGGGGTTAAATGTAGATTAGGTAAAGTTTGGATCGTAACATCAGCTTCAAATCAAGGGTTGAGATGAAAAATAGAAAAAATTGACAGTGCTAGCCAATAGAAGCTTGCCATATGGCATGGATGAAATGTGTAACCATTCAGCATGTGATGTATTCCACGAGTGATTGGTCTTGATCAACACATATTGATTCAGGGCCATGTGGTAATCTGTGATTTGCAGTTATAACTTGCATGGTGTACGAGTGGAAAGAATCGATGAATCAAGTGATGATGCATGGTGAGCACATTGACCAAGCAGTGAAAATAGACATGAACGTTGTACAAACATGTGGCATGGTGTTGCATCACACGGTACATATGGTGTTGGATGATTAGCTCTCTTTGATTTGATGTCATCCATGTGGCACACCTGTCATCTCCCCTACTTGCGTGGTATCCATATGGTAGCTTTTGATTGGTCATGCATTAAAAAATTCAAAACAAATCCAAAAAATTCCAAATATTTCTAGAAAATTTTCAAAAATTAAATTTTCACCCATTTTCACTAGAAAGTTCATATTTTAATATTTTTAACCCTTCTATTAACCCTAACTATCCTAAGAAATGCAAAAATAAGTACTAAAAAATGAAAAAAACTATTCTACCTAAAACATACTAGTTCTAAAACATGTATCCTAAAACATGTTAAATTAATAAAGCAAAAAAAAAAGATAGTATAAAGATAGTGATGTGTTAACACTCCCCTACACCTAAATCTTACATTGTGTTCAATGTAAGCACATGCATATATGTAATGAAAAAAATAGGTAAAAAGGGAGTAGAAAACAAATATGGTAGGTTGCTTCTCAAAAAGCACTTGGTTTAATGTCCTTAACCTGAATTTTCCTCATATGTTTCTTTAATTGTCAATACATATTGGCTTGTGTAGAGTCACCCCCTCTATATTGATTGATACAAAAGGTTCATAGTACAACATCAATCTGTATCCATTAATTTTGAATTCTTACATTGATGCAATGCTTCTTATTTCAACTGCACTATGAGAGAAAATATTAGTAATAATAAATGGACCAACCTAATAAAAATTTAACATACCTAGAAATAGTTCAAGGCATGAAAGGAATAAAAGGACTTTTAATATCTTAAATTCTTTGAGGCACTCTTAATTGAAAAAAAAATACCATAAATTTTTGGAGTAATTGGTATAGAGACTTTATTATTTTTGAGAAATCATGTATAAATCTTTCATAGAATTCTACATAACTAAGAAATGAATGAACCTTCCATGCATCATCACTTGATTTTTCCATTATTTTCACCCTTGTGCCACACAATCTGTAACCATGAATTATAGCATGCCACGTGGTGCCGACTCAGCTTCATTGATTTAGACCAGTCGCTTATGCCACACATTTTGCATTGATTGGTTTCACCTTTTAATCATACCTCGTGGTGTGTTCTTATTGGATGGTGCTATGTTTTTTTCTTTTTCATCTCAACCATTGATCTTAACCTAATCTGATGATCCAAATTCTACCTAGGCTATATTTAAGCTACTAATTTTCCTATAAACCCAAAAGAGCCAAAATTAACATAATTTTTACTAGTGGAGATTCAAGAGGAGATTGTATTACAAATCAAGAGATTGATTATATTTCTTCTTCTCATCCTTTCTTTATCAATTTGTATGTCTTTCTTTAAAAAATATGAACTTTATGAACAAAATTATGTCTAGTAAATTTATTAATCTAGGGGTCTTATGAGCCCAATTTTTAACATATAATGATCTAATATTGTACCCCAATTATGATTTCGATTTAATTATATTATTTAATCTTATGCTATTAATTGTTTGGCCAAAAATTCATCTTTAGAGGCAATTAAATATATTTGAAAGAATTATTTAATTGTTTGTCTTGATTAAATAACATTCATAGTTTTCAGGCAGAGATGTATGATTCTTATGTATGTGATCTATAATTAATGAACTTAATGAGTAGTTTGTAATTTAATTGACATGAGAATATAATTAGGTTAATTGCTATATGGTGTAGAGTTTGCTTGAGAGAGGAATATATGCTAGATTAAATTTAATTAATCATATGATTAATTTATAATTATATTGGGGGATTTTAGTGATTCACACATTTAGAAAATCGGGGGATTAAATATTTTTAGATATTTTCTCATATATATTCTTAGTTTCTAAATATGAGGTAATTAATTGTTACTATTTATTTTTAGTTCTTTAAATTTTTCTTTCTTAAAATATAAAAACACAAAAAAATGATTTTTATATTTTTAGTTTTAAAAATTAGTTTATGGTAACATAATCTCCTTGGGAATGATTGTTTTATCAATATATTACTTTTTGCGATGCGTATACTTGCATATTCATTAAACACAATTCGTGTCCGATTAAGTTTTTGGTGCCATTACTAGGGATTTTAAATATTAAAAATTAATTATTTTATTTTAATTATTTTCCTTTATTTATTTTTCATAATTTTAATTATTTAGTTATCTAGTTAGTTAGTTTTTTTATTTTAAATTTTAATTAATTTATTTTAATTTAAACATCTCATTTAATGCTGTAGAAACATAGTTGAGTCTATTGTAGGAGTAGAGTCCATAAGAGAGAAAAATTTCCTTTAGATCCCGAAATTGAGCGTACTCTTAGATCAATAGGAAAACAAGTAGTCACCCAAGTGAAAAAATGGTTAATCTATTATAAATAAACAATAATAAGTCAAATTTGAATATTAATATACCTTTGATGGATGACAACAAATAGTCGTCATATTACCAATAAAGGATCATCATTTACATCTCAGATTGTTTATTGAAGTTGTAGATTTATTTAAATTTAGTGGCTAATGTTCAACAACCACAACAATCACAAGCACAAGACAAAAATCCACCAACGGAGGACAAAACAAATTTTTTAATAGGGATGATGAAAGACCTCATAGTGTTAGTAAATACAAAAGTATCCATTCAATAGGCTTCAATTCAAATTTTAGAGAACCAAATGGGGTAACTTACCCATGCCATAAGTCAAAGGCCTCAAGGTAACCTTCCAAGTGACACAATTATAAACCCAAGAAGAGAAGGTAAAGAGAATTGCAATGTCATAGCCTTGAGGAGTGGTAAAACTTCAGAGGAAGAAGATAAGACTCAAAAGTATAAAGAGGATCATGCGACTAATAATGATGAGGATGAATTAGTGGATAAAGAAAGCTAAAAATTAGTGGATAAATAGAGTAATGGAAATGAAATAATTCAGCCAAAAAAGAGAAACCTCTACAAACCTGCTATTTCTTTCCCTCAAAGATTGCAAAAGTAAAAGTTAGACACAATTTTTAAAATTTCTAAATTTCTTTGAGAAGCTACACATGAATATATCATTTGTATATGCACTAAAAATATGTCTTCTTATGCCAAATTTTTGAATGACATCTTGTCAAAGAAAATGAGGCTTGGAGATAATGAAATAATAGACTTGACTAAAGGTTTTAGTGCCATCCTAGATGAAAAAATACCCCAAAAAATGAAAGATCCATGTAGTTTTGACATCACTTTCACTATTAGGAACATCCACTTTGGGAATGCATTATGCAACTTAGGTTCAAGCATTAACCTTATTCCATTATCGATCTTTAAGGGATAAGGGGTTGGAAAAGCCAAACCCATATCGATGACATTACAAATGATAGATAGATCAATTAAGCAATCTCGAAAGGTAGTAAAAGATGTGCTAGTAAAAGTAGACAAATGAATTGTTTTGAAAAATTTCATTGTATTAGACATGGAAGAGGGCCATAACATTCCTATCATACTTGGTCGTCTATTATTATAAATCGGAAGTGCACTCATTGATGTACAAAATGGCGATCTTATAATGAGAGTGCAAGATGAAAGAGTGACATTTAAACTTTTTAAAGCATCTGAACCCCCCTGATATTAATAATGCTAATGAATGCTTTAGGATAGATGATAACTTAAAAGAATTTGTTGAGTCTCCCACACTTAAGACTACTATTCAATTGCTATTAATAATGAAGTAAACTCACCAATAAACTACTCAATCTATTTTAATTTTGAAAGTATCAAATCCATGATGGATATTGTTGATTGTGTGAACTATTTGGAGGCTACACCTCCCATGGGTATACCTATTGTATTTATGGGAAGTTTTAACATATGATATATGCTCAAACCATCTATCTATTGAAGGGCCACCAAGATTAGACCTTACAACTTTATCATACCATCCCCAATCAAGTGGGCAAGTGGAAGAGTCTAATAGAGAGGTGGAAAAGATGTTAGAAATACATGATTTGGATGAGTTATGGTGGAATGCATATAAGAATGCCAAAAAGTACAAAAATAAAAAAATGGTATGATAAGAGAATTACGCACCATATTTTTAAATTAGAACATAAAGTATTATTTAACAAATCAAGACTAAATATGTTTCTAGGAAAACTCAAAAGTAAATAGACACAAAATGATATACCATAGGAGTTGCTATGAATGTCTAGTCAAGGATGTTAAACGTGACACTGGTTGGGAGGCACCCCAATGTTATTTTACTTACATTTTTATTGTTTTTGTTTTGTAGGTGAATAAATGTAGAGAGTAATAGTACAACAAGATTGAATAGTTCCAATGCTTGATGTGATGTGCCAATACTAAGGGAGTTTTCTTTGCTTTTACTTTTTCATATTTATATGTGCATATTGAGGATGATGTGCAATTGAAGTTTGGAGGAGGGAACTTTATTTTCTACTTTAGTGTTTAATATGCATTTAAAATTATAGGAATATTTTTAGGATGTTTAATCATGATTTGGGTAGTAATTGATAAGTATATGGAAACTAAATGCATGCATGCTTGATATGAAACATATGAACTCAATGATAAAAATTAGTTTTAATAACTAGGATAAGGAATGTAACATGCACAGTAAGATACTTACATTAATCATGTGATATACCTATTACTTTTGGCTGGATTGATTCAAATATTTATGTACATATTCATGATTGATTTTGGTAATGAGAAAAAATTTGTAGTGAGTTATGCAAGATGATGAGATCTACTAGATTTTAGAATCTATTTGATCATCCCTTGAGGCAAAATCCTAAATAGTATTTAGTAATAGAAATTATTTAAGCCTTATTTGGATCGATTGAGTATTAACTATTGTTAATATCTCTAGTCACCCATTTGAGCCTAACAAAAAACCTTTCATATCTTTAAGCCACATTTTATGCCTAACCAAAAAGCATTACCTTTACCCTTACACCTATAACTTGTGTGAAAAGAAAGAAATGCAATCATATGTTTATGCTAATATAAAGAGGTGAAATGTAATGCAATCCATAAAAAAAAAATAGAAAGAAAAAGCTCAAAACTCAAAACACAATTATCCCTCTAAATAAAAAGAAAATAAATTTAAAAATAAGTTTAGGGGTGTTGTGAAGTTACAAAAAAAAAGATTTGGAATAAAATAATATGAAAAGAATGATAAGAGAGAGTGCATTAAAATAACAAGTTAAAGCTCAATTGCAATTAAAAAGTGCATGATGAATAAAAAGAAAGCTAAGGTGTGAAAAGAACCTAAATGTCTTCATTTGTTGACCTTAACCTAAGCCTTACATTACAAGCATGTAAAGTCTTTATTGATCTTTAGCTAAGTGCATATTTATATTTGTGGAGAGGGATGTGAAAAGTATACTTATGAGATTTGTTCTAAGATTGAATTAATTGGCATGCTCATGTAGGTTGATTTCATGAGTGATTGGATGATATCATGTGCCACACACGAATCAATTTATCAAAAACCTTGCATATCCTTGTATTGATGAAACATTGATCGATGAATATGTGAATCTCCTTGTCATAGAATTGTATGACTTTGGGGGGGGGGGGGGGGTAGCTTTCACTAAATATGTTTGTGTTAAAAGATATATATTTATGAATATACTTCCCATGTCATTTTATTTAGTTAAAGTTGGCTTTACTTGAATACAAGAAAAGAGTTAAGTTTGAGGGTGTGATGACTTAATGAAAATAGAGTTATCAGTGCACTTTTCTGCTTAATATTTGTTCATTTTATTTAATAAGCAGTATTTTTATGGGATTTGACTGGGAATCCACGTGGATTCCATGCAAGTGGAGAAACTGAATCACACAATACTATATGTTCCCTATGGAGCAGCTTCATGCCATATGTCAACATGGCATTTGTTTTGAGTTTGTCGCTTGGCCAACGCGCTCACCATGTGTAGCTTCAAATTGATTCTCAAAAAGGGTTGCTCTTGAAAGAACAACAATATTAAGGGTGGACAATTTAGCCAAAGAAGTTAATCCTATTTCCTTAATTATTTTTCATGAAATATATTTAGCATTAGCCTTGATAAACTTAAAGAAAATTTCTAGCAACCTACTCTTATTCAATAAAACTATAGCAAAGTTCCAACGGATTCATAACATTTTTTCACAAATCCATGCATATAGATTATTCTATCACCAATTTTTCTATTTTACGTGCAAGTTTTGAGCAAAATTATCATAAAGTTGCATTCATTTAGAAACAAGGTCAAGACTCCATCAACACTCATTATCATTTTGACCAATCATTATTTATCTAATTTCTTCACGGATACGAGAAAACAAATAGAGAATATATGATTGATTCTAAGCCCTTCTATTAACACTCTTCTACACTTAAATCTTACATTGTCTTCAATATAAGCACATCCATATATGTAATGAAAAAATATATAAATAAAAGGAGTAGAAAATAATTTGGTGGGTTACGTCTCACAAATCACTTGGTTTAATGTCCTTAGCCTGATTTTTCCTCATATGTTTCTTTAATCATCAATACATGTTGGTTTGTGTAGAGTCACCTCTTCTATATTGATTGGTGCAAATGATTCATAGTACAACCTTAATTTGTGTCCATTAACTTTGATTTCTTATGTTGATACTTGGTGCTTCGTATCTCAACTACAATATGAGAGAAATTATTAGTAATAATAAATGGATCAACCAATAAGAACTTAACTTACTTGGAAACAGTTTAAGGCATGAATAGAATAAGAGGACTTTTAATCTGTTAAATTCTTTGAGGCACTCTTCATTGAAAATAAATACCATAACTTTTTGGAGTAGCTGGTATAGAGACCTTACTATTTTTTAGAAATCTTGCATAAATCTTTGATAGATTTCTACATGACCAAGAAAAGAACAAACTTTCCTCACACAAATGGGAAGTGGTAAGGAACAAATAAGATCTATCTTAGGTTTGACAACCTCTATTCCCTTAGATGATATCACATGTCCTAAAAATTTA
Organism: Hippophae tibetana; assembly: GCA_037013495.1. NCBI lineage: Eukaryota > Viridiplantae > Streptophyta > Magnoliopsida > Rosales > Elaeagnaceae > Hippophae > Hippophae tibetana. The sequence continues at coordinate 19,741,128 of CM072807.1, read as the reverse complement.
CCTTGACCGATCATAAAATGATATTTTCCCCAATTAAATAAAAGGTTAGTTTCTATGCATCTCTCTACAACTATGAAGAAATAAAACCACTACTACCTTTATTAGTTGGGACCTCTGTCCAAACTTCCTATTGTTACCCTTGCTTGCGACTTTTGTAATGACTCAATTTGACATACAAACCTTACTCTTTTCCAAAGCCAACACCACCAAAAATGGTATGACTCATAACTAAAGACTAGTAATGCGTAAAGTGAATAAGAAAATGTTCTATGAAAGCAACCACCAGTTGAAACATGGCTCATATACAACCCCATTACATACACCATCTTGAGTACTCGCCACTCACAATAATGATTTTACTCACATAGTCACAAATCACTAATACAGAACAATACTTAAGGTATTTGCAATCCGAAAATAAAAATACGAGATGTCAATTTGACATAGCTTTACTAAATTTTTCTAAATACCAAACTTGAAGAAATGGGGAGGTATTTATATAAATTTCTAAGCTATGACCAAACTCGTCACCATCTTTCCATCACCCTCGTTACTCCTTGCCACCTGATGAGCAAAACTGGCATCGCTGATCCTGCCAATACTTTAGTTTTATATTCATAAAAAATGATAAGTATACTCCCAAGGTCGATCTAAGGAAGGAATATATGCGATTTTCAATTTATTATTCAAACTTTTAAAAATGAAATTAAATCCTAAACATCCTGTCACGATATTTTGGGTTTTATGTTTATAATCTAATAACATAAAAATAAACATAGATATGAATTCAATAAAAATTTATGCAAATTTGATCTTTTATAATATTGAAGTATTTATGGATATAATAACTAAATTAATTATGACTGCTCATATTATTTAGGTTATTAAAGATATAAATTGATATTTATTGATTTTCTATTTTTTATATGAATATCACCTTTGGTGGGGTTAGATATTATTTGTTAACTAAACAAATCAATTAACACCTATGGATGAGATTGATAACTACTTTGGTTAATTAAATTAATTCTTTTTTTTTCTAAGAGATTGAAAATGAATCATTTAAATGTCACCTTTGGTGGGATTAGTCAGTTTAAACTTTTATCAAGGTGTCCAAATTAAACCTAAGAATTTAATTATTCGAGTACTAATTTTCAAGTTTTAAAACTTCTACTGAAAACATGTTGTCAATATATTTTCAGATAATAATTCTTATAAAAGCTTTTGAAATAGAACTTCAGTCTAACTACGGGGAGATTGTAACAACAAATAAAATATCATTACTCTAAATCAGACCGGATAACTAAACCTTAAAATCTAATTTTCATATTTAAGTTTGTAATGAAAAATAATATATTTCTCTCTAACATTCTTAATATAAAATCTTGAATAAAAACAAAATCTATTCATTTTAGAGATTTTTACCTATTCAATATTTCGCAAGCATAACAACGTTATTATTACATCATGTTTACAAACAGCCAACAATATTAAATTTAATCATAGACAAATTAAATATAACATATAAAACATAAAAAATAAAAAATAACTATAAAGAATATAAAATCCTTACAATACTTTGATGTTATTTTTGTTGCTGAAAACCCTCCAAACGGAATTTGCATTTCCATTTATTGAATCAAAAAGAAAATAAATTACAAAAACATAATTAGTTCTTCTCAAAAAGAGAAGAACTCTAAAACTAAGAAATTGAGAGAAAGAAAGAGAGAATAAGATGTTTTGAGGTATGTTTTGGTATGGAGAGAATGGAGGTATTTATAGGTGAGGATAGGAAGAAAAAGTGGGATAAAAAATGTAGAAAACACGTAGTAGGTGAATGATGATATCAGTTGATGTCATTGGTAGGTGGAGGCAGCAGCGCGTGCGGACTGGGTACAGATGAGCATGCGTCCCGCGTGAAATGGAGTAGAGGTGCACGTGGACCGAGCATAGATAGGTGCGTAGCTTTGGTATGGTTTGGGCGATGTGTACGTGTTGCTTCGATGTGGTTTAGGTGATGTGCGCATATTGCTTTGGCGTGGCTGGTTGTTGCGGCACATGGTGATAGGCGGCTATGCGCGTTGGCTGATGCTGTTGGGCAGTTGTGTGTGCAATTTCATTCTTTTTTACATTTTTGACCCTTTTGATCCATTTTATCTAATTTTTCCATCTTTATTGACTTTTGGTCATTTAATTTATGAATATATTTGTGACGTATTGCCTACAATATTTTTCTTTGAGTCTTTGAGTTACTTTTTTAAGCGAAAATACTTGAAAATAATAAAAATACCCATGATTCCAAAAATAAAAAAATATATAAAAATATGATAAAATCATATAAATATATATTATTTTAATCAATTATAGTGCATAAAATCATTATAATTTTAGTGCTTTTTGAGCACTCATTACCACCACCGATGGCGAGGTGCTTGGAAAGGTGCCAAAAATCACATTTTTTGTTTCGAAAAGCTGCCGAGTAATTTTCATAAATATCCACACTAAAAAAACATGGGCAAAAACATTGGTTGGCTCGTATGTTTGCTCATTGAAAACCAATATTCCATCTAGTATGCACATTATAAAAACTAACCCCGTGGTGTGTGTAAACATGCTTGAATACAAAGTATTCCTAACTATGTGCATTTAAGTATTATTGATCTGCAGTAATCAACGTTACACAAAGGATGAAAAATACAATAAGAAAACATAAAATAGACACCATGTTTTGCATATGGGAAGCCAAGACATAGACATGAGTACAATGGGACTTACACTATTCTTTTTAGAGTTGAATTGGATACCTTAGGATTTTTCTTAAAATTGTATCTCCACTTACAAAAAGTATTCTTTAAAATCATAAAGCCTTTCATTTGGTTATAATATTTGGCTATGTTTATTGCTTCAATCAAATGAAAGAGATAAAGGAGAAATAAAAGTATAGGTTGTTGTTACTCTTAAATAAGACCAATATGCCAAAAAAAAATAGAGTCAAATTTTATTGGATTCAAACATCAATATTCACTTCTTTTATTTTATTTTTATCACTTTTTTTTAATAACACACATCCCTTTTTATAATTTTTTTTCAATTGTCCCCTTATATATATATATATATATTCATCTTACTCTTTTGTTTTTGGAACATATTATAGTAGAGGTTGTTTCTATATATTGGGAATTTTATTAATTATAACACAATTGACACTCTTAAATTTATTTTAGAATTTTCATAGAATATATTATCTATTTGTGCAACTACACTTTTCTTGAACTATAGGGCATGGAAAATGTGTTTGGTTGAAAGGGTAAGAAGTGGATATGAAAAATTGGTTCATGTAGGCTCAAATTGGTTCTTTAAAAGGATTGTTTTTGAAACAAAAACCATATTAAGGGTAGGATAATTTAGCCAAAGATGTTAATCTTATTGCCTTAATCATTTTTCAAAAAATAAATTTAGCATCCGCCTTGATAAATTTGAAGAAAAGTTCCACCAACCTATTCTTATTTAATAAAAGTATAGCAAAGTTCTAAAGGATTTGCAACATTTTTTGACAAATTCATACATATAGATTATTCTATCACAAATTTGAGAAAAAATATCATAATGTTGCATTCACTTAGGAACAAGGTCAAGAATCTATCAACGTTCACTATCATTTTTAACCTAACATTATTTAGCTAATTTGTTCACATATTCCATAAAAAAAATAGGGAACATGTGGTTGGTTGTAAGCCCTTCTATTAATCCTAACTATCCTAAGAAATGCAACAAATAAATACTAAACGTGAAAAAAATTCATTCTACCTAAAGTATACTAATCCTAAAACATGTTAAACTAATAATGCAAAACATAAAAAATAGTGATATGTTAACACTCTCCCACACCTAATTCTTACATTGTCCTCAATGTAAGCATATTCATATATGTAATGCAAAAATAAGTAAAAATGTAGTAGAAAACAAATATGGTGGGTTGCCACTCACAAAGCACTTGGTGTAATGTCCTTAGCCTAAATTTGCCTCATATGTTTCTTTTATCATCAATATCTATTGGTTATGTAGAGTCACCTCCTCTATATTAATGATTGGTGCAAAAGGTTTATAGTACAACTTCAATATGTGTTCATTAACTTTAAATTCTTTGTCAATACTTAGGCTTTGTATTTCAATTGCATCATGAGAGAAAATATTAGTAAAAATAAAAAGACCAACCAAACAAGAAAGTAACTTACTGAGAAATAGCTTAAGGTGTGAATTTTTAATATGTTAAATTCTTTGAGGCACTCTTCATTGAAAACAAATACCACAACCTTTTAGAGTTACTGGTATAGAAGCCTTGCTATTTTTGAGAAATCCTATATAAATTATTGATAAAATTCTGCATGACCAAGAAAAGAACAAACCTTCCTCACCCAAATGGGAGGTGGTAATGAACGAATAAGATTTATATCATGTTCCATAAAACTATACCTTGATCTACCATAAAATGACATTTTTTCAATTTAAATAAAAGGTTAGTTTCTATTCATCTCTCTAGAATTAATGTAAGGTTTCTAAGAAATTATCAAATGAATCTTCATATACACTAAAATCATCCATAAATACTTCTATAATGCTCCTTATATAATAAAAAAATTTACTTATCACACACCTCTAAATGGTGATAGGGGCATTATAAAGGTCAAATGGCACGCATCTATAAGTAAAAGTTCCAAAAGTGCACATGAATTTTGTCTTTCTTGGACTTCTGGTGTAATGACACTCTGATCATAATCTAACAAACAATCAATAAAGCAATAGTAAGTATGGCCTATTAATCACTCAAGTATTTGGTCAATAAAAGATAAAGGAAAATGATATTTATAAGTCATAGAGTTGAGCTTTCAAAAAATAATGCAAATTCACCACCACATTTGAAGTCAAGTAGGAATTAAATCATTATTCTCCTTCTTTACCACTGTAACTCTTGGCTTCTTTGGAACAACTTGGACTGGGATAACCCAGTTGCTATCTAATATTGAAAAAATTACACTAACTTCCAATAGCTTGATAACTTCTTTCTTAACCACTTCCATCATTAGTAGATTCAATCGCCTTTGTAGTTCTCTTATTGGTTTGGCATCATTCTCAAGTAATATTCAGTGCATGCACATAGAGGCATTGATTCCCTTAATGTTAGAAATTGTCCATCCAATCCCTAATTTGTACTCTTTCAAAGCACAGATTGATCTCTCTTGTTGCATAGTTGAAATCTTATATTGTATAATCATGAGAAGTATGTCTCTATCTCCTAATTATACATATTTTAGATGGTCTGAGAGAGGTTTGAGCTACAAGGTAGGTGCCTACACATTTGGAGGCAAAATTTTCTCATTAGAGATGGGGAGAGAAATATAGGAAATGTTGCACATTGGGTTATCTTAAGAGAAGAGTTAAGAGAGGCAACAATCTCTTTCAATTCCTCCACTCTATCAATATCACCCTCTTCATCAGTTAAAGACTTGGTTATGATACTATCTCTTATGGTAACCTCCAATAGGTGTGTACTTTCAACATCAATCATTTCCTATACTAAAGAGTCAAGTATATCAATACAAAAATAAGAATTATAATCACTAGGGTACCTCATTACTTCGGAGATATTGAAGTAAATAATGTATCCATCTAACTCTATAGTTAGAATTCTGGTATGCATATCTATCTTTGTTTAGTAAGTTCTCATGAATGGTCTACCTAAAATCAAGGGTGTGGACTTAATAGTAGATTCACTTATCATATCAAGCACATAAAAATCGACTAGGAAGATAAGCTCATTAACTTGCACTAAAACATCTTCCAAGACTCCTTTTGGATAAGCATTAGATCGATAAACCAGTTGGATAACCATACTAACTTCTTTAAAGGGACCAAGATTTAAAGTAACATAAATTGAGTAAGGGATAACATTAATTGAAGATTCTAGGTCTAGCATAACACTTTCAAAATTAGTGTTAACTATAATGCATGGTATATTGAAACTACCTGGATCCTTGCATTTTTGTGAAAGTTTCCTTTGTAAGACTATCGACACATTTTCTCCCATATTCACTAATTTATTGCCTTTTAGATTCTTCTTGTTCATACACAATTCCTTAAGAAATTTAATAGAGTGTGGAACTTGCTTAATGGCATCCAACAATGGAATATTAACTTGTATTTTTCGAAAAGTTTCCTTAACTTTTTGCTCATGTACCTCCTTCTTGGATTTTGCAAACATGCTAGGAAAAGAAATATGATGCTCTTAAGTAGAAATTGGTACTTTATATTGTACCTTAGGTGGTTGTTTTGCTTCTTTGTTATTGGTTTCCTTGTTTTTCCCTTTATCATAATTGTTTATTTGTTCTTAAATTAGCTCATCCTTAGTCCTATTTTCCTTTTTTTTTTTGTTCTATGTGAGCTTCTTCACGATGTTTACTACTTCTCAATGATATATCATTCACATTTTCTCGAGTATTGGCCATTGGTAGAGAAGGGATTTTACTAGATCCTTATGCATCTAGTTTCTTGACAGTAATAGTTAACTGATCGAATCCATTTTCAAGATTCTTAATAGTAGATTTTGTGTCTTGTTGAAACCCAAGTGATTCTTATTAGAACTTTATAATATCTTGTTGGAATTGAGAAGTTTTTGGTAGGATATCAATCCTCTAAAGATATACCTTGAGGTTGAGGAGGATTTTATGGCCGCACTGGACAAGGTTGTTGGCCTCTAAGAAAAGGAAAACATGTTGGATTACTAGGACAACTTCTTGATTGACTCAAGAATAGCTAAAGTTGGGATGATCCTTCCAACCATGATTGTAAGTGTTGGAGTAGGGATCATATTTTTTATTTTGTTGTCCTTGGTATCCTCCTATAACATTTGCTTATTCAAGATGAGGATCTTGAATAATGGGACATATGTCTGTCGGGTGTCCAATGTTAATGCAAATACGACACACTTGAACTTGTTTGATTTCTAACTGTTGCACAATTGAAGTGAGGGTGCTCAATTGTTGTTAAATATTATTAGGAATTCTACTTTATAGACCTTTTGTGGTGGGTTGGATCGAGTGCCAAACTATTGAGCATTTGTGGACATAGTTGCAATTAAATTCCATGTAGTTTTAGGAGTCTTATTAACCAAAGCTCTACCACTTGATACATCTATCGTGCTTTTTTCCATAAGTATCAATCCCTCATAGAAGTATTGAATTAAGATTTTTTTTACTTATTTGATAATGAGGACAACTTACACATAATTTCTTAAATCACTCACTATACTTATAAATTCTCCCTATTGTATTGTTGAGCACAATAAATTTCTTTTCTGATTACAATAGTCATAGAAATTGAAAAATATTTCACTAAGAAGAGCTGTTTCATCTCATTCCAACTATTTATAGTCCCAGATGGTAAGTTGTACAACCACTCATTAGCACTATTTGCTAAAGAGAATGTGAATGCTCTAAGTTTTACTTGTTCTTCAGTAATGTCATTAGGTTCATGCTAGAACAAATAACATGAAATTCCTTTAGATGCTTATTTGGATCCTCACCAACTAGACCTCGAAATGTAGGCAAGAGATGAAGCATGCCAAACTTTAATTCAAGAGTATCACCAATGTCATCGTATTAAATGCATAATGGTTGTTGATATATAGTGAGTGTTGTCATATCCCTAAGAGTTTGATTGAGATTATTCCCATCCATATTTATATGGAATCATCCAATGAGTCACTTGAACTTGGAAGATATGTCTGAATTCTTAATCAAGAAATTATGAATTTGATCTCATGTTGTAGCACAAGTTCACTTACTGTGACTTTGAAAAGTAAATAAAGATTAGAAACGAATTAAACAAAGATAAAAACAAACCAAAATAAAAATTAAAAAAAGATTTTTTTATTTTTAATAAAATTTTCTAATTTCTTCTATTGTAATTTTTTTAATTTTTAATATTTTTTAAATTATTTTCTATTATTATTTTTATTTTTAATAAAAAATTCTATTGTTTTTATTATTTTTAATTGATTTTTAATTAAATTTTTTATTTTTATTTTTTAAATATAAAATATTTAAAAGTAAATACAAGTAAACAAAAGTAAACAAGAGTTAATTTAATAAAACTCCCCAAAGATATGTTATATATATGTTCCCTATTTTCCTATTCATGCATATCTCTCTCTATCTCTATTTTCTTTGTCTTGCATAATATGTTAACTATTTTACTTATGATTTGTCTTGCATAATATGTTAACTATTTTACTTGGTGCTATGCCTAACTATTTGATATGTTACTAGTTTTCTACCCTACTTATTGCTTACTTCTTCTTTTATGACTATTTGCATGAGCATTATGACACATGTTTTCATCATATAGTGTCAAAGTATTAGGATTTTTTTATTAGGATTTTTTTCTACTTTCCTGTCATTTTTATGCCATGTTATATAGAATACGTCTCATTTATTTTTGCTAGGTTCTTCCATTATTGTACATAGTATATTATGTGTTGGTTCTTTGTTTGTTTCTTTTTGGTTTCTGTCCACCTTTTGCAAGATCATCCTTATGTTGTGCTTTAGTTGTTTCCTTGAAGTTAACTGACTTGCCATTACAAGCTTGTATTCATGAATGTTTCTCTATTCTATGCATATTCTGATTTGCTATATGCATATGTATGTCATATAGATTACTTACTTGTCTTTAGGACTATTGACCTATTTGTATTATTGTAACTAAACATGTGTGCTTTGTATGCACTCTTAGTGTTTGGGACCATGTCTAAGCATATCATTTGTTTTTTTATTGAAACATGTGCCTTTCTCAATTACTTAGTGGTTTTAGTAGCAACCCTTGTCTCTTCCTTCTCTTAGGGATGTTAATTGTGATGTTCATTGGTTATTCAAATTCCTTTTTTTCTTGACTAGCAATGATATGAGTATTGTTGTTGATCTCGTTTAAGGCACTTTCCACTTCTTCTTGGATTTTGCATGGAAAAAGTGTGAGATGCCAAAAGTTTTATCAATTTCATTTTGGGTGTATGGAGGGGCTATCGTGAAGCTGTTTATTCATAGTGGAATTCAAGTAGTCAGAGAGATGCTATGGGGTGTGTAATTGAGAGACTTCTTCTTACCTTGACCTCTTTACTACAATGGAGTATATGGGACATTGGTGCAACAAAATGACAATTAAGATAGAAACCAATAGAAATAAGAACAATATAAGGATGTGGTATTACAATGGTCCTTAGATTGGAAAATGCTATCCATCATCAAAAAGAGCATTGAAAACCTAATTTTTAAATATGAGCAATATTGGGCACAAAGGGCTAAAATGAATTAGGTTAAGTATGTGGATCGTAACTCATCGTACTTTTATGCTTATGCTGGTATGAGAAGAACTCGAAACCACATTGCTAAAGTATAGTTAGCTTTGGGTATGGTTACAACATAATAAAGGGACATATAGGCTTCTTTTTATGACTATTACAAGAATATTTACAAGTTAGAAAGCAATTTGGTGGCTGAACCTATAATTAACAATTTGATGACAAAACTTAGTCTTCAACAATAGCAGAATATGAACCAACCTTTCACAAATAATGAAGTGTGATGTGCCTTATTTGCTATGAAGCATGATAAACATGTGTGGATAGAAAACTGGAAATGTTTCTCCAAAAATGCAGGGACATTGTTAGGCTTGAGGCAAGTGCTGCATGTTTATATTTTTCTAAATGGTGTTGATGATATTAGTCATATTTAAAAAAAGACTATTATCTCACTTGTTCCTAAAGTAAAGATCCCATTAAGAATCACAGATTGGACATCCATCATCTTATATACAATTGTTTACAAAATTATCGTTGAGGTATTACCCAATAGATTGAAAATTTTCCTTCTTGATTTGATTAGTGAGTCTCAAAGTGCTTTTATGCATGGTCAGGAGATCATGGACAACATAATAGTTGCATATGAGATGATACACACAATCTATAGGTCAATAAGAAAACAAAGAAGAATTTCTCTTAAGCTTGATATGAGTAAAGCATATGATCGAGTGAATTTGCCTTTTGTAATGAAGGCTATGAAAAAAGGGTGTCTTAGACCAATGGGTTCATTTGACATGAAATTGTATGTCCTTTATCACTTATTCTATCAAAGTGAGCAACAAGATTGTGGGTAATGTAGTACCATCCTGAGGATTGAGGCAAGATGATCCTTTATCGCCACACCTTTTCCTATTTCATGGAGAATGCTTATCCTCCCTTTTGAAAGAAGTAGAATCCACTCAATGTTTTCATGGGTTGAAGTAGCAAGAGAAGCACCTGATGTGACTCATTTATTTTTTGCAGATGACAATTTCTTATTTTGTGATACTTGCAAGTCCCAATGTGCTAACGTAAACAACATTCTTCATATTTACTAGAAAGTTATAGGTCAACAAGTAAATTTTGATAAGTCAAAAATATCCTTTAGCCCAAGCACTGAAAGTAATCCAAAAGATGACATATTGAATATCACGGGCATTTGTGAGGTAAAATTCCATGAGAAATACTTGGGACTTCTGACTGAAGTTAAAAGAGATAAGCAGAGCACCTTTAAAACAATCCAAGAACATTGTATGAAAAAATTGCCAGATGGAAAGAAAAACATTTATCCAAGGCTGATAAGGAAGTTTGATAAATTATCTCTATCAGGCAATACCCACATATGCCATGAGTATTTTTAAATACCCAAATCACTTTACAACAAACTTGAGTCTATGGTTGCTCAGAATTACTGAACAAACTAAAAGGATGGTCAAAGGATGCATCAGTTGTCTTAAATGGATTTATGCAAGCTGAAGTCATTGGTGGAATGAGTTTTTGCAAAATGGAGGATTTCAATCAAGCATTAGTAGCAAAATAATTTTGGCACCTTGTCCAAGTTCCCACCTTGTTGGTTGCACGTGTATTAGTAAAGAAATATGTTGTCTCATCATCTTGCTCATTTCTCAATGTACAATATTCACTATTTATTTCTGGATGGGCCTTATAAGAGGTCATATTCTATTAGCATAAGGCTTACATTGGTGAGTTGGTAATGGAAATAGTATAAACATTGCACGTGATAAATGGATGTCTCATGGTTCATGCTTTCAAGCACACCCAACATAAGACTTTGCTATGACACTAATGGTGAGTAATTTGATAACATCTAGTGGGACTTGGAATTTAGGTCTAATACAGAATATTTTTCTAGTATGATGAAGCTTAATTAATATGTAGCATTCATTTCTCCTCGAAACCCATGGCTGATATCTTGTATAGAAATTTACATTGTGAATAGAGACTATAGGTGAGTTTGTCAATTGTATTGGGGAAATCAAGACATGAAACCACTTCATCCTCGCAGCAATAGAACATTCTGTCGAGGAAATTATGGGGTGCTAATGTCATGAACAAAGTGAAGTAGTTTATTTGGTAGGTATTGAATGAAATTTTACCAACCAACTCTGAATTACCATGAAACATATTACATCCGACCCAATCTATCTGCTATACAATAATACTATGGAAACAACCCCTCACACTTTATATGAATGTCACATTGTGAAACAAGTATGGAGCTCTTCCTTACTGAACATTTCTTTACTGAAAATAAAAAGGCTTCCTTTTATTGAAGCAGTGTGGATGGTGATTGAAAAGCATTATAAAACACATCTTGAATATATTATGGTGATGGCCTATGAGATTTGGAATATATTATGGTGATAGCCTATGAGATTTGGAAGGAAAGGGGTAGATGTCTTTTTGAAGGTAAACCATGGAATTTTGCTCATATTTATACTAGAGTTGCTGCATTGTTAGAAGAGTTCCATAGGACAAATACCAAGGAAAATCTTACTATATGCCACCCAACTCAATGGTGGATTTTACCACCAACAAATAGCTTGAATGTTGATGTAGATGCTACGATTTCAACAACAAACAACAAAGTAGGATTTAGTTGTATTATAAGAGATGCAGTTAGACAAGTCTTTTATGCTATGACTGATAATATTGTAGCCTCTCTTACAACTCTAGCAGCTGAATTACATGCAATATGAAAGGGTCTACTTTTTAGCTTAGAAGTATGTAACCAGGATATAATATTGGATTTTGATTCACTTTTGGTCGTTCAACATGTCGATACTATATGGTTCCAAATTAGCGGTAGAAGGCCAAGTTGTTGAATTTATTAGACAACTAGTAACTAGTGCTCCTTCGTTTTCTTGTGTATATTGTCCCAAAAGAGCAAATGATGTTGCTTATAATTTAGTTAAATATGCTATGTCTTGTAATGATTTTGAGACTTTAAGCACTTGATTGACTTTTTCTTGCTTTAGATTTTGGTATGAACTCTATTATTAGTTAATATAGTTTCACTTTTCTTCAAAAAAATAAAAAACCTAAAGTAGTACCAGGGATAAAATCTATGTTCCTGATTCTAATGCTTTAAATCAAGATCAACAAACTACAGTTCCATAAAACATAGAACTTGAAAAAATCATTGAATATGAAAATAGATTAATTTTGATGCTTCCAAAAAAGGAATAAATACACCTATAGTTTCAAATCCTTAAACACCTACAAGCCAATAAGCCTTACGTTGTCTGAGATGAGCTATGGAAATAATAAACCAAGATTTTATATTATCATAAAGATGAAATTATCTAATCAAGATAAGAAAAACAAATGTCTTAAACAGATTTTTCAATATCCAACAAATGATAAAATGAAACAATAATATTTTGCTTTTAAACCAGAGCAGTAAAATATGTTTTATCAAAAATATAAAGCATTCTTAAAGTTTACCAAACAACATGTGCATTTCTTTGATTTTGTGACAAAATACTACTCTGCTCAAAAGCATATTATTATTCCACAAGTTAATAATATGGAAACAATACATAAAACCTATTCCTTAGTTTCAGGAGAAAATGTTGTTGCAGCTATCTTAAAAATAAATCACAGAAAAGGCTAAACAAAACAAGATTTTGCAGCTACTGATGGTTCAATAACTCAAGTAGTTGAACAAGTTAATTATATCAATTTGTTCTTACAGACAGTAGTTAACTAACGGGTGTAGATAAATCTATACAAAATCCAACTAAAACATCTACAAAATTGAACAAGCAGCTAGTTTGATATTAAACCTGTAGAAAAAAAGAAATAACTCTACACAAAAGAGCTCTCTAGTTTGTATTATTTTATTCATGTTTTCATTACAATTGTATAGTTATTTATAATGAAATTTTACTCCTTCAATTACTCTTTAAATTAAGCATTCCTTGATTTACTCCTTGAATTAAGGATTTCTTGTTTTACTCCTTGAATTAAGGATTCCTTGTTTTACTCCTTGAATTAAGCTCTTTGTTTTATTCCTTGAATTAAGCTTCTTGTTTTATTCCTTGAATGAAGGTCCTTGTTTTATTCCTTGAATTAAGCTCATTTTTTTATTCCTTTAATTAAGGTCCTTGTTTTATTCCTTGAATTAAGGTCCTTGTTTTATTCCTTGAATTAAAGATTAATATCCAATACTCCCCCTCAAGCTGGATCCAGAAGGTTTATGGATCCAAGCTTGGACAAAAGTCGTTGAAACTGATGAGAAGCCAAGGGCTTGGTGAAGATGTCAGCCAGTTGGTCGAAACTTCTTGTATAATGTGTTTGAATCACTTGTGATTGAACTTGTTCACGAACATAATGACAATCAACTTCAATGTGTTTCGTCCTCTTGTGAAACACTAGGTTTGATGCTATATGCATGGCTGCCTGATTGTCACAAAATAAAGACATATAAAGAGTTGTAGGAACACCTAAATCACACAGAAGACCTTTAAGCCATATCAACTCACACGCAGTTGAAGCCATTGCACGATACTTAGCTTCGGCACTTGATCTGGTGATGACAGTTTGCTTCTTACTCTTCCATGTGACCAAGTTTCCACCGACAAATGTACAGTATCCAGTGGTGGACTTGCGATCGATTGCATTCCCTGCCCAATCAGCATCACAATTCCCCATGATTTGTGTGTTGTCATTCTTCTTCATGATGATACCACGAACCACTGATCCTTTTAAGTAGCATAAGATCCTTTTAACAAGGGTCAAATGCTCAAGTGTCGGGGAGTGCATGAATTGGCTCACAATACTTACAGAATATGTGATGTCAGGTCTGGTGATTGTTAGGTAGATCAACTTACCAACCAGTCGCTGGTAATAACTTATATCCGTGAGTGGCGTGCCCTTTAAGCTAGGTTTGAGCTTGCTGTCAAAAGGGGTAATGACTGGTTTAGCATCGCTCGTGTTAGCTTCCTTGAGAAAATCTAGGACATATTTTCTTTGGTTAAGAAAGAGTTCCTTGTGCGAGGTTGCCATTTCTATACCAAGAAAGTACTTCAATATCCCAAGGTCTTTAATTGCAAACCTTTTTCTAAGGGACTATTTGAGGTTGAAAATCTCATCAGCATTATCACCTGTAATTATCAGATCATCTACATAAATCAGCACAACCAATTTTCCCATAGCTCCTGTGCGAACAAATAGTGAGGAATCGACATTGTTGCTTTTGAAACCAACACTAGTGAGAACTGAGCTTAGCTTGGCATACCAAGCTCGTGGGGACTGTTTCAAACCATAAATGGATTTGTGCAATTTGCACACTAAATCTAGTTCATTGCTTTGAGGATGCCCGGGTGGCAATTTCATATAGACTTATTTTTTGAGATCACCATGAAAGAATGCATTCTTCACATCCATTTGGTACATGGACCACCCCTTGTTTACAGCCACGGACAGTAGCACTCTTACTGTGTTTATTTTTGCAACAGCTGCAAATGTTTCTTTGTAATCCACCTCGAATGTTTGAGTGAATCCCCGAGCCACCAATCTTGATTTATACCTCTCAATTGATCCATCCGAAAGAATGCATTCTTCACATCCATAGTGCTGAGGAATGCGGCATGGGCTGGTGTCACTCTCTTATATGACACATAATTTGAGATGGGATGTGTGGGTTTGTAGGTGACAAAGTCTTGAAGTCTTGTGGGAGGTTGCCTAACACGCATTGGATTACATCGTGGAGCAGGAGGAGTTATCTCATACTCGTTCACATCTTGTACTATATTGTGAGGATCATCTTGATTATCACCATCTTCATGCAGTGTACCATTAAGACGAGACCCTTCATTGTTACTTTCAGTGAGAGATGCATCAATGTTGACATGGCTAGGATCTTGTTGTTGTGGAGCCTCAAGTTCGATTCTTGGTAATGGAAACACATCCAAGATGCCATCCCTTAGACTTGTGATTTCATGTGACTTGTTGAAAAAAGGATTAGTTTCATAAAACGAACATCTTTAGACACAATTAATCTCCTAAGTTGGGGATCATAACATTTATATCCCTTTTGTGTAGATGAATAACCAAGAAAAATACATTTAGCAGCTCTAGGATCCAATTTATTTCGATGATGAGATTGAATATGTACAAAACAGATGCAGCCAAAGACTCTAAGGTGTGAGAGGTTAATTTTCCTTCCTTTCATGACCTCTAGGGAAGACTTGAAATCCAAAACTCGGCTGGGTAATCTATTGATGATGTAAGCAACTGCCATAACCCATTGGGACCAAAATCTCTTTGGTACATTCATTTGTAGCATTAATGCTCTAGTTTTTTCAAGTAAGTCTCGGTTTTTGCGTTCAACTACACCATTTTGTTGAGGTGTGCCAACACAACTTGTTTGATGCATAATGCCATGAATGCTCAAATATTGTTTCATGATATGGGACATGTATTCGGTGCCATTGTCATACCTTAAGGTTTGAATTTTAGAGGAGAAGTGATTTTTAACAAGGTTATGAAAGTCCTTAAATATTTCCATAACTTCATTCTTAGACTTTAAAAGATATAACCATGTGACTCGAGAGAAATCATCAACAAAAATCACAAAATACTTATAACCATCAAAAGATTCATTAGTTGGTCCCCATACATATGAATAAACTAGTTCAAAACACTTACTAACCCTAGACAAGGAAGAATTAAAAGGAAATCTAGTGGCCTTAGACAAATGGCAAGTTTCACATGCAATTGCATCATTTCCTAAGTTTGGAAATAAAGTTGACAAAATTGGTGGAGAAGGGTGAGCTAAACGTTGATGCCACAATTGATTATCTTGGATAGGGTTAAACTTGGCTTGAAACCCTCTGGGATTGCTCTTGGATATGTAATAGAGACCATCTAAGTAAAACCCTTCACCAATCGTCTTTTTGGTGGCACAATCCTAAAAAATGACAATGTGAGGAGAAAAAATGGCTAAGCAATTCAAGGTATTTGTGATTTTTCTTACAGACAGAAGTTGGAAGGGAAATAAAGGTACATATAAAACCGTCGACTCGATTTCATCTAACATTAATTTTATTTTTTCCTTTCCTAAAACCTTTACATTCTCACCATTTGCAATTGAAACTTGAAAAGGATTTGCTAATTTTTCAAACTTATGAGACTTTGACACATGGTTTTTCATATGATCTGTGGCACCTGAATCTACAACTCAATAATCATGCAACATATTCATTTTAAGAGTAGTTTTAAAAGCTTTTATGATACCTTGCATGTCCTCTTGTGGTATGAGTTTTGTATCTGCCAAGAAACCCGTAAACTTGCCTAGCAATGCTGTCGAGATTCCTTCTTCTATGCTATCCACACAGTCAATTCTAGCTCCTCCTGTCTTGCTTTGAAGATACAACATAAACTCATTCATGAGTTCAGCTGGATTCGCTGTGAAGTTCTTGAATGGATCATACCCATTAGAGGTAGAGGCAAAAGCATGATTTGCACGGTGTGCAGTACGATTCACTTTCTATAAACCCTTATCCTTTATAAAATTAGGTTTTAATTCTGGATGTAGAATCCAACATGTGTCCTTAACATGGCCCATATAGTTGCAGTGTTGACACTTCAAGTTTGGATGCTTCCCTCTGTACTTCCTCTCGTTGGTTAGATAGGCTCTTGCCTCAGGTGCACTAGTCATTGTATCCTTATTCATGACTTTCCTCCTTACTTCTTCACGTTGAATTGTCGCACATACATTGGTGAAGGAAGGAAGTTCAGTATTCATAAGTATGTGGCATCGTATATCTTCATATGTTGAATCGAGATTGGATAGAAGTTTAAATATCTTATCTTCTTCCGCTCTCTTTCGTAGAAGAGTTATATCGGTTGTATGAGGACGATATATTTCCAACTCATTCCACATGATTTTCATGCTTCCTAAGAGTTGTACAAAAGGCTTGCCATCTTGTTGCAGATCTGAGATGTCCTTCTTTAATTGAAAAACTCGTGCAACATTGTTTTGACTGCCATACATTTCCTTGACCATCTCCCATAGTTGGTATGCAGATTCAGAATAACTGAATATTTCAGCTAATTTACGTTCCATGGAATTTAGGAGCCATGACATAACCAGCTGATCCTTACTAAGCCAGGATTCATAGGTTAGTGAGGAAACATCAGGTACTTCGATGCTTCAATTTATGAACCCCAACTTGGACCTTTCACCTAGAGCCAGAGACACTGCTCTTGACCAAGGCAAGTAATTAAACTCATTCAACAAGACTGAGCTTAATCTTTGATTTGGGTTGACATCCATCTCATGCATATTCATGAAGGAAAGCACCGATGAACTTTCAGCTTTTGATCCTAGCAGCTTGTCTTTTGCCATTTCAAAGATTGAAGATGCTAAGATAATAATAAAGTAGAAGCAAGTTAATTTTCCTGCTTTGATACCATGTAGAAATAAAAAGAAATAACTCTACACAAAAGAGCTCTCTAGTTTGTATTATTTTCTTCATGTTTTCATTACAATTGTATAGCTATTTATAATGAAATTTTACTCTTTTAATTACTCTTTAAATTAAGCATTCCTTGACTTACTCCTTGAATTAAGGATTTCTTGTTTTACTCCCTAAATTAAGGATTCCTTGTTTTACTCCTTGAATTAAGCTCCTTATTTTATTCCTTGAATGAAGGTCCTTGTTTTATTCCTTGAATGAAGGTCCTTGTTTTATTCCTTGAATTAAGATCCTTGTTTTATTCCTTGAATTAAGCTCATTGTTTTATTCCTTGAATTAAGGTCCTTGTTTTATTCCTTGAATTAAGGATTAATATCCAATAAAACCAGTATTTTTTAAGCCACCCTTAGATTTATCAAACTTAAAGTTAAAAAGTGAAAGTTTATAAATTATGGACCTAATTAACCTAGAGGGGGTGAATAGGTTATTTCTAATTTTTACTAATTTATAATTTAATAACCTAAACAAAGCACCCAGACATGCAATTATGTGTAAAAATAAGTGCGGAAATAAAATAATAACACACGATATTTTTAGGTGGAAACAACCTAGGCCACAAACATGACCTAAGAGGAAAACCACCGGTCCACCGGTCCACCGGACCACCTAACTTTCCACTATGAAAATCAAATGTTCAAGTACAAACTCGATCTTCGCTACCCTCCCTAGGATACTGCCCCAATGTACTTTACTCATGAGCCCCTGCTCTGTTTTCACAGTCTCTGAAATTAGCGTGAGCGGTTTCCAGACCAACGTTCCAATAAGCTCTCCGCCAATCAGATCCTTCACAAATCAACTGCAAAACGATTAATACAAAAACACAAGTGCCCGTGTGTGTTCTAGGATGGATTTAACAATGAATAATCCTAACTAGATGATTCAAAATATATGTCACTTAAATTAAATCAAATAGTAAATTCTAGAGCAAGAAAATTAAGCATAGGTTTCATAAAAATAACTTCTTTGAAATTTAATAATATAATCAAATAATTATGATCACATAAAATTATCTGATCTGAACATATATAAATCTAATAAAAATAAGTCATATAAAAATAAAACATATCAACTAATTTATTAATAAATACCTCTAATATGATATCAATTTGATATTAATCAATCTCTATAATTTTTTGTACTTTAATTATTTTGTATGCTATCATCACGCAAAAATATATATCAATTATATTTTTTTTTACTTCACTATTGCAACTATCATATATATATATATATATTAATTTGCTTTGATCTCAAATGCTGCAAATATGAATTAACTTTGATCTCACCTTCGATGTTGCAAATATTAATTAGCTTCTCATATTCACTGTTATAAACGTTAATTAGCTTCTTATCTTCACTATTGCAAATATCAATTAGCTTTTCACCTTCACTTCACACTGTGCCCTTTTTGAATGCTTTCTTCGTTGTGCCGTTGTTTTATTTCTTCACCAGATTTTGAATGTTTTTCTTTTTCTTTGTTTCAATCGGTAGCCCTTTTCTTTTCTCAACATAACACATGATTTAACAACACATGATTTAACCCTAATATGTCTATATATATAGATAATTATAATGACCTAGTAGTATTAGGGTTAAAATATATTTTTGGGCTTAATTTTTTCAAAGCCTATTAAAAAAAAACTTAATATTATATATATATATATATTAGAACACATCTAAAAAATAATTTCATAAATTGATTTAAGTTTAAATAAATATTTTAACACCAAAAATAATTTCAGATTTATAAACATGTGTTATTAAATGCATGAATGCAATCCTATGTGTCGTAGTTATAAAAAAACATACCTAAAGTACGAATATCTGGAACTTGAACATTTGTTTGACTTTTCTTGATAAACTTGATAGCAGACCTAAAAACAAATTTACAAGTAAATATTTTGTCCACGAAAATAGCCAACACTCATAGTCCTTACAAACTCCCCCTTTGGCATTTTCGTGTGGCAAAACCCCTCACTTACTACATGACACTTATAAAAATTAGATAAAAATACAATGAGGTCTCAAACTCCATAGTGGAACTATCCTTTGGTTCGGTGAATCCATCTTCGCTACAACTTGACAAGCCTGTAAGTAACTGAAATGACATTGACAAAGCATAGGACAACTTGGCATGAAAGCGTCATTGTACATTAGTTCAGTTTGAAGTAAAATTTCTCTCCCCCTTTTTGACATACGAGAAGGACAAAGAAATGAAGTTAAACTCCTCCTAAAGATATAACTATGTAAAATCAGAGTAATGCAAAAGTGCAATGTGCTTTAATCTCCCCTTAAGTTTTATGACTCTCTAACTTAGAAACCAATTAAAAATGTAATAAATGAAAAGATGATGTAAATGAAAAAAAAACTTTATTTTTATTTTCAAATTTGCATACATAGCCACATAAAGTATTAAACTCATTTAATTACAAACAAGCACACAGCCAATTGAGAACTCATCATTTTTTTTACCTCTAATTTTGATTATTTATCATATAAATAAATAAGTAGAATAGAAGAGGTGCACACGCACACTTCGCATATATAATGACATATTGACATTTACTTAAAGTAGTATACATGTTTAAACTCCACAAATATGTCAATTAATTCATTTATGACCTATCAAGAAAGACTCAAATGAAAAAAAATCACCTATCATGTAAAACCATAATCGAGTCTTCAATCTCACAAAATAAAATATATCTACGAAAAAAGGACTTAATTTTTATTTATTTATTTATATATATATATATAAGGTAAATGATATATATATATATATATATTTATAACCTCTATTGGCTCCTTCTTTTTTGTGTATACAATGTATAAGATTTATATGGAGTCACTTTTTGCATAATCTTTCCCTTTTTTTGTAGTAAAATTTGAAATTCAATTTGAGGGAGAAATTCCCAAGGCACTTCTGAGATACTCAAATCTTTGAGTGTCTATGGCTTTAGTGAATATATCAGCTAATTGTCTCTCAGTAGGTACAAAATCAAGTGTCACTATTTTCTCTTCAACTAATTCTCGAATAAAGTGATGTCTAATGTCAATGTGCTTAGTTCTAGAATGCTAAACTGGGTTCTTAGAAATACATATAGCATTAGAGTTATCACAATATAAGGGCATCATACCATATGGTTGACCGTAGTCCTTGAGCATGTTTCTCATCCAAAGCATTTTTGTGCAAGAGCTTCCTACAACAATGTATTCCGCTTCAGCTGTAGAAAGTGAGATAGAGTTATGCTTTTTACTGTGCCATGATACTAAGTTGTTTCCAACGTAGAAACAACCACCTGATGTGCTCTTCCTATCATCCTGGTTTCCTACCCAGTCGGCATCTGTAAAACCACTTCACAAGTAGTGTCAGTAGTGAAATATAAACCATAATTACTTGTTCCTGAGATATACCTGATGATTCTCTTTACATTTTCTAAGTGTGATTCCTTAGGGTCAGCTTGATAACGGGCATACACACCAACACTAAAACATATGTCAGGTCTACTTACAATGAGGTAAAGTAAACTACCTATCATACTCCTATAAAGGGTTTGATTAACACTTTTACCTTGAGTGTCCTTTGTAATTTTTGTGCTGGTACCTAAAGGAGTCCGTAATGGCTTGCTAGTTTCAAGACCAAACCTTTTAACAAGGTTACATGCATACTTGGTTTGAGAAATAAATATATTATCACGAGATTGTTTGATTTGCAAACCAAGGAAGAAAGTCATTTCACCTACCATGGACATTTCAAATTCATTTGTCATAACATGCACAAAATCATCCACTAATGTACTAGATGTGGATCCAAAAACTATGTCATCCATATAAATTTGAGCAATAAAGATCTCGTCACTACTCCTTTTAATGAATAAAGTCTTATCAACTCCCCCTCGAATAAATCCCTTGTTCAAAAGATAGTTGGTAAGTCTCTCATACCATGCTCGTGGAGCTTGTTTCAAACCATAAAGAGCCTTTTTGAGTTTGTAAACATGATTTGGAAATTTCGGATCAAAAAATCCTTTTGGTTGTTCCACGTACACCTCCTCATTCAAAAAACCATTCAAAAAGGCAGACTTAACATCCATTTGATATAATTTGAACTTCATATGACAGGAAATGGCAAGTAAAATCCTAATTGACTCTAGTCTAGCTACAGGTGCAAATGTTTCATCAAAGTCAACTCCTTCTACTTGAGTGTAGCCTTGAGCTACTAACCTAGCCTTATTTCTAACAACAATGTCATGCTCATCAGATTTATTTTCGAACACCCATTTTGTTCCAATAACATTTTTGTTTTTAGGCTTAGGTACTAATACCTACACATGATTTCTTTCAAATTGAGCTAACTCATCCTGCATGGAATTTATCAAAATTCATCCGTAAGGGCTTCATTCACATTTTTTGGTTCAAATTGAGAAATATAGCATAAATGGGTTACCTCACTTATTTGTCTTCTTCTTGTTACCATGCTTGCATTAGGATCTCCAATTATATTCTTAATATGATGATTTTTTGAATTTTGAGTTGGATTTATCATTGATGAGGTTGATGCTTCTTCCTTCTTTTCTTCTCTTTCCTCTAACTCTTCTTCTTTTATTCCAATTGTGTCACTGGTCATTGTTAATTGAGGTGTTGTGAAATTTTCTTCATTTCCAACTTCTTCACTTGTAATCTTCTTACCTCTATCATCTATAACGACATTTATGGATTCCATAACTACATTAGTTCTACAGTTGAAGACTCTATAAGCTCTACTATTTAGGGAATACCCAAGAAATATACCTTCATCACTTCTTGAATCAAACTTACCCAACTATTCATGATCTCTAAGTATGTAGCATTTACTTCCAAAAACATGCATAAATTTCAAATTGGGTTTTTACCTCTCCATATCTCATAGGGAGTTTGGTTTGTACCTGGGCGAAGATATACACGATTTATAATGTGACATGCAGTGTTTATAGCTTCAGCCCAAAACCTTTTGGAGACTCCCTTGGCATGCATCATTACTCTTGCTATCTCTTGAAGTATCCTATTTTTCCGTTCAACTACTCCATTTTTTTTAGGTGTGATAGGAGTAGAGAATTCATGAAAGATACCATGTTCTTTGTAGAAGTCAGCATACTTGGTATTTTCAAACTCTTTTCCATGGTCTGTTCTCAATCTCTTGATGGTTACTATTTTGTCACCTGCTTCAACCTACACTCTTGTATAATATGAGATGAAGAACTCAAAAGCATCTGACTTGTCTCTAAGAAAGTCTACCCACGTGTAGCGAGAAAAGTCATCTACTACAACTATGATATATTTCTTACCTCCAATACTTTCTGTTCTCATAGGATCCATAAGGTTAATATGTATCAATTCCAATACTCTATTTGTATTTATACTCTTGATTTCTTATGAGCAATCCTAGTTTGTTTACCCAATTGACATGGTCCACATACAGGTGTTTCAATTTTTGAAAGAATAGGTAAACCACGCACAGTCTCAATTTTGCTTAATCTAACCAGATCTTTAAAATTCACATGACCTAGCTTTTCGTGCCACAAGATAGTTGAGTCATTGCTAGCTAGGTTACATGTTATTGTGGGTGACATATCAATACAATAACAATTGTCATGTGATCTGATTCCCTTAATCATACATTCACCATTTTGATCTGTTACAATACAGTGATTGTTTGTAAATTGCACATTAAAATCACTATCACATATTTGACTTATGCTAATCAATTTTGCCTTAAGTCCTTCCACATATAAAACTTCATCAAGTTTAGGGATACCCTCTATTTGAACAGAGCCTTTTCCAATAATTTTAGATGTTTAACCATCACCAAATTTAACTGTCCCTTCATTGTATTCCTTAAAGGTTTTAAACAAAGAACGATTCCCCGTCATGTGTCTAGAGCATCCACTATCAAAATACCAAGTGGTATTTGATTTAACTTTAAATTCTATATGGGCCACAAAGCAGTGCAACTCAGATTTCTTAACCCATCCTTTTTTTAATTTTGGACATTTGAGTTACCGGTTTCTTATATTCCTCTTTTTGTGTAGTTCTTGTAGTAAAAACTTTACATTTTGAAATTTTTTGAGGTGCTTTAGAAATTTTTTTATTCGTGATAGAATCATAAGCATGAAGAAATATACACTTAGGTCTAATATGTCCTTTCCTACCACAGTGATGACAGATAGGAACAAACTGAATTTTCTTAGAATGATAAGGTGTAGAAACTACCTTCCCTGCCCGAGCAATAGTGGGTTTTACAAATTCAGTTTTGGATGATGAAGGTGTTGATTGTTCATCTATGTATCCAAGACCTCTCTTATCTCCATGTGGCTTTCCATAGTCTAGGACTTTGGTTAATTTTTCAGCACCTATGGTCAAATTCTTTACCGTCTCTTTAGTAATACTAAGTTCTTTCCTAAGATTTTTGTTTTCCTCAGTGGTTTCTGCTAGTCTCATATTCAAGGCATTAATATGATTAGAAAATTCCTTTTTATCTTTCTCTAGGCTAGAGGAATTTTTTTGTGAACATTGATGATATCATTAAGTTTAGTTACTTCCACAAGCAATTTATCTCTCTCTTCCCTGGCACCTAGACAATCCATGAATAATTACTCATAATTCGATACATTAAAATTAGATAGTAAGAGAAAGGAGTTTACTTCCTCATTTTCTTCATCCGAGCTAAGCTAGGAGTCATTGTGATGTGTTTTGGTAGTTACGTTGAAGGCACAATAATTAGTGTCATCATCCTCTGAGTTACTAGCATTGTCCTGCTCACTTTCTGTGTCACTGAGTGTAGCATTAAAGGTTTTTCCAAATTTATTTTTATTGTTAGCACAATCTATAGAAATATTATCAAATCCTCCACAAGTAAAGCATTGAGGACTAGAGGGCTTACTTTTCTTACCATCAAGGCTAGGAGACTTGATTTCCCTTGACTTTCGGTCATTCGAACGATTGGATTGTCCCTTGTTGGAATGATTATTCTGTTGACCCTTCTTCTTCATGAACTTCTTAAATTTTCGTGCTAACAAGACTAGTGACTCATCATTCATATCATCATCACTATCAAAGATGTCCTTTTTGGAGCTTTTGAATGCCACATCCTGATTTTTCTTGGATGGATCAAGAGAAAGCTCATAGGTTTGGATTGACCCGAGAAGTTCATCAATTTTTAGTGTGTCTACATTCTTTCTTTCCTCTATCGCTGTAACTTTCATCTTATAGTTTGCTGTTAAGGAGCTTAGAAGTTTGTGCACTTGTATAGGTTGTGGAATTTTCTCACCAAGGTTAGAGCAAGCATTAGTGATATCACAGAAGCGAGCATAGAATTGACCAAAAGTTTTGTTATTGCTCATTTTAATAGAATCAAACTCAGATGTTAGCAATCTCAATTTTGTTTGTTTTACTTGGGAAGTTCCTTCATGATCAAGAGCAAGTACATTCCATGCATCTTTAGCAGTCTCACAGTCGGAGATGCGACGGAACTCATCCATCGACATTGCAGCAAATATTGAGCTTAAACCTTTTTGGTTTGCCCCACTAAGGGTGCATTCTTCAATGGTCCAGTCTCTTCTTGGCTTTATGATTGTTACACCATCTTTCGTTACCAAAGGTGGTTCCCAACCATCAAGAATAGCATCCCAGACTTTTTCATCTTGTCTGAGAAAGGCTTGCATGCGAGCTTTCCAGTAAGGGTAATTAAACCCATCAAAGAGTGGGGGTCTAACAAATGACCAACTTTCTTTCATTTGGTCCATAAGTAAGTATGTGTGTCCCTAAGGATCAATCTCACTAAGTGTGTCTAGTGTCAGCTCTGATACCAATTGAAAGTTTATAAATTATGGACCTAATTAACCTAGAGGGGGGTGAATAGGTTATTTTTAATTTTTACTAATTTATAATTTAATAACCTAAACAAAGCAGCCAGACATGCAATCATGTGTAAAAATAAGTACGGAAATAAAATAATAACACACGATATTTTTAGGTGGAAACAACCTAGGCCACAAACATGACCTAAGAGGAAAACCACTGGTCCACCGAACCACCTAACTTTCCACTATGAAAATCAAATGTTCAAGTACAAACTCGGTCTTAGCTACCCTCCCTAGGATACTGTCCCAATCTACTTTACTTACAAGCCCCTGCTCTATTTTCACAGTTTCTGAAATTAGCGTGAGCGGTTTCCAGACCAACGTTCCAATAAGCTCTCTGCCAATTAGATCGTTCACAAATCAACTACAAAACGGTTAATACAAAAACACAAGTGCCCGTGTGTGTTCTAAGATGGATTTAACAATGAATAATCCTAACTAGATGATTCAAAATATATATCACTTAAATTAAATCAAATAGTAAATTCTAGAGCAAGAAAATTAAGCATAGGTTTCATAGAAATAACTTCTTTGAAATTTAATAATCTAATCAAATAATTATGATCACATAAAATTATCTGATCTGAACATGTATAAATCTAATAAAAAGAAGTCATATAAAAATAAAACATATCAAATAATTTATTAATAAATACCTCTAATATGATATCAATTTGATATTAATCAATCTCTCTAATTTTTTATACTTTAATTATTTTATATGCTATCATCACGCAAAAATATATATCAATTATATTTTTTTACTTCACTATCGCAACTATCATATATATATATATATATATATATATATATATATATATATATATATATATATATATATATATATATATATATTAATTTTCTTTGATCTCACCTGCTGAAAATATGAATTAACTTTGATCTCATCTTCGGTGTTGCAAATATTAATTAGCTTCTCACCTTCACTACTGTAAACGTTAATTAGCTTCTTATCTTCACTATTGCAAATATCAATTAGCTTTTCACCTTCACTTCACACTGTGCCCTTTTTGAATGCTTTCTTCGTTGTGCCGTTGTTTTATTTCTTCACCAAATTTTGAATGTTTGTCTTTTTCTTTGTTTCAATCGGCATCCCCTTTTTTTTCTTAGCACAACACATGATTTAACCCTAATATGTCTATATATATAGATAATTATAATGACATAATAGTATTAGGGTTAAAATATATTTTTGGGCTTAATATTTTCAAAGCCTATTAACAAAAACTTAATATTATATATATATATTTTTTAAAACACATCTAAAAAATAATTTCATAAATTGATTTAAGTTTAAATAAATATTTTAACACCAAAAATAATTTCAGATTTATAAACATGTGTTATTAAATGCATGAATGCAATCCTATATGTGGTAGTTATAAAAAAACATACCTGAAGTACTAATATCTGAAACTTGAACATTTGTTCGACTTTTCTTGATAAACTTGATAGGAGGCCTTAAAATAATTTACAAGTAAATATTTTGTACACGAAAATAACCAACACTAATAGTCCTTACAAAAAGGGAAAGTAAAAATCATTAGTTCTTAAAAGAACTTCTTGAGAGAATTATCGAAATTAATGTTCTCAGATAAAAGCACATCCATTAAAATGACGGAGGATAAATATTTAGAGAAATTTTATGATTTATAAATTAATAATAAATTTAAAGTATTTAAAGATTTTGATAGCATAGAACATCCAAAAGTAAATAAACAGATGAAACCAGATCCAATCTATCAATCCAAGCCTTATTATTCTATTGGTTTACGAGAAGAATAAGAAGTCCCCCTTGAATCAAAATATAAGGGATACTCAATGTATGAATAGATTATTGGACTTTCACAATATCAAATTATTAGAGTTATTAAAAATATTCTTATGTATGCCTCATGTACTAAACTCCATGGCACTTCTGATAGAACAGCTGCAATGGTTATGGTAGCAGGATATGTTGGCAACTCTAAGGTTGGTGGGATAATTATCTAAATGCAACATAATGAACTACAATATTAAGTTCCATTAAGCAAGAGTTAATGAAAATAGAGATATTCTTCATTTAGAAGATACAATTAATACACTGGTCTATACAATTTTATTACATTTTATGGGTAGTGCCATATTCTAATTAGATAGGAGTCATTAATAGCTTACTAATTTAAGGTGTCTTAAATTTTCACATTTTTAGTGGTATAAGGATATATTTTTTTTGCCAAAGTCTTAAGTAGATAAGATTGTAATAAAGATTTTTAGAAAGAAAAATTTATTTAAGGATTTCCTACTTTATTTGAAGATAAAATCCATAATTGTCTTCTAACAAAACATGGAGGGGTTATTCCCTATTCTATGTACACTTATGAAGAACTTGTAGCTGAAGTAGTTGCATAAGGATTATTGATGCGTATTTTCGCAAGTGTACGAATCGTTCAAGTAATAAAGTGTACAAAAGTACGGATATCGAACCCACAAGGAATGGTGTTACTAAGTACCGAAATTGACTAATCCTAATTTTATTTGAAAACCGAATTGTTGAAAAAAAATTTAAGAAACAAATTAACTTAAAACTAAACGCTAAGGCATTCGATTTCGCTAAATCAATTCAATCCGATTTCAAGTCATGTTATATGAGAATCAAAGCTAAAAGTGATGGTTGAAAACCCCAAATTTATCTAATACTCTCTCTCGAGTTATATTAGAATTACTTATCTATGAAAACCAACTATATTTCTATGAATATTTAATCACAAACGAGCACATTACGATTTATGGAATTTCTAGAATAACCACATACATCATGCATTAGTTCTCACACTCGCATTCAACATACGGTATTTATCACAAGAAGCATTCATTACACATCTCCTCTTGGTCTCAATATAATGCAACAAATCATCTAAATTTTGGCCAGAAATTTAAAATCATTAAGCATGGAAATAAATACTCAACTTGAAAACAATGAACTCATATAACAATAACAAAAGAAATCAGATTTTCTTGATTCAACTACATCATAGCCTTAGCAAAAACTAATTAGTTCATAATAGAAATAAGAACAAACATTATCTCAATTGAATCCATGAATAACAAATCTGAATAAAATGCAGAAAATAAAAGCTAAGGAGAAGAGATGAAAAACTCTTAAAGATGAAGACTTGGTAGCAACAATGGTGATGATCCTTCAAGCTTCTCCAAAATTTCTCTCCAAAATTGTCTTTTCTCCTCCAAAAATGTCTATCTCTACCATCGTCTCTTTCTCCATCTTATAGTATATATAGATCTAGGGTTTTGGGGGCAATTTTGGAACAAAACAACAAAAAAATTGTGTTTTCGGATGAAACTCGCCAGTGGCGACATTATTCTCGCAGCGGCGACATTATTTTCGCCGCGGCGAGATTTCTGGAAAATAAATTTTTTTGGGTTCCTCTAATTTTGGCCGGCGGCTAGATTAATGTGGCCGGCAGCTAGATTCATTTGGCCAGCGGTGAGATTAATGTGGCCGGCGGCGAGATGAATTTTTCAAAACCCGTGTTCCCGGTATGATTTTCGCCGTATTAGATTTTTGCCGACGGTGAGAATCTTCTCACCGGCGGTGGGATTCCAAATTTTGAAACTTTGTTTTCTTTTTATTTTCACTCAATTCCGATCATTGAAATTTGTCCCAAACTTCTCCAAAATCATGATTTTACTTGAAATTGTACTTTAAACATGAAATACCCGTGGAATGACATTTGTGGATTAAATAATCAAATAAACACAATTTTCACACAAATATCAACATTTAAATTATAACAAAAATGCAATAATTTGACTCTTATCAATTATCATTATGTAATGACTTAAAGTTAAAATGACATTTAGTAAAGGAAAGAACCCATAATAAAAGGGTTCTTGTTGATTTTTGTAAATAATTTGGCTATGATGATCTTCTTAAAGATTCTTCTCAAAATAAGAAAAAGCTAAATAAAAGGATGTGGTTAGAAAGTTCTTATCAAAGAGGTTTTCTCTAAAAAGTGGTCTTGAAGACCTACAATAAACAATGCTTAAACAAGAAAAATAATAAGAAGATACAACTTGTCACAAATGTGGGAAAAGGTGCATCACATCATCTATGAGTCATCTTCTCAATGTAAATATAACTATTATAAAGTTATTATTAAAATAAATGGTCTTGATTTAAATGTCTTTATTAAAGAAGAATCTATATTTAGATCTTATAGATAAAATTATAAACCAAGAAGAAAAAAGACATGTCTTATCAAAATACATAGAGGTAGCAAAAGAAGAGGTGTTTACCTGTTCATACAAAAAGTAAAGAAAGATTTAAGAAAAAAATCTTGAAAATCATGAAAAACAAGATTCATTGAATAAAATGCTTAAAAGGATTTAAAATACAATAGAAAAGAAAGAACGAAATATCTTAATGAAGAAATTAATAGAATTCAAGTTCTTGAATTACAACAGTGTACTAAAACTCCTCAAGTTTCTAAATAGAAAGTCCACATTAAATCTTTTACAAGAATTTACTTAAAATCAAACTCAATCACATAAATTAAAAAGAAAAAGAAGAAACTTGTTCCTTAGAGGAACAAATAGAAGACAATCTAAAACAAATTGCTAATATGATAATCATTGACGCTATTGATAAAGTAATCAATCATAAGTGGTATTCAATGAATTAATGGCTCCAACAAAATATTTTTAAAAAATAGTTCAAGTATTAAATACAGTCAACTGAGGAAGGATGCCTATCCATTATAAACTCTCAAATGCTACTATTTGTGATAATGGAATATAACTATCCAGAATGGTTATATTAGGTAATTCGTCTAATATGCTATATCCTTTTAAAGTAACAGAAGAATGAATAATTTCATATCTTAAAGGTCACGTAGTCATATTCTAGTTTTCAAAAGAATCTCAGTGGCATGAGATTAATAATCTCAAAAGTAAAGTAACCAGAAAAGAAAATTTTCTTTACTATTTAAAAAACAAGTTACTCACGAAACTTTAGAGGAAAAAATAATGTCTTTTGATATTTAAAAAATGAGTATTACACTGAAATGCTTAATTCTTTTTGCCAAAGGAAAAAGCATGTAGTAGAACTCCCGTGAGCCAAACTTTAAATAGTACAAAATTCATACTAAAGTTAGGCCTAATTTGTAAAAAGAAAATAGAAGATATTTTGAAAAATGGTTAATAAGAAAAAATCAATCTATATGTAAAAAATGCAAATGAATTAAAATGAGGAGTTTTCAAACCAGTTATTATCTATAAACCATTAAATAAGGTTTTAAAATGGATTAGATATTCAATCCCTAATAAAGAGAACTTATTAAATCACCTTTTACAGTATCGTTGGGGCATTATAAATTCAGAAATTTATGAATGAAATCTTTTATCTTTACATAAGATGTACTATTGTTTATATTGATTATGTTTTGGACTTGTCACATTCTTTACATCAACATTGGAAACATTAAAATATGTTTTTTAGATTGTTAAAAAGACTATACTAATTGTCTAAAAAAAATGAAATTATTACAAACAAATTTTTTTTGGGCCATAGCATTAATCAAGGGATAATATGTCCATAATTTTTGCTTAAAAAATCCCTAATGAAATAAAAGAAAAAAAACAACTTCTAAGGATTTTATGGAGCCTTAATTATTTAGAAGATTTCTAAAAAAACCCTCGAACAAGATATCAAACCTCTTTATGAATGGCTTAAAATGAATCCACTAGAATGGAATCCTTCCTCTACTAAATATTGTCAGAAAAACAAAGTTAAAAACTAAAGATTCCACCTATTTGTCTCTTCGAAACCCTAACGCCTTGAAAATAGTAAAGATGGTGTTACGTGAAGAATTTCTTAGAGGTAAGGAAGAAGATGATAGAGGTAAAAAAGGTAAATTGTATATCCATTCATATCTTATTCTTCAAATTCTATTGCTATGTATAACCTTACATGCACAAGGAATTATAAGCCAATCCTTCTAACTAATTCCTGACATCTCTAATAGAATCAAAGCTCCTCTGCACGGCCTAGTTAGTGGTCCCTTTTTCATGTGTTTCCTACGCTTGTTTGGTAGCCTCGTGTGTCGTCTTCCTTTTGTGCTATTTTTGGTCCCCTTCCTCTGCGTCTCGCACCCATGTGATGTGCCGAGCAATATATGTTCGTATCATTCCATCCCCTTTTTAGAATCATTTTCCTCAAGGATAAAGTGAGAATTGACTGAGTAAGATTACATTATGTGTTTTGAGATATAAGCAAAAAGTAGTTCTGAATTAATCTTGGAGCGAACCCATAGTTCTAAGGAAAGTTGCTTCGATGCTAAGGCTACGCCCACTTATTATTATTTTCCTTTCCGTTGAATGCTCTTCCATTAGCTATTTCTTGCACACCATTACCCTTTTGTTTTCAGAGACCATTGACAATTGGTAAGATCCTTTGATGAGAGGTTCACTACCAAAAACCACCTAATAGTGCATCCACACAAAAATACTCAGAGGTGGAAAGAACATCACCACTTGTTTCTCCACATTATGTTCAGAATTCTGAGCACCAGGATGAAATGACAAAACTTCTTTTTGATCTCCATTCGATCCTATCAAGGGTACTAACAACTCAGGAAATCATTCTACATCATATAGCTTCCATGCTAATTGTTTAATATCTTTATTCAATTTCCTTGTACCACTCCTTGGAGCCTCTGGTGTTACATTTCCTGTCAGTGAGCCCAACAACCCTCTAATAGATGGATATGCACCTGTACCGACCTCAGGCTCCTCAATATCCCCAGTGACTATATCATCAATAACCTGTGCCACTTGGAATGCCCCTATGATGTATGGTAATTCAAGCAGCAGAGAAGATAAATTTTTATTCACTTCTACTGTGTTTCCATAATCAGATCTCATACACCATATAACATATGCCTTAACATGTCTTGGCTCAACCAAAAGTGATACGAACATGCAATAATGGCCCCTTATTTGTAAGACTATATGCCACAACAATTGGTTATCAGCCTTCTCCTTATTCTCAGGCTTAAAATTACAAGAAGGCATTGCATCCAAGATACCTACAACCACTTCATATTCCTACATGATCTTCAAACCTTGTTTCTCAATAGACTACCCCCAACAATTGACACCAGATCGTCCTTTATCCAACTACAAGTAGCACCTTTAATCTCTATAGGACCATCTTTGACAATTGAGCATCCAAAGAAACAAACATAATGTAGTAGGGAGGACCCATTGTCCTTCTCCAAAGGAACCTCTTGATAGAAATAGGGGCTGCTTAAGCTCCAATTTATGGTCTTTGGCTTGAATAGTTACCGTTGGATAGTCTTGTTGTTCTATCCATATTTTCCATCCAAGAAACAAACTATTAGTAGCTAGATAGCTCTCCCAAGTTGCAAATTCCTCATTCAACCACAAGTGTGTCCACCACACCATAGTTACAAGACTACCAAACCATTGGTTTGCAAGTTTATGGGCTACAAAAGTGGCAACCCTTTTCTTGATGGCAGTTGTAGAGTACTGCTTGTCATACTGTAAAGTTGTTTCATGGTATATAGCCAAACCATAATTCTCCATGGTTGCAGCAAGAATTTCAGGGATAGCAATCACTTCTGTTTTTGGCAAAGGATATGGCATATCAAAATATTCTTTAACCCATTCGAAGGTCCTGACAACAACAGGCAATGCAAACTTCCAGTGGATTACCTGTCCTACTCGATAGGATACCCTAACCTCAACCCCATCAGATGTATGATTTTTAACATAATCAAACAATATAGTAACCATATCAATAAAATAAGTAGACACAATGAATGACTCATGATATGAAACTATCTTGACATGTCCATTCACTTTCTATTCAAGCATTAGCAAGTTAGAAATCGCTACCATTTTGGATGGCTAACCCTATGTAGTCTTAAAGGTATCCTTACAAGCAGGTTCCTCCCAACATGGGAAGCATATTCTAGCATCAATAGGTTCAAACTGTATGACTATCCTATTCTTCTTTTCACCATTATGAGCTCGAGTACTTCTGTAGGAATCTTTCATTTTGTCATTCAAAAACAATGGTTAACACTTCTAATCCAGTAGGAAGTTCCTTTGTAAACTCCAAGGCCAAAATCTCATTATCTTCAAACATTTCTTGATTGAGATATGGAGGGTTTGACTTAGCCAAAGAGTTCAAAACCAAAGTTGAGCCTGTTCTGATGCATGGATATCCAACACCTCCATTTGCTCCAATACACGGATGCAAAGGATCTCTACCCCAATTTCTATCTAAAAACCCTCATAGCACTTCAGAACATGTGAATATCTAGAAGTTAGATGCATCTTCCCAGCCAACTTTTGAAGGATCGATAGGTACTGATGCTTCTTAGCCCTTTGTTTATGATCCATCAAAAGGAATTTTGAATTTAACCATTGGAATGTAATGTGAACATGAAGGAAAGCTTATGTCTTTGCTTCTGCCTTTGAGAATTCAAACCCTAGCCATCTTATTAACATGGTTGTAGAGTATAACAAGTAAAAATTTGGAGCTATAACCAGTGCGCAAGCATATCATTTTTGAATAACATTACCTTTACGGTACCATCATTGCCAAAGGTATAACTCGTACAATTTCACCATATTAATGGTCTTAGGGACATAACACAACCCATGCACAATATGTATACTACTGGCATGAATTTGATTTTCTAGGCTTAAGCTTGGAAGATTCATCGTTGTTTTCTGAGTAATGGAGGAAACATCCTTAAGGGAAATACCCATATGGTTCATATGGGTCACAAAAATTGGTATAAGAGTGTGTTTGTAGAGCTTAATAGCTCGATGAAGCTTCCTCAGATGATGGTGTCTGGGTTCCCTATTTGAACCCTTATTAGTGTGAATGGGGCCTTGGTCTTGTGCGTCGATGACCTTTAACAACTCACATATCACTATAATGACATCATCTTTCTCTTCCTTACTCATGAGTCTCTCGGTTGATCGATTGACCCATTGGTTTGATTATTTTTAGAGGAGTGCCAGAAGAAGAGAGGTTATAGACGAGAGGAAGTTGGTCTCCTTCATAGGTGGGGGCTATAAGGTCAGGTGATGGGCCAAATCCAAGCCCATTACAAGGTAGATCGATTGATGGGCAAAAACTACCCTTACGAGGTAGGCTTGCTTCATGGGCTGGTTCATAGGCTGATTTTAGAGGCCCATGTGGTGGCGATCCACAGAATCTCAATTTGGGTTATGAATAAGTCATCGTCTTCTCTTTTTGTATCCCAGAAACGCAGTTCTTACTACTTCTGAGTTCTACAGATTGGGATTCTCTCATCGCGAGGGAATCAATGGGTTGAGTTACAAATCTATCGAAGGTCTCAGGTGAGGCACGAAGGTGTGGTTTAGGTGAAAGTGATGATGGGTGTTTGAAGGTTTCGGAAGAATTAGTGAGCATTTGAACTGTGTGTTTGAAATTAGAAGTATCAGCTTGAACAAATGTTATTGGATAGGGATTTAATTCAGATCTAGGTGTGAGTTTTGGGTTTAGAGGTGTGCTGTGGGGGGTGCAAAGAGCTTGCAGTTTGATCCATACCATTTTTATATCAACGCTTAATCGCTCAAATTTGGACTCATTTCATGCCAAAATCTCATATCCTCTTCTTCAAATTCTATGGCTATATATAGCCTTATATGCACAAGGAATTACAAGCCAATCCTTCTAACTAATTCCTAACATCTCTAATAGAATCACAGGTCCTCTGCATGGCTTGTTTGGTGGTCGTTTTTTCGTGTGTTGCCTGCACTTGCTTGGTGGCCTCGTGTATCGCCTGCCTTTTGTGCTTTTTGTGACCCCCTTCCTCTACGTCTTGCACCCATATGTTACGCCGAGAAATATATGTTCATATCATATGGATGCCTCATAAATATGCTTTATGGAATTCTAAGGAAAAAAATTACTATAAAAGAAACTCTTGTAAGAGTCACTTTAGGAGTATGGAAACTAGCCTAAAAGAATTACCCTACCATTTAAAAAAATAAATCTTTGCATAGTCCTTAGTATCTCAAAATTCCAGAATGATTGTTTTAACCAAAAATACTTACTAAGAATCGATTGATGTTTTTTCAACCAAGCCCTTGAAAAAGATGATAAAAACCTTGCTTCTAAACAAATTTTTGCTAGATGATAAGCTATATTCTTAGTATTTGATTTCAATTTTGAGTTTTAAGAGGCGAATTCAACTCTCTTCCTGACTTTCTTAAAGGAAATAAGAAGAGGAACATTCAAAAGGAGTGCCCAAAGCTAAGAGTTTAGAGAAGTTTGAATACGAATTATAATGCTAAATGAGAAGGAAAATACTGATAAAACTCTTGATTAGGTAGCATTTATCTATTTAGCTAAAACAATTCATCCAACTACTATTCTTAAACATAGGGATTATTTTGAAACTATTCTTAAAAAAATAGATTCAATAGAAATTACTCATAATATGATAAATAGAAGAAAATTTGATTTTTCGACCCTTAAAATTAAAAGAGATATCTCTAAAAATGACTAGGATATTAGTCCAATTGTTAAAGAAATATTCAAAGATAGAAGAATCCAACCAATTACCTATGACTACTTTAAAAGCTCCTACATGATATATTCAGCTCAAAATTGGCAAAAATTATGCTTAACAAGATTTCCCAAATTGGTTTAGAAACTAGCTTTCTTTCTTTGGTCATGATACAAATATTTTTCCTAAAATAGTTATGCATTCATTTGATCTGGTAAGACCTTGCTATTTTATTTTCATATCTCTTTACCAGATCTCCTGGATAATAAAACAAGACTATGCAATTACATTTATGGAAACTTTTTCATGTCTTATGAAACGCTCTTTTACTAGATGGTAGGAAAAGGCACCTATAGATAACTTTTAGAACTATGAACCCATTAAAATTTTCCAATAATTCAAGTCTATTTCTAAAATACATGTAGATAACTATGGATGGTGGAATAACTATGAGAGTTTATTTTAAATTAAATCTATATTGTGACTACTCTGTTCTAAAAGCTATGCAAGCTACTAACCTAATGAACAATAAGGTCTTATTTAAAAGAAAAGCTGATGTACAAAGGTCAGTGTCAAAAATTAATTTTGCGCAGTGCGTTAAAACTTCTTTCTCTCTGTTGCACAAAGTTGAAACATATTTTTACTATTCAACCCAAGAAGACCACCCCATAGCACACATTCTATCTCACCACGATAAAAATGTTTAACGTGCCTTGTATATTTTTTCGAGAGGTGTCTACCATGGCACACTAATTCTTTGTCATAACACACCTTAGTCTTGATTGATTCTTGATGTAAAGATTACATGTCTTAGTATTTTTAGCTCTTAGGGTGCTATTTGAGTTCTCTAAGTGTTGTTATGTCTTTATGTGGTAACAAGTTTATCTCTTTGAAGTTAAAAACACCTGAAATAAAACAAAACGTATACTTGATTTCGAAAAAATAGATTTGTATAAATAATCAAATAAAATGCTATAATCAAACATATTCATTCCAAATAACATAGTAAAATTACAAAATATGAGTGTTTTTCATGCATTTTTCAACATCTATCTAATTCTCTAATATTTCTCTTTATTAGAATAATTCTTCCATATATGGTGGTTATAATCGTGGTGATTCATCTTTTAAACCTAGTTGGAATATAAAAGATTTTCTTGCACAGCAATAACAAAAATCTTCTGCTAAGCGTTATGATAATAAACGTAAAAAAACCTTTTCCTAATAGAGGTCCTAAGATTCAGTGCTAGATTTATGGAAAGAAAGGAAATATTGTAAACAAGTGCTTTCTTCTTCGTGACATACTAATTGGCCAATCCTTACCATCATTATGTATTGGATCTTTTCCCTTTTCCCATGTTTTAAAAAACATAGGATTAGATCAAACATCTCATTGTTGGCTTCTTGACTTAGGATCCATACATCATTTAACTAATGATGTCAACAGTCTTGCCTCTAGAATGCCTTATTTTGGCTTTGAAAAAGTCAAAGTAGGAAATGGCGATTCTCTTAGTGTCTCTCATCTTAAGGTATTATTCATTACCTCTGGAGTATACTCTTCATCAATTACATTGTCTTATTTCATTATTAAGTATTGGGTATTTATTTTTTCAAAGAAAAGGTTTCTTAAATTTCATTGATATGGAGTATCACGTTATCACATACTCTAAGACTAATGAATAATTTATCCTTACCTTGGTTCCATTAATCTAATGCCTAATTATGAACATACTTTGAGTAGGGTTAAATAGTAGATCAAAACTATCTGGTTTTGGATAATCCAAATCTGAATCCGATCCGAATGGATTTGAAGATTTTTAATCTGAATTTGATTCGATGATATAATCAATCCGAACCAATCTGAATATGAACATATTGGATTTTTTGGATGAGATAGGGGAATATTGATATTGAAATTTATTTATGAATTATTGTTATATATGAAACACGACATATACAAATTTATATTTATATTTTTTTAACAAATATTAATATTTATAGTTTTAATTAAAAAATACAAAAGAATAAGAAATATATTTGTACAATTATTATAAACATTTATATTTATTTTTAAAGCTAAGATAATAATATAGTATAATTATAGTATGCATAATATTTAAATATAACATAATATAATATAAAATAATATATGTATTTATTTATAATTTAATAGTAACTCAATCTAGATTGAATATAACAAATTATAAAATTTGTCAATCCAAATCTTATAGGATTGTATAATTTTCAATCCGAATCCAATCCAAATTCTACAGATTGGATCTGATTTCTTAATTTAGCATATTACTTGAATTATTTGCTAACTCCTAACTTTGAGTCTCAAAATTGTTTTACATTTACTATAGGTTTCTAACAACTTATTGTTAGTACATAAGTTGTCACGATAATGATGTTATGGTTGAATTTCATACTAACTCATTTTGTATTAAGAAGGAGCAAATACAAAAGTAATAGCTAGGACAATGGAACCAAAGGCATTCACAATCTTTATGTTATTCCAGCTCTTCATTGTACATTTATTGTTGCAAATACTAGTATTAAAGATCATTCTAATTTTTTATTTCTACTAGTAATGATGCTTATAAACTTTGGTATAATCACCTTGCACACTCTTCTGATAACTTTATGAATAAGCTTGTTAAGTCACCATCCCTTGGTTTTGTAAATACTTTGCAAAATAAATCTGTGTGCAATATTTGTCCTTTAGAAAAGTAACGTAAGCTACCTTTTGTTTCTTAGTATGAAAAGTGTAATGAAACTTTTACTTTAGTCTATGTCTATTTTGATCTTAATATTGGTGCAAGATATATTTTACTTATTATTGATGATTTTAATAGATATATGTGGATTTACCTTTTCACAACAAAAGATCAAGTTCAATCCATTTTTAAGTTTTTCATGACAATGGTTGAATGTAACTTCCAATACAAAATTAAGAATGTTAAGAGTGATGGTGGAGATGAGTTTCATTTTCTTTCTTTTTAGTTGGTTAATTTAGGTATTATACATAAAAAAATGTCCCTACACATTTAGCAAAACAAAGTAGTTGAAAGTAGGAACATGAAAGTAGTGGAAAAGGGAATGGCTTTACTATTTCAAAGTAGTTTGTCTATAAAATACTAACTTTATGCTTTTTGCACTAGTGCTTATACTTTAGACAGGTTACCTTCGAGCTTTCTTAACTAGCAAAGTCCCTATGAACTATTGATTAAAGTAGTGTCTAATTACAGTTTTCTAAGGGTCTTTGGATTAGAATGTATTCCTTGTTTAAGGATTTATAACATACATAAGTTATAAGCAAGGTTAGTAAGATGTAATTTCCTTGGGTATGTCCACAACAACATGGTTATTTTTGTTTGGACACTATGTCTGGAAAGTTATATACAAGTAGACATGTCACTTTTAATGAAAGTACCTTTCCTTTCCTTTTATTTGATGAACAACTCTCTATTGCATAGCTTCCACTCAACCTATTGATCTGTTTACTTTTTTTTTATCCTCCACTGGTTGTAACCTATTCCATATCACTTTTAACTGTCTCTAAACTTGCTTTACATAGTACTACTTCTCAATCTCTTACTTTGTTTCCTGAACTTCCTATCTTTCAACTAACTAATTTATTACCCCAACTCTTTCTCGTTCATTAATTTCTAATATTCATTTTAGTTCCTCCCCTTCTAATTCACTTTTTTCTTATTCTTTTATATAACCTAATTTACAATATGAGAAGAAGCTCGAGTTAGTTATTGATTTCTCATAGTATGATCATCCTATGACACATTCTAAGGTAGGGATTTTCAAACCCAAAGTTCTTATCACTAAAGTTTATGGTGGAAATTTTTTGCCATAACCAAAGTGTTACAAAGAAGCCAAAGGCATTCTTAAATGAGAGGAATGTATGAAAGTAGAGTATAAAGCTCTCTTGAAAAATGGTACTTGGTAATTGGTGGAATGTTCTAACATTACTGATCCTATTGGTTCATAATAGGTTCATAGAACAAAGGTGAAATGTGATGGTAACCTTAAAATTTATAAGGTCCGTGTAGTGGCTAAGGGCTCTGATAAAAAATAGACAATAAGTTACATTGAAACATTATCTCTAGTGGTTGGACCTCAGATTATTAGATTTATTCTCATTCTTGCTTTGTTTAAAGGATGGGATGTTAAAAAGTTGAATGTAAATAATTCATTTCTAAATGGAGATTTGCAAGAAATTGTTTATATGAAGCAACTTTCTTGATTTGAAGATAAATTCAAAGCCTAATTTGGTGTGTAAATTGAAAAAATTCCTCTATGAATTAAAGCAAGTTCTTAGGCCTTAGTTTCAAAATTTTCCCTCAAGCTTGGTTGATTTAGGTTTTGAAAACTCAAAAACAAATACTTCTATGTTTTCAAGTTTACATATGAAATTGGGCTTGGAGTTATCTTCTATGTTTTTGGTATTAATCCTATGGAGTTCTAAAAAGCAAGCCTCTAACTCATATTCTTCCAATGAGATTGAGTAAAAAGCTATTGTAAATGCTGCATATGATATTATTTGGTTCAAGGCCTTGCTTTCAAAAATTTAATATCATATTCTTCCTACTCGAGTAATTTGATGTGATAACATGAGTTCTCTGACACTTGCTTCTAATCCTATGCTTCATGACCGAACTAAATATGTTGAATTAAACTTACATTTCATTAGAGAAAAAAGTTATTTTCAATTAGTCTTAACTTTAACATGTTCCCATTAAAAAGCAACTAGCAGATGCTCTCACTACTTTACTTTCAATCTCTCAATTCTTGTTTCTAAGAAACAAACTCAATGCCATGTATATGCCATTGAGTATAATAGGGTATTGAGGACAAGACCCTTGAAGCTAATGGCAAAATTTGTACTTTGTGTAGTAAAAGTTGTACTTGGTGCAATAATGGAGTCTATCTAGTGTGTGGAGATTGTGTAAGGATTATAGCTTTTATATTCAATTTTTAAATTTACACGAGAAGGGATATGTAGTTAGTTTGTTTAGTCAAATTTTAATACATGCACTTGTGAGCTAGTACTTTAATACTGGATTAATGAGCTAATAAAGTCATTTTTTGTTTTTTTTTCTTTGCAAATGAGTTGGCAAAGCTTTTAAATGAGTTTGGTTTTTTGTTAAATATGTTGGGTTATAAACAAATTAACACGTTTTGACTCATTTATTAAATAGAGTGGTTCAAGTTTAGGCCAAATCGATCAAGTTGTAAACTTAGAAAGGTGAGGTTGAGGGCATGGTAGTAATTTGTAACTTTGTGCATGCTTTAGTTAAGTGCATCCACGTTTTTTTTAAATTCATCCATTTGACTTTTTTTTTACTATTTATGCACTTTTTATTCTAAATGCAGCCACACATATTGCTAAATATGACTACCATCCTTAAAACATTTCCTACTTTTAATCTAATTTTGTGTTTTTTCTCTTTTTCCCATTTTTACTCTTTTTATATTTGGTTCACAAAAGTTTTTATCATGAAAAATTAAATTGGATATCTCTCAAAAATAATATAATTTTTTTAATGAAAAATTGGATAGATTTAGACATAAGTGATTAAATCTATATTTATATGAATACTATATATAAAAATTTAAATTAGGCTTTAAAATATTTTTGGACAAATTGCTAATATATTTTGAAGTAGTTATTATTATTGTTCTTACTCTTTAACCCTTAGTTATTATATAATTTATTTAGGACTCACATTTTTATTAATTAAGTAAAAAAATTATTATTATTTAAAGAACTAACAATTAATTGAAGACTATTTAATATAATAGTTGTATACTCAATTTGTTATACAATAGTAACAATACTATAGTTTTAACTAAAATAAAAATTAGTAGTAATTATTTTTAATATTTTAATATATTACATGCAACACAAGTGTGTCTAATTAGTAAAAGAAAAAAAATGCAATTCGAGTCACTTTACTTGTACAAATAAAACATATTGGTTATTTTACTTTTAACTCATGCACTAGTCACTTTACTATTATAATTTTTGACACTTTAATTATTTTAGGTCATTTTATTGGCCTTATTTTTCCCTTTTTTTTCAAAAACATTTGATATTCTTTTCTCTTCAAACATCTATCATACTTGATCACTACACATGAAATGTGTACAATGAATATATAAGTATACGTATCGTAACAAGTAACATAATGATAAAAAAATATCGTTATCACGGAAATTATGTTATTAGAAACTAATTTTTAAAACAAAAAATATTTTTTTGGTGTTTTATATTTTAAGAAAGGAAAATTAAATTAACTAAAACTAAATAGTAATATTAATTAAATCAGATTTGGTAACTAAGAATATATGTGAAAAAATATCTATGAATACTTAATCTTTCAATTTTTTAAATATATGAATCACTAAAATTCTTCCAATATAATTATTAATTAATTACATGATCAATTGAATCTAATATAGCATGTATTCCTCTCTCAAGTAAACTACACACAATATAGTAATTAACATAATCACACTCTCATGTCAATTAAATTGCATACTACTCATTAAGTTCATCAATTATAGATCATATACATAAAAATCATATATCTCTGCCTAGAAACTATGCATGTTATTTAATCAAGACAAATAATTAAATAATTCTCTCAAATCTATTTAATTGTCTCTATAGATATATTGTTGGATAAACAATTAATAGCATAAAAATTAGATTAAATAATATAATTAAATTATAATTGAGATAAAATATTAGATCATCACATGGTGAAAATTAGATTCATAAAATCGTTACATTAAAAAATTAACTAGATATAATTTTGTCCATAAGGCTCATATTTTTCATAAAAATTGATAAAGAAAAGAGTAGAAGAAGAAATAAAATCAATCTCTTGAATTATTGTACTAATTTTCTTTTGAATCTCCATCAAAATTATATCTCTTTTTGAATTTTTGTATATTTATCTCTCTTTTTAGCTCCAAAAACTAACCAAAATTATGCTAATGACGGCTCATCAGAGTTTATGGGGTGATTAGGAGCTTAAATATAGCTTAGGTGCAAACTAGACCATCAGATCAACTTCAGATCAAGGGATTAGATCAAAACAAGAAAAATTAATAGCACCAGC
The DNA here is from genome assembly GCA_037013495.1 of Hippophae tibetana. Lineage (NCBI taxonomy): Eukaryota > Viridiplantae > Streptophyta > Magnoliopsida > Rosales > Elaeagnaceae > Hippophae > Hippophae tibetana. The sequence goes on along the minus strand of CM072807.1, from coordinate 19,697,604 downwards.
CAATCACAGTACGACACATGACATATGTAATTTACTAGGCGAATTAAAGTGCGATGCGGGGTAGGGTAGTCTGATATGAGTTAATGAATGCTAAGTTAGCATCATGCGGTGCAACATGATTTACAGTAATGGATGGTGTGGCACACAAGTGGAATGGTTGGACGAGTAGAGTGGTGACACATGGTAGTGTTGTTTGACCATGCTCTAAACTCGGATTGAATGTCGTGTTAACACATGGCATGTGCTACTTCACTCCTCACACGCATGAGAGGCACGTTTTCCAAAATTTTCACACAATCCACAATATCAACCTTTGATTCCATACTTTCAAAGTTAAAATAGGTTGACTTATTTTTTGGTGAGTTTATGTCCTTGTTTACAACATCACGTGTTAAATTTTTAAGTGTGGACAACTTAAAAGATTCTTTTGATTTATCCCCACAATTAGTAACATTTATCCTTAAGCATTCATTAGCACCATCAATGTTAGAGGGTTTAGATGCTTTAAAAACTTTAAATGTTACTTGTTCATGTTGCACTCTCATTGTAAGTTCATTTTTTACATCAACGAGTGTTCTGGTTGCTAAGAATGGACGACCAAGTATGATAGAAATGTCACGGTCCTCCTACATATCTAGCACAATGAAGTCTGTGGAAAAGATGCCCCGAGGTTTCTTCATTGATCTATCTACCATTTGTAATGTTACTTAAGTAGGTTTGGCTTTACCAACTCTCAATCTCTAGAAGATTGAGAATGGAATGAGTTTAATATTGGAATCTGATGAGTGCTCAAAAAGCACTAAAATTACCATGATTTTATGCACATTAATTGATTAATATATATATATATATATTTATATGTTTTATCATATATTTATATATATTTGTCTTTTTCGGAATCACAGATATTTTTATTGTTTTTCAGGTATTTTGGCTTAAAAACGTAACTTAAAGACTCAAAGAGGAATACTAGAAGCAATACATCACAAATATATTAATAAATAAATGGGGAAAGGTCAAAAAATATGGAAAAATTGGACAAAATAGGTCAAAAATGTAAAAAAAGAGAAAATCGCGCCACCGCGCCACCCAGCCGCCCAGGCGCGCGTGCACCAGCACCCAGTCCCGCTCCAAGCTGCGCGCGCCTTGCCCCAGATCCGCACGCGCCCGCGTGCGCTATTACTGTTCATGCGCACGCCCCTGCGCGCAGCGCCTACCCTTCCGCACGCGTCGACGCCCGTTTTGCCCCATTTTTCACGTGCAGCCACCCCATGACGTCATGCTGACGTCATCAATGACCTCAGCATTTGCACTCCGCGTTTTTACATTTTTTTTACATTTTTTCACTCACTTTTTCTCTCCATTCTCACCTATAAATACCCTCATTCCCTTCACTTCTAAAAACACCTCAAAATACATTCTTTTCTCTCTTTCTTTCTCTCTTTTCTTAGATTTTTAGTTTTCTTTAGTTTTTCTTAGTTAATTTCTCTTAGTTTTAGAGTTCTTCCCTTTTTGGGAAGAACTAGTTATGTTTTTGTAATTTTTTAGCTTTTTGATTCAATAAATGGGAGTGCAAATTCCGCTTGGAGGTTTTCCAGCAACGAGAATAGCGTCGAAGTTTTATAAGGATTTTATTTTCTTTACAGTTATTTTTTATGCTTTATTCTTACATGTTATATTTAATTTGTCTGTTATTAAATTTAACTGTGCTGGCTGTTTATAATCATGATGTAATAATAACGTTGTTATGTTTGCGAAATATTAAATAGGTAAAAATCTTTAAAATGAATTGATTTTATTTTTATTCAAGATTTTATATTAAGAATGTTAGAGAGAAATATATTATTTTTCATTACAAACTTAAACCTGAAAATTAGATTTTAAGGTTTAGTTATCCGGTCTGATTTAGAGTAGTGCTCTTTTATTTGTTGGTACAATCGCCCGGTAGTTAGAGTGAAGCTCTATTTCAAAAGTTTTTATAAGAATTATTATCTGAAAATGTATTGACAACATGTTTTCGGTAGTGGTTTTAAAACTTGAAAGTTAGTACTCGGATAACTAAATTCTTAGGTTTAATTTGGACACCTTGAATAAAGTTTAAACTGTCTAACCCCACCAAAGGTGGCATTTAAATGGTTCATTTTCAATCTCTTAGAAAAAGGAATTAATTTAATTAAGCATATTAGTTATCAACCCCACCCATAGGTGTTAATTGATTTGTTTAGTTAACAAAGAATATCTAACCCCACCAAAGATGGTATTCATATAAAAAAGGGAGAATCAATAAATATCAATTCATATCTTTAATACCCTAGATAATATGAGCAAGCATAATTAACTTAGTTATTATACCCATAAATACTCCGCCATTATAAATGATAAAATTTGCATAAATTTTTATTGAATCTATGTTTATTTTTATGTATGTAGATTAAAAACACAAAACCCCAAAATATCGTGACAGGATGTTTAGGATTTAATTTCGTTTTTAAAAGTTTGAATAATAAATTAAAAACCACATACATTCCTTCCTTAGATCGACCTTGGGAGTATACTTATCATTTTCTTCGAAATGATTCGTGCACTTGCGAGAGTTTTATAAATATTAAAACCAAAGTATTGGCAAGAATCGACGATGCCGGTTTTCGCTCATCAGAATCCACATCACATAATGCTTTTCCAAAGTGGATGTTCGCAATTGTACAAGGAATATTAAAACTACTTGGATCTTTATATTTTTTGGGGTATTTTTATAGTAAGGATGGAACTACAACCTCCAGTCAAGGTTATATTGGGTTTTTAGAGGTTGCTCTTTTTTGGCTGAATTATTTCCTTTTCATTATTCTCTTTATCCATTAATTCTTCCTCATCCTTTTTAGTTTACGATTCCTCCTTATCCTTTTTAGTCTCATAGTCCTTCTTATCCTTTTGAGTCCTCCTTATAATTGTGTCACTTGGAAGGTTACCTTGAGGCCTTTGACTTATGGCCTAGGTAAGTTGCACCATTTGGTTCTCCAAATTCCAAATAGAAGCCTCTTGAGTAAACACTTTTGTATTTACTTATTGGATGAAGTCTTTCATCGTCCCTATTAAAGAATTTGTATTGTCTTTAGTAGGTGGAATTCTTTTCTTACGCTTGTGATTATTGTGGTTGTTAAAAACCACGTGGTGGAAATGATTGATGGTTGAATTGATTACCACCTTGATTGTTGTTATTCCAAGACAAATTTGGATATTTTCCCCTGTTGGGTTATATGTGTTTGAGTATGGATTATTGTTTTGGTTCACATTACCCACATAAAATACAGATTCAAGTTTATCTAGAAAATTATCATACAAATGAGCTCCACCACAAAACACACAAGACATGCTTGAATCTTGGACTTGGTTTACCTCATGCATTCCAACTACTCTTCTTGTGGCTATCATTTTATCCATTGACTATTGGTAATTATTGTGAACTATTTTCTAAATTATGCTTCTAATAATACTGAAGAATGTATCTAAATTAAAAATAAATAAAAATAAACAACTAACAAAATAAATTAAAGTAAAAATAAAATAAACAAACAAACAAACAAATAAATAAGTCATTAAAAAAATAAGTAAATTAAATTAAAAAAATTACTAAAATAATAAAAATTAATTTATAATATTTACAATCCCCAACAATGTTACCAAAAACTTGATCCCCATATAAGAAGTATGTGTGATAAATACACAAGTATACATATTATATCAAGCAATATAATATTAAGAAAATATCATTATTATGGAGATTATGTTATTAGAAACTAATTGTAAAAAAATAAAATCATTATTTTTTGGGTGTTTTTATATTTTAAGAAAGCAAAATTAAAATAATTAAAGTAAATGTCAATAATTAATTAAATTAAATTTGATAACTAAAATTATATGTGAGAAAATATCTTTGAATACTTAATCTCTAATTTTCTAAACATGTGAATCACTAAAATTCTCCCAATATAATTATCAATTAATCACATGATTAATTAAATATAACTTGACATGTATTTCTTTCTCAAGTAAACTACACATTATATAGTAATTAACTTAATCACAGTCTCAGGTCAATTAAATTTCATACTACTCATTAAGTTCATCAATTATGGATCACAAATACAAGAATTATACGTCTTTACCTATAAACTATACATGCTATTTAATCAAGACAAACAATTAAATAATTCTCTCAAATCTATTTAATTGCCTCTATATATAAATTATTCGCTAAACAATTAATTACATAAAAATTAGAGTAAATAATATAATCAAATTAAAATTATAATTGAGGTAAAATATTAGATCATCACATGGTAAAAATTGGATTCATAAGATCTTTAGATTAATAAATTAATTAGATATAATTTTATCCATAAATCCCATATTTTTATAAAAAAAAAAATATAAAAATTGATAAATAAAAGAGTACTAGAGGAAATACCATCTTTCTCTTGAATTATAGTACTAATTTTCTCTTAAATCTCTACCAAAATTGTATTTCCTCTTGAATATTTTTATATTTATCTCTCTTTTCAGTTTCAAAAATTGACCAAAATTATGCTAATGGTGGCTCATTAGGGTTTATGTTGTGATTAGGGGCTTAAATATAACTCAGATACAATCTGGACCGTCATGTCAGCTGTAGATCAATGATTGGGATCAAAACAACCAAAATTAACAATGGCAGCAATCATAACGCGACACATGGGACATAGAATTTAATGGACGAATCAGAGCGCGACGTGTGGTAGAAGAAACTAGTCCGAGTCAACGTATACTGAGTCAGCGCAACGTGATTCGCAATAACGAATAGCGTGGTGCACGGGTGGAACGGTTGGACGAATATAGTGATAACACGTGGCAGATCGCGTTCTAAACTTGGATTGAAAGCCGTACTTACAAGTGGCACACACTACTTCACTCTTCACATGTCATAATTTACAATTCGTTGTCCTTACTTATATGACATACACGTGGCTTGCCCAGTTAGCTCATCTGCTTGCATGGCAAGCCACGTGGTAGCTTATGATTGGTTATATATTAAAAATCTATAATGATTTAAAAAAAATCCTAAAAATTTTAAAAAATTATAATTTCATCCATTTTTATTAAAATGTTTGTATTTTAATATTTTTAGTTCTAAAAATACTATTTATTGAATAAAATAAATAAATATTAAGTAAAAAAAGTACGTTAATGATTATACTTTTGTATATTACTTTATCTCTTTAATATTAAAGTTCAATTTGTTCTAATTTTATTTTCTTGAAATTTATATTTTCTTCTAAAGAATTCAAAAAAATAAAATTGAAAAAAAGTAACTAAAATGTCTATAAGTAAATTATTTTAAGAAAAGTATCTACTGTCTATACCGTTATCACATTGCTGACTATTAATCAGATACAGCTGAATTGCCCAATATTGAACATATAAATGACAAATTAATCCGCATTGAAATAATGTTTAATTATATATCATAGTTTTTTATTAATGTTTTTTTTATATATTATTTATTAAATATATTTTTCTATAACATAAATAATATATTTTAAAAATAAATAAATAAATTAACGATCAGGAAATGTACAATAGTGGTGGATAATAACGCGCGAACGTGATCCCAAACGATCCACCTCCAATAACCATTCCCATTATTACCTCAAAACTTGCTCTACGTTCCACACAGGGCTCCTGATAGAGTATCCGAGTTATTCACTCTTATTCTTCCATGGCTCTCAAATTTCACGCTGTCTCAGCAAATTATACGAATCTTGGGTTTCAATTGCCCCCAAAACCCACACTATCGACGGTGATCTCTCCGACGAGACTCCGGTTTGGTAACTTACCACTCGGCAAAATCAAAGACCGTACCAAGTCTATGACTCATCGGTACGCCCTGTTAGACGACAAAAATCCAGAAATAGAAGAAGCATTCACTGACAAAGAGAACTCACTCATCGAAGCACTCATCGGAATCCAAGGCCGTGGCCAATCTGCTTCTCCTCAACAGTTATCTGTACTTCACTACGTTAACATCTCCCTTTTACTAATAATCTATGCATTTATATTTTGTCTGCTTGTTTTTTGAATTTTCTTATGTATTATATAAGAATTACTATTATGTAGGAAGTGGAGCGTACGGTGCAAGTGTTGGAAGGTTTAGAAGGTGTGCCTGATCCGGTTTGTATAACTAACCAAAAACTTTAATGGGAATTGCGCTGTGTCTACCATTTTCTTGCATCCATTTCAAATACACTGTAACGTAATGTATTAGCTAGACTTATAATGTGCGAATTTCTTCATATCTTGGAATTTGCAGACGAGCTCGAGCTTGATAGAAGGAAAGTGGCAATTGATGTTTACGACGAGACCTGGAACAGCCTCCCCAATCCAGGTAAGAGAACAAAACATTCTCGCCCTTGATTTTATCTGCTATTCTTCTTTAAGCACATATTTCTTGTAAAATGGTTTTATAAAATTTTTGAATTTCTTAAACTAAAACAGAATAAGGCGTTTGGAAATCTAAATTTTTTTTGAGATAGCATTTGGTTGACACATGCTTTTGTTGCTCGTTCTGGTTCCCATCCCAATTGTTAGACTTGTCTCAGTATTTACAGGCTCGTAGCATATTTTCTGAATTATTTGTTGTAGAGAACTTTTGTGGGGATCGACTTCTTCAGTGTATTCCAGGAGATATATCTTCGAACAAATGACCCACGCGTCTCCAATATTGTAAAATTCTCTGATGCAATTGGCGAGTTGAAAGTTGAGGTATGACATCTCAGTAATCCTATTTTTGTCACTGTATTTCAATAGATAAATGTAGATTACTTATCACTCCAATTCATATATGACTTACTTATTCACATGGTTTGACTTTTAATATATATGTTATTTATGTTACAATATGTGTTTTCTTACAGAAAACATAGTGGAAAAAAAACATGTTTTTTTCTTAGAGGTAAACTTCACGTACTAAATATGTTATGTAATAGAACCATTGTCCATCCAGGTATTACTCATCTATTTAAAATTAAATAATTTACAAGAAAATGTGAGAAGCTAGATATTTAGAAACTTACAGAAGCTTGCTTCATAGGTGAAAAAAGGTGCAACTAATCTCTTTGCTTTGTCTTTTTTATAATTTTTTACTTCCCCAGTCGTTTCCATGATCATGATCAAACGGGCCATAGTGGTCAAAAATGGAACAGCCTTGAGCTTCCCCCAGACTGTATATGTACTTCATGCCAATATGTTGCCTACAAGTTAGAACTGAGTATGCAATTATGCATAGCTTCACATGTATTAATTTGATTTCTTTCATACAACCTGTATCATCTGTAGCTAAAAACAGGCTCATTGGTATTGGCAGAATGGAGCCTGCTAATCTAAAGCAGGCTGCAGAATATATTATGGTCATTAATACTTGGTGATCTCTTCAATATCTAAAATCTGTTATATATTAAGTCACTATTCATGAAGATGTTCTTCAGTTCTTCCTAATACCTGGTTCACTTGTTCAGTATCATGGACCACGTAATTGTACTGTGGCATTGAGCATTTTGAAATTTCCCGTGAATATTTATTTTTCTTAATGATGGGCAAGTGAAATTATGGAGAGTTTCAGAAAGAGGAAATGTGGTATGCATTATGCTTACTTAACTAAATAATACCCTTGAATTATCACGAATGATGCTCCATTTGACATAAACCACTGTGTATTTTCAAAGGTTTTTCATACAAATTAACTTGGATTTCGCATCTAAATGTGTTTTATTTCATATAGGCAGTAGCATCCACCAAAAATGGGAAAAGGATCCTTTTTCAGTTTGACAGAGCAGCCTTTTCTTTAAAGTTTTTGCCATTTAAAGTTCCATATCCGGTGCCTTTTAGACTTCTGGGAGATGAAGCAAAGGGTTGGTTAGATACAACATATTTGTCCCATTCTGGAAACCTCCGTATCTCAAGAGGAAACAAGGTGAACGGTAAACTGACATTCCTGTCATTGTCTCCAGGTGGACAAACTTGACACCTTTAGTTTGTCCAACTTTTTTATTTAGATAACCATGAAGATAGTAATTATTAAACAATTTTAAACGAAAAATATGAGTACCTATAGCTCAAACTCCAGCAACATCTCTGTAGTACAGGGAACAACATTTGTGCTGCAAAAGAAAACAGAACCTAGGCAAAAATTGCTATCAGCTATCTCCAACTTGAAAGACGTTCAAGAGGTAATATTGCTTCATCAAATTCTTTTAGATCAAACATATAGTTGAAAACTTCACTGCTTACTCATCTCATCATCCAAATGATATAGGCAATTGATGAGTTTATATCCTTGCATCAAAAGCATGGTAAAGACCGAGCGGAGCTTGCAGAGGGAGAATGGCAAATGATATGGAGTTCGCAGGTAACTTTGTGACGATAATGGAAAATGCTTACTTTGCACGTACATTAAAGATAACTGCAATGAGTTCAGACACCAATGGCTTCTTTTCCAGTAGTATTGGCCATTGGGGTAGGCAAAATGGTTGTTAACAGCTTCATAACTTTTTGGCAGATATGAATTAATTTAGTACGAGGACTCTGTAAAATTTTAGTTATTTTGTGCTTTGTATGTTCATTATCATTGAAGACTCCTTACGTAGGAAAAACTAAATTGCAAAACTGAGAAATAAAACTAGTGATAATCTTGATTGGTGGAATTATTCATTGCTCCTAAAGATGTGCTACTTCAAGCAAACTACATGTATGTTTAGTGTGTAAGAATTTTTCTTGTAATTTGTCCTTTCTTTATTTACTGGTAAATTTAGTACTAATATGACTGACCGGAGTCTACAAGTCATTTACAAAGTAAGCAATAGGGCTGGTTCACATGTCTTATCCCGTCTGATTCTGAATTTGAGTCTTTTCTGTGGCAGACAGAAACTGACAGTTGGCTGGAGAATGCTGCCAATGGTCTTATGGGAAAGCAGGTATGTAAATTACTTCTTTTCTAAAAGTAATAATGCTGTAGATATATAATAGGTATTAATTTGAAGCTGTCTTTGACTATCGGTTTCCTAAAATGTTTTTGTGCGTGATTGTAGATTGTGAAGAAAAGTGGTCAAATAAAATTTTTGGTTGACGTCCTACTTGGGATTAAATTTTCCATGAGCGGCACACTTGTGTAAGTTTCTACCTCTAGTCTGCTAGGCAGGTAATGATATACTACCGGTAAACACTTGTAGTCTTTTCTAAAACAATAGGAAATTGGCATGACAATTGGTATCTTTCAAAGTTTACTAGGCTATTCCTAGGTAAGGATTTCCTGCTGTTTTTGCATCAAATGTATGGGATTGCTATTGCATGACAAAAAGGTTAATTTCATAACAAATTTAAAATTTAATTTAGCCAGATCACATTAAAACTTTTAAATAATAGAGAAGCTGCTATGACAGTAGTGTTGTTTTTTGCTCTGACAATTGTACCTCCCCAAATGTATTACCATGACTTCTATAACTATCCTTTACAAGTCCCTCAAATAGAAAAGAACCAGTCAATTCTTGTATGCTGACCACGATCTGTCTAATTGGCAGGAAATCTGGTCCCACCACTTACGAAGTTAGTATGGACGACGCAGCCTTAGTCGCTGGTGGCTTTGGGTATCCCTTAGAGATGGAAAGCAAGTTCAATGAGATGGAAGTGCTGTAAGACCTTACATTTTATTTTATTTTTTGTAATTTTTTAAAAATATTTACATACCCATTTATATTGGACGGGATTCGAACCACATCCTTCCAATGCCCACTTAAAGCATATGTCATTACACTAGAAGACAATTGATTATTAATTTTCTTGCATTAGTTATTGACCCAACCTATAATTAATGCAGATATGGTGATGAGAAGATCAGAATCACTCGAGGTCATAGTAAAATCATTTTTGTTCATTTACGCACAGATGGATTGTAAAGGCAATAATGACTAATGAGGTACATAACATACCGGCCACACACGTTAACGAAAAGGAATCAGTTCCTTTCTGTAACACGTTAACCAAAAAAAGAAGCTAAATGATAAATTTAGACATTTTCCTGGATCATTCTTAATGACAAATGAAATTGTCCAATATCCCATTGCAGAATATTTTGAAACTGTAGTTGATAGCAAATTACCAATAAAAGGAACCAAGAAAATGAAACCAGTAAGAGGCAGCTAAATGATTAATAAAACGTGAACATTGTGCTGCAAAATCTGTGTATCATTGGAGTGCTAGGTAGTAGGTGTGCTTATGAAAGTTGTGGTAAAGAACACGAAATGCTGATTGTTCCTTGCATAAAAACCAAACTGCTTGCCTAAATCAATGTAGAACGACTTAGAAACACCTCCTTGCATAAAAACCAAACTGCTAGCTTAAATCAACGTAAAAAGATTTAGAAACACCTAAGGAAATTAGGTTATAAGCAAGGGATTGCTCCAAGAAATTTGTAAAAAAATAGCTTCATGCATCGTCGTTCTAAACGGGGCTCAATTGGCCAGATCGATCACTGCATTTAAATAACTGTCTACATAGGATGTGTTCTTGTTGATCCCTTATACTTGATCATTATTTTTCAAAATCGGGAAAATGATGATTTATTTCTCAACTTATTCAAACTGGTTGTTGATGACTTTATGAAAATAGAGTCATTAGTGCACTTTTTTACTTAATATTTACTTGTTTTATTCAATAAATAGTATTTTTGGGTCAAAAATATTAATATATAAATTTTTTAGTGAAAAAGGGGTGAAAATATATTTTTGGGATTTTTCTGAAATTTTATAGATTTTTTTTGAACTTTTAACGTAGAATCAATACGAAGTTGCCACGTGACCTGTCATGCAAGTAGTTGAGCTAATTGGGCAAGCCATACAAGCACAAAGAGCGAATCACATTATGCCGCGTGTGAGGAGGTCACAACACGTGCCACGTGTCAGCACAACATTCAATCCGAGTTCGGGCTTGGTCAAACAGTGTTGCCACTTGTCGTTATGCCATTGTTCCGTACGTTTCACCTGTGCGCCACGCCATCTGTTTCCATGAATCACATCACACCACGTGTCACTAACTCAGTGAGCGTTGACTTTTACTGGTCTCCGCTGTCACGCGTCGCGTCCTAATTCGCCTAGTGAATTTTCCTTGCCATGTGTGGCGCTGTGATTGGTTGGTGCTATCAATTTTGCTTGTTTTGATCATAACCCTTGATCTAAAGCTGATCTAACTATCCATATCGCATATGAGCAATATTTAAGCCTTTAATCACCCCATAAACCCTAATTGGCCTCCATTAGTATAATTTTGGTCAATTTTTGGAGCTAAAAAGAGAGAAAAATATAAAAAAATTCAAGAGGGGACACAATTTTGGTGGAGATTCAAGAGGAGATTAATTTTACAATTCAAGAGGTTGATTGTATTTCTTTTTATATTCTTTTCTTTATCAATTTTTATGTATTTCTTTATGAAAAATATGAGTTTTATGAACACAATTATGTATAGTTAATTTATTAATCTAGGGATCTTATGAATCCAATTTTCACCATGTTGATTTAATATTTTACCCTAATTATAATTTTAATTTAATTATATTATTTAATTTGATTTGTATGCTAGTTATTGTTTGACCAACAATTTATTTATAGAGGTAATTAAATAGATTTCATAGAATTATTTAATTATTTGTCTTGATTAAATAACATGTATAGTTTCTAGATAGAGATGTATGATTCTTATATATGTGATCCATAATTGATGAACTTAATGAGTAGTATGTAATTTAATTAGCATGAGAGTGTGATTAAATTAATTACTATATGATGTGTAGTTTACTTAAGAGAAGAATACATGATAGGTTAGATTCAATTGATCATCTAATTAATTGATAATTATATTGGGGGATTTTAGCGATTCGCATGTGTAGAAAATTAGGGGATTAAGTATTCCTATATATTTTCTCATATATCTTTTTATTTACCAAATTTGATTTAATTAATTATTGCTATTTACTTTTAATTATTTAAATTTTAAAAAAACATAAAAAATTGATTTTATTTTTTTTAGTTTGAAAAATTAGTTTCTAATAAAATAATCTCCGAAAGAACGATATTTTCTTATCATTATATTACTTATTACGATACGTATACTTACGTATTCATTGCACACATGTTATCAGTTATTAATTTATTATTTGGAAAAAAAAAATATCCTACCTAATTGTCCTTGTATTTAAAGAATTTTAGGTAGTTTTGTGCATTTTTGTTAACAAAGAATAAAAAAATGATACAAGTATATGCCGATGAACACCACTTTGTCATTTTATATTAAATTTGTTGACAGAAAGAGTAGAAGTTTATGAATGTTACACAACTATTAGATTATGGACGTTGTTTTGTAACAAATAAAAGTTTGAGGGAAATTTACAACCGACGTGACAAAATAATAAATTTACCATTCAAAGTTTTTAGTTGAGATGTATGATGGATCAAAGCTGGAAGTGTAATCGACCTTGCCAACGATTGCTAGATTGTCTCCAACGATTCTCGATGTTAACAATTGCACCTAAGGTAGTATCTAAGCTATTGAAAAACATCAATGATTTAACATCAAAACCCCTACATACGCCCCAAAATAACTCAACACGAACAAGGGGAAATGTTAAGGGACACAAAGTCTTGTCAATGACTGGGTAGCAAGAGCCAAGAGGGCGTTGCGCACTTACCAACTTAAAACCATTTTTTATCACTAAAAGCAAATATACATAGAGTTTATGTGAAACCATTGAATTGATAGTCTGGACAAGAGCTGAGCACTTACTTCTAATTGAAAGTTGGGCAGCCCAATGTTTCCCTCAAAATGTGCTTATCAGGAAAGGGGCCACCCAGACTTATAACCAGCACATTGTTGGCTTTTCTGGGTGATGTGGGACTCCAACACTCCCCCTCACATCGGACGAGGACACCGCAAAGACCGATACCCGGCCGGCACAACAACCAGACACCGGGGAACTCAAGGAAGCGGGCACATCGGGACCCCCAGGATCAGCTCTGATACCAAATTAAAAGCTGGGCAGCCCAATGTTTCCCTCAAAACGCGCTTATCAGGAAAGGGGCCACCCAGACTTATAACCAGCACATTGTTGGCTTTTCTGGGCGATGTGAGACTCCAACACTTCTAACCTTCATGCTGAATAGAGAAAGCTCCTCTTTAGATCATTAACCAAATTAGAAAGAAAAAAATAAACAAACATCATCAAAATAAGCTGTAAATTAATATAACCGTGTGCACCGATGCATTATCAATATATAATTACGATAGAAGGGTACACAACATTCAAGCAAGAACACTTACACTATTAAAAACATACAAGTATATATGATCACATACAAGTGATAAATAATTTAAGAATAAAAATTGCCGTAATGATAAAGATTATTAACAATTTTTATCCCTAATTACTAACTTGTTAGTACGTAAATTAAAATTAATAAATAAGAATTTTGATTTTTTTTTAAAATATAACATAAAATAATAAAAGTGAATAGAGATTTAATCTCTATCATATCATGTATTTGTATTTTAATGAATATTTGATCTTTATCTTATCTTGTATTTTTAGATTTGTATTGTATTTTGAGAGTTTTATAAATAAGTTTTATAAATAAGATATATGATATTGTAGTCTATAGAGAACAAGGATAATAAAGGAAATAAGATAAATTTTGTTTACTTTTTATATTGTTATATATATTATATATATTTTTTTTATTCTAGTTTTATTACATCTTATCAGTACGGCAGTTCTTTTAAAAGTTTGTGACTTTCCAAGTGTATGAGATGATATTGTTCATGTAATACTACAACTTAGTGGTATTGATACATATTACAAAAAAATAATTAGCTTTTGACTCTATTATACTTTTCTTAGTACATGAATTAGAAGTTTTTAACTGAATAAACTTTTCTTGAATTTGTTTTCCTGGTTTTTCACTCTGCCAATCTCATGGTTATAGTTAGGGGTGATATTTTGTTGTATTAATATGTTTGTGTATTCATCTTGACTTATTTATGTCATATTTTAACATTAATCGTGTCACTTTTTCATATTAGTTGTACATAAAAAAATTTACTAAATTTTTTTAATTATTTTTATTTTTAATAGTAAAAAATAATAAGATATTTAAAGAAAAAATATTGTTTAATTCTTACCGAATATTTTATCCTATCTTGTCGTCTTATCATGAGATATTAACACCACTATTTATAGTATTAATCAACCTAATGATCCAGATAAAATCATAATTCAATATGATAAATATTTATCGTAACTTGTTCTTAGGATGATAGGATAATTAAACTTTCATTCTAAATTTATAATTTCCGCACTTAATTACTTATGATATTTTGTCTTCTTTAAATATATATATATATATATATATATTCTACATATATGTGTAGATTTTACTAAGATGATTTCATCGGTCTACATTATTAATTAATGTTATCATTGTTACTCAAATATAACAGTAAGTGGACGTTTCATTTTTTTCTAGATAATGATGTCATATTTTGTCAAATACTTTGTGTTCTTCAATTATATATATATATATATATATATATATAGAATTGATTAAGATGATTTCATCCATCTACATTATTAATTAATGTTATCATCGGTACTAGAATATAACATTAAGTGGATGTTTCATTTTTGTTTTAGATAACGATGTAATATTTTGTCAAAGAAATATATGAAGTATGTATTTTTTTCATTGGTGTTACATTGTAATATTATTTTTTTCTGTTATAAAATATATATTTATTTTTATTATATATACAACCTTAGTTGTTTTTCTTTTTAAATTTACAAACTAAATATTTGTTTGAGCTATAATATAATATATTTGTTACATAATTGATGTGATTTTTTTTAGAATTGCATCAGGACATTCCAAGTAGGTTGGTACCTTCATACTATCCTTATTTATTTAATCTATTAACTACGAGTATCATTAAAATGATAAAAAATGAGTAATATAAATCATTCCTCAATAAAACCTATAATTAATCATTTTATTAATATCCAAAAAAATAAAAGTATTAGCAAATGATGAATATCCCACCACTATATCGTTGTACCAATACTAGGTGCCTTACAGACTATACAATTAGATACAACATAACCTTCCCTAAAATTAATGGAATACTGAAAATCAATATGAGCAGTCTTTTCTAAGAAGTCAACTCAAGCAGAGTGCCATCTTCACGACACCGATGATGATCTAATGCCAAAAAAATTTCACCATTTAAGTAGAGTTTGACTTTAACCAAAGCCTTCATCACCCAAAGGTGGTAGCATACAATGAGGATAATGGAGATTAAGGTGCTAACCAAGTTGTTGTTCGCAAATATTCTCAAGATCCTTTGCAAGGAATTGGCGATCCAATGACTAGGGTAAAGGCAAAAAGGATGAAAGAAGCTTTGTAAGGCTTGATCATGGAAGAACAATACAAAAAGACTATGTTAGAAGATTCTAAAACTAAATTCGATGATTCCAAAGCTTCACCAAGGATGGTCTATTACCTTTTTATGCAAGGGATGGATTTGGAAGATCAGGTTGGGAGGAAGGATTGATTTAGGAAGTAATTTTTTGTTTTAGTTAATTATGGGCATTTTATGTTTAACAATTTTTGTTTTAGTGAATGGTGTGATTTTTTATGTTTTCTTTATCATAAGTATTTTAGTCTTTTATTCTTTAAGAATGGATTAGGCCCAATCCACAACTAAATAAGCCCATTAGGGTTGAATTTTCACCTAGGGTTTTCTTTAGGTGTGAATTTGTGCCTAGGATTTTTTTTTCTTTTATCTAGAATTTCATCTAAGGATTTCATGAGGCATCTAGAGTTTTCATGAAACATCTAGGGTTTTTATGAGGGCTTCTTACTTATAAAAAAGAAGCCATTATGTAATTTGGAGGAAGACCATTTTTTATTAATAAAGTTTATTTCATAAAGCTTTTTACTTTTCCTTCTTGTATTCTTCATTGAGTGCTTGAATTCGACTTATCAAAAGGAGTGATTATCCTTTGTGGTGTCTCAAGGTTGGGGTTTTAAGGACTTTGTTTCCTTAGGGTTCTAATTTGATCATCTTCACACGTTCTTAGCAAATCAATCGTTCTTATTCCTTAGAGTTAGTAGGTTCCTAGGGTAGTTTTCCTAGATGGTTCACATCATTTTATATCAGTTATTTGGTTGATGAAAATAGATTATCTATCTTCATCTATCTTTGTTTTGAATTCTTGATTTCGAAAAAAACTGATCCTTGTTTCTACGTCTTTTAAAGAAAAAAATTCATCATTTTCTACGTTCGATTATTTTCTTGATTCCAAATTCAAAAAAAAAAGAAATGTGTCTTGATTCCAAATTTGATTTTTTTCTTTGCTTATCTTTGTGGAACGAAAATATTCTTTTTTTGGGATTTTTATTTTGTGATATTCTTGTTTGGTTTCCTCATTTCCTTTCAATTATGCGTCGTTGTCTTCGTCTTTAGATTTCGTTTCGTAGTTCTCTTTAAAGTATTTGTATCTTTTCTTGTTCTTTATTTCTATGTTCAATCTATCTTTATTCTTCAAAAAAATGAAAAAAAGAGAAGACGGTTGCACTGTTCACAGTTTCAAAAATTTGTTTTGATAAATCAGAATTACAACTTTAAACAGCCATAACTTTTAACTCGGGTAACGAAATAACTATTATAATATATCAAATCGAAGCTCGTTTCAATTCCTATATGAAATTATAGGCTTTGCTTCTGTTCCCACATTTTTTGAGCCCAAATTTCATTGTTTACATCACTTATCAAGGGGTCAAAGTTGTGTTGCACCTTTAGGCGTTGCTATCGGTTCTTGTACATTAGGGTTGTGAAATTTTTTTTGTGAATTTTCTTTTCAGAATAATGACATAAATAGTCAAAGAAGAAAGAATAAAATGAGAACAAAGTAGTAGATTTCTCAAGATTTCAATTTTTGTTTTTTTTTCTTGTTGAGTTTTCTTGTTCTTATTGAAATTAGTTTTTCTTTATTTTGGTCAAATAAGATTTTCAAGATCTTGAAAAGATTCTTTATGAGTTCTTTAGAGACCTCTTTGGACTTTCATTTAAAATTTTTAAAATTCTGATTTTTGAGATTGTCACTATCAAATCGGTCGCTTCTTGAGACTAGTTGAATTCCTTGATTTTGTTAAGAACAAAAAAGAAGGTTGGCTTGAGCTTTGAGTGGTAAAAGGCAAGGGAGATAAAAACAAAAAAAATTGTGATGACAATCTAATTTGTGAGCAAACATGTGAGGGAGTGTGTGAGGAATACTACCTTTTTATTTCATTTTATTTTACAAATTTAAAACATAAGAAAGGAGAAGAACCATAAGAGGTCAACTTGAAATTCTTCATCAAAGTTGTTAATGACCAATTCAAGAGGCTGAATGCAAGGTTGGATGGTTTAGATTCTCTTCTAATTCTTAATCACATAGATGAAGTGAGTTTGATTAAGAAGAAGTTGATTCCAATATGGAGGAGAGAGCAAGTTATAAATGGGATAAAAAAGGTTGACTCCAAAGGAGATAGTAATATAGGTCGTATAAAGATGACAATTTATCCTTTTCAAGGAAAGAATGATTATGAGTTATACTTGGAGTGGGAAATAAAGGTTGAGCATATATTTGATTATCATAATTACTTTGAGGATAAGAAAGTAAAGTTGGCAGCTGTAGAATTTACAGATTATGTTGGTATATGGTGGGATCAATTGGTAGTCAATAGGCAAAGGAATGGTAAGAGACCTATTCGATTATGGGAAGAGATGAAATTGGTGATGTGTAAGAGGTTTATACCTAGCCATTACTATAGGGATTTATATAGAAAGTTGCAAGGACTGGTTCAAGGGTCCTATGAGTGTAGAGGATTATTATGAGGTGATGGAAATTTCCATGATTGGGGAAAACATAGAGGAAGATAGAAAAGTAACAATGGCTAGATTCATTGCCAGATTAAATAGGGAATTACTGATGTGGTTGAATTGTAACATTACTTAGAGATGGAAGAACTACTACACAAAGAAATTAAAGTAGAGAATCAAATCAAGTCCAAAAGGTTCAAATCTGGTGCGTTCTCTAGTTCTCAATGGAAATAAAATTAGAGGGACAACAAAGCTTCCTTTAAAACAAAAGGTGAAGCAAAGTCAAACAATTCAGTTACTATTCCTAGAGGTAAACCTGAAACTAAAACTCTTACTAAGTCACATGATATTAAGTGTTTTAAGTGCCAAGGATTAGGACATATTTCTTTTGAATACCCAAACAAAAGGGTTATAGTTGTATGAGAAAATGGAGAATCGAAAGTGCTAGTTCAAGTATTGATGAAATGCCACCAACACCACCATTGGAGGATCGTTTTGATGTTAAAGTGCAAGAACCTGTACATGAAGAATTACTTGTCATAAGGATATGCTTGAATATATAGCCTAAGAATGAAGGAGATGAGGAGCAACGTGAGCATATTTTTCACCCAAGATGTCAGGTGAAGAATAAATTATGTATGATTATTATTAATAGTGGGAGTTGTACTAATGTTGCTAGTACTTTATTGGTATAAAAATTGAATTTGAAGTGGCAGAAGCATCCCAAATCATACAAGCTACAATGGCCAAATGACTATGGAGAAGTAAATGTGAACAAACAATTTTGGGTTCTTTTTTCGATTGGAAAGTATGAGGATGAGGTTCTTTATGATGTGGCACCAATGTATGCTGCTCACATATTGCTTGGATGACCATGGTAGTTTGATAGGAAGGTGTCACATGATGGGTATAAAAATCACTATTCTTTTGAAATGAACAACCAAAAATTTGTATTAACCCCTTCCAAACCTTTGCAAGCTTATGAGGACCAGATTAGGATAACAAGAGAGTGAAAGTTGAGGGTAAAAGTATGAGCAAGAGGAAAATCAAAAAGGAGAGAAAAGTAAGCATAAAAGAAAGAAAAGTGAGCATAAAGGAGAGAAAAACGAGTAAAATGGAGAGAAAAGTGAGAAAGTAGAAGAGAAAAATAAAAGAATTTGCGTATTTTCTGAAAAACATGAGATTAAAAGTGTAATGATGGCAATGAAACAAGTACTTGTACTTATGCACAAGGATGTTTATCTTTATACTTACGATCTTAATTCATCTTTTCCTGGTGTTGTTGTGTCTTTATTGCAGGGCTAATGGATTCCCTTTGATAGGAATTGAGCATCCAATAGACTTCGCATCTAGATCTGCAATACCAAATTGACCTACTTACAGAGCGAATCTTGAGGAAATGAAGGAGATACAAAGGAAATTGGATGATTTTTTGCAAAAGGGATTTGTAAGGGAGAGTCTCAACCCGTATTCGGTTCCTGTCATCTTAGTCCCAAAGAAAGATGGAACATAGCACTTGTGCGTGGATTTCCAAGCTATTAATAAGATAACGGTAAAGTATAGATATCTCATTCCCAGATTATACAATATTCTTGATGAATTGCATGGTTCTCAATTGTTTTCTAAAATTGATTTAAAGAATGGATATTATCATATTTCCACGAAAGAGGGAGACGAATGGAAAACTACATCTAAAACTAAAGATGGATTATATGAGTGGTTAGTAATGCCTTTTGGTTTAAATAACGTACCTAGTACATTCATGTGGTTAATGAACCATGTCTTGGTGCATTCATGGAAAAATTTATGGTAGTTTACTTTGATGATATTTTAGTCTATAGTAAAAATTTAAAGGAACATGTGGAACACTTGTATGCTATTTTTAGTGTGTTGAGAGCAAATAAATTGTATGCTAATCTTAAGAAGTGCATGTTTTGCATGGAATCTGTTGTATTCTTTGGATTTTTTATTATTTCATAGGGTATTAGTGTTAACGAAGAAAAGGTAAGGGAAATAAAGGATTGGCCTACACTTAAGAATGTGATGAAGTAAGAAGTTTCCATGGTTTGGGAAGTTTATCAAAGGTTTGTTAAAAAATTTAGTTCTATTGTTGTACCTTTGAATGACATTGTTAAAAAGAATTTTGTTTTTAAGTGGGATGATTTTTATGATTAAGCTTTTAACACTTTAAAAGATAAGCTAACTAATGCGTCTTTGTTATGTTTGTCTAACTTTGATAAAGCTTTTGAGATAGAATGTGATTCATTCGGAATTGGTATAAGAGATATTTTGATGTAAGATTCCAAACCAATTTATTATTTTAGCAAAACGGTAAGTAGGGTTGTGTTGAATTATCCTACTTATGACAAAGAGCTTTATGCATTAGTGAGAACTCATCAAACATGGTAGCATTACTTATGGATGAGATAATTCATTATTCATTTCGATCATGAGAGTTTGAATTTTTTGAAAACCCAATGTAAGCTTAATAAAAGACATGCTAAGTGGTTGGAGTTCATAGAAAAGTTTCCTTATGTAATCAAATACAAGCATGGGAAGGAAAATGTTGTGGCTGATGCATTGTCTAGAAGGTACATATTACTTACTTCATTGCAAACTAAATTACTTGGTTTTGAATTGCCTAAGAATTTGTAGGCCAATGATTCTGATTTTGGCCAAATATGGAATGCCTATGATAAGTGTGAGCTTGATGATTTTTATAGGCACGAAGGATTTCTATTCAAGAAAGATAAATTATGTGCGCCTATTTTTTTTGTTCATAAGTTTCTTATTAGGGAAAGTTATGGGGGAGCTTTGATGGGACACTTTGATGTTCTCAAGACTTTAGATATTTCATGTGAGTAGTTTTATTGGAATAATATGAAGCATGCTATGCAATTTGTTTTTGAAAAGTGCATTACATGTAGGTAAGAAAAATCTAAAATTAAACTACACAGCTTGTATACCTCTTTACTTGTGCTGAATCACCCTTGGATTTATATATCAATGGATTTTGTTTTAGGATTACCACATACTCAAAGTGGTAAGGATAGGATATTTTTTGTTGATGATAGGTTTAGTAAAATGGCTCATTTTATTACATGTTCTACAACCAATGATGCAACATGCACATATTGTTGATTTGTTATTTAAAGAAGTGGTTTGTTTGCATGGGTTGTCTACGAAAATTATTAGTGATATGGATGTTAAGTTCCTAAGTCATTTTTGGCACACTTTATGGAATAAATTAGGAACTAAACTTTTATTTTCTACTATTGCACATACTCAAACGGATGGTCAAACTGAAGTAGTTAATAAGACACTAACTACCTTGTTTCATGATGCCATTCAAAAGAATTTAAAATAGTGGTAGAAGTGTTTTCCACATATTGAGTTTGCATATAATAAGACTATTCATTCTACTTCTTATTTTTCTCCTTTTGAAATTTTTTATGGCTTTAATCCTTTAACGCCTATTGCTATTTTACCTTTGCCCACTAAAGAGCACCCTGATCTTAATGGTAAGAAAAAGGTAGGTTTTGTGATAGAGGTCAGGGTTCGGGCCAACATTAAAAGAAAGAATGAGCAATATGCTAAGCAACCCAATAAGGGGCGAATGAATGTTGTTTTTCAATCTGGAGATTAGATTTGGGTGCACATGCGTAAACAGATGTTTCCTATACAAGTAAAATTAAAATTGTAGCTTTAAGAAGATAGACCTTTTCAAATCTTGGAACGGATCAATGATAACACCTACAAACTAGATTTTCCAAGTGACTATGGTATGTTAGTGCCACTTTTAATGTTACTGATTTATCTTTGTTTGATGTAGATGATTCGAGGATGAATCTTCTCAAAGAGGAGGGGAATAATGGAGATCAAGGTGCTGACCAAGTTGTTATTCCCAAATATTATCAAGATCTTTTGCAAGGAATTGAAGGTTCAATGACTAGGGCAAAGACAAAGATGATGAATGAAGCTTTGCAAGGCTTGATGACGGAAGTGTAATACAAAGAGGCTATGATAAAAGATTCTAAAACTAATTCGATGATTCCAAAGCTTCACCAAGGATGATCTACTGCCTTTTTATACAAGGGATAGATTTGGAAGATCAATTTGGGAGCAAGGATTGATTAAGGAAGTAATTTTTTTGTTTTAGTTAATTATGGGCCTTTATGTTTATAAATTTTTGTTTTAGTGAATTGTGGGTTTTTTTATGTTTTATTTATCATAAGTCTTTTAGTCTTTTAGTCTTTTATTCTTTAAGAATGGATTAGGCCTAATCCATAACTAAATAAGCCCATTAGGGTTGAATTTTTGCCTAGGGTTTTCTTTAGGTGTGAATTTGCACCTAGGGTTTTTTCTTTTGGCTAGAATTTTGTCTAAGGATTTCATAAGGCATTTTCATGAGGTGTTTAGGATTTTTATGAGGTTTTCTTGCTTATAAAAAAAGAATCCACTATGTAATTTGGAGGAAGACCATATTTGATTAATAAAAGTTTATTTCAGAAAGCTTCTTGTTTTGCCTTTTTGTGTTCTTGATTGAATGCTTGAATTATAATTATCAAAGGGAGTGATCATCCTTTGTGGCATCTCAAGGTTGGGGTTGTAAGGACTTTGTTTCCTTAGGGTTCTAATTTGATCATATTCATAGGTTCTTATCAAATCAATCGTTCTTATTCCTTTGAGTTTATGGGTTCCTAGGATTGTTCGCCTAAAGGTTCCGCATCAGAGCTCATAAAAGTGCATTTATCCTTGAAGCAAACATCATTTCTAGCTTTTCATATCACTGAAATGATTGAAGTTATACTGTTTTCTATAGATTATTTAGTTGTGATCTAAGGTTAAGTGACACTACACATGTCCATAAATCTAGAATGTAAGAATTCGTATGAGGTTGTCCTAAGAATAAATATAATAGATCTAATAGTGCAGTTGTAAAGTGATAACTAAAAAAAAGTAAGAAATAGTCTCTTTAACTGACCCATATAGGGAGTACTGGGATGAGAAGAAGTGGCCCTTCGTGTTTCCCTAACAATGAGTGGGAAGCTTGATTTGTATAGCTCACTAGAAAAGAATGGACCTAGACAGTGGTATTAAAGGGGCCTAGATTTCACTGCCTTAACTTTTATGTTTCCTCACCATACATAAGGAGTAATAGGCCTTGCTAGTTGTAACTTTTCCATTGATCGAACGCGTTAAAATTCTAGTATATGTACTTTTTTTGGAAACTACCTAGTGGATTCTTGAAGAAATATTAGGGTAAGAGTTCTCAAAAGACTATGGTAGGTGCCACTTATCAGCCTACAAATATTCACCTACTAATGATTATAATGATGGGTCCATAGGAAGGCTGTTTAGCCTCTCAAATAGAGAAATACCTAGCCAATTATTTGTCCAAAATCATACTGAGGAATTCCTCCCAATTAACCACCTGGACTCTTCCAAAAGAGTCGAGTAATAGTGTTGTAATCTGGGCCAAACTGAAGAGCAAACATATTAATTTCTAGAGCTTCTCCACTACCCAAATATTAACTACGTATGTAAAGCATAATACTATAGTCCTCTATGATAATCAACCAAGTGAACTTTATTAATAAGGCTTCATTTAAGAGACCAAGATTGCATAAACCAAGATCCCCTTCCTAGAAGGAGACAACAATCTCTTTAAGAAATCTAAACCAATTTAAGTCTATCTGCTTTCCCTGACAAAAAGAAACTATAGATGATTTTTTTGAGGTCATCTAAAATAGTTTTTAGTCATTTATATAACTAAAAAGAGTGTAGAAACTTGATCTAAATAACTAAAGTGATCAAACATTTGCGTCCTGCCAAAGAGAGGGTGTCGACCTTCCATACATCTATTTTTGTATGAATTTTATCTACCAAGCCTTGAAATCAATGCTTTTTTGGAGTCCCTTGAAATAATGTGACACCCAGATAGGATAAGGAGACACTCTCAATGCGTTTCCCAACAATAGCTTCGAGAGATGAAATGTTACTCCAAGACACACTCTTACCAAAATAATGAAGGATTTTTTTCCTATACATAATATAATAAAAAGAAAACTTAGTACCATATTTAAGTGTACTACTTATGTATATATATTAATATTCACAAAATATGGTTTGTATATTTATGCACATTTTATTTATATTATGATACTATTATTTGATTTTAGGAATATTTTATGGATATTTGATAATTATTTATGTTGTCAAAATATATTATTTTGGTGCTTATAGTTTATTTATACAAATGGAGTTTATTTTATATTATTTGAGTATTATAAAAGAGATATAATTACTTTGGTAGTAAATTTTACTTGTTGCTTATTATTTTGGGAAAGATATTGATAATTCTCAAATAATAATATTGATTTTTATTTATTATATTGTATAACAACAATATAAAATATCAATTGTTATTATCTTTTCTTTGTTAATATAAAAAAAATTTCTCCACACCAAATTATTTAGTACTTCTTATTTTCGAAATAACAAAGCAAAAAATATTATAAGATTTTATTTTAGTTATAATTATGTAAATTAAATTATAATATTTTTTTATGCAATAATTATTTTACAAATTGGTATTATTATATAAATTATTGATACGAAATTTATTATTTTAAAAATTGATATTATTATATATATCATTTATATAAGATATCTTATTTGCGAATTGATATCAATGTTACTTCTCATTGAGAATGATAGAGCAAGATGTTAAAATTAAATATGTTGTTTATTTTGAGCCTAGAGTACCAAAGAATATATATCTAACCTATCATATATGTATATGAAATAGCAACGCTGACGACACAATATTTCATATGATATTTTTATGAAGTTTGATATGCCTCGTGTATGCTTGTGAAGTAGTAACAATGAGAGTAAGATTAGCATCACAAAATATGTCATTTGCTATTTTTATGAAGTTTGTTATTAGAGTAGCAATATAATAGCACACATATAAACAACATATGTTCTCTTATATTATAAATGATACAATGGCCCTTTATTAAGTATCATTCATTTGATAATCAATAGCATGATTTGAGTCAATAAAATCATTATTGATAATAATTATTAATTACAATTGATGATAATAATTATTTATCAATCTTTTAGGAAAAAGAAATTTAATATAAGTATATGATATCTATCAGAGTTGAAGCAAGGAAATTAAATAAGTATTTGTATGCTCCATGTGTGTAATGGATCCTAACAAAGTTTTTTCAATGAAAGAAAATGAAATAAAGATCCAATACTCACTGTAATGATGTTCAATATTATTCAATATAAGTACTATTTTCTTGATGGATAATCATTTATGAAAAATGATTAAATTGCGCACTAGATTGACTTGTAGTCTAATTGGTATGACTTTTTGACCTAAGTTTGAATTCAATTATGTAATGTTTTTTTATTTAATAAAAAAGGAGAACTTTGGTGTATTTTAAAAAAAATGATTAAATTGGGTTGGTAACTCATACTTTGAAAAATAAAGAGCCAATCTTTTTTCATCTAGAAGCTAGATGAAATATTGCACATGTAATTAAAATTATAGATACAATTTATTTAATAATAAAAAAGGACTTTGGTGTATTTTTTTTTTAAAATGATTAAATTAGGATAGTAACTCACTCCGACTTTGAAAAATAAAGGTGAATCTTTTTTCATCTAGAAGCCACCATGAAATAATGCACACCATATATAATTAATTAAAATTATATATCCAATGTGATAAAAGGTTTCTGAATAACCAAAATCATAAATTAAATTTATATACTTTAAAGTTGATGCAATTTAAATTATTTGTGATACGATAATGAATATCATTTTGAGACCACCATGTTAATATAATTATATTACAAGTCTCAAGAGGATGTATTACAAAATCTTTCCAAGACCAAATTTACAATAAATGGTTGCATATAAGGTGTGTTGTATTGGTCTAAATTAATATTAAATATTGTTATAAGTGATATTAAAAGGATTTTTATATTTTTGTGATCACAAATATGAAATAAGTTAGGATGAGCAAAATCTCTCCAACTAAAATATTTATATATTTATCTTAACCATAACTAAGTCATGAAGGATAAAAGAATGATCAATTGGAATTTAAAAGATCATGTATCAAAGTTGAAATCTTTCATTAATCATTAAGTATTTGTATTATATGGTTTTGATACTAAATGATCTTTACAATTTAATAAGAGTAGATATCGAATATCATGCCTCCAAGTGATTAATAAATCATTTATTATTAATAGCATAAAAAAGTCTTATTGTGGCAATTATGAAAATTTCAAATTTCAAATTACAAATTAAGTTAATGTAATAATTTAGATGTTATATTAGTGTTCATATTGCATTAACTCAAGACATTGAGAAGTAGCCTCAACAAAATTAAATATAAGCATTAGAGTTTAAATATTCATTTGAAATTGAATCTTTGGAACCCTTTTAAGGATAATTGTAAGTCATGTCATTTTAATGTTGACATTTTCATGTACAAAACATAATATTTGTATTTTATTTGATATTTTTATTTGTCCTTTTAAGGTTTGCTATTGGTGGCTCAATATACTTAAGATATAACTTTGATTTTTCCTATTACACACAATCACACTCTTAGATTACATATAGTTTGCATTGTTGAGTGTTTGTTGTTGCATTTTCTTGTTGGAAACTTTGTTTGTTATTGCATTTTCTTGTTGGAAACTTTGTTTGTCGTTATGATGTCCTATTGGGAACTTTGTTTATGAATTGTGTTATCCCATTAGGGATTCAATTTTTATTGGTGTTTGAAATTCTTTTTGTGTGGCTTTTGGTGAGTGAACTTATGAACTCATATAAATTCTCGTTGTTGCTTGCCAAGGTGCTCATCACATTGGACAGCTGGTGTGTAATGGCTTGGCTATTATTTTGTCAAGGTATAGCTATTACCCTCGACATTCTAATTGACGAGGCTTATTTTTGTGGGAAATGAATGGCTAGTGAGAGGCCAGTGAGGGTCCAAGATATTTTCTATAAATTTTCCTCTCTTTTTCCTTTTTTTCAGAATATGTGGGGATTTTTTCTCGTTTGGTACCAGACTTTCTCGATCTATTCTTGGTCCATTTTCCTTTTGAGTATTGGGTTTGAGAAATAGTGTAGCATTTGTGTGATATAGGGCATTAGTAAGGAGTCCCTCTCATATTTCTTAAACACCAATTTGAGTGTAAAAATATGAGATTGAGTGAAGATTTGTTAAGAGTCAAAATGCATGGTTGACTAGTGAAGAGCCATATTATTTTGAGGAGTTTCTCTTAGATTATGGTGCCAAGTTTTTGCTGGTTTTCATGTGCTAGAGTAGTGTTATGAGGTTGCAAAGTTGTCCGTAGGTGAAGAGCCTATGTGTTGGGTTTTCATGTGGAAACATTGTGCTGTGAGGTCGCAATTGTTTACATAGGTAAGAAGCCTATGTGATTGCATGTTGTATGTTGGATTGATGTTATGAGGTTGCAATGTATATGCATTAAGACATTGAGCCATTAGTAATCGATTATACATGATGATGGAGCTAGCTCTGGGGACAAGCTTGGATCTACTTGGATCAAGTATTGTGTTGGCAGTAAACGATGGTAGCTTAGACATAGTTAGGGTAGGTATCCAATTGATAGTGGTATTCCCATTTATACTTTTATTGAGTTGTATATTATAGATTTACTTATTACTGAATTGCTTGCCCTAACTATATATTATTTATTTACCTATTAGTGAATTGGTTGTTATGAAATGATTGACTTAAGCAATCCAATGATGTTACCACATAAGTACATATTCTATATGGGTTTACCTCATTACATACTGCATTATGTATGATTGCATACTGTGAGAATACAATCATTATTTACTAAATATGTTCACACATAAAAGATCTTGAAGTGATTGGAAATCCTTTATACTTTTTCCAATATATTTGCTTAATTCACATGTTATGTGTTGTTTTCCATATTAATGCATGTTGCTTGCCTAAACTGGAGTATGTAAGGCACACCATTACTAGTGTGTTTATCACAAATATTTCTTTTTTATCTACCGGTTATCTTTGTGGTATGTTAATTTAAGCATGTTATATTTATTATATTGTTGTTATGCTATATCCCTAATTCAAATTATAAGGTATGTTTGGTATAGTTGGAGTATAGCTTGTAAAGAAGATTACATAGGTTAACATAATCACCCCCTTATAGGCCCGGGATGCCTATTTGAATCAAAAGTTCAAATCATATAAGTTTAATTGTTACAATGTATGGAACCATCAATAATCATGCTTTCTTACTAATTTCTCTCCATTAGGGGAGGAAAAATGTATAATGACTTCTAGCAATGTATATATTTTATCGTAGCAGAAACTTCATAAAAATTACTCAATCGTAGAATATTACAAATGATTGTTGCATTTGCTAAACAATACTATGCATTAGTTACAAAATGTTCGGGCAATTATTAATGTCACGGTGAAAAAATAAGAAAATATAGTAGCAAAAATGCATAATTTAACTAAGAATGGTAAGAATATTAGTGCAAAAAATTATGAAGATTATCAAGATAATCGTGGGAGTTAATACTGAAATAAATGATCTCGAAAGATTAAAAGAAATAGTAGATTCTTAAAGAGTCTCATATACCTAATAATAAAATATCATTTCTATAATTAGAGAATGAAAATATAATTTTGTATACCATGTCTTCTTTGAAATTTTCTCTTGATGAAGAAAGAGATAAAATTACCCTAAATATATGTTATTAAATGTCGACAAAGAAATGTATTTGAAAAAAAAACAAAAACATTTTCCGATTGCCTTTGGTAGAGTTATTGTGCGGAAGTGCTAGTATGGGACAATCTACTTTGACCCATTTTTATAGTTTATATACTTTTGTATTACCTTTTCTTACTATCGTATTTATGTTAATGCACTTCCTAATGTTACATAAGCAAGACATATATATTACTTACGTGTAAAGTGAATTTTATATAGTCTATACATTTTAGATGTTCACTTAAATTTGTTAGAAGGAGTAATCACTACTACAAAAGGGGTATTAAAGTCGGTTAAAAACTGACTTTAAATTAAATAACTTAAAATTTAAAGTCGGTTCAATGCGTGAACCGACTTTAAATTTTTAATTTTTTTTTACAAAATGTACTCATTTTCTATTATACTCATATTAAAACCTATATTCGATCACTAAATAATAGCAGAAAAAAATTTGTTTAACAAATAATTTAAATAATACAAATAATTGAAAAATAAAACATTAATTAATAGCAGAAAAATTATCATGGTGTTGTCCTATGTTATTCAAGATCATCATATTTCTTTCCTGATGTTATAATACAAACCTACATATATAAATAATAACACATAATAATAGAAAAAAATATGAATAATAAGTGTGTAGGATTAATAGAAATACTTACAAGAGTAAATGAAGTGACAAAATGAAGGAAATGAAGAAAAAATGGTGTTTTGTAAGTGAGAAATGGGTATAATGTTTTTGAGTATTTTGCTCAAAAATAGAGGATCTAAAAGATTAGTTAGAGAGGAAGAAAACCTACGAACCGACGTTGGAATTGGTGGTCGTAGGTGGCCAAAAAATGAGAAAGAGTGGAGAAGAAGTGGAAGAGGTTTTGGGCTTTTGAGAGATATGTAGCGCTTGGAATATTTTCTGTCTGGAAAAGAAAGAAGAGAAAAGAATTTATCCACATGTGTAGCATCGGTTCTATGTGTGAACTAACGCTATCCATGTAGGACGTAACATCGGTTGACGTGTCAAATCAATGCTACACATGGACATAGCGTCGATTCTAGATGTCAACCGATGCTATGATACGTGGATAGCATCGGTTCTAGGTGTCAACCGATGCTACGCTACCTGGATAGCATCGATTCTACACTGAACTGACTTTAAATTCATTATAGGTCGGGTTTTTTCCAAAAATCGAATTTACATATCAACTTAAATACTTCTTTTTATAGTTGTGAATATTCAAAATGCATAAAATATAATTATGTGGAATGCACATTTATTCTATGTGAGAAAAATACGAGGTTGTGAGATACAAAAAACAATATTGTTGCATACATATATGATCACTTTATATATATTATGATTAGAAATCATAAAAAATTAATTTACATATAATTACTCACATGAGCCAATTACTCGATGATTACTCATGCATCGAAAAGTTTATAAGCATATATATCAAATCACTTGACATATATATTAAAGCAATGAGAATTTTTGCGATGAGAGATATTTCTTGCAATTTCATTTGTATTTATTAAATGCTTTATCTATTAATTCATTGCTATTATAAAGTAATATGCTATTGTAATTATGTATTATAATGTTTATATTTCAAAGATGCATAAATACTTATCTTGAACAAGTGAAATAATACCTTTAAAAAAATTATGCTAAGCATCTTTGTATTTGCATGATAAATTGTTTGTATGAATAACTTAATTATACCTAATTCCTATTTGATTATATGACATAAGGAATTGATGCTCTTGATACTATCATAAAGTATCATAAAGACAATATGACTAATATTTATTGTTACAATATTAAAGTATCATAAAAGTCAATATGCTAATGTTTTTGTATCTTATATGTATTAATAACTAGCAAGATATATTTAGAATTAATGAAATCAAGTGCTTATTTTATTTATTCTTATTAATAATAAAATTAATTTATTCTTCTAGAAAATATATTGTAGTCAATTAGGTATATATAGAAGATTATTTTGCATTTGTTATTATTAATATGACATTTTATGAGTGTAGAGTTCTAAAATTATATCATGCAAGTGAGTAGCTTGCTATTACAAGTAGTTGTGATAAACAAATATGCCCTAATATGACAAAATTTATAGAATTGATAATATGAAATGAGTCAAGTGATATGTACTCACTAAATAGATTTTCATATATTTTAACATGAAGATGTTGAGTTACATTCAAAGTATTAGTATAATGTTGTATGTTTTGAAGTCATTACTTTTATTGCAACTATTAAAAGGTTGGCATCTTGGAGCTAAAATATGAATTAATGTATATTTAACATGAGATAACTTTTGTCATGAAATGCAATATTAACTACAAGTCAATACCATTCACTTTAACTATTGAGAGAATGAAAAATTAATTTCGATGTGGTAATAAAATGATATTTTATATCGAATGATTATTAGTATCAGGCGGAGTAATTCATCCATTCATTGTACTCTTTTTCCTTCACCAAGGTTTTATCCCACTAGGTTTTTTTGGAAATGTTTTAATGAGGTAGGCTTAGCATGCACATGAGAATAATGTACTATTTTTTCTTCACTAGGTTTTACTAACAAGGTTTTTAATGAAGCATATTTTTTTCATGTGGTTGACATTTAAACTAAGTTTTCTAACATGGATGCCAAATATGTTGATACAAGTTTATAATAACAGTGTAGGAACAATATTACCGATAACTTGAAAGGAACTGCTTGGGTTGAGTTGCGGACTAAGTCGCTCTCTTTAAGACGTTTCGCGGCTATGCCCAATTTGTGCAAGCAAACATAGCCCGTCATCCCCAGGATAAAACAGCCCAGAATCTTTTTTATCTGTCTCGGAACTTCACTACACTAATGAAGACCGGAATGCTACACCTGAAAAATTTGTTGCTCGGAAAAATGGAAAATAACTTAGAATTGCAGAGAGAATTGTTTCTAGTGAGATGAGTTTATAGAGATAGTTGTGTAGAAACTGAGAGCTGAGGCCCTCTTTTTATAGGTTTTAGAAACCGTGTGGCAATTATGATAATAACGGTAATGTCTGGGAATTAAGAGTGTAACGACCATTCTGAGTAATGAAGAGTAACGGCCATTTTCAGATTAAAGATGAGTAACGAACATTTTTGTGAGTAAATACGAGCAATGGCTCTTTTTCTGAATAAAGAAGACAAACGGCCATTTAACGGTCATATTCCGATAAAAGAAAATAACGGTCATTTTTCTGAAAAAAAAAATATATATAACAACCATTTTTCTAATTGGAAAAGTTTTCCTTAAAAAGAATATTTTTCCAAAAAATAAAATACCACCTCACCTCACACACACGCACTCGGACTCGACTCGGCTCGGCACGGTCGGCCGGTCGGCCGGTCGGCCGGTCGGACGGCGGCACACGTGCGAGTGTGGTATCACATTTGCCTAGATCCTCTCCCCTTCCACAAAAGTGGGTGTCCCTTGGGGCCCAATCCCAATAGCAATTTTTCACTATTTATACCTCTTTTAAATAATGTAAAAAAGCAATGTGGGACAAGGCTTTACAATTTTTTATTAACTTCATCTTTTCCAACAATCCTTTTTATAAAACTCATATTTTTCCAAAAATCCCCCACTTGAATTTTATATAAAAATAATTTTCATCAAGCAACCGATCAATTAAAATTATAAGATTGTGCATAAGCAAAAAAAGGTGTCTATCGACTTGACCCTTTGCATAGTGTTGATGCTTTAGAATATACTAGAGTAACTCGTAGTTTTGAACTCTATCTCTAACAATCATCACACACACACAATCTTTCCAAGGTGTAGTTCTAAAAGCCCATGCTTTACGGCCATGCACGTGTATCCCAATATAGTGAACGCTCTAGTAAATTTTGCCCCAAAAATTTCCATAGGAAGCGGCCACACTTCCACATTCACATAGGTGAGTCTATTAAGAGTACTCATGTAGCTATGTACTCCATTCCATATAGAGTATAGAACTCATTAAGAGTTTAACAATTAACTCATCCTTTTCTATCGCTTCAGGACTTCATGCTTCTAACAATATAGAATGGGATTTGAAAAATAGCATGATACATCTCATATCACTTCATGACTTGTTATTACCCTTTGCACTTATTTCTTGGGATCTCCAGTCTATAAGTTGGGTTATCATCATAAGTGACTCTTCATTCTAAGAGAATTAATCCCATTCCTTTTGAGGTTTTGAAAACCTTCTCTCTTGGTAATCCTTTTGTCAAAGGATCTGTCAAATTTTCATCAGAACGTACATGATCCACTCTTACAGCTCCCGTAGAGAGAAATTCTCTAACTATACTATACTTACGATGTATCTGTTGTTTTTTGCCGTTGTAGTAACGGTTCTGAATCTTTGCAATAGTTGCGGTACTATCGCTGTGGATCAAGATAGCTGGTATCGGTCTTTCCCACAAAGGGATCTCAGCTAACAAACTTCTTAGCCAGCCTGCTTCTTCACTAGCAGTGGCTAGTGCTATCATTTAAGACTCCATTGTAGATTGAGCCAATATTGTCTGTTTCTTAGACTTCAAGAAACAGCTCCACCAGCTATGTTAAATATATAGCCGCTAGTTGCTTTGGAGTCTTCTGATAAAGTGTTCCAATCTACATCGATGTATCCTTCTAAAACAGCGGAAAACTTTTTATAATGTAACCCAAGGTACATAGTTCTCTTAAGGTATCTCATAACCCTTTCAATAGCATTCCAATGCTCTACACTAGGTCTACTGGTAAACCTATATAGTAGTCCCACAACATAAACTATATCTGGTCTAGTGCAATCAGTAGCGTAACGTAAGCTACCAATGATGCTCGCATACTCAGTTTGTCTAACACCATCTCCTGTGTTCTTGAACAACTTTACACTAGGATCATAAGGAGTACATGCAGGTTTACAGTTAAAGTAATTATATTTCTTTAAGATCTTCTCAATGTAGTGAGATTGATCTAGAGAAATTCCCTTTTCAGACCTAGTTATCTTTATACCAAGGATTACACTCGCTTCTCCGAGATCTTTCATATCAAAATTAGCTCTTAACAATGTTTTCACATTATTCACAACATAAATATTTGATCCAAAAATAAGCATGTCATCCACATATAAACATATAATCGTGCAAATATTATCTTCTAATTTATAATAAATGCATTTGTCACTTTCATTTATTTTGAATCCATGTGAGATAACTAGATTATCAAATTTTTCATGCCATTGCTTAGGTGCTTGTTTTAAACCATAAAGAGATTTATCTAATTTACAAACTTTATTTTCTTGACCTGGGATGACAAAACCTTCAGGTTGATTCATATAAATTTCTTCTTCTAAATCACCATTTAAGAAAGCAGTTTTAACATCCATTTGATGTACTACTAAATCATGGATAGCAACGAGAGAGAAAAGTACACGTATGGAAGGTATTCGTGTAACTGGTGAAAAGGTATCAAAGAAATCTACATTTTCCCTTTGCCTATATCCTTTAACTACAAGACGAGCTTTGTATTTTTCAATAGTACCATCAGGTTTTAATTTCTTTTTTAGTATCCATTTACATCCAATGGTTTTGTAACAAGAAGGTAAGTCAACTAAATGCCAAGTATTGTATACTCAAGTGAGTCCATTTCATCATTTATGGCTTCTTCCCATAGGTTGGCATCTAAAGAACATAATGCTTCTTTAAGAGTTTGGGGATCTTCCTCTAAGGTATAAGCATAAAAATCAGACCCAAAATCCTTAAAGGTTCGAGCTCGTTTACTTCTTCTAATTTCAGTGTTTAATTCTTCAGTTTGTTCACTAGTTCTAGTTATAGGTAAACTACTAGAAGACGAGCCCCCACTATTTTTAAATTTAAAGGGAAACCTATGTTCATAGAAGTCAACATAATTTGATTCTATAACTACCTGATCTTTTAAGTCATAGAATTTATAAGCTTTACTATTCACAACATATCCTATGAATACACATTCATATGCTCTACTAGTAAGTTTATTTCTTTTAGGATCAGGGATCCTAACATAGGCTAAACAACCCCAAGTTTTAAAATAAGTTAAATTAGGTTTCTTATTTTTCAAAATTTCATATGGTGAAATTTTATTTGTAGATTTAGGCACTCTATTTAGCACATAGCAAACAATTAATAAAATTTCTCCCTACCAATGGGAAACAGCACCAGAGTTTAATAAAATTGCAACAACTGATTCAGTAAAAGTTCTATTTTTTCTTTCAGCTTTGCCATTCATTTCAGTAGAATAAGGTGCAGTTTTTTCATGAATGATTCCACGAGTTTTATAAAAATCATTGAAGATATTGGAATCATATTCGGTGCCTCTATCACTTCAAAACCTTTTTTATTTTTCTGTTAAGTTGATTTTCAATCTCAATCATAAATATTTTAAACATATCAAATGCTTCACTTTTATTCTTCATTAGATATACATAAGTGTAATCTGAACAGTCATCTATAAAAGTTATAAAATAGCATTTTCCATTTCTTGTTAAATTTCCATCAAGTTCACATATATCAGAATGAATTAATTCTAAAGGTTCAGATTCTCTAACTACTGATTTATGTGAAGTTTTGGTTATTTTTGCTTGACTACAAAAATCACATTTTTCAAAATCATTTAAAGATAGTTTAGGAATTAGTTCTAAGCTACTCATGTTCTTGATTATGCATTTATTAACATGACAAAGTCTAACATGCCAAATATTAAAATAACTCAACATGTAAGCAAAAGAAGAGGTTTTATTGATTTCAACATTTAATTTAAACATGTCATTAGTGGCGTACCCTTTCCCAACAAATATATTATTTTTAGTTATAGTATATAAGTCATCCCCTATAGTTTGAGTAAACCCAGATTTGTTAAGAAGATAGCCTGAAACTAAGTTCTTTCTCATCTCTAGAGTATGAAGGACATCCTTCAAAATGACAGTATTTCCAAAGGTAAACTCCAACACCACCTCACCAATACTAGCAACTTTAGTGGAGTGGGAGTCGCCCAACAACACTTTCTTGTCCTCAGAATCAGAATAGGACTTGAACATGTCTCGATCATAGCAAACATGACGAGAAGCACCGGTGTCCACCCACCACCCCTCAAATCCACCAAAAAAATTGACTTCAGATATCATAGCAATAAGTTGATCTTCGGTAAGGTTCGCATGTGGGGCATGACGATTCCTGTTCCGGCAGTTCCTAGCCAAGTGGCTAGGTCTATTACAACTATAACACATGAATGTGTTATTCCTTAAGGGGGTTGAGGTCCTTTCTGGGGAGGATAATTTCTATTTCTATTTTGGTGGTTGCGGTTTTGATTATTACTACGATTATGAGTTTTCATATTTCTACCTTTAGGTTTCAGAATTGTAGTGGAGGGTTTCTTATTAGTACTGTTATTTGAGACTACGAGTTATCAGACTTTCTAAAGAAAATTCCTTAGTCTTATACCTAAGTGTATTCTTAAAATCTATCCAAGCAGGGGGTAATTTATCTATTATAACAGCTACTTGAAATTGTTCATCTAAAGTCATACCTTCAGAAGTTATTTCGTGTGCTATCTTCTACAGTTCATGTGATTGAGCTTCCACTGATTTGCCATCAATCATTTGAAACTTCATGTATCTACTGACAACATACTTCTTAGTTCCAGCTTCCTCAGTGTCGTATTTCTTTTGAAGTGCTTCCCAAATTTCCTTAGCAGACTTATCACAGTTATAATAATCATACAAGTCATCAGCTAAACCGTTAAGAATATAATTTTTGCCTAGAAAATCATTTTCAATCCAGGTGTCTAAATCCTTAGTTGCAGCTTCAGTAGGAGGATTGGATTGTATTGGTTTTTAGTAGTAAGAGCAGAAACACCTTTTTTCATGGTTAAGAAAAACAACATTTTTGTCTCCATCTTTTAAAGTGTAGTCCCTTAAAACGGAATGGTTTGTTTAGATCAGCAATTAGAATTTTAGTAGACATGGCAGATTGAATACATCTTAAAATTGTTGATACATGTTTATAATAACAGTGTAGGAACAATATACCGATAACTTAAAAGGAACTGCTTGGGTTGAGTCGCGGACTAGGTCGCTCTCTTTAAGACGTTTCGCGGCTCTGCCCAATTTGTGCAAGCAAACACAGCCCCGTCATCCCCATAATCTTTTTTCTCTGTCTCGGAATTTCACTGCAATAATGAAGACCGGAATGCTGCACCTGAAAAATTTGTTGCTCGGAAGATTGGAAAATAACTTAGAATTGCAGAGAGAATTGTTTCTAGTGAGATGAGTTTGCAGGGATAGTTGTGTAGAAACTGAGAGCTGAGTCCCTCTTTTTATAGGTTTTAGAAATCGTGTGGAAATTATGATAATAACGGTAATGTTTGGGAATTAAGAGCATAATGGCCATTTTCAGATTAAAGACGAGTAACAGACATTTTTGTGAGTAAATATGAGCAACGACTCTTTTTTTGAATAAAGAAGACAAACAGCCATTTAACGATCATATTCTGATAAAAGAAAATAACGGTCGTTTTTCTGAAGAAAAAAAAAATATATATATATATATAACAACCATTTTTCTAATTAGAAAAGTTTTCCTTAAAAAGAATATTTTTCCAAAAAATAAAATACCACTTCACCTTACACACACGCACACGCACTCGGCCTCGCCTCGGCACGGCACGGCCGGTCAGTCAGACGGCGGCAGCGGCAGCGGCAGCACGGACGCGTGTGTGGTATCACATTTGCCTAGATCCTCTCCCCTTCCACAAAAGTGGGTGCCCCTTGGGGCCCAATCCCAATAGCCAACTTTTCACTATTTATACCTCTTTTAAATAATGTAAAAAAGCAATATGACAAGGCTTTACAATTTTTTATTAACTTCATCTTTTCCAACAATCCTTTTTATAAAATTCATATTTTTCCAACAAAATATCATATAATGATAACTAAAATAATATATATCTTATCAATATTAGTTTTATTCGATATTTCAAATAGAGATTTGATAACTACCATATCATGAATTTGTATTCAAATAAATATTTGATCTTCATTCTATCTTGTATTTTGATATTGAGTGTTTGGCCTAAATAGGTTCATTTTTGATAAATTGATCAATTTTTCCTCACTAGCAACAACTTATCCCTAAACTCATAATTTTATAATAAAAAGACCAAAGACCTTCCTTTTATAACTTCAATAAAATGATATCAATGTCACCCCCACCATATCACCTACGACCCCCACAAACAATCCACTGAACCTTCAATGATGCCACCAGTGCTCTGGTAGCCATCATTGGCAATTCCACAGTAGGTCTGATTCATAAAAAATACATATGGATGTAATAGGTTACATCCGGTGGGTCACCAAAACTATGATAGATGTAGCAGGTCACATACATAGATATATATATATATATATATATATGGATGGAAACAAGCTATATCTAGTTGGTCGCTAGAACTACTGAGGATGTAGTAGATTTACATAAAAAGATACATATGAATATAACATGTTATACATGATGGGTTTTGAAACTACAGTTGGTGTAATATGTTACATATAAAGAATCATGTGAATGAAATATGTTACATCCGGTGAATTGTTGGAACTATGATGTATGTAATAAATTATGTACAAAAATATAAGTAGATGTAACACACATTAATTGAAATTGACCCAAGTAAAAGCATAGTCTTCATTTAAAAAAAAACCTAGCAAAACCTTTTATGTAGAGGGATGGAAGCATGGATAAATACAACAAAACTTCTAGTAAAAGTTTCAAAATGAAAACTCATTCAAGTACTAATTCAGTTATATGATACTAGAAATTCAAGGACAAAACTATTCAAACCTCAATTGAAGCCTTCGTGTTCATAATCATAGTTTCATGCCCTACCGAAGCCTTATACCTTTGGGGTTCTGTGAAAATGTACTGATTAATGTGAATCATCGAGTTCTATGAAAACCTCAATCTTGTTAAACGACCATTGAATCTCATCGATAATCAAGCAAGAGAAAGCTACAATGTTATCACCTTGAACGAGACATAATATGAAAAAATTTACAAAACAAACGTTCCATAATGTAATTGTTGTCGATGAGATTAAGAATTGTGCCTATAACTTTAATAACAAACTCTTTGGTGGCTTATGAAGGAGTCAATGGAGTTCGCAAATTAGATTGGAGGATAACATATGGATAAGAGAAAGATAACATTTGAGATATGTTCTAACCTAAATAACTCATCGATTTTTTGTCTTGACACTGATTATGGTAAGAGAAATGGAGACAATTAATTGTGCAAAATTATAATATATATAGATGGAGAGAGAAGAGAAGTTTTCATATATAAGACAAGAATCCTCGACCAAAAGACGGCATAAATTTTGATCGGTGATAGATGATAATGATTGGAGGTAAAAAGAGGAAGGATAAAGATTAGTGAGATGAAAAAATTTGGAAACCTCTTGGACAATAAAAACAACGTAGGGGTAGAATGGTAAAATTTGATCTCCAAAACGATATCATTAAGCGAGAAAGGAAAAATAATCAAAAATTATAAATAAGACGCTATTTTAGGTCAATAAGCTTGATATTTGTATTGTATCTTGAAAGTCATGTAAATAAAACCTATGTCATTGTATTTAGTATTGAAGTAAATAAGAAACCAAATAAGATTAGTTATTCTAATTCTTCTCTCTATTTTTTACATTATTTTCTTTTTCTATTCTAGTTTTATAACAATAACTTCATTTTTGTCAAATGTTAATAAAAAAAATATTTCTTCCTACTTTATGTTTGATTTTTTTTTAATGTTCTTTCTCTCTTCCCCACTGGAATAAATCAATAAAGAAATCAATTGATTCCTCTCAAGCCGTAAAATCTCATTTCATGTGCAGAAGCAGAACCTATAAATTCCCAACCAATCACCTATTCTCTCTCCCT
The DNA here is from genome assembly GCA_037013495.1 of Hippophae tibetana. NCBI lineage: Eukaryota > Viridiplantae > Streptophyta > Magnoliopsida > Rosales > Elaeagnaceae > Hippophae > Hippophae tibetana. The sequence continues at coordinate 19,657,819 of CM072807.1, read as the reverse complement.
CTAATAACATCCAATTCTATACTTCATCTCCCTTTAAATCGGTACTCTCAAATCGGTACAAGCAAAAGTTGGATAGGATCGTCGTTCTATATCCTATGTAAGTAAGGTTCTATTGTGGTCCGATGGCGCGGGAATAGACATCGAAAACTAAGAACCCAAACAAGCAGTCTTTTAGTTGCCCAATCTCAGAGGTAAGACTCTGTATTTGCATTATATACTCAAATTTATATTCATTCAATAGCATACAACACTGATTCTGATCTTGGTTTCTTTGGTTTAAGTATATTACTATTAATATAAAACTGACAATACAATCAATATGAACAATGCTGAAAGACCTTTGGTTGTTGATAGAAAATACCAAAACCACACTTGGTGAATTTTTATGGTTATTTACATTGGATTGTAATGAATTATATATCAAATACGTCGTCACATTAATTTTTTTAACGGTTTTTGTCTTCATTTTATTAAAAGGGATATATTATCTGTCACTAAAGAAACTCAAGGTTTCAAGATAGCACAAAGAAAATGAAGAAGTGTGAACAACAAGCAAGAAGGAGAGGGAGATAAATTGGGAAAGATATTTTCATGAGAGAAAATCTTGTTATGTTCTTGATATTTTCAACTGTACATTGCTACTTCTACTTATACAATCAATCATTCAAAAGGCTAAGCTAACAGTCATTTTGGTTACATAAAATGATAGCCAAATCTATATAAAATGTCAGCAATACAATGTAAAATGACTTCAATACAACAGAGAAATTCACATAAAATAATAGCTAAACACCTCTAATTAACTTGACCCACATGCTTAAAGAATTTGACACTTATAAGTTGCTCATTTAATCTGCTGCTCTTCAAGCTCAATTTTTATAGTGTTTTCATCACAATCATATACAAACACCAGTAGCTTCACTGCATGTCTTCCTTCATTGATACTCATATCTGTCCCAATCCTTGATTGCAAGCTCATCTAATTTTACAGCCCACATGTTTGATCATTAACTACATTTTATCATCACAATTGAGCATTAGTTGTTGAGCCATTATTGGCATGATCATCATTAATCTTCGTCGAGGAAGCACCAACATTATTCTCATTAGCCCTCCTCAAACTAAGTGACATGAAAATGACACTTAGTTTGTTACTCAAAAATCGAAAATGATGGATAGAAAGAGCCTTAGTGATAAGATATGCTAGTTAATCAGTGGAAAAGATGTGTTGAACAAGTAACTCATTAGCATACGCTTTTTCACGAATGAAGTGCATATCAAGTTTGACATGTTTAGTATGCAAATGAAACACATGATTGGCAGCAACAACAGTGCTAATACGATTATCATAGCATATGATTGGAACATTAGGTAGAGATATGCATAAGTCATGCAACAAACGTTTGATCCACGTGATTTTTGTAATGGTTGTGGCAAGATCCCTATACTCAAACTCAATGCTAGACCTAGCTACCACTGCTTGTTTACGAGAGTACCACATGACAGGATTGGCACCCAAGAAAACACACACTTGTTATGGATTTTCGATCATCGACAGAAGCATCCCAATTAGCATCTGATAAACCAGTTAAAAAGAGTCAGAGAATAAGTTTTCTTACATTTAACCTCCAAGGATTAACAATATTATGGTCTAAAATTCTAATAAATATTAGATATTATCTCTAATTATCCATTTTCTCTAGCTATTGTAAAATAATCATGCTCAAAGTGTCTGATATATAAGATCTATTGAACATGACAGATCCAGTATTAAATTTTTCATATATTCCTAATCCTTTTCAGGTCTTCTTTCATGGTTTCCAACAAGAAAGGAATCCTTATCGTTCTTCTGACAAGGAATTGTTGCTTTTGTTCAAGTCCAGCTCTTCCATTCCATCTAGATGTGGTACAGATTATGCATCAGTGGTTAAGAAATTGGTTTCACAAGATTCTGGTGTCAGGAAATATGAGAAAATGGTGTTGCAGATGCTACCATTGGCTCAAGTAGAAGTACCAATTTTCCATCTCAGTTTATATTCTTGTTGTTTTCATCTACTCCTCTGCTTGTTGATTTGATTTCCTTGATATATGTGCTTGAAATTATGATATATGTCTGACAGCATCTTAGCAACGATTGTAGACAATTTGATTAGTTATATTAGTAAATTTTTTTCATGTATATTTTTATATTTTTGGAACACTTTAATTAGCTAGTTATATTAAGGTTTTATTATGTTTAATGTATCTATTAAACTCTTAATTAATGTAATATCCCTCTTAAGTTTAATATAATGACTCTTAATTTTCTCAATTTATTTTAATTTATATTAAAAAATGAGGTTAATTGAGATGTATATGGTTAATAGATATCATTTTAATTACAAGTTTATGATCTCGGTTATTAGAAAACCGAGGTCATAGGGTGTACATATTGCCTCAATTATTAGAAAACCGAGGCCATAAGTAACGACCTATGGTCTCTCTCACTTAAGCCTCGGTTCTTATAATCGTGGCCATAGACCTACGATCATGGTTAAAAATCGAGGCCATAGGTATGTTTTGTAGTAGTGACAGTTAAATCGTGTAACTCAAACAAGTTAGAATATATATGTTTCCTTTCATTAAAACATCACTAATCTTTTAGAATTGAATTGGATACTATATTCATTTCCTTAAAATTGTATCTCTACACACCAAAAATATTTCCTAAAAACAAAAAAGGTTTTTCATTTGGTTGTAATATGGTTTGGCTTGTTGGTTCAATCAAACGAAAGGAAAAGGTAAAATTTAATGAGTCCACGGAGAAATAGAAAATGATCTATAAATAATACTTAATAAAAAATAGTCAAATTTTATTGTTTTGAACTAAACATTATTATTGACTTCTTTTCTTTTATTTTTGCCTATTTTTTCCTATAAGTTTCCCTCTATTATTATTATTATTATTATTATTATTATTATTTTACTTTTATTTTTAATTTAAAGCATAATCTTAATATGGGGTACATATTAACGGGTTGTTTTGTATATATGTTAGACATTTACACAATTATAACACAATTTTATAGAATCCATTCTTTTTTGTACAACTATAATTATTCTTGAACTATAAGGTAGACCAAATGTATTTGGTTCAAAAGGTAAGGAATGGGTACAAACAATTAGCTCATATATACTCAACTTGGTTCACTAAAAGGATTGTCCTTATAGAACAACAATATAAGGAGTAAGATAACTTACCCAAATATGATAATCATACTACCTTAATCATTTTTCAAGATATACATTTAGCATTTTCCTTCATAAACTTAAAAAAAGTTCTAACATCCTCTTCATATTCAATAAAATCATAGAAAAATTTTAAAGAATTCATAACATTATTCACAAGTTCAAGCACATAAAATTTTCTATTACTAATTTAACTATTGTACATACAAGTTTTGAGAAATTATCATAGAGTTGAATTCATTTAGGAACAATGTCAAGGCCCTATGAAAACCCATTATCATTTTTATCTAACATTATTTAGCTAATTTCATCACAGATGCTAGAAAACAAGAAAAAACATGTAATTGCTACCTAGATATATCAATCCTAAAACATGTATCCTTAAAAATGTTAATTCATAAAGTAAAAGAAAATAAGGATAGGAACATGTTTACACTCATGTATACCTAATTCTTACATTGTCTTCAATGTAAGTACATGTCTATATGTAATGCAAAAGTAAGTAAAAAGGGAGTATAAAATAAACTTGGTTCTCACAAAGTGCTTGGTTTAACGTCTTTAGCCTGACACTATCAATTCTTTTCATCCATTATCATCAAAGATCTTGAAGTGTGTGATCTTGAACCATCGAGTTAGCAGACAATTAAGCACTTCCTTGCACCTTGGTGATGGTCTTATTTGAAACATATAATACACATTCTCCCTCACACCTATCTCTTTGCTAGCCTTAAGCTTGTGCTTGGTAATAAAAAGTTCCTTGAGGTACTTTTCATACCAAGGCATTTTCTTAATATTTTCCATAAAATTAATGTTAATTTACACCTTGGGAAAGGCTTTGAAAATTTCCCTTTCATGATTCTGCTTCGTTGAATTATCAAACCTATTGGAAAAATGATAAAATAGTCTCAATAGTAGAAACGAAAGGTTCAAGTACTACTTTTGGTGCCACATTAGATTCTTGTGGAGTGGTGGTCTTATCTTCCTTACTAGTCCATTATTTGGATATATTTTTCTTAGGGACTCTTGTGGGCTTTTCTAGTTTCTTACGATTCTCTAGAGTAATATAATTAAAAGTCTATATAGGCTTAGAAACCGTTTGAGAGAGAAGCTTGCTAACTGTTATGATTCTAGTTTTTTTCACAATTGCAACCGATTGGCCAAGTTGAGTCTCTAGATTTTTGATAGTAGCATGGATTTCCTTGAAAGCTACTTGGTATCTTGCTGAAATTTAACATTGTTTTTAGCAATAGAAGTTACCAATCCTCTAGAGACTTATCTTAAGTGGGTGGAGTGGATGGAATGGATTGTGGCATTAGGATTGGAAAACAAGGTATGATGTTGATATCAACTATTGGATTTCTATTTAAGTAACTTTGGTATTGACAATCCCACCATCATGTTGTACATGTCAGATATAGATCATACCTTGGCATCTGGCTTTCAAATCCACCCATAGCATTATTGTGCTCCCAATTATCTTGTCGATACCCAAAAATATGATGCATGAAATCCATTGTACGTAGGGTATGATTAAGCCATGTATTTACATTTTTTCTTTACATTCAATATTTCAAGAAAATTAGTTGATAACATATGTGAATAAAATAATAAATAAATAAAATAAAATATAAATAAAGCTAAAAATAAAGCTAATAAACAAAAAATGAAACAAGAAAAAAAATATAAACTAATAATAATAATATTAATAGTAATAGTAATAAACTAAAGAAAATAAATGAAAATAAAAAAAATAAAGAATTTGTTTTAAGGAAAATAAATAAACAAAAAATTATTAGAATAATTGTGAATTCAATCCCCGAAAATGGCTCCGAAATTTTAACACACCCTAAAAGAGCATGTTATAAGTTAAATCTTAATTTTATTATAAATATATCAATAGTAATATATCTCAAGCGGTTGAACTTGCAAAGAATTTATAACTATTCTACATCTAATTACTAGTTTGTTAGAGAATTAATTAAGTTAACAATGGGGATTTTTGGTTAATTATGAAAAAATAAAAATAAAAAAAACATGATTTTGGGAGAAAATAATGAAATATATGTGATCATACTTATATCCTCACCACTAGTCCATAATTCAATTATTCTTGTATTGAATCAAAATTAGTTTCTATAGTCCTAAATCATATTCATAATTTAAAATATTTCTTGAATTCTAAAATTTAGCTTTAGAAATTTAGATCTACTTAAAACCTCCTACATTTTCTTAATGTGAATTTGTTAATAATACAATTACCAATGAACATAAATCTTGAACAACTTAGAGGTTCACTTAGTAGATTTAATTCATTCATTGCATTATAATTTAAAAAGATAATAACTAAATTAGGTAACATTTAATCCATTGATAACCTTTAAACTAAGCATTCAATCCTAATTATAATTAAAAATCACAACTTATTACTTTAATTATAAAATTAGTATTTACATACTAATATTATAATGTAGCAATAAATATATACATGCAATAAATTAGTTGATCATCTTAATTTATAAAATACTAAATTTTGACATAAAAATATAAAAAATAAACATATCAAGAATCAATAATTAAAACTAAAATAATTCGTGATATTATAAAAATTAAACAATAATCTAAGTTTTGGAATTACCCACAGTCACATTAAATTATTTAACGAGTCATGAGATTAGAAAAAATCAATAAATAAACTAAATATTCTACCATAAATAAAGAAATAGAAGAAATAAAAATCCAATTTGGATGAATTATCGAAGCCAAAGAAACCAAAAGTATCAATCTTCAACTTTTTCTTTAGTCTTCCTCCAAGAATCTTGAAAAATGGCACAAAAATGAATTGTTTTTCCTATTTTAGCTACTATTTGTGTTTAATAAGGTGTTGTTTGGGTATTTATATTGAAAAAATTAAGTTTTAAGCTTAAATTAAATTTTGACCATTATATGATGGAAAATGGACGTAGATCTACTACATCACATGTCATGGATAGAGAAAAAGTTTATCAAAAGGTCAAACATATTCAAAGGTAAAACCACATGCATAGGGAAGAGATGTGCTACATGCACCAATTATGGCTTAATGAGGTCATAATGTGCTCTACATGCACGCTTTGCACGAGTTTGGGTAAGAGTGAGGTGCGGATAGGGTTGGGAAAAACGACATAGCACCACGTGTAATAGTGGCATAGATGACATATGGCATGCAAGAGTACGTGGATGTTGATTGTTTTTTTTTTTAAAGTTTATTCATGAACCTTTCTAAGTTAATCCACCTAATAAAAAAAACCATAAAAATTTTAGTAAAATTTCAAAAAATGTAGATAATTTATATTTTCTTATTAAAAACAAAATAAACAATTTTAACATGTTATAATAATAAATATGTGTAAGTGTAAAAGGATTTGGTACCTAAAAATATTTGTAAAATAACACTTATCAAACCTCTTTGGCTAAATTTCCCTACCTCTAATATTGTTGTTCTACAAAGGACAACCCTTTTAGTGAACCAATTTGAGCCTATATGAGCCAATTGTTGGTACCCACTTTATACCCTTTGAACCAACACATTAGCCATACCCTATAGTTTAAGAATAAGTGGATCGAGTTGCACAAAATGAGGATGAAGCCTATAAAAAAACTATAAAAAGATTTAAGAATGTTAATTGTGAAATAATTGATAAAGGTCCAACACATATAAGATAGCCTCTATATTAATAGATGGCCATATTTCCATTTTAGTTACATAGAGACAGAGATATCAACAACAATAAAAAGGGACCATAATATTAATTAGAAACAAGATCTAACATTTATTAGAATTTGAGACCATAATATTGTTTAGCTTCTCGTAGCAATTCCCCAAACATACCAATCATCCAAGTAATAAAGTGTGTTAAACACAAGTTTCATCCCATAAAGAGTGATTTGTTTTTATAACTAAGTGTCAATATAAAATTTGATATAGACCTTTTAGGCGAGCAACCTAAAAACCCACGAACTCAAAGGAATAGAAAAGATTGATTTGCTAAGAACGTGCTAAAGATTATCATATTAGAACCCTAAGGAAACAAAGTCCTTAAAACCCAAACCTTGAGACGCCACAAAGGACGATTACTCCCTTTGATAAGTCGAATTTAAGCATTCAATCAATAACACAATAAGGCAAAGCAAAAGCTTTTTGAAATATATATTTCATTAATGGTATTCATTCTTGCCTCTAAATTACATAACTCTTCTTATTTTTAAGCAAGAAACCCTAAAGAAATAACCCTAGATGAAATGGGCTCAATGGGTCTATTTAGTTGTGGAATGGACCCAATCCAACCTTAAAAAATGAAAGACTAAAAGACTTAAAATAAAAAGTCCACAATTCACTAAAATAAAAATTGCTAAACATAAAAGGCCCATAATTAAATAAAAAGCCCATAATTAACTAAAACACAAAAATTCCTTCCTAATTTATTCCTTGCATCCAATTTGACATTCTAATTCTATCCCTTGTGTAGGATCTTGAGAATATTTGTATGATCTTGAGAATTTTTAAAATATTTGTAAACATCAACTTGGTTAGTACATCAATCTCCATTATTCCCCTCCTCTTCGAAAAGAGTCATCCTCGAATCTTTGCTTTATAAGCATGTCAATTTGGTATTGTAGATTTAGGTATGAAGTCTATTTGATGCTGCTTGCCTCACAAAGGATGTAATCTATGGGAATCTCTTTAGGAAGTTGATCCTCAAAGTCCTGCAATAGAGATACAATGACACTAGGAAAATATGAGTTAAGATCGGAAGTAGGAAGATAAACATCCTTGTACATAAGTACAAGTACTTGTTGCCTTCCAATCATTGCACTCATAATCTCATGTTTTTCAACAATTACACTCATGTTTTCATTTTTCTCTCTTGTTTGCTTCCTTTTTTTCTCTATTTTGCTCACTTTTCTCTCCTTTCTGCTCACTTTTCTCTCTCTTTTGTTCACTTTTCTCTCTTTTGTTCACTTTTCTCTCTTTTTTGCATACTATTCTCTCCTTTTCGTTCCTTTGTGCTCACTTTTCTCTCCCTTTTTCTACTCGACCTCACTTGCTCTCATTTTATTTTCCTCTTGCTCACACTTTTTTCTCTCAATTTTCACTCTTTTGTTATCCTAATTTGGACTTCATAAGCTTACAAAGGTTTGAGATGAGCTAATACAACTTTTTGGTTGTTCATTTCAAAAGAATAATGATTTTTGTAACCATCATGTGACACCTTCCTATCAAACTGTCATGGTCGACCGAACAATATGTGAGCAGCATACATTAGTGCCAGATCACAAAGAACCTTATCTTCATATTTTTTCAATTGAAAAAGGAAGGCAAAATTGTTTGTTAACCTCCACTTTTCCATAATCATTCAACCATGGTAGCTTGTACAATTTGGGATGCTCCTAGCACTTCAAAATTAACTTTCCTACCAATAAGGTACTAGCAACATTAGTATAGCTTGCACTATCAATAATTAATGCACATACTTTATCCTTCATATGGAATCTTGTGTGGAATATATGATCACGGTGCTTGTCATATTCTTCATCATTAGGCGATATATTCAAGACTCTCCTTGTGACAAGTCAATCTCTATACACAGGTTCTTCCACTTCAACATTAGAATCATCCTTCACTAGTGGTATCTCTTCATCATATGAACTAGCACTTTTTATTTTTCCATTTGTCTGTACAATCATGATCCTTTGTCCTATTCACAACTTGCTCTCTCTTCCATTATGGAATCAGCTTATTCTTCCTCGAACTCATGTTTTCTATGTCATCTTTTATGTAATTTAGAACAGGAAGAGGATTCTAAATCATCCAACCTTTCATTTAGCTTCTTAAATTGGTCATTATAAGTCTTGAAGAGGACTTTTAAGTTGACCTCTTATGGTTCTCTTTTAAGTTGACCTCTTATGGTTCTCTTTTAAGTTGACCTCTTGTGGTTCTCTTCCTTCCTTACTCATATTTTCAAACTGTAGAAAAATGAGATAACTCACACATATTCTCACATGTTTGCTCCCAAATAAGATTGTTATCATTCCTTTTTTAACTATTTCGACCTCTTTTTCTTTTTACTATTTCGGCATCTCTTTTTTCACTCTTTGGCATCTCTTTTTTTACACTATTTTCATCAATTTTTAACACTCAAAGCTCATGCCAACCTCCTTTGTATTTCTTAAAAAAAAATTAAAGAATCCAATTAATCTTAAGAAGTAACCGTTTTATTGGTAATGATCTCAAAATTCAGAATTCTAAAAACTAATAGCAAAGTATGACATAAGGAAAAGTCCAAAGAGGACTCTAAATATAGATTCTTCATCAAAGAGAACTCTAAAGAAATATTCTTGACTAAAGAGGACTTTAAAGAAAGACTCTTGAATAAGGAGGACTCTAAAGAAAGACTATTGACCAAAGAGAACTCTAAAGGAAGACTCTTGACCAAGAAAGACTCTTGATCAAATATAATTTTTTTATAAATCAATCTTGGACAGTAAGAACAAAATAAAGGAAAACAATTTCAACCACAACAAGAAAACAAGAATTAGATTCTTGAACAATCTACTATTATATTCTCCTTTTATTATTCTTCTTTCTCTGTTTCTTTTTTTTTTCTTTTTACTTCTGCTTCTATTTCTATGAATAGAAAATTAACAAAAAAATTTGCAACCCTAATGAACAAGAACCAAAAACAATGCAAAAAGCTATGATAATCTTTACCCCTCGATTAGTGGTGTAAACGATGAAATTTAGACTCAAAAGTAGCAAGAATAGAAGCAAAGCCCAATTTTTCTTTTTGTAATCAAAACGATCTTCGATTTGATATATTATAATAGTTGTTTAGTTACTCGAGTCAAAAATTATGACCGTTTAAAGTTACAACTCTGATTTATCAAATTTGTTTTTTGAAACTGCAAAGAGCAACCTTCTTCTTCTTTTTTTTTTGAAGAAGAAAGATAGATAGAACAAAAAAATAAAGAATAAGTATAATATATGAAGAATTCAAAGAAAACTACGAAATAAAATCCAAATACGAAAATAACGACAACAAAATTGAAAGAAAATACAAAACTTTAAAGGATGAAATTTTTTTTTGGCTGATTTGTGACTCAAGAACGTAGAAAACAATCAAATGATGATTTTTTTTAAAATTTAAAATTCAAAACAAAGATATATGAAGATAGATAACCTATTTTCAGCAACCAAGGCTTTGATACCAAATGATGCGGACCTTTTAGGAGAACAATCTAGAAACCCATGAACTCAAAGGAATAAAAATGATTGATTTGCTAAGAATGTGTTAAAGATGATTAGATTATAACCCTAAGGAAACAAAGTCCTTAAAACCTAAACCTTGAGATGCCACAAAGGATGATCAATCCTTTTGATAAGTCGAATCTAAACATTCAATCAAGAACACAAGAAGGCAAATCAAAAGCTTTCTGAAATATATATTTCATTAATGATATTCATTCTTGCCTCCAAATTATGTAGCTCTTCTTCTTTATAAGCAAAAAAAAACCCTAAAGAAATAACCCTAGATGAAATGGGCTCAATGGGCCAATTTAGTTATGGAATGAGCTCAATCCAACCTTAAAAATAAATGACTAAAAGACTTAAAATAAAAAGCCTACAACTCACTAAAATAAAAAGCCTACAACTCACTAAAATAAAAATTGCTAAACATAAAAGGCCCACAATTAAATAAATTCACTAAGATGAAATGTTGGAAAAATTATTATCTCTATATGGTTTTGACTTTGCTCGATGACTAGCAATAGTAGGCATTAAGGACTTTGATAAGTAATATTTTATACATAATTTTATATGTAATTTTCTTTATATTTACACTTATTTTAGTGTTCTCTTTTTCTATAAATGTCTATTTTGTAAGTTTTGGGAAAATATAAATTTTCTAGATTTTTTTGAAATTTTTATGGATTATTTGAATTTTTTTAAATCAGGTGGATTAACTTAGAAAGATCATGCTAAACTTAGACCAATCCATCCTAATTTGCATTTGCACCCTGTCTCGACGTGCCATGTGTCAATCAATTCATTATGATTTGTGGCGCCCCATCGTTGCCTCTCAAGTGCGACTCTTCCCATCCCATGTGTAGTTCAACGCCCATTGTCCTAGTGCCACATCATGTGCATGCATTTCACTACCAATCAGTGTGCTTGGTTTTCACATTCTAACAACATTTTGGCATTGTTGATTAGTTTTTCTCGATCTATGACACGTGTACACATAGATCTGCATCAATTTTCTCCAATCATTCGATCCTAATTTGATATGGCAATAAATACCTAATTTTTTTATTTAAATACCCAAACACCACCCTATTAAATCAAATCATCAAAAATCACAAAAAAATGAGAGAAAATTTAGATTTAGAGCATCCTTGAAAGATTTTTAAAAGGAGATTCAAGAATAAGGTTGAAATATTGTTGTAATTGGTTCCTTTTGCTCCATTTATTTATCAAAAAAACTATATTTTTATATTATCTTTTATCTATTATGCATTATTTAATTGTTTTTATGTATTTTATAAATTCTATGTCTAGCTAAATAATTCATTAAGATTGTAGAAAATTTTCAAGTCATAAACTATAATTTAATTAATTTAATGTCATGATTTATTTTAGTTTTAATTCTTGAATTCTTAATGTGTACAATTCTATATTTGAATGTCAAAATCATAGTGATCAACTAATTTATTGTATGTAGTGTTTATTACTAAATCATGAGTTTATATGAAATTACTAATTCTTGCGATTAAAGTAACAAATTATGATTTCTATTACAATTAGGGATTCAATACTTAAGTTAAAAATTATAAATAAATTTAATCTTGTTTAGTTTTATTATTACCTTTTTAAATCATAATTTAGTGAGTGAATTAAATCTAGTAACTATAATTCTAAGTTATTTGGAATTTAAATTAGTTGATAAATGACTTGTTAATTAATTATAATGAAAAAAAGAGAGTAAGAAGTCCTAAACAATATTGAACCTTTAAAGCTAAAGTTAGAAACTCAAGAAAGATTTTTAAATTACGAATTTGATTTAAAAGTTGTTAAACTAATTTCATTTCATGTTATAATTAGTTGAATTGTAAGTTAGAGGTAAGAATAATCCTATAATCACCTATCTCATTATTTTCTACTAAAAATCGTGTCTTTTATACTTTGTTATTTTTATATTAATTTTGGCTTTTTCACAATTAATTCAAAAATCCCATTGCTAACTTTAATTAGCTTAAAAAACCAATAATTATAAGTAAAATTATTACTAATCCTCGCTAGGTTTGTGCTATATTATTACCGACAAAACAATTATATGAAGAGAAGGAATTAATTTTTTACACGCTTTTTTGGACGCTTTTGTAGTTTGTAGTGTGACTCTTTAAATCACATTCTTCACAAGAGTAAGGTAGGCCTACATTTATTTATAAAAAAAACACTAACGGCTGACAATTCGTTCGTGTAAGTAATTACTTGTATGCATCTTTCAAGGTGGGTACAATTTTCATAAAATTAAATATCGCTGTGTAAAGTAACAAAAATATTTTAACAATAATGGTGTAACCTAACTATTTGTACACACTGAGATAGGAGACTCGAACCTAACTCGCTTGTAAGGTGGAGCACCCACTTAGCCACTTCCCGGGCAAAGTAAGAAACAAGAGTAGTTGAGATTAAACATGTCTTTTGATTCAAGATTAAGTTAGACGATGGAGCAAGCATCTTAGCTCATTAATAGCACTCCTAATATTAGCATATACGTGAATTAATGTTAAATCACTCGTCCACCATCTGAAACTCACAATGAGGCTAATTTGAGAGGGGGTTCAATCGGATTAAACAAATACATTAGCATCTATATTTGATCAAGGTACACACCTAAACCCCCAAGAACAATGCAATAAAAATATGAACTTGAAGGAAGAGTATTATCTATCTTGGAATAAATCATGCATCGTTATTATGAAGAAATTATAACAACCCCAAAGACAACCAAACCAAGCCCGGTTTGGGCCAAGAAATGTACAAAGGGGAATTCCCATGGCTCAAAAACACCTCAGTCCCCGAAAGCCACAGAAACAACTCTATTTAACCTCTATAAACTTGTCGAATAATTAATCCTAGATGCTTCCTGGAATTAGGTTAAAAGGGCAGAAACGAGATTACCTGTCAGACATTTTTGCCTACGGGGCCTTCTTGTGGTCTTTCCCCACCCAGTCAGGCTTTTATACTCTAATCCCACCTCCAGATTGTTAAGCTGCTGCATCAGTGGCATAGAAGCTGGACTAGTGGCTATAGGGGGGGACTGGGTAACTACTGACCGGCATCTCCCCCTAGCACTCCCAATTCTAGTGGAATTTCTCCTTGCCAATCGTGAATTCCATGAATGACCCATCGCTTGCATCAATCCTCCAAATGTCTGAAGATCTTCTGTCACCTCATGTCTTGACAAAGAAGCTAGGCCGGGAAGAATGTCCCTCTGGAAATCCCTCCGTTGCCTCCCCCTCCTGGCAGAACCCCTTCGGGGCCGATTTGTTAACAAAGAGTTTGTTCCTGTGTCTTCAGATTTTAAGTTTTCTGGAATGAAAGGCCTAGGCATGTATTCTTCTTCTTTGGTCTCTGTCAGTTTCAAAGTCATACATTCAAAGTAATCGGTCCCTTCTGATGAATACTCATGATTATCGTCACCATGTATGCATTTCATGACAGTATCAAACCTACTCCCAAGATCATCCGCACATGAGAAAACTATATCCACAAACCATGTAAGCGGGTCTACCAAAGAAGATTCTTTTGAAAGAGTCACAGGTGTATTGCAGGTTGTTTGATCCGTAATATTATAGCAGCCGAATGATGAGAAAGCAATGATAACCTCCGCTGCTTTCATCATCAGTTGCTCCTGTGGAAGTCCAGATTCTTCTTGTGGTGAGGCTAAAGGTGTTTCATTCTGCTTTACTAAAGATGCTTCTCCAGCAATCATATCATCATCAGTCTCGGGAACAACATGAGCTTCCAAATCAATCTCTATCTTGTTGTTGTTCCTCGTACTAGTTTTTGGAGAAGAAGGTTTCAAGGATGCTTCATAATCACGAAAATGTGAGTTTAGATCAATACAATGTCTGATAGTGACATTCCTGGCTTCCTTACCTTTCTCTACAACCTCCAAGTCTTGTGCATCCAGACTGATCAAGTCAGGAACTGAAGGCTCGCAAGGCAAGTTAATGTCTAATGCTCTGTTTTTTCTGTAATCTTCAGGTTTACTTTCTGATGGGTGAAGGGGGGAAACGGGAAAGTCATGGGAAGATGAATCATCGTTTGACACATAGTTCTTTTCAAAGATGGGAAATCCAAGAAGTTTTTTGTTAATTGGGAAGTCGCATGGTTCAGTCCTGACCTCGGCATCAATAGCACTTGAAACTGACTTTATATTTGAAGATAGAACTAGCCTAGAATCCTTTGTAATTTCACTTATATTGGGTGGTTGGTTCCCAGAGGATTGAAGGATTGTCATCTCACTGCTTTTCGAATGCATTGCCATATTGAAAGCCTCATTCTTACATGAAGGTTTGGCTCTAAGCCATGGTAAGACTGCAATATGGTACCCATGCTTTTGCTCTCCCTGAATGCTTTCAAGATCTAGCACAGGAATCTCTTGCTTGGATGAACTGTTGGAAAATGCCACATTCAAGTTTATATCTTTTGCAGGCTTCATGTCGGTAGAACTTGAACCCTTGAAGCACTTTGCCGAGCCATGACTGACTAAAAGGTCAGGAACACGATTGTTTTCAGTGCTGCACCTCAGATAATGATTGCCAATTGAAGGGAAGCAAACTGCTAGCTCTTTAGACACCCATGAGGAACCATGGTAGAATCCATTTTGATTCTGCATGTCATTTCTATAAACTGAATTGGATCTACCACTGCAATTCAGATACCATCTGTCTCCAAGGATCCCATTCCTTTGGACTGATGTCTGGGAACTTTTACTTAATGTGGCAGTTGAGTTGAAGCCTGGATGCGTCTGAACTGAAACTGACTTCTGACTTAAGCTATGACTAGGATTTTCCCATGATGAAACAGAGTGACACAAAGACTTTGAGAAATCAGAGTTAGGAGGCACTGCATATGGGCTTGATACGTAAGGAGCTGAAAAAGACCCAAGATGGTTGGTATTAGCAAAATCATTATTTCTTTCATAAATCTTGACACCACCTGAAAGTGTTCTCTCTTTCCATAAATCAACCTTGCTTTTATCAGTTAGATAAGCAGCTGGCTCATGAAGCTCGCTTAAAGAATCTTCTGTTGACTGGAATGACATATTGCTTCTACTTTGTCCTGTAATATATTAGCAGCTAGATGAAATACCTATTTCAATGGAGCAAGTAAAAGTACAGAAGTAATTCCCATCATGATACACTTCTTTTAAATAAACAGTTTCAAATTCAGGACAGCCTCAATCCTTAGAAAACCATTCAGATAGTTAGAAGCCTATGCCTAGCCTGCAGATTCATTTGACAACAAGCATGAACAATTGCAATAATCATACAACAGAACATGCTCCTTTTTTGGGTCGCGTTCCTTTTTGTCCACTATTTGTCAAATATGAATGAAATCAACTCCAAGGAATATTAGTAACACTTAAATAAATTTATAGTACCTGCTTCAAAGACATGAGAAAACCAATCCCTTCCACCTCCATTGTTCTCCGTAAATATGTTTTGCTGAGTGCTGTTGTTACATCCATTATGTGATGAGAGAGACATCTCCTTCCTAAAACAAGGGATCTGTGAGTTTAGCTTAGCAGACATATTATATGCTTGAGTTTTCCCATTACAAGAGTTAAGAACTATATAAGCTCAAGGGATTGTTTCCTTGGGGTATTCAAACTGAACAGACTCATTCAAGTCAACCAAAACATTTTTACTCCCTGAACACGTATCAGATATCAGAACATCTATTTTGCAACTATTCTTTTCACTATCACCAAGGAAGAACTCTGTCTTGCTTTGTGGCGTATTTTTATGGTTTCTATCTGCGAATTTACTTGAAATGCTAGATAGCTTATCATCACTAAAATGGTCCCCTTCTTCGGTATCTATGTATTCATCAGCTGGAAGCTGAAGATCAATCATTTTTCTCATGATCTTCGTGGGTCTTGACTCCAGCACTTCAAGATCCTTTAAACTATCCCCATTTTGGGATGGAAAGGGGCCGGTATGTGAGCCGTTCCCTTTGATGGAAGGGGAACTAATGCTTTCAACACCTGGAACAGGAGCTCTAGCACAAAAAGAGTCATCACAAGGGAATTGGTCGCTATGCCATTTCCAACCTACAGGTGTAATTTGAGATGCCAAAGGGTTTGAAGACAATGATGTCCCAGTAGGTATCTGGTTTCCGTACAGATCTTTCCCTCCAATTTCATCCATCAACTCCTTTTGAATCTTGTACAGGCGATGTAGTTCATACACCTAGAACACAATAAAATTCAGATTCGTGAAATTCTAGATTAAGGTGTTAAGAGCTCAATGCCCGAGCATTGTGACTTTTGTATAAAACTTCAGAACAACAATATAAATCAATAAAAATGCAAAGCAAGTCTAAGAAGATGACTTGGATTGCATAGAACTGAAAGCAGCTCGAGGCAAGCTTACCTGGTTTTTGAATATGGCCTCATGCTCAAGCATTTTCTGCTTAACTGCATCCTTATCATACCCCAGATAAGAACCAGCACTAGCCCCCTGCAAGAAACCGCTGTAGTATTGCCCATTTGTCAAGGTTCTATCACCATAATAGAGGGGCCAGCCACAACTGTTACTGTTAGAATCCTCGTTATGATCTCTCATCAAGTAATAACCCAGCAAGTAACTTTTAGCCTGCACTTCCGTTCCCATTTCTGCCATTAGTGAAAACATGGAAGGTATGAACAAATGATATTAACTGAAGAAATTATCAAACATATGAATATATTGAATATTACTTTTGTGTACATCATTCTATTCAGCATAAATTTTCATCCAGCCTATATGATTGAATTGTAATAGATACTTATGTACGTACTATACAAACACATAAGAAGCAAGAGTGTCCTTCATTAACTGTTCAAAATAAAAAGACCAAGATATAAGTTGTTACAACAAAGTTCCAATAAGTTGTCCTATGAAAGATGTATTAAATTTTGTCAGAGCATCGAAAGTTAAAAAGTTCTTAAATTCAGACAAAAAGGCAACAAAACCTACTTCACTAGTAGAACACACGTACATATATATAATAGTAGAGTGGAGACAGGTATCAATTTTCTCCTCATATAGCTGTTTTAACATAGCATTTAGACAAAATCGCAGTTTGAATTCAAGCTTTACATGAATGGAAAATAGCCAGTTGCCTTGAGCTGTTATGATGAAACACTGTTGTGCTTCAATCCCTCAGTACTCTTAGCCAGCCCTCTAACTAAGTTGAGATGAAAAATGGAAAGGGGTGAAGGAGAATGAAAAAGGGAACAATAATTTAAGAAAACAATATATGCCCATACGATGACTTGTAAAAGTGGCATTGCAATAAAAACATTGAAGGCTAAGTCCTCGAGAACATTATTGACAGTTTCCTTCAGAAACAACATAAACACCATAAGGTAGTTTTGTAGCTAGGAAAGCCAAAATTATGCCCACTGAACTGGTACTTATGATACAATTCAAGATGCAGAATACAAACTTGCTTCAAGATATTCCACAATAACTATAAGTGCCATCTCTGAACAAAAATAAACAGCCTACAGGTCACCAAAAGAAAAATCTACATTTCTGATTATCTTGGGAAAGTCATTGACTAAAGAAACAATTCCATAACAACACATGCACAATGACATTTTACTAGGCTGATAAGCTTTTAAAAAAGCATGAATATAAAAGCATTTCAAGATCCATTTATCTATTGATTAGGAACGACAATGATGGGAAAGAAGACAAAACAATCAAATTTGAAGCTGTTGGATTTAATGGTTTTAGCATTTGATTTTTCCAAAGCATCAACAACTATATACCAGAAAAATCACCATGAGTGCGGACAAACTTAATTAAACAGGCTTTTGAAGTAAGTATATGAAAACAAACTAAAGGAAGAGAAATGGATAAGATAAGTACCCTAAAAATCTCTTTGTGTGTATCGATAGAATACTTTAGTTGCTTTCACATGAGACACTTAGGTCACTCTCTAAATAAAAATGGGAAACTTTAGTCATTTGTTGAATAATAAAATATTATTTTATTAATAAAAATTCAGATATAATAATAAAATGAATTTAATGATCGTAAAATTATCTTTTATTTTAACAGTTTAAAAATGAATTTAAATAGTACAATATATTTTTTTGGTAATTCTATTTGTAAGTTTTATATTTTATACAATTGTTTTGTATTTTTTGAGCACTTTTCGATATCGCCTTTTATGTAGGTATCATTTTTAAATCAAAATTGTAAACTTTACAATATCAAAAATAGGGTTCTCAGAAAATTACAAGATTAGTGGCGTTGGAACCATACATGAGCTCTCTCCTGTCCACTCTCTTTGGAGACTAGTACCAAAAGTTGAATGACACACATCCATTGTGTTGTTCGATACTGGGGCAACAACTGCACCATCATGTGGTCTTCGACAATGATGCATTGAAAAGCTCATCTGTGTGGTTCTAATGTCATTGATCTTTCATTTTTGACTTGTACAGTTTATAATTTTGATGATCCAAATATGGTACCTATAGAAAATGCAATACATAAAAGTGTCCAAAAATTACAAAAAATTCCATAAAATATAAAATTTACAAAAATATTTGAGCAAAAAATTAAAAAAAAAAAATTTACGGCTCAAATTCAATTTAAAACTGTTAAAATAAAATGATAAGTTTTTCTCATTAAATTCATTTTATAATTGTGTCATAATTTTTTATTAATAAATAATATTTTATGGTTCAAAAAATGATTAAATTGTCTCATTTTTATATAGAGTGACCTCAGTATCTCTTTTAAAAGCTACATGACTAAATTGCTCATTTGACACAAATAAAGTGACTTCCATATCCCTCACCTCACCTATTAGAAATCCCAACTAAATTGGTATATTCTTATGCTATTGCCAGCTTTCTCAAGCTGAAAAGGAGGAACTCATACTACTAGTTCTAATCCAACCACGATCAATTTATCACGAAGAAGTTAAACCAATACCCTCAAATTTCGAGATGCGAAATAATCGAGGACAAATATTCTTCTGTTTTTTTCCCAACTAGGATACGTGTATGAAAAGAACATCCAAATTAGAAAGAAAGTGAATAAAACAGATCTCGCCCAATAACATTGTAAATGAGCACTTATTAGCAGAGAATCTACGACAGAAGTTACTTCAATCATCCTCAAATTCCAACAACCCACGAACCAATTAAAATAAATAAATAAAATAGATCAATTAAGGGTACAATTTTAATAACAAAACTAATGCATAAGCTATAAACCCGATCATTTAAGCCGCAAAATCAATCAAGTAATCGAACTGAAATTGAAAAAATAAATAAATAAAGTTTGATAATAATTTTACACAATCAATCAATTACACAACTTAGAAAAATACCCACATAGCAGAGAAGAAGTTTACCTCAGACCGACATCCTCTAATCACCCCCCACCTGAAATCCAAAACCAAATCATTGAGCAGAATCTCCTTAGAAGAAAATTCCCGAGTTTTCGGTCTCACTATGAGAGAAAAAACAAGCTAAAAACACATATATCCACAATCATATAATAATCAATGAAGTGGGTAATTGTTGCAACATCATGGGAAGAGCTTAGATCGTCATAAGGTTGAAGAAGAGGAGAAGATTTCGTTCTGTTGGGCCACTCTCTCTCTCAAAGAAAATCAAGAACAAAAGTTTGAGAGAGAGAAATAGTTTTATTTTATTTTTTAATTTTATTCCCAATGTGAGAGAGATATCCCAGATAAGAAATCTTCACACAAACAAACGACCTTCTAAGAACAGTGACATAAAATTTGTCAACACCTGGTCTCTTTTTATTCTCTGCTTTTCATTCACTTATTTCTGATAAAAAAAATATTATTATTTTTATAAAAAAAATGTATTAAAATTAAA
Organism: Hippophae tibetana; assembly: GCA_037013495.1. NCBI lineage: Eukaryota > Viridiplantae > Streptophyta > Magnoliopsida > Rosales > Elaeagnaceae > Hippophae > Hippophae tibetana. Next base: position 19,637,405 of record CM072807.1, on the reverse strand, counting down.
ATATTAATATTAATATTTTTAGAGTATTTATATTATGATACTCTTTTTTATACTTATTTTCAAATTAGATATTTAGGTTATTGTTATTGAATTTAACTAAAATAAGTATTAATAAAGATAATTGATGTATTCTAATTAAGAATAAGGGTCAATAATGATATCAAAACAAGAATAAGAGTACTCCAAATGTAAAAACACATAAAACATAACAATAAAAATAACACTTAATAATATTGACTGAATTTAATTAAATATTGTTTAACATTGAACGAATCTAAATAATTATAGTTTAATTTAAACGACATCTAATTGAAAGATATTTAAAGTAAAATAAAGTGTTTTAACTTTTTTTAATAATGAAAATATATGATTTGGATATTATTGGTGCTATTTTTTGTAGTTATAAATTTTATGATTGTTATTTTTATTGTTTTTCAAAGATTTTTAATTTTCTTTTACAAATGATTACTTAAATCCACTTACTTTTAAATAAGGTATTAAAAGTTATTAACTTTTAAAAAGAAACACTTTAATAATCTTGTTTTTAAACGGTATATTAAAAATTACTTAATTATTTTAAAATAAAATTTAATTAAATATTGTTTAACATTGAACGAATCTAAATAGTTATAGTTTAATTTGAACGACATCCAATTGAAAGATATTTAAAGTGAAATAATGTGCTTAACTTTTTTAAATAATAAAAATATATGATTTGGATATTATTGGTGCTATTTTTGTAGTTATAAATTTTATGATTGTTATTTTTATTATTTTTCAAAGATTTTTAATTTTCTTTTACAAATGATTATTTAAATCCACTTACTTTTAAATAATGTATTAAAAGCTATTAACTTTTAAAAAGAAACACTTTAATAATCTTGTTTTTAAATGGTGTATTAATTGAACGGATCTAAATAGTTATAATTTAATTTGAACGACGTCCAATTGAAAGATATTTAAAGTGAAATAATGTGCTTAACTTTTTTTAATAATGAAAATATATGATTTAGATCTTGTTGGTGCTATTTTTTGTAGTTATAAATTTTATGATTGTTATTTTTATTGTTTTTCAAATATTTTTAATTTTCTTTTACAAATGATTACTTAAATCCACTTACTTTTAAATAATGTATTAAAAGCTATTAACTTTTAAAAAGAAACACTTTAATAATCTTGTTTTTAAATGGTGTACTAAAAATTACTTAATTATTTTAAAATAAATTTTTTTGTCAATTTGTTTTTAAAATGTAGAATGACTTTTAATGCTTTATTTAAAAATAAATAGACTAAAATGCTTCTTCATATAAAATTAAGTAACTTTTAGTACATCACTTGAAAACAAATAAATTCAAAATGATTAAAGTGTTCATTTATAAAAAATTAAATGACTTCTAATTCATCACTTAAAAACAATACAACTAAATTACTTGTTTTAAGAATCCAAATAACTTTTAGTTCTCCACTTAAAAGTAAATTAAATCAAATATTTTTTCAACAAGATATCCATTCAAAAAATCCTTAATGCATTTTTCCCCTATACTCATATAATTTAATCCATTTTTAAGACTAAAATGTCTTTTTATAAAAAGTTAAGTGATTTTCAATATACCATTTGAAAACAAGATGATTAAAATACTTCTTTTAAAAAATTAAATAACTTTCCATATACCATATAAAAATAAATGGACTCAAATACTCTTCCACCAAAAGAAATGGAATCCTAAAACCCTTCGTGCATATTTTTTTTCCTCTACCCACGTAATTTATTCTTTTTCTAACTTTTCAAGGAAACCAAATAAGATAGGCTTATTTCTAGAATCTCTCCACCTTCCTTATCCCGTTAATAAAATATAAAATAAACTACAATTTTCATAACAATCAACAAACACTAAATCAAAATAATAAATCTTTTATGTAATAATTTAATATTTTAATATTTTTTAAAATAAAAATACTAACAAAACTGTTCCATTAATAGAATTACCCAATTTAAAAGCTTAATTATTAATCATGTTCTCAAAATTTAGTTAATTATCAGTACATCCAAAAAATTGAAAATAATACTAAAAAGGACAAAATATTAGTATTAATTGTTAAATACAACATTGTAACGGAATTTTGTTAAATATTAAATAGTTTTGAAGAAATTTTTTAAAAGAATTGAAGAAATTAATGAAAACAAGAAAATAAAATTATAAGTATAATAGGAGAAAATCAAACCTAAACCTATTATTTTTCTTCCACCTTGACTACAAATTAATGAATTTCTCTGGGAATATTTATACGCAGATGAATGAAATTTGTCACAGTTGTCAAGACAAGTATGTATACCAAAATTTGGACGTGCTCAATTAAAGGAGTCATCATCATCAACAATGTCTATAATTCATTACATTTGGTTGGTGAAATTAAGAGTTGGGCCCCTTTTATACCGTTCTCACGATCCATTTTACTTAGGTGTGATATTCATTTCTTTACGATGTTCCTCGTGTCGCTTAATGAAGAAAACTATCTCTCGCATTTTTTTTGAGTTGTCATTTTATAGGTGCATTCTTGGATCTCTTATGCTCATTTTTTGGTAGACAACCTTGCACAAATTCTTTCATTCTTAATTTATAAACATGCATAATGATAACTAACATTAGTCATAGCCTAGTAATTTATTGAAAGCATGGATTATTTTGAATTGTTAGGTTTATTTGGTTGTGTGGGTATTTATCAAACCTTAAGATCCTTTTGTTAAGGGATTCTTATGTATCCCACTTGGGTGTTCATATGCTTTTAAGGTGAACTTATAACAACCATTAACAGGGCGATGTATGATACCATATTTGGGTGGTAGAGACTTTGCTTGGAGTTAGACTATATTTATGTTGTCATTCTTTTTTAGACACAATCGATATTGATTTTGTGGAGATGATATTCTACCTGGGCTAATAGTTTAAATAAAATTATTGCATGGAGTTTCACTATTTCCATATTTATAGAGGCCAATGTTTAGCATATAATATAATCTCTAGGGTTCCTAATATTTGCACACTAACTTGGTCGTAAAATACCCTACCATTTGCTAGTTTTTTCATTTATTCGAATGTTAATAGCAAGCCTAATTATAGGTTTTGTTGAGAATTTATTTATATAACTATATATCTATTTTTTCTTTATTTAATAATACTTTTAGTTGAAGGACTAGATGGAAAGAGTGCTACGGAGGCTTCCACCTAATTGGGATATCATAATGCATATAATGAGGCCCGTCACTTATAACCTTTTTATCAAAAAAAGTTGATGAATTTCTCTTCTAATTTTTATGAAGTTCCTTTCTTCGCACTCTAACAATCTTTGAATGCTCTATTTTAATCCACTATTAATTTATTTATTTCTTCATATGTTTATAAGTTATCCAATTTCATATCATAGTTTACTCTATTATTTCTTTTAGCAAAAATAAAATTATTAGTTGCATTATGCATGTCAGAACCTATCTCAACTTTATACTGTAGCATGCGATGTATCTTAAAGAACCATAATAACTAGCAAAAAAATTATTTTTTTCTCAATTGACTCTAGTTAAATTTGAAGATTCCATTTAAGAAACTAAAAAAATGGAAAGAGGCTCCCGACTAACCTAACTACAATGAAATGACCATAGTTTTGAAAGAATACTTTTCCACAAACTTGCAAACCTTATATAATTTTACACAACTAGTAAGTGACTCATGATCATAAACATAACTACATATTTTAAGATACATGCTATACACCAAAATATAAGGCTTTCTACCCTTTACTTCTAGTCCAAAATACATAAATCAAAATACACTCTACAAAGGGAAAATGAGATAGAACGACCTAGAATTACAACAAAAGGTTGATCCTAAGCCTCCAATCTCATAGCCATTAGAATGGCTCAATTGTCTTTGCTAGTATATATGGATTGCGTGCTGACTTCATTGAATCGATAGATATCATTCTGAGTTCATAAACATCATATTGAACTGAAGTGGACCAAATCATAATGTCATACTAGGTCAAACTAAATATTTTGAATGTTAAATGGAGCTAACTATCACTGAAAACTGATGAGAAAGTACTTTGGTAATTATCAAATATTTACTAAACTTTCAAGCCTGTATATAAAATAGTTTGTAATAAAATTGATTTAAATTGCTTGTAAATTATTATTTTTTACTAGTTGGTTTAGAAAATTATAATAAAAAATATTCACATAGTGTCAAACCATCCATTTTTCACACATATTTTTTTCCTTTCTTTCTCCCTCACTCTAAAACTTTCCCTCACTATTTTTTTCAGGATTTTGGCACATTTTGGAGGGTGTTTTGAGGATAAATATCTAAGTTATTGAATCAAGAATTCTAGGTATGTGTTCTTACTTTATCTTTTTAAATTCACTCATTGTTTTTATAAACTAATTATCATGCATTATATATTATGGATAAAAGTGAAAAATTAGATACCATTATTTTATAATTAATGTTATAATATTATAAATGTTGTTTAAAATGAGTTACTGGTCATGAATGTTTTATTATGCATACATTGAAAAAGTTTTGTATAAATAAACGAGTATCAAATGTTGATATGAAATGAACATTGAAAATATGATATGGCATTCGAGAATTTTATACATGCATCATGAGAATATTTTATATAAAGGGAAGTACACATGTACGATGTCTTGCAGAGTATGGTACCCATGGGCTACTAGTTGTAGCAGACTATTTTTGAGAAATCACAGGTACACTTTTCATACACATGTATCTTTGGAGTTTTCTCTCTATAGTGTCTATATGTGACTGTAAATTATTATGGTCGTGATATATGACTGTGAATTTATTGTTCCCACATGGCCCTCGAATTTGGACTCCCATTATGTTTGGAGCTTGTCGTCTACTTTGGGTTTGTTGATTACATATAAGTCTTAGAGTTGGACCCCCATTGTGTTTGCAATTGATCTATCAATAGATGAGGACCCATATGACGTGATATGATAGATACATGTATTCAATGTATTGTGATTGTATATAAGGTCAGAGGTGGACTCATATGCATCTCAGAGTTGAATCGCACATGTGCCTATGTATTTGGATGACCAATACATATGGGGTTGTATTTCATGCATTGGTTTTATATAATAAAATATTTTATATTGTATGAGCATGCATTGGGATACCTATATTTTACTTTCTTTATGCTTTCCTTGAAATGAGGAGGTAAAGGTATACCTAGATTTTTTTGATTTAAAATCTCCTTACTTCGTAAATTGATAATGACTAACATTCGTGAAATTTTATTAATAAACAATATGTATCATGAATGATTATTTGTTGGAAACATATATAGAGCATACTCTTATTAAGCTACATGTAGCTCACCCCATTTTCCCATTACGTTCATATCAAGATTTGACAGAGCGATGCACTACTTAGAGAGGAGGAAAGAAAAGAGAACTTTAGGTTATAACTTTGTAATTCATCTTGTAACCTTTATTTGGTGTAAATGATAAGACATGTTGTAAAGTGAATCCTTTATATATATATATATGTGTGTGTGTGTGTGTGTGTGTGTATTTTATGATTTATAATAGTTTTGTTAAATTATACTTTTGAAAACTATGTATTTAAATAGGGATATCATGAATTAAATCAAAGTTTTATTAAATAAATCTTTTGAATTTATCTTATTTATACTTTAAATTTTACTCACTTCCTACTTCATGTACTCATTTTTTAAGGCGTGATAGTTTGGTATTAGAGCGTGGTTTTGATCTCCTAGGAATAATATTCATCCATAATCTTTAAAATATTTTTGAATCATTTTTGTCTTAGCATGCCTATGATGAGTGCTTAAAAAGCACTAAAATTACCATGATTTAATATACTTTAATTGATTAAATAGATTTATATTTTTATGATTTTATCATATTTTTATATAAATTTATCTTTTTAGAGTCACGGGTATTTTTTTTAATTGTTTTTTTATGTATTTTAGTTCAAAAATAACTTAAAGACTCGAAGAAAAAAATAATCGAGTCAATACATCACAAATATATTGAGAAAATAAATAAGGAAAAGTCAAAAAGATTAAAACATTTGACAAAATGGTCAAAAATGTCAAAAAGGCCAAAATCGTGCGCGTAGTCACCCAACCGCGTTGAGAAATGTATGCAGCGAGAAACGAGCGCAGCATGCCATACAACACCTACTATCCGCACGCGTGTGCCTACATATTCCTCGTCGTGTCCAACGCACATCTACCATGCCAACCGCCCGTACGCGCGCCAACCTATTCAAACGCATCCAAATTCAAATTTTGGAATATTTTCCCCCCTTTTTTGGCCTTTTCCTCATCTATAAAAGGACACTCTTCCCCCATTTCAAAACACAATAATTTTCTAAGCTCTTTCTCTCTCTAGAAAGTTTATTTTTATTTTTTTTAGTTTTTATTTTTAAAGTTCTTCTCTTTTTGAAAGGAACTAATTATATTTTTATAAATTTTTAGTTTTTGATTCAATAAATAGATATGCAAATCCGTTTGGAGGTTTTCTAGTAATAGAATTAACATCAAACTGTTGTAAGGATTTTTTTAAGGTATTATTTTAATGGATTCTTTACAATTATCATTTTATGTTTTATTCTTATATGTTATATTTAATTTGTCTACGATTAAATTTAACACGGATGACTGTTTGTAAATATGATATAATTATAACGTTGTTATACTTGTAAAATATTAAATAGGTAAAACACTTCTATAAAATAAATTGATTTTTTTTATTCAAGATTTTATATTAAGGATGTTAGAGAGAAATACATTGAAAATTATATTTTAAGGTTTAATCATCCGGTCTGATTTAGAGTAGTGTTTTTTTATTTGTTTGTACAATCGCGAGATAGTTGGAGTAAAACTTTATTTCAAAAGTTTTTTTATAAGAACTATTATTCAAAATATATTGACGACATATTTTCAGTTTTGGTTTTTAAACTTGAAAGTTAGTACTTGAAAAATTAAATTCTTAGGTTTAATTTGGACACCTTGAATAAAGTCTAATTATTTGACTTTGTCTAAAGTTGTGATTAGATGGTTTGTTATTTTCTTAGAAATAAAGCTAAAATTTAATATTTAATTAATTAATAGCCCCGCATAAGGATACTAGTTAGTTAATATTAAACAAAATAATTTGGGTCCCGTCTAGGACACTTTCATACCAAAAATAGAAAATCAACAAATATTAATTTATATCTTTAATAACCTAAATAATATGAGCAAGTATAATTAACTTAATTATTATATCCTTAAATACTCCACTATTATGAATGATAAAATTTGTATTATTGTTTATTGAATCTATATCTATGTTTATGTTTATTTTTATGTTATTAGATTAAGAAACCAAAATATCGTTACATGATATTTAAGATTTAATTTTATTTTTAAGATTTTGAATAATAAATTAAAAACCACATGTATTCATTCCTTAGATCAACCATGGGAGTATACTTGTTGTCTGTTTTTTAAAACATAAAAACGTGCAAGCATACACGGTCACAAGTAATAATATTTGATAAGTAAGTTATCGTTCCCACGGAGATTTGGTACTATAGTTTGTTGAGTACTAAAATTATCTCTCTTTGATTTTATTCAAAACTATCGTTGATTGTAGCAAATTTAAGAAAAGAGTTTAATAACAAAATAAAAGAAATCTAGGATTACAATTTTTCACTAAATTAATCAACTCAAATCATATTATTTTCTTTTGATTTATATTTTTTAGTACATTTAATTTGTCAACCGAAAACTTCTAATTTTATTCATACATCTCTTCCGAGCTCCGTACAAACACACCTCGTTAAATTAATTCACTATATTCCTATGAGAATTAAATTCACCAAGATTCATTACGTTCTAAGTTCTCAAATGGCCACACATACAATTAGGGTATATTCCTATCCTTCATCATACATGTCATTCTATCTATGAGCAATATACACAAAAATGTCTCTTCCAAGTTTATTTATGTGCCACAGATCATTTGATAAAATTCGTAAATAATCAAAAGCATTAAGAACAAAATAGAATAAACCACTCAAACGTCTTATAAATCGTTCAAAAATAATTAAAATAAAAACATTATAAATTTAGATCAAATGCAACCCTAGAAAAATTAAAACACAAATATTTGGCACACGTAGAACACAACAAAAGCAAAAAAAATGGCTTTTTCGTGTTCTACAGTCCAAAACCGAACAACACAAAATAATCTCAAAAACTAAACACTCCAAAACTTTCCAAAACACTTTTACTCTATCATACTATCACCTATTTATAGCTAAAAAAATACATCTTAAATATTACATTTTTTTTAAATAAATGCGTAAAAAATTGTATTCAAAAATAAAATCACGCGTATCGATTTTCGATATTTAAAATGTTAATTAAAATCACGGGTAGAAAGAGAAACTTCGTTTTGATTTTTTAATTCAAAGTGCATGCCACGTGTCAACGTCTGATTCGCTGTAAGGATTTAATGCGGACACGTGGCATCATTTCATTGGCTGCGGGAAACGGGCGCACGATAGATTGTCGCACGGGAGACAACGGCTGCAACGCGGGTTGATCTTGTGCTTTCGCGCTCATCCTAACATGCCACATGTCAGCACATGATTGACTGTAAAATAAAGTGGGACATGTGGCATCGTCTGATTTGCTTCAAGGATTAGTGTGGACACGTGGCCGCATTTCATTCGCAGAAAATCTGGTTGCACGCAGAGATCAGCGCACGGGATCAGAGGCGCGTGTAATGTGGGGGACAGTGGCTGGATGCATTAGACATGTGGGTCCCACTTGCACGCCAGCCTGCGTAGCAGGTGGGCCCCACTCGGGCGCTGAGCCGCGTGAAAGATAAGATCTGCACCCACGTGATTTGGTTGGGTGTGATAGGGACACGCGCATCGTAGTCGTTTCTTCTTTGATCGGATGGTCCACGTTTCGCGCGTGGTGTATGGCGCGTGGATTCTTCTCACTTGCGCAGAAAATTAAACTTTCTTAATTGCATTTTGACCCACAAATTTACTTCAAATTAAATTTTAAACTTTATTTAATTACAACTAAGCCCTTTTCTAATTTAAATTAAAATTTTAAAATTTTAATAATTATAATTAAGCCCTATTTTAATTCAAAATCATATTTTCGAATTTTATAAATTGAAATTAAACACTCTTTTATTTGAAATTATATTTTTGGACACAAATTTGCAATTAAGTACGTTTTCGATACAAATTATTTAATTTTCTTAAAATATATAAAAAACAGTAAATATTAATTTATTAAACTAAAATTAACTAAAAACATTAAGAACATAGCAATTATAATTAATATAATAGATGAAAATAGCTATATAAAATACAGTTATCAATACTTATCATTTGTTATAAAATGATTCGTACACTTATGAGAGTTTTACAAATAATAAAACAAAAAAAGGATTTTCGCAAGATCGGTATTTGTAATGACGATCTTGTGACTCATTATCAGCCTCCAAAAAGAAGGGTGACTAAAAACCCAATCATAAGGGAAGCTAGAGAGGAAATCGCACCAGACGTAGATGAAAATTGCAATCTACTACATACGCTACAAAGATTGATTACTCGGTGTGGAGAACATGAGCAAAGAGGTAGAGCTTATTACATCAAAAAATTTAAGAAAATGAGGTCACCACTCTACGATGTACTCCCAACCTTGACATCATGGAAGAATGGGTTCAGAAAACTAAGAAGAAGATGAAAACTCTAAACATTCTGACACATTTTAGAACTAGTTTAGCTATATATGAACTAACTGGAGAAGCTTACTACTTGTGAGACTATGTCAACAGAGAAAGAGATGTAGAGACAAACACATGGGATGCATTTGAGGAGTTGTTTTATGAAGGATTCTTGAATGAGCTTACAAAATGATATCCACATACAATTGATGTATGCGTGAGAACCTACACTACAATAGTTGTTATAGCTTATAAAAATGAATAAGTGAGTACATAACAGTTAAAGGTGGCTACATCATCTCAAAAGACCAAGGATAAAGGAAAGGAGAAAAAGAAATTTTGGTAAAGAAGATGACATAGTGGATCACCATATAGTAATTTTCCAGAAGTTCTCAGTATCACCCTTATACCTATCACAATTGTAACCAATCGAAACATCTCAAGTACAATTGTGCTCAACTCATTACCAGACAATATAGTGGAGAATTGCAATCATGTTTTATTTTTGGAGCTTCAAATACCTTGAAGAATTCTCAAGGGTTAAGTCAACAAATTAGTTGACATACTCAACAGAATTTTCAACAATCAAGATGATCATTGCAAGAACGATCCTTAGGATCCTATCAACTTCCTAGACATTCTTTCCATGTACCTTATAGTACAACACCAATTTTTCAATGTCAATCTTCTATCCATGGATAGGAAAAGGGTAAAGGCATTACCACTAAAGAACAAGCAATGTAAGGTTAAGCCTTTGCGATAGGTGGCAGACAAGGAGGATCTAAAATCAACAATGTTATGGAAGGTACAACTTTGTTATATCACTCTTGGGTATGAGTTCTTTTTTATACTAATGCCACTCATCCATTCATTTCTTTAGCTTGTTCTCAAAAGTTAAAACTTGATTATGAAGTCATTGAAACCCCTTTAGCTTGAAACCTCTTGGAGCCTAATCAAGTGTCTCATATTTTAAAAAAAAATTGATTGGCTTCAATGGTCATTGATTCCTAGTCGATCTCGTTATACTTAATAATATGAGTTATTTAGATGTCATTTAGGAATAGATTGATTGACCAAGTATCAAGCCATTATAAATTTCTTTGAAAAGAAGGTTACCATCCAAACCTTTAAAGGTGTAGAAGTCAAATTTTATGGCAAGAAAGGAGTAAACGCTTCCAATATTTTCCTTAAGTGCTACTTAGGAAGAAGAAACCAAAAAAGCATGGCTTTCCTAAATTCTCTTAAAGTGGACACAAACGATGGTAGAAGTCTAATGAAGGTACTAATGGTAAATGAATATTGGGATGTGTTTCCAGAAGAGTTGATTGGACTCCTTCTTGCTCAAGAAATCAATTTTGTGACTAAGTTGTATTTTGGAACTATGCCAATATCCATCATTCCTTATCGTATAACACTTGTAGAAAAATAGGAACTGAAATATTAGTTGGAGGGACTCTTGGAAAAATGATTCATTTAATTGATTTCATCACCTTGGGAAGCACTTGTTCTTTTTCTTATAAAGAAGGATGAGAGTTTTAGAGTATGCATTGATTACCATTAATTGAATAGAGTAACCATAAAGAAAAAGTATATGTTATCTTATATTGATGAATTTTTCGACCAACTTTGAGGAGCAAGTTTGTTCTCAAAGATAGATCTCAGATTGGGATATCACTAATTGAGGGTCAAAGAGTTAGATATACCGAAAACTACTTTTCTACAGTATGGGCATTTTGAATTTCACATCATACCATTCAAACAAAAAAATACTCCTACTATTTTATGGATTTAATGAACCAGGTATTTTGAGCTTACTTATATCAATTTATCATTGTATTTATTGACGATATATTGATTTATTAAAGGATCCAAGAAGAACATGAACAACCTCTCAAGATTGCCTTATAAACTCTAAGGGAACACCAATTGTATGCAAAGTTTGAGAAGTTTGACTTCTAACTTATTAAAGTTAAATTCCTTGGATATGTTATATAAGAAAGAGGAATTTCTATAGATCCTTTAAAGATTGAAGTCGTATTGTATTAAATTGGAATCAACCAATGAATGTGATTGAAGTAGAAAGCTTCCTTGGATTGGCTGGATACTATCAATGTTTTTTGCAAGACATTTCAAAGATTGTTGCACCATTGTCAAGACTTACTTGAAAAAGAGTCAAATTATTATGAGAAAGAGCTTGTGAAAGGTATTCCAAAATTGAAAACACGACTTACGACAACACTAATCCGCATTGTGTCAGATAGTACAGTACATTACGTGGTTTTCACAAATGCTTCATTATAAGGCCTTGGGTGCATCTTAATTTAAAATGACCTAGTAGTTGCCTACGGATCACGACAACTCAAGGTTCAAGAGAAAAACTACCCAACTCATGACTTAGAGTTAGCAGCATTGGTCTTCGCCTTGAAGATGTTGAGATGCTACCTTTATGGTACCAAATTCTAAATCTTCTTAGGCTATACGAGTCTCAAATATCTTTTCACTCAAAAGAATATCAATTTGACACAAAGAATATGGGTAGAGTATCTTCAAGATAATGATTTCACTTTACAATATCATTCTGGAAAGGTTAATATTGTGGCAGATGCTTGTCATAAGTTAGACTTTGTTATGGAAATGATGTTAGATCCCAAGCAAAACACATGAACTATGGAAAGTTATGAGATCAATTTGTATGATAATGAAAGAAAAGTATTTTGGTATGATGATGAAATACAGGTATTTTTGTACAACCTCATAACTAGTCATACATTATTTTAGAACATTAAGGCAGCCCATTCAAATGATCCTAAAATTTGTGAATTTTGATATAGGATGAATGAAGGAGAGAAGGTCAACAATAAAGACCTATTAGTGGAAAGGAATGAGGAAAGACATTGCTCAGTTTGTGGCAAATGGCATGATATGTCAACAAGTGAAGGTAGAACACAAGAAATATGCAAGGATACTTTAGCCACTCCTAGTATCAAAATGCAAATGGGATGATGTAACCATGGATTTTATACAAGGTTTACCATGAACTTCTAAGGTCATGATTCCATATGGGTAATTTTCGATTATCCTACAAGGTTTTCTCATTTCATTTTAGTCAAAACTCAATACTCTATGAACGCTTTAAGTAATATGTACATCCATAAGATAGTACGATTGCATGACCTCCCAAAGTCAATTGTATCATATTGAGATCCAAAGTTTATTGCACAATGTGGATATGAGTATATGAGGCTTTGAGTATGGAGTAACTACATGACATAGCTTATCATCCTGAAATCGATAGATAATTTGAAAGGGTTATTCATATATTAGAAGATATGTTACAAGCTTATGTTATGGAATTCAAGGGAAACTGGAGTGAGAACCTACCATTGATTTAATTCTCTTACAACAATATTTATCATGCTAGCATTGGAATGACTTCTTACGAAGCCTTGTAGCAATGGTCATGTAGATCTCTGTTGTATTGGGAAAATGTGAAGTTTTAGTACAATGAGAATTGATCTTATTGAAAAAATAATTGAAAAGATCCTCATCACATAAGACAAACTTTGAATAGCTTAAAGTAGATTTAAGAGTTATGCTGATTATGGAAGACGACCACTAAAATTCAAAGTAGATGAGTATGTTTTTCTCACGGTTCTACCCCAGAAGGGAGTAACTCACTTTGGGAAACAAATTTAGCACCCCACTATGTCGGACCATTGAGAATTATCAAGAGAATTGGTAATGTAGCATATTAGTTAGAGTTACCCCAAGAACTATCAGAAGTTCATGATGTTTTTCACATGTCTACCATACTAAAATGTCAATAGAATCAGAATGCTATCTTTGATTGGAAAGAACTACCATTACAAGAAGAACTAGTAGCGATAACTAATTTGCAAATCCGGTTGTTGAGGAGAAGAGTAATACCATTAGTAATGTTCCATGGAGACATCACGACGTTGAATACGTAACTTAGGAGTTAGAATCGAAAGTTTTTTCAAAGTATCCTTACTTATTTGAAAAATTATAAATTTTAAGGATGAATTTTTTTTAAGAGGTAAGAATGTAAAACCCCATAATAAAATTGTTATCACCCTCAATTTTTCAACACTATTTTCATTTTTTAACACTATTGTTGCTCTCTTTCTCTCTTTTAACACTCCCTCACGTGTTTTCTCTCAAATAAAATTGTTATCACTCTCCTTTTCTCAACACTATTTTTGATCTCTATCTTTTTTTACCATTCAAAGCTCATGCCAACCTTCTTTATGTTCTTAACAAAATCAAAGAATCTAACTAATCTCAAGAAGTAATCATTTTATTGTGACAATCTCAAAATTCAGAATTTTAAAAACTTAATGGCAAAGTATGACAAAAAAAGAAAGTCCAAAGAGGGCTCTAAAGAAAGACTCTTGATCAAAGAGGAATCTAAAGAAAGACTCTTGACCAAGGACTCTAAAGAAAGACTCTTGACCAAGGAGGACTCTAAAGTAAGAATCTTGACCAAAGATGAATCTAAAGAAAGACGCTTGACCAAGGAGGAATCTAAAGGAAGACTCTTGACCAAAGAAGACTCTAAAGAAAAGCTCTTGACCAAAGAGGACTCTAAGGAAAGACTCTTGACCAAAGTGGACTCTAAAGAAAAAATCTTGAACAAAGAGGACTTTAAAGAAAGACTCTTGACCAAAGAGAACCTTAAGGAATGACTATTGACCAAAGAGAACCTTAAGGAATGACTATTGACCAAAGAGGACTCTAAAGAAAAACTCTTGACTAATGAGGACTCTAAAGAAAGACTATTGACCAAAGAAGACTCTAAAGGAAGACTCTTGACCAAATAAGACTCTAAAGAAAGACTCTTGATCAACTATGATTCCCTCTTTTTTAACTCATTCTTGGGCAGTAAGAAAAAAATAAAGGAAAACCAATTTCAGCAAGAATAATAAAATTCAACAAAAAAACAAGAATTAGATTCTTGAACAATACTACTACTATGTTCTCTTTTTTATTTTTTTCACTTTATTTTTTTTATTTTTTTATTTTTATTATTTCTGCTTCTGCTATTAAAAGAAAATTCACAAAAAAATAAAATTGGAAACCCTAATGAACAAGAACCAAAAACAACGCAAAAAGTTGTGACACATTTTTAACCCCTCGGTTAGTAGTATAAACGGTGGAATTTGGAATCGAAAATTGCGAGAACAGAGGAAAATGCCCAATTTTCTAGTAGGAATCAAAACAAGTTTCGATTTGGTATATTATAATATTTTTTTTGTTACCCAAGTCAAAAGTTATATCCGTTTAAAGTTACAACTCCGTTTTAACAAAAAAAAATTGAAACTGAACAGTAGCCTTCTTTTTTTCTTTTGTTTTTTTGAAAAATAAAGATAGATTGAATACAGAAATAATGAACAATAAAAAGATACGAATATTTCAAAGAAATCTATGAAACAAAATCCAAATACAAAAATAACTACAACGAAATTGAAAGAAAACACAAGACTGAAAAGGACAAAATTTCTTTTTTTTATTTGTGACTCAAGAACACAGAAAACAATCAAAGGATTTTTTTTTTGAAATCTAAAAAGATGATCACTCCCTTTGATAAGCCAGGTTCAAGTATTCAATCAAGAACACAAGAAAGCAAAACAAGAAGCTTTCTAAAATTTTCTTTGTCGTGTTCTTCCCTCCAAATTACATAGCTCTTCTTCTTTATAAGCAAGGAACTCTAAAATAAAATACCCTAGATTAAATGGGTTTATTTAGTTATGGATTGGGCCTAATCCAACCATAAAAATAAAAGACTAAAAAACTTAAAATAAAAAGCCCACAATTCACTAAAATAAAAATTGCTAAACATAAAAGGCCCATAATTAACTAAAACAAAAATATTACTTCCTAAATTAATCCTTGCATCCAAATTTATCCCTTGTGTAGGATCTTGAGAATATTTGTGGGATCTTGAGAATCTTTAGAATTTTGTAAACATCAACTTGGTTAGAACCTCAATATCCATTATTCTAAGGTAATCTTTTCTCCCATTGCTCCTTTAACATCATTATCAACAATGAATATATGTTATTGTGTCAATCCATCATAGAAAATAGGTTTTGTAGTTGTAGAGGATAACTGTGATGGGGGCATTGAGTGAGGAAGAGTTTGAACCTTTCCCATGTTGGATGAAAAGGTTCTCCCTCTATCTAACTGAAACAAGCATTCTTTTTTTTCCTTAATCATATTGGTACATACTTCAAGGTCATCACAAAACTTGGGGAAATGACATTAGCCATGCTTTGGCTCTATCTTTTAGGGTGTAGAGGAAACACCACATTCTGAGTTTGTTCTCGATGAGTAAAATGAGGGAAAAAATTTGGACTATTAAATACAAGTCCTTAATTAATGAAAGATAGTGAACCTTCGTTAGGAAATCCATTGAAAGAATGAATGCTTCTCAATTCATAGTTCTGAACATTGTCACTTAGTTGGATTGAATCAGTAGTAGTGCCAGTTACTCGCCTTGTATACTCCATTATTGTTTCCTTAAGTGGTGAATTCTTCCCTATATTTGATGGTTCAGGTAGAAAATCAAGGTTTGGTTGACAACTTGTTCACTAAAGGCAGTGGGACCTCAAAGTCTTACCTTCTTAACAATCTATTGAGTCTATTTATATTATTTTTATATGATGTGAGAGAGTTGATCGACACGAATTGTGTGCAATAGGTATACAAGTATACGTATAGAAAATATTAATGTAATGATTAAAAAATATTGTTTGCATAAAGATTATGTTATTAGAAAATAATTTTAAAAGTAAAAAATAAAAATTAATTTTTTTATTTTTAGAAAGCAAAATTTAAAAAAAATAGTAAGAATTAATTAACTTAGAATTGAAAACTAAGAAGATATATGAGAAGATATTTAGGAATACTTAATCTCTCAATTTTCTAAACATGTGAATCATTACAATTTCCCTAATATAATTATCGATCAATTACATGATCAATTGAATCTAACCTAGCATATAATTCTCTTTCAAGTAAACTGTATACCATATAGTGATTAACCTAATCACACTCTCATATCAATTCAATTACATACTACTTACTATGTTCATCAATTATGGATAACATACATAAGAATCATACATTTTTGCCTAGAAACTATACATGATATTTAATCAAGATAAATAATTAAATAATTCTCTCAAACTATTTAATTGCCTCTATAGATCAATTGTTGGCCAAACAATTAATAACATAAAAATTATATCAAATAATATAATTCAATTGAAATCAAAATTGGGATAAAATATAAGATCATCGTATGTAGAAAGTTGGTATCATAAGACCCCTCGATTAAAAAATTAGCTTGACATAATTGTATTCATTAATCTCATATTGTTTTATAAAGAAAGACATACAAATTGATAAAGAAAGGAGAAGAATAATAAATACAATCAATCTCTTGAATTGTAACACCAATTTTCTCTTAAATCCTCACCAAAATTGTATCTCTTTTTGAATTTTTTATAATTTTTCTATCCTTGGCCCCAAAAATTGGTAAAAAAGTGATAATTTTTACTAATTAGATTTTTTGGAGTAATTAAGGGTTAAATTATGCTTATATGAAATCTAGACCGTTATATTAGCTTCAAATCAAGGGCTAAGATAAAGAGAAATTAAACAGTGCAAGCCAATGCGATTGCGATAAGTGCTAAGGAAAAATCTCTAGACGAATCATCGCTTGATGTATGGTATGGTGGACTGGTCATGGTCAACACGTGCTGAGTCAACCCTATATCACAAATTGTGATTTGTTGATACAGATTGTGTATGCCCCGTGTAATGAATAGACGAATTATGTAACGATGCATGGCAAGACCTTTGATCACTTGTGTTAACACGTTGCATGGTATGCATCACTTGGTACACGTAATGCGCTTCGATTGGCCCTATTCGCTTGCATGGAATTAACATGGCGATGAGTACTGGTTAACTATTGTGCTTGCATTCCACCTGGTGTCTTTTGATTGGTCCTGTATTAAAAAATCCATACAATTTCAAAAAAAAATAAAAAAAATATATTTTCTCTCTTTTCAATAAAAAGTTCATATTTTAACCTAAAATTAATATATGTTGGATAAAATGAACAATATTTAACAAAAAAGTGCATTGATGACTCAACTTTTATGTAGCCATCAAAGGTACCTTAAGGACTTCCTACCTCACATAAACTTTTTTGAAACATAAATTAAAATCACTTGTTAAGTCGAAAAATAAAAATAAAAAGATAAAATAAATTTGCAAGTATATAAAATTCACTTGTTTATAGAAATAAATACTAAACACGTAGAAATTAAAAAAATAATAATAAAATGATACACAAGTTAGGAAAGAATATAAATTATATACGAAATAATTTAGTAAACAAAATTAATAAACATAAAGTAAAAAAAGAAAATAATTAAATAAATAAATAAAAAGACACTTGAAATAAAATATATTTTAAAATGAAAATGAAAAAAATCATTAAATAAAGAAAACAATTAAATTAAGAATAAAAGAAAAGAAAAGAAAATTAAAATTTAAAATCTCTCTTTTTATTTATTTATTTACTTTATTTATTAAATAAAAGAAAAGAATATTTTTTAGTTTTATTTATTTATTTTTGAAATAAATAAATTTTTTAAATGTTTCAAGATTTTGAAATATTATTATTATTATTATTATTATTATTATTATTATTATAAAAATAATATATATATATATATATATATAATCATTAAAATACTTTTTAAAGAAAATTTGAAATTTAAAATATGAAAATTTAATTAGTAACCTAGATATTTTAAAATTTTCAATAAAAAATCACCATATTACAACACCAACTTTTTTTTTAAGATTTTGATAATAAAAATTTAACAATGTTGCTCGATTTCCGACAACGATGCCAAAAACTTGATGTGTAAGAACTTGCCGTATAAATTACACACATGTGTATGAATTACTTATAGAAAATGATAATTTTACTTACATAGTCGATCTAAAAAGGAATCATATAATTTTTAAATTATTCAATATATTCTTAAAAACAAAAATAATAACTTAAATATTCTATCACAAATGTTTGGGTTTGAGAAATCCAATATAATGATCTAAAAAATAAATATGAAATCAATAAAACAATTGAAAAATAGACATTTTCATTCAATGAAAAATTTATGGAATATATTAGTTAAGTAATCATGATTAAATATATGAATTAAGATTATTGATTCTCTAGTTTTATAAGAAAATATTCTAAGGTAGGGATCAAATTATTTATTAATTAAACTTTAACTTGACACCTTTGATTAGATTGATAGTTTAAACTTTAATTAAATTATTTCATTTTCTAAGAAATTACTAAATCATTTAATTTTTCACTTTCGGTCGAGCCAAAAATTTAAACTTTCATCAAAGTGTCAAAGTTAGGTTAATGATTTAAGTATTTGAAAACTAACTTTTAGTTTTTAAATTTATTATGAAAAATATGACATGCATATATTTTTTAATAATAAATCTTATAAATATATGACTCTCTATATAAGATTTAGATACTCTTTATCTAATGTACAAGAGTATTATTCTAAATCAAATTCAGATAATTAAATCATAAATCTAACTCTCATATTTATTATGAAAAATACTAAGTCAATTTACTTTTCTATAACAAACTTTTGTTTAAATCTTGATAAAGAAATAAAACTTAATTTATTTTATAAAAATGTTTACCTACTTTAATATTTCACAAGAATAACAATATTACTAATATCTCATATTATTTATAGCCAGACATACATGTTTTAATAAATGATCATTAAATAAAACATAGCACGTAAAATAACGCATAAATATAATCTGAAAAGAATACATTTAGATTATAACTCAATTATATCCTTATAGAATCTTAGTATCGTTTTTGTTTTGGAAAACCTCCAAATATAATTGTTAACATTATTTATTAAATTAAAACTAAAGCTATTACATAAACTATATTTGTTCAAATTTTAATCGAGGGAAGAACTTTGAAATTACTAAAAGAAAAGAAATTCTTGAAAAAAACTATAAAATCAACTTAAAGTGAATTTGTGGGATGAAAAGGATTATTTACAATGAAGAATTGAGTCCAATTTATAGGTGTTGAAAATGAGGAAATGGTGGATCAGAAGGCATGCACCACAACATAATTATTTTCCATACCAAGGCATAATAGGCTGTACACAACAATAACTTGATCCATTACACAGGCACAACAATGCACAATATTTCCACACTGAGGCATGCAATAATTCTAGAATGCATGAATCTCACTCTGTTAGCCTTGTACTACGACACATAAATTATCCATGTTGCGGCCCACGTTCCTTTGAACAATTGAAACTTCTATTTTCTTGTATACCTTTTTTTAATGGTTTGGAATATATGGTAATTTTATATGTGTTATCTCTTTAAGTTTCAATGTCGTATTGGAGTGCTTTTAAGCACTAATCAATTTATCAATGTTCATCCTCATTGAAAAGTATTTTGATCCTGCAAATGGTAACAACAAAAGGTACGAGTTTCATTATCAAAGATCTTTTTTATACATTAATAATAGAAAACACAAATCTAGATAGAAGAGAATGTAATACTAAAATAACTACTATTAGAAGTATAAACAAAAAGAAAAAAGCACACTATAATAAAGTTGGTCAAAATAAATTATACATAAAATAAATTAGAACACAGAAATACTAAATACAAAATAATTAAGGAAAAAAATAAAAGTATAGTAAAGTAAAAGAAAAAAATGATCGAGTTAGTAATTAAATATATAACTAAATAAATAAAGGAAAATAAAATTAATTTAAAATTATAAATTATAAATTTGCTAAAAATACTAAAAAGACAATATTAGAAAGAAATTTAGTTTTAACTAAATTAAATAAAAGAAAAGAAAGTTAAAAATAATTTTTTATTTCAATATTAATTTAATTTTTTAAAATTAAAAATAAAAATAAATCATAAATATTTATAAATAAATGTTTTTTAAGATTTTTGATAATAAAAATTTAAAAAGCTATTCTTTTCCGACAATGGTACCAAAAACCTTTTACATAAAAACTTGATACATAAATATTATATATTTATAAATAGGTCGTAAGTGCACGAATCATTTTGTAAAAAACAATAAGTATATTTTTATGGTTGGTCTAAAGGGAAATTACGTGGTTTTAAATAATTCAACGAAACTCTTAAAAAAGAAAAATAAACTTAAACATTCTATCGTAATTGTTTGAATTTGAAAAGGTTTAAACTAATAAGATAAAATAATAAAAGCAAAAAGAATAGATTGGTTTATACAAATTATAAGCAACCATGTAATTAATTAATCAATGAAGAATTAATGTGATATTTAACTAGTTGAGTGTAGTTGGTAAAATTAATTAAGTTATTAAAATATAAGCTAAGATTTATTGATTATTTTTTCTATGTATAAATAGCACCTTTGGTCAAGTCTACTATTCGTTATTAATTATTATATCACTTAACGCCTTCATAGAGGTTTATTAGTTAATTTAATTGAATTATCCTTAATTTTTAAGAAATTAACAAATTATTTAACTTGATGCCTTTGATTGGGTCTAACAAGTTAAACTTCTATTCAAATTGTCTAAATTGGTTTTTAGATTGATGTATCTAAAATCTAACTTTAATGTTTTAAATCTATTAAGAAATTGCAAGTACACATTATCGTAGTTTTATAATAAAGTGATAAGAAGAGTATCGTCCTTAGAGATTGACAATTTATTTTTGACAAATACCAAAATTATATTATTCTCAATTTTATCTAGAAAAATCACTAAGTTTGTGGTAATTAAAATTTAAAATAAAATCAATTTAAAGAAAATATGTAAAAGAAAAATAAAGATGTTGTTTAAAGATCAAATTAATAGGAAGAACACTTCGAAATCGATTTCACCTAATCCTTCACCATGTTTTATTCATCTAGCTAATTTAATTTAATTCTCTCTGTTTGTTAGTAATCTCTAAAAAAATTCAAAAGCCTCTTTCAACAGTAAATTAGAAAAATTCTTATCAATTAATTTACATAAGAGTATGCAATTTAATAAAACAGGAAAACATTAAAACTAATGATTTTAAAATTACACAAGTTCATACAAGTTTTTTGATCTCTATATTTACTTATGTTGACATATTTTAGATTTATAATATAATTTTCTCTTTTGATAGTAAACCATAAGATTAAAATCATTTAATCAATGACCAGTTAATTAGAAGCATTAAACTCAAAATAAATATGAAAAATATGAACAGAAATAATTCAAATTAACATACAAAATTAGACATAGTTTAGAATTAAATTATATCTCTTTTTTTAGAATAAAAAAAATTATTTTATGTTAAAAATTAAATTTAACATAAAAGAATTCACTACAATTTTTTTTTAGAAAAATTGAAAGAAAATTGAATCAAAGAAAGAATATATTGCACTTCAATCTGCTCGTTTCCTTTCCTTTTTGTTTTATTTTATTCTGCGCGTCTTTCTTTTTCTTTTTGTTTTATTCTGCGCGTTCTCTTTCTCCCTCAGTTTTTTTCTCTTCGTTGCGGTTCTCTTTCTCCCTCAGTTTTTTTCTCTTCGTTGCGGTTCTATTTCTCTTTTCTCTATGGTTTCGATTTTTATATAAATCCATTCGAAACCCTGCGGTTCTGTTTCTCTTTTCTCTCTGGTTTCGATTTTTATATATATCCATCCGAAACCCTACGCCACTTCTTTCTTTATTTCCATATATATCTATATCCTATGTCATTTGGTATATATCTACTTCTTTTACTGCACTATGTTTTTCATTCTTTTATATATATATATATATATATATATATATTAAAAATCTTAACTTAAAGTTGAGAGTATTTAAATGATATATTTCTAAAATTTTAGATCTTAATTATCTTTAAGTTTATAATAAAATATAAAATCAATAAAAATAAATAAAATTAGACTAAAATTTAAAATTGAGAAGTGATAAATTATGTAAGTTATCAACATTTATAAATAGGTCACAGGTGCACGAATCACTTTATAAAAAACAATAAGTATACTTTAAGGTCGATCGAAATGAGAATTATGTGGTTTTAAATAATTCAATGAAACTCTTAAAAAAGAAAAAATAAACCTAAACATTCTATTATAATTGTTTGAATTTTAAAAGATTTAAACTAATAACATAAAATAATAAATGAAAAAAACATAGATTGGTTTATACAAATTACAAGTAAACATACAATAATTAATCAATGAAAAATTAATGTGATATTTAACTAATTTACTGTAGTTGGTAAAATTAATTAAGTTAATAAAATATCAGCCCATTTTTATTGATTGTTTTTTCTATGTAGAAATAGCACCCTTAATCGAGTTTATTATTCATTATTAATTATATCACTTAACGTCTTTGGTCAAATCTATTAATTAATTTAATTGAATTATCCTTATTTTTTAAGAAATTAACAAACCATTTAACTTGATGCCTTTGGTTGGATCTAACAATTTAAACTTCTATTTAAGTTGTCTAAATTAGTTTTGGGATTCATGTACCTAAAATCTAACTTTTATGTTTTAAATATATTAAGAAAAATATATTTTCAAGATATTTTTCTATAATAAATCTTGTAAAAATCTTGAAATATAATATAATTCTAAATTTGATCTAGATTAATGTTTCTAAAACCCAATTTTCATACTTTAAATTTCTTATGAAAAATATGCTATACACATATGAAATTGAATAGAAAATAATTTGTATTTAATAGTTATTAAAAATATTCACCTAAATAATTTATATAAGCATATCAATATAACTAAAATCTCACTATCACAATCAGCGAGACATGCTAAATTTAATAAATTATCAATATATTAAAAATAACATAAAGTTAAATATATAAATAGAATATAATTAAAATTAATACCTCAAATGTATTCTTACATATAACTTCTACAATGATATGTTATATGAAAAATCTTCTTATTATTATCTCTTATTTGTGATAACCTAATCTAAACTGTTTATAAACTTAACATAAAAATAAATTTGTTCAACTCTCAAAAATTGAGAGAAGAATTCAAAGAATAAAACTACTAAAAAGAAACTAAAGTTTGATGCTCAATTGAGATGGGATGATGATTGAGAGATTTTATATAGGTGAGAAAATGTTGAGAAAAAGGTAGAATAGTGGATCGTGAGGTCGTGTCTCATGGCACAGTTTTTCCACCATCGTGACTAGCGTTGTGATGACTCTAGCATATTAGGATCTTAAGGATCTTGGGAATATTTGTAAGCATCAACTTAGTCAACACCTTGATCTCCATTATCTATTTTATTGAGAATGCTTCAACCCAATATCATTTATAGTTATAAATGTGTTATTAATACCATTATTAGAAGTTAATTTTAGTATTTGTTTCTTTGTTTTGCTTGGGCCAAGCAAAATAAAGTTTAGGGTTGTGATAACTGTATGAAAATAGAGTTATTTTATCAATTTAATGCATATATCAATTATTTCCTTATGCAAAGTGTCACATTCCTTTTGGTCAGCATTATTAACTTTCCCTTTTTCATTTCACCTTTGATCTAAAGCTGATTTAAAGGTCCAGATTCCATCTGTGGCTAATTTAACCCTATAATTTTCCCAAAGATCTTAATGAGCCTAAATTTAACAATTTTTTATTAGTTTTTGGAGCCAAGAAGAGAGAAAAATACATAAAAATTCAAAAAGTTATACAATTTTAGTGAAGATTCAAGAGAAGATTGATGCTACATTTTAAGATATTGATTATATTTATTCTTCTTCTCCTTTCTTTATGAAAATTAGAGCTTTATGAATAGATACATGCATAGCTAATTTATTAATCTAAGGGTCTTATGAACCCAATTTTTTGCATGTGATGATTTAATATTTTACCACAATTATAATTGTAGTTTAATTATATTATTTAATTTGATTGTGTGCTATTAACTATTTGGCCAACAATTGATCTATAGAGACCATTAAATAGATTTGAGATAATTATTTAATTGTTTGTCTTGATTAAATAACATGCATAGTTTCTAGGCAAAGATTTATGATCTTATATATATGATGCATAATTGATGAATTTAATGAGTATTATGCAATTTAATTGACATGAGATTTGATTAGATTAATTATTATATAGTGTGTACTTTACTTGAGAGAGAAATACTTGCTAGGTTATGTTCAATTGATCATATAATTGATTGGTAATTATTTTGGAAAGATTTTAATGATTCATATGTTTAGAAAATTGGGAGATTAAATATTTTCTCATATATCTTCTCTATGGGAACAATATTTTCTTATCATTATATTACGTCCCATCGTGACACACATATATCCTCATCATGGCCTGCGTTGGTTTGATTGTCTCAAAATTTCTTTGTATTTCACCTCTTACAAACTTGGTTGGATTTTGCATGTAAAGCTTACATGTATTTGTTTTCTTATTCTTCTAGGTTGTAAATAAGTACTTTCAGGTACAATTCTTTAAGTGTTTATCTTTTGAATCATTTTGAAGCTAGAAATATATTAAAAATATAAAGTATACCCGTCATTAAGATCTAACAAATATTCTTAAGATCTTACACATATTCTCAAGATCCTATGCAAGGATTAATTTGGAAGATCAAATTGGGTGCAATGATTAATTTGGAAAACAATTTTTGTTTTAGTTAGTTGGGGGCCTTTTATGTATTGTTTATGATTTTTAATATTATGTATTCTTGTTCCTTGAGATTAACATGTTATATTTTGGAAGTGTTCAGGAAGATACACTTGGTCTTGAACTATAGAACTCTTAAAATGAGAAACATGTAATCCGAAATATGTTCAAAATTGTGGTAATTAAGGAGGAACATTAATTACCATGAAAGATTGTCATGTAGATTAAAGTACATTGTAGTTCTATAAATGTTGATAAACGATTATCATTTAATGACATGAGTATATAAAATGTGTATTTTATATATTGAACATGACCTAACTAGATGGAACATTATATGAATTATGTTTTGTGTCATTAATGTTTCCATTGTGTCTTTAGAATCTTAGATATGAGATATGTAGGTTTTTCACATGAGAAGTATATAATGTGATTGTTATTTAAATACTATCTTATGATAGGAATGAAATAGTAGTTTGTTGTGTACAACCTGTGAGGAAGAAATCTATATGTTAATATTATCATTGTCCCTCGATTTTGAGTTATGATATTACTGGGCCCCTTGGTAAAGTTGAATTATATCGCATGCAATATAACTGATGTAGTTATAGTTATAATTCACTTGAGAGAAAAAAGAAAATGAATATAATGCAAAAGTGACATGATCCTATTTTGCATATTATTCATAATATCATGTGACAAGGATAGACACAAAATTAGTGGATCAAGTAAATAATTACTGTCATTTGGAAAACTATAATGTAATGATAGAACCTCTTATAGTCAATAATATAAAGTTTTATAGTAATGCCAAGATGATATAGATCCTCTATACGGTCACACTAACTGAAGATAAACAACGAGTATTTTACATTTCATAATGATGTATAAGATAAAATACATGAGATGAATTGCTAAAATAAAATGTCATAATATGACATGCTTAGACCATAAATAAATTTGTGAAGTTATACAAATATTATTTGGTATAATGTTTGAATGCATTTTAAGAATAATAAAGACATTATATAATAGAATAGTATGAATAATATTATTTGTTCATAAATTAATTTATTAAACCAATCACAAGTTGAGATTAAAGAGAGCGTGAGATGGCTACACAAGGTTAGTGGAATTTATGTAATTGATTCAAACCTTACACAAATAGTTGTCCTAACCCTTGCCTATTTAAGTAGGCATAATTAGGGAAAATTTGATCCAATTTTTTCTACCTCTAACTGTAGCCAAAATCTGCCCTATTGAGCAGCCACATTTTTCCTTCTCCTAGGCCGAAACATGGAAATGCTTGCTCAAGGCCGAAACCTAGGTGGTTCAACCCTAGGCCGAAAGTCTTTTCTCTCATCTCTTCTTGCTAGATGGTTGGATCTAAGCCTTGAACTCTACATCAATCTATCTAAGAGGTGTGGTAGTTTGTTGTTTAGGTTCAAGGTGAACCAAGAGGTGCTCGTGAAATAGAGGTGGTTTCCAAGAGATCTAGAAGGGAAATCGACTTCCTTCTACTCAAGAAATTTGACAGTCTCTTTAGTTAAAGATAATATTCTTCATCTCTAGCAATAAGGTAGATGATATTTTTTTTATTTTATTTAGTGCACATTAGGTGTTTTTTGAAATTCTAAAGAGAAAATCTTGCTTGCAATTGTCAAACAAATGAGGTCCTTTCTGTATTGAGCCAAGTAGTGATAGGAAAATTTTAAATTCTCACCATATAGGTGTACACATGAAATTCCAACAGTGGTATAAGAGATATGGCTTGATTTTGTGATGATTAGACTATTTAATTTGTGCTTGATTTAATGCTTAAGTGTTTGGTTAACTATTTCTCAAGTTCATGGTTCATAAATCTGTCATTTTGGCATTTGGTCACTTTAGTAATTTTTGAATCATGATTTTTGTGGATCTAAAAATTCCTACATTAGTTTATGATGTGTGGATGAAGATTCTAAAATAAAACATGGTGTTTAGACCGTTTTATTAAGGTAAACCAAAAATGAAAAAATAGGTACAACATTGGAAATTCCTATGTCCAGTTTTCTGTTTTTCTGAGATTCAAAATAACATAACTTAAGTTTGGATGACTGGATTTTTGTGAGCCATCTGTCATTGGAAAGATAATGAATTCTAGTTTCTGAAAAACTATTATTGAAAAATATTACGAATTTTGTGTGAAAATTAAAATTACAAAAGTACTACGATTAGGTCTCTAATATTGGAACTAGTAATTCAAATGTAATTTTCTGGCAAACTGCTGAATATTTTCGTGATTTATTTATATATCTAGAAAGGTGTTAAAGTATAGTTTTCATAAATATATGACTTGAATTTTTATTCAAAATACACACTCTTGGGCATAGAAAACAATGACTGGTGCGCAACATACCAAAACTGGATAGCGAGACAATTTTTGGTCTCACCACAATAAAAATTATTTTTTGCAGAAGTGATTGTTTTTGTAAAATATATTGTAAAAGTAGCTCATCCAAATATGTTAAAAGTTATAAGTAGTTAAGATTAGTTTTACCTATATGAATGCTAATTTTAATTAGGCATAATGACAATTAAGAAATAATTTTATGTTTTCTAAAAGTTTCATATAAGTTTCAAAAATTTGAAATGGGGTATATGAATATTAGGAATAGAAATCATTTTTGGGATTTAAAATGATTTAGATGGATTGCGAACTTGAGAGATATAAGCTTAACTAAATAAGATTGAATAGTGCTGTAAGATTGCATATGTGTACTAATTTTGCTATACAAGAGGATTGTGGGTTAGTATGGCTCAAGATTATCAATACCTTATGTGTTGTAATGAATGATGTGTATGAATGTTTGTAATGCGGCCTAAGATGCCACTGAAAATTAATTAGAATAATTAAATTATAGCAAAGATGTTAGGTTGCCATTCATGTATTAATTCATGGCTTACATGCCACATGGGATTTAGGATTAGGTGATTCTAAATGTAATTTTCATTTTATTTTAGCATAGTTCCGAAGATAGAATGAGAATTGGGTAGGTGCTTGTAGCTTAGAATTGTATCTTTCATGAAGGTAATTGATAGAGCTATAAGAATGCAAGAGGGAGCCATACAACCCATGAAGCTTAATAATACATGAGATAATTTTAATGGTTAGGATAAGGTATTGTTGTATGAATACATGACCTACCAAAATTACCAAAATTATCAGAGTCATCATATATTTGCTATGTCCATGAAAAATAATTTAAGAGTATCTTTCCTTCTCATTTTATCCACTTTAAGTTAGTAACTAGGAACAAGCATGAGTGTGATTTGAATTACTAGAAATTTTGGAACTTGTATGAATTCATTTTTAAGCCATAAGTGAGTGGGAGTTGTGTGTGGCACATCTTCTTACTCATTATGTGGGAATGACTTATTCATACTTGTTGACCAATAAAATGAGTTTTCTTATACAAATCACCAAGATCTAGGCTTGGGTTTTGGAAAAGAGAGGTTTATAAAGAAATTGGATTATTCTTTCTTAATGAAAACGACAAGAGTCATAAAGTTAAGTTTTACTTAAAGGTTATGATTGGTAAATGATATCTACCTAAACAAATATTTTAGATGAGTCTATTTATTTGAAAAAGGGTCTTGTGTGACTAACAAAATGGACAAACTTTAATTTTTATTAGTACAAATTTTAAATACATGAACATTGAAAAATCCCTAAATGAATTTTGTAGTCACTTCTTAATTTTCTGCGTTCTATGGTCGAAAAAACACCTTCTTGCTAATGATGGGTCAAACTATTCCGATTGGATCCTCAAATTGAACATCGTGTTACACTTAGAGGATCTCTCACACATTCTGGATGGAAGTTTCCCAGAAGAGAAAGAGAAAGGCAAGCCAACTAATGTAGAAAAGGAGGAACAAAAGAAATGGAAAGATTAACAACGAGTTGTGCAGACACTGATCTTGGCCAGTATTGGCGATCAGTTACAAAGAAAGTTCCTTGATACTCCAGCCAAGGAAATTATGGCACAATTGGAGAAGATGTTCACTGATAGTGCTTTCAAGGAGCATTATAAGACCATCATCGCATTCAAAAGGTGTAAGATTATGGAGAGTGAATATATCTCAATGCACTTTCTCAAAGTACAGGGTTATCTGGAGAAATTGGAGAAATTTAATTCTTCAATATCCAAGGACATTGCTGAGGATATCATTTTTGGGTCTCTTCCATATCCTACAAGGATGTTATCATGCATTATCACATGTGTGAAAAGAAGATGACATTGAATGAGCTGCATAATGCACTCAAGACTGCTGAGGTTGACATGGGAAAGACAAAGGCAAAATCTATCCTTGTCATCATGCCAAATAGCAAAAATATTGCCAAGAATAAAGGCAAGGCAAAGCACAAGACCAGTAAGGTGCATTCCTCGCTCAAGTGTAAGAGTGGAGGGGCTTATGCGAGCACCTCCAAGGGAAGCAAGAAAGGAAATGCTCCTAACTTTGACACAGAATGATTTTATTGCCATGAGAGGGACATTTCAAAATGAATTGCCCTAATTATAAGCGTTACTTGGATGAAGGAAAGGTTAAACGCAAGCGCCCTAAAGGTATACTTGTTATTGAACTAAATTTAAATTTAGCCATAACTATCCAAGATTGGGTAATGGATACCGGATCATGTGCTCACTTAGTCTCAATGTGAAGGCACTAAGGGATAGGAGACCTCTCTCGAAAGAGGAAGTTGTGTTGAAAGTAGGAAATGGTGAAAGTGTCCCTACGGTCATTGTTGGCACCATTAATCTTCACTTATCTAATGGTTTATGTTTAAGTTTAAAGAATATTTGTCATGTTCCTTCTGTATTTTGAAACATTATTTTTGTATCATGCTTGGATGCATAAGGCTTTCGTTTTGTAATAGATAAATCATGTATGGTTATTAAAAAGGATGGTCTATTTTATACAAATGCTATCATTTCAAATGGATTATATTTGCTTGATTTAGATGAGGATAAACATGCATTGAATATCAATAACAAGAGACTCAATATGTATCGTACAAATAAGACATTCTTGTGGCATTATCACCTTGGTCAAAAAACAAGAAACACATAAAGAAATTGTAGCAATAAAATATTCTAGATTCACTTGATGGTGAAGCAATTGAAACATGTGAATCTTGTTTTACTGGAAAGATGACAAATCACCACTCAAGAAGAAAGGTGAAAGAGCGAGTGGCTTATTGAAATTGATACATTCTGATGTATGTGGTCCAATGAGTATGAGTGCAAGAGATGGTTATTGGTACTTCATTATCTTCATAGACGATTATAATCGATATGGATATGTGTATCTTATGAAGAACAAGAATGATTCTTTTGAGAAATTCAAAGAATACAAGAATGAAGTAGAAAACCAACTTGACAAGAGAATTAAGGCTCTACAAACTGATCATGAGGGAGAATACTTGAGCAATGAGTTTAACACATACTTGAAAGTGTGGCATCATACCATAACTCACTCCACCAAGGACACCACAATGGAATGGTGTTTTTGAGAGGAGAAATCAAACCTTGATTGATATGGTTCATTCAATGATGTGTCAAATGGAACTACCTTTATATTTTTGGGGTCATGTAGTCCAAACTGTGGTTCACACACTAAACATTATTCCATCAAAATTTGTTGAGAAAACTTCACATGAGTTGTGGATGGGCAAACCACCAAAAATATATTTTCCCAAAGTTTGGGGTTGTGAGGCATATATCAAGCGTATGATGTCAACAAAACTTGAACCCAAAGAAAATAAGTGCTTCTTCATTGGATACCCAAGAGAAACAAAAGGGTATAGCTTTTGGCACAAGTCAACGAATACTATATTTGTTAAGATGGGTGCAGTATTCTTAGAGAATGAGTTTCTCAAAATAATCAAAAGTAGTGGGAGTAGGATGACACTTGAGGAAACTCAAGAGGACCTACTAGCAAGTGATTATGAGATGAATGATGACATTCAAAATGATCATGAAATACCACATGAAGCTCTTTTAATTAGTGGGAGTACAAGTATTCAAACTTCACAAAGAATTGTTGAAGAGACTCAGACTTCTCCACCTAGTGTTCATCTAACTAGAATTGAGAATGAATCTATTCTGCAAGAAATTGTGGAAGAAGTTCAAGAAGCTCAAGATGAGTCACAAGAACAGAGAGAGCTTAGAAGGTCAATAAGGGAAAAAAGAAGACCCGAATTTTACATGGGTCTTTGTGAGGTCTTGGTAATGGATACTAACGACCCCTTGACTATACGAAGAAGCAATTGAAAGAAAAGAGTCCAAAGCAGGGTAGGAAGCCATGGGATCCGAAATATATTCCATGTATGACAACCAAGTATGGAACTTGGTAGATCTTCCTGAAGGATCAAAAGCTATTCGAAACAAATGGGTTTTCAAGAGGAAGATGGACATGAATGGTAACATGACAAGCTACAAGGCAAGATTTGTAGCAAAAGGTTTTAGTCAATCCAAGGGATTGAATATGATGAAACCTTTTCACCAGTTGCTATGTTTAAATCTATTTGGATTATGCTAGCTATTACTGCATTTCATGATTATTAAATATGGAAATTGGATGTCAAAATAGCTTTCCTAAATGGGAAGCTAGATGAGGATGTATACATGGTATAGCCTCAAGGTTTTGAAGATTCAAAAAAATAGCAGCAAAGTATGCAAGCTTCAGAGAGCCATTTATGGCTTGAAGCAAGCATCAAGGAGTTTATACAAGTGCTTTAATGAAGAGGTTAAAACCCTTGGATTCATTCAAAGCAAGGAAGAACCTTGTGTATACAAGAAGGTCAGTAGGAGCCACATTATGTTCTTGGTCTCATATGTTGATGACATATTGTAGATGGGTTATAAAAATTTTTTGATGAAGCAAACAAATAACTCATTGAGTGCCCAATAATCCTGATGCTTCAAATCTATTGGTATGTGACAAGCTTTATCAAATAAAATTTGGTAAGGAGACATACCATTGGTAGTTTTATATGCAATTCGGTATACCCAAAACAAATCAACCCACCTCTTGAACCAATCCTTCCTTGAAGGTTTTACCATTTTCTCCAAAATCCTCTTGATCTCTTAGTTTGATATTTTCACTTGCCCACTAATTTGGAGATGGTAGGTGGTATACACCTTATGCTCACCCCATATTTTGCAAGAAGGCTCTCAAAATATTTTTTTGTAAAAGTGACTCCCATCATCACTTATTATTACTTGTGGTGTTCCAAATCACGTGAAAATCTTCTTCAAAAATCGAACAATCACCTTGGCATCTTTCGTACGAAAATCCCTTGTTTCTACCCATTTAGAGAGTTAATAAACCTCCCTCAAGATGCATTGATTCCCAAATGAAGAGACAAATGGCCCCATAAAATCTATGCCCTACATATCAAATAACTCTACTTCTATGATACTATTCAATGGCACCTCATTCTTCCTTAATAAGTTGCCAACTCTTTGGCACCTAATACACCTTCATAAGTGTCTTGGAAAATGGTAGGCCAATAAAATCCCAACTCCGATACCTTTTCCATAGTCCGCTTGCTACGAAAATGATCTCCATAATTCGAGGCATGACATTGCCTAAGAATATCATCTACCTCCACCATAGGTACACATCTCCTTAAAATACCATCGGCACAAATCTTGAATAGATAGAGATCATCCCACAAATAATACCATGCATTATGTCAAAATCTATTCCTCTTAATAGAAGATAATTATGGAGGTAATATTCCATATACAAGCTAATATACAAAATCACTATACCCTAGCACATGAACATGCACAATAGAGAAAAGTTGTTCCTCAAAAAAATAATTACTAATAAGCATGTTATTCACCTTATTTCCACTCTCGAACCTTGATATGTGATCCATCACTTGGTTCTTTTTCCCGTTTTTGTCATGAATTTCTAAATCAATTTCTTGGAGAAGAAGAACCCATCTAATCAACCAAGTCTTTGCATCCTTCTTTTCTAAGAAATATATGAGTGCCAAATGATCCATATATACTATGAATTTTCCACCTATAAGTTAAGTCTAAAATTTCTCAAAAGAAAATACCATTGCTAAAAACTCCTCCGTAGTGGCATAGTAGACGTGGGAATCATTAAGAGTTTTGCTCTCATAATATATGGAATGAAATACTTTCCCTTTTCACTACCCCAAAACGGACCTACCATACAATCCAAAGTATCATACATTAATTTAAATGGTAAATCCTAATCTAGAGCTACAAATATAGGTGTCGTTATCAACAGTTCATTTAACACCTTAAACCCATCTAAACAAGCTTCATTAAATATAAATGGCATGTCTTTTTCCAAGAGGTTTCAAAGATGTTTAGAGATTTTGGAAAAGTCTTTAAAGAATCTTCGATAAAATCCAACATGGCCAAGGAAATTCATAATTCCCTTAACTTTGTTGGTAGAGGTAAATTCTCAATAGCCTCAATCTTTTCTTTATTGACTTCAATCTTTTTTTTTTTCGAAAATCTATGCACCACTATGATTCCATGATTCACCATAAAGTAATGTTTTTCCAAGTTTAGCACCAACTTGGTTTCTTCACATCATTTCAACACAAGAGAGAGATGATACAAGCAAAAATCAAATGGGTTACCAAATACAGAAAAATCATCCTTGAATACCTTCATAAATTTCTTTATCGTATCTTAAAAAATAGCCATCATGCACCATTGGTGATGGGAATCATGGAGCCATACAAATCCCAAGTGGACCAATGACAAGTTCTAGGGGGCACAACTCAAGGAGGATTTAAATGGGCTCATTCAAGCTTAGCATGGAAATTAGGAAAAATTGGTGAAATTGGATTAGGCATATTGTTGCACCATTTTGGACTATTTTATTTTTTAGCCCTTGGATGAAACTAAGGGTTGTGATGTAATATTTTCTAGGGATTCCTTCTATTCAGTTTCCTCCAATTTTTGCTCCACCTTTTACGCCACTTTTTGCACCTCTTTTGGCTGTTTTTATTTTTCAGCTCTTGGATGTAATCAAGGATTATGATGTAAATTTTTATAGGGTTTCCTTGTATTCTATAAATACCTAAAATCAGCTCAACTTCCCACACTTTACATGTTAATGATATTTGATTTTTTAAATTATTTGAGAGCTCATTGATGCTCTTTGTTCCTTTCCAAGCAACTTATCAAGGGATTGGCAACCTTTGTGGCATTGTTTAACATCCAAGCATTTGTGATAAGTAATATCCATACTTGTTAGGGTGTTTTTATGTTAGACTTATCAAGGAAAAAACACTTCCTTGTGATGTCTTTCCCCTCAATTTAATGGTGAGTCATATCCATTATTTTTTGGAGAAACCCTTTGCTATATAATCTGAAAATTAGCTAGGTCCTACCTCCTTGGTTCGTATCATTTGGTATCAGATTTTTAGGTGCTATTTTTGAATTCCTATCCTTTATTTTCATTCTTGTTCTTGCGTTCTTGTGTTGTTTTTGATACATACAAAAAAAATTCAATGTTTGATCGCCACACACGAAGTGTGTGCAATGAATACATAAGTATACGTATTGCAACAAGTAATATAATGATAAGAAAATATCGTTCCCACCGAGATTATTTTATTAGAAACTAATTTTTAAAACTTAAAAAAATAAAAATCAATTTTTTTGTGTTTTTATATTTTAATGTAGCAAAATTAAAATAACTAAAATTAAATAGAAATAATTAATTAAATCAAATTATGTAACTAAAAATATATATGAGAAAATATCTAGGAATACTTAAT
The DNA here is from genome assembly GCA_037013495.1 of Hippophae tibetana. Lineage (NCBI taxonomy): Eukaryota > Viridiplantae > Streptophyta > Magnoliopsida > Rosales > Elaeagnaceae > Hippophae > Hippophae tibetana. The sequence continues at coordinate 19,602,011 of CM072807.1, read as the reverse complement.
CCTCCAATTTTCTAAACATGTGAATCGCTAAAATCCACCCAATATAATATAATTTAATTATATGGTCAATTGAATCTAACCTAACATGTATTCCTTTCTCAAGTAAACTACACACCATATAGTAATTAATTTAATCACACTCTCATGCCAATTAAATTGAATACTACTCATTAAGTTTATCAATTATGGATCATATACATAAGAATCATACATCTCTGCCTAGAAACTATGCATGTTGTTTAATCAAGACAAACAATTAAATAATTCTCTCAAATCTATTTAATTGTCTCTTTAGATAAATTGTTGGCCAAACAATTAATAGCATAAAAATCATATTAAATAATATAATTAAATTAGGGTAAAATTTTAGATCATCACATGTTGAAAATTGGGTTCATAAGATCCCTAGATTAATAAATTAATTACACATAATTGTGTTCATAAAGCTCATATTTTTTATAAAGAAAGACATAAAATTGATAAAAAAAAAGAGTAGAAAAAGAAATACAATCAATCTCTTGAATTGTATTATTAATTTCCTCTTGAATCTCCACCAAAATTGTATCTTCTCTTGAATTTTTCTATATTTTTCTCTCTTTTTGGCTCCAAAAATTGACCAAAATTATGCTAATGGAGGCCAATTAAGGGCTTAAATAAAGCTCAGGTGCGATCTGGACCGTCACATCAGCTTCAGATCAAGGGTTTTGATCAAAATAAGCAAAATTGACAGTTTGAGTCAATCACAGCGTGACATGTGGCAAGAAAGACCGGTCAGAGTCAATGCTCATTGAGTTAGGGACATGTGGCACTACGTGATTCGAAGAAGAAAATGGGGTGGTGCACGAGTGAAATGTGCAGAGCAATGGCGTAGTGACATATGGCATAACAGATTGATCGATAACGCCATGCTGACACGTGGCGTGTGTTTTGTCCTCTTTACACGCGGCACAACATGATTTCACTCTCTATGCTTGCGTGGCATCCACGTGGCTTGCACATTCAACTCCTTTGCTTGCATGGCATGCCACGTGGTAGCTTCTGATTGGTTCAATGTTAAAAATTCATAAAAATCCCAAAAATTATATTTTCACCCCTTTTCACTAAAACATTTTTATTTTTATTTTTTTGGCCATAAAAATACTATTTATTGAATAAAACAAGTAAATATTAAGTAAAAAAGTGCGCTAATGACTTTATTTTCATAGAGTCATCACACCCCAAACTTAAATCTTTTACTTATCCTCAAGTAAAGATAAGTTTAACTAAATAAAATAACTTGGGTAGTATATTCATAAATATACTTATATTAGTACATGCATATTTCACGAAAACTATCCCTCTCAAAAGTCATACAATCCTATGATAAAGAGGTTCACATATTCATCAATCAACATTCCATCAATACAAAGATATGCAAGGTTTTTGACAAATTGATTCGTGTGTGTGTGTTGCATATGATATCATCCAATGCACTCATGAAATCAACCTGTATGAATATGCTAATAAATTCAATCTTAGAACAAGTCTCATAAATCTATTTTTCACATCCCTTTCCACTAATATAAATATGCACTTAACTCAAGATCAATAAGGACTTTCCATGGTTGTAATGTAAGGCTTAGGTAGGTAGTCGATAAATGAAGACATTTTAGGCTCTTTCCACACCTTAGTTTTTTTTTTCATCATGCACTTTTTAACTACAATTGAGCTTTTACTTAATATTTTAGTGAACCCTCTTTTGACATTCTTTTCATATATTTTTTTTCATCTTTTTTTATTTTTTTATTGTAACTTCACAACACTCCCAAACTTACTTTCAACTTTATTTTCTTTTCTTTAGAGGGATAATTGTGTTATGAGTTTCACTCTTTTTTTATAGGGTGCATTACATTTCACCTTACTCTAAATCATATCACATGATTGCATTTTTTTTCTTTTCATACAAGCTAAAGGTGCAAGGGTAAAGATAATGCTTATTGGTTAGGCATAAAATGTGGTTTACAGATATGAAAGGTTCTTTGTTAGGCTCAAATGGGTTACTAAAGATATTAACAATGGTTAGCTTGAAAGGCTCAATCAATCGAAATAAGGCCTAAATCATTTCTCTTGCTAAATACTATTTAGGATTTCGCCTCGAGGGATGATTAAATAGATTCTAAAACTTGGTAGATCTCATCAACTCGTATAACTCACTACAAATTTTCTCTCAATAAGAACACCAAAATCAATCATGAAAATGTGTATAAAAAGTTGAATTAATCAAATCAAAACTAGCAAGCATATCACATGATTAATGTAAATATCTTAACAAATATGTTACATTCTTTATCCTAGCTATGACAACCAATTTTTATCATTGAGTTCATATGTTTCATATCAAGTATGTATGCATTTAATTTCCATATATTTATCAATTTCTACTCAAATCATGATTAAAAACATCCTAAAAATTTAAAATGCATACTAAATACTAATGTAGAGAATGAAGTTCCCTCCCCCAAACTTAAGTTACACATTATCCCCAATGTGCACATATAAATATGAAAAAGTAAACGGAAAGAAAACTCCCTTAGCCATGGAAAATCACATTTATCACTGAAATGCTCATTCTTGTTTCACCATTGCCATCCATATTTATTCACCCACAAAACAAAAACAATGAAAATATAAGTAAAATGATGTTGGGTTTCCTCCCAACCAGCGTCACATTTAATGTCCTTGACTAGATGGTCTTATCAAGTCCTAAGGTGCATCCACTAGGGTTATCACAAGTGTTTCATTTGATAATTGATCTTGATAATAGTGCTTCACCCTATGCCTATTAACCATAAATCATTCTTTATATTTATTTTCTAATTCAATGGATCCATCATTGGTTACCTTAGTAGTGATGAATGGTCCTAACCATCTACTCTTTAATTTTCCCGGAAACAATTTGAGTCTTGAGTTGTACAGTAACACTCTTTGACCTGGTTCAAAGATATGATGCACAATTTTTTTTTATCATGCCATTATTTTTTCTTTTCTTTGTAAAGCTTGGAGTTTTCATAAGCATTCCATTGTAATTCATCCAATTCATTTATTTGAAGCATTCTTTTCTCATCAGCTGCATCTATGGACTAATTCAACTGTTTCAATGCCCAATATGCCTTGTGCTCCAATTCTAATGGTAAGTGACAAGACTTTCCATAAACTAGCTTATACGAGGTGGTACCAATTGGTGTTTTAATACCTTTATTAGATACCTCTACTTGCGCACTTGTTTGAGGATGGTAAGGGGTAGACACTTTATTCTTAATCCCATACTTAGAAAATAAGGAATTAAATGATTTATTTCAAAAGTGACTTAATCCCATACTTAGACACTAATAATGATCCTAGGAGTTCTAAACCTAGTGAAAATATTTTTCTTCATAAATTTCATGACAACTTTGGCATCACCTTTGTTGCTAACAATGACTTCTACCCACTTTGACACATAATCCACTCTTACGAGTATGTATTGGTTTCCAAATGATGGAGGAAATGGTCCCATAAAGTAGATGCCTCACAATCAAACAATTCTACTTGATGTATACTGTTTAGAGGCATCTCATATCTTTTTGAAATATTACCTATCCTTTGACATCTATCACATATCTTTAAATAATCGTAAGCATCTTTAAATAGTGTAGGACAAAAATAACCAGATTGAAGTACTATAGCTCCTGTTATTGTGCTCCTAAAGTGACCTACATAGTATGAGCTATGGAAATGGTAAAGGATACTTTCAACTTCATCATTAGGGACACACCTTCTCAAAATACCATCATCGCATTATTTATAGAGGTAAGGGTCATCCTAAAAATATTGTTTAATGTCATGGAAAAACTTCTTCTTTTGTTGCCATATAAGGTTCAGTGGAAGAACGTTGGTGGCAAGAAAATTTGCAATGTCTCCATACCATGGAACTTTTGTTTGAGCTATAAAAAATAGTTGCTCATCTGGAAAAGATTCCCCAATTACCATATTATCATCCATTTTTGTCTCCCTCTCTAGTCTAGACAAATGGTCTGCTACCTGATTTTCTATTCCTTTTTTATCACGAATTTCCAAGTCAAACTCTTGTAGAAGGAGCACCCATCTTATCAATCTTGGTTTTGAGTCCTTCGTCATCATGAGATACTTTATTGCAGAATGATCTGTGTAAATAGTAACTTTGGTCCCAACCAAATAAGATCTGAATTTCTCAAAGGTATATACAATGGCTAGGAACTCTTTCTCTATAGTAGTATAATTCATTTGGGCCTCATTCAGTGTCTTTCTTGCATAGTATATGGCACAAATTGTTTTGTCTCTTCGCTGTCCAAGAACAGCTCCAATAGTAAAATCACTTGTGTCACACATTAATTCAAAGGGCTTGTTCCAATCCGGTGTGACTATAACTAGTGCTAACACTAGTCTCTCTTTAAGCACTTGAAATGCTGTTAAACATTTTTCATCAAACTTGAAAGGCATGTCCTTTTCCAAAAGATTACACAAGGGTTTGGAGATTTGGGAAAAATCTTTTATGAATCTACGATAAAAGCCTACATGCCCAAGAAAATTTCTTACTCCTCGTACATTGGTAGGTGGTAGTAGTTTCTCAATCACTTCTATCTTAGCCCTATCCATTTCAATGCCATTAGCTGAGATTTTGTGGCCTAAGATTATACCTTCATGTACCATGAAATGACAGTTCTCCCAATTTAAAACCAATTTTTTTTCTTCACATCTTTGTAACACTTGGGAGAGATAGTGTATACATTCATCAAATGAGTTTCCAAAGACCAAAAAATCATCCATGAAGATTTCTAGATGCTTCTCTACCATGTTTGAGAAAATGGCCATCATGCAGCATTGAAATGTAGTAGGTGTGTTACATAATCCAAAGGGCATTCTCTTGAAAGAAAAATTTCCATAAGGACATGTTAATGTGGTCTTTTCTTGGTCTTTAGGTGCCACATCAATTTGGTTATAAACAAAGTATCCATCTAGAAGGCAAAAGAAAGAATTCCTAACTAATCGGTTAAGCATTTGATCCATGAATGGGAAAGGAAAATGATTCTTCCTTGTAGCTTTATTTACTTTACGAAAATCCATACATACTCTCCATCCCGTGACAATTCTAGTAGGTATTAACTCATTAGACTCATTTTCCACCACAATGATTCCTCCTTTCTTCGGTACATATTAGAATGGACTTACCCATTCATTATCTGATATTGGGTAAATAATGCTCATGTCTAGCCATTTGACAATTTCATTTTTCACCACTTCTTTCATAATGGGATTTAAGCGGTGTTGTGCATTCCTGGTGGGTTTAGCCCCATTCTCTAGTAAGATTTTGTGCATGCCTACAGATGGGCTTATGCTTTTGGTATCAGCAATAGACCAACCTATAGCTCTTTTGAAGTTCCTTAGCACCTTTAGTAGTGCTTCCACTTGCTTCATACTTAGATCAGTTGAGATTATGACTAGAAGTGTCTCGTTATCACCCAAAATTGTATAACGAAGATGAGAAAGTAAAGGTTTAAGATCTAATTTTGGTGGCTCCTCAATGGATGGTTTCAATTGTGAGCTTATTTCAAGACATTCCACGAATGCATTTGATACACACATGAAAAGCGTGTCCTTTAGAAAGTTCATAGAATTCACAATATCAACCTTTGATTCCATATTTTCAAAATTAAAAAATGTTGAGTTTTTTCTTGGTGATTTTATGTCCTTATTCATAGCATCATATGTAACCATCTTAAGTTTGGGCAAATCAATAGATTATTTTAAGCTACTTCCATAAAAAGTAACATTTATTGTTAAACATTCATTAGCATTATCAATATCAGGGGGTTCAAATTCTTTAAAACTTTAAACATTACATGTTCATCTTGCACTCTCATTGTAAGTTGACCTTTTTTTACATCAATGAGTGCTCTTTCGATTGCTAAGAATGAATGAGCAAGTAAGATAGGAATGTCACGGTCTTCTTCCATGTCTAGCATAATGAAGTCCACCGGAAAGATAAATTTGTCTACTTTTACTAGCAAATCTTCTACCACACCCCGAGGTCTCTTAATTGATCTATCTACCATTTGTAATGTTACTAAAGTGGATTTGGCTTTACCAACCCCCAATCTCTTGAAGACCGATAATGACATAAGGTTAATGCTAGAACCCAAGTCACATAATGCTTTCTCAAAGTGGATGTTCCCAATTGTATAAGGAATGTTAAACTACCTAGATCTTTCAACTTTTGGGGTAGTTTTCTAGCAAATATGGCCTTACAACCTTCAATTAAGGTTATTATTTCATTATATCCAAGTCTCATTTTCTTAGACAAGATTTCCTTCATAAATTTGGCATTAGAAGGCATACGTTTAAGTGGATCTGCAAATGATATGTTTATGCACAACTTCTGGAATACATCAAGAAATTTTGAAAACTGCATATCTACCTTTTACTTTTGCAGTCTTTAAGGGAAAGGAATAGTGGGTTTGTAGAGGTTGCTCTTTTTGGCTGAATTATTTCCTTTCCATTACTCTCTTTATACTCTAATTCCTCTTTATCCTTTTTAGTTTCTAGTTCCTTCTTATCCTTTTGAGTATTATCTTCCTGCTCTAAAGTTTTACTACTCCTCGAGGATAATGATTTACAATGGTCCTCATCTTCTATTCTTGGGTTTACAATTGTGTCACTTTAAAGGTTATCTTGAGGCATTTGGATTATAACCTAAGCAAGTCATCCCATTTGATTCTCCAAATTTTGAATTGAAGCCTCTTGATTTGACATTTTGTATTAAATGATTGGATGAAGTCTTTCACCATCCCCATTAAGGCATTTGTATTGTCCTTAGTAGGTGGCTTCTTTTCCTGAGCTTGTAATTGTTGTGGTTCTTGGAAACTAGGTGGTGGAAATGATTGATGGTTGAATTGATTACCACCTTGATTGTTGTAATTCCAAGAGAAATTTGGATGTTGCCTCCATCCTAGGTTATATGTGTTTATGTTTGAGTATGAATTATTGTTTGATTCACATTACCCATATAGAAGACTGATTCAGGATTATGTGGAAAATTATCAAACAAATGGGCTCCATCACAAAACACACAAGACACCATTGAATCTTGGACCTGGTTTATACTCGTTGGTGAGTTTTGAACCATTAAAAGATTTACCAAAGAGGACACTTGAGCTGTAAGTGTCGTGATATCATTTGCGGCTATTATTTTGTTCATTGACCATGGATAATTATTGTTAGCCATTTTCTACTCTATGTTTCTAATAGCACTAAAAGATATGTCTAAATTAAAAATAAATAAAAATTAAAAATTAAAAAATAATAATCAACTAAATAAATAAAAGAGATTAGCTAAAATAAATAAATAAAAAGTTAGTAAAAGAAAATAAGTAAATTAAAATTAAAATTAAAGTAAAGAAAAATAAATAAAACAATAACTAAAATAAAAAATAAATAAAAACTATTAATTTCTAATAGTTATAATCCTTGACAACGACACAAAAATCTTAATCACCATACACAAAGTGTGTGCAATAAATATGTAAGTATACGTATCGTAGCAATTAATATAATGATAAGAAAAGATCATTCTCACGAAGATTATTTTATTAGAAACTAATTTTTAAAACTTAAAAAAATAAAAAAAAATTGTTTTTGTGTTTTTATATTTTAATGAAGCAAAATTAAAATAACTAAAATTAAATAGAAATAATTAATTAAATCAAATTTGATAACTAAAAAGATATGTGAGAAAATATTTAGGAATACTTAATCCCCCAAATATAATATCAATTAATTACATGATTAATTGAATCTAACCTAGCATATATTTCTCTCTCAATTAAACTACATACCATATAGTAATTAATTTAATCACACTCTCATGCCAATTAAATTGCATACTACTCATTAAATTCATCAATTATGGATCACATACATAAGAATCATGCATCTCTGTCTAGAAACTATTCATGTTATTTAATCAAGACAAACAATTAAATAATTTGCTCAAATCTATTTATTTGCGTCTATAGATAAATTGTCTTCTCTTGAATTTTTCTCTCTTTTTAGCTCCAAAAATTGACCAAAATTATACTAATAGAGGCCAATTAGGGTTTATGGAGTGATAGGGACTCAAATAAAGCTCAAGTGTGATATGGACTGTCAAAACAACTTCATATCAACAGCTACGATCAAAACAAGAAAAACTAACAATTTGAGCACATATTAATGGCGTAGCAACATGTGGCATGATGCGTTGATCAATTTTCAAACTCTATGCTTGCATGGCGTTCATGTGGATTTCCCTATTAGCTCTTTTGCTTGCGTGGCATGCCACGTGGTAGCTTCTAATTGGTCATGCCTTAAAAATTCATAAAAAAATCTCAAAAAATTTCAAAAATTATATTTTCACCCCATTTCACTAAAAAGTTTATATTTTATTTTTTTTGGCCATAAAAATACTATTTATTAAATAAAAAAGTAAATATTAAGTAAAAAAGTGTGCTAATGACTCTATTTTCATAGAGTCATCAATGTTATGTTCTTGTTGAAATTTTCCAAACCTTAAAATTATTGTTCCTTTTTGTTTCCATGATTTTCTACATTTTCCTTGCATTTTCTATTGGTTTTGATATTTTCTTCAGTTTCTTGGTAATTTTATGGTATTTCTGTGGTAGTTCATGCAAAAATTTCATTTCCCTTTTGTGTATTAATTTATGTGCTATTTTACGTATCGTAAAATTCCTCAAACTCATGTTGAAGGTGTTGTATTGATTTACCCTTGAGTTATTAGCATACTTGTTCAAATAAAGAAAAAGAAAAAAAGGAAAAGGTGTGGCAAAAATTTAATTCCCAAAAAAAGAAAGACAAAGAAAAAAGGCCAAATTACATATGCTAATTTCTAGTGAGTGTTTGACTCATAGTTCGAAGAGCTTTTCCCTTTTACTATAAATTTCCAATTGTGTGCTTCTTTGAGGAAATTTTTGTTTTTCCAATGGTGTTGATCTTTTGATTTCCCTTGTGCTTAACTATTCTAGTCTAGGATCCTAAACACTTTGAGTTAGTTTCCTTTGTGCTTTAACAAGTGGGATATTGTGAACTACCTTTTGGGTGTTTGTTAATTCTACAAATTGTTTGAAATCCTAGATTAGGTTGCTTTGAATAGAAGTTAAGAGGGATTGAGCAATCAATTCGAGTGCTAAACATGTGAGGTATTGAGTGAATTTACTTTGGTTCTATTTTATTACACTAACATCTTGTTGTGTAGAATTGTAAAAAACAATGTCCAATAGGGGTAGTCCCAAAGAAATACTAGATATGATGTTCATGATGAGGGATTTGCAACAATCCTTTGGAAGGATGAACAACTTGATGGTTGATATGAATGAAAGATTGGAAAGGCAAGAAAATACCTTAATAGCTAAACAACAAGAAACACCTCCACCCAATGTCAGGGGGTTTAATAGGCATGCTTGTGTTGAATATGATATTGAGGAAGAAGTGGAAGAATGCCTAGAGGAGGAAGAAATGATAGAGGAGATATGTAGAGACCCCTACCTAGGGCTCAAGATGGAGTTGATGGGGATCTAGGTAGTATAAAAATGAAGATACTACCATTCCAAGGAAAGAATAACCAAGAGTTATATTTGGAATGAAAGAAAAAGGTATGGGAAATTTTTGAGTGCCATAACTACTCCATGATGAAAAATGTAAAACTCGCTGTCTTTGAGTTTTCTAACTATGCTTTAAATTGGTCGGATTAATTGGTCATTAGTAGGAAGAGAAACCATGAAAAGCCCATAGATTATTGGGAGGACATGAAGACAATCATGGGGAAGAGGTTTGTCTCTAACTACTACTATAGAGATTTACACCAATGCAAACAATGATTGACTCAAGGATATAAGTTCATTGACGAGTACTATAAAAAATGGAAGTGGCGATGGTAAGGGCTAATGTTGAGAAAGATAGGGAGGCCAAAATGGCTAGGTTTTTAGTGGGTTGAATCCAAACATTACCAACATTGTGGAGATGGAGGACATGGTCCATATGGAAATTAAGGTGGAAAGGAAATTAAAGAAACAGAGTTATCAATCCCTACCATCAAAGTCTAGTCCCATTATTTCAAAACCAAACCCTACTAGTCTTTGGAAGTACAATGAAAACAAAGATGAAGGAGCTAGTTCCAAACCAATTTTTAAGCCTTTCAAAGCCAAATAGAAGGGGGCTAGCAAGGAAAAAGGTAAAATCGACACCCCAATTTGTAATAATGACATTAAGTGCTTTCAGTGTCTTGGTAATAGTCATATAATCTTTCAATGTCCAAAAAGGAAGCCAATGATCACCTTAGTTTGTGGTGAGGTGGAAACCATTAATGAAAGTGAAGAAGAAGAGATTATACCTCTAGAGGAAGCTAGTGAATTGGAAATAGGACCCATGGATGGGGAAGCACTTGTAATAAGCTGGTCTTTGAGTGTCCAAGTCAAGGAGGATATGACATTAAACAACAAAGAGATAACATTTTTCAAACAAGGTGTGTGGTTTATTAAAGATGGGGGAAGTTGCACCATTGTGTCTAGTACTACCCTAGTTAAGAAATTAGGGTTTCCTACATTCGAACACTCTAAGCCTTAGAAGTTGCAATGGTTAAATGATAGTGGGGAAGTGAAGGTTGATAGGCAAGTATTAGTGAAATTCTCCAATGGAAAGTACAAAGTTGAGGTGATGTGTGATGTGGTACCCATGCAAGTCAGGCACATCTTGCTAGGTAGCCCTTGGCAATATGATAGGAGGGTTACATATGACTAATATAGAAACAAGTATTCATTTGTAAAGGATGGTAGAAACATTACACTTTTCCCCCTTTCACATAAGCAATTCTTTGAAGATGAAATGAATATGGTTAGAGAAAAAGAAAAGAGTGAAAATGAAAAAAAATAAGAGAGTGAGACTAAAGAAAATAATTAGAGTAAAAAAAGAGTGAAGAAAAAGGAGAGAGGAGTGAAAACAAAAGAGAGAAAAAAGTGTGAGTTTTTATGCCAAAGAAAGTGAGGTCAAAAGGGCTTTTTATTCAAAATAGCCCATACTTGTATTTTTGTACAAGGAGGCTGATTTTTCTACTAACGATCTTAAAAAAATCTATGCCTAGTGCCACTATTTTTCTTTTGTAGGAATTTGAGGATGTTTTCCAGGAAGAGATTCTAGATAGGGTGCCACCAATTAGGGGGATTAAGCATCAAATTGACTTCATACTGAGATCTTCTCTTCCAAACCAACCTACCTATAAGACAAACCCCAAAGACACTAAGGAGATTCAAAGGGAGGTTGAAGAGTACTCTATCAAAGGTCAAGTAAGGGAGAGCCTAAGTCCATGTGCCGTTCCCATGCTACTCATGCCTAAAAAGGATGGATCAAGTAGGATGTGTGTTGATTGCTGAGCCATCAACAACATTATGGTACAATATTGAAATTCTATCCTTAGACTAGATGACATGTTAGATGAGTTGCATGGTTCTTGCATTTTTACACAAATTGATTTAAGAAGTGGATATCATCAAATTAGGATGAAATAGGGTGATGAATGGAAAACCGCTTTTAAAACTAAGCATGGATTGTATAAGTGGTTTGTCATGCCCATTGGTCTAACAAATGCACCTAGCACTTTTATGAGGCTTATGAATCATGCTTTGCGTGCACTTATTGGAAAATATTTGGTTGTTTATTTTGATGATATTCTAATTTACAGTAAAAATCTTGAAGAGCATATCTTACATCTTAGGTATGTGCTTGAAATTTTGAGAAAATAAAAACTATATGCAAACCTAAAAAAGTGTTGTTTTTGCATGGACAAGTTGGTTTTTCTTGGTTTCGTTGTTAGATCTAGGGCAATATAGGTGGATATGGAAAAGGTTAAGGCTATTCAATAATGGTCCATACTTAAGTCTATCACAGAGGTTAGGAGCTTCCATGGCTTGGCTAGTTTTTATCGAAGGTTTGTCAGAGATTTTAGTATGCTAGCCATACTTCTAATCGAGCTCATTAAAAATTCTGTTGGTTTTAAGTAGGGCAAGAATCAGGAGCGAGCCTTTAAATTGTTAAAGGATAGTTTGTGTTTTGTACCTATTTTATATTTACTTGATTTTACTAAACCCTTTGAATTTGAGTGTGATGAATCAGGAATAGATATAGGAGCTGTTTTGATGCATGAATGATGACCAATCACTTATTTCAGGGAGAAACTTCACAAAGCAACTCTTAATTATCCAACATATGATAAAGAGCTCTATACCTTGGTTACGACCCTGGAGACATAGAAGCATTACGTTTGGCTAAGAGAAGTTTTTATCCACACCAATCACGAATCTATGAAACATATGAAGTGCCAAGGTAAATTGAATAGGAGGCATGCTAGATGGATAGAATTCATTGAGACATTTCCTTATATTGTTCAACATAAGATAGGTAAGGAGAACTTTGTAGCCGATGCTTTATCATGGAGGTATGCCTTGCTCTCAACTTTAAAAGCTAGATTTCTAGGATTTGAGTATGTTAAGGAAATGTATGCTAATGATGATGACTTCTCTATTATTTACCATGCATGTGAAAATGCTTCTTTTGAATTTTTTTTATAAATTAGATGGGTATTTATTTAAAGAAAATCAATTGTGTATACCCAAATTTTCAATGCGTGAATTGTTGATTAAGGAGGCCCATATGGGAGGACTAATGGGGCATTTTAGAATTAAGAAGACTCTAGATGTTTTGCATGAGTATTTTTATTGGCCAACAATGAGGAGGGATGTAGCAATAATATATTCTAGATGCATCATTTGTAAGCAAGCCAAATCTAAAGGCCTACCATAAGGGCTATATACTCCCTTGCTCGTACCTAGCATATCTTGGGTAGATATTTCCATGGATTTTGTTTTGGGATTGGCTAGGTCTAAGAAGTGTAGAGACTTCTTTTTGTGGTTGTAGATAGGGTTTTTCAAATGGCACACTTCATAGCGTGTTATAAAATGATTAACCCCACTAATGTAGCAGATTTTTATTTAGGTAGGTTGTTAGGCTTCATGGGGTTCCTAAGAGAATTATGTCTGATAGGGATGTTAAATTCATTAGTTATTTTTGGAAAACTCTTTGGGATAAAATGGGCACTAAACTCTTATTTCAAATAATTATCACCCACAAACTGATGGAAAAACTAAGGTAGTCAATAGGACTATGTCCATTTTGCTTAGGGTGGTAATAAAAAGGAATTTGAAAAATTGGGAGGATTGTTTACCTTTTGTTGAATTTTCTTATAATCAGAGTGTTCATTCAACTACTGATTATTCTCCATTTGAAATTGTTTATAGTTTCAATCCACTAACTCCTTTGGACTTATTACCTATACAAAATTGATCTTCCAATTGAGTATAATGTCAATACCTCTTTTAATGTTTTTGATCCTTCTCCTTTTGATTGTACAGGTGACAATTCGAGGACGAATCCTCTTGAAATAGGGAGAATGATGAGAATTATGGAGCCATACAAATCCCAAGTGGATATTTTACAAGGTCTAGAGGGCATAACCCAAGGAGGCTTTAAATAGGCTTATAAAAGAGGTCATGCGTAACCAAGGGGAGCCAAAATGGGAGTGCAAGGATTGGGAAAAGCCTAGCATGCAAATTAGGGAGAAATTGGACTAGATACATTGTTGTGCATGTTGGACTGTATTGTTTTTTAGCCCTTGGATGAAATCAAGGGTTGTGATGTAATAGTTTCTAGGGATTCCTTGTACTCAACTGCGTCCACTTTTTGCTCCATCTTCTGCCTCATTTTCACACCACTGTTGACTGTTTTTATTTTTTTAGTCCTTGGATTAAATCAAGGGTTGTGATGTAATATTTTCTATGGTTTCCTTGTATCCAATAAATACTTAAAAGTAGCTCAACTTCCCATACTTCACACATTAATGATATTTTATTTTTTAAATCATTTAAGAGCTCATTCATGCTCTTTTTTTTGTCTTTAAACAACTTATCAAGGGATTGGCAACCTTTATGGCATTATTTAGTAACCAAGATTTTATGGTGATTAATATCCATACTTGTTAGGGTGTTTTTAATGGTGAGTCATATCCATTGTTTTTTGAAGAAACTCTTTGCTATATTATTTGAAAAACAGCTAGGTACTACCCCTTTGGTTCGTATCATTATTCTAGAGCAAAATGAAAGAAAGGATAAAGATTAATTCATAGCAAACTGCATTAGATGATAACAAGATAAACCTTGATATTTGGTGAATAATGTTTACAATAGATTGTATGACTACATGGCATATAAAAAACAATTGTGTTTGATCAAGATCCAAAATTCTTCCCCTTATTTGTAGAATTGTTACAAGAAGTTTTGTGAATAGAACTATTGCATAGTACAGAGTATCATCTTGAAACTAACAAACGACCTAAAAATATTATTCAAATATTTAAGGATATGCTACAAGCATGTGTTATGGAGTTTAGAAGAAACTCAATCCAACATCTATCATCAATGGATTTTTTCCTACAACAAATAGTTTTCATGAAAAAATTTGGATAACACTATGAATCCTTGAATGAACAACCCTATAGATCTATGATGTGGTCAAACAAGGTAATAATTATAGCACAATGAACACTAGCCATATTTAGGAAATAATTAAAGGATCAAAATCAAAATAAGCATCATATAGCTCAAAATCGATACGAGAGTCACATTGATGGTTGGCAACAACTTATGAGCCTCGAAGAGGATGATTATATTTTCTCAAATGCTTCATTTTAAGATAAAAGGGAAGTTAACAGCTCATTGTGTCAGCATATTTTTGAATTTTTAAAGGAATTAGGGATGTAGCGTATCAATTGAAGTTATCTTAAACTTCTTACAAAACCATGATGATTCCCCTATTTCTACCCTACATGAAAATTATTAATTGGATTAAGTTGTGTTCTTATTTGGATAAATTTCTTTGACAAGAAATTCATTATATAAAGAAGAATTGATGGCAACAATTGATTTCCAAGTCAAGAACTTGAGAAGAAGAACAATATCGCTACTAAAGGTTTAGTGGAAACATCATATCATTGAAGATGCAATTTTGGAGTTAAAGTCTAAGGTCCGCACGAGCAATTAGAACTTAAGGGGATACAAAATTTTAAGGAAATATTTTTAAAGAGTTAATAATGTAAAAACCCAAAACTTCATTATAAATAATTAAATCAACTAAAAGGGAATTTTAAATAATGTTTTAAACTATGGGGACATATTATGAAATTTTATTGTGAAAAATCATATTGAAAGGGAAGAAATTGGAAAATTTCTACATGTCTCACCAAGCTTCCCTCCAAGACCCTTGCTAGATCCTCATTACACCCTCGTTGGACCCTTAAAGAGGATGGTCTGCCTGTAGAAGTTTTGTCTATAAATTTGGCCAAATTAAACCCTCTTCTCACACCATTATTTCTCCCTCTCCTTCCTCTCTCTCTAAAACTTTCTTTCTCTAATTTGTTTGGGTTTTCAGCACATTTTAAAAGACATCTTGGAGGATAAATATTAAGGAATTTGGGTTTGGAAGATTAACGATGAAACAAGTTTTAAGGTAGGGTTTTTTAATCTAATATTTTTATTCATGTATTTTTTTAATAAAATACTATGAATCATATGTTATGAAAGAAAAGAAAAACCGGATGCCATGATTTTATTATACATGTTGTTTAAAATAAAATACTCGTTATGAAAATTTTATATGTACATATATTGAGAATTGTTTTTATGTAAAATGAGAATTAATTATTGATATGAAATGAGCATTAAAAATATTACATGGTATTTGACATTTTTATACTTGCATCACGAAAAGTTTTCTTCCTAAGAAGTATGCTTGTATGTTGTCTTGGAAAGTATGGTACCCATGGGCTACTGGTTGCAGTAGACTATTTTATATAAACTATAGGTATGCATCACATACACATGTACTCTTAGAGTTTTTCCATCTATGGTGAGTTGCTTCGTTAACTACACACATGCTTGAGAGTTGGACTCCTTGTTATGTCTCAAAGTTTAGCATTTAGTGGGTTTCAAAGTGTGACTGAAAATGGGCCTTAGAGTTGTATTATGATTGTACATGAGGTCTGAGAGGACCCATATGCTTCTCAAAAATGGACGGTGCATGTACCCTTGTATTTTGGAGACTAATACATGTATTTTAGGTTTCATCATGCATTGGATTTATATTGCATATCATATTTTATATTACAAGAGCATGCATTAGGATAAATATAATGTACACTCTCCGATCCTACAAAAGTGAGAAAGTATATGTATATTCAGGTTTTGTGAAGGAAACCTCCCTACACTGTATGCTAACGATGATTACTTACATTCATGAAACTTATTAAAAAGAGCATGCATCATGAATATTTGTTTATTATGATAATATTTTACAGTAGGCTCCTATTGAACTGTCAACTCACCCTTCCACTCTTCCTTTACCTTTCAGCTGCATTATTTGAGATAATCGTAGTAAAGACACGTAGTCTTACATAGAGGATTTAGATGCTATAAGGTTTAACCTAAAACCTTATTTATTTGGACATTAGCATGTTTAGGCAGGTTGAGACTACTCTGATGAATTTTAATTGATTTTATAAATGTCTTGGATTTAAATTTAGAAATTTATATTGGATTTTGACTTTTGAATAGAAAATCTCTAAAGGGTACCTAAATTGTTTAAAATTATTTTTGAATTGAATTTTTAATGATTATTTAAGAATTTTCCTTTAAATATAATTTAAAATTCACCCTCTTTTCTATCTCATGTATCATTTCTTTAGGGCATGATATTATAGAGCTTAATTGTAACTATGACTACCGTGGTCATCACTATTAGCCATGACTAGAAAAAGATCAATGCAAGGATGGATGTTATGAACTCTAATGTGGATAGCTTGAAATAAGGGAAGTTAACCATATTTCTAGTGCAAAGAATTTGGAGATACAAATGAGGTAGCTAGCTCTAACCTTACAAACTACACACCATAATGTTTTACCTAGCCATATCGAAGTAAATGAAAAAAGAAAAGTAAAGGAGCTTTGTGAAGAAACTATGATAAGGAGTGGTTCGATTGTAGAAGTGAGGTAGAGAAAGTTATTATTGTGAAAGAAAAAGAGAACCAAAAAATAGTGAGCCATAGTAAGGAAACCACATAAGGGGAATTCTCTAAAATAAAAGAAGGTAGTACCTAAACCCCATCTCTCTTTTTTCCTCAAAGGGTATTTAAGCATAAACTAGATAGGAAATCATCCAAGTTTCTTTATATCTTTAAGATGCTTCATATAAACATCCTATTCATGGATTCACTAGAAAAAAATTCCCTCATATGTAAGTTCATGAAGGATATATTGTCTATCTAATGAAAATTTGGATATTGTGAGGCCATCAATCTTATGCCTTTGATAGTTTTTATGAAGTTGGGACTTGAGGAAGCAAAAATGACATAAGTTACATGGTTGATGGTAGACCAATAATTGAAGAGGACTAGAGAGGCAATGAAAGATGTGCTTGTAAAGGTATACAAATTTATATTCCCTATTGATTTTATTATGCTAGACATAGAGGAAGACAAAGACATCCCCACCATCCTAAGTCTTGATTTCCTCTCCACTGGAAGAGCCTTAATCAATGTGCTAAAAGTTGAGCTCAATATGAGGGTCAATGACCAAAAGGTAACATTCAATGTCTAACTCTATGCAATCTCAATTTTCTAATAGTGATGTTGATGAATTATTTAAGTTGATATATGTCATGAGATGATAGGTGCCATTCTTAGGAACTCAAATTCTAAGGATACCATAGAATATGCTTTGGTGAATTCAGGTGAAATTTCTATGCATACAGTAGCTTTGTGTGAATTAAATAATATGAAAATGGTAAATGAAATTAATCATGGAGTAGTAGAAACTCACCTTAATGTTTACTCTTTGATTGCTGGTGGAAACTTGTATATGGGTGACTTTAGTGATGATAATTATACCATTGATTTAGATTAACTTAACATTGAATCTCATATGCATGAAAAACTAGTGGAGTTGCTAATTTTTTGAAGTCTATACCTCTCATGTTATATTCTAATGCAATTCTTGAGTATGTATAAGAGAGGCCTAAGCTTAGGCCATCAATTGAAAAACCACCAACACTAGAGCTTAAACCATTACCATATCATCTTTTGTAAGCATTGATTTTTTGGAGGCTATGCCTCCCATCCTATGTTCTAATACAATTCTTGAGTATGTATAAGGGAGAACTAAGCTTATGCCATCAATTCAAGAGCCACCAATACTAAAGCTTAAACCATTACCATCACATCTTATATATATATGTACTATTTGGTGATGCTTAGACCTCATAAGGGACAATTTCCTCAAAACTAGGTGATTAAAAAGAGCATAAAAATTTAGTAGGTATTCTAAGGGGGGGTAACAAAGCTATTGGATGGACCACCACAGACATTCTGGGCATTAACCCCTCGATGTGCATGCACAAGATCATCATGAAAGAGATGGTGAAGCCCTTTAGGGATGCTCAAAGAAGATTGAACCCTATTATGATGGAAGTAATAAAAAAAGACATACTAAGATGGTTAGAAGTTGGGATTTTCCATCATATTTTAGATAGTGAATAGGCAAGTCCCATTCAATGTGTACCAAAATGAGGGTGCAATAGTGGTGGCTAATGAGAAGAATGAACTAATTCCCACACTGATGCACAAAATCTTGATTGCCAAATTTTGTATTTATACGAAAGCTCATTAATGCACAAATCACTTATAGTAAGCAACAAGTATACTCCTAAGGTCATCTCTCAAGAAATTGCGGTAGTTTTAAAAAGTTAAAAATTCTACCAAATTATTGGATGGTTTGTAAAACTATAAATTCTAAATTAAATAATTCTAAAGAAGTAAATAAATTAGCAATAAATTAAATTAAAGCCAAACCAAGGATGATGGAAATTTATGAGATTTTAGCGGGCATAACCTTTCATAAATAGGATAAATTAAGTGATTGAAATATAATCTATATTTACTGATTTAATTTCTTTTTAAATAAAACTCTCTATAATCATGATGAGTTTTTAATGATAATCAATTAATCAATTCTTCCTTGCTCGAGGTTGAAATGGATTAATTGGTAAACTAAAGAAATATATATACAAAAAGTTTCAATTAGTTGATAACTTCCCTTGAACGAGCTTAAGATTAAAAATTAATAAACCTAAAGTAGATATATTATTTAATTATAAATCAAGATTTGGTCCATCTTTAACTTATAATTAAAGTTATTTTTCAACCATCTAATTTAATACAAACCAATGAAATTAAAATAGACACTTATTTATTATACACAATTAAGCACATATAATATGTCTAATGCTCAATTTTAAAATATTTTCTTTAATCATAAATCAAGACTTCAACCATCATTTATTTATGATTAAAGATTTAAAGAATATGAACAAGAAATAAATCATAGCTTTTATTTATCTGAATTACAAAATTATTCTTCTACAAATTTAGTCAATCATAGCTAAATTAACAAAATTCAATTCAACTATTAAAGTTATTTGATTACAGAAGGAATTAAATAATTCATATTTAAAAATACTCCTTTTGATGAAGAAAATTCCAGATCTTTGAATAAATTCTCACTAGCTTCTCCAAATCCTTGGATCTTCTTCACAAATAGGAGGGTCTATTTTTGTATCTATAAATAGTGGAACAAATAAACTAATTCTATAATTAAAATAATATAGTTGTAGCAATAAATAGAGAAAACAATCCAAAATTGATACTATTTACAAGAGAAAGGGGTTTTGTAAGGTTTAAGTTTTGTGATATTCATGACCAAAGCATATAATTATAATTTTAGTTTTGAGGTATGTCTTAGAAGATTTTTTTTTAACCCAAAGAAACTATTGAGCCTCAATGATCATATATCAAGTATGTTTCTACTCCCATTCACATTAGATTGCATATTAGACACAATAGGGACAATTTTAAATTAGGCCACTCGATCGATTGGGTAATGACTGGATCGATTGAGCAATATATCTAATTAAATTAATTTGAACACATGATTAGATTGATTGAGGGATTTACTCAATTGGTCAAGGACTAGATCGATCGAATTAAATCATTGGATCAATCAAGATGATGTTTGATAAATTGACCTATATACTCGACCGATCGAGCACTTGGTTAGATCAATTGAAGCATTAGGTCTTTGAATTTAATTTCTATTTATGTTACAAGTTGGATTGCCTTTTTATAGTATTATCTTTTTTTCTTAATAGTGTTTTAAATGATTTTAGGGATAATATGGTGACTCCACTTTAACGTAGTGTGCTTCAAAATATTCTATAAATATGGTGACTCCACTTTAACGTAGTGTGCTTCAAAATATTCTATAAATACAAATCTAAGCACACATTTGAAGCTAACCACATAAGAGGTTAATTGTGCTTATTCTCTTCATCTTTTATTCTCTTTCTTATTTTGCTAAAAGTTTTCAAATAGGATCTTTCATTAAGTTAATTTATCAAACATTTATGGTTCTATTTGATGGATTAACAAGTCTACAACTATAATTGTGTTATTGTGTTTTTAACTGATTCTTTTAGAGTTACTAGTTGTTTTTAATTTATCTAATATATTTTTTAAATCAACTAGTTAAGGTTGTTTGTTATTGAATTTTCTCTGGGACATAAACTTGCACTTGTGTTTATGTGCTAACTTTTAAAGTGACAACAGTGTGGGTTTAATTAAATTATGGCACTTGAGTTTGTTGGAACGCTGCTCCAGAGCTGAACACCTTTCTTGTAAAGATTATGATGAAAGAAACGAATTGTAAGTAGGTTTCTTAAGGGTATTCCTTAGATGGGTAGTTTAAGTCCAACCCTTATAATTGAATACTTATATTTTGTAATGAACAGTTAGGTAGCTCGATTGAACAATGATTTTCCTCTTAGGTTATTGGTGTGACCTAGGTTGTTTCTACCTAAAAATCTTGTGTTGATATTTTTATTTTTACATTACTTTACATACACCTGAGTAGTTGTTTGGTCGCTTACAAAATTTTAATTTACCATAATTCTACTAGTTAACGAATTAGATCAATAGCTAAATGAACTTTCATTTGGTATCAGAACCATCACTAGATACATTTATTATGCCTATGACTTTGTTGTGTATCATTTAAGAAATAATTCATCTACAATCTATGCACCTTATTTTGATGGGTCTAACTTCCCATATTGGAAGACTCATGTAAGAGCCTTTCTGTGGTATATAGATGAAAGCCTTTGGAACTCCATGGTTTATGGTTAGGAATCACCTACAGTTACCAAAGATAATGTAGTCACTCCTAAACTTAGGAACAAATGGACCAATCAAGATAAAATTGATAGTAATTGGAATCAAAACGTTATTAATACTATTTTAAGTGTTGTGTCTTTTGATGTGTTTTGTCATATTTCTCATGTTGAAACTACTAAGCATACTTGGGATATTTTGGAGATTATCCATGAGAGTACCACATAAGTTAAATGAACAAAACTTCTTATGCTTAGTACTCAATTTGAGAATATTAAGATGAAAAAAGATGAGAGTTTTTCTAAATTCTACATTAGATTATATGATATTACTAACACCTCTGCCAATCTTAGAGAGAAAATTGATGATTTTAGGATAGCTTGGGAGACTCTTTGCTTGTTATTAGATCACTTCTATGCAATGGTAACTTCTATTGATTAAAGTAGGGATGTGTTTATTTTAAATCCTCTTAGAAACTTAAAGGGTAGGATGATTTTACTTTTTTTTTTGCTCATAAAAAATTAGGTCATATCATGTTAAAGAAAGTAAATTTTTATAAATCATATAAGCTCAAAAGGGATACTAGTGAAAAATATACAAGTGAGAGGGTTTAAAAGGTACAAAGGGTCCAAAACTGGCCTAAATCCTTTCCTAAGCATTATGTATCCTATGATTTTTCCTTGAGTGCTCTTCAAAGTAACTTCTAAAGTTTGTTAAGGCCTTAAATATGTTTATAAAATAATGTGTTTGAAATATCATTTGAACTCTAAGTAGAAATACAAGGGACTTTTCCCATCCCCAACCTAAAATATATTTTCCCCTATGTTCTAATGTATCTAAAGAGAAAAGATAAAAAGAAAAGTTATCTTGCTATTAGTGGCAAATTGTGAAATTTTGAGCATTAGGTTCATATTCTCAGTTCATCATTTGTATCTGCGTTAACATGCATTGAGAGATAATATTTACCTCAAAGAAAATACACCACAAATATAAAGTTAAGAGGTTCAAAAAAATACATAACAAAATTCCAAAATAAAAGAAAAATTATATCAAATATTAATAAAAAATAAAGAAAAGAAATAAAAATAAAAAAACTAGACTACAAACTGGAAAAACAAAGAAATAAATGTGATCAAGTAGGAAAGGAATATGGTTTGAAAAAAATGGAAACTTTTTGTTTGATCTTGAATTTCTTGCATTGGGGTTTTTATTGTGTTTAAAACATATATGTGCCGCGGTGCACTTAGAGTCATGCCACTGGCCATATAGAAAATAAATCCCTATAATCCAACCAGAGACCAGTGTATAACATTGTACATAAAATTATGTCACAATGCGACCATATTTCACGTTCCCACTTTTTGATCCGAGAGCATTATTCCACGGCGGACACAAACTCTTTCCATAGCGCACAAATAAAATTTTAAATTTTTTTCCAAAATTCCAATTTTGTAAAAATTTAAACAAAAATATAAAATAAATACAAACTACTAATAAACATAGAGAAAATTACTAAATAAAAATAGTATTTAATGATAATGCATCATTTACCCCCAATTTAATTTAGGTAATGTCCTCGTTACAATAAGATTACACATAAAAAATAACAAAAAAAATTAATAGTAAACAAAATACAAAACAAAAGCTAATGTCCAACTAAAAATAAAATGAAAGAAAATCAATGGGTTTCCTCACATGTAGCACTTGGTTTACCGTGACTTTGACGGAGATAACTTCTAGTAGATTTTGAAACCATTTGAAAGGTCTTGGTTAGGATCTTATAATTGTTTTCCAATTTTCACAATATTTTTTTATCCTTATTGCCCAACCAAAAAGCAGATAGCTAATGCATTCCACTTTCCTTTATCATATTGAAAAGAAAAAAAATAAAATAAAGAAGGGAAACAAATGTAAAGAAAGGAAACAAGTATATTCACCAAGAAAAAGAAAAAAAAGAGACCATTGATGGAATAATCAGATTAACAAACCAAAGTTTACTTTAGTCATTATATATTAAATAGAAGCAAAAGCCTCCATAGTGGTCAAAAACTAATAAAAAATGCATAACAAACCCTATAGCTACTTGTACTAAAAAACTAGTAAGTATGATTCCTCCTAGCATTGATAGTCTCATTAGAATTTGTCATAGTTTTAGATTCACTTGAAGAAGTGGATTCAATTGCATCTGCATGTAATGAATCTTTTGATCTTAAATTGTAAGAATGTACTTGTTGCATTCCAATCCCAAAAGAAAAAGAAAAAGTTAAAGTGAATAAAGTAAAAGTAAAAATAAAAATAAAATCTATAAAGAAGTTAAACTAAAATAAAAATAAAATAAACAAAAAATTAGTAAACTAAAAGTAAAACAAAAATCGAAAAAGAAGTTAACAACAAAATCTAAAAGGACGTTAAATTAAAATAAAATTATGAGAATATGAATCTAATAATTAATGAAAAAAGAAGTTAAAAGAAAAATCTAAAAAAATAAAATAAAATAAAATAATATATATATAAATTAAACTAACAATTAATGACAAGATTGTAAAAATAATCCTCGGTAACGATGCCAAAAACACGATACACTTGGAAACAAACATGTATACATGATACAACTGTACAATAAGGATTGCTACAATAACTATTACTATTTATTAGTTTATTAGTAAATAAAATTATTTTTAACTAAAAATAAAAACATAAAACAATAACTAAAATATATGAGCAAACAAATTAAGAGAAACATGTGATTTTGTGACTATCCTTACCACTAGCCAATAATCTAACCAATTATATTATGAATCAATATTGATTCTAGCTTGGAAAATATATGCAACTAAGACAAAACTTAAAACGCACCTCTTCTTACTTTGTAATTGAAGTGGAGTACCATCATAAATTAATAATATGTCAAAATAACCTCGTCATAGTCACTAGATAGTTCATTCATTGAATAAATTTCTAAGCATCAACCCTACTTGTCACACTTTCACAAAGCAATAAGATACTGATAACTGTACTTTATATAGTTATTTTCTTCTATTTTATTAATTATAATTGCTAGTTCTTTACATTTTTAGTTAATTAAATTAATATTTAGTATTAGTTTTTAATAAATATATTTTCAAGAAAATTAATGAATTTTAATAAAACAAAGGGACTTAATTGCAATTATAAAAAGCTTAAAATACATTATGAATTAAAAGTGGGTGAAATTGCAAATATCAAAAGATTAGAAGTTAATTTGAATTAAATTTGTGGGTCAAAATGCAATTAATGAAAGTTGAATTTTCTGTGGAGGAGAAGGAGGCCACTCGTGCCATTCATAATGCCCAAAACCCACCGTTCGATCGTCCAATCAACGGTCAAGATCTGGCGCGTGGAATCCAGACGCGACAAAATAGAGTGGACCCGGTATTCCTGGAAGTATGCGGCTTGACGTCGAGTGGGGCCCACCTCTTGTGCAGGTTGGCGTGCAGGGTGGGACCCACCTATCAGCTATGCAGAATTTTCTCCTAAGGTGCATCGCTCACCATTGGTTCAAGTGAACAGTCTAGATTTACGCGTGTGGAATCAAGCTGTAACGCATTGAGTAGCTCGCTTACACTCCCGTGCAACACGATTCATCGCACCAAAGTGTGCCATCACGTCCCACCGAATAAGAAGCAGCCACGTGTTTCCTCAATCTTCTAGCCAACCATATGACGACACGTGGCATGTATTTGGTAAAATAAAAATGCATAAAAGGTGCCCACTCACCAGCTCTTTCTACATCGCCACGTGTTAATGCCAACTGTCGCGCAATTCAAGCGCGCCAAGATCCAATGCAACGCATTCCAGCTATTCTCCATACGCCCGTTCTTCATAGCAAATGATAGGTTTCCACGTGTCTCTTTATATCTTGTGGCTAATAAAATGATGACACATGGCATGCATTTAAAGAAAAACAAATCAGAAAAAGCAGAACGGTCTTCATCCGTGTTATTTCTTTTAATTCTTCCCATGTATTTTTGTCCCCCAATACATCTATTTTGATAAAAAAAAATTAATTGTATAGGGGGATATATTTGGACGCGAGAAAAGTTTTGGAGAGTTTTTGGAGTTTTCAGTTTTTCATTTTTTTTTCCATTTTTCAGTTCAAGTTTTAGTTTCTCTCTACGTGTTTTCTACAACACGCAGAAACTTTTATTTGACATTTTTGTGTTTTATTTTCTTAGGAAATAGAAAGAAAGAAGACAACGAAGAATAAGAAAAGGGAAAAAATTATTTATCATTGAGAATCGTGAAAGAGTTTCTTCTAACACTACTACAAAAAGGGGTATATAAGTCTCTGAATTTAAAGTCGGTTCATACAACCGACTTTAAATTTGTTTAAAGTCGGTTAAAAACCGACTTTTATACCCCTTATTGTAGTAGTGTAATCTTTTTCTTTTAAATTTTATTTCTTTAAAATGTTTGATTATTGTTGTGTTGTAATTTTAATTTCTGCTATGAACTAATTTATTTGTTCTAGGGTTGCAGTGTAGCTTAAATTATGAAACTTGAATTAATTATTTTTGAATGATTTATGGAACGGTTTTAAGTTGTTTATTTTATCTGTGCTTAATGCTTTTAATTATCGGAAGATTAATTAATTGATATGTGACACTTAAATAAACTTGGAAAATGCATTTTTGTGTGTTGCTCGTGATAAAATAATGTATATATATAAGGGATAGGAATATACTTTTATTGTATGTGTAACTATTTGAGAACTTAGAACTTAATAAATTTGGTTGAATTTAATTCTCATAGGAATATAGTGAATTATTTTAGCGAGATGTGTCTGTATGGAGCTCGGAAGAGATATATGGATAAATTAGGAGTTCTTGGTTAACAACTTAAAATATGAGAACATAAATCAAGAGAAAATAAAATGATTCAAGTGGATTAATTTGGTGAAACTACAATCCTAGACTTTTCTTACAAAATGTTATAAAAATTAGTTAGTCAAACTGCATCAAATTATCGACTATTTGTATAAAATTAGGTTGAAATAATTTTAGTAATTAACGAACACTAGTAACAAATCTCCGTGGGAACGATATTTTACTTATCATATTATTACTTGTGACCGTGTATACTTGCATGATTTTATGTCCTCCTAAAAGAGACATCCAATACTAATTTGAATAAGAATATTAGTGATTATATAATAATGCCACTCTAACATCTTAAGGTATCATTAAACTTAAACATGCAATGAGCTAGTTAGTCGCTCTAATTCATTCATTCATATTTATGCCATTAGAGTTAAACACGTCAAAAATCTAGGACTAAATCTAAAAATCATAGTCTAGGACTTGATAATTTCCCATAACAACATAAATAAATTAGCTAGGCATGGATTCTAAAAGAATCATAATTAAAATGATAGGAGACTAAATACTCCTTAATTGGCTATATCAAAAATTTGTAGTGCTTTTATTGTTAACCCAAGCTACATATTTGTAATAAAAGAGTTACATCTAATTATAATGTAGTTAGGGTTAGAGTTGTAGAGGTTTAAAATAATTAAAATGCCAATCTAATAAATTGGAACAATTTGGATAGAGTTGAGCTTCAAATTTTCCATTGCAAATCAAATCTAACTTTGCAGGCCATGACACACATAAACTCATCCCACGGCATAGCCTTGCTTCCATTTCTGCATAAATTCATCTCGGGAATGTTGTGACATGGTGTACATGTAAGCATGCCGTGACACACACTTAGTTACGACAATTTAATGTTTTGATTCATTCTTGATGTATCTTGTATAAATTGAAGCATGGTGCACATGTAAGCATGTTTTGATGTACCTTCTTTTGATTTTTCCATTATTCAAGTTTCAAACGTGACCTACCACAAAGATGACATGCAACTCATTTGGTTAACCTCCTAGTGCATTTCATTATAGAGTTAGAACATTAAAGGGTTTACAAAAGTATTGATAATTGCTTCACAAAATACGTATGTATTGACTTATATATGTTCCAACAACATATAAGACCCAATAAAGTAAATTATTAATATTCAATAATAATAAATGACACAACCAAAATTAAAAACAACAAAGGAAACAACACCAGTAATCAATAATTAAAAGTCACTTAGTAGCTCATACTCCTACATTAAGATCCCTAGCTTTAAAGGTGATATTCTAAGGATACTATTGGCCAAAGTTTCACCAA
The DNA here is from genome assembly GCA_037013495.1 of Hippophae tibetana. Classification (NCBI taxonomy): domain Eukaryota; kingdom Viridiplantae; phylum Streptophyta; class Magnoliopsida; order Rosales; family Elaeagnaceae; genus Hippophae; species Hippophae tibetana. Next base: position 19,574,378 of record CM072807.1, on the reverse strand, counting down.
GAAGCTGAAGCATACACACAAAGCTATAACCAGTACCAAAATTTTGGGCTAGTTCTCCATCACCCAGTTGAGGACCCCTACCACCATCACGAGTCCTTGGATCCTCATGCAATGGGGTATCAACATAGTGGGTTCTTTCCTTCCAAGAACATCCCAAATGAAATTCATCCTAATAGCTATTTATCACTTCTCAAAAAAGGTAGAAGCTAATGCATACAATGAAAAATCAAATAGGATGACTTAATCAAGTTCTTGTGGACATATATTATTTTCAAATATGGAGTACTAGGGTGATAATTACCGAAAATGTAACCAACCTTTTATAGAGAAAATTCGGAGAATAGTATTAGCAATGGAAGATTCAACTTTGAACCTCACCTCACAAACATCCTCAAGGTAATGGACAAGCAATATCAACCAATTATGGTGATCCTATTTCACAATCTACATTCTAGCTTCTTATGCAATGATTTCACTCAATTTGTTATAGGATTTCAAGGCTATGACCTTTGGAGATTCACATTACTTTATTTATATGGGATTTTTAAGGATACTCCTTTGGGGTCTACAACAGTACTCTCTTGTGTTGTTAATCCATGTGTTTTTTTTACTCTATGATATGAAGAACCTCAGCTTTGCTCTGCCACTATCAATTGGCACTTGAAACTTTTTGGTTCCTAGTTGTAGATTATGTTTAAAAATAATTGTTAACATTTTGATTATTTTAATTAATCTTTTCACTTTACTATAGGGCGATTATCTAAGCATTCAAATGTGGATGACCTTGTAGACCCCAAGGGCATACCTCTTAGATGACAAGAATCCTTTAGAACATTTTGATAATTTTTTTATTGCATGATTCCCCTATTGGTCTTGCAATAATACTTTTTTTCTTTTCAAATCAGAAGTTTAAACTGTACTAAGTACATTTAATCTAAATAAAGATTATTCTTTTTATGGTATTCTATATCTTTTCCGACATTGCATTTGTTCGTGGTAAGATCCTTGCTGACATTACCTATCTCCCATACACCTATCCCTTGGTGAGATTTTTGTCATCAAGTCCTTTTGATTTTGACAATATATATGCTTGTTACCTTCAGTGGTTTTTCCATACTTGTTCTAGGTTAGATACATAGTGTTCTTCCAAATGTAATTTTGATTATGCACATTGTATCAATTCAAAAGTTAAATTTAATGGAAAATATGAATTAAAGTTTCAAACGTGCCCTAAAGTCAAGAAACAATCAATATGTAATGGGCACAAAAGAATTAAAGATAAGAATTATGTTCCACAACAAAGAATTAGTGTGATGTGGTGGACACTTCTCGGGAAATCATATTGAGCACGTTGAACTTTTTGTGCCCCAACAAGATAGATAGTGTGTTGTAGTGCGGTCCTCTCAAGTTGTAATATGCAAGTGATGTTCAACTTTTTGTTGCTATACACGTTGTACTTTACTGACTTTGATCCATGTACATTGCTTTGCTTATAACTACTTTTCTTTACATTAGGTTAAGCAGATAAAGATATAGAATTTAGGTCAACCATATAATATAGTTTTATAATTTAGAACAACCCGTCATAGTCATTCCACTACCATATATACATACATGGAGAAAACCTCCTAATTGTAAAGAAGATATAAAGATTTGAAGAATGTAGTGGCAACCTATTCAGAGATCTGTAATCATTTTTATCAAGAGAGTTTAATTTTATTGTTGTATATTTTACTACTCTTTGTAATGTGATGTCTTCAATAGTTGAAATAACTTTTGTTAATTTAACTATGATTGGATAATTCTCTAATATAGTATTTCAATAATTTTTACTTTCAATGATTGGAAGAATAATTTTATGATTTGAATAAATAAAGGTTTTATTTATTTCATGTTCATGTTATTAAAATATTTAATTATAAATTAATGGTAGATCAAGTCTTGATTTATAAATAAAGAAAATATTTTAAAATTAGGCATTAAAAACATTATATGTGCTTAGTTGTGCATAAACAAAGAAGAGTGTAATTTAATTTTATTTGTCAATTTCAAGTCTAACCAAGAATGTTATTGATTAAATGAGATTAAATTAGATAGTTAAAAATATCTTTGATTATAATTTAACGATAGACTAAATCTTGATTTATAATTAAAGTATATTTACTTTAGGTTTGTCAATTAATTAATTTCAAGCCCTACCAAGGAAGTTATTAATTAATTAAGGATTTTGGTTTATATATTTTGCTTAGTTTGTTAATTAATTAATTTTAAGCCTGGCCTAGGAAGTCATTAGTTAATTGAGAATTATATGGACTTACCATGACCATTGCGGTTTGCCTATTTAAAAAGAAAATAAATCAATAAATATAACTTATTATTTGAATAATTTAATTTATTCTTTCCATAAAGGGTTATGCTAGCTAAAATCACATATCCATCTATCATCTTAGGTGTAACGCCCCCCAAATTTGGTACATGAAATAGAAAGGGTAAATTTTAAATTATATTTAAAAGAAATTTCTTTAATAATCCTAAAAAATTCAATTTAAAAATCATTTAAAAATTAATTTAATAAATTATTCAAATACCCTTTATGAGAAAAAAAAATATTTGTTTAGTTAAGGATCATGTTAGCTAGAGAGGGTTGTGAAAAGATAATCATTAGAAGTATAAAAAATTAAAAATTTGTAGGATGGTTAGACATGCAATCACTTGTAAATAAAGTAATGCAAAAATATTAAGATTGATACACGAGAATTTTACATGGAAATAACCTATGCACACCAATGATTTAAGAGAAAATTTACTAGTACATCAGACTACCTACCTATCCATTATGAAAAATAAGGTTTAATAACAAGGCTAAGACTAAAACTACCTACCAAGGTAATGTCCCTAAGTAATCTACTTACAAACTGCTACTTTTATCATAATCTCTATAAAAAAAAGGTGTTCCAATTCACATGAATGTTTCGATAACTTGAGTCACACAAACAATCAAACTCGCTCAATAGTTATCTAAAAATTTAGCACAATAACACAAGTGCAAGTATGTGTCCTAGTGTAGATTCAATTGTGAACAATCCTAACTAGATGATTTAACAAATATATCAAATAGATCAAAACCAATTAGCAACCCTAGAATAATCAGTTTAAAGCACATTATCATAAATATTATAGGCTTATTAATTCATCAAACATAATCACAAATGTTTGACAAATACTTAATGAAAAAGCCTACATCAATATTTTTTACAAGACAATGAGAGAGATATTAAGATGTAGAAAAGAATGCATGAATATGATTGACAAAATTGTAAACCAATGGTATGATTAAAGAGAATGAATTGAAGCTCTAAGTCAAAGGTTAATGATAAAACTATCCTTAAAAGTATTTAGAAGATCATAAAAACATAAGTACAATATAGTAGAAATACTAATTGACTCAATAAAAATTAGATTAAGTTTGAAAACTTGGTTGTTCGATCAATCTAGAGTTAGCTCAATCGATCGAGTATAGCCACTCAATCAATCTAGTCAAGCTTGATCAATTGACAATAAATAGGTTGATCTATCCAGTGAAAAAAATTAATTAATTTACAAATAAATGGATCGATCTAGTCATATGAAAAATTAATTCAACCATTTTTATTTAAGAAGGATTGATCTAGTTACCACTCGATCAATGGAGTGACATATTTGAAATGTTCCTATATGTCTCATATGAAATCTAACATGCTCGAGAATAGAGATATGCCTGAGATATAATTGTTGAGGCTCGATAGTTTTTTTCGGCTTGAAAATATTCTCGAAAGACGCACTTAGAAACTAAAATTACATACAAAAGTTTTGTTCATGAATATCACCAACACTCATAAACCTTACAATCTCAAAACATCTCTCTCACTACATAATGCTCATGGGAAAAATATTACATAATGGAACTACCCTATGACCCAGTGAACCATTTTCTCTTGAATCTTTACAATTCTTGTTTACACTGAAAAAATACCAATAAAAAAACAACTTGTCCCAAAGGACTCATTATTCATAATAGTTCAATGTATCTAATAATAGAAAAACAATGAATTTTCAAAAGAGGATTAAATGAATGATAGAAATCAAAAGCAACTCCCCTAATATGAATTATCCCCAAAACATTTCAAAGTAATTCAAAAAATAAATCTCTCCCTAAATTAACTATCCCCTTTCTTGATGATTCAATTAAAGTTCAAACTTTTTTATACCAATTTTTAATCTCCTCTGATGGAAATATGGCTACCAAATGGAGTGTGGACCTGCTTAAAGTTCCACTTGGTCCAATTATAAGAACACGACAAAGAGATTCAAAGAGGCTTTGAATGGGCTGATGCAAGAAGTTTATGCTCATGCCAATTTGTGTAAGCTTATATAGGAAGGCATATATGTTCATAAAAGATGTGTCAACATGTTGCAAATTCTAGAATAATCTAGCAAGGAAAATTAAAATAATTAGTGGATTAAATTTGAATAATATGTGTGATTGTTTTTAATTTATAGATCACATAAATAAGGCATGTGCCATTTAGTTTAGTTTCATTTTTCTAATATTGTGTGCCTAATTTGGAGAGAAATAAATATAATTGATTATTTACCATTTTGGGCTTGATTTGGAGAGAAAGAAATCTGGTTGTATTTTTTTACCATTTTAGGCATGTAACTTAAGAGAGGAAGAACCTAGACATTTCCTTTAGTTTATGTTTCTTTTTCTATTTTTGGTAGTTGCCCTTTCTTATATGGACTTTTAAGGCATGTAATCTATAAAGAGGCCTTTTCAATTCAATAAAAATTATAATATTTCTTATCAAAATTGTGAGTAAAATTTCTCTTTGGTTATTTGAAGAAAAGTTTGAACTTATCAGATTTGTCTGTGGCATTCATACCTCAACTTATTAATCAAGTCTCCATTCCTTGATTGTGGCGTCTTCCTCATACCAAGGTTCACATCTCTTTATAGGTGTTGGGTTATGGTTTCAATCCAAATCTGTAGTAGAATGGTACTAGGAACTAATTTTTGTTACAGGTTTTGTCACAAGTTAGCGTGGTTCGTATCATGCTCCTTTTTATTGTACAAATAAAGAAACATAAACAGATGATGAAAATAGATAGATGAATCAAATATTAAGTAAAGATAAAGGTTTCCTTTTAGTAAAGGCTAGTAGATTAATCCAAACATGACTACAAAATTACACACACAAAAGAAAAATTAATTTGTGTTCAAGGTGTGACTAGTCATTAACAACATAAACATATGTAAGAAATATACATAAACATGATCACACATGTGTGACTTATCCACAATCACCACAAGTGAGTTGAGTTTTGAAATAACACTAGTATGTCAATCAGTCCATTCATGATTTGTTATGAAAAATTTATAGAAAAAGTATCACCAATCATAAAAGAATTGTTGTTAATTCAAGCTTGTACAAAGTCATATTTTACTAACTAAGGGAGAACTTTAATGAATATTTTTTTGTTTTATATTCCTCTCTTGTAATTTTTTTTGGTGAGGGATTGGTTACTTATTTTCAATTTGTATAATAATTTGTGGCTCTTTATTTTTGTGCATGCAATTACTTTTATATTTGTATTTTTCCTTTAATATTTTAAGGAAATATGTGTGAGCCAAAAACCTAGAATGATGAATTTTATACTAGTAATGAGGTATCCCTCTCCGCTCATTACAACAGCTTTGCATATCACAATAGGTAGTTCCCTCAAAACTATTGTCTCTCTATAGTAGCATTTTACAAAGTGTAAGAAAGAGCTCAAATACAATTCTAGCAATCAAGGTTATCTAAGCTCCTAAATGCTCACATAATCAATCATAAATTTCACACACGATATACATGTGTCCAATGAGTGTGAATAAACCATGTTAACATTGATCACTAGATGCATAAGATATTTAAGTGCATAAGTCACAATATTCAATTGTTAAAAACATAATAAAAAGATAATGTTCATGTCAATGTTAAAACAATGTACTTCCCTCCTTTTTTTCTTTATTAATTTTATCATTTAAAAAAAAAACAAAAGATAATCACCTAGGGTCAATTAAGAACTCAAACAAAAGTATCTAGGTAAAACAAAAAAGAGTAATGATTAGGTGACTAGAAAAAGACAATCTTTCCAAACTCAAACTTTTTTGAATTTTGGCTTCTTTATATCTTTGAATTGGAAATCAATAACCTTAGCTATCATTGGCAGATTCATTCTGGGACTTACATTTATATTTTCCATTCATCATAAATGAAGATGCAACATGCATGGTAGGATAATAATAATTAGTCCCAGAATTAAATGCATTGAATTTCACTTGCCTATTTAAGCCAATAACTACATGCTTTCCTTGTATGCTTATATTCTTTCTTTGTTCTTTAGAGTCCTTCTTGAACTTTCTTTCTTTCAACTAAGTTTTTAAAATTATAATTTTTGAGATTTTCACCAAAAAACTATTGTCACCAACAAACTAGTTGCTTCTTGAGATGAGTTGAATTCTCGAGTTTTGTTAGAACACAGAAGGGAGCTGACTTAGGCTTTGAGTGGTAAAAGGAAAGAGAGATAAAAAAAAGTCAAAATAGTGTGAAACACGAGTGATTACAATATGATTTGAAAGAAAACATGTGAGAGACTATGTGAGGAACAACACCTTTTATCTTAATTTATTTTACAGGTTGAAAACATGAGTAAGATGGAACATGGCGTATGTGTGTGCCTTTTGGTTCAACTAAGATTCGAGGATGAATCTTTTTTAAAGGAGGGGAATAATGGAGACCGAGGTGCTGATCAAGTTGGTGTTCCTAAGTGTTGATTAGGTGAATGCTCCCAAATATTCTTAAGATATTTTGCAAGGAATTGGCGGTCCAATGACTAGGGATAGATTTTGAAGATCAATTTGGGTGCAAGGATTAATCTAGGAAGCAATTGTTGTTTTAATTCAATGCGGGCCTTTTTATATTTTATTTATCATAAGTTTTTTTAGTCTTTTATTTTTAATTAAGATTGATTAGGCCCATTCCACCACTAATTAGGCCCATTTCATCTAGGTTTTTTTCTTTAGGGTTTGAATTTGTACCTAGGGTTTTCTTTAGGTTTGAATTTATGCCTAAGGTTTTCTTTAGGCTTGACTTTTCATCTAGGGTTTTCATGAGGGTTTATTGTTATAAAAACATAGCAGCTATGTAATCTTGATAAGACCATATATCATTAATAAAAAGTTTATTTCATAAAGCTTCTTCTTTCCTTTCTTGTGTTCTTGATTAAATGCTTGAATTCGACTTATTAAAAAGAGTGATCATCTTTTGTGGTGTCTCAAGGTTAGGGTTCTAATCTGATCTGACCAAAGGTTAGGATTTTAAGGACTTTGTTTCCATAGGGTTCTAGTCCAATCATCTTCAACAAGTTTCTAGCAAATCGATTGTTCCTATTCCTTTGAGTTCATGGGTTCCTAGGGTTTTCGCTTAGAGGGTCCGCATCATGTAATTTCCATTCATCCTAGTATATGATGTAGTATGCATATATGGATGATGGTTATGATTCCTACTTTATGAAGCATTGAAAGCATTATTATATTTATAAGCATTTATCAAAAATCTACACTTGGGCCTAATATAACCTTTCCTACCATAATGATAATATACTGACACAAAATTAATAGATTTTTCAATCAAATGTGCAACTATTCTTTATGTATAATGGGTAACATAAGCAATAAGGTTTGTAAGCCATATAGATGTGGTTTTTAATGTTGAAAGAGAAAAGCTCTCATCCTTATAACTAGTGTTATATGTATCATATGAAGAGGACATGTTTGAAGGTTTGACAAATGTAGTTGATTTTGACGAAGATGGTGTATTGTGCTTCCCTACATATCCTACCCTTCTCTTGTCTCCAGTTGGCTTTCCATAATACTAAACTTTGTTCAACCTTTTAGCTCAAATTGTCAACTTCTTCATTGCTTCCTTTGATATTTCAAGTTCCTACACAATATTCTTGTTTTTCTATTTAACAATTGTAAGACTTGAATTCAAAATATTTACACGTTCAGGTAGTTCAATTTTTTATTTTCTATAATTGAGGAATTTATTTAACAAATTAAAATTTGTAATTTAGTTTAGCTACCTCCCTTTGGCATCTTACATAATATATGAACATATCATCAATCCCAGTGACATTAAATTTTTTGAGTAGAAATTCAACATCATTTTCCTCTTCATTTGAGCCAATGTCAGACTTATGAAATTCTCCACCAACAATTGTAGTAAATGTCAAGTAGTTGGTGCCCGATTCAACTAGATTATCATTATCAATTTTAGAGTCAGTAAGTATAGAATTGAAAGCTCTTCCAATTTGTTTCTTCTTATTTTCGCAATCAATTACGATGTGACCTAAAACCATACATTTAAAACATTGAAGTCTAGTAGGTTTAGATTTCTTACCATCAGAACTCATAGATTTAAGTTCTCTCAGATTCTAATACTTTTGACAACTTGATTGTCCTTTGTTTCGAGGAATCTTTTTGTTGAGGACTTTATTCAATATTCTAGTTACGAGTACATGTTCTTCATCATCATTGCCACTATCTTTAACCATAACAACTTTGAAAATGATACCTTTGTTTTTTGCACGTTTTCAAAAGCTCATCTCAAAGGTTTGAAGAAGCCAACGAGTTCCTTTATTTTAATTATGTCCACATCTTTGCTTTGTCAATGGCAATAACCTTTGCATGAAAATTATCTGATAATGAGTAGAGAATCTTTTGAACTATCTTGAAAGCATCAATTTTCCCTCCAAGATTGGTAGAGGTGTTAGTATATCATATAATCTAATATAAAGCATAGAGAGAGTTTAATCTTCTTTCATCCTAAGACTTTCAAATTAACTACTGAGCATGCAAATTTTAGTTTGTTTAACTACTATGGTTCCCTCATGGGAAACCTCTAAAATATCTCAAGCATGCTTAACAATACTAATATAAGAAATATGATGAAACTCATAAGAAAACACAACACTAAAAATAATGTTAATACCATTTTGATTCTAGTTGCTTGATGATTTATCTTGATTGGTCCATTCATTCCTAGGCTTCGAAGTGACTACATTATCTTTGGTAACTATAGATGATTCCCAACTATAAAGTACAGAGTCCTGAAACTTTCATAGATGATGAGCAAAATCGACATCGGGTTAGCAATACTGGTTTTGTAGATACTTTGATTTTATATTTTTAAAATTCTCAGAAGTGCACAAATGATTTTATAGAAAGTGACAAGTATACTCCCAAGGTCGATCTAAGGAAGGAATATATGTGATTTTTAATTTATTATTCAAACTTTTAAAAAGGAAATTAAATCCTAAACATTTTACAATATTTTGATATTTTTGTGTGTTTCCTAATCTAATAACATAAAAAAATGAACATAAATATGGATTCAATAAAAAGTTATGTAAATTTTTATCATTCCTAACAGTGAAGTATTATGGATATAATAATTAAGTTAATTACGTTTGCTCGTATTATTTAGGTTATTAAAGATATAAATACCACATTTGGTGAGGTTAGATATTCTTTATTAATTAAAAAATCAATTAACACCTATGGGTGGGATTTGGTTAATTAAATTAAGTTCTTTTTTTTCTAAGAGATTGAAAATGAACCATTTAAATGCCACTTTGGTGGACTTAGAGATTTTAAACTTTATTTAAGGTGTCCAAATTAAACATAAGAATTTAATTATTCAAGTACTAACTTTCAAGTTTTAAAACCATTATTAAAAATATGTTATCAATATATTTTCAAATAATAATTCTTATAAAAAAAATTAAAATAGAGTTTCACTCTAACTACCGGACGATTGTACCAACAAATAAAAAGGCACTACTATAAATTAAACCGGATAATTAAACCTTAAAATCTAATTTTCATATTTAAGTTTGTAATGAAAAATAATATTTCTCTCTCTAGTATCCTTAATATAAAATCTTGAAGAAAAAACTCAATTTATTTTATAGAAATGTTTTACCTATTTAATATTTCGCAAACATAACAACATTATTATTATATTATATTTACAAACAACTAGCCACATTAAATTTAATCATAGATAAATTAATTATAACATATAAGAATAAAACATAAAAATAAATATGAATAATTCATTTTAAAATTTTACATCAAAGGAATTCTTACAGAACTTTGATGTTTATTGAATCAAAAACTAGAAATTTACAAAATCATAACTAGTTCTTCTCAAAAAGAGAAGAACTTTAAAACTAAAAATGTTTTTTAGAGAGAGAAAGCTAGAGAACGATTTTTAGAGATACTGAGGGATTGATTTTTACAATGTAGGATAAGGTCCTTTTATAAGTAAGGAAAAGAGTAAAAAAGTGGAAAATATATATATTGAAAATGGGTGTTGGATGCATTTCGAATAGGTTGGAAAGCGTGTAGGATGTTCGTACGCATGGATAGGGATGTGGATCTCATTAGGACATATGTGCATCTGGTAGCAGAATAGGCTGGTGATGAGTGCTCAAAAAGTACTAAACTTACCATGATTTTATGTAGGTTAATTGATTAAAAATATATATTTATATGATTTTATCATATATTTATATACATCTGTCTTTTCGGAATCACGAGTATTTTTATTATTTTTTAGGTATTTTCACTTAAAAAATTAACTTAAAAACTCAAAGAAAATACTGGAGGCAATACATCACATATATATTCATAAATTAAATGAGGAAAAGTCAAAAAAAGATGGAAAAATTGGACAAAATGGGTCAAAAGGGTCAAAAATGTCAAAAAAGAGGAAATCATGCACGCAACTACCCAGTAGCGCCGACCAACACACCAAGCACGCCAAGCAACGTGTGCATAGCTAAGTCCATGTGTACCTCATCGCCCAGTCCACGCACACCCCTGCTCCATTCCACACACGCCACCGCACCCCACCTACTAGTTGATGTCATCATAACTTACTATGCATTTCCTTCATTTTTAATCATTTTTACCCACTATTTCTTCTTTTCCTCACCTATAAATACTCTCATTCTCTTCACCTTAAAACACACCTCAAAAACACTTCTTCTCTCTTTCTTTCTCTCCATTTCTTAGTTTTTAGCCTTTCTTAATTAGTTTTTCTTAGTTTTAGAGTTCTTCTCTTTTTGAGAAGAACTAATTATGTTTTTGTAATTTATTTTCTTTTAGATTCAATAAATGGAAATGCAAATTTCATTTGGAGGTTTTCCAGCAACAGGAATAACATCAAATTACTATAAGGATTTTATTTTCTTTACAGTTATTTTTTATGTTTTATTCTTATATGTTATATTTAATTTGTTTGTGATTAAATTTAACTTTACTGACTGCTTGTAAACATGATATAATAATAACGTTGTTATGCTTACGAAATATTAAATAGGTAAAAATCTCTAAAATGAATTGATTTTATTTTTATTCAAGATTTTATATTAAGAATGTTAGAGAGAAATATATTATTTTTCATTACAAATTTAAATCTGAAAATTAGATTTTAAGGTTTAGTTATCCAGTCTAATTTAGAGTAGTGCTCTTTTATTTGTGGTACAATCGCCGGATAGTTGGAGTGAAGCTCTATTTCAAATTTTTTTATAAGAATTATTATCTGAAAATGTATTGACAACATATTTTTAGTAGTAGTTTTAAAACTTGAAAGTTAGTACTCGGATAATTAAATACTTAATCTTTATTTTGGATACCTTGAATAAAGTTTAAACTCTCTAAGCCCACCAAAGGTGGCATTTAAATGGTTCATTTTAAATCTCTTAGAAAAAAAAAGGAATTAATTTAATTAACCAAATTAATTATCAACCCCACCATAAGTGTTAATTGATTTGTTTAGTTAACAAAGAATATCTAACCCCACCAAAGGTAGTATTCATATAAAAAAGAGAGAATCAATAAATATCAATTTATATCTTTAATAACCTAAATAATATGAGCAAGCATAATTAACTTAGTTATTATATCCATAAATACTCCACTATTATAAAAGATAAAATTTTCATAAATATTTATTGAATCTGTATCTATGTTTATTTTTATGTTATTAGATTAAAAACACAAAACCCCAAAATATCGTAACAAGATGTTTAGGATTTAATTTCGTTTTTAAAAGTTTGAATAATAAATTAAAAACCACATATATTCCTTCCTTAGATCGACCTTGGGAGTATACTTATCATTTTCTATGAAATGATTCGTGCACTTGCGAGAGTTTTATAAATATAAAACCAAAGTATTGGCAGAATCGGTGACGTTCGGTTTTGCTCATTAAAAACCTCCAAACAGAATTTGCACTTCCATTTACTGAATCAAAAATCAAATAAATTAAAAAAACATAATTAGTTCTTCTCAAAAAGAGAAGAACTCTAAAGCTAAGAAAAACTAACTAAGAAAAGCTAAAAACTAAGAAATAGAGAGAAAGAAAAAGAAGAGAAGACGTGTTTTTAGGTGTGTTTTGAAGTAAAGAGAATAAGGGTATTTATAGGTGAGGAAGGGAAGAAAAAGTGGGTGGAAAAATGATTAAAAATGGACGAAACGAGTAGTAGGTGATGATGACGTTAGCTGACGACATTTGGTAGGTGGGGTGCGATAGTGCATGCAGAATGGAGCAGAGGCGCACGCAAACTAGGTGCAAATGGACGCAGGCGCTTGTAGACTGGGTGATGCATGCACGTTGCTTAGCGCGGCTGGGCGAAGCTTGGCATGCTGTGTGCGTTGGCCGGCACTGCTGGGTGGCTACGTGCGTGATTTTCTCCTCTTTGACATTTTTGACCCTTTTGACCCATTTTGTCTAATTTTTCCATCTTTTTTTACTTTTCCTCATTTAATTTATGAATATTTTTGTGATGTATTGCCTCCGGTATTTTTATTTGAGCTTAATTTATTTAGTTATAGATCTAATTAGCAAAATATTAATGGAAGTATGATAAATTAAAATTTCTTAAGTAGCTAATCATGTAGTCACGTGTAAATAAAGTAATGCAGAAAATAAAGAGAAACTCACAAGATTTTAGATGGAAACATCTTAGACCATACTAATGACCTAAGACAAAAACCACAAGCCCATCATACCACCTAACTATCCATTATGAAAAATATGTATCCAATTACAAGGCTAGGACTTAAAATACCCACCCAGCTAATTTCCCCAAGAAACCTACCTACAAATTGTTGCTTTCATCATAGTCCCTATGAGAAAAACATTCAAATATGGAATAACGTTCTGAAAACTTGAGTCGCACAAGTTAATCGAACTGGAACTACTATCACCTGAGAAGATAACACATAAATATAAGTGCAAGTTTGTGATGAGCGAAAACTGGCATCGCCGATTCTTGCCCATACTTTGGTTTTAATATTTATAAAACTCTCGCAAGTGCATGAATCATTTCAAAGAAAATGATAAGTATACTCCCAAGGTCAATCTAAGGAAGGAATGTATGTGGTTTTTAATTTATTATTCAAACTTTTAAAAACGAAATTAAATCCTAAACATCCTGTCACGATATTTTGGGTTTTGTGTTTTTAATCTAAGAAAATAAAAATAAATATAGATTCAATAAACATTTATGCAAATTTTATCTTTTATAATAGTGGAGTATTTATGGATATAATAACTAAGTTAATTATGCTTGCTCATATTATTTAGGTTATTAAAGATATGAATTGATATTTATTGATTCTCCCTTTTTTATATGAATACCACCTTTGGTGGGGTTAGATATTCTTTGTTAACTAAACAAATCAATTAACACCTATGAGTGGGGTTGATAACTAATTTTCTTAATTAAATTAATTCCTTTTTCTAAGAGATTGAAAATGAACCATTTAAATGCCACCTTTGGTGGGGTTAGACAGTTTAAACTTTATTCAAGTTGTCCAAATTAAACCTAAGAATTTAGTTATCCGAGTACTAACTTTCAAGTTTTAAAACCACTACTAAAAACATGTTGTCAATACATTTTCAGATAATAATTCTTATAAATTTTTTTGAAATAGAGCTTCACTCTAACTACCAGACGATTGTACCAACAAATAAAAGAGCACTACTCTAAATCAGACCGGATAACTAAATCTTAAAATCTAATTTTCAGGTTTAAGTTTGTAATGAAAAATAATATATTTCTCTCTAACATTCTTAATATAAAATCTTGAATAAAAATAAAATCAATTCATTTAAGAGATTTTCACCTATTTAATATTTCGTAAGCATAACAACGTTATTATTACATCATGTTTACTAACAGCCAGCAGAGTTAAATTTAATCACAGACAAATTAAATATAACATGTAAGAATAAAGCATAAAAAATAATTGTAAAGAAAATAAAATCCTTACAGAACTTCGATGTTATTCCCGTTGTTGAAAAACCTCCAAGCGGAATTTGCACTCTCATTTATTGAATCAAAAAGCTAATAAATTACAAAAAAACATAACTAGTTCTTCCCAAAAAGGGAAGAACTCTAAAACTAAGAGAAATTAACTAAGAAAAGCTAAAAACTAAGAAAAACTAAAAAAACTAAAAAATCTAAGAAAGAAGAGAAAGAAAGAGAGAAGAGAATGTGTTTTGAGGTGTGTTTAGAAGTGAATAGAATGGGGGTATTTATAGGTGAGGATGGGAAGAAAAAGTGAGTGAAAAAATGTTAAAAAATTGTGAAAACGTGAAGTGCAATTACTGAGGTCATTGATGACATCAGCATGACATCATGGGGGCGGCTGCGCGCGAAAATGGGGCGAAATGGGCAGCGGTGCGCGCGGAAAGACAGTATGGCACGCGCGGGCATGGGCGTGGACTGCAGCATGGCGCACGGGGCTTGGCGCAACTGGGGAGCACGGCGGCACGATTTTCTCTTTTTTGACATTTTTAACCTTTTTGACCCATTTTGTCCAATTTTTTCATATTTGTTGACTTTTCCCCATTTAATTATTAATATATTTGTGATGTATTGCTTCCAATATTCCTCTTTGAGTCTTTAAGTTACGTTTTTAAGCGAAAATACCTGAAAAACAATAAAAATACCCGTGATTCCAAAAAAGATAAATTTATATAAATATATGATAAAACATATAAATATATATATATTTTTAATCAATTAATGTGCATAAAATCATGGTAATTTTAGTGCTTTTTGAGCACTCATCAGTTTGTGCCCTAGAGTAGATTCAATTATGAACAACCCTAACATGTTGATCTAATAAATATATCAAATAAAATGAAAAAAAAACTTGCAACTCTAGAACAATCAGTTAAAAGCAAAATACAATTAATATTGTAGGCTTGTTAGTCCACCAGACACAACCACACATGTTTGATAAATTAACTTAATGAAAAAGCCTACTTAAATGTTTTTAGCAAAATAAGAGAAAGAACAAAAGATAAAGAGAATAAGCACAAGTAATCTTTTATAGCGTTATTTTCAATTGTGTGCTTACGTTTATACTTATAGAATATTTTGAAACACTTTAGGTCAAAGTAAAATTTCCATCTTGTCCATAAAATTAGTTAAATGAGTTTTAAGGGAAAAACAATATAGTAAAATTCCAATCTAATTTGTAATAGAAATAGGTTTTAAAATCAAAGCTTCAATTGCTCGATCGATCTAATAATGTGCTCAATCGATCGAGTACATAGTTTGATCAATCGAATGTCCTCTAGATCAATCTATTGTAGCAATTAATTAATGCTCAAAAAAATAGATTGATCGAGTCAGTAATCTTAAATGATCTAATGCCCGATGATCAAGTATTAATCGCTCGATCAATCTAGTCATTACTCGATCGATCGAGTAGTCTATTTTCATATTTTTCCTATATGTCTAATATGAAATCTAATGTGCATCGGAACAGAGATATACCTGAAATGTTATCGTTAAGGCTTGCTAGTTTCTTTGGCTTGAAAATATTATTTTAAGACACAACTAGAAACTAAAATTACAACTATATGGTTTGTTCATGATAATCATCAACACTCACATAAACATACGATCTCTTTTTTTTTTAAATATTTGTGTGACAAAACCTCTTTGTTACTACGTAATGTTCATAGGAAAATTAATTTTTTACATAAGGGTACTATCCTATGATCTGGTAGAACTATTTTTATTTGAATCTCGAAAGCTCATGTTTACACTAAAAACATATAAACAACCAAACAACATGTCTCGAAAGACTCATTGTTCATTAATTTAGTAAATATAACAATAGGAAAGTGAAGAATATTTATAAGAGTGAGTAATAAATAGATAGAAATTAAAAACATGACTTTCCCTATGTTTATCATCTCTAAAAAGGATTTTCAAAGTAATTCTCCTCATAAGTTAGTTCTCTCCTTTTTCAAGATTTTCAATTGATATTTCAATTTTTCTCCCCCATTCTGTCATACGAATAAACAATATAATCATGAAGCAATGACAACAAGTTGAGCAAGCAGGAAATGTATTTAATGATTGAAAATAAGAGTACACATTCTGAAAAGCTCAAAGCAATTAAAACAAAAAGCTAAAAATTATATTTTCCCCAAAAATGAATAAACTCCCCGTGAGCTCTACGAATCCTCTATATAAATTAGAATAAAATAAAAATTATAAAAATTGATATTTATATATATATATATATATATATTTAATTGAGAGTAGTAGACATAGCTTAAAATTACTACAACATTAAACACAAATTATGAAAATAATTTTATTCAAAGTGTGACAACATAGATATATGTAGACATGTCACACTAACATATTAATACATATAGTGACATAAAGATAGTCACCAAAAGTGGGATAAAAGTTGAAACTGCAATAATATGTCAATTAGTTCATTTATGATTATTTATAATGGATTTAAAGGAAGGAGTATCACTTATTATAAAAAATTATAGTGGAATTCATACTTGCATTACTTACTAAAAGAGGACTTTAATATATTTTTGTATTCCACTCTTGTATTATTATTTTTTTGTGTGAGGGATTGGCTATTTATTTTATTTTTGTACAACTAATTGTGGCTCTTTCTTTTTGTGCATACAATAGCTTTTTTATTTTTCTTTTTCCTTCAATATTTTTTTAAGGAATTATGCACAAGCTAATATACCTAGTATGATGATTTTCACATTAGTTGTGAGGTAGCCTTCATTGCTCACCGCTTTAGTTTTCACACATCATAGTAGGTAGCTCTCTCAAAACTAAGTGTCTCCCTATAGTAGCATTTTAGAAAGGGAAAGATAGATCCCAAAAATAACTTCATAGTCAAGGTTAGCTTATTCCTTAGAATCACATAAAATCAATCATAAGGTTCAAGCATGATATACATAGGTGTCCATGAGTACGTGAGTAGGTTCATGTTAACATCGATAAATAAATGTGAAAAATATGTAAATGCACAAGTCAAAATATCCATTTATATAATGTATTTCCAATCAAAATAAATATAAATGGAGTATGTAATGATCATGTCAATGTTAAAGCATGTCTACTTTTATCCTTTTTTATTTTTTTTTAAACAAAATATACACATACAAACAAACTAAAGATGTTCACCTAGGGTCAATTAAGCGAAAAAAAAAACAAAAGTATCAAGCTGGACAATAAAAGACATTCAGATGACTAAAAAGAGATCATCTTTCCTAACCCAAATTTTCTTAAATTTTGGTTTCTATGTATTTTAGGGTTGGAAATCAACTACCTTTGTTGTCATTGGTATATTCTTGGAATTACCTTTATATTTTCCATTTATCCTAAATGAAGATGCAAAATGCATTGTAGGATAATGGTAATTAGTTCTAGAATTAATTTCATGGAATTTCACTTGCCTCCTTAAGCCAACAATATTGTGCATTCTACTAGGATTTTTGAACATATGACCATAATTTTTACTCATATTAGAATATGATGCAACATGCATAGATGGATGATGGTTATAAGTCCTACTATATGAATTATGGAAAGTATTATTACATTTAGGAGCATTTATTAAAACTCTACACTTACACCTAATATGATCTTTCCTACCACAATGATGACAAACAAGCACAAACTTACAGTTTTTTTAATCATAGGTGGAACTGTTCTTTATGTATAATGGGTAACACAAGTAGTAGGGTTAGAAGGCCTTATAGACATGGTTTTTGATGTTGAAGTAGTGAAGCTCTGATCCTTATAACTAGAGAACATATTTAAAGGTTTGATAAATACAATTGATTTTGACAAAAATTGTGTAGTATGCTCATCTACATATCGTAGCCCTCTCTTGTCTCCAATTGGCTTTTCATAATCCAAAACTTTTCTCAACCTTTCAGATCTAATTGTTAACTTCCTCACTACTTGCTTTGATTTTTCAAGTTCCTACATAAGATTCTTGTTTTTCTATTTAACAACTACAAGACTTTAATTCAAAATATTTACATGTTTAGATAGTTCAATTTTTTCTTTTTTATAATTGAGGAATTTATTTCAATGGATTAAAGTTTGTCATTTAGTTTAGCTACTTCCCTTTTTCATCTTACATAATCTATAAACACATCATCAACCTAGTGACATTCAAATGTTTTAGTAGAAATTTAGCATCATTTTCCTCATCATCTGAACCAATGTCAGACTTACTGAATTACCCACCAATAGTTGTAGTAAATGCCAAATAGTTGGTGCTAAATTCAATTGGATTATAATTATCTTTTAAAGTTAGTAAGTGTAGAATTGAAAACTCTTCAAGTTTGGTACTTCTTATTTGCACAATCAATTGTGAAGTGACCAAAACCATACATTTAAAACATTGAAGTCCAGTGGGTTTAGATTTTTTACCATCAGAACTCATAGATTTAAGTTCTCTAAGATTCTAATACTTTTGACGACTTGATTGTCCTTTGTTTCAAGGATTCTTTTTGTTGAGTAGTTTGTTCAGTCTTCTAGTTATTCTTCATTATCATTGTCACTAGCTTTAATCATAGTAGCTTTGAAAATGATACCTTTGTTTTTTTTCAAGTTTTCAAAAGCTCAACTCAAAGGTTTGAAGTGAGCCAACGAGTTCTTCTATTTTTATGGTGTCCATATCCTTGCTTTTATCAATGGAAGTGATCTAGTAATATGTAGAGAATCTTTTGAACTATCTTGAAAGCATCAATTTTCTCTTCAAGATTGGCAGAGGTGTTAGTAATATCATATAATCTAATATAAAACTCAAAGAGCGTTTAATCTTCTTTCATCCTAAGATTTTCAAATTGACTACCAAGCATGTGAAGTTTAGTTCTTTTAACTAGCATACTCTAAAATATCCTAAGCATACTTGGACATACCAACATGAGAAATACGATGAAATTCATCAGTAGACACAACACTAAATATAGTGTTAATACCATTTTGATTCTAGTTGCTAGTAGTTTTATCTTGATTGGTCCATTCATTCCTAGGCTTAAGAGTGACTACATTATCTTTGGTGATCATAGGTGATTCCTAACTATAAAGTACAGAGTTCCAAACACTTTCATTGACAGACCATAGAAAGGCTCTTATACAAGTCTTCCAATATGGGTAAATAGACCCATCAAAGTAAGGTGTATAAGCTGAAGACAAACTCCCCCTTAAATGATCCATAACAAGGTCCTAGGCTCATTAGTTGTATCTAGTGACCAGCTCAGATACCAATTGATAGTTCATTTATTTAGTTATAGATCTAATTAGCCTATTATCAATGGAAGTATGGTAAATTAAAACTTCCTAAGGAGCCAAGCATGCAATCATGTGTAAATAAAGTAATGCAGAAAATAAAGATCAAAAATTTTTTAGGTGGAAACATCCTAGGCCACACCAATGACCTTAGAGAAAAACCACCAGTCTACCCAACTACCTAACTATCCACTATGAGAAATAAGTATCCAATTACAAGGCTAGGACTCAAACTACCAACCTAGCTAATGTCTCCAGGTAACCTACCTATAAGCATTGCTTTCGTCATAGTCTCTATAATAAAGGAGTTTAAATTTGGACTAGCATTCTGATAAACTTGAAACCCACGAGTTAATCAAATTGACACTACTAGCACTTGAAAAAGTAGCACATAAATAGTAGTCTAAGTTTGTGTCCTAGAGTAGATTCAATTATGAATAACCCTAACTAGTTGATCTAAACAATATTTCAAACCAAATGAAAACAACTATCAACTTTAAAACAATCAATTAACCAATATTGGTAGAGGTGTTACTAACATCACATAATCTAATATAAAATTCATAGAGAGTTTCATCTTTTTTCATCTTAAGATTTTCAAATTGACTACTAAGCATGTGAAGTTTAGTTTTTTTAACTTGTGTGGTCCTCTTATAGGCAACCTCTGAAATTCCCAAGCATTCTTAGCAATACTAACATAAGAAATACGATGAAAATCATCAACAAAAACAGTACTAAAAATAATGCTAATGCCATTTTGACTCTAGTTGCTAGCAATTTTATCTTGATTAGTTCATTCATTCCTTGGCTTAGGAGTGACTACATTATCTTTGGTAACTGCATGTGGTCCCAAACTATAGAGTATAGAGTTCCTAGCGCTTTTATCTATTTACTATAGAAAGCATCTCATACGAGCCTTCCAATATGGGTAATTAGAACCATCAAAGTTAGATGAACAAGTTGTAGACGAACCCTATCTTTAATGATCCATAACAAAGTTCTAAACACATTAAGTGTATCTAGTGACAGGTTGATACCAATTGATAGTTCATTTATTTAGTTTTGGATTTATTAGCAGAATATCAAAGGAAGTATGAAAAATTAAAATTTCAAAGAGGCCAAGCATGCAATCACGTGTGAATAAAGTAATGTGGGAAATAAAGACTAATAAATACAAGATATTTAGGTGAAAACAACCTAGTTTATGGGCATTTCATTCAATCCTATCTCAATATATACTCCTCCGGGTGGATTGAATCCGTATAAGCGGGTAGAGTTCACCCATATGGGGAAGATGAATAATGAAGCTATAATAGCTCACCTTTCCGCTATCTGCCTTTAAGTGATAAGAGGCACCCACCAACTAATCTTTCTTTCTATCTCAAATTCTTGATCTTTGGTGCCAGTGGAGCAAAGAAAGTGGGGGACGAACTCCTCTATCTACCCGGTTGGATCTATTGAATGAGATCCTAGAGACAAGGCTGGGAGGTATGAGTCGATCGGATGCAAAGAAGCCGACCTAAGATAAAGACCATCAATTTAGCCAACCACCTAACTATCCATTATGGAAAATAAGTATCCCGTTACAAGGCTATGACTCAAACTACCCACCTAGATCCGGACATGTATTGTCATGATAATCTCTACAAGAAAGGCATTTAGATCTGGACATGTATTCCCATAAAATTGAGTCCCATGATTTAATCTAACTGGCACCGCTATCACCTAAAAAGTTAGCATATAAACACAAGTGTAAGTGTGTTTCCTAGTATGGATTCATTTATGAACAACCCTAACTAGTTGATCTAAACAATATATCAGATAAAATGAAAATAACTAACTCTAGAACAATTAGTTAAATGCACATTAACACAATTATTATTATAGGCTTGTTAATCCATCAAACACAACCAAAAATGTTTCATAAATTAACTTAATGAAAATCCTACTTGAAAACTTTTAGCAAAACAAGAGAGAATAAAATATGAAGAGAATTAATACAATTAAGCTCTTGTATAGTTAGTTTCAATTGTGTACTTAGGTTTATATTTATAAAATATTTTGAAACACTTTAGGTCAAATAAAATTATCATCTTATTCATAAAATCAATTAAATGATTTTTAAGAAATAAGGACAATATAGTAAAAAGCCAATCCAATTTGTATTATAAATAGGTTTTAAAATCAAAGCTTTGGTCACTCGATCGATCTAGTCAAGTGTAACAATTAATTAATTTTGAATTAAGTATGAATCACTCATGCTTAATTGATCAAGTACTAATCACTTTTTCTTAATTGATTGAGTATTAATCACTCAATTGATATAAATAATTAATTTAACAGGTAATGTAGCTAGATTGATCTAGTCATTACTCAATCAATCGAGTAACCTATTTTCATATTGTTCCTATGTGTCTAATATGCACTGGAATAGAGATATACTTAAGATGTGATTAATGAGGCTCGATAGTTTCTTTGACTAGAAAATATTCTTCTAAGACCCACCAAGAAACTAAAATTTTAATTATATCTTTTGTTCACTAATATCATCAGCACTCACATAAACCTTACAAAACCCTTTTGATTCCAATAGCTAGCAGTTTTATCTTGATTGGTCCATTCATTCCTAGGCTTAGAAGTGACTAATTATCTTTGGTAATTATAGGTTGTTACCTACCATAAAGTATAGAGTCTCAAACACTCTTATCTATAAACCATATAAAGACTTTCATATAAGCCTTCCAATATGGATAATTAGACCTATCAAATTAAGGTGCATGGGTGGTGAAAGAACCCTCTCTTAAATGATCCATAACAAGGTCCTAGACATATTACATGTATCTAGTGACCCCATTTTATAGCAATTCAGAGAAAAGTATTTGTTTAGTTATGATTATGTTAGCTCGAAAGGGCTGTGAAAAGATAATCAGCGAAAGTATAACAAATTAAAAATTAACATAACGACCATGCATACAATTGAGTATAAATTAATTAATGTAGAAATATAAAGATTAACACATAAGATTTTTAGATGGACACGACCTAGGCCACATCAATAACTTAAGAGGAAAATCACTTGTGCATCGAACCACCTAACTATCACTTATGAAAAATAATGTCCAATTACAAGGCTAGGGCTCAAACTATCCACCAAGGTAATTCCCCAAGTAATCTATTTACAAGCTACTGCTTTCATCATAGTCTCTACAAGAAATGTGTTCATATTCGGACCAACGATCCAATGAACACGATTCACACGAGTTAATTGAATCCATATAGCTGGTAGCTAAAACGTTAGCATAATAACATAAGTATAAATATGTGTCCTAGAGAAGATTCAATAATGAACAATTCTAACTGGACTGTTTAATAAATATATTACATAAGTTGAAATCAACTAGCAACCCTAGAATAATCACTTTAAGGCACAACATCACAAACATTGTAGGCTTATTAATTCATCAAACACAACTACAAATTTTTTAAACTAACTCAATAAAAAATCCTACTTAAAAATATTTTGCAAAATAATGAGAGAGATATAAAGATGTAGAAAAGAATGCTTGAATGTGGTTACCAAAATTATGAGCCAATGGTTTCATTAAATAGCATGAATTGAAACCCTAATTCAAATGTTAATTACAAAACTATCCTTAAAAGTATTTGGAAGAGCTTAAAAACATAAGGATAATATAGTAAAAAATACTAATTGGCTCCAATAAAAATTAGGTGAAATTTAAAAACCTGACTGCTCGATCATTCTAGACATATCTCGATTGATCAAGAATGGCTTCTCGATTGATCTAGTCAAGCTCAATTTATCAACTATGAATATCTCGATCGATCTAGTTAAATCTCGATCAATCTAGAGAAAAATTAATTAATTTAGAAATAAGTGGATTGATTTAGTCATTAATCTTGATCGATCGAGTTAATGCATCGAATGATCTAGTCATATTACAAATTAATTCAACTAGTTTTAATTAAGCTTGACTGACCTAGTCATTACTCGATCGATCGAGTGACCTATTTGAAAAATAGTCCTATGCGTCTAATATGATATCTAGCATTTACAATAATAGAGATTTACTTGACATATAATCGTTGAGGCTTGATAGTTTCTTAGACTTTAAAATATTCTTGAAAGACACTAGAAACTAAAATTATATATAATTTTTTTGTTCACAAATATCATGAACACTCACAAATCTTACACTTTAGAATTTTTCTACTCAAAAGGAAAAATTCATTATAAATTCATAAATTTAAGTCCAATACCTCAATTAAAATCCATCAAATTAGTCTCATCCTGCCTAATAATAAATTATAATAACCAATGAATGAAATATGGATTCAGGCCAAACTTGTAACTTTGAATCTTCCATATAAAAAAACATTCATGTCTTCACCATAATTATTTTGAGTAACATAACTGAAAGGCAAGGGAAGAGTGGGGGTGAGCTACATATAGCTATGTAGGAATCTACTCTAAAATATTATTTTAATGAAAAATTATTCATAATGCATGTTATTTATAATAAAATTTCTAAATGATATTAATCATCATCATAAAATGTGGGGAGATATTGGTCAAAAAACCATGGTATACTTGTACTTTCTCACTTTTGGTAAAATTGAGGGAGTATACATTCTAGATATCCCAAAATATATTTATTTAGTACAAATTATGCTATGAAATATAAATTCAATGTATGATATGCAACTCTGTATGTAACTCTATATGTATTGGTCATCCAAATACATGGGGGCACATGCATGGTCCAACTCTAAGATATATATGAATCCACCTCTAACCCTATGTACGATCATAATATATATGACATATGTATCAGTTAAACCAATGTCATATAGACCCTCATCTAATGGTATTCGACTCTAAAACAAAATGGGGGTACAACTCCGAGACCATGCGCAGTAACAAAAACCATAATAGAAGGAAAGCTCCAACCACAACGGGAGGTCCAACTCTGAGTCCCATGTGTAAGCAAATCCAAACACAATAAGGGGTCCAACTCCAAGGCTAATGTGCAAGCAACAAATCTGTTATTAAAAATTCATAACAATATTCCACAGTCACAATCCATGACCAAAATAATCTGTAGTCACATATAGACCCACAGACGAAATAACTTTCAAGATACATTTGTATACAATGTGTACTTATAATCTGTCAAAAATAGTCTATTGCAACCAGTAGTCCATGTGTATGCAGTTAGCAATCCACAACAATAATTGATAGTCACAATTCACGACCAGAATAATCTACAGTCACATATAGACCCATAGATGAAATAACTCTAAAGATACATGTATATACAATATATACCTATAGTCTGTCGAAAACAATCTATTACAACCAGTAGCCCATAGATACAATACTCTGGAATACAACATATAGATTTAGTCCCCATGAATAAAACCATTCTCATAATGCATGTATAAAATTCTCAGATGCCATATCACATTACAATGTTCATTTCATATCAACATTTAATACTCGTTTATATATAAAACTATTCCAATATATGCACAATAAAATATTTATAATAAGTATCTCATTTTAAACAACATTTATAAAATGATAACATTACTTATAAAATTATGGCATCTAATTTTTCACTTTTATTCAAAACATATGATGCATGATATTTCACTTCTCAAAATAATGCATGAATTTAAAAAGTTAGAGTAAGAACCCCTAACTAGAAAGTTATTCAGCCATTGAGCTTCTAAATCCAAACTCCTTGATATTTATCCAGAGAAGGCCATCCAAAATGTACAAAAAATCTGAACAATTTAAGGAGAGAGTTTTAAAAAGGGAGGGAGGAGAGGGAAACAAATTATGTTAAAGAAAGAGGGAGGTTTGGTCCTTTTTATAGAAATTTCATGGAGCTCGTTGGCCACCTTGCCAAATATGGTGGTAAGGGGTTGGCAAGGGGTGTGGGGAGGGGTTGGTAAGGGGGTGATAACTCTATAAAAGTAGAGTCATCAATGCACTTTTTGCTTAATATTTGTTCATTTTATTCAATTAGTGGTACTTTTGGGGTTAAAAATATTAAAATATGAACTTTCTAGTGAAAGGGATGAAAATATAGTTTTCAATTTTTTTGAATTTTTTGGGAATTTTTAATGCAAGGCCAAATTGAACACACCGCGTGGATGACACACAAGCATAAGGGAGCCAATCAAAGCACGCTGCCTGTACAACTAACCACCATCGCCATATGGATGCCATGCAAGCATAGGGATCCAATCACAGCATGCCATGTGTACCAAATGATGTAGGCTTTACCATGTGTTGACATTGCATTTGATCCAAGTTTCTTCATGTGGTCAATGAGCATGCCACGCATACTCATGAGATTCATTTGTTCATTTCACTAGAGTGCCACACAATCTATATCTACAAATCATAGTGTGCCATATAGTGCTAACTCAGCATGCATTGACCCTAACCAATCTACCCTACCACGCGACACTCGCTGATTCATCCAGTGTTTCTACCATGCCATGTGCCATAATCTCATTGGCCAATGCTATTTAATTTCCTTTTTTTCATCGTAGCCCTTGATATAAAGTTTATCTGATGGTCCATATTCTATCTGAATCTAATTTAACCCTTTAATTGCTCCAAAAACCATAATAAGCCAAATTTGACATATTTCTTATCGAGTTTTGGTGCCGAGAAGAGACAAAAATACATAAAATAAAAGTTCAAAATGAGATATAATTTTGGTGAGGATTTAAGAGGTGATTAGTGCTAGAATTGAAGAGATTAGTTGTACTTATTATTCTTCTCCTTTCTTTATCAATTTTCATGTCTTTCTTTATAAAAAATCTGAGCTTTATAAACAAACTCTTGTCTAGCTAATTTATTAGTCTATGGGTCATATAACCCAATTTTCAACATGTGATGATCTAATTTTTTTACCCCAATTATGATTTCAATTTAATTATATTATTTAATCTAATTTTTATGTTATTAATTGTTTGGCCAAATTCAAGTATTTACAAGGCCAAACATTCAAGCTAATTAGTTTGAGTAAAGCTAGTGATATTCCAAATGTTACAAATAGTTTGAAAATTTAACAGATTACGAACAAAGGATCATCATCTACATCTTAGATTGTTAATTGAAGTTGGAGATCTATTCAAATTCAATGGTGTGACCAAGGAGGCATTTAGGCTCAAATTCTTCCCTTAGTCTTTGCAAGACCAATCTCGAGCTTGGCTAAACTCTTTGCCAGTGATTTCATTACAACTTGGAATGATTTGGAGGAGAAATTCTTGATAAAATACTTCCCACCAAAAAATAATGTCAAGCTTAGGAATGACATCACCTCCTATCAACAATATGAAAGGAAATATTTATATGAAGCTAGGGAAAGATTCAAGGACTTTATAAGGAAGTGTCTTCACCATGGTATCCCTCGTTGGATCCAAATGGAGACTTTTTACTATGGTCTCATGCTCAAACAATAATCATTGTTGATGCATCTGATAATAGAGCTCTGTTAGCCAAATCTTACAATCAAGCTTATGATTTACATCAAAAACTGGCTTGCAATAATTATCAATGGCCAATGGGTATAATGGTAGTCACAAGAAGAGTAGCTGGACTACATAAGGTAAATGATATCATTGCACTTATAGTTCAATTGTCATCTTTAGTGAATCTTTTGAAGTCTCAAAACTCACTAGTAAGTATAGAGACAACATCCAAATTTATCTTGAAGTAATAACAGCAATCAAGGTGATAATTCAACCGTCAATCATTTCCACCATCTAGTTTTCAACAACCACAACAATCATAAGCCCAAGAGAAGAAGCTGCCTACTAAGGAAAATTCAAATGATTTAATGGGGATGATGAAATACTTCATCCAGTCAATAAATACAAAAAGGTCCATTTAAGAGACTTTAATTCAAAATTTAGAGACTCAAATGTGGCAACTTTCCTAGGCCGTAAGTCAAAAACCTTAAGGTAGACTTCTAAGTGACACAATTATAAACCCCAAGAAGAGAAGGTAAGGAGCATTACAACGTCATATCCTTGAGAAGTAGTAAAACTTTAGAGGAGGAACATGACTCAAAAAGATAAGGAGAAACATGACACTCAAAAAGATAAGGAGAAACATGACACTCAAAAAGATAAGGAGAAACATGAGACTCAAAAAGATAAGGAGAAACATGAGACTCAAAAAGATAAGGAGAAACATGAGACTAAAAAAGATATGGAGAAATATGAGACTAAAAAATATGAGGAGGAGCATCAGACTCAGAAGGACGAAGAGAAACTAGTGGATAAAGAGAGCACTAAAAAGGAAATACATCTGCTAAAGAAGTGCAACCTCTACAAACTCATCATTCCTTTTCCTTAAAGACTAAAAAAGTAAAATCTAGACACACAATTTTAAAAATTCCTAAAAATATTTAAGAAGTTGTACATAAATATACCATTTGTAGATGCATTTTAACAGATGCCTTCTTATGCCAAATTTTTGAAGCACATCCTACCTAAGAAAATGAGGCTTGGAGATAATGAAACAATAACCTTGACAAAAGGTTGTAGTTCCATCCTTACTAGACATCCTATCGAAGGAAAGATCTAGGTAGCTTTGACATTCCTTGCACAATTGGGAATATGAACTTTGATAGAGCACTATGTGAATTAGGTTCAGACATTAACCTTATGCCATTTTTGGTCTTCAAGAGATTGGGTTTGGTAAAGCCAAACTTACTTTAGTAACATTACAAATGGAAAATAGATCAATTAAGCGACCTCAGGTGTGGTAGAAGATGTGTTAGTAAAAGTATACAAGTTTATATTTTCAGTATAATTTATTATACTAGACATGGAAAAGGACAATAACATTCTTATCATACTTTTTCATCCGTTCTTAGCAACCAAAAGAGCACTCATTGATGTACAAAAAGGTGAGCTTACAATGAGAATGTAAGATAAACAAGTAACATTTAAAGTTTTTAAAACATCTTAACCCCCTGATATTGATAATGCTAATGAATGTTTTAGGATAGATGTTACTGATCATGATGATAGCTTAAAAATATCTATTGAGTCACCCATACTTAAGACTATTACACATGATGCTGTAAAAAATGAAGTAAACTCAACAAGAAATAATTCAATCTATTTTAATTTTGAAAGTATGGAATCTATGATTGATATTGTTGATTATGTGAACTATTTAGAGGCTACACCTTTCGTGTGCATACCTAATATAGTTGTGGAGAGTTTTGAGATAAGATCTAAACCAAACTTTTCTATTGATGGGTCATAAAGGTTAGACCTCACATATTTACCCTACCATACCAATCAAGTGGGCAATCGGAGAGTCCAATAGAAAGGTGAAAAAGATGATACAAATACATAAATTAGATGAGCTATAGTGGAGTGCTTATAAAAATTCCAAAAATTACAAAAAGAAATAAGAGAATAGAACACTATGTTTTAAAACCAAAAAATAAATTATTATTGAATAATTCAAGACTTGAACTATTTTTGGGAAAACTCAATAGTAAATGGACACAGAGGAATGTACCATAGGAGTCGATATAACCGTCTAGTCAACGACGTTAAACTTAACATAGGTTGAGAGGCAACCCAATGTTATTTTACTTGTATTTTTATTGTTTTTGTTTTGTAGGTGAATAAATATGAAGAGTAATGGTGCAACAAGATTGAGTAGTTTTAACTATAGATGTGGTGTACCAAGACTGAGGGAGTTTTCTTTTCTTTTACTTTTTCATATTTATATACATACACATTGAGGAAAATGTGCAATTTAAGTTTAGGGGAGGGAACTTCATTCTCTAATTTAGTATTTAGTACGCATTTTCAATTTTTTAGGAAATTTTATTTTATTTTTAGGATGTTTATAATCATGATTTGGGTAGAAATTGATAAATACATGAAAGCCAATTGCATGCATGCTTGATATGAAACGTATAAACCCAATGATAAAAATTGGTTGTCATGACAAGGATAAGGAATGTAACATGCTCATTAAGATACTTGCATTAATCATGTGATATGCTTGTTAGTTTTGATTGATTGATTCAATTTTTTATGCACATGTTTACGATTGATTTTAGTGTTATTATTGAGAGAAAATTTGTAATGGATCATACAAGAAATGAGATCTATCATTTTTTAGAATCTATTTGATCATCCATTGAGGTAAAGTTATAAATAGTATTTAGCATAAAAAACAATTTTGGCCTTATTTGGATCGATTAAGCCTTCAAGCTAACCATTGTTAATATCCATAGTCATCCATTTGAGCCTAACAAAGAATCTTTCGTATCTTTAAGTCACATTTTATGCCTAACTAATAAGCATTATCTTGACCCTTGCACCTTTAGCTTGTATAAAAAAAATGCAATCATGTGTTATGCTATAGAGTAAAGTGAAATATAATATACCCTACAAAAAAAGAAACAAAGAAAAAAAAAACTCACAACACAATTATCCCTCTAAATAAAAAGAAAATAAAATTAAAAATAAGTTTCGAGATATTGTGAAGTTATAAAAAGATGAGGAATAAAAGAATGATAAGATAAGGTACAGTAAAATATCATGTAAAAACTCAATTATAGTTACAAAGTGCATGATGAATAAAAAGAAAGCTAAGGGATGGAAAGAGCCTAAATGTTTTCATTTATCGACCCCCAACTAAGCCATATATTACAAGCATGTAAACCCATTAATGATCTTTAGCTAAGTGCATAATTACATTAGTAGAGAGGGATGTAAAAAAATAGACTTACGAAATTTGTTCTAAGATTTAATTGATTAGCATGCTCATATAGGTTTATTTCATGAGTGCATTGAATAATGTTATGTGCAACACACACAATTCAATTCATCAAAAACTTTGCACATCCTTTATTGATGAAATGTTGATTGATAGATATGTGAACCTTCTTATCATAGAATTGTAAGACATTGAAGGGAATTTTTTTCACTAAATATGCATGTATTAATAGATGTATATTTATAAACATACTACCTATGTCAGTTTATCTAGTTAAACTTGGTTTTACTTGAGGAGAGGTTAAGTTTGGAGGTGTAATAACTCTATGAAATAAAGTCATCAATGCACTTTTTCTGCTTAATATATGTTCATTTTATTCAAAAATTATTACATTTGGGATTAAAAGTATTAAAATATGAAATTTTTAATGAAAAAGAGTGAACATATTTTTTGGAATTTTATAGATTTTTTTATGAATTTTTTAATACAGGATCAATCAGAACACACTATATGGATGCCATATAACCAAATGGGAACCAATCAAAGTATGCCATATATATAGCTGACCATCGTTACCATATGGATTCCATGCTAGCATAGGGGAGCCAATCATAGTGCACCATATGTACTCGGTGATGCAGGCTTTGCCATGTGTCAACATAGTGCTCAATTCAAGTTAAGTTACACAGTCAACAAGTGTGCCATGAATCATCACAAGATTCATTCGTTCATTCCACCTAAGCACTACGCAATCTATATGCTTGAATCATAGTTCACCATGTAATGTTGACTTAGCATGCATTAACAAAGACCAGTCTGCCCCACCACGAGTGGTGCGCTGATTCATTCGGTTTCTTCTATGCCACGTGTTTCCATCCCATTGGTCAATATTGTTTAATTTCCTTTCTTGTCCTCAACCCTTGATCTGAATCTGATCTAATAGTATATGTTCCATCCAAGCCAAATTTAACCCCCTAATTGCTCCAAAACCCCTAATGAGCCAAATTTGACATTTTTTTTACCAATTTTTGGTGCAAAAAAGAGAGAAAAATATAGAAAAAAACTTTAAAAGGAGATACAATTTTGTTGGAGATTCAAAAGGAGATTAGTGCTACAATTCAAGAGATTGATTGTATTTATTCTTCTTCTTATTTCTTTATCAATTTTCATGTTTCTCTTTATGAAAAATCTAAGCTTTATGAACAAAATCATATATAGCTAATATTTTATCCCAATTCTGATTTCAATATAATTATATTATTTAATCTAATTTTTATGCTATTAGTTATTTGCCAACAAATTATCTATAGAGGCAATTAAACAGGTTTGAGAGAATTATTTAATTGTTTGTCATGATGACATACATAGTTTCTAAGTAGAGATGTACGATTCTTATGTATGTGATCCATAATTGATGAACCTAATGAGTAACATGCAATTTAATTAACATGCGAGTGTGATTAGGTTAATTACTATATGATGTATAGTTTACTTGATAGAGGAATGCATGCTAGGTTAGACTTAATTGATCATTTAATTGATTGATAATTATATTGGGGAATTTTAGTGATTCACTTGTTTAGAAAATTTGAGGATTAAGTATTCTTAGATATTTTCTCATATATCTTCTCAACTACCAATTATGCATTAATTAATTACTGCTATTTGTTTTACTTTTATTTTTGCTTTCTAAAAACACGAAAAAAATGGTTTTTATTTTTTGGTTTTAAAAATTACTTTTTAATTACATAATCTCCATGAGAATGATCTTTTTTTACCATTATATTACTTGTTTGTGATACATATACTTGCATGATTGTAGAGAGTTTTGATATAGGATCTAAGCTCAAGTCATCTATTCAGGGGCCACTAAGATTAAACCTCACCTTTTTACCCTATCATCCCTAATCAAGTGGGCAAGTATAAAAGTCCAATAGGGAGGTTAAAAAGATGATATAAATACATAATTAGATGAGATATGGTAGAATGCTTATAAGAATGCCAAAAAGTACCAAAAGAAAACAAAAATATGGCATGATAAGAGAATTGAGCACTGTGTTTTTAAATTGGAACATAGAGAATTATTAAACAATTTAAGGCTCAAACTATATCAAGGCAAACTCAATAGTAAATGGACACATAAGGATGTACCTTAGGAGTTAATATGAAAATCTAGTAAAGGTCATTAAATAGGGTACTGATTGGGAGGCAACTCAACGTTATTTTACTTATATATATTTTTTACAGGTGAATAAATGTGGAAAGCAATGGTGCAACAAGATTGAGTAGTTTGAACGACAGATCTAATGTCATAAGATTAAGGGAGTTTTCTTTCCTTTTACTTTTTCATAATTATCTGTACACATTAGGGATAATGTGAAATTTAAGTTTAAAGGAGGGAAATTCATTCTCTACTTTAGTATTTAGTATGAATTTTTAGTTTTTAGAATTTTTTTATTTTTAGGATGTTTTTAATCATGATTTGGGTATAAATTGATAAATACATGAAAGCCAAATGCATACATGCTTGATATGAAATGTATGAACCCAATGATAAAAATTGGTTGTTATGACTAGGATAAAGAACGTAACATGCTCGTTAAGATACTTACATGAATCATGTGATATGCTTGCTAGTTTTGATTGATTGATTCAAATTTTTATGCACATATTCATAATTTATTTTGGTGATTTTATTGAGAGAAAATTTGTAGTGAGTTATACCAATGATGAGATCTGTCATGTTTTAGAATCTATTTGATCATGCCTTAAGGTGAAATTCTAAGTAGTACTTAGCCTAAAAAATAATTTAGACCTTATTTGGATCGATTAGGCCTTTCAAGGTAATCATTATTAATATTCGTAGCCACTGATTTGAGCCTAACAAAAAACTTTTTGTATCTTTAAGCCACATTTTATGTCTAACCAATAAGCATTATCTTGATCCTTGCACCTTTAGCTTGTATCAAAAAAATAAAATAGTGTGCTATGCTATAAAGAAAGGTGAAATGTAATGCATCCTATAAAAGGGGAGAAAAGAAAAATAGAAAAACTCAAAACACAATTACCCCTCTAAAGAAAAAGAAAATAAAATTGAAAATAAGTTTGGGAGTATTGTGAAATTAAAAAAAAATGTCGAATAAATAATATGAAAAAAATGATAAGATAGAATGCACTAAAATATCAATTGTAGTAAAAAAGTACATGATGAATAAAAAGAAAGTTAAGGTGTGGAAAAAGCCTAAATGCCTTCATTTATTGACCCTCCATTTAAGCATTACATTACAAGCATATAAAGCCCTTATTAATCTTAAACTAAGTGCATATTTACATTAGTGGATAGGAATGTGAGAAATAGACTTATGAAATTTATTCTAAGATTTAATTTATTAGAATTCTCATATAGGTTGATTTCATAAGTGCATTTAATCATGTCATGTGAAAAACACACGCACGAATCAATCCATTAAAAAGATTTCATATCGTTGTATTGATGTAACATTGAATTGATGGATATATGAACCTTCTTGTCATAGAATTGTACGAGTTTTAAAGGGGATAGTTTTCACTAAACATGCATGTATTAATAGATATATATTTATGAATATACAACCCATGTCACTTTATCAAGTTAGACTTGGATTTACTTGAGGAAAAGAAAAGATTTAAGTTTGGGTGTGTGATAACTCTATGAAAATAGAGTCATCAGTGCACTTTTTTGCTTAATATTTGTTCATTTTATTCAATAAGTAATATTTTTGGGGTTAAAATATTAAAATATGAACTTTCTAGTGAAAAGGGGTAAAAATCTATATTTTGAAAATTTTATGGATTTTTTAATGCAAGACTAATCATAACACACAATGTGGATGCCATGCAAGCAAAAAGGAACCAATCAGAGCATGCCACTTGTACAACTGGCCATCATTTCCATGTGGATGCCATACAAGAACAGGAAGCCAATCGCACCATATCGTATGTCCTAGGTGATGTAGGCTTTACCACATGTCGACACGATGTTGAATCCAAGTTTCACCACATGATCAACAGTCGTGCCATGCATCATCACAGGATTAGTATGTTCATTCCATGGGGGTGCCATGCAATCTATATCCATAAATCATAGTGCACTATATGGTGCTAACTTAGCACGCGTTAACCATGACCAGTCCGTCGTCACATTTCGCATGCTTATTCGTCCAATATTTCTCCTATGCCACATGTCGTAATCTCATTGACCAACGTTGTGCCTAGAAGAGAGAAAAGTATAGCAAAAGTTCAAAAGGAGATACAATTTTAGTAGAGATTCCAAAGGAGATCGGTACTACAATTCAAGAGATTGATTGTATTTATTCTTCTTCTCCTTTCTTTATCAATTTTCATGTCTTTTGTTTTATGAAAACACTGAGTTTTATGAACAAAATCATGTCACGTAGTTTATCAATCTAGGAGTCTTATTAATCTAATTTTCTACATGTAATGATCTAATATTTTTTTCTCAATTATGATTTCAATTTAATTATATTATTTAATCTAATTCTTTTGTTCTTAATTCTTTGTATAATATACATTAAAATAAAAAAATATGAATAATAAGTGTAAAATAATTCACATAAATACTTACAAGATTAAATGAAGTGACAAAATGAAGGAAACGAAGAGTAAAAGGTGTTTGGTAAATGAGAAAGTGAAGGAAAATAGGTATGAAATTTTTGAGTATTATGCTAAAAAAATAGTAGATCTAGAAGAGAAATTGAAAAGGAAAAACCCACTTAACGATGCCAGAAATGGTGGTTGGAAGTGGCTGAAAAATGAGAAAGAAAACAAAAGGGCGCGGATAGTTTTTCCATAGGAAGTAGGAAAAAAATGGTAGCATCGATTGACACGTAGAACTAATTCTACGTCCTACATGTAGTGTCGATTGACACGTTGGATGGACGCTAATTTTATAATTTTTTAAATCGTTGTATTAGTATACTGACTTAAAATTTGTTATAAGTCGATTTTGGGTAAAAATTGACTTTAAATTCTGACTTAATTGCTCTTTATTGTAGTAGTGTTTGTTCAACACTCAAATGAGAGCATAAATTTAAAATATTAAAAGAAAAGCAAAGATTGAAAAACTAAGAAATGAGATGCTAAGAGAACTATGGGATATTCGATATTTTTACAAAACAAATAAGGTCATATTTAAAGGGTAAGGAAAGGAGGAAAAAATGGATTTTTTAGCCTAGCATCGCAACACACAATTTTTTCATGCCATGGCATACACAGCTTGTACATGATTTGAACATGATCTACTCTCTTTGTGCCACGACACAATATTTTCACACCTTGGCCCCCATAAATTTGATTCTTTCCTTTGGCCTCGTGCCACGACTCACAATAATTTCATGCCGTGGTATACTTCAAACTGCTTCACTTTGGAACCTTAAATTCCTAGTATTTTATTTTTTTCAATTTTAAAGCATACATATGTAATGTTTTAAAAATGTAATCATTCTAGGTTGTAATGGGTGCTTCAAGTATAATTCTTCAAGTTGATTTATTTTAATACACGAAATATCTAAAAAACAATAAAATATATCCGTGATTTGAAAAAAAAACATATTTGCATAAAAATAATAGTAAAACAAGAACATATAAATCTATGTAATCACTAAACATGTATAAATCAAATTATATTAGGTGCTTTTGAGCACTTATCACTTGTACATGTTGGAATAGAGCTCACAATAAGATTCAATGGGTTGATGTTTTCACCCCTCAACTAGTTCTCGATTTCCTATTTGAGTTGAAAGATTAATTAATATTCATGAAGTTATTCCTATGTATGAATTTATCAATGATGATCACTCACAAAGAGAGAGAAATAAAATGAGAGAGAGAAATGATGCCTTAAAAACTACATCTTTTATAATAGTTTTATCATTGTACAAAAAAACTCAGTTTTTTTTCTAAAAACAATGAAATTTTGATGAAAAGAAGTGGAAAAAGAGAGAATGTGAAAGAGAGAAATAAAGAAGCAAGATAAGTGCTTGTAAAGCACCTATATTGTATGTTTTGATTATACCTAATTGTGATGAATACATTTGACCATAACATTTTTATGTGATAATTTATGAAAGTCCATATGTTAAGAATCACGAGTATGTTTTGTTATATTTTAGGTGTTTTTAACTTAAAAATGTATAAATTTACCAACACATAAATAATAACACTTCAAGCACTTAATGTTCACTCTAGAAGCTTAAAAGAATAAGGCATATAAGCCTTACATAAAGAAGTAACAAGTTTGTAGGGTATATGAGACAATTTGAAGAAAGTGAAACATGTCATGGCGAGGATTATAGTGTGCTATGCATACTATTTGATATGGATTTATTGGGCATGCTAGGTAATGTGTGTTGTAGCGTGGAATAAGTGTGTTGCGATGCGACCCTCTCGGTTTGAAATTTGGTGAAGCTAAACAAACCTTTTACTGGGAAAATCTTGTGTTGCGAGACACCTTCATTAAATCGACCTGAAGCCCTCTACACCATACTCTGTTTATAAATAAATTAGTTTTTAGTTTTTTTCCTTTAGCTTTTATTTTTTTAGGTTAGGCAGCCATATAATTTAATATAGTTTAGATCTAGTTCTTATAAACGTTCTATCACCATATACATATAAAAGAGAAAACCTCACAATTATAAAGAAGATCTAATGATTTGAAGAAGGTGGTGACAACCCATTTAGATATCTCACATGATTTTTATCAAGAGGGGGTAATTTTATTGTTATATCTTTTATTTCTCTTTGTAATTTGATGTTTATCACAGTTGAATTAAATTTTGTTAATTTAGCTATGATTGGCTAATTCTGTGTATTGGATTTTTGTTTTTATTTTATTTTTTGCTTCCAAAGATTAGAAGAATAGTTTTATGATTTGAATATATATGAGTTTCATTTATTTCTTGTTTATGTTCTTAAAATCATTAACAATAAATTAATGATGGACCAAATCTTGATTTATAACTTCAAAAAATATTTTAGAATTAAGCATTAGAAACATCGTGTTCTTAATTATGCATAAATGAATAAAAAATTAATTTTATTTTATTTATCAATTTTAAACCCGATCAAGGAAGTTATTGTTTAAATGAGAATATATTTGATTGATAAAATTATCTTTAATTATAAATTAATGATGGATCAAATCTTGATTTATAATTAAAGAATGTATTTAATTTAGATTTAATAATTAATTAATTTCAAGCATGACTAAAGAATTTATTAATTAAAAAGAAGTTATTAATTAATTGAGAATCTTGATTTATATATTTCCTCAAGTTTTTCAATTAATCAATTTCAAGTCTAATCTAAGAAATCATTGACTAATAGAGAATTGTGTCAACGTGCCATGATTGTGGGAGTTTTTTCATTTAAAAGAAAAGAAAAAATTGATAAATATAACTTGTTATTTGAGTCATTTAATCTGTTTTATCTATGTAGAATTATGCTTACTGAAATCCTATATACATCTGTCATTTTAGGTGTACCTGTAATTTAATTTTCCCAATTTCATTTACCTGTGTTAATTTATTGCTTGAATTTACTCACTTTTATTTACTTATTTTATTTAGATATAATTAAATTTAGACAATAATTTATCTTTTTAAAACCATCGTACTTTCTTGAAAGAAGATCTTGGGAGTATATTTTTTGTTTTTATAAGTGATTCATGTACTTGCGAGCTTTTTATAAATATAAAATTTAACTATAAAGTTTTTGTGCGCACATATATGTGTTCACACTATATATATATATATATATATATATATATATGCACATTCATATATATATAATTTTTTAAAAAACAATTATACAATAAGAGAATTTACAATGTTATTTTAAATTTTATATTGATATTAATTGTGTGATTTTTATTAAATAATTATTTAAATATAAAAGAATATAACAATTTCAATATTTTTGCACTATATATTTATACATATATGTATATGTATGTTATATCTGATTATATCTGATTATTTCTTCAATTATTAATCTAAGTTTGACATGTACAAGCCACCTACTAGTCATTGTAGAAAGCACTGAATAAATTAAGATGATCATTCACAAATAGAGAGAAAGAAAGAGAGAAATGATGCTTTAAAAATTACTTTTATGATAGCACTATCATTGTACAACTCGGTCTTCTTTCTAAAACCAAGAAATTTTGATGGAGAGAAGTGAAAAACAAAGAATGTGAGAGAGAGGAACAAATGAGTGTGGAGTTGAAAGTGAATTTAGGTAATTGAGAAAATTTGATAATGTGTTTGATGGGAAGAGAAGGGAAGGAAAAATATTGAAATATCGATTATGCGATTATAATTATCATCATCCGTTTATGTGATTAGAATATAACCTTTTTGATAATTTTTTTAAATAATCTTATTTAATAGTTATTAAACTAATGTTAATTACTTTAAAAGAAAATTTGATTAAAAGATAATTTATCAAAAAATTATAAAATTAGTAATACCCTTGTTCTCAAAAAGATATATGTGTGACAAAAGGATTAATACCAAAAATACCCTCAAGTTTTAAGGAATCTTCAAAAATACTTTTAAGGTTTTAAAAAATTCAAAAATACTCCTAAAACATAATGGAAGTTAAATCTAATGAAAGTGAATAGTAACATTCCTAAAATAAAAAAAATAAACCAAGAAATTATAGACATAGAACAGAAGACATATAAGAATGTTTTTCACAGGAAATGATAATAAGAAATATTTTTTTGAAGAAATTCAAAAAACAAAGTTAAATCTTAAAGAAGAAGATAGATTTAAAGACCCGTCATTTTTATTAAGAAAAATATTCCCTAGGAAAAACATAATTTATTATGGCATAAGTAATAAAGAAATAAGTATTAAGATTACAGATGCAAAATAAAGGTATAATATATCATTAATTGATAAAGAAATTATATTAAATAAGCTATCAAAAATTCCTTATATAGAAAAATAAAAAATTGGATACATTCATTTAGGAAGAATCCAAATATTAATAAAAGCTCATTTTAGAGAAGAAATAGATACACCAATAAAAATAACATTATTAGATAATAGAATAAAAAATAGGCAAGATGCCTTATTAGGAATGATCCATTGTAATTTAAGATACAAAAAGTTAAAATTTACAGCATATCCTAGATTTGTTATTATAATATACATGATAAAAATTTAAATCAAGTCTTAAGTC
The DNA here is from genome assembly GCA_037013495.1 of Hippophae tibetana. Taxonomy (NCBI): domain Eukaryota; kingdom Viridiplantae; phylum Streptophyta; class Magnoliopsida; order Rosales; family Elaeagnaceae; genus Hippophae; species Hippophae tibetana. Next base: position 19,534,585 of record CM072807.1, on the reverse strand, counting down.
TAGCTTATAAATTTGAGATAGTATAATTAATGAAAGAAGTAAATAATCCATTTTCAATACATTATCTAGTACCATATCTTTAACAAATAGTAATAATAATTCAATATATGGAAAAAATGAATTTATAAAAATAGATAAAACTTTTAAGGAACTTGGACAAAAAATAAAACCAAAAATACTAACAGACTTTGAAATATTAAAAGAATAAAAATTAGATATCAAAGAAAAACCCTTGATAATAGGAAGGAAAAGTAATGTTGTTAAAACTAATAGCATGCCAATGTATACTTTTATAGACCATAAAGGAGAAACTTCTAACCAAGAACAAGTTAAAAGGCTAGAAAATGAAGTCAAAATAAAGAGGGCATTAGTTCATGATGGTATATCAGGGAAAAATAATGTTTAGATATAAAATAAAAAATATGCATTTAGAAATAAATCGAAGCCTAGTATGTGTAGCAAAAAATCAAGCAACATTATTTGAAAATATACAATTATTAACAGATGAAATGGATTTAGCCCAAGAATAAAACATAAAATATTTACAGGAAATAATAGATATACAAAAAAAAGTACTAAAGGAAATAATGGAATGTGGTTATAGAAAAGATATTCACAAGGAATTTATAGAATTAAGAAAATATGTATACACCATACATAGAAATAATGAAATAGTAGGTTATAAATATGATCCCTTAGAAGGACTAAAAGAAGAACCACCTAGAAGATCAGATTCTCTAATTCCTAAAAATGAGAAAAGAAAAAATGAAGAACAATCTAAGAAGAAATAGATAATTCTAATTTAATGGAATATAGAAAATAATTAGAAATAAAATTCATGGACCCTGAAAATAGGGATATATAAACATTACTAAGTTTATTGACATCAACCAATGAAGAAATAGAAGAACATTATAATGAAAAATTTATACTAACAAAGAAGAGGATGATATGACAATAATCAGTGAAACTAATTCTGAACCAGAAAACATGACCCCAAAGGTCATATGAAACCAATTCATTACCGGTCCTTTACCAAGAAGGAACATCTGACCCACATAGGGGAGAAATAAATAGGTAAATAATAGAACAACCTGATATCATAGATAGAAGAAGATAACTACCTAAAATGGAGGAAGGTTTGCATTAGGGAACTAGAGGTAGTATTCCACCAAAGTTTAAACTCAATGATAATTTTAAGTCTGAACTTATAGATTTAGAATGTATAAGAGATAAGAAGAAAGCCTTAGATGAATGGGCTAGTGGTATGAGTATGCTCACACAAACCTCTCAAACTACCCAAACAAACCTGTCAATCTGTAGGGTACTTATAACACATAAAATGATAGGAAATATTAAATTTTGGTTTTCAAGAAAGAAACAATATAGATGTTTCTTGTCACTGGAGATGGTTTCGATAAATTTCTCTAATATTTTAGAGATATATGCCTCATACTTCCCTTGGCTTTTTATTTTTTTTATAACAGAGTCCAGAAGAGCTTTACCTTTTCCAGTAGTAGGAATAGTTTTCAAAGTTTGGAATAATTCAATAATGTGAAAATTATCGAATTCTTCAATGGGAGTTTTATCCCACCAACTTGAATAAGTACACCTCATTAGACATGGGATTTCATCACTAAATGTTATCAAATAATCTCATTTCATTATCCAAGGCAATTTATATAAAGATATAAAAAACATTAAACCATGATCTTGGTCTTGGATTTGAGTAAAATTATTTCTGACAAAATCATTATAGGCCTTTAAGACCTTTGCAGTGAAGATATCATCCGTCAGTCCATATAATGAGAACTAATTTCGAAACCAGTTAGGGAAATCATGAAATGCATAATGATCCCATATTTTAAACTGAATACACCACATATGGGATTTTAGTTGATTTTGATAACAAAAAGTATGATCCCATGCTTACATATAATCGAACCAGTCATAGGTGGTAGGTTGCATGTATTGATTTTAAAACCGTTCTCTGATATATAATTTAGAGTTTTAGTCTACCTTAGTTAAAATTCTTTTAATTTTTAAAATTGAGAAAGCAATTTGGCGTCTGTTTATCATATTATAGGTTATATCATCATAATTTGTTTATTTTAGAATTAATTCATAAATATCCCTTGTTTTAGGGAAATTAAAGGAAGATAAGTTATCTTTAAGATATATGAAAGCTACCTGCTTAGGTGACTTTTTGATGTTATCATTCTCGTTGAATATTAACCTTTGAGTTGCTGCTTCAACAAACTCATCCTTTTTAAGGAGTTTTCTTGCTCTTTTAGAGCTTTCTATCACTTTAGTTGGCTGGCTGGCTGTCTTGTTCATAGCCTTGAAGGTATTCCCTTAAAAGGAAATCTGGTAGTGAGTTTGCTTCCCCTTTTATAAATTCTATATCGAAGTCAAAAATGGAGAATAAGGTTTGCCACCTAGCAAAGATCTATTTAAAAGCTAGGCTTTTTATGTTCTTTTCAAGAACATTTTTAGTAGACTTGCAGTCTATTCTTAATAAGAACTTCTGGTTAAGCAAGTCTTCTTGGAACTTAGAGATGCTAAGAACTATCGCTAAAATTTATTTCTTTATAGTGGAATAGTTATTTTGAGTTGGTTTCCAAGGCCAGAAACGAAACAAACTAGGCTCTCTTTTATAGCTGTTCGTTGCTTAAGAATCCTTCTAAATCTTATCTCTGAGGTGTCAGTCTCGACAATTTTTGAATGCGTTAGGGTGAGGTAAGCATAATCATGGGAGCTCTTTTGCTCTTAACTTTATTAGCTAGACAACTTTGGTACAGGTTGGGCCTCACTCTGGTGGATTTTTCTTCAATCTCTCTTAAAATAGTTTTTCATCCTATGCAAGATTTTTATAAAATATTAAAAAATAATTAAAATTGTCTAGAAATCTTTGTAATTGTTTTTTATCCCTAATTTCATCAGGGAAATTCTCAACAAAAATAATAGATCGATCAATTGGTGTAATTAACCCTTGGCCATTATTATGGCCCAAAAATCGAACATTTAGTTGAAAAAGTTTAATTTTTTTAGTTGAGATTATAAAACCAAATTCTTTGATGATTTTAGAAAATTTATCTAAATATTTTCAGTGTTAGTTGATTGAGTTTATAAATACCAATACATCATCAGTATAAACAATTGTAAAATCCATGTAAGGATTAAAGATCTCGTTCATAATTTTTTGAAATTTAGATGGGGCATTTTTAAGCCCAAATGGCATGACATTCCATTCATAGTGGCCAAAAGAAACTATGAATGTAGTTTTATGCCTATCTTCAGGGGAAATTTGGATTTTCCAATAACCAAGTTTTAGGTTAAATTTAGAAAAGACTACAGCCTTGTAACACCTTATTTAAGGGTTTGTAATTAATGATTAGTCTTGGGACACCTCGTTCCAGTTCAGCTGCATTTTTCACATAGAACGCTAGATAGAACCATGAAACATTGCTTTTTTAGATTAATCTTTTTTGTAAAAGATCATCATTTTATTTTTTGTATATTTACAAGTGTCATTGATTCATTTGAATAGGTTTGGCCTTAGTTACAATTTTTGACTCTATAAAGCCTAACTCATAAGGTAGTGTTACTACATGTCTTTTCCTTTCCCAAAAGGCAGTTGGAATATGAGAGCAAATTTCTTTTTCAAATTTCTCTTTAAGATATGCTATTTTCTTTTGCATGTTGTCTACCATTATTTTTTTCTTTTAGAACTTTGTGGCCGACTTCCTATTTAAGAGAATATGAGAAATTTTCTTTTTCATTTACTTTTCTTTTAAGGTCATTAATCTTTAAGTGTCTTGGTGCCTTATAGAATGAAAAGCATATATCATGCCCTTTGATGTTGGACATAATTCCTCTCTTCATGACTTTAAATAGATATAACATAGATAAAAATAGAGTGCCTAAGATAACCATTCTTGATACTTCTTTACTAAGTAAGAATGTAGTTTCTAGGAAAATTCCTATGTTGCATACTGTCGTATTAGATAGTTTGTAATTGATTGGAACTCTTCCTCCATTTGCAGTATTAAGAACTTGGGTTGTCTTGGAAAAATATCTCGTATGAACAATACCTTCGTTGATACAGTTTAAATCAACTCTTGAGTTAATTAATGCTTCAACAGTAAAAATGTATTCTTTGTTGATGATGATGGTAACTTTAGAGTACCATTTATGATTAATGATTTTATCAATTGAATTAATAAATTGCATATTAGCAATTTTAATGAGAGGATCAGTTTCTCCTATTGGTACTACTGCTCTTGTGGGAATTTTACCAAGGAGATTGGTAATTCTTTAGGCTCCTCTTCTACTTCTGAATGGGCAATAAAGTATTGACCTTCATAAATTTCGAATATTTGAACTCTACATTTAAGATCTTTAAAATTCTTTTTGGTTTGATTAAGTTATTTAAAGATCTTTAATTGTAGGTTCCTTGTTTTCAGGAAGATTTTTAATCTATTTTAGGATCTCATTAAAGGAATATCTCTGGTTGTATTGCTGTAGTTTCCTTTGTATTCCTTGAGGAACTTTTTTCTTAGAAGAGGTAGATGCCTCTTTAGCTAAATCTATGTACCTAGCTAAAACTTATTTCTTCTTTTCTGGATCATTGATTTTATTCATGGTATCAAGAACAAAATCTTCTTCTTTTGTTAGGACATTTAAGTCCAAACCATTCATTTTTATGATAGATTTTTAATAATTACATTCATAATCATCATCTTTCTGTTTGTTATCTTCTATTTCAGAAGTGGATGATGACTCATATATATAATCTTGCTCTTCATCTTCACATTCATCATTTAAGATTGTCTCTATTATCTGTCTTTTAAGCTTGTCGTCTATTTCAAGCTTGTTTATCTTTTCTTCTTTCTACAGTTGGAGCTATAGTGACCCATTTATCCATAATTATAGCAAATGGGATCCCCTTTTTCTTTAGTTGTTGTGGTTCTTTTGGCTTTACTTGGGTTAGTAGGCCTATTAGACCACTTTCTTCTATGTGCTATCTATTGACAGGATGCCTTTTAGGCTGTTCTTATTTTCTTGTCTTCTTATGAGAATAATCTTTAAGTATGTTAGTGTAGCCATACTATTGATAGAAATCTCCTAGGGCTTGTTTGTTCTGGAGTTTCTCTTTACTCATTTTCCGTTAGAGTTTCAAATCATTGCAAAGTTGTAAACCTTGGCAGACTACCTCTATTGTAAGTTCTCCATATGTGTAGAGTTCATATGGAATAACACCTTTATACTTTTCACGAAAGTAAGAACATATTTTATTTGCAAATAATGTAGGAAATCTTGAAATGAACTTTTCTTTCCAAAATTTGCTATTACAATCATCTCTTGTTAAAACTTTGGAAAGAAAGATATCCTTATACCACTTAAAATATGATAATGTTGGACACCTTAAGTTTATTAACTGCTCATGACTTTGATCCATTTGCATTCTGGTAGTACCCATAAAATGCAAACAAATAGTAAGGACCAATGTATTAACTACATCTCCAACCCTGTAAGGTTCATCGTTTTCATCGGGTTGTTCTTTTTCAACGTTAGGAATTTCATCTATGTGACTATTGGAGATAGTTATCCCACCAAGCCTATAATTGCCCCACAAATCCTGAGACAATGGATATGTCTTCCATTCTATCTGAATATTTATTGAATTTTATTGCTGCAACATAAATTAACATATTTTTAATTACTCGAATGGTTTGATAGTCAGAGAGACCATCAATATTCCATTCCTGGGGTTGATTGCCATTGTAGCTAGGACTTGGCTATAAGGGTTCTTCGATTTGTTAATTGATTATAGATCTATGAGGGTAGTAAGGTTTAGATTGATAAACTGGTATTGGAGTAACCAAATTATTGACTCCTAAACTTGTATCACCATTAACCTAATTTAGTACTTTTAGTACTTCTTCGACTTATACATCAGATATAGTGTTAATGTATTGTTCTTCCATCATTTTAATGGAGTGAGTTTTATCTTTTGACTCTAATTTGGAGAGTCATTCATATAATTCTTTTAAGAATTCTTTGTTCAATCTTCTTAAAATCTGATAAATCTGGAAGAGGTTTAAAGAAAGAAGATTCTACTGCACCTTTAAGGTGTGATTTGAATGATGATGGTAATGCTTTTTTTTTTCTTACTGGTGGTATAGCCTTTTCAATTCTAGTAAGCTGACTAGTAGCTATTTGTAAATACAAGTTAATGTAGTTAGCCCGTTCAAGAACTTGATTTACTACACCATCAGTGGCTAGATGATTGGGGTTTATTGAACCCTGTTTATATGGAACAACTAACAAGAATAAGTAATTTTAACTATGGTTTCCAGTGGATAAATAACCATAACTTTATGACCATAAGTTGTGTCGAACTGTTTGTGAACCTTTTCAAGGTTTTGTACATTATAAACTGCTATGTCCATATTAGGAGCATACTCTTTAATAAAATCAAAGAAGTCTAGATTGACTTTTCTGTTCTTCTTTTCTGAGAACTTTAAGAATGCCTTGTATTTGTTGTAGAGCTTTTCTTGTTCATCTCTTTTAAGAGAATAAAAGATTTTTCTCTTCTATCTATTAGCAGGATCTTCGAAAATCTGTAGAATCATATCATTAAAGGAAAGTTTTTTAACTTCCATCATGAATATGTTTGAAAAGCGAGATGGTTGCTCTAAACTCATATCAGATAGAAGTTGGGCTAGATATGGCGCTACCTATAAGGCTATCATATGTTCTTTAATATACTGGTTTACTAATTCCTGAAGGGATTTTAGTGACTACTTTAAACTTAGGTTTGGATGTATTTAAGACCAAGGGTACTATTTCAGATGATAAAGATGAACTGGGTGTAGAGACTCTAGAGTTGTGGGTAACTAAAGAAGGTCTAGAGTTTAGCTTGATTTTTCTTAAAGTATAAAAGCTAATGTCTACCGATCCATCTGCATGCTCAATGATTTTATTGAGTTCTATATTTTTGGGAATAATAGTTGGTTGGTCTTGGATAAAAGACCATGAATTTGGAAGAGTTATCTGATCCCAAGGTACCGTTTGAGGTACTACTAATCTGGATTTTACCAGGTTGGTTTTGAAAAGGGTTGTTTCACCTCTCTTGTCTTGTATAAAAGACTTTAGATTTATATCAAGACAAATAGTGTTCATCACCTTAAAATACACTTTATAAATAAGAGCTATATTACTGGTTTCTTCTTCCATGTCGAAACCATATGTTTTAATATCGACTTTAAGGCCCTTTGGACATTAGTATCTTTATGTGTACAGAAAAATTTGGAAAAGAATTTAAATATATTAGACCATAACATAAGGAAGTTTCAACAACTCTGAGTAAAGAGCCAAAGAACTTATTTTTCTCTTGTCTCGTACACATAATAGAACTGAATTGTTTCATCCATCCCGTGTAAGGGGTTTTACTACTATTTGGAGTAATCCAAAATGTAAATAATTATACTTCTCTCTATATGAGTCTCTTAGACTTTGAGATAGTAAACTTATATCAATAGCTTCCTCTATAAGAGGAAGTATTTCTTCTACTTTTTTTTACAATATAATTAGATTTAAAAAAACTTCCCTTATTATATACTAATGATGTTCCATATTTAGGAACGCTCCAATTTTGAAGGTGTTTTTCAACATCTTCTATTCTTATTAATTCTTTATTTTTAGATCTAGCCGAGTTTGAATCATTACCTTGGCTAGAGGAACTTGAAGATCTAGAGAACAAGGATTTGGCTCCCTCTTTCCATTTGAGAAGATGTGTTTGTAATTAAGAGTTACTATGTCAGGTTACTGTGCGTCAAAGGCTGCCTCTTCTGGTTCTTACTATAAACGTCACCTTGATTGACTTGAAATCACCTCGATTGACCTTAATTACTAAGAATTCTTCTCTTAGGAGAGAATAGAAAGATGTTTATACTTAGATCTATAAGTTAACCTAGTTGGCTCTAATACCAAAATGGTTGAGGATCTACTAGGATTACTATAATTTAAGCAGCATCGAAAGATTAAAGAAGTAATAAGAGAGAAATGAGAAAACTGAAGGATATTTTATTCAATAATAAATATTTTACAAGTAGAGAAATAAGAATAAAGTTCAAAGATAAAAAATTCAGTGATGATTTACAAATGAGCGATCTCACTTTATATAGGAAGAGCAGGATCGATACAAGACAAATTACAATAATGCATAAAGTGAAAACCTACTTTAATAATTACAACTTTAATATAGTAAAGTAATATTTTTTTCTTTATTAAAGCAAAAATCTTTTAGCATGTGATGTAGGTCCATATGTTGGATGATGTGTCCCTAATAATTCCTTTGAGGAAGTGGAGTCGATTATTCCATAAATGGGTTTTTGTTGTTAAAACTAATAGCATGCCAAAGTTTACTTTTATATATTATGAATGAGAAATTTCTAACCAAGTAGAAGTTAAAAAACTAGAAAATAAAGTCAAAATATTGAAGGCTCATGATTGTATATTAGGGAAAAATAATGTTTAGAGATAAAATAAAAAATATGCATTTAGAAGTAAATGGAAGCCTAGTAGGTGTAATAAAAATTCAAGCAACATTATTTGATATTGTACAATTATTAATAGAGAAAATGAATTTAGTCCAAGAATCAAATACAAAATATTTATAGGAAATATTTGATATACAAAAAAAATTACTAAAGGAAATAAAAGAATGTAGTTATAATAAACTACAATAAGATATGCACAAGGAATTTTTAGAATTAAGAAAAGATGTATACAACATACATAGAAATAATGAAATAATAGGTTATAAAAATGATCCCTTAAAAGGACTAAGAGAAGAACCACCTAGGAGATTAGATTTCTTGATTCCTAAAAATGAGAAAAGAAAAAATGAAGAACAATCTAAGAACAAAGAGATAATTCCAATTTAATAGAATATAGAAAAGAATTAGAAAGAAAATTTATACATCCTGAAAATGGGGATATATAAACATTAGTTAGTTTATTGACATTAACCAATGAAGAAATAGAAGAGTATTATAATGAAAAAATTGTACTAACAAAGAAGAGGATGATATGACAATAATCAATGAAATTGATTCTAAACCAGAAAACATGACCCCAAAATGTCATATGAAACCAATTTCATTACCAGTCCCTTACCAAGAAGGAATATCTGACCCATATAGAGGAGAAATAAATAGGCAAAGAATAGAACAATTTGATACCATAGATAGAAGAAGATAACCATCTAAAATGGAGGAACGATTGCATTGGGGAACTAGAGGTAGTATTCCACGAGAGTTCAAACTCCATTATAATTATATGTCTGAAATTTTAGATTTAGACAATATAAGAGATAGGAAGAAAGCCTTAGATGAATGGGCTAGTAGTATGAGTGTGCGCATACAAACTACCCAAACAAACCTGTCAATCTATAGGGTACTTATAGCACATAAAATGACAGGAAATGTTAAAGTTTGGTTTTCAAACTTAATAGATCAATAACATTTGTTAATGCAAGGAAATGCTTCCACAGGAAGGGAATACTTGGATACAATAATAAATAAAATATACAAAGAATTTATTGGAGAAGCTAAAGGAAGGACTATCACTGAATCCAGTGAAAATGAAATCAATGAAGATAAATAACATCTAACAAATATGGAAATTTGTAGCATGTGTTACATAGATTCTTTTATTTGTGAATATGAAGTGTATTACTATAAATTACCACCCTTTATGCAAACAACTTATAAAGAAATGTTTTTCCAAAAATTACCTAGAACACTACATAAAACCTTAACAAAAAAATTGAGAACAAAGGAATAGAGAAACTATACCAGATACTTTAAGAGGAAGAATAAGAAGCCTTAAAAATTGGATCAATATTAAATGCCAAGAAAGAAAAAATATAAACAGATTAGAGGAAATGATAAAATCTGCTGTGATACAAGAGATTTTAGAATACTAGGAAATATGGATGTAATATTAAATCTTATAAACAAAAATATGAATATAAAAAATATAAATTCAGAAAAAAAAATTCCAAAAATATAAAAAGAGATTTAATAGAGAAAACTACAAGAAAATATATTTTAGAAGAAAGAAGTATAAACCTTCTAAAAAGGAATTATTTCCTTTTAGGAAAGAAAAAATGCAGATGTTAGAAGCAACTTTCAAAATAGAATTAAAACCAATCGAGGAATCTGATATAGATGATATTTATAATATCTATCTATTGGAAGAAATTGAGGAAGAAATAACAAACTCAGAATATGAACACTCAAATTGTGGATATTCTTCATCAGAAAATGAATGATTTGTATAGTATTACAAATCCAAATAGAACTTACATTAAAGTAGGACTAAAATTTAAAGGCTATAACACTTATCATTTACATGTATATATTGATACAAGAGCTAGTATGTGTGTAGCTAGTAGATATGTATTTCCAAAAGACAACTGGAAACAAGTGCCAAAAGATTTAATTGTAAGAATTATTAATAATACTATCAATAGGAAACAGAAGTTGATTTGTTAATAAGAAATAATTTCCAAAACTTATATCAACCTTTCACACAAAATTTTGACAAAATAAGTCTAAACCATAGAAGGAGATACCATTTATGTCTCCAAAATAAGAAAAGCTCTAAATGTCTCAAAACCAACCTTTATGCAACAACATAAAAAAAGAAAACGTGGTGAGATAGAAGACTAGAAAAAACCTTATTTAGAAAATATTTAATTAGATATAGAAGAGAAACAAAACTCTTTTCTCAATGAAATAAAAGAAGACAAAGCCCTAACAGGCATCAGAAAACTATTAAAAATAGTCAGTCCAAAAAATCCTTTGGATCCAAAAATAAATAAATCTAAAACAATAGTCAATATAAAATTAAGAAGAGTAAAACCAATAATTTATACTCCATAAGACAAGATTGAATTTGGAAAACAAATTCAAGAAATTTTGGAATTAAAAGTCGCAATACCAAGTAATTCACCTCACTCTAGTCCAGCATTCTTAGTTGAAAAAGAAGCTAAGAAAAGAAGAGGAAAAAAGAGAATGGTAATAAACTTTAAAGCACTAAATAAAGAAACCATTGATGATGGATACTTCATTCCAAAAAAGGAAGAACTACTATCATTAATAAAAGGAAAGAAATATTTCTCGAGTTTTGATTGTAAAAGTAGATTTGGGCAAATAAGACTGGATGAAGAATCCCAAAAATTAATGGCATTTAGTTGCCCCCAAGGACAATTCCAACGGACAGTTATACCATTTGGATTAAAACAAGCTCCAGATATTTTTCAAAGATATATGGATAACATTTTCAAGAAATTAGAAGATATTTGATGTGTTTACATAAATGATATTTTGGTTTTTAGTAATAAATTAAATAAACATTATTTGGAGATTATCAATATTCTACAAGAATGTAGAAAAAAGGCATTGTACTCTCTGAAAATAAGGCACTTAGGGTTGGAAATTGAAGGCGGGAAACATAATCTACAACCCCATTTACTAAATAATATTCAAGGTTTTCCTAGTGAATTAAAAGATAAAAACCAATTACAAAGATTTATAGGATCTTTAACATATCTAGAAGCATACATCAAGAAACTTTCATAAATGAGAAAACCATTACAAGTAAAATTGAAAAAAGATCATATCTGGAAATGGACAAAAGAAGATAGTTTATATATGGATAGAGTAAAAACAAAGGTAAAAAATTTACCAACTTTATACCATCTAGGACCAGATGATAAGATGATAATTGAAACATATGCTTCACAAGAATATTGAGGAGTAGTTCTTAAAGCAAGAATAGATAACAAAGATGAATATCTTTGTAGATATACATCAGGATCTTTCCAAGGTTCAAAATTAAATTATCATAGTAATGAAAAAGAATATTTAGCTGTTAAAAAAGCTATTAAGAAATTTCCAATATATGTCATAAGCTCTAGATTCATTGTTAGAACAGATAACAAGAATTTTGGTTATTTCTTAAGAACTAATATTGTAGGTGATTACAAACAAGGAAGATTAGTTAGATTGTAACAATGGTTCAACCATTACAATTTTGATGTTGAACATCTTCTAGGCCATAAAAATAGCTTAGTTGATGCTTTTACTAGAGAATTAGCACCTCTAAATATTTTTATGCTTTCAAGAATGGAACATCTTGATTTCAAAATCAAGATAAAGGAAAATGAGATAAAAATCCTATGAAACAACTCGAGTTGCTATATCTCGAGAAATATTTTATAGAGATAAGAAAGGAAGAACTTAATTGTTCAAAACAACCTATAAAGACCAAAAGCTCAAATGAGGAATCTTCATTAAAAAAAGGAAGAACCTAACAATTCATAAAAAACTTCTAAAACCACAAAGCTCAATTGGACAAATGAGGTAGAAAAAAAAAATAACAGAAAAAAGTTTATGCGGTCTATAATGGCCCAAAACTAGGAATTTAACAACTAGGCAGAAGCTGACAAATCTATTCTAGGAATTAGTGAAATAACTCATAGAACCTTCACCAACATAATAGAAGCATAAGGTAGTTATGCCAACTACAAAACACCAAAACTGATAACTCTAGAGGAAATAGTAAGAAATTATTCTACAGTATTACAATAACAACTAAAAACTCCAAGCATGTTGACAAATCTTGGAAAGATAGCAAGACCTTCAGTGCTATTTAAAGAAACATCTCCTCCAGAGACATAAAAAATAGTAAAGCAATTCAGTGCTATTCAAAGAGACATCTCCTAGAACTACTCCAATCATTTAAGATGAAAAGAACTAATATAGAAACCTTAGCAAACCACAATGGTTGAGTCTCTACAATTTGGCCAAAAAATCTACCCAAGAACATAATGAAGATATGAAGTTCTATACTACAGACAAGAAATTTCCTGCATGAAGTAAATTCAATATATTAGAAGGAGTTGATCCAATATTTGTGTATAAAGCCTTTCATGCATAACTAATAGAAAATATATATCCAGGAATTAATTTAAGTGAGTTAAATTATTTCTCAAAGAATTTTAAAAGAGAAATCAAGAACTTTAGAAGAAAGATTAAAACAGGTGATAAACCTTTTATTTTAGATTTTTTAGTTCATTAATGGACTGGAATGAGAAAAGAAGTATTAGTTCCTACCACTTCATCAAGATAGAGATTTCCAACACAAACAGCGAAGTTCCCAAACCAAGGACATTTCTAGAAAAAAGGAATTCCACATAAAAGAACTATGTGTATTAAGAGGTTAAATGCTAGGCCAAATTTACTATGAACTCAAGAAGATTGAAAATTCTACTGAGACCAAAGTAAATTATTCAACTAGTAAAGTCATCATCATTTCCCATAGTAGCATGGCTTTGTCAGAAGAAGATGGTGAAAAAATTACCAAATATGAAACCAATTTTAATTGCAACAACCTAGAAATTGGTCAAGAAACAAGGAAGATATTATGCTTTTATGCAAGAAAAGCCACCAAAGACCACAAATGAATCCTCTGTATCAAAGATCGAGAAGATGAAGATGCGTCATCATCAACATCATCAAAAGAACTGTCGATAAAAAAAGTCAAAGAAAAATAAGAAAAGAAATTATCGGTAGAAGGCGACAAAGGAAATAAAGATGTAGATCCCACATATTAGTTGGCAACATGTGCCAAGGAAATAAGTAGTGGTTATCCTTTAAAGTAAAAAAAAGTAGATGAATTATTAAAGTAAGGGTAAAATAATAATTTTAGTCTTGTAAATATGCATTCTTTGTGTTATAAAAGGAACCCTTATTCTCATTTCAAAACATACAATAATCTAAAGCGCTCTACTCTGAAACACTCTTGCATAGGAAACCCTTCTATCTAGAAACCTCAATACCAATAATGTTATACCCAGTAATTATGATCAGCTAAGCACCCCTTCAAGGTTCTTAGTTGGCTTTAAGTTGTAATAATTATTATTCTATGAATAAAATGGAGTTCAGTTACTCTTCTCTATTAAGTCAACTATTGGACACCATTTATGTACGGATGCAGAAGGCTCACCGTTGCCAGGAGGGTGTTGAGGTTTGAGCAAAGTTGAGGCATAACGAGTGTAACAAAAGAAGACGAACATAAAAAAGACTATGGTAAACCTATCAAATTCAGGTATAATAATTATAAATTTAGGTCAATAGAGAATCTTGAATGTTTAAATATTTACTTACAACAAGACATAATACTACTAAAATAGAAAAATGGAAACTATTTTTAGAAACAAACAACTAATAATTCCAAATAAAATCAAAGATAAAAATCTAATTCTATTAGAAACATTTGATAAAGGTTATCTCTATCATTTAAATGAATATTTTAAAGATGAGGATTATGAAACTTGTCTCGAAAATTTTAAAAGATTTAACACCTTATTAGATATCTATACAAATTATATTAAAGCTATCACAAGCATCATAGACCATCATATTTCAAGGACATTATAAGATTATTTCAGTCAAAAATATGTAAGAATAAAGGAAGAAGAATTCAACAACTAAATGTTTGGATACTACTTCTTTGAATATTATAAATACACTATATGTATACAAGAAAAACCTGTTTGTATACTACGAATAAGACAAAATAATATATATTCAACACATATGATTTATCAAGCTAATACTCTATGAGCATCGAATCATTAGTACATAAATTATAAACTATTATATTTAACAAATGAAAAAATAATTTTTAATTTAAAAAGACAATTAATAGATTCAGGATTAGAATTAAGTAACCAACATAATTTACTATGTAATTGTAATGAATATAGAAGAAAATTAGATTTATACAAAAAATAATAAACTTTTTAGAAAAATTATTATCGAATCATTAGTACATAAATTATAACTATTAGATTTAACAAATGAAATAATAATTTTTAATTTAAAAAAACAATTAATAGATTCATGATTAGAATTAAGTAACCAACATAATTTACTATGTAATTGTAATAAATATAGAAGAAAATTAGATTTATACAAAAAATAATAAGTTTTTTAGACAAATTATTGTCTTCATTAAATAGACAAAACCACCAATTAGGTCAATATTAACTCTTAATTAAAAATTATATCGATCTGTAAAAATTGGTATCAAAACCAAGGAATAGTATTCTAAATAATAATGGATAAAAAATTAACACCATTAAAATCTAAAAGAATTTTTGATATTTTATAAATCTCAAAGATATAAGTGAAGATATATCAAATCTCAGGAGTAATTGAGATATTATTATGTGAGAAAGAGAAAAAGAGAAGAAAATAAAACAAGAGAAGAAATAGATAAGAAGAGAAAAATGTTAAAGAAAATAAAAAAATTAAATTAATTAAATTTTTTTCATTTTCTTACATAAATATACTTTTTTATCAAATATATGCAAATTTTTTTAAATATAGACACTTTTAAGATGTTATTAAAAGAAATTAGGATAATAATGTGCTAATAAGTTAGTATCATAACTTTAATTAATACGAAGAAAAAACATAGGATTTATCGTAAAAAAATTAAAATAAATCTTGAGAAAGATAAATAAATTTTAAATATAATATGTTGAAAATGAGAGTCAAAAATTTAAATTTTGGGAAGAGAGGTAATATATGTAGTATTAAAAATTATGGTAAAATTTATAAATGTTTTTGAATATTTCCAAATATTATTTTACTCCTGAACCTGAAGGCCGT
Organism: Hippophae tibetana; assembly: GCA_037013495.1. Classification (NCBI taxonomy): domain Eukaryota; kingdom Viridiplantae; phylum Streptophyta; class Magnoliopsida; order Rosales; family Elaeagnaceae; genus Hippophae; species Hippophae tibetana. Next base: position 19,518,827 of record CM072807.1, on the reverse strand, counting down.
ACTTAGGTAATTTCACTCCGGTCCCGTTTTATTTTCTTTTATCAACAATTGTAACCAATAAGCAGTCAGAATTTTCGGGAAACCAAGAGGAGAAAAAAGAAGGAATCGAGATGGCGCAGCCGAGTAAAGAACCTTGCAAGAAGGAGGCTTGCGACATTCAAGCGTGTCTCTCCAAGAACAACTTCCTTCCTCGCAAGTATGTCTCTTTCTCATTTTCCATATAACTCACCTTTAAATTTCATTCTTTCTTTACATGCCTACAAATGATGTTTGGTTCCTCAGAAATTCTATGGAACAGGTTATATTAAATAATATATATACATATATATATATTTTTTTTGCTTAATTTTTTCACTGTTAAGTAATCACGAGACACGAGCCGATCATTTTCGAAATAGCACTCGTATTTTATTCGTTGAAAGTATGTCGGCAATTATAAATAAATTCTTAATACTTATGGGCTATAGCGATTGTGATTATCCAGATGATTTAGGTATTATTTGTGGCGCATTTAGATTTCACAAAGTTCAATTTGGAACTTCGAATCTACGATAGTTTAGCTAGTTAGTGTTTATTATTTTCTGTTAGTTTGCTTCGGAGATCCGTAAGTTACATGGAATTTTATCATTTTCAAAACCTTTTATTTCTTGATTTCATATTTTTTTTTGGGTGAAATTCGTGATCCCTTAACTGCTCAATAAAGAACAATAATTAATAACCAATTACCTAAAAACTTGTAAACAACTGAAATCTGTTGTTTACTACTAGTGAATCATAAACTGAAATCTAAGACGTTCCTTTTGTTGACCTTTGTGTATTACAGAGATGATGTTCCACTCCTGATTGGAATTTTTACTCTTTTATTATGGGGGAAAAAATAATGTGTTTGACATTAAATATCTGCTTAATGGTACTTCTGTGGAAATTGTGAGTTCTGATCCTGCCTTTAGGGCCTTAGCTCTTGTCCTTCTAGCTTTTTTGATTCTCTCATTTACGAGCAAATTTGTTTACTTTTTCCCCAATCTAATATTTTTGTCGCAAGACTTTGGCTGCCCTAGTCCTGAGGAATGTTTTTTTTTTAAACTGCAAAGGCGGTTCTTTGTCCTACGTCTTTCATATATTTCATTATAAGATAATAGATTTAACTTAGCTGCTGCCGCCTGCCCCCTGTGCAGGGTGGCCTGGATTAATATGATTTCCACTTCTTGCTTTTGTTTCTAAAATTAATCTCATGTAAGACGTTCTACTACTATTTGTACCTTAATGTATATCTCTACTTCTTTAGCTGCTTCTAGTTCAAATTCAAACTTTAAATTCTCATGCAATTCATTGCAAATGGCAGGTGCCAGAAAGTCATTGAATTGCTACAGTCCTGCTGCGAGAAATGCAATAACAACTCTACCCATTGTGGTTCTGTCTCTGGTCTTTTGAAGCAAATATCCAAGACCTCCAAGTGAAGATCGTTTGTTTTTCCATCTACTTCAGACTAAAGGTGAGCAAAGCAAGGTCTTGGAAATACAGTATTGTTGTCATAAAATGCTCTAAGGTTCCACGCTCTGTAGTTGCTCAGAAGTCAGAGTGATATTTCTTTTGAAACCAATACGTAACATTTCATGCAGAAATAGGTGGAGGCACCTGCATGTACAGTATAAGGGGAGGGCAATGGAATCGAAAAAGAATGTCACAGTTTCTTTGATGAACAATTTGCTGTTCTTGTGCAGCCTCAAGAGTTCTGCAATGTAAACTACTAATTATTGAAGGTTGTTTTTTTGTTTTTTTTTAATACCCAAACTTTAATTTCTTAGAACTTGTTATCTTCAAAAATTGAGAGAAGTTTCAACAATATTTTTATGTATTTATCACTCCCTTATAAGTGTTAGCTCTATGTATTATGTATGTCAAATATTTACAATTCAACAATTGAGATTACTGACTTTGAACGCAAAACCTACATTAGATGTGTCAATTAGTATAGAATGCCTCATTAATTCATGTTACAGTTAATGTATTTTGTGAGTCAATTCTATCTTATCTTCATATTTTTTTTGGAGTTGAGATGATAATGAGATGATACATAATAAGATATCTTATTTGTCATATATGGGCTTAAAAAAAACAAGTAAAATTATGAAAGTAACAAAGAAAACATGATTATCTATAATAGTCGTGATTATTTATAATAATTATGAATCTTTGTAAGTAAAATTTAAATAAGATAAGATAACATTGATCAATTAAGGACATTAATTGGGATATGGGTGATGATCAAATTTTGTTTCAAACCTTACAAGTGGATGAGTCATCTATAATAATTGACAAATGTATTTTAAGGTTGGTCTTTCTAGGAATTGATCGTTAATTTTAAAAATTTCAATTATTTTCTAATATGATTAAGAAAAAATAATTCTTAAACACTATCAATAGTTTATTTGTAGAAAATAACTATAAAATTTAAATTAAATAAATATATAAAAATACAATTAAATTAAAACAAGTAAATTAAACTATAGTCAAGCTTAGGGGTATCCATGGTTCGGTCCGGTCCGGTTTTGTCTAAATTTTTTTTAACCAAACTGGACCATTCATATTACTCGGACCGGACCGTTTGATTTATAAAACGGGTTCGTCCGGTTTGGTTCCCGATTTGGTCCGATTTTTTTATAATTTAATGAAAAATAATGTGAAAATTTTAATATATTATTAAACTGGTCCGGTCCGGTTTTAATGGTTTAAAATTAGTACAAATCAGATCGGACCGTTTGATTAGTAAAACCGTTCGGTTTGGTCCGATCCGGTCCAATTTTACGGTTTGGTCCAGTTCGGTCCGATTTTACGGTTTGGTCCGGTCCGACCCGGTTTATGGACACCCCTAGTCAAGCCTAACGTGAAACCTCATAATTTTACTATAAGTATTTAAACTACCTTAAAAAGAATATTGGATAATATATTAAAATGTAGGGATATATTGAGAAATTTTTGTGTGAAAAATTTGCTACCTCGCCACTACCTGATTGACACGAATTTAAGTATATTTATTGTAAACAAATAATACAATGATAAAAAAATTGTTAATGTTATAATGAGTTTATTAATTTTTTTGATTTTATGTATTTATTTTTATTTGATGTTTTGATAGATATGTTAATAATTTATGGTTTCATATATAATAATATTTGGAATATATTGGTTGGATACACATTTAATATGTTTAATGTCATTAATAGAAAATTGACAAATCTTGGATGTTAAAGTGTACAATTGAGCATGACTATATTTCTGGAGTTGAAAGTTTCTTGGAATTTTCCCGTAGAAATAGTAATAATGAAATTAGTACAATTCAATGTTCATATGTTAAATGTAAAAATAAGAAATTTCATGATGCTAACTAGGTTAGGTATCACTTTATCCATAGTCATATTCTCTTGAGTTATAAATGTTGGAATTGTCAAGGAGAAAATATTGATAATACTAGTGAGGAAGAGATAAATAAGGATGTAAGTGAATTATATACATTTTATCATAATGTACATATATTATATCTCATCTAAAATGTGATTTTTTACAGAATTTTTTTAAAGTCCCTAATAATTGGATGAAGAAGTGTTACAAGATTGCAAATAAAGTATGAAAAGAATACAAAACTTCCAAATTGACCAAAAAATATGTGTTTCCATATTTGGAACCACTTAATGAACAAAAACTACGCAAACCCCTGAAGAACACTCCTGGATTGAACCTCGAGTATGAAAAGACTTTGTAGCTTATAGATGTATGGATGAATTTTAAATCATTAAGAAAGAATATCAAAATATAAAAATGCAGAATATGCTTTCTAACCATAGTGAGAGGTCATCAAATCTTGAAGTTAGACAAAGATTGGTAATATTAAGTTGTTAATTTATAATTATTTTTATATTTATTTTCCTCAAAACAAAGAAGTCAAGACCAATGAATAAACGAGGAGAAGAACAACTCAATAAGTTGGTTAGTAATTTAACTTGATACAAAATCCTTATGATTTTTTCATATTGATGTAATAATGTATGATATATATTTTTCTTTATTATTTGTAGAGAGTTGTTCAAGATCAAATTAACAGGGGTGAAATAATCAAACAACCAGGTAAAGATGTGATATATCATGCATTTGGATACGAGCATCTTGGTCATGTTAGGGGAGGAAGACAATATGATGGTTATATGGAGTTTTTTAATATTCCAAAAAAAAAGGCCTCAAATGGTGAGTAAGGAGAAGTATTGTAAAATTGAAGAAGAATTGAACTCCTTTAAGGCCTCAGTGTTAAGTGAGATTTCCACTTTAAAGCAATACCAATCATAACACATGTCAAGCATGACACTATACTACGATCAAGGCATGCCACCCATGCAAACTCATAGTGCCCAACCTATATCCTCTATAGGATATAGTCATCCTATTAATCCTTCATTTATGCCAAGAATGTGATGGAACAAGACCAGCATCAAGTTAGAAATACCAATCTTATAGATATTTTGGTTTTATATTTGTAAAACTCTTGCAAGTGCATGAATCATTTTATTGAAAATGACAAGTATACTCCCAAAGTTGATCTAAGGAAGGAATATATGTGGTTTTTAATTTATTATTCAAACTTTTAAAAATGAAATTAAATCCTAAACTTCATGTCACGATGATTTGATTTTTGTGTTTCCTAATCTAATAACATAAAAAAACATAAATATGAATTCAATAAACAATTATGCAAATTTTTATCTTTTATAATAGTGATACATTTATGGATATAATAATTAAGTTAATTATGCTTGCTCATATTATTTAGGTTATTAAAGATATAAATTGATATTTATTGATTCTCTATTTTTATATAAATAACACCTTTTTGTGGGGTTATATATTCTTTGTTAATTAAACAAGTCAATTAAAATCTATGGGTGGTGTTGATAATTAATTTGGTTAATTAAATTAGTTCCTTTTTTCCAAGAGATTAAAAATGAACCATTTAAATGTCACATTTGATAAGGTTAGACATTTTAAGCTTTATTCAATGTGTCCAAATTAAACATAAAAATTTAGTTATTCGAGTACTAACTTTCAATTTTAAAACCATTATTGAAAATATGTTATCACTACATTTTTGAATAATAGTTCTTATAAAAACTTTTGAAATAGAGCTTCACCCTAACTATCAAGCGATTTTACCCATAAATAAAATAGCACTACTCTAAATCAGATCGGATAATTAAACCTTAAAATATAATTTTTAGATTTAAGTTTGTAATGAAAAATAATATATTTCTCTCTAACATCCTTAGTATAAATTCTTAAATAAAAACAAAATCAATTTATTTTATATAAATTTTTTACCTATTTAATATTTCGCAAGTGTAATAACGTTATTATCATATCATATTTACAAATAGCTAGTCATGTTAAATTTAATCACAGACAAAATAAACTATAATAATAAAACATAAAATAACTGTAAATAATTAATTTTAAAATTATAGTTCAAAAGAATCTTTACAAAACTTTGATGTTAATTCTGTTTCTAGAAAATCTCCAAATGGATTTGCATTTCTGTTTACTAAATCAAAAACTAGAAATTTACAAAAGTATAACTAGTTCTTCTCAAATAAAAAATAACTTTAAAACTAAAAAATGAAAAAAAATTAAGAAAGCTTCCTAGAGAGAGAAACCTAGAAAGAAAAATATATGATTTGAGGGATGATTTTTACTATGGGGGGGAAAATCCTTTTATAGATGAGGAAACGGCCAAAAAAGTGGAAAAATATCTCAAAAATTGATTTTGGACTCGTTTGGACAGGTTGGCACACATGTGGGGTGAGATTTGCATATGGATAGGCGTTGACAAATGTAAGATTTTCAGTAAAAGGGTGTTGGCATACGCGGGACTCGACATGACATGCACACGCGATTTAGTAGAAGGACGGTGGCACACGCGGGACTCAGTGTGACATGCACACGCAGTTCAGTAAAAGGATGCTAGCTCTCTGTGTGATATGCACACAGCTCAGCATGACACCCGTGGACTTGGTAGATGCGCATGCGAGGTAGGTTGGACTCGACATTTTTGACCGTTTTAACCCATTTTGTCCATTTTTTGACTTTTTCTCATTTTTTCTCAACATATTGGTGATGTGTTGCCTCCAGTATTTTTCTTCGAGTCTTTAAATTATTTTTGAACAAAAACACCTAAAAAGCAATAAAAATACCCGTGATTTCAAAAATAAAAATTTATATAAAAATATGATAAAATCATACAAATATAAATCTATTTAATAAATTAAAATACATTACATCATGATAATTTTAGTATTTTTTTTAAGTACTCATCACAACCCTTAACTAGCTTCTTGTTGGTCCTTTAGCAAGAAAAGTAGAAAAACTAAAAATTAAACTATCTTAAATCACTTTCGTGGATTAATACAGTTACATTTAGCATATGCAAAAGCCTTTAAACCTCTAGATTTTCCTAGTGGGCAAGTTTGAGTCTCGTGAGGGTTTTCAATAATGATACCCACAAATATTGAACTAAATGTAAAAAATTAAAAAAAAATAAACAAATAAAAAAATCAAAAATAAGAAATAAAAAACTAAAATTATAACAAAATAACAACTAAATAAAATCAAAAATTAACTTAAAAATAAAATAAAACAAAACATAAAAATGTCTTATGCTTTTTAATCTTCTTTAATATCAAAATTAAAATCTAAAGCATAAGTTATTTTCAAATTTTAAAACAATCATAGTTTATAATAATAATTAGTTGAAAATCATTTTCATACACCATTTCAAATATTTCAATTTAAATACACCTAATTTTAGTGTCAGAATTTTGAATTCATTTTGACTCTATCCTTACAAGTCCATACTCTCAAAACATTGAATCTTATGGGTTTAAGCATTCATACTAAGGCGTATGCAAATAGAGTTTATGTTTAGAAATAAACTAATAAGTTCACATACTGATAAAAGAAGAAAGGCTAAAAAATAGCTCATAACTTCGATCTCATGAAAGGAATCAAATGTTTAGGATTTCGTCAAGAATTCAAAAAATTATTTTCATGCCTCACTCAAAATCATTAAATAAAAATTTCAAGATATATGCGTTATAGAATGAAGAAAGTGCAATGAATTTTTAGGGATTTACTTCCTATAACTTTCTTTTGTAATTAGTCTTTTCTCACAACTTTTGTAGGTTATGTGGGTCATAGTTTGTAGATTATACTATTCATTTCTCTCTCTCTCTCTCTCTCTTTATTATACATATAGTTTTTAGAGATAGGATCTATATTTTTTTTAAAGAGAGGACCCATGTACAGTTTGAACATTTTTGTAGAATTTTGGTTAGTGGTTAATTTTGTGGCTTTTTTGTTTGATTTTGTTTTAGATAACCCCATATATATCTCTTTTTGGTAGAAGTCTTACATAAAGGACGAAAGGGAATATACTATCAATTTCTACTTATGTCTTTCAATCTAAGTAGTAAAAAAACATATGATACTTTACTAGATGTGAAAATCCTAACATTCAATGCTAATACCAATAGAGATCATCTAAAAATTTTAAGAAATAAGAAATGTGTTTGGAGTAGGAAAAAAATATTTTACTCAAAATAAAGGAAATTAAGGCTCAAATAATATCTCACAAGGGTAGTCTCCATTATTTGATTCATGAACACTTATTTTGGGTTTATTATAATTTTTACACTTTATCATGAAATACTAATTATGACAAAAACTAACTAATTACCATATACTCCATGATATATTTTCAAAAATTAATCTAACGATGTAAAAGAATTAACTATTTACTTAAATTTGATTTAAAGAAATGATAATTTTTGTGAGAATTTTTTTAAAACTAATACTAAAATTCTAAAAATTACTAAACTACATAAAGAAAATAAAATCAAACATAAAAAAAAATGAAAATGTAAACATAAAAAAAATTTAAAATTGTTAATTTTTTTTTAAATTAAGCATGGTAACTTTTTAGTCTAGTATACCAAAATTAGTAAGTACTACACATTTAAGAGATAGAAAGAAAGTATCTCGTGAAAAATCTATGTCTATTGGAAAATCATTGCACACTAAATGATTCAAGAAGAAGCCATGGAAAAAGTATAGTTATTAATATGCTATAAAATTCAACAAACATCTTGGCTCTTTGATGACTATTATTGCAAGCAAGCCTAATATAAATAATGGATGGACTATACCACTTCCTAGAGAAATTTTTGGCATAGACATTTGGCAAACATATATATCAATCGAGTTCATATTACAACTATTTGAATTTCAAATGATCGATTTAAGTATAATTCAAGTATGGATAAGGTGAGTATTCAATCAATAAATAACTTTGATTTATGTAGAACATATAATTATATTTATAGTATCTAATTATTTATATATATTTCTTTTATATATGGCATGTTATTATTGACTTCAAGCTAATCACCTATCACATGTAGCAATGTTCTATGATTCATCACTTGTCAATGAATATTAAGAGCATGATGTTAGCATCAGAGCTAAAAAATTATGTGATAGAGTCTTGACACTTCATAGAAATCAGAAGTTGATAATCTTTGATCTATATGAAAATTATGTTTGGTACTTTGACTCAGCTTCCATAGAATTGAGTAAAGACACAAAAGCAGTTGTTGAAATGTAAGAGTTATAGCTAGCTATTTTTTCTTCTATTGTTCCTTGTAATATTTAGTAAAAAAGTAAATGTTTTAAACTTTTATAGGGCATGGAAGTTGTGGAACAAGAGTAGGGGCAATGCCCTTAAAAAATCACATAAGCTTATATGTGACAAAGTTTTGGTATGTACAAACAAATATTAATAATTTAATGAATTTTACTATTGAATGATAAAGATGTTCAAATATGGAAAACCTACACTTGTTTTTGTTTTTTTAGGTTCCACAACAAAATGATGGAGTCATATATGGTTACTTTGTCATGAAATTTATGAGCAAAATCATCTCAAATATCAACATTCCAATTAAAGATGTGGTAATCTCTTTTACTAATATAATTTTTTAACATATATAAGTTATTTTTTGTGAATTCGTGATATTATATTCTTATTTTGAATTTAAATACATATAGTTCTTTTGTTGGAACAAGTCGGGATATGATATGCAAATTTTTGATGATTTACGAGAAGAATGGGCAGAACACATGCTTCAAACTATAACATCACAAGAAGAATCCAATGATATTGAATAGCATAGAAAAACACCATGGTAATTTTTTTAATGCTTCAATTTCTTTATTCTTGTGTCTCTGAAGTTTGGGCTTGTTTGATGGATGTTTATGGGCTCATGTATTTAAAGGAATGAAATATTTTATGGAACTATTTTTCTGCCCAAACTCTATCTCATCTCATTGGAGAGTTCCCTTGTCATTATAAATGGGACATTGTTGGTGATTCTAAGGAACTAAACAAGCTTCCTCTCCCTGAAATAAAGTAGGAATATCACAAAATCCATGACAAAAGAGGTATCATCACTTTATTTGTAATTTAAGTTAAATAAATAAATAAATAAATAAATAAATAAATATATATATAAATTACTTTTTTGTAATAAATTTAATTCTTAAGTACTTAATTAATATTTAATTTTTTAATTATCTGTAGTATTTATAAACTCTTTTAAACATATTTAAAAGAGGTTTTTTGCTATTATCTGATCGAAAATAGGCAATGATGATATCAGAAAATGAGCAAAATATATAGAATTTAAATTCAATTTACCTAACCAACCTAAAACCTCTTTTAAGTTGGTCGGTTACTAACCGACTTAAAAGGTGTAATTTGTAGTTGTGAAATTTAGTTTATATAATAACTTCAATTTTCAATTCAATAAATAATAAAGCAATTCTATTTGGAGATTTTTCAAAATAGAAACCATTTTAAATAATTCTGTAGTATATTAATTGTATTCTTTTTGAATTATCTCTAAGTGTTGCTTTAGATGTTTTATGCTTAATTTATTAATCATTTATTAAACTATGCATGTTTGGCTATAAATAGTTTAAAATATATTGGTAACACTTGTGAAAAAAAGTAAAATAAACATTTTTATAAAATTAATTAAGTTATTTCATCAAAAAGATTTGAACTAAAGTTTGTAAATGAAAAATATATTAATGAAGTATTTTTCATAATAAACAAGAGAATTAGATTTAGGATTTAAATTATTTAAATATGATTTAGAGTAGTGTTCTTAAATTTTTTGGTCTATATCAATTGTATAATTGAGTGAGCTCTAGTTCAAAGATTTTCCTAAGAATTATTATTGATGATATATTGACGACATATTCTTCATAATAATAGTTTTAAAATCTGAAAGTTAGTTCGAGATACTTAAATCATAAACCTAACTTGATGAAAGTTTAAATTGTCGGTCCAACTAATGGTGGAAAATTAAGTGGTTTAGTAATTTCTTAGAAAATTAGCATAATTTACTTAAGTTTTAAATTATCGAGCCAATTGAAGGTGGAAAGTTACAATTTAATTAACAAAGAAAATGATCACTACATTAGGATATTTTCATACCTAGAAGAAAAAATTAATAATCTTAATTCATATTTTTAGTTACTTACTTAATATTAAAAAAGCTTAATTAACTAGCTAATGTATCCCATAAATTCTCCACTATATGATAAATGTTTAAATACTTAAATATTTATTGAATATAATCTTATTTGTATGACAATAATTTTGATATTCAACCATAACAATCGTGACATGATATTTAGGATATTAATTTTATTTTTAAGAATTTTTTAAATTATTTAAAAACTACATGAGTCCTCTTTAGACTGACCTTGGAAGTATACTTATCATTTTATAAAAGTGATACGTCCAATTACCAACTATTTTATAAATTATACAAAATTTATATGCAATAAAGTTTTTGCATCAAGTTTTTGGCATTATTGTTGAGAAACTAGTAATGGTAACAAAAAATCACCTAAATTTGTATTATTAAGTTTTTGGTATCATTGCCAAGGAATTGATAATAGCAATAAAAATTAGATTTATTTTATATTAACAAATTTTTGGCACCATTGTTAGGGAGAAATATTGTTTTTAAATTATTATTATCAAAATCTTAAAAACAAATTATATTGTAAATATTATGATTTTTATTTAAAATTTTAAAATATATAGGTTATTAATTAAGTTTTGTTATTTCAAAATTTTAAATTTTCTCTTATCTATAAAATATAAATTTTATTTTATTTTATTTTTTAACAATTCTTTATTTTTATTTTTAATTTTATTTTCTTTTAACAATTCTTTATTTTTTATTTTTAAATTTATTTTCTTTATGTTATTAATTATTTTATTCTATTTATTTTTTAAAATTTTATTTAACTTTTATATAATAAATTATTTCATGTATAATTTAGTCTACTAGCATGTGTATAATTTTTATTATTCTATTTTTCTTTCCTAGGTGTTTTATATTTTTGAGTATTGATGAATGCTAAAAAAAATTAAAATTACCATGATTTTATGCACATTAATTAATTAAAATATATATATATTTATATGATTTTATCATATATTTATATATATTTGTCTTTTCGGAATTGGGTATTTTTATTATTTGTCAGGTATTTTCGCTTAAAAACGTAACTTAAAGACATAAAGAGGAATACTGGAGGCAATACATCACAAATATATTCATAAAATAAATGAGAAAAGTCAACAAATATGAAAATATTGGACAAAATGGGTCAAAAATGTTAAAAAGGTCAAAAATGTCAAAAAGGAGGAAATCGTGCCGCCCAACCGCACGGGTCCCTGCGCCCATCCGCGTGTGCCGCTACCCATCTGCACCCCATCTACACGCACTGCTGTGCCCATCTGCGCCCCATCTACACGTGCCACTGCGCCCATCTACCTCATCTGCCCACGCTGCCGTGCCCACACCAGCATGACATCATCATTCATTACTCTAGGTTTTCTCCATTTTTAATCATTTTTCCTCCCACTTTTTCTTTCCATCCTCACCTATAAATACCCTCCTTCACTTCACTTCTAAACACATCTCAAAACACATTCTCTTCTCTCTTTCTTTCTCTCTTTTCTTAGATTTTTAGTTTTTTTTAGTTTTTCTTAGTTTTTAGCTTTTCTTAGTTAATTTCTCTTAGTTTTAGAGTTCTTCCTTTTTTGGGAAGAACTAGTTATGTTTTTGTAATTTATTTTCTTTTCGATTCAATAAATGGGAGTGCAAATTACGTTTGGAGGTTTTCCAGTAACGGGAATAGCAACAAAGTACTATAAGGATTTTATTTTCTTTATAGTTATTTTTATGCTTTATTCTTACATGTTATATTTAATTTGTCTATGATTAAATTTAACTTTGTTAGCTGTTTGTAAACATGATATAATAATAACGTTGTTATGCTTGCGAAATATTAAATAGGTAAAAATCTCTAAAATGAATTGATTTTATTTTTATTCAACATTTTATATTAAGAATGTTAGAGAGAAATATATTATTTTTCATTACAAACTTAAATCTAAAAATTAGATTTTAAGGTTTAGTTATCCGGTCTGATTTAGAGTAGTGCTCTTTTATTTGTTGGTACAATCGCCCAGTAGTTATAGTGAAGCTCTATTTCAAAATTTTTTATAAGAATTATTATGTGAAAATGTATTGACAACATGTTTTCAGTAGTAGTTTTAAAACTTGAAAGTTAGTACTCAGATAATTAAATTCTTAGGTTTAATTTGGACACCTTGAATAAAGTTTAAAGTATCTAACCCCACCAAAGGTGGCATTTAAATGGTTCATTTTCAATCTCTTAGAAAAAAGAATTAATTTAATTAACCAAATTAGTTATCAACCCCACCCATAGGTGTTGATTGATTTGTTTAGTTAACAAAGAATATCTAACCCCACCAAAGGTGTTATTCATATAAAAAAAGGATAATCAATAAATATCAATTTATATCTTTAATAACCTAAATAATATGAGTAAGCATAATTACTTAGTTATTATATCCATAAATACTCCACTATTATAAATGATAAAATTTGCATAAATATTTATTGAATCTGTATCTATGTTTATTAGATCAGAAACACAAAAACTAAAATATCGTGACAAGATGTTTAGGATTTAATTTCGTTTTTAAAAGTTTGAATAATAAATTAAAAACCACATATATTCCTTCCTTAGACCGACCTTGGGAGTATACTTATCATTTTCTATGAAATGATTTGTGCACTTGTGAGAGTTTTATAAATATAAAACTAAAGTATTGGTAGGATCAGCGATGCCAGTTCTGCTCATCAAGTTTTTGCGCCATTGTCGTGGAAGGAATAGTGTTTTTAAATTATTTATCAAAATTTTAAAAACTTTTTGTGATGTAAATAATTTTGATTTTTTTAGTTAAAATAAAAAAAATTCAAATTTCAAATTTCATAAGTAATTAAAAAAAATTAAAATTTTTAAAATAAAAATAATAATAACAATAATTATAGTGCGGATGGGTGTAGACTGGGCGCGGCACACACAGATGGGCGTAGGGACGCACGCAGCTGGGCGGCGCGATTTCTTCCTTTTTGACATTTTTTACCTTTTGACCCATTTTGTCCAACTTTTTCATATTTGTTGACTTTTCCTTATTTATTTTATGAATATATTTGTGATGTATTGCCTCCAGTATTCCTCTTTGTGTCTTTAAGTTACATTTTTAAGCAAAAATACCTGAAAACAATAAAAATACCCATGATTTCGAAAAGACAAATATATATAAATATATGATAAAATCATATATATATATATATATATATATTAATCAATTAATGTGCATAAAATCATGGTAATTTTAGTGCTTTTTGAGCACTCGTCACAACCCCCAACTAGCTTTTTGCTAGTCTTTTAGCAAGAGAAGCGATAAAAACTAAAAATTGAATTATCCTAAATCACTTCCGTTGATTGACACAGTTGCATTTAGCCTATGCAAGCCTTTAAACCCCTAGGTTTCCCTAGTGGACGAGTTTGAGTCTCGTGAGGGTTTTCTGTAATGATACCCACAAACATTGAACTAAATGTAAAAATTAAAAGAAATAATAAAAACAATCAACTTAAAAACTAAAATTACAACAAAATCAAAAATTTACTTTTAAGAATAAAAGAAAACAACATATCACAAAAATGTCTCATACTTTTTAATCTCCTTCAAGATCATAATTAAAATCTCAAGCATAAGTTATTTTATTGTCCTTAAACAATCATGATTTATTATAATAATTAGTCGAAAATCATTTTCATATTTCATATAAAAAAATGTATCAATTTAATTTCACACAATTTCAGTGTCTAGAATCCGAATTCGCTTCGACTCTATTCATCACTAGTCAATACTCTCAAAACATTGAATCCTATGGGTTCAAACACTCATACTAATTTATATGCGAAAGAGTTGATGTAGAGAAATGAACTAATATGTTCGTATATGTATAAAGAATAAAGGCTCAATGTATTATTTTGACATTGATCTCATGAAAGGAATCAAATGTATAAATTATAAAGATATCATATATAAAAATTATTTTCATGCATAAATCAAGCTCATTAAAAAAAATCAAGATATACGCCTTTTACAAATGAAGAAAGTGCAATGACTTTTTAGGGAATTACTTCCTATATCTTTTTTTGTAATTAGATTTTACTCACAACTTTGTAGGTAATGTGGGTCATAGTATGTAGATTATACTATATATTCTTTATCTCTCTATTTTTTTCTTTTTCTGAAGATTTTTTTAATATATATATTTTTAGAGAGTCAACCCATGTACAGATTTTACTTACTTTTTTTTTAGGATTTTGGTGAGTGGTTAATTTTGTGGTTTTTCTGTTTGATTATGGTTTAGGTCACCCCATATATGTCTTTTTTTTTGTAGGAGTCATGCATGAATGAGATAAAAGCATATACTATCAATTTCTACTTAAATCATTTAATCTAAGAAAAAATAATAATAAATATACGACACTCTATTAAGATGAGAAAAAATTCATACATTCAATACTAATACCTATAGAGATCCTCTAAAAATTTGAAGAAATAAGAAATGTGTTTGGAGTAGAAAAAATATATATTTCACTCTGAATAAAGGAAATTAGGCTCAAATTATATCTCACAAAGGTAGTCTCCACTAAAAAAATTCATAAACACCGATTTTGGGTTTAATATAATTTCCACATCTTATCAAGAAATACCAGTTATGACAAAACTAACTAATTACCAAAAACAATTACAAAATCTTTCATGATATGTTTTCAAAAATTAATCTAACAGTACAAAAGACTTAATTATTTACTTAAATTTGATTTAAATGATAAAACCAAACACAATAAAAATTAAAATGTGAACATAACATAAAATAAATTTTTATTTTTTTATTTTTTGAAATTAAGCATGGTAAACTTTCACCACACCCATCCTAAAACTTACCTATTTCCTGAGAATGTGCAAGTAGTAATGGAGAAATGCAGGTGCATTCATCATATTCATCATTAAAGTTCACACAGACAGATCACTGCGAACTTCTAACATCTCAACAAATATTTTTAGTTTTAACAATTTTAAAATTATTCACATGTAATTAAACTAAAATAAACAATAGAAATTAAATAAATAAAACAAATAAAAGAAAATTACCTAAAATTATGGGTTGCTTCCCATCCAGCACTTAGTTTAACATCTTAACAAGACGTAACTTTATGGTGCTAAGGGTTACTTAGCCAAATGCAATCCATTTCAGCAATGTTGTTTGGTTCTTCTAAATAAGGCTTCACATGATGCCCATTGACTTTGAATGTTTTTTGTGTTTTGGAATCCAATAGTTATACTACTCCATGTACAAATACCTAAACTATTTTGAATGGTCCATCCCATCTTGATCTCAGCTTTCCTGGAAACAATCTCAAACGAGAGTTAAATAAAAGAACTTTCATTCCAGGGTGAAGAGTCTTAGGAACTATTCTCTTGTCATGATAGCGCTTAGTACGCTCTTTGTATAATTTGGCATTCATATAGACTTCGTTCCTAATTTCTTCCAACTGATAGAGTAACCATTTTTCTCATGCTTTATCTAAATCCATTTTTAACTCTTTAATTACCCAGTAAGCCTTGTGTTCAAGTTAAACTGGAAGGTGGCACGTTTTCCCAAAGATTAACCGGTAAGGGCTCATCCCAATAGATGTTTCATAAGCGGTACGGTATGCCCATACGGCATCATTTATCTTAAATGCTCAATCCTTCCTTGAAGGACGTACAGTGCGTTCCAATATTCCCTTAATTTGCCTATTACTTACTTCCACAAACCAGAAGTTTGAGGATGATATGAAGTAGTTATTTTATGTGTGATGCGTTCCGAACGTACTGGTTTTTAACTCTTTAATTACCTGCATCACTTATTATATCTCTAGGCATTCCGAACCTACTGAATATTAAATCTTTCAAGAATTTAACAACAATATTAGCATCATTGGTTTTAGTGGGGATAGCTTCTACCTAATTGGATACATAATCCACAACAACCAAAATATATTGAAAACCATTGGATGGGGGGAAAGACCCATAAAGGTAAACCCCTATACATCAAAGAGTTCAACAACTAAATTAGATGTCAAAGGCATTTCATCTCTTTTGCTTATGTTTCCTGTTCTTTGACATCTATCACATTGTGCACAAAACATATGAGCATCTTTAAAAAGAGTGGGCCAAAAGAATCCAGATTGTAATACCTTACGAGCTGTCTTTTCACCACCAAAATGGCCCCTATAATGAAGTTCATGACAAAAAGTTAGAATGCTCTTATGTTCTTCTTCAGGTACACATCTTTGGATGACTTGATCTTGACCAATATTGAATAAATAAGGGTCATCCCAGAAATAGTCCTTAATAGTTTTAAAAAACCTTTTCTTGTCCTGATATGAAGTCTTAGGTCGCAAAAGACCAGTGGCAAGATAATTTACAATATCAACATACCATGGGTTCAGACCTATTGAAAATAACTGTTCATCAGGAAAGGTTTCAACTATATCTTCATTACTCTCATCTTTAAGAGAATTGAAGTCAGAAATCAACCTAGACAAATGGTCAGCTACTAAGTTTTCACTGCCTTTCTTATACTTGATTTCTAGGTCAAATTCTTGTAAGAGTAAGACCCACCTGATTAATCTTGGCTTGGCATTTGGTTTACTTAATAGGTATCTTAAAGCACCATGATCAGAATGCATAATCACTTTAGATCATACTAAATAAGACCTAAATTTGTCTAAAGAAAACACTATGGCCAAGAATTCCTTTTCAGTGGTGGTATAATTCATTTGGGCATCATTGAGTGTTTTGCTAGCATAGTAGATGACATGCAAACACTTATCCACTCTTTGTCCCAAGACTGCTCCAATAGTATAATCAGAAGCATCACACATTATTTCAAAAGGTAAAGACCAGTTTGGTGCCATAATAATAGGGGTAGATGTTAGTTTCTCTTTCAAGGTATTAAAGGCAATAAGGTAGTCATTGTTGAAATTAAATAAACATCTTTTGATAGCAAGTTACATAAGGGATGACTTATTTTAGAGAAATCTTTAATAAATCGTTGTAAAATCCTACATGTCCTAAGAAGTTTCTTATCCCCTTCACAGATGTAGGGGAGGTAATTTGGAAATCAATTCAACTTTTGCCTTATCAACTTCAATACCCTTGTTTGAAATTATATTTCCTAAAACTATCGCTTGTTGAACCATAAAATGAGTTTTCTCCCAACTAAGGGTGAGATTGCATTCAATGCATCTTTCTAAAACCAAAGTCAATTTATGTAAGCAATCATCAAATGAGTTCCCAAAGACAAAGAAATCGTCCATGAAAATCTCAATGAATTTTTTGACCATGTCCAAGAAAATAGATATCATGCATCTATGGAAAGTGGTAGGGGCATTGCATAACCCAAATGACATTCTTCGAAGAGCAAATGTCCCAAAAGGACATGTAAATTTGGTCTTTTCCCGATCTTCTGGTGCTATGGGTACTTGAAAATATCCAGACAATCCATCTAGAAAATAGTAAAATTCGTGCCCAGCCAATCTTTCCAACATTTGATCAATGAATGGAAGAGGAAAGTGATCTTTTTTAGTATATAAATTTAGTTTCCTGAAATCTATACACATTATCCATCCAGTGATTATTCTAGTGGGCACTAATTCACTTTTTTTTTCATTTTTAACAACTGTTATCCCATATTTCTTTGGTACCACATACACTGGACTAACCCACTTACTAACCGCAATAGGATAGATAATTTCTTCTTCTAACAATTGAAAAATTTCTTTCTTAACTACCTCTTGCATATTTGGGTTTAGTCTTCTATGGGCCTCTCGTACAGGTTTAGCACCATCCTCCAAGTTAATCTTGTGCATACACATTGTAGGACTAATGCCTCTTATATCCCCGATACTCCATCCTATAGCTTTCTTAAACTGTTTAAGCACTTTGACAAGTTCCTTTTCTTGGGTTTTGGTCAAAGTTGAAGAAATTATCACTGGATAAGTTTCTCCTTCTAAAAAAACACATACTTTAAGTACTCAGGTAAGTCTTTGAGTTCAAGTTCAGGTGGATTGGCCTCTTGATGAGTGCTCAAAAAGCACTAAAATTACCATGATTTTATGCACATAAATTGATTAATATATATATTTATATGTTTTATCATATATTTATATATATTTGTCTTTTTCGGAATCACGGGTATTTTTATTATTTTTCAGGTATTTTGGCTTAAACATGTAACTTAAAGACTCAAAGAGGAATACTGGAAGCAATACATCACAAATATATTAATAAATAAATGAGGAAAAGTCAACAAATATGGAAAAATTGGACAAAATGGGTCAAAAATGTCAAAAATGTCAAAAATGACCTCAGTAATTGCACTCCGCGTTTTCACCATTTTTTCACTCACTTTTTCTCTCCATCCTCACCTATAAATACCCCCCTTCCCTTCACTTCTAAACACACCTCAAAACACATTCTCTTCTCTCTTTCTTTCTCTCTTTTCTTAGATTTTTAGTGTTTTTTAGTTTTTCTTAGTTTTTAGCTTTTCTAAGTTAATTTCTCTTAGTTTTAGAGTTCTTCCCTTTTTGGGAAGAACTAGTTATGTTTTTGTAATTTCTTAGCTTTTTGATTCAATAAATGGGAGTGCAAATTCCGCTTGGAGGTTTTTCAGCAACGGGAATAGCATCGAATTTCTGTAAGGATTTTATTTTCTTTACAGTTATTTTTTATGCTTTATTCTTACATGTTATATTTAATTTGTCTGTGGTTAAATTTAACTGTGCTGGCTGTTTATAAACATGATGTAATAATAACGTTGTTATGCTTGCGAAATATTAAATAGGTGAAAATCTCTAAAATGAATTGATTTTGTTTTTATTCAAGATTTTATATTAAGAATGTTAGAGAGAAATATATTATTTTTCATTACAAACTTAAACCTGAAAATTAGATTTTAAGGTTTAGTTATCCGGTCTGATTTATAGTAATGCCCTTTTATTTGTTGGTACAATCGCCCGGTAGTTAGAGTGAAGCTCTATTTCAAAAGTTTTTATAAGAATTATAATCTGAAAATGTATTGACAACATGTTCTCAGTAGTGGTTTTAAAACTTGAAAGTTAGTACTCGGATAACTAAATTCTTAGGTTTAATTTGGACACCTTGAATAAAGTTTAAATTGTCTAACCCCACCAAAGGTGGCATTTAAATGGTTCATTTTCAATCTCTTAGAAAAAGGAATTAATTTAATTAACCAAATTAGTTATCAACCCCACCCATAGGTGTTAATTGATTTGTTTAGTTAATAAACAATATCTAACCCCACTAAAGGTGGTATTCATACAAAAAAGGGAGAATCAATAAATATCAATTCATATCTTTAATAACCTAAATAATATGAGCAAGCATAATTAACTCAGTTATTATATCCATAAATACTCCACTATTATAAAAGATAAAATTTGCATAAATGTTTATTGAATCTATGTTTATTTTTATTTTCTTAGATTAAAAACACAAAACCCAAAATATCATGACACGATGTTTAAGATTTAATTTCGTTTTTAAAAGTTTGAATAATAAATTAAAAACCACATACATTCCTTCCTTAGATCGACCTTGGGAGTATACTTATCATTTTCTTCGAAATGATTCGTGCACTTGCGAGATTTTTATAAATATTAAAACCAAAGTATTGGCGAGAATCGGCGATGCCGGTTTTCGCTCATCAAGTTTTTGGCGCCGCTGCCGGGAAAGGAATAGCGTTTTTAAATTATTTATCAAAATTTTAAAAACATTATTGTGATGTAAATAATTGTGATTTTTTTTTGTTTTAATAAAAAAAATAATAATCAAATTTCAAATTTCAAAAATTTTAAGTTAAAAATAAATAAATAAAATTTATAGCATGAATAGTATAATAAAATTACCATTCATGAATAGTAAAAATAAAAAAATAAAAAATAAATAAATAAACTTAAATAAATTTTAAATTAAAAATAAAAAAATACAAAAATACAAAAAATACAAAAATACAAAAATTATAAAAATAAAAATTTAACTTAATTTTTAATTTTAATTTTCATTTAATTTTAATTTTTTATTTAAAATCTTAATTTTTTTTAAAAAATAAAAATAATAAATATATATATATATAATCAATTTTTTATTTTATTTGCTTTTACCTTTCTCAATTTTATTTTATTTTATTTTTATTAATTTTATTTTCTTTAACTATTTTTTTATTTTTCTCTCTTAATTTTCATTTAACTTTATTAACTTAGCTTTTTAATTAACTTAAATTTTTCATTAACTTAATTAACTTATATTTTTCATTAACTTAATTAACTCATATTTTTAGTTTACTTAACTTAATTAACTTAGCTTTTTAATTAACTTAGATGTTTTTTATTAACTTAATATTTTTTAATTAACTTAGATTTTTACTTAAATTAACTTAATTAACTTAGTTTTTTAATTAACTTAGATTTTTTTTATTAACTTAACTAACTTAGCTTTTTAATTAACTTAACTTAATTAACTTAGATTTTCTTTTACTTAATTAACTTAAATTTTTACTTAACTTTAATAACATGAAAAGTAAAAATCTAAGGGAGTTCTGTCTAGGAGACTAGTTCTTGGAAGCCTTTGTGCCACTAGTCTTTCTTGGAAACGTTGCTCTGTCTAGGAGGATGGTTTTTAAGGAGCCTTTGTCCCACCATTCTTTCCTGGGAGCACTCTTGGTTAATACTGATTATGTTATTTTAACTAAAAAAAACAATTTCTGAAACTATCTCCAAAATTTTAAAGTTTTAATTACGATCTTAAGAGTTAGTTTCTTTATTTGATCTAGGTACAATTGTGTTTTGATGCCTTAATTATTTGATTTGCACCTAGATGTGGGTTATCTAAAACCGTTATGCCCTTAGTTTTTGGTACAGAAAAATTTGAAAATCAATAGGGCATGTTTGAAACAGTATAGGTAGACAACCTTGTCGTACTTGTAGGTTTTATTGACTCAATGATGAGGGGACATTAAGTTTACTTAAAATGCAATCCCCAAGTTACGTCTTGCTAAGACGTTAAACTAAGCGCTGGATGGGAGGCAACCCATCATTTTAGGTAATTTTCTGTTATTTACTTTATTTTATTGTTTATTTTAGTTTAATTATATGTGAATAATTTTTAAATTGTTAAAACTAAAAATATTTGTTGAGATGTTAGAAGTTCACAGCGATCTGTATGTATACACTTTAATGATGAATATAATGAATGCACCTGAATTTCTCCATTACTACTTACACATTCTCAAGAAATAGGTAATCTTTCTTCTCTTTTCTCTTTATCTTTAATTTTCAGTTTTTACATTGAGGACAATGTAAGTTCTAGGTTGGGGGTGGTGAAAAGTTATCATGCTTAATTAGAAAAAAAAAAATTTAACAATTTAAAAAATTAAAGAATTTTTTATGTTCACGTTTTCATTTTTTGTGTTTAGTTTTATTTTTGTTTTGTATGATTTAGTAATTTTTGAAATAAAATAAAAAAATTATTAAAAAAAAATTCTCACAAAAATTTATCATTTCTTTAAATCAAATTTAAGTAAATAGTTAAGTCTTTTGTACTGTTAGATTAATTTTTGAAAACATATCATAAAATATTTTGTAATTATTTTTGATAATTAGTTAGTTTTTGTCATAACTAGTATTTTTTGATAAAATGTGGAAATTATATTAAACCCAAAATCAGTGTTTATGAATTTTTTTTAGTGGAGACTACCCTTGTGAGATATAATTTGAGCCTAATTTTTTTTATTCAGAGTGAAATATATATTTTTTCTACTCCAAACACATTTCTTATTTATTCAAATTTTAGATGATCTCTATAGGTATTAGCATTGAATGTATGAATTTTTTCTCATCTTAATAGAGTATCATATATTTTTTATTATTATTTTTGCTTAGATTAAATGATTTGAGTAGAAATTGATAGTATATGCTTATATCTCATTTATGCATGACTGCTACAAAAACAAAAAGACATATCTAGGGTTACCTAAACCAAGATCAAACAGAAAAGCCACAAAATTAACCACTCACCAAAATCCAAAAAAATGTACAATCTGTACATGGGTTGACTCTTTAAAAAATACATATATTGAAAAATATCTACAGAAAAATAAAATAAAATAGAGAGATAAAAAATATATAGTATCATCTACATACTATAACCCACATTGCCTACAAAGTTGTGAGTACAGGCTAATTACAAAAGAAAGATATAGGAAGTAATTCCCTAAAAAGTCATTGCAATTTCTTCATTTGTAAAAAACATATATCTTGAAATTCTTTCTTAATGAGTTTGATTTATGCATGAAAATAATTTTTATATATGATATCTTTATAATTTATACATTCGATTCCTTTCATGAGATCAATGTTAAAATAACACTTTGAGCCTTTATTCTTTATACATATGTGAACATATTAGTTCATTTCTATACATCAACTCTTTCGCATATAAATTAGTATGAGTGTTTGAACCCATAGGATTCAGTGTTTTGAGAGTATTGACTTGTGAGGAATAGAGTCGAAGCGAATTCTGATTCATGACACTGAAATTGGGTGAAATTAAATTGATACATTTTTGACATGAAATATGAAAATGATTTTCGACTAATTATTATAATAAATCATGATTGTTTAAAAAAGACTAATAACTTATGCTTGAGATTTTAATTATGATCTTAAAAGAGATTAAAAAGTATGAGACATTTTTGTGATATGTTGTTTTCTTTTATTCTTAAATTAATTTTTGATTTTGTTGTAATTTTAGTTTTTGATTTGATGATTTTTATTGTTTCTTTTGATTTTTTTAGTTCAATGTTTGAGGGTATCATTACTGAAAACCCTCACGAGACTCAAACTCATCCACTAGGGCAACCTAGGGGTTTAAAGGCTTGTTGCATAGGCTAAATGCAACCATTTCAATCCACGAAAGTGATTTAGGATAGTTTAATTTTTAGTTTTTATCGCTTCTCTTGCTAAGGGACTAGCAAGAAGCTGGATGGGGGTTGTGATGAGTGCTCAAAAAGCACTAAAATTACCATGATTTTATGCACATTAATTAATTAATATATATATATATATATGTATATGTTTTATCATATATTTATATATATTTGTCCTTTTCGGAATCACAGGTATTTTTATTGTTCTTTAGGTATTTTGGCTTAAAAACGTAACTTAAAGACTCAAAGAGGAATACTGGAAGCAATACATCATAAATATTTTAATAAATAAATGAGAAAAGGTCAACAAATATGGAAAAATTGGACAAATTTCAGATAATAATTCTTATAAAAAATTTTAAAATAGAGCTTCACTCTAACTATCGGGCGATTGTACCAACAAATAAAAGAGCACTACTCTAAATCAGACCAGATAACTAAACCTTAAAATCTAATTTTCAGATTTAAGTTTGTAAAGAAAAATAATATATTTCTCTCTAACATTCTTAATATAAAATCTTGAATAAAAATAAAATCAATTCATTTTAGAGATTTTTACCTATTTAATATTTCGCAAGCATAGCAACGTTATTATTATATCACGTTTACAAACAACCAGCAAAGTTAAATTTAATCACAAACAAATTAAATATAACATGTAATAATAAAGCATAAAAAATAATTGTAAAGAAAATAAAATCCTTATAGTACTTTGTTGCTATTCCCGTTGCTGGAAAACCTCCAAACGGAATTTGCACTCCCATTTATTGAATCGAAAAGCAAATAAATTACAAAAACATAATTAGTTCTTCTCAAAAAGAGAAGAACTCTAAAACTAAGAAAAGCTAAAAACTAAGAAAAACTAAAAAACTAAAAAATGAGAGAAAGAAAGAGAAGAGAAGATGTGTTTTGAGGTGTGTTTAGTTATGAAGAGAATTAGGGTATTTATAGGTGAGGATAGGAAGAAAAAGTGGTTGGAAATGATTAAAAATGGAGAAAACGTGGAGTAGTAAATGATGACGTCATGCTGGTGTAGGCGCGGCAACGTGTACGGATGGGTGGCTCGATTTCCTCTTTTTTGAAATTTTTGACCTTTTTGACCCATTTTGTCCAATTTTTTATATTTGTTGACTTTTACTCATTTATTTTATGAATATATTTGTGATGTATTGCCTCAAGTATTCCTCTTTGTGTCTTTAAGTTACGTTTTTAAGCAAAAATATCTTAAAAACAATAAAAATACCCATGATTCTAAAAAGATAAATATATATAAATATATGATAAAATCATATAAATATATATATATATATATTAATCAATTAATGTTCATAAAATCATGATAATTTTAGTGCTTTTTGAGCACTCATCAAGTACGAACATGGATTGTTTTATAATTTTATAAATTTATTTTATCTTTTTATTTTCCAACTTGATAGATGAAATTAAATTCTATTTTTATTAGTATATGCGAGATAGAGGTCACTTAGGGCATCCTCTCACACCTTTTAGTAATAATATAAATAGAACTTTTAAACTGTCACGAATGATGGACTGTAACATTCCTCAACCTTTTATTGGACATCAAATTGAACAAAACATTGACCATCTACTTGAACCATTAAACATGGAGCAAAATCCACCACATAGAGAGACCATAATGAAAGAGTTTGCAAGGCTAGTAATTGGCACTATAACTACCTCTATCCACCCGGGTGTGGCTACTAAGAATTATAAATTGTGAAACATTCATTTTCCCATGCTAACTTTTTTTCATAAACTACTTAATGATGACTCACTATGTTTCATAAGGGAACTTTATTCTACAATCCATATTTTCTCCCTTGGTGTACACTCTCAGGATCAACTCAAAATGAAGTGCTTCTTTTACACCCTTAAAGATAGGTCCAAGGCATAGTTAATGTCACTTCCTTCAGATTCCCTTATAATTTGGGAGGAGCTCTACAACAAATTTATGGAAAAATTCTATTCCCACCAAAAATCATTAGAGTTGATAGGTAAGATTGTCACTTTCTCTTAGATGGAGGGAGAAACTTACCACGAATTATTGGATAGGTTCAAACTTTTTCTCACTCAATGCCCCTATCGCAACTA
This sequence comes from Hippophae tibetana, assembly GCA_037013495.1. Taxonomy (NCBI): domain Eukaryota; kingdom Viridiplantae; phylum Streptophyta; class Magnoliopsida; order Rosales; family Elaeagnaceae; genus Hippophae; species Hippophae tibetana. The sequence continues at coordinate 19,493,088 of CM072807.1, read as the reverse complement.
CCTATTATAGCTGCAAAACTAATTTTTCTATGATGGATTGACACAACAGTGTAAGTCCACCATTAATAATGTTGCTAGTAGAGTGATGGAAAAAGATAGCCTTATAGACTTGCATTATCTTTAATATGTTGAGTGTTAATTCCCAACAAAAGAGCTCCAAAATGAGGAGAGTCGAAGTCCATGAAATTAACTCTTGTACTAAAGTTAAAATCTAGCTTACTCAGTTGAACACGCAAGTTATGCTTCTAACTACACATGCACAACAAATAAAGAACAATGTAGTGTGTGCAGTAACTTGAGACATGGTACTGATACTTGTCCCTATCAATCAGAAGTTGTAGTTGGACCCAAGTAGGTTAATAACCTAGGGGGATACTATCTAAGCCCTATGTATTATCCCAATGCGAATACCTATAATTCTAGGTGGACAAATTTTCCCAATTTCTCCTAGAGGTAGAACAACCTTCCATTTTCTTAAAGTTCAAATCTATCAAGCCAAAAATTCCACTAACAAATGCCCAGACATCCTCCCAACAAGCCAAATCTAGAGAAAAAATTAAATTCATTTATTCAAGTTAGTAGAAACAACTAATCAAGGACTAATCAAAGGTTGGCCTCTATAGAAATTTCCATTAAGAAGATGGAAATAAAAGTAGAGCAATTAACCAAAGACTTGCATAAAGATGGCAAGGAATAGATGCAAGCTTAGAAAGAAAAAAAAACTCAATAACAAGGGGATACTGAGTTTACAAATAGGTGAAATCCCCCAAAGATATGTCTCACTGAAGATGATAAAAATAATCTTGAATTGGAGGTAACCCATTATTATTTATTACTTTAATTTATGTAAATTTTATCTATTTATTTAGTTTGTGTGATTTTTAATTTATGTGTGGTTAATATAGATTTTCATTCTTTTTAATACAAAAAAGGGAGAGGAAGGGTGGGAAACAAATAAGAAATAAGTGAAAACAGAATAGTGCATGCTACGGCATGAAGTTTTAAAATTACAACAGGCAGAATTTAGAACAATTCTCCCTATTGCATGAAAAAGTGTGCACCGTGACCCACTTGTAAATTTCTACCTATAACCTTTTTTCCTACGTGTGAAACACAACATTTTCTCACATTTTCTCTCAAGCCCTACCTTTTCTCTCCTACAAACTCACACAATCCCCCAAAAATCCCACCTTTCTTCATATCTCTTTCACAAATCCTTTCTAAAAATAAATTTCCTAACCAATTTCCACTATTCTTTCAAGAATTTTTCAAATCTTTCAAGTTCCTTCAAGATTTTCATCTTCAAAGGGGTGTTCTTTTTTTTCAAATCTTCAACAGCAAAAAGTAAGTCTTCATAATTTTTGAAATTTAATTATTCAATTTAATTTTTTTGAAATTTGTGAAGTATTTATACATTTATTAAAGAGTGCAAAACCCAATTTAGGATAAAGTTAGGGTTATGAATTATTTGGATAAAAACTATGTTCTTGAAATTTTCTGTGAACCCTTGTTTAGATATTGTGATAAAAATTTGAAAATGGCACCTAAGAAGCCTACGAAAGGAAATGAGGTTTTAGAGAGATTTTGATAATTCAATTTTTTCAAGTTTTGACGCTAAACTCCACTTTGAAAAAGCAATAGAAATTAATAAAGATTTTATATTGGAAATTGGGATGAAATTTAATGATGGACCTGAAGGGATTACTAATGTAATAGTAGTCCTAGGTTAGAAAAAGTTTGTTAAGGAACTAGAGGTTGCTATTGAATCTTTAGTTCAAATATTTTATGTTTATTTTCTGACGTTGTTGATGATAAAGTTATGGTTAGGAATGTACTAATTCCATGTGTACCAAATGACATAAATTGTCACTTTTATTTTGCACATGTTGCGTAAGTGAGTATGAGTAATATCTTAGTAATGTAGATTATACTATAGTATTAGAAGCCTTAACTTTACAAGGTGCCGAATGGATAATTACTAGTGGTAAACAAATGGGTTTCGAAGCAAAGTATTTGAACAAAATTTCAAGAATTTGGAAATAATTTGTATGTTCTATGATGATTTCCACCAAACATTATAGATATGTTGATAGAAAGAGGGCTATTTTGTTATATGCAATTGCATATAAGATGCTCATGGATGTTGGAGCAATAATTCACCAAAGAATTATGCTATCTGTAAATAGTCAATGTATGAGTTTCTTTTTCCCCCAACTTATAAATGCTTTATGTAAGAAAACGGGGGTATCCCATTTTAAAGTTTATGTAACTATTTCCTATTAATAAATAACTCTTATTTTTTATTGATATATGGTAGGAATATGAAATTTCTCTCCTGTCGTTATATTTATATCTTTTAGGACTTTATTAAGATTTACTATAGTATGGTTAGTAATTCTTACATTTAAACCTTTTAATACTTGTTTTTAGAGTTTCTCTAGGAATGATATTTACCAGCTACACACATACTGAGTGGTAACTAGTATAGCCTTTAAATTTCAATCCTACCTTAACATAAGTATTTTTGGATTTGTAATATAATACAAAGCATTCATCTTCTAATGAAGATTATTCATATTCTAAGACAATTATTTCTTCCTTGGGTTCTTCTAATAGATAAATACTAAAAGTATCATCTATATCTTATTACTTTATTAGTTCTAATTCCATCTTAAAAGCTTCTTCTAAGATTTTTTTATTTTTAAATTTATATCTTTTGAATTTTTTATATTTTTTATACTTTTGCTCGTAAGGCTTTATGTTATATTCATATTTTCATGACATTCTAAAATCTTTTGTATCACAAAATATTTAATCATTTCATCTTATTTGTTTATATTCCTATATTTTTGATATCTAATGATTATCCATTTTTTTAGACTTCTTATTCTTCCTTCTAAGGTGTATGGTATAGTTTCTCTATTGCTTTTGTTCCATCTTTCTCTTCCGACTTTATGTAATATTCTAGGTAATTTCTAAAAAACTATTTCCTTATAGTTTTTTTGCATGGATGGTGGTAACTTATGATAATACATTTCATATTTATAAATAAATGAATCTATATAACACATGTAATATATTTTTTATATTTGTTAAATACCATTTGGCTTCCTCAATTTCATTATCACTGAATTCAATGATATGTCTACCTTAATTTACTCCAATAAATTCCTTGTATATTTAATTCGCTATAGTATCTAAGTATTCCCTACTTGTGGAAGAATTCCCCTATATTTGTAAATGTTGTTGTTATGTTAAATTTATAAACCAATTTTTTACATTTCTTGGCATTTTGTGAGCTACTAAGACTAAACAAGCCGAAGGGTTTGATTGTGTGTTTAGAGAAGTTTGTATAATTACACTCATACCACTAGGCCATTCATCTAAGACTTTTTTATGTCTCTTATATACAATCTAAATCTAAAATATTAGATCTATAATTTTCATGAAGTTTGAATTCTGGTAAGATATTATCTCTAGTTTTCCAATGTAATCATTCTTCCATTTTGGAGTTGTTTTCTTCTATAAGGAAGGTTAGGTTTTTCTGGCCTTTTTATTTATTTCTTCTCTATGTTAGTCAATGCTACTTCTTGATAAGGAACTAGTAATGAAATTGATTTCATATGAGTTTTTGGGTCATATTCCCTGGTTCAGAATCAGTTCCATTCATTATTATAATATCATCTTCATCTTTCTTTGTACAAAGTTTTTCATTATATCCTAGCTCTAAATCTATTAGAGTTAACAAACTAACTAATTTTTTGTGTCCCTATTCTTAGGGTTCATAAAATGTTCTTCTAAATTTTTGTATATATTCCATTAAATTGGGGTTATAGTTGCTTCTTTATGTTTGGATTTTTTTCTCAATCCTAGGTATCAATGCATCTAATCTTCCAAGTGATTCTTCTTTTAATCCTAAAAATGTAACAAACTTGTAACCAATAATTTCACTATCCTTGGGTATGTTATTTATATCCCTTCTTAATTCTTTAAATTCATAATTCTACTGTAGACATGCCTATTGAGGTGAATGATGGTTTAATTATCTATCCTAATTAGATTCCAACTAATAAAGAGAGATATCAAATTTTAGTAGGAAAATTGATTTACTTAACTCCTAATCGACCTGTATTTTCTTATGCTGCTAGTATGGTAAGGTAGTTCGTGCATAATCCAAGTGGCCAGCATATGGAGGCTATGAACCAGAATTTTGCCTATTTGAAGTCCTTCCCAAACAAGGTATTTTTTTTTCTCAAAACATAGACATCTAGACATTATGGGTTACACTCATTCTGACTTTACAAGTTCCAAAATGGATAGAAAGTCTACTCTAGGGTACCTCGCATTTATTAGAAGAAATTTGGTGACTTAGGGAAGTAAGGAACAAAATGTAGTATCGTTATCGAATGTAGAGGTTGAGTACTACAATCTTCAACATGGTATAATGTAGATTTCTTGGTTAAAGATTTGATTAAGTGAGCTTACTTTTGGTCCTAAGAAGTCTATGATTTTATAATATGATAATACTACAACAAGTAAGATTGAAAATAATATGATGCAACATGACCGAATTAAGTACATTGAACTTGATAGAAATTTTATCAAAGACAATTTGTTTGGTGGCATCATTAAAATACCATACATCAAGAGTGTTAATCTATTGTTATAGAAAACTCTTTTCATACATCACTATCCAAGTTAGGCATGTGTGATATCTATTTTCTAACTTGCGGGGTAGAGTTGAAATGTACATTTGTTATATTTATTATTATTATTCTGTAAGTATTTGCTTTTATTATCCTTCCTTAAATATAATTAGCATATTTCTATAAATACCCTATCGGGGTTAATGAGAAAATAAGCATGTTTTCCTATTCCAAAGTTAAGTTTTATCACAAGCGATGTGTCGTAGTATTATTGGTAAGTACAATCAAACCCATGTAATTATATCCAATAAAAAAATTACCGCATCAATTTTGATTATGATATAATTGTAATATATAGAAGTGCTCTAATGAAAAATAAGCCTTTTAAAACCAATTTGAAATCAAACACAAAAATAAGAGGGAAAAAAGGAAAATAAAGGGCAAAGGAAAAAAAATTGTTACCCTAGCCTCAAAAAAGACAAAGACTCCACACTTCTACCAATGTCGATATCGTCTCTCATCAATGATGACGTCTTACCTGCTAGCTCCTCCTTCGACCAACATGAGTCACCATTACTTCTATTTCCAGTCATAAATATTTTGTTTCCTTTATTGATAATTGTACTATAGACACTTGGATTTATTTGTTGCAATCTAAGGGTGATGTTATTCATGTTATACCTATTTTATAATATTATCACACAATTCATACATGAGTCCATGTTTTTCATTTTGATAATGGTCATTAGTTTATGAATCAGTCACTTATTGATTTTTTTCAAACTCATGACGTCCTCTACCAAACAATATACTTATATGCCACAACAAAATGATGCAATAAAGCATAAGAATCATCACCTTTTGAGGTGGAATGGCCTCTACTTCACTATATATGTTCCTAAACGTTTTTGGGCTGAGGTTGTAACAACTACTAGTTTTCTTATCAAAGCAATTCATGCTCGTATTATTGACTACCATACCCTATTGAGAAAACTCTTTTTTCACAATATATGTTTTGCACTTAATCTATGTCTTAAAATGTTTGGTTGTGTCTATTACATCCATATGCATGAACTTCATAATGAAAAGTTTGATCCACATTCCCTTAAGTCTGCCTTTCTAGGGTACAATAACACATAAAAAGAGTATAAATGTTTTCACCCACATACAAGTAAATATTATGTGACTATAGATGTACAATTTAGTGAACATTAGTCTTATTTTCTGAAAACATCTCTCTTACTCCTTTCTAGGATAAGATTAATAGTAAGAAACTTTCTAAAAGTAACTCCAAAAATGTGTTTCTTAGGATTAAGCCGCATCATATACTTTTTAATAACCCTGAATACTACTTCCAAATATTTAACATGATTTATAGGCTACACTTTTTTTACCAACTCCTAATTGTTTTCCCTATGAATACCAGCTACTAAACCTAATAAAAAACATTAATTATTGTTTTCTAAAAAAACTAGTGTTTTCTCTTCCCTTCTTGCAAAAAAACCCTAGTTTTTCTTTAATTTCTCAACCCTCAACTAGTCCCTCATTCTCTCTCAAAACAAAACCTAATTTTCATTTCCCAGCTACAGTTATTGACCCTTGTCTCCCTTGCTCAACCCATACAAGTGTGATAGCCTCTCGCTTTTCGGTCCTCTCCTCTCAAAATAGTAGAGATGCCTTATGTAGATGCTTGAAGACAACTAAACATCATGGACTCATTGCAAACTTCTAATAATAAACTAGTCATCAACCAATGCATATTACCCCTAGTTAGTGCTCATGGTTGACTCATATCCACCTTGTTGCACCGTCTATCAACCATTGTAGCTAGTAAGGTATTTACTATGAAAGATAAATCAGATGGTGAAGTGATGACTCTATTTTCATAGAGTCATCTGTATAGTTTTCTACTTAATATTTTCTTGTTTTATTTAATAAGTAGTACTTTTTGGAGTTAAAAATATTAAAATATGAATTTTCTAGTGAAAATGGTACAAATTTATTTTTTGGGGAATTGTTTTGAATTTTTATGGATTTTTTTAACCAATCAGATGATGTCATGTAGATACCATGCAAGCAAAGGAGCTCACTAGTCGTTTCCACATGCGCTACACAAGCAGAAAGGGCCAATCAAAACACGCTGCATGTATTGGGTGATGCAAACTATGCCACATATCGACACGACGTTCATTTCGAGTTTCACTGCGTGCCTAATGGGATGCACACGTTATCACATGATTCATCCACTCTTTCCAATGGGATGCCACATAATCTATATTTGTGAGTCACAGTGTACCATGTTATGCTGAGTTAGAGTGTATTGACCATGATCAATCAACTCTACCATGAGCTGTGCACTAATTAGTCCCATCTTTCTCCCTTACCACATTTTGCATTCCTATTGGCCAATGCTATTAATTTTCCTTTTTTTCATCTTAGCACATAATTTGAACTTGATTTGACGATCTAGATTGCATCTAAGCCTAATTTAACCCTTTTATTTCCCCAAAAATCCTAATTAGTCAAAAATTACAATTTTTTATTAGTTTTTGGAGCCAATAAGAGAAAAAATTACAAAAAAAATTCAAAATGAGATAAAATTTTAGTAGACATCCAATAGGAGATTGGTGCCACAATCTAAAATATTGATTGTATTTATTTTTCTTCTTTCTCTATCAATTTTTATGTCTTTCTTTATGAAAAATATAACCTTTATAAACAAAATTATGTCTAGCTAATTTATTAATATAGGGGTCTTATGAATTCAATTTTCTACATATGATGATCTAATATTTTACCCCAATTATGATTTCAATTTGATTATATTAGTTAATCTGATTCTTATGCTATTAATTCTTTGGCCAAGAGTTGATCTATAAAGGCAATTAAACAGAATTGAGAGAATTATTTAATTATTTATGTTGATTAAATAATGTACATAGTTTATAGGTAGAGACATATGATTCTTGTATTTGTGATCCATAATTGATGAACTTAATAAGTAATATACAATTTAATTGACATGATAGTGTGATTATGTTAATTACTATATAGTGTGTAGTTTACTTAAGAGAGAAATACATGCTAGGTTAGATTCAATTAATCATGTAATTGATTGGTAAATATATTGGAAGAATTTTAGTGATTCACATGCTTAGAAAATTGAGGTATTAAGTATTCCTAAATATCTTCTCATATATCTTCTTAGCTGCCAATTCTGAATTAATTAGTTATTGCTATTAATTGTTTTATTTTTTTTATTTTTCTTTCTTAAAATATAAAAAAATTGATTTTAAATTTTTATTTAAAATTAGTTTTTAATAACATAATCTCAGCAGGAAAGATCTTTTCTTATCATTATATTACTTGTTACAATATGTATACTTGCATATTCATTGCACACATTTGTGTCGATCATGTTTCCCCAACCAATTTCACATGTAATTTTCCCACCAATATCACGCACACTTTGATTGCACTTATTTACTTGACATCAATTGCACTTATTTGTGGCCATGTAGTTACACTCATTTGCGATACACCAAATACACATACTTGTACTACACCATCTACACATACTTGTGATACACAAGCTACACCTTCTCTCGACAATGGTTGCACATGACACACCAGTTGTGTTAACACATAGAGATGCATTGTTATCCTTTGATGCATCAACTTTACCACCTAATTTATTATTCACATCTTCCCTCAAACTCAGTTATCGCACCAAATGGTTAGACATTGAGTGACAAGAATTTTAATTTCATGAAGTAAAGGTTCCATCCACATAATCTCAATGGTAGCAATGTTGAATTCTCTATATTCTACCTCAGTGCTTGACCTAGAGGCACTGGATTTCTTTTTGTAGGACCATTGAATTGGATTTACCCCGAGATACATGACCATCCTAGTTGGTTGGATGACATAAAGACTAACCCATACATGACAATGCCCTTTAGGTATCTGAGAATCCTTTTCATTGCATACCAGTGTGACAATAAAGGTTTAGCCATAAATTAACAAACCTTATTGACTGTATAAGATATATCAAGTCTTGTGATGGTAAGATATTGTAGTGTTCTAACAATACTTCAAAAATAAATAGGATTGTCATATAGTTATCTTTCATAGGCTAACATATATAATTGGTAGACATAGGTGTAGCATTTGGCTTGGATGTCTCTATCCCTATTTTGAGTCGAAGTTGCTGAGTGTATTCAGATTATGTTCCATGCTACAAATAGGATACTTCAATAACCAAGAAGAAGCTTAGAAACCAATATACTTCAAGGCAAATCTACAATTTAATGTATGGATAAGGGTTTGAACTTCTTGTTCATCACTTCCAATGATGATAATATCATTAACATACATTAATAGATAGATGGTGGAGCTGATAGTTCTCTTAAAAAAATATGAATAAATCAGCTTTAGACTATTGGAACCTCATTGTTTTCAAGGCTAAGGTCAATGTAACAAACCAAGCCCTTGGTGCTTTTTTGAGTTTGCATACATAGTTTGGATATATGAGATCTTCAAAACCTTTTAGTTGAATCATGAAAAATTCCTTTTGTAAGGCACCATTGAGAAAAGCATTATTAATGCCTAGTTGGTGTATCTGCCATTTGGAAGAGAGAACAACTATCAAGATTATTTGAATGGTCACTTGTTTAATAATTAGGCTAAAAGTTTTTGAAAAATTAAACCCAGTAGTTTCATCATATCCCTTTGCCACAAGCCTTGATCTCATTTTATCCAAAATATTGTCAATAATTTTCTTGATTATGAAAATCCATTTATAGCCTATGATTTTTCTATTCTTTGGTAGATGAAATAAATTCCATGTATTGTTCTTAATGAGAGCATCAAACTCTTGTTGCATTGATTCTTTCTAAATCTTATTGGTGAGAGCTTGTTTGACTAAATGAGGTTTAAACAATGCGAGATTAATAGTGAATATGAAGGTTTTGGGCTTATAGATCCCAACTTTAGATCTGTTAACCATAAGATGAATATTATCATTTAAAGTAATGTATTTTTTGTCTTGTAAAGGTTTGGATAGTAAAGAGACAGGTGAAGGTGTATGAAATGGTAAGGAAGGGATAGTATAAGATGGTGATAAGGTAATAAGAATAGGACTAATGGTTATGAGTGAATCAAGTTGAATAGGTAATGACTGAGGATGTGAGTGTACTTTGGATGGAGAAACGGTGGGTATAATTATTTTGTGGGTGTCATTTGGTTATTAACTGATGAAGTAAAGCTGGTAATTGATAAAGGGAATTGGTTCTGATCAAAAATGACATCATTGCTGTTATAAAGTGTATTTTTCTTAGAGAGGTACTTATACCCCTTATGTCTTGCACTATAGCCAAGAAAAGTGCATAGAATGGTCTTAGGTTGAAGTTTGTGGTCATTGTAAGGTTTAGGGTAAGGGTAACACAAGTAGCCAAAGACCTTTAATTGATAGTAATCAAATTTGGTAGGGAAAAGGATTTCAAATGGTGAAAGGTTAGATAAGATAATACTAGGTAATCTATTAATAATGTACACACTTATGAAATAACTTCATCCCAAAACTTCATAGGTAAAGAAGCATAAGTTATCATGGCCATTTCTAGCTCAACAATGTGTTTGTGTTCTTTCTGCCATACAATTCTACTGATAAGCATAAAGATAGGAATTATGATGCACAATGCCATCTATGGTAAAAAAGGAAGTGAGTCCTTGAAACTCACCACCCTAATCACTTTGAAAGGTTTTTATTTTGTAGTTTAATTGAAGTTCTAATTGTGCTTTAAAATTAATGGATGCATGAAACATATCACTTTTTTTCTTTTCAAAAAGTAAATCCATGAAAATCGAGTGAACTCATCAATGAAATTGATAACCATTAGAGGAGGTAATGGGTGCAACTTATACGTTAGAGTGAAAAACTTGAAGAGGAGAAGTAGCATACTAAATGTTAGAGTAATAATTACTCATTTGACAACTTGAGCATGCCAATTGTGAGTCATTACCAAAAATGAAAAACAATATTAGAGTTATCTAAAGCTTGCATTACAACTGAGGAAGATGCATGGCCTAGTCTTTAGTGCCATAGATTCAAGCTAGCTGAAGAAGATGATATTGAATTAGCAGAAACAAAATTGATTGAATTACTTGGAACATGTGAAGAAATAGAGGATGAACTGGAAATATTAGCAAATGGCTTGGACAAATTTAAATTGAAGACATAGAGGCCATTACTCAAGTGCCCTTAGAGTATGATGGTTCCCTCGAATGGATCCTTTACATAACAATGAGTAGAGTGAAATTCAAAGAAAAATTTATTGTCAGAGGGAAATTTAGACATACTCATTAAGTTTTTAGCTATTGAGGGGACATGCAAGATATTATTAAGTTGCAAGTTTTACAGTGAGGCATATCAGTTGAAAAAGTTGAGTGACCAATTGATATAATTTGAATAGTCTTACCATTACCAATTACCAAGTTATCATTGCCTATGTAAGGATAAGATGAGGCTAGTTTGTTAGAATCTATAGTAACATGATGATTGGCACCTGAATCAGGATACCAATGGGGTGTTTAAATTTGAGAAATAAATGATAAGTGATAATATGAACGTGGGATGCATAGATTGAATTGGGCGAGATTGATAGCAGGGTTAAAGTTATGATTATTGTTGGGTACAACTAGATAGCGAAAAAATGGTTGTGAAAATTGAGGTGTCGTATAGTATGCCTATATTGGGGGCCTTTCTGAGAGATAAGATTGAGATGAATGAGATAGTATATAAGTTTGAAATGGTGGAGGTATTAGTGGTGGTCTTCATGAGTTGGCCTATGTAGCTATCGAGATAAAATTCTTATCATAATGATGCCAACAATTAGCTATAAGATGTCCTAATTTTCAACAGAGTTGGCATTAAGGTCTTCTTCTACCCTCGCCAGTGTTCAGATTGAAAGGCCTATATGGATAGTATAATTAGCTTTGATTCATATCTGGGTAGTTATGTTATAGGTTGAATGATTGTAAAGGTTGGTCAAATGAGGGTTGATGATTTTGAGATGAGTTAGTGCTTTTGTCAAACACTTTGTGATCTTCTAAATTTTTAACAGATAAGTTGATTAATGGTAAAGGTGAAGTAGGTAATATTTTGTGCCTTTCAAGCATGCTTTCATGACTTAATAAACATGCCTTAGCATCATCAACAATCACAAATTCAGGGAGCATTTTCTCAATTAGTGTAGAAAACACATTATCGTAAGACTCATCGAGCCCACTGAGAATGCTTATAAGTTTTTCTTCTTTTGAAAGTGGAAACTAACACCTTCAAGTTCATCACTAAGCAGCTTGATTTTAAGAATGTAATCATTGATACTGAGACTACTTTTCTTAATTGATTGTAGCTCATCTTTAACTTGTATTACATGAGCTCTTGATCATGAGGCATAAGATTTTTCTAGTTTTATCCAAGCATCCTTTGTTGTATTGGAACCTAAAACCTATTAGAATGTTTCATTCATCATGCATGACATTAACCAACATCACATTTCATCTTGCTTTTTCCATATTTTAAACATAGGGATTATGGATCCATTAGTAATAATTTCATTTGATGGATCTTGTAGCATATAGCTGTCAAGCTCAAGGCTCATTTGTATCTTTAGAATTTGATATTTCCAAATGGTATAATTGTTATAGTCTAACTTGATTGAAACTAAAATGTTATGGAAAGTAAAAAGGTCTTGTTCCAGAAGATGCGAGACTGGGTTTTATGGTGTATTTATAACTATTAGAGGTCCTTCCATTAATGGAAAGAAAAATCAAAGAAAGCTAAGGAAGCTTCTATGGTCTGATGCCATGTTTCTTTTTGAGTAGAAAATAGTTAGAGTTGCAGATTAGGAAACATGAAAAAGAAAGAAGAGGATGAAGATAGGGAAAATGACACATGTTATTCTATATTTTTTTATCATGTAACCTTACATATTTATAGTTGAAAATGTAAAGGAATATTCTGTAATATATATTTTATTCTATTACATTTTGATTATTATTTAAATAAAAATTAGTTAGAATCTTAAAGTAGAGTGTTGATTTGCATGATTTGTATGTGAAGGATGCACATGGGTAACTGCCACTTCAACATCCTTGTTAGCCTCACTATTGCATTGCTTGATTGCACATGATAGGATCGTTCCACTTTCATTTTCTATTTTCTCATCATTATCATATGTGTTTCCTCAACCAATTGAACATGTATTTTTCAAACCAGTATCATGCACACCTTTACCATTAGTTATGCTTTTTTGCTTGAAATTAGTTGCACTCATTTGTGGCAATGTATTACACTCATTTACGATACACCAGCAACACATACTTTCCCTACATCAATGGCACAAACTTGCGATAAAAGAGTTGCACATTCTCTCGGCATACTAGTTACATATGACACACCAGTTATGTTGATACATGGAGATGCATTGTTTTCCTTTACTGCATCATCTTCACGGTCGACATGAATTGTGTGCAATGAATATGTAAGTATATGTATCGCAACAAGTAATATAATGATAAGAAAATATCATTCCCACAAAGATTATGTTATTAGAAACTAATTTTAAAAAAATAAAAATCAATTTTTTTATGTTTTAAGAAAGCAAAATTAAAAGAACTAAAAATAAATAGCACTAATTAATTAATTCAGAATTGGTAGCTAAGAAGATATATCATTAAATATCTTAGAAAACTTAATCTCTAAATTTTCTAAGCATGTGAATCACTAAAATTCTCCCAATATAATTATCAATCAATTACATAATCAATTGAATCTAATCTAACGTATATTTTTCTCTCAAGTAAACTACACATCATATAGTAATTAAGCTAATCACACTTTCATCTCAATTAAATTTCATACTACATATTAAGTTCGTCAATTATGGATCACATACATAATAATTATACATCTCTCTGCCTAGAAACTATACATGTTATTTAATCAAGATAAATAATTATCTCAAATCTATTTAATTGCTTCTATAAATCAATTGTTGGCCAAACAATTAATAGTATAAAAATAAAATTAAATAATATAATTAAATTGAAATCATAATTGGGATAAAATATTAAATCATCATATGTAGAAAATTAGGTTTATAAAACCCTAAGATTAATACATTAACTAGACAAAATTTTGTTTATAAATCTCATCTTTTTCAACATAAAAATTGATAAATAAAGGGGAATAATAATATATACAATCAATCTATTGAATTGTAGCACCAATCTTCTCTTGAATCTCCAAAAAAAATTGTATCTTCTTTTGAATTTTCTATATTTTTCTCTCTTCTTGGCTCCAAAAACAGATAAAAATTGATAAATCTCAACTAATTAGGATTTTTGGGTCAATTAAGCTGTTACATTAGGCTTAGATAAAATATAGACCATTAGATTAGCTTCAAATTAAGGGCTAATATGAAAAACAAGAAAACTAACAATGTTGTCTAATAGGAATGTGACACGTGGAAATGGAGAAAGACAAAACCAATCAATTTGCGATGCATGGCGGAGTTAACTGGTTGTGGTCAATGCACACTAAGTCAGCAGCACGTGGCACACTGTGATTCATGGATATGGAATATGTGGTGTCTTGGTGGAAATAGTGGATGAATCATATGATAACACATGCCACCCTATTAAACACGTGGCGAAACTCGGAACAAACATCATACCAACATGTGGCATGGCCTACTTTACCAGGTACACACAACATGCTTTAATTGGACATCTTTACTTGCATGGAATCCACATGAGGTTGATTGGTCAACTCGTCTACTTGCTAGCATCCACATGGTGTCTTCTGATTGGTCCTACATTGAGAAATTAATAAAAAATCCATAAAAGTTTTAGAAAATTTTCAAAAAAATACATTTTCACCCCTTTCACTAGAAATTTCATATTTTAATATTTTAAACCCCAAAAATACTAATTTTTGAATAAAAATAGAAAATACTAAGTAGAAAAGTGCAATGATTACTCTAATTATATAGAGTCATCACACCTCCAAACTTAAATTTTTGCTTATCCTTAAAAAAAGCCAAGTCTAACTAGATAAAATGACATGAGTAGTATATTCATAAATATATATCTATTAATTCATGGATATTTCGTGAAAATTATTCCTCTCAATATTCATACAATTCTATGAAAATGAGGTTTACATATTCATTCATCAACATTCCATCAATACAAGGATTTCCAAGCCTTTTGACGAATTTATTCATGTGGGTATTTTGCACATGATATCATCCAATGCATTCATGAAATCAATCCATATGAGCATGCTTATCAATTAAATCTTAGAGCAAGTCTCATAAGTCTATTTTTCACATCTTTTTCCACTAATATAAATATACATTTAGCTAAAGATCAACAAAAGCTTTTTATGCTTGTAATGCAAGGCTTAGGTGAGGGTTAATAAATGAATAAATTTAGACTCTTTCCACACCTTAGCTTTCTTTTTATTCATCATGCACTCTTTAAACACAATTGAGCTTTTACTTGATATTTTAATGCACCATCACTTATCATTTTTTTCATATTCTTTTATTCCACATATTTTTTTTATAACTTCACAATACTACCAAACATATTTTCAATGGTATTTTTTTCTTTAGAAGTATAATTATTTTGAAGTTTTCCTTTTTTTCATATGGTGCATTCATTACATTTCACCTTACTCTATAGCATAACACATGCAAGCTAAAGGTGTAAGGGCAAAGATAATGCCTATTGGTTATGCACAAAATGTGGCTTAAAGATATGAAAGGTTCTTTGTTAGTCTCAAACAAGTGACTACGGATATTAATAATGGTTAGCTTGAAAGGCTCAATCGATTCAAATGAGGCCTAAATCATTTATTTTACTAAATACTATTTATAATTTTGAATATCACATAATTAATGTAAGTATCTTAATAGAATTATGAATATGTTCATAAAATTCTGAATCAATCCAATAAAAACTAGCATGCATATCACATAATTAATGTAAGTATCTTAATAAGCATGTTACATTCCTCATCCTAGTCATGACAACTAATTTTTATTATTTAGTTCATATGTTTCATATCCAGCATGCATACATTTTGGTTTCCATGTATTTATCAATTTTGACTCAAATCATGATTAAGAACATCCTGAAAATATAAATAAAAAAATTCCTAAAAATTAAAAATGTGTACTAAATACTAAAGTATAGAATGAATTTCTCTTCCCAAAACTTAAATTGTACATTGTCCTCAATATGCACATATGAATATGAAAAAGTAAAAGAAAAGAGAATTCCATAAGTCCTAGCATACCACATCTTTCATTTAAACTGCTCAATCTTATTGTGTCATTGTTCTCCACATTTATTCACCTACAAAATAAAATATAAGTAAAATAACATTGGGTTGCCTACCAATCAGTGTCATGTTTAATGTCCTTGACTAGACGGTAATGGAGATCAAGGTGTTGACCAAGTTATTGTTTCCAAATATTATGAAGATCCTTTGCAAGGAATTGGCAGTCTAATGACTAGGGCCAAGGTAAAGAGGATGAAAGAAGCTTTGCAAGGCTTTATCATGGAAGGGAAATACAAAGAGGCCATGCTAGAAGATTCTAAAACTAAATTCAATTATTCCAAAGCTTCACCAAGGACGGTCTATTACCTTTTTATGCAAGGGATAGATTTTGAAGATCAACTTGGGAACAAGGATTGATTTAGGAAATATTTTTTTATTTTAGTTAATTATGAATATTTTATGTTTAGAAATTTTTATTTTAGTGAATTAGGGGCTTTTTTTATGTTTTATTTATCATAATTCTTTTTATTCTTTTATTTTTAAGGATGAATTAGGCCAATCCACAATTAAATAGACCAATTAGGCCCATTTCATCTAAGGTTTTTCCTTTAGGCCTTGAAGTGACATTTTCATAAGGGCTATATAAAAAATGAAGCAACCTTGTCATTTAGGGAACAATGAATATATCATTAATGAAAGTATATTTCATAAAGATTTTGCTATGTCTTCTTGTGTTCTTGATTGAATGCTTGAATTCGACTTATCAAAGGGAGTGATCATCCATTATGATGTCTCAAGATTGGGGTTTTAAGGACTTTGTTTCCTTAAGGTTCTAATTTTATCATCTTCGACACACTCTTAGCAATTCAATCGTTCTTATTCCTTTGATTTCATGGGCTTCTAGGGTTATTCGCCTAAAGGGTCTACATCATTTGGTATTAGAGCTTTGGTTGCTAAAAACAGGTTTTCTATCTTCCTATATATTTGCAATAAATTCTTGATTTAAGAAAAAAATTCATTTTTTTTGTTTCAGTCCTTCTCTGCGTTCTTGAGTCACAAATCACAAAAACAAAATTTGTCCTTTTGAGTCTTGTGTTTTCTTTCAATTTCATTGTCGTTATTTTCGTTTTTGGATTTCATTTCATAGTTTTCTTTGAGTTCTTCATATCTTTTTCTTATTCTTTATTTCTATGTTCAATCTATATTTGTTCTTAAAAAAATAGAAAAATAAAGAAGAGGGTTCTTGTTCGGCATTTAAAAAAAATTGATAAATCGGAGCTACAACTTTAATAGCCATAACTTTTGACTTGGGTATCAGAACGATTATTATAATATATTAGATCGAAGCTCGTTTCATTTCCTATAATTATAAGATAATTTTCTTCCATTTTGTGGAGTTTAGAACTCCAAATTATATTTTTTATACCACTTACCGAGGGGTTGAAATTTTGTCGCACTTTTTTGGTTGTTTTTGGTTCATGTTCATTAGGGTTGAAAATTTGTTTTTGTGAATTTTCAATCCATAGTAGTAGTAGCAGTAGTCAAAAAAAATAAGAAGAAGAAAAGGAGAACAAAGTAGTAGATTGTTCAAGAATCTAATTCTTGTTTTCTTGTTCTTGTTGAAATTAGTTTTCCTTTATTTTATTCTAATTACATCTATGTTATTCTAGAGAATCATCAAACTTGTTATCCAAGTTAGATTTAAAAAAAAAAGAATTATATTTTGGTCAAGATTCTTTCTTTAGAGCATTATTTGGACTTTATTTCTGTCATCCTTTGCAATTAGGCTTTTACACTTCTAATTTTTAAGATTTTCAAGATCTTGAAAATATTCTTTTAGGTCTTTAGAGCATTATTTGGACTTTCTTTCTGTTATCCTTTACAATTAGGCTTTTAAACTTCTAATTTTTAAGATTTTCAAGATCTTGAAAATATTCTTTTAGGTCTTTAGAGTCCTATTTGGACTTTCTTTCTGTCATCCTTTGCCATTAGGTTTTTAAAATTCAGATTTTTGAGATTGTCACCCATAAACCGGTTATTTCTTGAGATTAGTTCAATTCTTTGATTTTGTTAAGAACACAAAAGAAGCTTGCCTTGAGCTTTGAGTGGTAAAAGGAAATAGAGATAAAAAAAAAGCTGAAATAGTGTGAAAGAAAAAGGTGAGAGAAAACACGTGAGGGAGTGTGTGAGTTACCTAGTTTTATTTTACAGATTGCAAATATGAGTAAGGAAGGAGGATAACCACAAGAGATTGCGTTGAAATTATTCATCAAAGTTGTTAATAACCAATTTAAAAAGGTTGAATGCAAGAATGGATGATTTAGAATCCTATTTTGGTTTTGAGTTACATAAAAGAAGAGATAGTAAACATGAGTTCGATGAAGAAGAAGTTGATTCCAATATGTAGGAGAGAGAAAATTATAAATGGGATAAAAAGGTTAACTCCAAAGGAGATAGTAATATAGGCAGTATAAAGATGACAATTCTTCATTTTCAAGGAAAGAATGATCATGAGTTATACTTGGAGTGGGAAAGAAAGGTTAAATATGTATTTTATTTTCATAATTACTTCAAGGAGAAGAAAATAAAGCTAGCAGCCATAGAATTTACATATTATACTAGTATATGATGGGATCAATTGGTGGTCAATAGGCAAAGGAATAGTGAGAGATCTATTCGGTCATGGGAAGAGATGATATTGGTGATGCGTAGGAGTTTTATACCTAGCCATTACTATAGGGATATATATAGAAAGTTGCAAGGGATGGTCTAAGGTTTCATGAGTGTAGAATTATATTATAAGGAGATGGAAATTATCATGATTACAGCAAACATAGAGGAAGATAGAGAAGTAATAATAGCTAGATTCATTTTTGAATTAACAAGGAAATTGCTTATGTGATTGAATTTCAACATTACATAGAGATGAAAGAGCTACTACATAAATCCATTAAAGTGGATAAGCCAATCAAGTCCAAAAGGTTCAGATCTAGATCGTCTCTAGTTCTCTGTGCAAATCAAATTAGAAGGACAACAAAGTTTCCTTTAGAACAAAAGGTGAAGAAAAGCCAAACAATTCAGTTGCTATTGCTAAAGGTAAACTCAAAACTAAAAATCTTACTAAGTCACATGATATTAAGTGTTTTAGGTGCTAAGGTATTAGACATATTGCTTCTAAATGCCCACACAAAAGGTTATGCTAGTATGGGATAATAGAGAAATAAAAAATGCTAACTTTAGTGATGATGAAATTCCACCATTGAAGGATTGTTCAAATGTAGAAGTGGAAGAACCTCTGCATACATAATTACTTGTCATAAAGAGAGCCCTGAATATACAACCCAAGAATGAAGAAGATGGGGAGTAATGTGAGCATATTTTTCACATAAGATGCCATGTGTAGGATATTGTATGTATGGTTATTATTGATAATGAGAGATGCATTAATGATTCCAGAATAGTTTTGGTAGAAAAGTTGAATTTGAAGTGGAAAAAGCATCCAAAACCATACAAGTTAGAATGGAGGAATGATTGTGGAGAAGTGAAAATCAAAAAACAAGTTTGGGTTCCTTTTTCAATTGAAAAGTATAAGGATAAGGTTCTTTTTGATGCGGCACCAATGTATACTGCTCATATTTTTCTTAGTCGACCGTGGCAATTTGATAGGAGGGTGACGAATGATGGGTATAAAAAATGTTATTCTTCTGAAATGAACAACCAAAATGTTGTATTAGCCTTTTTCAAACCTCTGCAAGCCTATGAGGACCAGATTAGGATATAAAGAAATTGCAAGTTGAGATAAAAACAAAAGTGTGATCCAGAGGAAAATAAAAAAAGGAGATAAAAAATAGTACAAAAAGGAGAAAAGTGGGCACAAAAGAGAGAAAAGAGAGAAAAGTCAGCACAAATGAGAGAAAAGTGAACAAAAAAGACAGAAAAGTGAGCAAAAAGGAGAGAAAAATAAAAGAATTAGTTTATTTGCTAAAAACATAAGATTAAGAGCATAATGATGGAAAGGCAACAAGTACTTGTACTTATGTATAAGGATATTTATCTTTTTACAAACGATCTTAATCCTAAAGAAAGATGGAACATGACGTATGCGTATGGACTTTCGTGCTATTAACAAGATAACGGTAAAGTATAGACATCTTATCCCCAGTTAGATGATATGCTTGATGAGTTACATGGGTCTCATTTGTTTCCTAAAATTGATTTAAATAATGGCTATTATCATATTCGTATGAAAGAGGGAGATGAATGAAAAACTGTATTTAAGACTAAATATGGATTGTATCAATGGTTATTGATGCCTTTTGATTTAACTAATGCACCCAGTACATTCATGAGATTAATGAACCATGTCTTGTGTGCTTTCATGAGAAAATTTGTGATATTTGATGATCTTTTAATGTATAGAAAACATTTGGGTGAACATGTGTAACATTTGTGTTTCTTGGATTTGTGGTTAGTTCGTAGGTTATTAGTGTCGATGAAGAAAAGGTAAGGGAAATAAAGGAATGGCCTACACATAAGAATGCGAATTAGGTGAGGATTTTCCATGGCTTAGCAAGTTTTTATCAAAGGTTTGTCAAAATATTTAGTTCTATTGCTAAAACTTTGAATGAAATTGTTAAGAAGAATGTTGTTTTTAAGTGGGATGATGTGCATGATCGAGATTTTACAACTTTAAAAGAGAAGCTAACTAATTCACCTTTGTTGTGCTTGCATAACTTTGATAAAACTTTTAAGATAGAATGTGATGCATCCGGAATCGGCATAGGAGCTATTTTGATATAGGATCCCAAACATATTTCTTATTTTAGCAAAAAGCTAAATGGGGATGTGTTGAATTATCCTACTTACGACAAGGAGCTTTATACATTAGTGAGAACTCTGCAAACATGGAAACATTACTTATGGCCGAGGGAATTAATCATTCATTTTGATCATAAGAGTTTGAAGTTTTTGAAGACCCAAGGTAAGCTTAATAAAAGACATGCTAAGTGGCTAATGCATTGTCTAAGAGGTACGTATTACTTACTTCATTGCAAACTAAATTACTTAGATTTGAATTGGTTAAGGATTTGTATGCCAATGATTCTGATTTTTTCCAAGTATGGAATGCATGTGATAAGTGTGTGTTTGGTGATTTTTATAAGTATGAAGGATTTCTATTCAAGAAAGATAAATTATGTTGCCTATTTGTTCCGTTCCTGAGTTTCTTGTTAGGGAAAGTCATGGGGGAGGTTTGATGGATCACTTTGGTGTTCTAATGACTTTAGATATTTTACATGGGCATTTTTATTGGCCTAATATGAAGTATGATGTGCAATCTATTTGTGAAAAGTGCATTACATGTAGGCAAAATCTAAAGTTAAACCACATGACTTGTATACCGCTTTACCTATACCTAATCAACCTTGGATTGATATATCTATGGATTTTTTTTAGGATTACCAAGAACACAAAGTGGTAAGGATAGCATATTTGTTGTTGTTGATAGGTTTAATAAAATGGCTCATTTTATTACATGTTCTAAAACCAATGATGCAACATATATTGTTGATTTTTTTTTCAAAGAAGTGGTTCGTTTGCATGGGTTGCCTAAGACAATTGTTAATGATAGGGATGTTAAGTTCCTAAGTCATTTTTGGCACATTTCATGGAATAAATTAGGAACTAAAATGTTATTTTCTACTATTGCACATCCTCAAACAAATGGTCAAACTAAAGTAATTAATAGGATACTCACTACCTTTAACACCTTTAACACCTATTGATATTTTACATTTTCCTACTAATGAGCATGCTCATCTTGATGGTAAGAAAAAGGTAGATTTTGTAAAAGATTTACATGCCAGGGTTCGGCCCATCATTGAAAGGAAGAATGAGCAATAAGCTAAGCAAGTTAATAAGGAGTGATGAAAGGTTGTTTTTCAATTGGGTTTGGGTGCACATGTGTAAGGAAAGGCTTCCTACACAACGCAAATCAAAATTGCAGCCTTGAGAAAATAGACCTTTTCAAGGCTTGGAACGGATCAATGATAATTCCTACAAGTTAGATTTTCCATGTGACTATGGTAATGCGAGTGAAAATTTTAATGTCACTAATTTTTCTTTGTATGATATAGGGGATTTGAGGACGAATATTATCAAAGAGGAGGGAAACAATGGAGATCAAGGTGCTGATTAATTTGTTGTTTCCAAATATTCTGAAGATCCTTTGCAATGAATTGGCGATCCAATGACTAGAGCTAAGGCAAAGAGGAAGAAGGAAGCTTTGCAAGGCTTGATCATGGAAGTGCAATACAAAGAGGTTATGCTAGAAGATTCTAAAACTAAATTCAATGATTCCAAAGATTCACCAAGGATGGTCTATTACCTTTTTATGCAAGGGATAGATTTGGAAGATCAAGTTGGGAGCAAGGATTGATTTAGGAAGTATTTTTTTTGTTTGAGTTAATTATGGGTCTTTTATGTTTAGCAATTTTGTTTTAGTGAATTGGGAGCTTTTTTTTATGTTTTATTTATCATAAGTATTTTTAGTCTTTTATTTTTTAGGATGGATTAGGCCCAATCCACAACTAAATAGACCAATTAGTCCCATTTCATCTAGGGTTTTTTTCTTTAGCATTTGAAGTGGCATTTTTGTAAGAGATAGTATAAAAAACACAATAGTCTTTTCATTTAGGGATCAATGAATACATCATTAATGAAAAGTATATTTCATAAAGATTTTTCTTTGCCTTCTTGTGTTCTTGATTGAATGCTTCAATTCAACTTATCATAGAGAGTGATAATCCATTGTGGTGTCTCAAGATTGAGGTTTTAAGGACTTTGTTTCCTTATGTTTCTAATCTAATCATCTTCAACACGTTCTTAGCAATTCAATCATTCATATTTATCTAAGTTCATGGGTTCCTAGGTTATTTTCCTAGAGAGTCTACATCAGACGGTCATATTAACTCTTAAGGTACATCTGATAAGTGCTCAAAAAACACTAAAATAACCATGATTTTATGCACATTAATTGATTAAAAATATATATATTTATATGTTTTATCATATATTTATATAAATTTTTCTTTTTCGGAATCACGGGTATTTTTATTGTTTTTCAGGTATTTTGGCTTAAAAACGCAACTTAAACACTCAAAGAGGAATACTGGAAACAATACATCACAAATATATTAATAAATAAATGTGGAAACGTCAAAAAATATGGAAAAATTGGACAAAATGGGTCAAAAAGGTCAAAAATGTCAAAAAGGAGAAAATCACGCTACCTAGCAATGCGCGCGCCTTTACCAGATCTGCGCGCGCGTGCCGATGCCCGTTTCGCCCCATTTTTCACGTGCAGCCGCCTCATGACGTCATGCTGATGTTATCAATGACCTCAACAATTCCATTACGCATTTTTACATTTTTTTTACTCATTTTTTCTCTCCATCCTCACCTATAAATACCCCTCTTCCCTTCACTTCTAAATACACCTTCAAAACACACTTCTCTTTTCTTTCTTTCTCTCTTTTCTTAGATTTTTAGGTTTTTTTTAGTTTTTCTTAGTTTTTAGTTAAATTCTCTTAGTTTTAGAGTTCTTCCCTTTTTGGGAAGAACTAGTTATGTTTTTGTAATTTTTTAGCTTTTTGATTCAATAAATGGAAGTGCAAATTCCGCTTGGAGGTTTTCCAGCAACGGGAATAGCGTCGAAGTTCTGTAAGGATTTTATTTTCTTTACAGTTATTTTTTATGCTTAATTCTTAAATGTTATATTTAATTTGTCTGTGATTAAATTTAACTGTGCTAGCTGTTTAGTAAACATGATGTAATAATAACGTTGTTATGCTTGCGAAATATTAAATAGGTAAAAATCTCTAAAATAAATTGATTTTATTTTTATTCAAGATTTTATATTAAGAATGTTAGAGAGAAATATATTATTTTTCATTACAAACTTAAACCTGAAAATTAGATTTTAAGGTTTAGTTATCCGGTCTGATTTAGAGTAGTGCTCTTTTATTTGATGGTACAATCGCCCGGTAGTTAGAGTGAAGCTCTATTTCAAAAGTTTTTATAAGAATTATTATCTGAAAATGTATTGACAACATGTTTTCAGTAGTGGTTTTAAAACTTGAAAGTTAGTACTCGGATAATTAAATTCTTATGTTTAATTTGGACACCTTGAATAAAGTTTAAACTGTCTAACCTCACCAAAGGTGACATTTAAATGGTTCATTTTCAATCTCTTAGAAAAAGGAATTAATTTAATTAACCAAATTAGTTATCAACCCCACCCATAGGTGTTAATTGATTTGTTTAGTTAACAAAGAATATCTAACCCCACCAAAGGTGGTATTCATATAAAAAAGGGAGAATCAATAAATATCAATTCATATCTTTAATAACCTAGATAATATGAGCAAGCATAATTAACTTAGTTATTATATCCATAAATACTCCACCATTATAAATGATAAAGTTTGCATAAATGTTTATTGAATCTATGTTTATTTTTATGTAAGTAGATTAAAAACACAAAAACCAAACTATCGTGACAGGATGTTTAGGATTTAATTTCGTTTTTAAAAGTTTGAATAATAAATTAGAAACCACATACATTCCTTCCTTAGATCGACCTTGGGAGTATACTTATCATTTTCTACGAAATGATTTGTGCACTTGCGAGAGTTTTATAAATATTAAAACCAAAGTATTGGCAAGAATCGGCAATGCCGGTTTTCGCTCATCAACATCCCTCTGTGTCCATTTACTATTGAGTTTCTTGAAGACATAGAAAAACTTTGAGAACAACATATCTAACCCTTTCATTTGTAGCTTTTGAGGAAAAGGAATGGTGGGTTTGTAGAGGTTGCTTTTCTTTGGCTGAATTATTTCCTTTCCAATGCTTTGTTTATCCGTTTATTACTCATCATACTTTTTAGCTTCATGTTCCTCCTATAGAATTTTATCACTTTTCAAGGCTATGTAGTTGCAATGCTCCTTACCTTCTCTTCTTGAGTTTACAATTGTGTCATTTGGAAGGTTACCTTAAGGCCTTTAACATATAGCCTAGGAAAATTTCCCCATTTAGGTTTCTAAATTTCAAATTGAAGCTTTTTGAGTGGACACTTTTATATTTAGTGATTGGATAAAGTATTTCATTATTCCCATTAAAGCATTTGTATTGTCTTCAGTAGGTGGTTTCTTCTCTTGGGCTTGTGGTTATTGTGGTTTTTCAAAACCAGATGGTGGAAATAACTGACGATTGAATTGATTATCATCTTAATTGTTGTTATTACTCCAAGAATAAATTGGATTTTATCTCCATCCTAAACTATGTATGTACGAGTATGAATTATTGTTTCAATTCACATTACGCACAGAGTATACTAATTCAGTATTATTTGGACAATTATCAAACAAATGAGTTTCCCAACAAAAGATACAGGACACCCTTGAATCTTGGATTTGGTTTATACTCGCTAGCGAGTGTTGAGCCTTCAAAAGATTCACCAAATATGGCACTTAAATTGTAAGTGTCATGATATCATTTACCTCATACACTTTGGAAACTCTTCATGTGGCTGCCATTCTATCCATTCTCTATTGATGATTATTGCTAGTCATTTTCTGAAGTAAATCATAAGCTTGATTGTAAGTTTTGTCTAGTAGAGCTCTATTAGTGGATGCATCAACAATGATTCTTGTTTGAGCATTGAGACAATTGTAAAAAGTCTCCATTTGGATCCAATTAGGGATATCATGGTGATGACACTTCCTTGGAAATTTTTTGAATCTTTCCCATGTTTTATATAAAGATTCCTCTTTATATTATTGGTAGCAAGTAATGTCATTCCTAATCTTGCCATTCTTTATTGGATGAAATATTTCATTAAGAATTTCTCCACCAAATCATTCCAAGTTGTAATCAAATCAAATGGCAAAGAATTTAGCCAAGCTTAAACACTGTCTCTCAAAGAGTAAGGGAACAATCTAAGCCCAAATTTATCATCGATCACACCACTGAATTTATATGAATCTCCTACTTCAAAAAACAATTTGAGATGTAGATGAGGATCCTCTATTGGTAATCTATTGAATTCTCCAACTGTTTGTAACATTTGAAACATAACTAGCTTTTAATTCAAACTGATTAGCTTGAATTTGTGGCCTTGTAATACTTGGATTCAACCCTTCCAACATAGGTAATGCATATTCATTCATAGCTCTATCTCTATCATCCATTAAAAGTATCTGATTGTTCAAATCTAGCTCATTATTGATCATTTCTAATGGATTAGCCATTTTTTTCACTTGAGTAATAACTTGTTACTTTCTAATTGATCTTAAAGTATGCACTATTTTGAAATCTAAAGGCAAAATTTCTCCCTTACAGACTCTGCTCATGCAATAGAGCCAAATATATTTCTAATAGCACTAAAAGAGATGTTAAAATTAAAAATAAATAACTAAATTAATTAATTAAAATTAAAATAAATATATAAATAGAAATAAATAACTAACTAACTAAATTAAAATTATGAAAAATAAATAACTAAAATCAAATAAAGTAAAAAATTAATTTCTAATGTTTATAAACCCCAACAAAGGCGCCAAAAACTTAATCGACATAAATCATGTGCAATGAATACTCAAATGTGTACCGCAACAAGTAATATAATGATAAAAAATATATCATTCTCATAGAGATTATATTATTAGAAACAAATTTTAATATAAAAATTAAAAATCAATATTGTTTTTTGTTTTTTCATGTGTTTAGAAATTAAAACTAAAAGAACCAAAAATAAATAACAGTAATTAATTAATTCAAAATTGGTAGCTAAGAAGATATATGAGAAAATTGGTAGCTACTTACTAAATTCATCAATTATGGATCACAAACACAATAATCATACATCTCTACCTATAAAGTATGCATGTTATTTAATCAAGACAAACAACTAAATAATTCTCTCAAATCTGTATAATTGCATCTATAGATCAATTATTAGCCAAACAATTAATAGCACAAAAATTATATTAAATAATATAATTAAATTGAAATCATAATTAGTGTAAAATATTAGATCATCACATGTAAAAAAATGGGTTCATAAGACCCCTAGATTAATAAATTAGCTAGACATAATTTTATTCATAAAACTCATATTTTTCATAAAGACATAAAATTGATAAAGAGTGAAGAATAATAAATACAATCAATCTCTTCAATTGTAGCACCAATCTCTTCTTCAATCTCCACCAAAATTGTATCTCTTTTTGAACTTTTATGTTTTTTGCTCTTTTATTGGCTCCAAAAACTAATAAAAAAGTTATAATTTTTGGCTGATTAGGGTTTTTGGGGAATAAAAGAGTTAAATTAGGCTCAGATGGAATCTAAACCGTCAGATCAGCTTCAGATTAAAGGTTGAGATGAAAAAAAGGAAAATTAATAGTAGTGACCAATAGGATTGTGACATATGGTAAGGGAGCAAGATGGGACCAACACCTCATGGCAAACAATGATTCATGGAAACACATTATGTGGCACCCATTTGAAAGAGAGGATAAATCATGAGACAATGTGTGGCACCCCGTTGACCACATAGTGAAACTCAAAACGAGCATTGTGCCAACACGTGGTATAGCCCACAACCCCCAGTACACACAACATGCTTTGATTGGCCTTCTTCGCTAACATAGCATCCATATGGCAATGGCTGATCAGCTCCTCTGCTTGCATGGTTTCTACATGGCATCTTTCGATTGGTCCTATATTAAAAAATCCATAAAAGTTTTGAAAAATTCCCAAAAAAGTAAATTTTTACCCTTTTTCACTAGAAAATTTATATTTTAATATTTTTTACCCCAAAAGTACTATTTATTGAATAAAACGAGAAAATATTAAACAAAAAAAATTCACCGATGACTCCACTTTCATAGAGTCAACACTTCACCACCTGATTTATCTCTTATAGTAAATACCTTACCAGCTACAATGGTTGATAGGTGGTGCAACAATGGGGACATGAGTCAACTATGAGCACTGATAAGGAGGTAATATGCATTGGCTGATGACAAGTTGGTTGTTGGGAGTTTACAATAAGTCCACGATGTTTAGGTATCTTCAAGCATCTCCACTATCTTAAGAGGAAAGGATTGAAAAGCTAGAGGCCATCACGTTTTCATAGGTTGAGCAAGGGAGACGAGGGTTAGCAACTGTAGCTAAGAAAGGCAAATTGGGTTTTTGTGAAAAAGAGGGTGAAAGACTAGTTGAGGGTTAAAAAATTAAATGAAAACTAGGGCTTTTTTTTACTAGTAAGGAATAAAAGACGTTGGTTTTTTTTAAATAATAACTAATGTTTTTTATTGAATTTAACAACTGGTATTCATAGGGGGGAAATTAGTAGTTGGTAAAAATAATAGAGCCTACAAATCATGTTAAAAATATAGAAGAAGTATTTGGGGTCATTAAAAAGTATGTGATGCAACTTAATCCCAAGAAACACATTTTTGGAGTTACTTTCAAAGGTTTCCTAAGATATCTTGTTTCAGCCCATGGCATTGAAGCAAACCCTGATGATATATATTTTAGTTAGTATAAAATCACTAAGCAACTTGAAAGGAATACAACTCAATGAGAGGATAATAGCTATTAACATATTTATTTCTAAATGCACCAGCAAGTATTTTTCAAATTTTAAGTTATTAAGAAAAATAACTTGGTGTTCTGAAATGAAAATTATGAGGATGCTTTACAAAAAATCAAACACTACCTTAACAAACCACCAATATTAATGAGCCTAGTCTCAAGAGAAACATTGTACCTATTTCTCACAGTCACCACTCAAACTTCAAGTGTCATGCTCTTTGTATAAAGAGAGAAGGGATAACACCTCATGTACTATGTTAGTCAAATCCTAACAAGTGCCTAAGGAAGGTATCTCATGCTAGACAAGCTTGCTTTTCATTGAAAATGGTGGGGGGAAAAGTTACAACATTACTTCGGCTCTCACACCAATATGGTTCTCACTACTTATCCCTTGAAGAATGTCTTGAATATATCTAAAGTTATAGGTAGATTAGCCCAGATAACTGTAGAGTTAGAAGAATACAACATTTGTCAAAGCTCAAATATTGACTAATTTTATGGTCAAATGTAGTGATTTCCTTGAGATTGTTAAGGCCAAGTCATCAAGTGAAGTTTGTAATGTTGGGCTATATGAAAAGAAGGGATCTAGGCTATACGTCTACAAAGTTAATAATTTCAAAGAAGCAAGACTGGGAATCATAATATTCAACTCTGAGGATAGTCATTTTGAATATTCTATAAGGATGGATTTTCAAGTAACAAACAACGTAATAGAATATGAAGCAACCATTTTCGGGGTAATGACTTCAAAGAAGTTGGGGACAAGCAAGCTCGTCTTACCTTGAGTGGGTGGAGCGAGTTATGGCATTAAGAATAGAAAGCTAGGCATGATGTTGAACTCATATACTTATTTCCTTATTGAAATTTTGTTAACTTGTATCTCAAGATTTTTCTTTAAAAAATTTCGTTTCTATTGAAATTACAAAGTGTAAGCAATGAAGAAATTTACTAAGTCTTCAACAGACTTACCTCGAACAGTTGAAGTAAGTTGTGGCATTGGAATGGGAGGTTAGGTGTGTTGTTGGATTTCTATAGAGGCTAAGATCGAGTTAAGTATGGAATGTTCCATCTCCTCAATATCACCTATCACCTTGAGGAACACCTCTTTAGATCGTTCATATAAAATGTTGCCCAATAGGACTCCCTATCAACGAGAGTGGTCATTTTAGTCAAGGTTCTTCTCTCTCGGGCTCGAGCTTGTGATAGTTGCTCCTTACACAAGGCAAGCTCACACTTGGTCTCTTTATAAAGGGAGAGCTTATCCTTAAGTAAGAACAACTCAATTTTTAATTTCTCTACCTCGGTCTTAAGCCTATTGTTCTCCAATTTTAAAGCTTGAGTTGAATTTCTATTTGCCCTGTTATAATCCATAAGGTTTAAGCAAGAAAGATGGAGAAATTTTTTGCCAATTGCTTCAAACAAAAAAGGATGTTTGAATTTTATAGTATCCCTAACCCTTTTTGTAAGGAATGATATTAGGACAAATCTAATGAAACATGTCTTTAAAAGTAAGGAGGTGGGTCAACATCATAAATAAATGCTATCAATGCACATTTACACATGCAATACAAGTTAGTTCTCAAAATGAATTGTTTCTCATTAATAATAATGGGTTACAAGGACAAGTTCGCGACCATACAATTTAGAGAAGGCATCGAGCTTTTAAAAAAAAGAAGCTACTTAATTAAGAGGCTTAGACCATAGCAAAAATCAAAGGTCCCTAGTTCCACCTTCCTCGTCTCCTACCCTAGGCCCATCACCACTCGCACCAAAGTTTGACCTATGTTCCTTACCCTCATCTTGGGTTTGAGTGGGCGAATACTTGGGGGTGGCTGGATATTCATGATCTAGTAATAGTATTTCTTGAGGCCTTTCTTCTTGGCCTATTCCTTGAAAAAGTCCATGGCTAGGCTATACCTTATCTCGATGCTCAAGAAGAGTTGTTTGATCATCACGTCAAGCTTGCACTTTATGTTTTCTTTATCTTGGGCATATTTATCCTTGGCATTGACTAGCTCGTGCCTATAGGCTTCTACCTCAGTCTCGACCTTTCTTTGGGCCTCTCCAAGCTTCTCAAAATGCCTCAATTTTTCATTCAACTCGTGTATGGCCTTGGACAGCTTCTCCTCCTTGTCGATCGCCTTTCCCTCCCACTTGTTGGTTGTGGCTAACAACACAGCGTTCTTGGCCCGAGTTGAAGCATGGCTCTCTTTTTGTATCGTAAGCTCATGCTTTAAACTCTCCACACCTTATACCCTACTAAGTCCATGAAAGAGTTGGACCTGAAAACAAGAAAAAATGATGCAAGGTCATTTAAATATATATAAAAAAAGAGCTCGATCCTCAATTTGAAATAAGATCATAATAACACTTGCTTGGTACAGAAGTCGACTAAGCACGACCCTAGAGTCCATATCCTCACACATGAATTGAGTTATCTCTTATGTACCATGTAGGGGAGCTGGTCTATGTAGTGATCTAACCTCTTCGGTGCCATACCCATGTATAGGGCCACTCCTTCAACATTTGTAATGAAGTCATCGATGAGGTTTACAAATTATTCTATGAAGGAGGCTCCATTAAGCCATACCTCATCAACCCACATATAACAAAGCATGGGGTGTTTAGTAGATACCTCCATTGTGTCTTCTCGGGTAGATAATTCTATATATTAACCAATTGTTGCTTAGCCTAGTGCCTCAAGGTTATGATAAAGGAGCCCATATTCCTTATCACGACCTTGGTGTCAACCCAAGTGCTCTTTATCAGCATGGCGTCGTTGTCTGAGGTCTCCCACTGGCCAGATACATAGAAGAAATACTCCTTCCAGTGCTTCTCATTCTCGGGAAGGATCACATTTATGCCCTAGTCTTGTCTCACAAACATGTAGATCCTCCTCATGTTTGTAGGATTCTGCTTCAATACATATGCCTCATTGAACTTAAGCATCTCTAGTTCAACCCCAAGCTCTCTGCATATTAGTGTAAGGTAGAGTAGGTACCTTCACCCATTTGACTTTAATTGGCCTAATTCGAGCTAAATCCTTTCCATAAATTTCCTTATAAAGGGGTATAAAGGAAATCTCACCCTTAGCCACAAGGCCTTCTCGTGGAATGTTGTTAAGAGCACCCAACTCAGGGATCATTATCTTAACCGAGGAAGGAATTTCTTATGTTTTCTTTATCCTCTCCTCGTCTCGAGGAGATAAGCCATTGGTCTTGACCTTGGCCATCTAACCTTTGGTATAACCAGTGAGTTCATCGATTCCTTTCTTCCTCACCTTTTTCCTCCACAACCTTGGGATGGATATTTAGGTATGAGGCACATTCAACCTAATTATAGGTAAGGCTTTTAATGAGACGTGGAGGTAGAGGGACGAGGCTTAGATAGCTCCCATTCACTTAAGGTGCTTGTCTCATTGGTAGACCTCAGAACGTCACTTTCTACCTAGCACAAGAAAGTGGGATATTATGGGCTCTCTTAGGAGGATGAGCTCAAAGTGTACTACTCTCTATACATGGTCTCTACAAAATATCACAAAACATAAAAATGGTAAGATGTAAGAAATAGAAATTACCTAGGGTCGAGTTTGAAAATAAAAGGGGGGAGTGATTCTTTAAACAAACCTGAAAAGAAAGTAGAAAATTGTTAGAATCGAGGAGTTTTCCCTTTAAAGCCCAAACAAATAAGCTATGTGCTGAATTGATTTTCTTACCACCAAGCTGGGAATTTATATATCTCAAGTTGAGAACTTATATAGCTCGAGCTGAGATGACAAAGCATTTTATGTTCATATTTTTGTTTGATATACAGGAAGTAATGAAATGAAGAGAAGCCCAAGCTTCTCCTTATATAAAGGTGTATATTTTTCTCTCCAATTAACTAATAAGTATTTATTAAGGGGAGTCAAACGTTTCAGATCTACTACCCAGTTGCTACTCTTCCACCCCAATTGAAGACCCGAGCTGAAAGAGTAAGAGCACTAGATGTTTGAACACATGGATTGACCTTGAACCTGATTCAACTAACAGCCTGAGCCATCAGACGAGTCAGCCTAAGAAGATATGTTTATGCCCTCAATGACACTAACATAAAAGCTTTGGTGTTGGAAGGTTGACATCGAGATCGAGCCATGGTGTGATCGACTTGAAACTTTAAATGTATTTTCTTTTACTCTTGTATCTCTTTGACATGTTGTGATGTGTACCACCTATATAATCGATACGTGTACGTATAATTCTTTATATATACATGAACCTCATAAGTGATTCACATAATACACAACATTCTCTAACTTCTTTTTAGTTTTTCCCTCTTCAAATCGGATCAATCACAATACAAACAATCTCCACCACATGGCTAATTAATTATAGTTAGTTTTGAAAAAAAAGTATCTAAGTTTTTTAAATAACCACAATTTTAATTATTAATACATAAAATGTTAATCCCTAATATTGATACTCACTTTCTAAATAACTATGCATAACTCTAATGACGTATCCATAAATTACTAATTTATATCACAAATATATTATAGTTATAATTTATATGTTAATTTTATATTTAAATATAAATATATAGTTTAATTATATTTATCAATAATACTTTATTATATTTATTTT
Organism: Hippophae tibetana; assembly: GCA_037013495.1. NCBI lineage: Eukaryota > Viridiplantae > Streptophyta > Magnoliopsida > Rosales > Elaeagnaceae > Hippophae > Hippophae tibetana. The sequence goes on along the minus strand of CM072807.1, from coordinate 19,459,806 downwards.
AAATTAAATTTAAATTTAAAATATATAGAATTTTCTTATCATATGTAGTAAGTAGTGTATCCACGAAAATATTGATGTAATTGATTAAGGCTCGAGTTTATTGGAGTAATAGGATCTAAATCATACTTTTTTTGGGGTTTTTTTTTTTGCTTTTGTTTAATTTAAATTTTTAAATTTTTAAATTTTTTTCTCTCGTTTTCAGCTTATTGATTTTGTTTTTCCTATTCATTATTATTATTATTATTATTATTATTATTATTATTATTATTGTGTGCATGTATGAAAGAATCCAAAGTTTGAAGTTTTAGAAACTGTTTAGCTTCAAAATATAAAAATATAAAAAAGCTGTTTAGCTTTTTTCTTTTCAATTTTTCAATTTCACTCCTCACTCCAATTTTACAATTATTTTAGCTTTCACTTTTACTTTTCATTTCAATTTTCCATGGTGAAAAAAGTAACTAAGTGGGAATGATAAATTGATTTCGTTTACTCCGTCAATATAAGTTGTTCTAGAAAGGGCCAAAGAGGATTGGCTGGCCGTCTCCTTTGAATAGGTAGAAAGAAGGAAAAATCATTTTTCTTTCGTTTTTCGTCAAAGGTCAAAGCAATCCCTCCACGCTCCAAGATCCATGAAAAAGGAGTGTTCTTCCTTCCCCTCATCTCCACCTGTTGTTATCTATTGATCATTTTTTTTCTGTTCCGTGGTTTCTGGCTTGTCTTTAAATCAAAATATTTTAGGGTTGAAAATAGCAGTTTCTCGCTGATGAATCCGAATACGGCGCCGTCAACCTCAGGGGGTGCTGGATCAGCTGATTCCATAGCAATCAGAAGGAATTCGAAGCGTCCTAAATGTACTCCTTTGCCACTCAAATTCTCTTATCCCTTGTTATTGGATTTTGGAGCATTTATCCTTTAATTTCATGTGTAGTTTTTGTTTTTCTCTTTCCCCCTTTAGCGTGTTTGCGTTCCCCTGTCATAATCTAATCATTCAGATAATTTTAGTTCTCAATTCAAAACCACTGGTATCCAAATGCATGTTTTCATGTTCTATAATAATTTTTTATGACCATGACTTTAGATCATCGACTGCCGATGTTTTGGTTTGCTATTGTGTTCCATTTTCCCGTTTAACAGTAATGATTCCATTTGTTTTTATCTTCAAAATTTCTGAGGCTATTTTAACTCTTATGTTTCTTTCATTCTCTCCTGAACAAATATGGTTGCATCCTATGGATGATTGGATGCGTCAAAGCACTAAATTATTTCATTTTAGCGAAGTCAGATTTACAAAGCTGTTATGAATTTGAGACTGATGGTAACAAGCTAATCTGTATAATGTCGTCTTAGCGAAGTTAGCAGTAGCCAGTACTAGTCAGCAGTTCAAAACTATTACAAAGTTCAGACCGATGCCAATCCATAAAATCACTTATGTGCCATAGATTGAGAATATAACAAAAGAAGGGAGTCGGAAAGAAAATGCCTCTAATTTTGATTGACAACAATATTTCATGGATTCCAGTTTATGTTTATGAACTTATTTGAATATGAATGATAAATTGTAACAATATTCAATAATCCAAACTTCCTATTGGGACGGGAGATCTACTAGTTCTTCCTGGTGTTATAGGCACGATCTTTGAAGTCAGATCATAGTGGGATTAATTGTTGGCTGAATGAGCTACTGCTTTGATAATGCTTGCTTTATGATGTTTTGCAATCATTTGGATTAGTGATCCTGGCATGTGACTTTACATGATTATAAGGCATCCCATCTCAATCCATGCTGTTAGAACTCAGAAAGTCTTAATTTCATCTCTTCGCATACATAGTCGTGTGTCTTTGCAATAAATAGCATATTATCTTCTACAGAGCTTGATATCTAACTAAATGAAGTCTGCTCCAAAATTTAAATTTTTTCAGATTCAAGGTTTACTCAACAGGAGCTTCCAGCATGCAAGCCTATTCTTACACCAAAATGGGTAAGATTTGTATTTTAAATAAGATAACTTATATGATTTACATAAATATATAGGATAGTAATTGATGTCAATTCCTGTGCTTTGCTAATGTCAGCATGGGTTTATGCACAGGTGATCTCAGTATTTATGCTTGTCAGCATTATCTTTGTTCCCATTGGAGTTGCTTCCCTCTTTGCTTCACGAGATGTATGTTTACATAAGAATAAACTCTTTCCATTTTTTTCTTGAAGGTACCTGTTATTTATGTTGTTTATAAAGAAATATTTGGTTGGCAGGTTGTTGAAATTGTCGATCGTTATGAAACCGAATGTATACCAGAATCATATAGAGGTGATAAAGTCAAATACATTCAAAGCTCTGAAAATAAAGCATGCAACAGAACATTAAAAGTAGGTTCTCTTTTTTCTTTTCGTCTTTATAGAGCCATTATTACAAGACCTGTGAATTTTTTTCTTTGTTAATGGTGCCCCGATGGCTACCAATGTTTCTTTGACCATTCAGTAAAACTAACAGAATTTACATTTATGATGTCTTTCTTATATAGAATTGATGGGCTAAGGCCCTCAACTACAAGAATACTTTTAATTTATCTATTTCACTTTGTTCTTTTACGAAGGTTTTAAAACACATGAAGAAGCCTATATATGTGTACTATCAACTTGACAATTTCTACCAGAATCATCGCAGGTATATTTCCTGCTCATCTCAAATTCTCTATATATGTTTACTTTGATGCAAGATAATGGAACAAAAAATAAAGTAGATTGGTTAGGGTACCATCAATTTCTAACATGTAATAATAATAAAAAATTATTTTGGACATATTTCACCTGCATCATGATTGCCAATCAGGATTACTGCTCACTCAATGCTCTAAAATACATAATCTTCATGCTGCCAACTTTTTTTAATTTAGACAGAATTTTATGGAGGGCTCATCTGTCAGGAAATATATAGTTTTATCTTTATGTAAGTTCGTATGTATTAAAAGTAATCTAGTCAGCTCTGGAGCATGCCATAAGAAGAGCTCCACCCGTGTAATTTTTTTTTTAAATTCTATATGATTTAAAAAGAAAGATTGCTTAAACCTAAAATTATAAATTCTGGAGCCTGAAACTGCATCTTTATGAAATTTGTTTATATTACATAATTATAAGTTTCGATGTTTTATTATTTTAATTTTGCTTTGAATGATTTTTTTCACAATTATAGAGGCATCTTTAGGAAGTAATCCTTGGATGGTCTTAATGTAGGTATGTCAAGAGCCGAAGTGATGAACAATTGAGAGATGAAAAGAAGGCTGGTGAAGTCGACTCATGCAAGCCTGAGGACCGTGCCAATGACCTTCCTATTGTGCCTTGTGGTCTTATTGCCTGGAGTTTGTTCAATGATACCTATAGCTTTTCTCACAAGAACCAGGAATTGAAGGTAAACAAGAAGGATATCTCATGGAAGAGTGACAGGGAGCATAAGTTTGGAAAAAAGGTCTATCCTCAGAACTTTCAGAATGGAACTGTTAGAGGTGGTGCTAACCTAACCTACTTACCAGTAAGCTCTTCACCATTTATATTTTTTTTATTCATTTTGTCATTGACCCAAGATGCTAGAGTCTTGTTTGAAGTATCATGTTGATGTTATTGTTTGGACAGTATAGGTTAGTAGAAGTTTAGAATAATAAATGTTGATCTTATCCAATCAAACAATCTTAAATAGAATGATAGTTTGGAGATCTAATAAAAAATTCCCCAAAATTGCGTATTTTTTATAGGAAATATAAAAACAAATGTACAAAGTGGACAAGAAGTCAAACTAAAGATGCTAGTTCATATGTCTTTAGAGAAAAAAAAAACTAGGTATAGCAAAAAGCTTAGACCCCAAAAACATTATAAAATCCTAAATAGTACTTTTAGGATCGTGTCTTGAAAGTCCTTCAAAAATTGTTGAAGTAGACACCAAAAGGGCAATTACTATTCTCTTCCAAATCATCTCCTCTTCTTTATTTCAAAGATCCTTATATTTCTATTGAGCCAAATTGTCCACAACAAAACAATGATTGTACTTTTCTACTATAACTTTCCTTAGATTTGCCAAATGCTTCAAAGTCTATTGTGAATAGGCTTGAACTGCATTAGGAACAACCCAAACCACTTTTGCTTGAGCCAACAATCTAGTCAATAAGCCTACAACCAATTCGCACTTCAAGAATAAATGAAAAGATGACTCCTTTTCTTTTTACAAAAGATACACCACTAAGGAAATAAAAAATGGGTTAGGTCTTTTTCTTTGAACCACATTATTAATGTTATTGTTTTACATGAGCTAAAAATCATTTAAAGAACTTCTCTTTATGAGAAGCAATTACTTTCCAAACGTAGGATTTTAGGAAAGAATTTAGGTGCCAAAGGATCAACATCACTATTAGTGTATGCAAGTTCTCCAAGCTTATAAGAAGTTGAGAATCAGAATCATCTTTAAACTCTTATAAAACCGAAGCCAATGATGAAGCCAAAATAAAACTTTCTCCCTTAATAGATTGCTATGTGATGTAGTATATCTGCCTATGTCTCACATTGCTTAGGAAGCTAAATGATGATGTGTTTATAAGGGGTGTCTTCTCTTATATGGTATGACGTGTTTTAGAGTTTCTATCTAGAAATAAAGTCTTGAGGTCCTACTGAACTTGTAATTATGGATCAAAATGAACAATCTCGTACTATGTGAAGTGCATCCTATTCACTACTTGCGGAGGGTTTTTCCCTTCTGTATCAAATGGTATCAAAGCCATGACCCAAATAGGTCATGTGAGCTTGCGTCCTTACGAGGACATAAGGCTCCCTAAAGGGGTTGTATGATGCAGTTTGCATACACATGTCTCACATTGCTTAGAAAGCTAAGTGGTGATGTGTTTATAAGTGCTGTTTTTTCTTACATGGTATGACGTATTTTGGGGTTTTATCCTAGAAGTAAAGCCATGAGATCTCGTTAATTGTCGAGTCATGGCTAAGGGTCCGTTGAACTTATAATTATGGATTAAAGCGGATAATCTCGTACCATGTGGAGTTGGTACCACCCATTTCCTGCAGAGTGTTTCTCCCTCCTGCGTCACTATGATTTTCAATTTGCTAAAAAATTCTACTATTCCTCTCAATTCATAAAACCCAAAGAATTGTTCCTATTTCATTGGAACAAAACATTGTGGCTTTAGGCCTTCATATTATTCCCAGGGAAACTTTTATAGTTCTACTCCTTTTTCTTGTCGACAATATCTTCTATTAAATCTTTACTTATCCCAACTAATTTTTTAACTCAACTAGTTAATCATTTTTTATTTTCTATTTCCAAGATAATATCATGAATAATCAATTTCAAAGTGGTTTAAAGCTCCTAAATAAATGTCGACAAACATCCAAACTTAAAACAATAGATTTTCGAGAATATTATGTAACAAATTAGATTTTGTTTTCCTTTGACTATTACATAAAACTAAAAAATGTGTTATGCCCACCTCCTCTCTGAAAAACTTTTTATGATACGGTTTTTATTTTCTTAAGAAAGATGTATTACATGATAATTATTTTTTGAACAGTTGAATGAGCAGGAAGACCTTATTGTTTGGATGCGAACCGCTGCTCTGCCAACTTTCAGAAAATTGTATGGGAAAATAGAGGTTGATCTACAGCCAGATGATGTCATACAAGTGACATTGCAGAATAATTACAATACTTACAGTTTTAGTGGCAAGAAGAAACTTGTTCTCTCTACAACTAGCTGGCTTGGTGGGAAAAATGATTTCCTTGGAATTGCTTACCTTACTGTTGGTGGGCTGTGCTTCTTCTTGGCTATGGCGTTTACTGTTGTGTATCTTGTGAAGCCAAGGTAAAAAATTTTTTTAACCTTTTTAATTTCTCGTATAGTTTTATGATGTAATTCTAGGAGTAGCTTGCTACATCTATCCTTTATGTGGCATGTGCTTTTGCATGTAGCTGACTACTCTTCCTTGCAAAACATAATCACATCAACTGAAAGTTATATTTATGGTGTTAGGTTCTTCTATTTTGGATGAATCTTTTGATAATGTCAACCAAATTTTGTTTGGGGATAGCTCCCTAGTCTTTTTCTGAAGGGTCACACTGTCTTCCCTTGCATAGTTTTCTTCTTCCTTGGAGTCCCAAGTAGAGGTGTCAATTGGGATGTGATAACTCCCATTAACCCATGATACAACCCATGAATTTTCTGATCCTGTTCGGAGTCCCAAGTTTCATGAAACAGTAGTCTTTATTGTCTCAAATGGATCATCTTATTTCCTTTTGTTAAATCAAATTCTGCGTTCTATAAATTTCCACCATGTAAAGGAATGGGAACATGTAAATTTCAAGTCATACTTTATTTCTAGTCGAATTACCTTACTATTTATTTATCACTCATTTTATTTATTCAGGCAACTTGGAGATCCTTCTTACTTGTCATGGAACAGAAATCCAGGAGGACACTAGGTATCTGGAACTGTCTTGTATTCAGATAGTTTCCTATTTGGTTTGGGTTTGAGATATGAAAATCTCTGTATTATATTTTAAAGCTACATCAGCATGTATAAGCTTGAAAAAATTCCATTGGAGGATTTTTTTTCTCCTTGTAGGTGCATCATAAACTTTTGTGTGTAATCTTCACGAATTGTTTGAACACAATTAGTAATTTCTTGACTGTAGTCCTGAGCATTGATAGAAGATGAACTATTAGGGAAGACTCTAAAGATACGGACTAATGTTGCTAATCGCCTGCATCCTGACTAGAACATACAAGTAGGGGAAAATTACAGCAAAAAATTGAGGTTTTATAAAAACTAAAAAAAAAAACCCATCGATTTTAGAAAATAGGCAATTTTAACTCCCAAGTTATTTTATATTATATTATCCTCTTTTAGATATCCTGGTTTTATCATTTTCTTTTCAAACAGTTCTTTTAAAAAGATTTAAAAAATCACTACAAGATATGTAATTATTTTATTTTATATTATTTTAAAATTTGAAGATTTTTATTATTATTTTAATAATCTTGAAGGGAGTTATTAGTAATTAATCTTTAAAAAAAATACTATGGGTCCCATACTTTATGATCAATAAAGAACGATAGGTGGCGTTGCTGCCTCAGTCTGCATGAATATAATTGCTCGGGTGTTAGGCTAGTTCTTACTTAGCGTCTGCTGGTCATATTAGACGAATCCGCAAAAGCAAAGGTGTGTTAGCACTTAAAGGCGTTTGATTCTATCATAGAATCAGAATGAAAATGAAACGAAAACAATTTTGTTTTATTTGATTATTGGAATCAAAGAAGGATTAAATATTATAGTGTTTGTTTATGTAATGAAATGAAAAATATTTTATATTTTCTTAATATTTATATATTTAGTAAAGTTTAAATAATATTATTTAATTATTAATTTTTTGTCCAATAAAATATATTATTGAAATCATTATTTTTTAAATAATTATTACTTAAAAAGAAAATATATTATTAAAATTATATTTTTCTAAATAAGATTTAGGGTTTTGAGATTTGGGATTTGGGGTTTAGAAATTTGAGACTTGGGGTTTAGGGTTTTGAGTTATATTTGTGAGTTAAAGTTTAGGGTTAAAATTATTATTTTTTTAAATAGGGTTTATGGTTTTAAGATTTGGAGTTTAGGGTTTAGGGAGTTGGGATTTGAGGTTTAGAGTTTAGGGTTATATTTATGGGTTAATGTTTATGATTAAAATTATTATTTTTCAAAATATGGTTTAACGTTTTGGGTTATATTTTTGGGTTAAGGTTTAGGGTTAAAATTATTTTTTTTAAATAGGATTTTGTGTTTTGGGATTTGGAATTTAGGATTTAGGGTTTTGAAATTTGGGATTTAGGGTTTTAGGATTTAAGGTTTTGGGTTTAGGGTTTTGAGTTTTGAGATTTGGGATTTAGGGTTTTGGGGTTTGAGATTTAGGATTTATGATTTATGATTATATTTGGAATTAGGGTAAAATTGAAAAAAAAAACTTGAGATGGGAACGAAACCATGATTCTTAAAGGGAAGAAGGAATTATGATTCATTTTCTTTTAGGAATCGATTTTATGATTTATTTTCCGGTCCAACTAAACATACAAATGGAATGAATCAATTATAATTCATTTTCATTCACTTCAACCAAACACACAGCATAAATGTATATTGATTTCTATTCATGTAAAAATGATCTGTTCTCGTTTTTTTTTCTCTTTCTAAAATACAATTATCCAAAAAAAAGACCAAACGAGACACAATTGGGTTTCAATCCTAGTTCAAAATTGTTGCTGACAATCTGCATCTATTGTCGCCACTAATTCAAAATGAGTCGTCTCCCCCATGGCTCTTATTTACTGAACATAACCCAACAAGAGTTCTGTCGAATCTTGTTCTATGGCTTGGTGATAAAAGTCACATATAGGTATAGTGAAACAAAGGCCAAAGACAAACCTTGTAAATAGTAATTCGTCCTGGGGCATACTGTGGTAGGTTCAAATTCCATGAAGTTCTATGGTAAATCAAGATGGTTTTTTTTTTTTTTTTGTATGGGTAATTTATAAGGGGTATATAGAGGAGAAGTGTGAATCGAGTTGGGTCGGTTCATTTTGTTCAAATTTAATTCATTTAATTTTTAATTAAATTGACTTGAGTTTAACTCATTTATACGTGAGTTAATTATATAGTCAATTAATAGTTCATTCAATTATTTTAATTAAATTTATTTAAATTATTTTAAATATTTAAGTCATATTTGATAATAATTTTAATTTTTAATTTTTTTAGGATTAAATTTTCAATTAAAAAACATTATAAAAAAAAATCAATTTTGAGTTTCAACTTGAAAAAGTAGAAATTAAAATTTGAAATTTTTTGTTTAATAACTAATTTTTAGGTTTTAATTTTTAATCTTTTAAGTTGAAAGAGGTTGGAATTAACATAATGTTATATAAAAAACTTGAAATTACAAACCGTATGTTTTTTAGAAACTAAACTTATAGAGCTTTCTAATATTATATGAAATAAAACTTATAGAGCTTTCTAATATTATATGAAATAATTCATAATATTTTATGAGGTATTATAGTTAATATTTCGAAAATGAGCCAAAAATATTCTATCGAATCTTAACAATCATTAATAAAATAAGTATAATTTTTCATAAAAAATTTAAAAACACAAATCATCAAATTTATTAAAGACTAGACCTCTAGAAATTTCTAATGATATATAAAATAATTTATGCAATTTTTACAGTTTATATTCATACAAATATGCACAACTTTTTATAGAAAACTCAAAATTATAAACCGTAAAATTTGTTAGAAACTAGACTTCTAGAGTTTTCTAATAGTATACAAAATGATTTATAATTTTTTGTGAATTAGTACAGTATCTTAAAAGTTAATAAAAAATGTTATTTGAATATGAACAGTTATTACTAAAATGTTCATAACTTTATATAAAAAGCTCAAAATCACAAATCTTAATTTTTTTAGAAACTACCCCTTTAGAGATTTCAAATAATATATGAAATAAATTATAATATTTTGTAAATTAGAACAATATATATTTCAAAAAAAATTAACAAAATATAAACAATATTCAACAAAATGAGCATAACTTCTCTACAAAAATAAAATTTTAAAATGTAACATTTATTATAAAATAAACTACTTTTTTCAATGATATATGGATTTAATCATAAATTAATGTAAATTAATACAATTTAAATTTCAAAACTAAGTCAATGATTATTTCTTTAATCTCAATTATATTGTGTATATTTTTTAAGTTACTATTTGTCTTGAAGTTCTATATTTATTGGAATATTCTAATATAAATTTAATTTAATTTAATTTTATATTTTATTTTATTTTCAAAAAATTAGTTGTTACATTTTTATTTATTAATTTGATTAATATTAATATTTTTATCAACTTTGTAATATTAATTAATAATTACATTTCATTAACTTCTTTATGTTCTCTCTTCTTTGTTAACTTTTTGATTTAATACGTTTTTATTAAATGAGCTAATAAGCTAATTCTTTACGTCTGTGAGCTAAGTGAGTTAGGCTTTTTCAACTCATAACACCTCTACTGTGTCCCTATTTTCAGTATAATTAGCTATAGATCTAACAATATAATCTATTTGGAGTACATAATATATACTTATTAGCTAATTATTCTAAACTATGGGAGGTAATATGACTTCCACCCTACTATCAAAAGATCTAAGTTCAAATTTCACCGTATAATGTTTTTTTTTTGTTTAATAAAAAAAGAGAGGACATTATTGCCTTTTTAAAAAATATATAAAATATAAGAGCAATGTTATAAAAGGTTATGTTAAGTACTGATGCATTTTTCTTCAGTGAGATTAGACTTAAGCTTAGAGGTTACTAGAGGCATAAGTCATTTTAAAGAAATTTAAATATTAATAATATTAATTTTTAATCTAATAAGCAATATATATCATGAAAAGTAACTAAATTTTTTTATATTTAAATAATGTTAAAATATTAATATAAACAATTAATCATGAAAATAATCATAAAATATGTAAAGTAAATAATATAAGTTGTGGATCTATGGTTCAAATATCAATTTAGAATAAGAAAAAGTACAAATATAAAATAGTCAAATAGAGGGATGATATGGTTTGTAATGTTAGAATTTAATAACCGAAAAAAACTTGGAGTTACCAAAGATAAAGGAAAATAAAGATGATAGATGAAGGAAGATCGAAGAATAAGGAAAATAAAGATGATAGATGAACGAAGATCGAAGAATGTTAAGGAAGCGACCCTAATCACATTTGTTGATGATATTATAATATTCTTCTTTTTGTTTTTTTATCTATGATTTTCTACTTTTTTTAATTTTGTGTAAGTGGGTTTAAATTTTATGGGTAACACATGAACCATTTAAGACTAAAGCCTCAATTATCACTATAAGTAAATGCCTTAAGACATAAGCATCAAACCAAAAAGAAGTAAGTTTTAATTTACCAATTAAGGTTATAGTTTCAAATTTTTTTTAAGCCTCAAAATAACCTTTTACAACAATATATTGGAGGGGAACATGAACCACATTAACCACCATGTTACTAGGGTTGGCCCGATGGTCAATTGAATCTTTTGATTCATTTTATGGATTGACTTTCTGCTAATGAATTTCTTTGGGAGGATTCTAGTGCTTAGAACTAAACCTCATAATTAAAGTGAAACCACATAAATGAATTCACCTAAAGTTGACAGGGTCAGTTATATTAATTTTTATGTTTCGGTATCATCCAAGAGTAGGTAAAAAAAATTCAATTAAACCCTATATTAATATAAAAAATAGAAATTGATCTTTTTAATTAGATCACCTTGCTTCATTTTAAGATGAATATCACCCCTTATGTGTTAGCTTCCTGTTTTAATTTGCATATAATTGCATTAACTATTTTTAATTTATATTATTGATTTTTTTGTTTGCAAACTTCGAAGTTTGTTGAGATAACACAAATTAGTAGCACATAGTCACCAACAAACTTGTGGATCAATGGGATACAATTCACTTGGACATGTGTAAGATCTAAGATTTGAGTTTAGATATGAATGTCTAAATAGTGTAGTTATTTTTTTAAAAGAAAATAACTCATTGTCACGACCTTATTTTTCAAGTAGAGATCGTGCAACACTTAGCACCGTCTGTTACACTAAGTCTGCCTTTGAATCCGAATGAAATTCCAAAGAGAATAGAAAGAAAGTTTGCAAAGAATGTTTTGTATTACTCTAGAGAGAGTTTATCTTACAATTTCCCAAGATGAATACAAATGAAGACCAATGAGTCTATTTATAGTGTGGCTCTAAGCTTAAGGCTATGCCACCACTTTCTAGATTCTTCTAGTTCTAGAATATACAAGAGTGTTCTTGTTTTATCTACAATATGCCACAAGGTTCTAGGACCTTCTAGTCAACTCTAGAGTCTTCTAGGTTTGTCTAGTTCCTTCATGCACGTTCCGGGATGTTCCGTAAGCTTCCAGCGGCTTCTACGTCCTTCATGAACCATCCGGCATGTTCTAGAATATTCCAGCCAATTCTAACACTCTCTAGCATGCTCTAGAACATTCTAGGGTCTTCTAGCTTGAGCTAGGTCCATCCAACTCAAGCTCTTTCTAGACATCTCTAGACAACTCTAGAACTTTCCATGTAGAATAGTCTAGATCCTTTAGGCAACCATTATTTATTTGGATTTTTAGGGACATTTGAGCGGGACGTGACACCCTCCCCCACTCACGTTCCTGACGCCCTCGTCACGCCTTCAAGCTTGAACCTCTCTATGTCATCTTTGAATTGCCACAAAGAATCCTCAGGTTCCCAGCTTGTCTCTACATCCGAAGCGTTCTTCCATTTGACCAAGTATTCCCGATAACATAGTACACCTCTACGCCGGATCAGGCGATCTACCAACTTCCCTGTCAAAGAAGGTTACCACTGCGGTAGGCGCCCTCTTCGATTCTCCTCGACTCATGTCTTCCTTGTCTCTATGATAAGGTTTTAGCATGCTTACATGGAAAACAGGATATATTTTAAGCTTCGGAGGGAGTTGTAGCTTGTAGGACACCTTACCAACTTTATTGAGGACTAGAAATGGTCCTTCATACTTCCACACTAACCCATTATGAACCTTCCGCAAGGACTTAAACTGTTGGGGCAATTGTTTTAGAAGGACCAAATCGCCTTCATGAAATTCCACCATCCTCATTTTCTTGTCAACCCATTTCTTCATCTTCTTAGATGCCTTATTCAGATAGGCTCGGGCCAACTCAGCTTGTTCATGCCACGCCTTGGCAAATTTGAAGGTAGCAGGACTTTTTCCTTCATAACTCGTGGCCAAGGCATGAGGAGTCATGGGTTGCTGCCCCATGACGATCTCAAAGGGACTCTTCGTGGTAGACTCGCTCCGTTGTAAGTTGTAAGAGAATTGGGCTACATCCAACAACTTCGCCCAATCGTGTTGGTTGGCACTAACAAAGTGCCTAAGATACAGCTCCAGCAATGCGTTGGCATGCTCCGTTTGTCCATCACTTTGGGGGTGAAAACTTGTGGAGAAATTCAAGTCTAATCCCAACAACTTGAATAGTTCCGTCCAAAACTTTCCAGTAAATCGTGGGTCTCGGTCACTCACGATATTGAATGGAATCCCCCAATGCTTCACAACATTCTTGAGGAAAAACCGTGTCGTCTCATCTGTCGTGCAGTCTGTTGAGGCAGGTATGAATGTTGCATATTTGCTGAAGCGGTTGATGACGACAATGATGCTAATAAAGCCCTCAGATTTTGGTAGGCAAGTGATGAAGTCCATAAAGACACTCTCCCACGGTTTCTCTGGATTAGGCAGCGGTTCTAACAACCATCCGGGTGCATGCTGCTCTATCTTGTCCTGTTGGCACACAAGACAAGTTCGTACATAAGCTTCGACATCGTCCCGAAGTTGAGGCCAATAGTAGATTGATTTGATCAAAGCAAGGGTGCGCCTCATTCCTGGGTGTCCAGCCCATAGGGAATCATGGCACTCTTTAATAAGCTCTTTCCTTAAGCTCCTCCATTTTGGCACGAAGATTCGATTCTGCTTGGCATAGAGTAGTCCATCACTCAGCCAAAATCGTCTTGTCTTTCCTTCCTTGATGAGGGCAAGGAGGTTTTGAGCAAGGGCATCATGCTCCAACCCTTTTTTGATCCTTTCCAGCAAAGGACTACTTGGCCTACTCAAGGCTGCTAATTCCGCCTTACGGCTCAGCGCATCAGCCACCACATTGGCCTTACCGAGTTTGTACTCCAACCTGTAGTCAAACTCCGCCAAGAAGTCTTGCCACCGAGCTTGCTTGGGACTCAACTTATTTTGAGTCTGGAAGTAGCTTGTGGCTACATTGTCCCTCATGATAACAAAATGAGAACCCAACAAGTAGTGTCGCCACACCCTTAGGCAATAAATGATAGCTGTCATTTCCTTTTCTTGCACAGTGTAGCGGCGTTCGGTGCCATTGAGCTTGCGGCTCTCATAGGCTATCGAACGCCCTTCCTGCATCAAAACTCCACCAATGGCAAAGTTTGAGGCATCTGTGTGTAGCTCGTATGTCTTGGAGGGGTCTGGTAGACAAAGCACCAGTTCTTCACTAACAGCCTTCTTTAAGTCTTCAAATGAGGCTTGGCATTCACTTGTCCAATCCCAAGCCTTGTTCTTCTTTAGTAGCTTAGTTAGTGGGGCTGTTCTCGCTGAATAGGACTTGATAAACCTTCTGTAATAGTTCACCAGTCCAAGGAAAGATCTTAACTCGGGAACCTTGGCAAGAGGTTCCCATTCTTGAATGGCTTTCACCTTGGCTCCATCCATCATCAGTTTCCCATCCTTTATCCAATGCCCTAAGAACATCACCTCGTCTTGGGCAAAGGAACATTTCTCCCTCTTGACGTATAGCTCATTTTCCCTTAGGACCTCAAACACCTTCTTCAAATGCTCTAGATGTTCTTCCAAAGTCCGGCTATATATCACGATGTCATCAAGATATACTACCACGAACCGATCGAGGTAGGGATGGAAAATCTTGTTCATAAGAGTACAGAAGGTGGTTGGTGCATTTGTGAGCCCAAATGGCATGACAAGGAACTCATAGGCACCGTACCTGGTCACATAAGTAGTCTTGGGCTCATCTCCCTTGGCTATGCGTACCTGGTAGTATCCCGATCACAAGTCCAATTTTGTGAAGTATCTAGCATTCCTCAATTGATCGAACAAATCAGCAATAAGAGGGATAGAATACTTGTTCTTGACTGTGATCTTATTTAGAGCCCGATAGTCGATGCACATTCGTAGTGAGCCATCCTTCTTCTTTTGAAAGAGTACTGGGGCACCAAATGGGGCTTTGAAGGGCCTTATGAAGCCAGCATCCAGCAATTCGTCGAGTTGCTTCCGCAATTCTACCAACTCTGAGTTCGCCATTCGATAAGGGCTCATTGCTGGTGGCCTAGTACTGGGTTCCAACTCTATTTCATGGTCTACCTCCCTCCTTGGAGGTAACCATTTAGGCAATGCCTCTGGCATCACATCCTGGAACTTATCTAGGACAACTTGCACTTCCGTCGGCAAGTTTGGTTTTGGTGACACCTCTTCATCGTCGTATTCCTTTAAGATGGCCAAGTAACTCTCTTTGTCCCTCTCCAATCCCTTCTTGAATGGAAGCACTAAGAGAGCTTGAGTAGTAGGTCTGGTGGTCCTCTCCGTTGGTACCACACACGCCTTCGCACCATCCATGATGCACATAGAGTTTGAGCAGGGCACCAAGAAAGCTCTTACCTGGTCCAAAAACTCCATGCCGAATACAATAGAGAAGTCATCCATGGGTGCTACTGATAAGTCCATCTGGCCAGTCCAAGCACCAAGACTGACCTTAACTCCACGAGCAACTCCATGTAATGGTAGTGCTGCCGAGTTAACTGCTTTGAGAGATCCCTCTCCATTGACAACCTTCGAGGCACCACGATCCTCCTTTTCCTTCCCCTTATCTATGGGTTTGAATAAGGAACCATATTTATGATTTTTGGGTCTCTAACTTTTGTTGTGGCCTCCCCCACTCTTTCCTCCAACAAACTTTTTATCCGTGGCTTTTGAGCTGTCCTTGTTTGTGGAGTAGTCAATAAAGCTTTCCGCAGTTGCAATGGTCGAAGACAAGTCTTGGACACCACGTCGCTTGAGCTCAAGGTTAGGCCACGATTGGAGACCATCCATGAACAAGAATAGGGCATCCTTGTCTGATGTGTTAAGAACTTCAAGCAGCAAGGTTGTGAACTTCTTCACATAATCCCTTATGCTACCGGCCTGCTTTAACCGTCGTAGTCAGCCTCTTGCCTCCTCTTCAGCATTTATGGGGAAGAACTGCATTTTGAACTCCCTTTTGAAATCTTCAAAGGTATCAATTGTGCAAACCTCTCGTTGCACATCTCCATGCCTCCGTCTCCACCACAACATCACAGTATTGGAAAAATACATGGCTGTAGTTTGGATCTTACTGGCATGGTCCGTTAGGCCAGTAGCCTCAAAGTATTGTTCCAGCCCCTATAGGAAGTTCTCAACTTCCCTAGCATTCCTAACACCATTGAAGGTCTTAGGCTTGGGAATATCCACCCTCTTAGTTTCAATGACAATGGTTGTGCTAGTTCCCACGGCCATAGCCCGCTTACATAGAGCTAGATCACCACCCATGTCGTCTACTCTAAGCAAGACATTAGCAAGTTCTCTGTGGATGAGATCTCTTACCTTGACAAGTTCAGCCTTTAATCCATCAATCTCTTGCCTTAAGCCACCATCTAGCTCATTAAGGAACATCTTGACTGATGCATGGATCTCCATATCCTCAGCCTCCAAGCCATTGTAACGTTCCTCCAAGTTGTCCATCCTGTCGAACAGCTCCTTTAAGCTGTCCTGCGCACTCCCCACACGTGCTTCTAAGCTAGAGAGTATTTCTTTCGACTTGGATCGAGATTCCTTTGATGGTTTCTGGGTTTCCTCACGCCCATGTTCCATAGGTGGAACATCGACGCTTGGTGTAGATGGAACAGCGTTCTTCATTATGCCAAAGGTAGAAATGTTTCAACCGAAAGCTCTGATACCAACTATCACGACCTTATTTTTCAAGTAGAGATCGTGCGGCACTTAGCACCGTCCGTTGCACTAAGCCTGCCTTTGAATCCGAATGAAACTCCAAAGAGAATAGAAAGAGAGTTTGCAAAGAATGCTTTGTATTACTCTAGAGAGAGTTTATCTTACAATTTCCCAAGATGAATACAAATGAAGACCAATGAGTCTATTTATAGTGTGGCTCTAAGCTTAAGGCTATGCCACCACTTTCTAGATTCTTCTAGTTCTAGAATATACAAGAGTGTTCTTGTTTTATCTAAAATATGCCACAAGGTTTTAGAACCTTCTAGTCAACTCTAGAGTCTTCTAGGTTTGTCTAGTTCCTTCATGCACGTTCCGGGATGTTCCGTAAGCTTCCAGCGGCTTCTACGTCCTTCATGAACCATCCGACATGTTCTAGAATATTCCAGCCCATTCTAGCACTCTCCAGCATGCTCTAGAACATTCTAGGGTCTTCTAGCTTGAGTTGAGTCCATCCAACTCTAGCTCTTTCTAGACATCTCTAGGCAACTCTAGAACTTTCTATGTAGAATAGTCTAGATCCTTTAGGCAACCATCATTTATTTGGATTTTTAGGGACATTTGAGCGGGACGTGACATCATGCTCACTTAAACCCCTTTGAGCTTTTGCATTCTTTCTATATCTTTATTGACGATCATTGAATTCTTATAGTTTCAAATCAATATTTTTTTCTCATGTACAACAGTCACTAGAATGAGATTCACCGTAATGAGAACGATGATAACTGATAGCCTTGAAATCAACTCCACAACTAAGATGCCTTTCAACATATGTTGACAATTTTAAACTCTAAAGAAATGTGAATTCACTTTCTTGTTGGCTTAATGCTGCAATCAATTTAAAATGGGTAGTTTCTGTCCAATTCCAATTTAAAAATGGAAGTGCCAACTAAAACTAAAATTCAAAAGTAATTGCTTACCATGTCAAAAATGAAGACTTTAACAAGCCACTATTTGAATAGTGGGGCTCTAAATTTGGCTATAAATAAGAAACTATTTTTCAGTTGTGAATCATCCAAAATACCAAACACAAAGGCCATAAGTTCAAAATAAAAAAAATTACTTATGAAGTTTTACCTATTTAAAAAAGTTCTTTCCTCATTTTGAGATAGAGATTAATTATATTCTCTTAATATAAGGGAGATGTTTCTTGTTCTTTCCTTGTATCTAGAAAGAGGTTGTAAATCTTTCGATATAGTGAATTCTTTTCGGCTTTTGTCTATAGAGTAACCCTTAATTATTTTGGGTGAAACATGTAAATATTAGTGTCAATTATTCTTCCATTTATTATTATTATTATTATCTCATTTAATCTTATGTTAGAAGTTCGTCTAATTTATCTAATGGGTTCAACTTGTTTCGAAGAACTACTGTGGTATCAGAGCTTAATTGCAAAATTTCAATTGACAAACATTATTCACATATATCACTACCAAAATATACGGTATTATTCATTTGTAAGTGGGAGAGCCTTCCGTTTCTGTTTTTCTTTTCAATAAACTCTACCACGTGTCGCGATCTGATTCACTGAAACAAATAGTGCGACACGTGGCAACACCTCAATGGTTGCACGGAACGCACGATAGATTTTCGCATGGGATTGGGGTGCGCGAACGTGGGAGAGATAGCGGCTGGATGAGTCAGACATGTGGGTCCCACCTGCACGCCGGCCTGCGCGGTAGGTGGGCCCCACTCGGGCACCGAGCGACGTGAAAGATAGAAACCTGAACCCACGCGAGTTAGTCGGGTGTGATAGAGACGCATGCATCATAGCCGTTTCTTCGCTGATTTGACAGTCCATGTTGCGTGTGTGGATTAGGGCGCGTGGACTTCTTCTCACCTGCGCAGAAATTTAAACTTTAATTAATTGCATTTTGACCCATAAATTTAATTCAAATTATATTTTAAACTTTCTTTAATTACAATTAAGCACTTTTCTAATTTAAATTAAATTTTAAACTTTTAATAATTAAAATTATGCGTGATTTTAATTTAAATTATATTTTCAACTTTTATTAATTGCAATTAAGCACTATTTTATTTGAAATTATATTTTTGGACATAAATTTGCAATTAAGTAAGTTTTCAATACAAATTATTAAATTTTATTAAAATATATAAAAAAAAATAGTGAATACTAATTTATTAAACTAAAATTAATTAAAAATATGAAGAACATAGCAATTATAATTAATAAAATAGATGAAAATAACTATATAAAATACATTTATTAGAAGTCGATGTACTATCTTCTTTGTTTTTGTGCCTTATTTCCTTTTCAAGGACAGAAGCTGCAACGTCATCAAAGACTAGAGATTTTTTGAGTAGCTTTGGTCAAGTTTATCACAAGTTGGTCATATGAGTATGGTAGACTTTGGAGTAGAAGTTCAGCATATTCATTCTCATAAATTTTATAACCTATATTATTGAGTTGGGAAAAAAAGTATTAAGGGTGTTGATATAATCTGTCATTGATGTGGATTTTGACATTCGTAGAGCGTATAATCTTCTTTTTCAACAAAATATTGTTATGCAATGACTTAGGTTCATAGAAACTTGTTTGAGTATCCCAAATTTCTTTAGGAGTTTTCTTCTCCTCAATGTTGGATAGTACTTCATTTGGAATAGAATCTCCCTCCATTTTCTCCCACTTTTTGTCATCGGTTATAGTTGCCAATCTTGCTTCAATTGCTCGGATAAAACCATCATTTCTTAACACTTCCTTGATTTTCATCTTACATAAGGCAAAAATTTAAACGCGTTTTCGATACCAGTTTTGTCCCCCACGCGTAATATTTTATTATTTTTGCAATATCTCTCTGTCCCCCGCGTGTATTAAAAAATATATTTTTAAATGTATATTTTTTTAGAAATTTGATGTTATAAATAAGGGATAGTATGATAGAGTAAAGAAGTTTTTTGGAGTTTAGTTTTTGAGATTTTTTTGTATTGTTCGATTCTGGACTGTGGAACACGCAGAAGCCATTTTTGGATTTTGTCGTGTTCTGTGTGTGACAAATATTTGTGCTAAGAGATCTTTTAATTTTCTGTGTTCTTCATCTCATTTTCTGTAACTGTTGTAATTTTATTTTAAATTTATGAAGTAATTTATTTTTTTTAGGGTTGCATTTTATCTAAATTTATGACGTTTTGATTTTAATTATCTTTGAAAGATTTATAAGATGTTCGATTTGTTTATTCTATTTTGTGCTTAATTCTTTTGATTATTTACTAATTTTATCAAATGATTCGTGACACATAAATAAACTTAGAAGAGGCATTTTTGTGTATATTGCTCATAGATAGAATAACATGTATGATGAAGGATAGGAATATACCCTAATTGTATGTGCGGCTATTTGAGAACTTAGAATGTAATGAATCTTGGTGAATTTAATTCTCATAGGAATATAGTAAATTAATTTAACGAGGTGTGTTTATACGGAGCTCGGAAGAGATGTATGGATAAAATTAGAAGTTTTCGGTTGACAAATTAAATGTACTAAAAAAATATAAATCAAAAGAAAATAACATGATTTGAGTTGATTAATTTGGTGAAAAATTTCAATCCTAGATTTCTTTTATTTTGTTATTAAACTCTTTTCTTAACTTGTTCCAATCAACGATCGTTTTGGATAAAATCAGAGAGAGATAATTTTAGTACTCAACAAACAGTAGTAACAAATCTCCGTGGAAACGATAACTTACTTATCGAATTTTATTACTTGTGACCTGTATGCTTGCACGTTTTATGCTCTCCAAAACTGAAGCTTTGTCTATCACAAGAGGTAGGTCAATGTGAGTCGTAATAAAAATTATATCAAAGTCAAGAAAGAAGAAGAACCTTAAATGCTACCAATGTGGCAAAAAGGAGCACTTAAAAAGTGAGTATTGGTTCAACAAGAGTAGAGATGGAAACTCTAATATGAAATCACCTAATTAATAAAGTCAAATTTGTATGGCAAGCACTTTAGATGATGGCGATATTTTATTTACTGAGGCAGTGACAACTTCTGAAGGTAGAAAACTACTTGCAAATATCTGGGTGATGAATTCAATTGCAACTTGGCAAATGACCTCACAAAGGGAATGGTTCCACAAATATGAGGTCATTGAAATTTCTATGTTGTTAGTAAATGATCATGCCTTAGAGGTCATTGAAATCGACCACATTAAACTGAAGATGCATGATGGAATATTTCATACATTTGAAGATGTTTGGCAAGTCAAATACATGAGAAATAGTCTTTTTTCCATAGAACAATTGAATGGTCTGCAAATTTCATATTAAAAATTGGACAATGAAGAGGAACATTAATGGTTATGAAGACAAAGCTATGGAAAAATTTTATATGCTAATAGGAGAAACCCTATAAGAAGGAAATGTGTATGTAGTAACAACTGATAATGGAAGAGTCAGTTATGATGTGACATCGCAAATTTGGCCATATGTCAAAGAAAGGTTGAAGATTCTCTTCGAAAGAAAGTTACTTCCAATCTTAACAGTGATAAATCTTCTGTTTTGTGAACACTACATTACAAGTAAGCAAATTAGATTGAAGTTTAGAAAATTAATTACTAGAAGTAAATGCATACTAGTTTGGTACACTTTGATGTTTCAGAGTCACCGCTTCAATCCATGGGAGGAGCAAAATATTTTGTTATCTTCATTGGTGATTTCTTCAAAAAATGTTGGGTCTACCCAAATGAAAAACTAAACATATGTAATTGAAATTTTCTTGACCTTTAAAGCGCAAATAAATTTTGAATCTAGGATGAAGATCAAGTGCTTGAGGACAAATAATGGAAGAGAATATTGTAATAAAGACTTTGATGCATTCTGCAAAAGAGAAGGCATTAAAAGCCAATTGACGATCCCGCACACTCTGTAACAAAATGGTGCAGAGTGGATGAATAGAAAATTGTCAGAAAGATCTATAGCAATGTTAAGATAACATATCTGCCAAAAGGATTTTGGGCAGAAGCGATTAGAACTACCTATTACGTTATAAATGAGTCTTTATTAACGATGATTGACATGAGACGCCAATGAAGATGTGGACAACTAAAACAACCAATTATTTTTCTCTTCGTAATTTTTGGATTTCCTATATATGTGATGTATAATAACTAAGAAAGAATGAAATTCGATCCAAAATCTAGGAAATGTAACTTATTGGGACATGTTGATGGTGTTAATGGGTATCACTTATAGGACCCTATTGCCTACAAAGTTGTCATTAGTAGAGATATAATTTACTATAAAAAAAGATTAAAAAGAAAGAAAAGAATAGTACGTAAAAAGATTCCATTGAGTCAGCTGAAGTTTAGATGGAAAAGCCATTATAAAAGGATTCTTTTAAAGCAGCATTGGAACATGAAGTAAAAAAACCATTTGAAGTTCAAACTCAAGTAGGATGGAGATGAACATGTTAAAGATTAGAACCATCTTGGCAATCTTATTATAGAGAGCCATCAAATTTTGTTGAAGCTATAAATAAACCATATGCATCTTTTTGATGAAAATAATGCAAGAAGAAATTGAAGCTTTTCATAAGAACAATAATTAAAAACTAGTTCCACTACCACAAGGAAGAAGGACTAGAAGAAAAAAATAGGTCCACAAGATCAAAATATATAGAAATTATCAAGTGGAATGGCATCATACTAAACTAATGATGAAAGGATATGCTAAAAAAGAATATATCAACTTACAAGATATTTTCTCTTGTTGTTCGACTTACTAAAATAAGAATGATTTTGGCAATATGTGCTACATATGACTTTCATTTAGAGTAGTTAGATGTAAAAATGCATTTCTTCGTGGAGAACTTGAAGAGGAAAAATACATACTTTAACCAAAAGGATTTGAAGAAAAAGAAAAGAAGAACTTGGTTTATAGGTTAACCAAATCTCTATACGGTCTAAAACAAGCACCAAGATTTTGATACAAAAGATTGGATTCCTTTGTTATTAGCCTTGAGTACAATAGATTTACTTCAAACCATTATACTTAATGCAAGTTAATTAAAGAGAACAATAATTTCATCATTATGTTGTTATACGTAGATAACATGATGGTAGTAGGCCCCAACAATGACCAAGTTAAAGAATTAAAGGTATAGTTAGCTAAAAGAGTTTGACTGAAGGATTTGAGAGAAATAAACAAGATTATATGGATGTATATTCATCGAGATTGAAAAGATATAAAGATTTAGCTTTCTCAAAAGAACTATATGAAGAAAGTCTTGTGATGCGTTGATGTGTAAGGCTATATACCAATTTCTACCCTTGCTTCCTATCAATTATAAATTATCCCCAGGAATGTGCCCTGGCAATGAACTGAATAGGATGAAATGTCTTGAGTACCGCATATATTAGTAGTGGGAAGCCTAATGTTTGCCATAATATGTACAAGACCTAACATTGTTGAACCAGTGGGATCAATTAGTCAATTCATGATGAATCATGGTCAAGATCATTGGAACATTGTGAAGAAGATTCTTAGATACATCAAAGGAACCTATAGTACTATATTATGTTATGGAGGATAATACATTACTGTTAAAGGATATGTTGATTTAGATTTTGTAGGAAATCTTGATAAAAAAAAAGTCCACTACAAGTTTTGTGTTCACACTTGCATGTGGAATTGTAAGTTGAGTTTTAAAATTGCAATCAATTGTAGCACTATTTATAATAGAAGCAGATATGGTAGCTACATAATCTTGCATAGAAGCAATCTTTATAATAATGTTAATGAAAGAGCTTGGGCACAAATAAGAGAAGATTCACATGTATTGTGACAGTTAGAACGCCTTGCACATTGCAAGAATCTAGAATTCCATTCCATAACTAAACACTTAAAGTAAAATACCACTTTATTCGAGAAGTAGTGAAAGAATTAAATATGAATATGTTAAAAATTCACATAAAAGAGAACTTGGTAGATGTAATGATAAAATCAATAAACACTGACAAGTTTGTATGGTGCCGATCCACATAAGGCTTAGTAGAGATGTAAGTAGTAGTATTAAGAAAAGGATAGTAGGAAGGACTAACAATGAAATATGACTTTAAGTGGGAGATTGAAAGAAATGTGAAGCCACTTTCATGTTGGCTTAATGCACGAGCCAATTTAAAATGAAAAGTTGACGTCCAAAACCAATTCAAAAATTGAGATGCCAACCAAAACTATAATTCAAAGAAGTAGTTGCCTACCTATGTTGAAAATGAAGAATTTAATAAGCCACCATTTGAATAGATGGACTCTAAATTTGGCTATAAATAGAAAGTCATTCTTCAATTGTGAATCATCCAAAATCCCAAAAGAAACCATAAGATCTCTAGAACAAAATCACTTATGAAGTTTTTCCTAGAAAAGTTATTTCTTCATTTTGAGAGAGATGTTAATTATAGTCTCCTATTATAAAAGAGAGAGGTTTATTATTCTCTCCTTGTATCTAGAAAAAAGGTGTGTGTGTGTGTGTATAGTCTTTGTCCATGGAGTAGCTCGTAATTATTTTGGATGAATCACGTAAATATTAGTGTCCATTATTCTTCTATTTATTATCATTATTATCTCAATTCAAGCTTATATGAGAAATTTGTCCAATCTATTTAATGGATTCGGCTTGTATAGATAAACTAATGAAAGTTTGATATCAAACTGATACAAGTCAAATATAAAGTTAAAAGAGCATATAAAGTTTGATAGGAAAGATAAAATTAATCTCATAAATCAATTGAATTTTGAAGACAAAAAATTATTACCATTATAAGAGAATACAAAAGATATGTATGGCTTTTGAACTCACCACTCTATACAATCCACGAAAGAGATATAAGGTTCTAGAGGAAAAAAAAACTTACAAACAGCTATGAAATAGAATTCTTAGAACATCCCTCGTATTTTAAGTTAACGAAAATTCATTGGGAAAATTCATTAGAAGACTAATAAACAAGGTAATACGAGAAAACAATAACTAAGTTTTAAAATCAACATAACTTTCTATAAGAAGTTTTAAATACAAACTAGACTTCCATAAATTTCAAACGGTGTATGAAATTATTAATAACTCAGATTAGTACAATTAATATACAAAATTCTATCCCTTCAACTCTTCGACATCAATAATTGTCTTGTAGATTTCAAGACAATCGCTTCTTTTTTAGACGTAGTTAGACTTTCCTAGAGCCTTGTGTTTCACTTTCTCATGAATCTACTTGACTTAAATCTTTTACATAAAACTTATAACATATAAACAGACTTGAAATAAAAGTTTCAAGTGTTTTAGAGACATATTATAGGTTAAAACTGTAGAAGAGCAAATGTTGTTAGATTTATACTACAAACCAGTTGTTCAAAATATTACAAGAGATATAATATTGTTCAGATCATTCTAAAAATTTAACATGTATTATAAAATATATAAGTTAATGTGTATATAAGAATATCATAATTTTATAGTATGTGTTAGTGTAAAGGAAAAAAAAATTATATTGAAAAAATAATACTCTAAAAAGGATAAGTACTTAGGTCACAACTCCTAATAATGTTGACCTTTTGGGTTGTAATCCCCTCGTACTTATGGAAGGCTTATTGGCCTATTTGGTTGTTCAAATTGGTAATAGAGTAAGATTGAAAGATTGTTGATACATTCATACAAGTTCATGTATGACGAGCAATGGGCTTTGTTTGGTAATTTTGAAGGAGGCCCGTAGTGGATCTTTACACATTGATGATGGGTCTAATCAAACAGAGTAGGCTCAAGTGAACTAAGTAAGAAGTCTATAGAGGGGACGCCTAATTGGACTAGACTAAATTTGCAAGTAAACTCAGAACAACTCTCAAGATATTGGAGATATGGTCGCCACCTACTATGTAGTGATCTTGGAGCGTGGGCCTAAGGATTGTGCCTGAATGTGTGGTATCTCAACCTCTGCTACATTGGTAATAATAAGGTGGTTCACATGTTGAGTTCAAGTGAGGATCTTATGATTCAAGAAAGAGTCATATATGTGACGAGGGGTTTTTAGAATAAAGGTAAACAAGAGTTTTATTTTGAAAAAAAATAAAACAATCCAAACGTGTATATAAGTATTTGGGCTATTCATCTCAATAAGGTTGACTTTTTGAGTTATAGTCTCATAATATTTATGAAAAATTCATTGACGTGTTGGACTTTTGCATTATGTTAAACACATAAAAAATCATTAAATTCGTAAGTTTTCAATTAAAATTAAATTTTTCGTCAGCTTACAAGTAATTTGAGAAATTCGATGAAAATAAAAAAAATATAATTAAAAATAAGATCAAAATAAATTTGGTAAATATAAAAATATTTTGTAAATATATAAATGTTCACTCAACTTTGAGTCTTTCTAAGAGTTTCTAGGAAAATTCTAGCTTGCATGGTAAATTATATATATCTATATGTATATATAAAAGAATGTTGTTTTATTAAGAATATGTAAGAATTGATGTAAAATTTAAAAAAAAATTAAAAAAATCAAATGCTCAAAAGAAACAATGTGTTTGTGGCACAACAGCATATACTTTATCTGATCATGGCTTAAATTTGAACCACAATTATGAACTTATGACATATGAATAACCTAGCTATTTTTAAAAAAAAAATCCAATGTTCAAAGGGATTTATTCGATAGTTTTTAATAAATAATTTATTTAAAGATACTTATGACTTAGTATGCGGTCATGGATATGAGATTGATTCCAAATTTCTAGTAGACACCAAATTGTATTATAGGGTACGGTGATAAAGGTAATTTATATTAAAAAATATATTTTAATTATTTTTTACATTATAAAATATGTCATATAACTTTTTATATTTTATAAAATGTATCAGAAAAAAATAAATTTTATTATTCATTCAATATTTTTATAATTTTTATGGTAAAATTTTTACTATTTATTCAATATTTTAATAATTTTTATTATAAATACTACAAAAAATCATTTTTACTCTCTCTTTATTTACCAATAAGATAAAGTATTGAAAAAATAATATTATTTTATTCAAAATATTAATAAAAATAATATTTATCTTTATTTTTACTTTTTTTACAAAAATAAAATGTAAAACAAATTGATTTAATTGCATATTATTATTTTCTTTTATAAGAAAAGGGTCAGAAATAACTATAGCAGCAAAGATCATCAAGAGAAGTACGTCGTGGCTGAGAAACCACGAGACTATTAAGGGTGTGGATTAACACACCATCAAATTGTTTAAGAAAACCTTAATCTTGAAAGAGTACTCTATTTCTGTCCATTAAATGATTTGTTTTTAATTAAAAATTAATATTATATGTGTTATTTTAGTAAAAATATGTTCAAATCATTTAGTTTTTTTTAGATATTAAGTATTAAAAGTTAAAAATTTAAAATTCAAGAGAACACAATTCTATTATATATATATATATAATTTATCTATAATTTTATAAACATTACATATAAATTATATTTGTTAAGTTTGATATGTGCCCTCCTCAACACTATAAACATCCACCCCTCGTTCATTATTTACTTCGTATATATGGATTGAGAAAAAATCAAGCATGAATACGTAATTCAAAATTTTAACTGGAATTAATTATTTTAATCAGATCGAAAAGCCTTTTATTAGATTAATAAATTAATGAAAAAACTTATTTTACAGGTAACCAATCTCTTTAAAAAAATACTGAATGGTTGAGATTTTTAAGTTTGATCAAATTATTCAAATTTTAGAATGTATCTTTATATTAGATTGTTATTTATTATTTTTACTGTATATTTTTCACTAATTATATTATTATTATTTTTACTTATTGAATATTGGATATTTATTTTTTTCAAAATAAAATTATATTAATATTGTATTTTATTGGCTTAGAGTGCTATAAAAACTATTTATTAACGTGTGATGTAAGTTAAAATGGTTTAGAATTTCTCTAATGTCTCTTCAATTACTTCTTAATATATCTTATCAAACAGAAATTATTTATTGTTTTTGAAATATAAGATGAAATGTTATTTTAAGTTAATAAAATTTATAATTTTTTTGTAAAAACAAAAACACAATAAAAATATAAATAGATAAAATAATCTGATTAATAAAAAACTTCAAACTTTCCTATACATGTTTTCATTGGCACACCAATTTGAAACTAGTGTATCCTCTTACCTAAAACATGTCATCATGTAATACTAGCCAGAATGTGCTTTTTTGAACCTATTAATTCTAACCAAACATATTCTTTAACAATGAAAATTATACGTTATAAAATCATTTCTACAACAAGCGAATGAACGTTCTTTATAAGGATGTTGTAGTAGATCTAAGACTTACTACAATTTTTCTACTTTTTGTCTAATTTTGATATGAACGTTGTTAAAATAATACAATAGTTTGCATAAAAACTTTCATAACATGAACCACACGTTATATTAAACTTTTTTACAACAAAAGCATATATTATCGTTGAATTGTTCTATAATATAATATGTATGTTGTTTATTAATAACTCTATAAAATACATTGTATGTTTTAATTTAATCTTGCTATGATAAATAGTGCATGTTGTAATTGTATTATTCTACAACACCCATGCTTTGCTATTATACATGTCACAATATATATGAATATTCTTATTTAATACTTGTAAATATAGTATAATATGTGCTTCTATCTATATGTACCTATTTACCATTAATCTCACTTCACTTCAAAATATAAAAAAATATAATTTAAATTGAAAATAATTATAACTACTATCTTTAAGTTCGTATACAAGATAATAAAATCTTTAAATAAGATCAAAGTGATAATCCATATAATTAACCTAGTTACTTAGTCCTGATATATTCAAACTAAGTTGCTTTCAAGTAACTACAAAATGTATCTCAAAATTATTACATTGTATACTATTGATAAAATAGATTAAATGGAATATATTCGATCTTCAAAGATTTCAAGTTCAAAATGGCTATATTCTTACCTATTCATACGGCAATTATTTTAGTAGTTTCATACATTGGTTTTATGACCTGTATAATAGAGAAAATTAAGCACCATTAAATAAATAAATAAATAAATATTTTATAAATATCGAAATTTAAAAAAAGGAGAAAAAAACTATTTCAATTAATTTATGACCTGTATACATTCATGAAATTTCATATTTAAATTGTGAGCTCTTTAAACCTATCTAAAAAAATCCAAAACTATATGCTTATATCATATTTGTATCCTTATCAACCATAAACGTAAATTTATATTAATTTATATGAAAGGTCTATTTAACTCTTTTGTATATGATTTGCCAAATATAAAGTCATGAAGAGTTTAGTTGATTATATGGTTCAATATAGTATGTATTTATTATGTTTGATCGTGATCATGAGTATATTGATAGAGAATATTTAATTTTTTTCAATACATTTTCATATTTAACAAATGTAAATGTCTCTATTTTTTTCCCTCTCTTTTACAATTCGAAGTTTTTATAATATATTTTCGAAATAAAACTAATATTGATTTTTTTCTTGTTTGATTAAAAGTATAATTTGAGGCTAATCTTGAGAATAAAGCAAGTGAAAAAGGCTTAAACTTAAAGCTTGATAGAATTATTCCTACTTTAGCTCAGTATACCTTTTAACTTTTACATGATAGTTTTCATATTTATGTTATAAGCTTTATATTTTTTATAAAGTATCCCTTTGTCTCTAAGCTTACTTTGGTATTAAAAATTTTAATCAGTATCATTTAATATATTTTAAACGTTTAAGACATTAATTATAAAAAAATTACAAAAAAAAATCTCAAATTTATGCGTTAAGACACTTTAGTTCCTAAGTTTTACTAAAATATGATATTTTAGTCCCCAAAATCTAACTAAATGTAAGTTTTTTCTTCTAAAAGTAAGAACTAAGTTAAGAAAATTTAGATTTATATATTTAATTTCCCTTTACAAGAAATGTGTTGTTTATCCAATAAATTCGATTCAGTTTTCTCTTTAGACTATAAAAAAAAAACATCAATCAGTTTGGACCGGTTGAAAAAATAGCATAGTCCAATAAACTCAATATCTATAAACAAAAATACCTTATAATATAATATAACATATATAAAAAAAAGGGTAACATATTACAAGAATTTCAAATATATAATACGGATTCTTTCTTGGTGCAATCAAGGAATTTAGTTGCCAAATGCATATTGTAATCAGCTGGAATGAGAGTTGATCAGCAAAGTCCTTAAAATTTAGCCTAGCTTGTTTATTTTTTATTTTTCATTTAAACTTGAATCTTGAGATATAAATTCATACCATCTTAACCAAAAAGTTTATTAATTAGGTTGATTTTGCAACCATCCATCTTGGTTAATGAATTGCTGGATGTTTAGGAAATGTTGCCATTGTGTTTTGGATAGCTTTTTCTCCCATTTTACCCGCCCGGACGTGTTTGCACCTGGCCCAATGCAATCAGTCTCCGAGTACACGATCAAATCCCTGAAACATGTCTTTATATATATATATATATATGTAAAGTATTATAAATGTTACATATATATAGTACTACGTACGTACTTACTCATGAACAGTGTTGAACCAGGAGTCCCAACCTTGGGGAGTAATAATGTTGTCCATATAAGTACGGAAAAATAGCACAGTGGAATGGTTCCTGTAAGCCCTTCCTAGAAAAGCAGGTCCAGTTCCTACCACAGTGCAACTATCGAACACGAACCGACTATTATCTTTTTCACTATCTCGGCCTTGAGCTGTGATATATGCACTTAGGCCTCGTCCTAGTCGATCAGCTGTTACGTTCAGGACGCACTTCTTATAAAATGACTGGCCATTGCCCCAAATAAAGTCTATGGCACCTTCAATGTAACAACTCTCGAAATAGTGACGACCTTGGGAATCACTCAGCGTGTCTTGCAGTCCAACAAATCCACATCTATAAAAGCTCGCTTTGTCTGCCTCTATGTTGGCTGCTGGTGCCCATGTCACATTTTTGTTATACCTCCTCAATCCCTTGTTATATGTATTCTGTATTTATTAGTATAATATTGTATTAGTATTGTATATGCCAACTAATATATAGTTTCAGGTGAAGACATGATTTAATTTCTTAAAAAGTCATTTTTTTTTAAAATAAATTGCATAAACTATATATTAGTTGCTTTAACATTTATTTTTTTGGTGAAAATTTAAATGGCGTGAATTCAAACCAATCAATAATATGTATATATATATATATAATGTGTATGTATATGACCTAAGAAGTGTAAAGATTTCCAAAAACACAAGATTATATAAAAAAATTTATTTCTATTGACTCATATATAAATAATTAAATAATTTTATTACAATAAAAGGGACTAAATATCTTAATTATCTTCACAAAATATCAAAATATTCCATAACTACTAATATAAAAATGTATCGTGGTGAAAGGATTGTGACTCAGCTTCATCCATTTACACAATTAATACATTATTTGGATAATTACACACTTATACGTGCCTTAATTAAGTGTATAAATATTTTGAGAGTTTATTGTGAAGCCATTCTTAATTTTTGGGAGGATTCGTTGAGCAATAACTTTCAATATGGAGCTTTGAATCCATGCATCACAAATTGTTGAGTTTATAAGTGTTGGGTTTGCATCAAGCATATACCTCACATTTTTGGGGCAGGGATGATAAATGCATAATTATTTTAATATTAAATATTATATGCAAAACTTAAATATTGATCATTTACTATTTGTTTTAGAATAATTGGTATTCAATTCAATACTACTTGAGGGAATGTTACTCAATCAGTGATTTTCTAACAAAATATATATATTATATAAAACAATATATATATATATATATAGTATTTATTAGCATGCATTAATCCTTACGAAAAAATGGCATA
Organism: Hippophae tibetana; assembly: GCA_037013495.1. Lineage (NCBI taxonomy): Eukaryota > Viridiplantae > Streptophyta > Magnoliopsida > Rosales > Elaeagnaceae > Hippophae > Hippophae tibetana. The sequence continues at coordinate 19,428,151 of CM072807.1, read as the reverse complement.
TGTATTTGTAAATTCATATGAGGTATTTATTATTTTAAGGAATTAAAGTATAATTTTAGAATGAAATTTCATGTTTTTTTTAAGATCAACCGATATTTTATTAAAATTCAAATATTTAACTTGAAATAGAAATAAAGTGAATTTTTATTGTCAAACTACTAGACAGATCACAACACATGTATCATTCAAATAAATAGAAAATTGTATAACTTAATACATAAAGGATAAAAGGTAACATAATTTTATTATTTTTAATATAATTGTATTTTAGTTTACTAGTTATTCGGTTATACATTACAAATCCGTTATCTATTTTAAAAGGGTTACTAGAGTCTATGTAAAAGATTTAGGCAAAAAAATTTAGGAGTAAAATTGACATTCTGAAAAATATTAATTTTTTTTACCAAAAAATTAACTTTAGTAGTTAAAGATTTATTTTTATTTACAACTATATTGTATTCTATTTTCTTACAACAACTAATCTCAATGATTTTTTTAATGTTTAATTTTTATTTACTTATTATTTTAAATTATAAATTATGAATAACAAATATTTTTTTTGAATATTAATTTTATCTCTAAACATTTAGCTTAAAATTTTCATATGAATTTTAGTGATACTTTGTAAAAAAAATAAAAAATAAAAAATTACTGTATTATTAAATAAGTGGAACAGTAAAGTATATGTTAGTTCAAAAATAATATAAAAGTATGAGTGAAGAAAGAGTAAAGTATATCTTATGTTAAAAATAACATAAACGTACGTCATAACCTTCCTCCGTGTACGTACCACGAATGTGATATCGCTCGCCTTAAAATTCACGGCTAACATCAAAATCGTTGGGCTTTTAGTTACATCTCCACCTTCTCCATAGCTAATCACCGTCTTACTTCTACCCTCACCTTCCAAAAATATGCATTGCTTGTCTATTGGGATTACAACTTTTTCACTGCACATCACATCAACTATTATTCATAAATTAATTGTTATTATTTTAAAAAAATTAGTTTATAAAATAAAACAAAAAATAAACCTAAAATCATATAATTTTATTTAATTAATAAGTTAAATATAATAATACAATATATATGTAAAATATTATATAAAATTAAGTTTATTTAAAAATAATATATTAAAAATTAAGTAATTTAGATTTTAATATATTTAATACGGTACGAGTCATTAATATGTAAAGAACTAAGACTTATATCCATTTTAACGATTGATTGAAATAGATATAAGGTTATATATATGTATATAATGATTATGGTTCTTAGATTACATGTATTATTTAAGTGTTATTTAACATCCCATCTTACAAAAAAATAGAAAGAAAACTAAAGAATTTTGTAACGAAAATGTGTTGATATGAAAAATTAACCATTTAGTTATATAATTAATTAATAGTTATGAATTCATTTAGTTACACTTTCATTTAATTATCTTTAATTTTTTGTGATACAATATGAATATTACTATGTTATTGTTGGGTAATGATTTTAATCAAATGTTATTATAACCTTTTTACGTTAAAATCATTAAAAAATGAATATATTTTTGATTTATGATAATTTTAATATTTTTAAATTTAATGATTTTGGTTTTATAATTATCAAATTCGAGAACATTTTTTGTTGTAATCTAAAATTATAGAATAAATCTAAAAAAATTATAATTGTGATTATTTTATGTTGAATTTGATATAAAAAAAATTATCATTAAAGATATTTGAGAAGATATTTCATGTTATTGTTTCATCAGATTAATTGGAATAAAAAAAAAAGGAACAGGCAGATGCGTTAAGCGGGTGTGGATTCAGGTTACCCGTACGTAGTCGTACCAATTTGGCATCTTTTGGTCAATAAAATTCAGCAGCGACAGAATCTGATAGTGGCTTTTTTTATATTATAATTAGGCTTTTTTATGTTATAATTAGGATTTCGATTACTCCATAATTAAAAAAAATCAAAAATATTTTTAAAAATTAAAAAATAATTTTAATAATAAATAAATTATTGCTAAAGTCTCTTTTATAATTCTTCCCTAATATATTGAATTTAGATTCAAAAATAATTTCTTTAAAATCTATTCATATTTTATAAACTTAAATTAACCTTTTACCGTGCTTTAAGATATAAATGTGAATTAGTAAGTCAAAATAGAGATATAAATTTTATAATCAAATAAGTTTTGATCTTATAAAAATTAATTATATTTGATTGAGTTTGATTTGTGTTAATTTTCGAATGTTAATCTTATTTGACTTGCGTTTAGTTTGAAAAAATATTTGTACAACTTAAAATTTAAACATTTATATGTTTCTATACATTTTAAGATGAATTAATTAAAGAGATATATCATTAAAGTGACTTCTTTTATGGAATTTAATTTATTTTAAATTATAAAAGATGTAACTTATATGAATATTGATTGCTTCAAATAAAGTTTAATATTTAACATAATTATATGTACACTTATAATGATAAACGTATCATGATTATTCAATTTTTGTATGTGAATAATAATTCGATCCAAATAAAGATTTATTATTCGATATACTTTTATTGTTAGTGTTTGATTACTACACCAAGATATCATTTACAATAAATTATTGTTATCTAAAGATAAAATATTAATGGAGTATCCGGACTCTTTAGATAGGAGTTGCCTTTGATTGAATTTGTTATTTTGGTTTAAATATTTATGTGATCTTATTTTGTTTGTTTATTACTTTTTGGACTCAATGGTAAATAATCCTATTAATATTAATGTCATCGTTAACTCTGTTACTAACTAATCTAATTCATGCTTATTTATTTAATATATAAAAACCATATTTAACTCATCTAATTCATGCTTATTTATTTAATATATAAAAACCATATTTAACTCATCTAATTCATGCTTATTTATTTAATATATAAAAACCATATTTAACTCATCTAATTCATGCTTATTTATTTAATATATAAAAACCATAATATATGGGTCATTCTCTCATATATATATATATATATTGTTTTACACCAATAAATACTAAAAATTTTCTATAATAAATACAATTTTTATAAATAGTTCATTTATTTAGTTTTATACTTTTACTGCATATTAACTTTTACCTTATTACTTTTGAATAATTGTTTAAATTACATTAACAGTAACAACTCATGTGGTTTATATTTATCCATTTAATAAATGGATCTCATTCGTTAATGAGTAAATAATATTTGTGTTGAACTAATCATTTTATTATATAAAATAATATTATATATATAGAGTAAATTGATGAATATTTCACTAAACTATCGTAAAAATTGTAAATATACTATTTAATTTAATCGAATAATAAAAAATAATACTCAAATATTATTAGTGGTATAAATCTATTACTATTATGATAAAATTATCATCAAAATATTTATTTTGGGTATAAATCTATCATCATACTTCTTATTAGTAGTACTAATTTACTACTAGACTTCTTATTAGTTATACAAATATATCCCAAAAAATATAACATAACCACCGAAAGAATAAAACAGTGATACATTTGTATCATTAATTATAGTTGAGTTCTATTTTTATCATACGATAAAGTTTAATAATATATTTACAAATTTCATAATATTTTAATAGTATATTTATCATTATATATATATTATATTGGTTTTTCTTTCAATCCACTATTCTACTGGCTATCTTTTACACAAATAAATATCAAAATATTTCTAAAATAAATATAGTTTATAATAGTTGCTTTGTATTGTTTTGATTATTTTTCACCTTTTAGTTTATATTTTTTTAATATTCTAATAAATATCGAAATATATATATATCTCCTTTATTTTTTGTTAATTTTTTACTATTCATTGGTTATTCTCAAACTTTCTTATTATACGTTAATAAATGCCAAAATGTCACTCTATACTTATTAAACTTCTTATAATATAATATTGTTTATGTTTTTAAGAAGTAATATAAATAATTTAAATCAAGTATTAACACAAAATATGAGATAAAAAATAAATGTATTATGTAACAAATTATTTATAAATTACATGTTAATTTAAATAAGTTTTTCAAAATAAATAATTTTATTAATGCATTTATATTTTATGAATTGATTCGTGCATTATAGGGGTCCAAAACTAGTGTGTGTGTGTATATAGATAGATGCATGTAGGGACATCATCTAGAAAATTATGACAATAATCATAATTGTTTCGTACTAATTTTGGATAGATTTAAGTAATAATTATCGATTATTAACAAATAATAGAACCATACTTATTGTTTTTAATATTTATTCAAAAATATATTTAATTTAAAAAATAAAAAAATGTCAATATATTACTTACTCTACAAAATTATTTAAAAATATTGACATTAATTTATATTTTTATATTTTTAAATAATATATATATATATATATATTAGTCATGTTTACTTGCATCATACATGTTAAATTCTTACTTAATTTATAAAAATAAGTATAGGTTAATATATGTTGAATAGGTGGCATATATATTTTTATAAATAGTATATATTAATATATATATGTTAAATTTCAATTAATTATAATTTTGTTATTATGATAACTGTTTACATCTTATGTCTAATTAGTTATAATTATTTTTGTGAATCAATTTTTACGGATAATCATAATTTTCATCATCGATTACCCCTAAAGAGCATAATTCATTTATTTTATTTTTGGTGTTCCAAATATATATGCCACCTATTCACAGAAAACATGTATAGGAAAATGATTTAAAAAGTAAGTATTATTGTATAAAAGTGATCACTTTTGCCTATATATTTATGACATGAACTTACGTGTATAATCCAGCTTTAACGTGGATAAGAATCCATACGTTGTTATTGCTTGGTATTGAATCTATGGCGTTCTGCACTGTCGTGAAATTACCTTGGCCTGACCTGTCTACTATAATGCTCCGTGACACATTAACACTCGAAACACCGTGCACTGCCTGATAGAGAAGGGCCACCCTCAGGTACAAAATAATAGCCAAAACTTTGGTAAACATATGGATATCCCTCCAGCCCTACTTAATTTGCAAAAATTAAAGTTTTTTTTTTTAATGTAAGATTATGATATAACAATTCTCTTTTTATATACATAGAGTTGTTTTCCATGTTAAAACTTTTTTAATCTAATAACACGACATAAAGGGTAAAACATTAAATCATAAATCTAATTAGAAAATATTACCTAAATTAATGGCTAGCTACAGCAAATACTAAATATTAGTACATTTATATAGAAACCAAAATCTCCGTTACAATGCGATTTATCCTATTCGAGGAAACTTAATTTCTTTATTTAAAATGCTAAAGTATCCTGACCCATAATATCAAAATATTATAGATATGCCTTATTTTATCAGATTTCTAGCCATATGAGGATTTTAATATCTTGTTTGCAATGTTAACACTCATAAACCTACCCCAACATGTTTACTTTCTTTTGATCTAGCTGTACATTTATTTTTCTTAATATATTATATTACTTATTTCAAATAAAATACATATGTTTGTGTTTATTTACCTAGATCTTATTCTAGGATGATTTTTTTTTTTTCATTTAGATAAGATATCTATAATTAATTATGTTAGGTTTATGCTCTCGTTTTTTTTCTTTAGTATTTTGCTGTCAATTAGAATCTTCGTATACATATGTTGTGTTTAAGATTTTAAAGATCATATATAGTATGATGTGAATGTCTCATTTTGTTTTTTTTAAAACATTCAATATTAAATAATTGAAACAAAAATAAATTGTCAGTTTTGAGAGCCTTAAAATAGAGAGAAAAAAATGAAAGCTATGCTTTTCTAAATTGTATATAGATTTCGTTTTTATACTTTTCTTTGGAAAAAAAAGTCACAAACATGCGTGCTGGTACATATATATGTGGGTTACTTGTTGTTTGGCATTAAAAATCAAACTGATTCATAATTGATAGAATCTTTAAAAATTAAAATGAAATCAAATTAATAATTATTCGAAACCAATAAAATTTATCGATGAATTCATTCAAATAATATTTGTGCAGCCATAATCTTACTTCCATACACTTTCCTAAAATTAAAAACACAATTACAATTTTTGAAAATTTATACAAGTCAAATGTTGGGAAAAAAACATGTAACTTAAAAACATTTCATCACTTTATATGAACAATTTATTTGATAAGTTGAATACATATTGTAAGGATTATGAATATTGGTTATTTTCGTGGACAAAATATTTATCTGTAAATTTATTTTTAAGCTTACTATCAAGTCTATCAAGAAAAGCCAAACAAATACTTAAGTTCCAGATAATTATACTTTAGGTATATATTTGATAACTACGACACATATGATTATATTTATGCATTTAGTAACACATGCTTATAAATCTAAAATTATTTTTAGTGCTAAAATATGGAATAAGATATGCTAAAAGATATTAAATAATATATACTCTAAAATAATATATGTTAAAAGATATTAGATAAGATATATATACTCTAAAATAAGATATGTTAAAAGATATTAGATAATATATATTTTAAATTATATTTGAAATCCTTATCATAAAAGATAACATAAAATCTATTTTTAAAAGATATTAGATAAAATATACTTTAAATTATAGTTAAAATCTTTAGCATAAAAGAAAGCATAAAATCTATTTTAAAAGATATTAGATAAGATATATTTTAAATTATAACTGAAATCTTTATTATAAAAGATAACATAAAATCTATTTTAAAAGAAATCTATTTTAAATGAGAGTTATCTTAATTAACGAGAATTACTAATCCTATTTGTAATAGAAAAAATATTTATCAATTACATAGGATTAAGGGTTTTAATTTTTCTTATAAATAAAACGCATTCTTCATTGTTTCAATTAACCACACAAGAGTATTATTTTAATCTTCTTAATTTCTCTCTCTTATTTTGCAAATATACAATCATAATTCTTTATACTTCTTTATTTAGTTAACCTATCAAATATTAGTGGTTATGTTTGATTGGTTAATAAGCCTAATTATTTTATGATATTTTGATAATATGTTCTTATGGCTTCTTCTGTATTTTTGTTCTTAAATTGTTAGATCAAATCATTGTTTTTGTCATATCATAATTATTTTATTTGATTATTAATCTTTAAAGAAGCTATTTTTATTGAACTTGTATTTGATATTTTTGCTCTAGGATTTTTTAGTTGATTTAATTTAAATGACATATGTTTTAAATCATCTAGTTAGGATTATTCATTTTTAAATCCGTTCTAGATCACACACGGGCACTTGTGTTTTTTGTGCTAACTATTTTACAGTTGATTTGTGAACGATCTGATTTACGGGGAGCTTATTGGAACGTTGGTCTGGAAACCGTTCACGCTAGTATTGAAAATTGTGAAAACAGAGCAGGGGCTCGTAAGTAAAGTACATTGGGACAGTATCCTAGGGAGGGTAGCATAAGACCGAGTTTGTACTTAAACATTTTATTTTCATAGTGGAAAGTTAGGTGGACCGGTGGTTTTCCTCTTAGGCTATGGTTGTGGCCTAGGTTGTTTCCACCTAAAAATATCGTGTGTTATTATTTTATTTCTACACTTATATTTACACACGATTGCATGTCTGGCTGCTTTGTTTATGTTATTAAATTATAAATTAACAAAAATTAAAAAGAACTTATTCACCCCTCTAGTTAATTAGGCCCATAATTTATAAACTTTCACATATGATATTTTCTCGTAAAACAATCATGATTTAATTACATAACATAAATATTTTATATATATAATTTTATTTTTAACCCTTTCAAAAAAACATAAAACATGTACTTTTTTAAAAAAAACTTTTTACAAAAATGTATGATTTTTGCAAAAAAAAAAATGTTATCTTACGTCATAAGAAATACAATATATAATTTTTTTCATAAAAAAATTAAAAATAAAATCATATAGGAACAATCATATCCCTTATCAATATTATACATTAATTAATTTCATTAAATTGTTTTTAATTAATGCACACAATGTGTAGTTGGTCGCATTTTTTTAAGGATGAATGGTAGTAATAGTCCTGTTATTTTTAAAAAAAAATAATAATTTAATACCATAATTTTTAAGTCATGTACATTAGATCCCATGATTTATAAAGATATAGTTAATTTAGTTTATTTTACACTAACATATCAAAACTTAACATATTCGTACATGCATGTACCACCTAATTCATGTGATAAATATACAAAAATGCTCTCATCTCAATTGATATTTATAAATTATGTGACAATGTTAATTCCTTTAATTCTAACATATAATTTAAATGTTTCAGTAATAATAAAACTAAATTGATTAATATTCTTAAATTATAAAACCTAATGTATAGGATCCAATATATGTTACTAACATATTTTTTTTCACGTAATGGTAGAACTTGTAACACTATGTCCCGTAGGGTTTATTTATATTATATATGTTTAAATTATTAACATGCTTGGATGAGAAACTTTACCATTGATCTCTATTTGTTTATAGAATATGGAACTAATCTATTTATTTATTTATAGAATTTTTGTATTGATCTCTATTTTGCCATTGCTTTCTAAATATCACTCTAGTTTTAATAACAACACTTATATTTAGTTGATTTAGTTTTTATTAACTAGTATTATTTTAAATAATTATACAATTAATATTTTTCAGTTAGTTAATATTAAAACTTATTTTTTTATCTATTTTAATTAATTTCAATTAAATAAAAATATAGTATTATATTTTTATTTAAAAACAATTGAATAGGTCAACAAGGTGATTTTTTTACATAGGGTTATTACCTAAACTAAACCCAAATGACTTAAAATGAACATAATTATAACTACTTAATTTTTTAAGGATTTTTGTAACTCATTTCATACATTATGTGCATAAAACGTATTTAATCATTTCTAACTCAACATATGTGGTAAGCGGTGTACAAATATTAATTTGATTTCTGTAACGAGAATAGTAGTCTTACATTCTTTACTTGTAAATGGCATGTATAGGTTAATGAGCGAATAATTATACAATAGGGTGAAAAGTAAAATTAATCCCCTTATTTTAGGTTAAAATAAATTTCATAATATACTACTAAATTTTATTACTTTATACAAATATATTATCAAACTTTTTAAATATAAAAATCTACTATCAAATTTATATAAATTATAATAACATATCATTTCAGTAAAAATTAAACAAAACCTAATATAAAACAGGTCATGTACAACTTACGTGATTATTCTTATCGTGTTAAGTCCCTGAAACAATTCATTTTCCCATTTACCTTCCATTTTATACATATTTCCCAATCCTAGCCCACCTTTCATTTCCACTACCACCTCAAATCTCCCATTCCTTCTCTAAATCCAATAATTAATATCCCTCTAGCAACATTCCTATAATTACTTTGACCAATGACATCATCATCGTTGATACCAAAATTTTCATTTCTTGATTTGCTCCTAACTAACCTAGGAAAGGCTATAATGTCCTCGTCAAAGCCCTCAAATGTGAGGGTGTCACCAACATCTTCCCTTACCCTAGTAGTGCTTCCATTGAGATTAAACAGGCCCTTGAAAACTTATACATCATCCACAATGTCCCTACTCACTATGAATAAGGTGGTATATTTATTGTGAGTATTACACACGTTTTAATGGCCTTTCAAGCATCTATAATTTCCATTTTAAATCCCAATGCCACCAATTTGGTCAGTATCTTTGATGATGGAATTATCAACTATGTGCCTATCGTGAGGAATTGTGGGTTGAGATTGGAAAATGGGTCAAAAATGGAAGGCAAATGGGAAAATGAATGGTTTTAGGGACTTAATAGGATAAGAGTAATCATATGAGTTGCATGTGACACATTATACGTTAAGTCCTATTAAAATTTTAATAAAAATGATATATTGTTACAACTTATATACACTTGAAATTTTTTGTGAAAGATTTGTATAAAATGGTAAAGTTTGGTCGTTGATAATAAAGTTTACCCTTTATGTTATTAGGTCTCTTTAATACTCTTGTTTAGAAAAGAAGTTTTTTGATCCTTTTATTTATAAGAAAAAGGCTATTGAATGACAATTTAACTTTATGAAATAATATTATATAGTAAAAAAAATTTAAGTGCATATTGTAAGAATAAAATAACATTTGGTGTAAACTATTACCTAAAAAAATAATCTAAGAACATTCATATTGTATCACCAAGAATCAAAGATAAATATAGCATACCTAAATCTATAACCTTAATTAATTATGTAGTTAAATGGTTAGTCTTTCAGATCTATACATTTTTTAAGACAACCCTTTAGTTTTCTCTCTACTCTCTCTGAAGATAGGATATCAGATGAGAAGAAAATAATATATGTGTGATTAGGAAACCATAACCACTATATATAGTTAATAATTATATATCTATTTTAGCCCATTATTAAAATAACATTATCTTTAGGTTTCTACACATTAAAGATCAATACCCTATTAGATACATAAAAGCCCAAATTACTTAAACTTTAGCATATCACTTTTAAATGGACTTAATCTTATATGATAATCTACAATACATAATTATTCACCTATAAGCCTAACATTGGATTAAGGATCCAACAATCTTCCACTTCGGCAATATATGTAACCTTTTATTTATGCATTGCATAAATAAGTTTATAAGCTCAACTTTATTATCATTACCAAAATATATCTATATCCAATCTGATCTATCAATTATACCAATATAGGATCAAAGTGACTTTCATTACATTTTGTGTAACTCGACCCATCAATGATCACATATATCAAACAATTGAATGACATGGATCATGATGTGGATGTATAGCATGAAAATTTTATGCAATGTGATCTTAACATACCTATTTCCAACTGGTCCAACCTTAAACTTTAGTGAGATCAAACCATACCAAAATCAAATTGTAAATAAACAAAAACTTTATTTCTGTAGAAAACAACTTCAAATTATCCATAAACTAAAATAACTAAAAGTGTGTCTATATCAAATAAAATTTAAAACTACAAACTCTTATTAAAACTTAATATCCTCAAATAACATAACACTCATACAAGTAGTATGTCCATGAAACATTTTGGGTGAAAATCCTTTAGTAAATGGATCCGTAATCATGGAGTTTGTATTAATTTTCCTTTAAACACTTGTACGCTTTGAACTCTTTCCTTAACAATCAGGAACTTGATCTCTATATGCTTTGACTTTGTTGAGCTCTTTATTATCAATGGAATATAGCATTGTTGACTTATTATCACAAAATAACTTAAGTTGTCTTTCAATTTCATCTACTATGTGCAGTACTTTGACAAAATTTCTTAACTATATTCTATGATTGGATACCTCATAACAAGTTATGAACTATGCCGCCATGGTAGAATAGGCTATAAGATGTTATTTAGTACTTTTTTAGGAGATAACATCCTTAGCTATAAAGTAGACATAACTTGACTTAGATTTCATAATATCTTGACATCTAGCAAAATCAGAGTTAGTATACCCAACGATCTCAAGATGATTCAACCTTTGATACATGAGCATGTAGTCTTTTATTATCTTAAGTACCGCAAGACTCGTTTGGCTGCCATCCAATTTTCTATTCATGGATTACTTAAATATCTACCAATATCCTAACCACATACACAATATCTAAATGTTATATACTCAAGCATACATCAGACTCCCTAATGCTGACACATAAGGAATCTTGTGCATTTCCTTTTCCTCAAAATCATGCTTTTGTGATAATCGTAGAATACTTTGTGAGTGATCTTGAAATATTTGTATACCTAATACAAAAGAGGCATCACCAAGATCTTCATCTCAAAATACTTAGTTAGAAATGTCTTGGTTTTTTGTAATAAGCCTATATCATTTCTAGCAAGAAAAATGTCTCCAACATATAAAATAAGAAAAATATACTTACTTCTACAAAACTTATGGTATATGCATTCATCGACCAAATTCATCTCAAAATCGAATGAGATGATCACTTGCTGAAACGTGAAATACCAATGTAAAGATGTCTGCTTGAACCAATAAATGGATTTCTTAAGTTTGCAAATCAAATTCTTTAGGCCTCCCGACATAAATATTTTTTGTTGTATCATATAGATCGTCTCATTAATGTCACCATTGAGAAAAATTGTCTTTACATCCATTTGATCTAACTAAATATTGAAATGCACTACTTATTCCATTATAATCCTGAAAGAGTCTTTCAAATAAATTGGAGAGAAAGTCTCTTTATATTCAATGTCTTCTTTCTGTGTAAAGTCCTGTGCGAAAATATGAGCCTTTTATCTCTCCATATTGCCTTTTAAATCTCCCTTGGTCTTAAATATCCATCTACAACCCATGGGTTTAGGACATTTTGGCAATGTGACAAGACCTCACACATCATAGTCCTTCATAGGCTTAATCTCATTATTTATGGCACCAATCCACTTTTGAGAATTAAGATTTCCATGGCTTGATAGAAGTTGATCGGATCTTCTTCCATCACTCCAATATCAAACTCATGCTTTTGAAGAAATACAATGTAGTCGCTTGGAACTACACTTCTCTTTTTCTAGTGGATCTACTTAATGGCATGAGTTATTGAATTGGTAGAGTTTGTTCTTTTGGAACAATTTCTTGAATCGAAGGTTGTACATGATTGTCTTGACTTGTTGTGTCTTGATCAAAGTCAGGAATGTGATCATGATTAATGCCAATAGCACTTGTGGGAATATCAACATATTTCTCTTCAAAAATAAAACCTCTAATTGTATCACCTACTACAAACTCGACATCATCAAAGAACAGGCATTTTCTAACTCAAAAATTGACTTAGATGTGGAATCACAAAGCTTATACCCTAGGATTTTTCAAAATATCCAATAAAATAGTAACTCACCATTCTTGAGTCTAATTTGTTTTTATTAAATCTATGAATTTTCCCCAATTGGACATCCCCACATATGCAAGTGCTTTAAGGATATATGTTGCAGTCTTAAGCATTTCTCCCTAGAATGATTATGGTAAGATAGAATGATAAATCATACTCATCACCATGTCCTTAAATATCTTGTTTCATCTTTCAATATTACTATTCATAGTAGGTAAACTCGACATAGTATATATAACTGTTTATATTCTAAAATAAATAAAATTTTACGAGAAATATCACTTTGATGATATGTCACTTCAATTAATTTATTTCAAATATATATAAGCATACAAATATTTAAATTTTAAGTTGTATAATTTTTTTTTGATGAATATCAACATTAATGAAACAGTCAAATTTTGATCAATGTTGATCAACCTCGTCAAACTCAATCAATAGGAATAAATACTAGTCAATTCTATTAGGTCTAGGTTTATTGGGTCATAAAATTTATATTCATATTTTGACCCATTAGTTCAAATATAAATCTTTAAACCCATAAAAATATCATAAGGCCTTATGCTTTTTGGATTTTAACAAATAAATTGTTTATGGGTTGAATACAATATATTTTGTAAGAATGATTCATGAAATCCTAACAATAATTTATTAAATGTTAAAAATTATATTTGAGCTTTAAAAAAATATTTATGGACTTTTTTTAAGTATACAGTAATCAAAACATTAATTGTAAGTTAAAGAAAACCCTAATTACAATACTAAAAAGGAAGCTGCAATTTTAGTTACAATACCAAAAGAAAACAAAAAACTATTTATATCACCAGTTGTCATTGCTATTTTTTAATTATGTAATAATTGAAGTCCTAGTTACAAAAAAAAAACCTTAATTTTAAAACCGAAAAGAAACCCTTGTTGTAACAAACTGGTAAAAGACAATACCGGCGGAAAAGAAACCCCTTATTATAACAAACTCTGCCACCGTTGGTATATTGATATAAACATGGTGGAGCTCAATCCACCTTTATATTTCAAGATCAATAACATCAACGTATTTAATTACCACCTTCCTTTATTTATATATATCCAATAAAAACTGAATTTGATTTTATATATAAACAAAACCAAAAATATTTTTTTTGAGATTTCTTTAATGGATTTTTTTTTTACATAATTATAATATATTCTTCAATTTTAATCCTTAATTTTGGAAAACAATCACAATTGTTTTTAAATCTAATAATACTAAAATCAAAATCATCATATTTGAAAATATTAAAATTATCATAAATCAAAAATAAATTCTATTTTTAATAATTCAACATGAAAAAACTCTCATATCACTTGTTAAAACAAAATAAGCTTTGTTAAAAATCATAACCTAGAAACATAATATATTAATATTCACGTATATCACCAAGAATCAAAGATAAATATGTAGAAATATATTTGAATAATAACTGAGTCATTAGTGTTTTAGATCTACACGTTTTTTTTAGAAAACCCTTTAGTTTTTTCTCTAATCTCTTTGACGATAGTAGAACATAACCACTTTATATAGTTAATAACTATATATTTATTTTAGTTCATCATTAAAATAAACATTATTCTTAAGTTTCTTTAAATTAAAGATCCATACTCTATTAGATAAATTAAATCTCAAGTTACTTAAACCTTAAAAAATTACTTTTAAATAGAATTAACCTTATATGATAGTATACGATACATAATTATTTACATATAAGTCCAACGTTGTATTAAGGAAACACATATTTGTCATTTACAAAAGTTACATCTATCTCTAAGCACTTTCTTTTTTCCCATTAAATTTTTCATTCTAGTCAATTTCATTATATTGGATCGATTTTTTTTCTTTTCCTAATTGGTCTCTCTATATCTCTCTTCTAAATGGTCTTTAAATGTTAAAGTAATGAAAAAATTTGAATTCATTTTATTGTTGGGTTACATTCAATACTAGAATTAATACGAACATCTAACACTAATAGACAATAATAATATTTAATATCAAAATACTTGAAACTTGTATTACTTTTTAATTGAGAAAATATTTATACATTTATTGCTTCTAAAAAAATTACAAAATGTTTTTCACAGTTAAGATTCAAGAGCAACAAATTTAAGATCCATAACATTCTTATCATATTTTAACTAGAAAATCCAATGTAATGCTTAAAGTTTAAAAATCTAACAAACTAACAATATAATCTTGTGAGGTCTTATTATGAGTCTTATGACCATGCCTAAATTCTTTTTGCTATATTTTTCTTTGAACGGTAAATGTTGAAACTTATTTTTCATATTGGACTTGTAACGTGAAAATAAATATAATAATGCTTGGATTCCCAATAGTAACCTTATTTAGATTACAATTAATATTACATACGCATATTACAACTAAGATTCATATATTTAATATATGCAAACTCCACCATCATATAACACATTAATTTTAAACGTGTTGAGAACGATAAGGCTGGCAATCAAGTTTCAATCCCCTATAACAAGATCTTAAAGTTTCTCTGGTATATAGGAGTTTTCCAAAAAGGATATAGACAAAAAATGCAATTCTAGCCCATAGAGAGTAATACAGAGCTTATGATCATTTGAAAGCCTGAGAAATAAAAGAGTATATGACCCTAGAATATTACAAAGAAAAACCATCATGTCAAGACTCCATATATCCAAACAATGTATATGACGACATAATCCATACATAATCATAAACCATAACAATCAATAACGTTTAATGAAAAACGCAATCACATGAGCAACAAGATTGAGCAAGTCTCTTTGAGTTGAAAATGTACACCAATTCTTTTCTCACACCCAAAAACAAAAAACAAAAAATCATAAATTTTTAAAGCTTTATATTTTTTATATCTCATACCACTTTGCGACACAAATACATAAAAATCAACGAATTACAGTCTACAAGATTCCGTTGAATAGAGTCTTTAAATGTAATGGATACATATAATGATTTTAATGGAGTTTTAAAATCCTTTCTATTAAAATTTTATATAAGTTCTTAAAAATTTGGTTGTATTAAAAAAATAAATGATTTAAAAATTTATGAATTTATATTAAGAGGGGTGTACAAATTAAGATTTTTAAAATCTAGTGGTATCTATTTATTTATTTAATTCTATAGAAGTTTAGGTATGTTTAATTGGATGTTATAAAAGTGTTTAAAAATTATGATATAATCAAAAAGTTATTGATTTTTATGGACTTTGATGTAGAGGTGGCAATTTGTACTAGATTGTTCAAATCAAACAGGAATTGAAAAACACGAATTAAATTAAATTTGAGTCTAATTTGACTCAACCAAAATAATACAAAAATTTAGGACTATATTAGAGTTGGGTTAAAACCAACTCGATAATACGAAAATAAAAATAATTATAATTATAATTATATATTATTTTTTCTATATGCTCAGTTTGTTAGTTTATATTATGAAAATTTTATTATATTTTTCTTACTATTTTTTTGTAAATTTTTCATCTTTATATATTAAGTATTTATTTATTAACAACAATTATACATTTTCTTATCAACAATGAACATGACTAATTATATAAGCATTTTAAATTTTATTTAAAAATGAGATCTATCAGAATTTATTTTGAATCCATAAATTATTTTATACAAAGTACTTATGTTGAATTTAATGTTTTGTTTGAGTGTCTTTCAAATTGATTTATAATTCATTATTTTAAGTTATTTTTGTAAATATATTATGTTATCACCAATCATAATTACATGAAATTTAAGTCTAAAATATTCATTTACTTTAAATTTAAGTAGTGATTTTTCGAGTTGTTTTGTAATAAACTTAATACTTTCAAACTTTTTACTTTATAGCTTTGTAAAAACTTGTAACAAAAATTTTATTTGTATATTTAATATTATCAGAATGTATTAAATTTGGTTCAAAACTTTTATTATTCTAATTAGATCAAAAAATATTTTTTAAAAAATACAATATTTCAAATCAACATTAGGCTAAATAAGGTTAAAAAATCCAATTAATATATATAAATAAAAATTTGAGCCCATTCACACTACTTTAAGTCGATACATATTTTTTTAGTTTGAATTAAGATTAAACTAATTTAAGTTAGACTATCACATACATCAAGTTATAAGATAATAACTATGTGCCATGACAAATATTGAAAAGGATCAATGATAATGCATACATAGTGGACTTATCCAAATAGATGGTCATCTCAGCAACGTTCAATGTATTAGATATATTGACTACCATTCACTAGAACCATTTTATCTAGAAGAAAACTCGATGACGAGTTTTAAATAAGAAGAGGAGACAATGCGAAACAAGGTTAGAAAAGAGGAAGTAGTTTGATTTGTTTATGATTTTTGTTTATATTTCTAGCAAAGTAATAGCTTTTTTATTTAGAGTTTTTTTTGTCCCACATGGAAACTTTATGAACCATTCTAGGAACTTTTCAACTATAAATAATTAGGTCATATGCTTGTATAAATTATCCTAGAAAATAATCAACTTAATAATATTAAAAAAGTTCTATTCTTTTTTTTCTTTCTCTTATTCCTAATATTTAGGAATAGTTTCTCTTTCTTCCATTTGAAATTTGAAGTCATATTATTCATGAGATAGAGGAATATCTTTAGGATAGTCCTACTCTAGAGTTGCTAGAGTGCTCATCTAAAGATAAATAACATAGATAGGCTTGTCTTATTCTAGATTTGCTAGAGTGTTCATCTAAAGATAAATAACATAACTAGACTTGTCTTATTCTAGATTTGCTAGAGTGTTCATCTAAAGATAAATAACATAGATAGGCTTGTCCTATTCTAGATTTGCTAGAGTGCTTGCCTAGATAATGGTTTCCTTATGTTTATTTCATAACACAAATACGATGATCTTTTGTCAAAAAATGAGTTTGGCTAGTATAAACTTTACTCATATTTTTCTTATTTTCTAAGTGCTTCCATATTATTGGTGCATTTCGTGCATTCTTGCTTTCATTCTGTGTAAATATATATATATATATATATAATTCAAATAGTGTAAAATATCTCTTGCCAATTCACTCAATTGAGACTTATCAGTTGTCACAAAAAGGATCTTATTAATCACCATGCAACTGGAATTCCTAACTCAAAAACTATCTTGAAACTCTTCTATAATGCATAAAGCTCAACAAGAAAAAGGGTTTTGATATTGTCAACATAGACAGCTTTAGTTAAAATCAACATACTAGTATCATTATGCACCACAATTCCAAGGCTCGAGGACATCAAAGAGTCATCTCAGCCAACATCAATATTAACCTTTACAGTCCCTATTGGTGGGGGATGCCATAAAGGGGACCCAATCTGGTTTGGTACACTAACCATATTTATGTGAAAAGGTATACTTTGCAAACTCCACCAATTGATGACCTTGAATAAATTTTTGACCATAAACTGATCATTTCATACCTTCTATAAATCCCATAGAAGACAAATAAACAACAATGCATCAGATTTATCAAGGAGATTTAATTAATGAGACATCTGATCTCCTAATTTTGTTGATTATTGGAAACCCAATTCCATAGCAAGGTTGGTATTCTTCCACACATTTCATATATGATCACACTTAAACAATGCACGATGGTTAGTTTCAAAATCCTTTGCACATCCATTATATATTCCCAAAACTGAAACTTTTTTTATTTTCAAATTTGCTTGTATAGGTAATTTATTATGTATAATGTTCCTTGCAAAAAGGTTAACATGATTAGGCACCTTGAGATTTCACATCTGTGAGTGGGAATGATATTCCCGAGTGAAAGTTTGCCCCTAAGTAAGATGATCCTGTACCAAATGTATGTTTGGATTGAAACACTAGATTATAAGCACTTTTTACATAAAATTTTCCATCATTTTCAAAAACCCAATACAAATTATCAAAGTATCTACTATCATTAAGGGGAATATAGAAGATTTTTATGCTTCAATGGCAAAGAATTTTTCCTTTATCACTTGAGCATTCCAACCTATAGATACATGACCAATTGAGTCACTCACCATTTCTAAAGCCTGGGGCTGTACGAGGGAAACTACTTGAAATTCGAAGGAAGGAAGCCACGGGTCTAGCCAAATATGAATAGAGGACCCATTATCAATCTTCCACCATAAGCTCTTAATGAGAACACTTCGAGAGGCCACTATGCTCTTCCAAGTATAAGAAACATATTTCTTGTTGGACAATCAAAAAGAGAACTAATGGGAAAATACCTTGATTGAAGCACTCGAGCATAAAGATATTGGAGATTGAGATAATTATCCAATCACTTTTAGCAAGAAGTGCCAAATTAGGACTTTTAAAATTTCTAAATCTCAATCCTCAAAGTGACTTAGGTTAACACTAGGGCTGCACATTAGATCGAAACCATTGATTTTATACTCATCTGATTCGACCATCCAATCAGATTGAAACATCCTAATCCGCAACTGATTCGATCACCTTTCAAATCCGATGCAATACGATTCGTAGTCTATTCAGAATGAATTGGTTGAATCTGATCCGTAATCTATTCAGATTGAATCGGTTGAATCCGATCAATCCAATCAATCTGAATAATAAACTTAATTAACTCTATATTTAGTATTTTTGAATAAAAAATTTAAATTTTCACATAACATAAACTTATTTGAGCTAAAAAACCTTAAAATATGACTAATATAAGAATGACCAATGAGAATATGACTAATATATATAATATAAATATATATTTAAGAATTTTTGATCAAATTAGATGATACATAGTGAAATCTGTCATCCAATTCGAACTTAACAGATTGAAAAAATTTCCATCTGATATGATCCGATGGTCAGATTAAAACTATAAAAAAATTAACAGATCAGATTAGTCAAATAATCGGATTTTTTGCACACCCCTAATTAACACACTTCATTCTATCATAGCCAATGATACCTCTTGATTTATTTGATCCCCGCCATTTTTTTTAATTGTTCAATTAATCTCATAATATTTTTTGGGAAGCTTAAAAATACTCATTGCATAAAATAAGGATATATTAACATATTGATTTAATCAAAATTTCTTTATTGATTCCCAATAGCAACTTTTGTTTCCAACTTTGGGAAAGTTGGCAAAGCTTTTCTTAAAGATATAAGAAAGCACAATATTGGACCCTTCTAATGAACAACAAGTGTATATTTACCTCTATTAACCTTTTGACCCAAAGCATTCTCTTACTTTTAGAGAATGGAAAAAAAATGTGATGCACACTAGATGTACATGCATTTATAAATAACAAGTTATCATTTGCAAAGAAAATATTTGAGATCATCAAACCTTGGGGGAAACTCGAAAGTCCCAAAATTTCCCTTTTAGCCTATTTTTTTCTAATTTGAGCATACAAGCTGTTAGGATGATTCGATTTTATAGAGAAAAAGCTAGAAATAAATCAAGGAATTGAGTGAATTTTGTGGATCTCATAATAAATTCACACACACATATATATATATATATAGTAATAAAAACATAATCTAACTTAAGGTCAACCACTTTGATAAATCGGGTTAATGGTTGATCCTTAGGTACTTCAAGTTATTCTATATAAGTGAGGGCACCTTACAATCATCACTTTAGGTGAAGGCATATCTTAAGATCTCGAGAAAAGCACATGATGGATTGAACTATTAATAGGGCAAGCTATAGGTTGAGCCTTATGCTAAAAAATCAAGTCCACTCACTCTTTCAAATCGATTCTTCAATTGAGATGGAAGAGTAGTGATGAGTGCTCAAAAAGCACTAAAATAACCATGATTTTATGCACATTAATTGATTAAAAATATATATATTTATATGTTTTATCATATATTTGTCTTTTTCGGAATCACGAGTATTTTTATTGTTTTTAAGGTATTTTGGCTTAAAAACGTAACTTAAAGACTCAAAGAGGAATACTTGAAGCAATACATCACAAATATATTAATAAATAAATAGGGAAAGTACCACAAATATGGAAAAATTTGACAAAATGGGTCAAAAAGGTCAAAAATGTCAAAAAGGAGAAAAACATGCCAAGCTACTGTTCATCCGCGCAGAACTGCGCACCAAGCTACTATTCATCCGCACAAAACTGTGCACGCGGCTACTTTTCATCCGCGCAAAACTGCGCCTGCAGCTACTGTTCATCCGCGCGCGTCCAGTTGCCTCCGCGCGCGCTGACGCCCGTTTCGACCCATTTTTCACGTGCAGCCGCCTCATGACGTCATGCTGACGTCATCAATGACCTCAGCATTTCCATTACGCGTTTTTACATTTTTTTAACATTTTTTTACTCATTTTTTCTCTCCATTCTCACCTATAAATACCCCCCTTCCCTTCACTTCAAAACACACTTCTCTCTTCTTTCTTTCTCTCTTTTCTTAGATTTTTAGTTTTTCTTTAGTTTTTCTTAGTTTTTTCTTATGTTTTCTTAGTTTTTAGCTTTTCTTAGTTAATTTCTCTTAGTTTTAGAGTTCTTCCCTTTTTCGGAAGAACTAGTTATGTTTTTGTAATAATTTAGCTTTTTGATTCAATAAATGGGAGTGCAAATTCCGCTTGGAGGTTTTTCAGCAACGGGAATAGCGTCGAAGTTCTGTAAGGATTTTATTTTCTTTACAGTTATTTTTTATGCTTTATTCTTACATGTTATATTTAATTTGTCTGTGATTAAATTTAACTGTGCTAGCTGTTTAGTAAACATGATGTAATAATAACGTTGTTATGCTTGCGAAATATTAAATAGGTAAAAATCTCTAAAATGAATTGATTTTGTTTTTATTCTAGATTTTATATTAAGAATATTAGAGAGAAATATATTATTTTTCATTACAAACTTAAACCTGAAAATTAGATTTTAAGGTTTAGTTATCCGGTCTGATTTAGAGTAGTGCTCTTTTATTTGTTGGTACAATCGTCCGGTAGTTAGAGTGAAGCTCTATTTCAAAAGTTTTTATAAGAATTATTATCTGAAAATGTATTGACGACATGTTTTCGGTAGTGGTTTTAAAACTTGAAAGTTAGTACTCGGATAACTAAATTCTTAGGTTTAATTTGGACACCTTGAATAAAGTTTAAACTGTCTAACCCCACCAAAGGTGGCATTTAAATGGTTCATTTTCAATCTCTTAGAAAAAGAAATTAATTTAATTAACCAAATTAGTTATCAATCCCACCCATAGGTGTTAATTGATTTGTTTAGTTAACAAAGAATATCTAACCCCACCAAAGTTGGTATTTATACAAAAAAGGGAGAATCAATAAATATCAATTCATATCTTTAATAACCTAAATAATATGAGCAAGCATAATTAACTTAGTTATTATATCCATAAATACTCCACCATTATAAATGATAAAATTTGGATAAATGTTTATTGAATCTATGTTTATTTTTATGTAAGTAGATTAAAAACACAAAACCCCAAAATATCGTGACAGGGTGTTTAGGATTTAATTTCGTTTTTAAACGTTTGAATAATAAATTAAAAACCACACACATTCCTTTCTTAGATCGACCTTTGGAGTATACTTATCATTTTCTTCGAAATGATTCGTGCACTTGCGAGAATTTTATAAATATTAAAACCAAAGTATTGGCAAGAATCGGTGATGCCGGTTTTCGCTCATCAAGTTTTTGGCGCCGTTGCCGGGTATTTGGTTATCAAGTTTTTGGCGCCGTTGCCGGGAATTAATAGCGGTTTTTAAATTATTTATCAAAATTTTAAAAACATTTTTGTGCTGTAAATAATTGTGATTTTTTTTTTGTTTTAATAAAAAAAAATAATCAAATTTCAAATTTTAATAAGAAATAATAAAAATAAAAAAAATAAAAAATAAAAAAATATATTTTTAAATAATTTAGAAATTTGAAATTTGAAGTAAAAAAATTTACCGTTCATAAATAGTAAAAAAAAATTTAAAAAAATTAAAAATTTTAAAATAAATAAATAATATAGCGTTAATAGTAAAATAAAATTACCGTTCATGAAGAGTAAAAAATAATAAAAAAATAAAATAAAAAAATTTAAAAATTTTAAGATAAATAAATAATATAGTGTAGATAGTAAAATAAAATTACCATTCATGAATAGTAAAAAAATTATAAAAAAAAATTTAAGATAAAAAATAAATAAATAATATAGTGTAAATAGTAAAATAAAATTACGTTCATGAATAGTAAAAAAATAAAAAAAAATTAAATAAATTTTAAATTAAAAATTAAAAAAATTAAACTTACTTTTTAATTATCATTTAATTTTAAGTTTTATTTAAAATCTTAATTTTATTTTTGTTAAATAAAAATAATAATAAAAAAATGAATATATATATATATATATATATATATATATATATAAATAAATAAAAAATTATTTTTAATTTTTATTTGCTTTTACCTTTCTCTATTTTTTTTTAATTTTTTTTTACCTTTTTCAATTTTTATTTTTATTTTATTTTATTTTCTTTCTTTTCTTTAACTATTTTTTTTCTCTTAATTTTTATTTAACTTAATTAACTTAGATTTTTACTAACTTAATTAACTTAGCTTTTTAATTAACTTAGATTTTTCATTAACTTAATTAACTTAGATTTTTAATTTACTTAAATTAATTAACTTAACTTTTTTTAATTAACTTAGATTTTTCATTAATTAATTAACTTAGATTTTTAGTTTACTTAACTTAATTAACTTAACTTTTTGATTAACTTAGATTTTTTTTAACTTAACTAACTTAGATTTTTACTTAACTTAACTTAATTAACTTAGATTTTTACTTAACATAACTTAATTAACTTAACTTTAATAACATGAAAAGTAAAGATTTGAGAGAGTTCTGTATAAGAGACTAGTTCTTGGAAGCCTTTGTACCATTAGTCTTTCCTCGGAACGTTGTTCTGTCTAGGAGGATGATTTTTAAGGAGCCTTTGCCCCACCATTCTTTCCTGGGAGCACTCTTGGTTAATACTAATTATGTTATTTTAACTTAAAAAAAAATAAAAAAAATTCTGAAACTATCTCCAAAATTTTAAAGTTTTAATTACAATCTAAAGAGTTAGTTTCTTTGTTTGATCTAGGTACAATCGTGTTTTGATGCCTTAATTATTTGATTTGCACCTAGGTGTGGGTTATCTAAAACCCTCAAGCATGCCCCTAGTTTTTGGTACAGAAAAATTTGAAAATCAATAGGGCATGTTTGAAACGATATAGGTAGACAACCTTGTCTTACTTGTAGGTTTGATTGACTCAATGATGAAGGGACATTGAGTTTACTTAAAATGCAATCCCCAAGTTACGTCTTGCTAAGACGTTAAACTAAGCGCTGGATGGGAGGCAACCCATCATTTTAGGTAATTTTCTGTTATTTATTTTATTTACTTAATTTTATTGTTTATTTTAGTTTAATAATTTTTAAATTGCTAAAACTAAAAATATTTGTTGAGATGTTAGAAGTTCACAGCGATTTGTCTGTATACACTTTAAATGATGAATATGATGAATGCACCTACATTCCTCCATTACTACTTATAAATTCTCAAGAAATAGGTAATCTTTCTTCTCTTTTCTCTTTATCTTTAATTTACATTTGTTACATTGAGGACAATGTAAGTTCTAGGTTGAGGGTGGTGAAAAATTACCATGCTTAATTAGAAAAAAAAGATTTAACAATTTAAAAATTAAAAAAACAAAAAAAACAAAAAAACAAAAAAACAAAAAAACAAAAAAACAAAAAAACAAAAAAACAAAAAAAAACAAAAAAAACAAAAAAATCCTTTTTTTTAATGTTCACGTTTTTATTTTTTGTGTTTGATTTTATTTTTGTTTTATGTGATTTAGTAATTTTTGAAATAAAACTAATATATATATATATATATTCTCACAAAAATTTATCATTTTTTTAAATCAAATTTAAGTAAATAGTTAAGTCTTTTGTACTGTTAGATTAATTTTTGAAAACATATCATGAAATATTTTGTAATTATTTTTGATAATTAGTTAGTTTTTGTCATAACTAGTATTTCTTGATAAAATGTGGAAATTATATTAAACCCAAAATCGGTGTTTATGAATTTTTAGTGGAGACTACCCTTGTGAGATATAATTTGAGCCTAATTTCTTTTATTCAGAGTGAAATATATATTTTTTCTACTCCAAACACATTTCTTATTTATTCAAATTTTTAGATGATCTCTATAGGTATTAACATTGAATGTATAAATTTTTTCTCATCTTAATAGAGTATCATATATTTTTTATTATTATTTTTGTTTAGATTAAATGATTTGAGTAGAAATTGATAGTATATGCTTATATCTCATTTATGCATGACTGTTACAAAAACAAAAAGACATATCTGGGGTTACCTAAACCAAGATCAAACAGAAAAGCCACAAAATTAACCACTCATCAAAATCCAAAAAAATGTACAATCTGTACATGGGTTGACTCTCTAAAAATACATATATTGAAATATATCTACAGAAAAAAATAGAGAGATAAAAAAAATAGTATCATCTATATACTATGACCCACGTTGCCTACAAAGTTATGAGTACATGCTAATTACAAAAGAAAGATATAGGAAGTAATTCCCTAAAAAGTCATTGCAATTTCTTCATTTGTAAAAAGCATATATCTTGAAATTCTTTCTTAATGAGTTTGATTTATGCATAAAAATAATTTTTATATATGATATCTTTATAATTTATACATTCGATTCCTTTCATGTGATCAATGTTAAAATAACACTTTGAGCCTTTATTCTTTATACATATACGAACATATTAGTTCATTTCTATACATCAACTCTTTCGCATATAAATTAGTATGAGTGTTTGAACCCATAAGATTCAGTGTTTTGAGAGTATTGACTTGTGAGGAATAGAGTCGAAGCGAATTCTGATTCATGGCACTGAAATTGGGTAAAATTAAATTGATACATTTTTGATATGAAATATGAAAATGATTTTCGACTAATTATTATAATAAAATCATGATTGTTTAAAGAGATTAAAATAACTTATGCTTGAGATTTTAATTATGATCTTAAAGGAGATTAAAAAGTATGAGACATTTTTGTGATATGTTGTTTTCTTTTATTCTTAAATTAATTTTGTTGTAATTTTGGTTTTTGATTTGATTATTTTTATTTTTACATTTAGTTCAATGTTTGTGGGTATCATTACTGAAAACCCTCACGAGACTCAAACTCGTCCACTAGGGCAACCTAGGGGTTAAAAGGCTTGTTGCATAGACTAAATGCAACCGTTTCAATCCACGAAGGTGATTTAGGATAGTTTAATTTTTAGTTTTTATCGCTTCTCTTGCTAAGGGACTAGCAAGAAGCTGGTTGGGGGTTGTGATCAGTGCTCAAAAAGCACTAAAATAACCATGATTTTATGCACATTAATTGATTAAAAATATATATATTTATATGTTTTATCATATATTTGTCTTTTTCGGAATCACGGGTATTTTTATTGTTTTTCAGGTATTTTGGCTTAAAAACGTAACTTAAAGACTCAAAGAGGAATACTTGAAGCAATACATCACAAATATATTAATAAATAAATAGGGAAAGGTCAACAAATATGGAAAAATTGGACAAAATGGGTCAAAAATGTCAACAAGCAGAACTGCGCGCGCAACTACTGTTCATCCGCGCAGAACTGCGCGCGTGGCTACTGTTCATCCGTGCGCACCCAGCTGCCTCCGTGCGCGCCGACGCCCGTTTCGCCCCATTTTTCACGAGCAGCCGCCCCCATGACGTCATGCTGACGTCATCAATGACCTCAGCATTTTCATTACGCGTTTTTACATTTTTTTAACATTTTTTTAGTCATTTTTTCTCTCCATCCTCACCTATAAATACCCATCTTCCCTTCACTTCAAAACACACCTTCAACACCTTCAAAACACACCTTCAACACCTTCAAAACACACTTCTCTCTTATTTCTTTCTCTCTTTTCTTAGATTTTTAGTTTTTCTTATGTTTTCTTAGTTTTTAGCTTTTCTTAGTTAATTTCTCTTAGTTTTAGAGTTCTTCCCTTTTTGGGAAGAAATAGTTATGTTTTTGTATTAATTTAGCTTTTTGATTCAATAAATGGGAGTGCAAATTCCGCTTGGAGGTTTTCCAGCAACGAATATAGCGTCGAAGTTCTGTAAGGATTTTATTTTCTTTACAGTTATTTTTTATGCTTTATTCTTACATGTTATATTTAATTTGTCTGTGATTAAACTTAACTGTGCTAGCTGTTTAGTAAACATGATGTAATAATAACCTTGTTATGCTTGCGAAATATTAAATAGGTAAAAATCTCTAAAATGAATTGATTTTGTTTTTATTCAAGATTTTATATTAAGAATGTTAGAGAGAAATATATTATTTTTCATTACAAACTTAAACCTGAAAATTAGATTTTAAGGTTTAGTTATGCGGTCTGATTTAGAGTAGTGCTCTTTTATTTGATGGTACAATCGCCCGGTAGTTAGAGTGAAGCTCTATTTCAAAAGTTTTTATAAGAATTATTATCTGAAAATGTATTGACGACATGTTTTCAGTAGTAGTTTTAAAACTTGAAAGTTAGTACTCGGATAACTAAATTCTTAGGTTTAACTTGGACACCTTGAATAAAGTTTAAACTGTCTAACCGCACTAAATGTGGCATTTAAATGGTTCATTTTCAATCTCTTAGAAAAAGGAATTAATTTAATTAGGCAAATTAGTTATCAACCCCACCCATAGGTGTTAATTGATTTGTTTAGTTAACAAAGAATATCTAACCCCACCAAAGGTGGTATTCATACAAAAAATGGAGAATCAATAAATATCAATTCATATCTTTAATAACCTAAATAATATGAGCAAGCATAATTAACTCAGTTATTATATCCATAAATACTTCGCCATTATAAATGATAAAATTTGCATGAATGTTTATTGAATCTATGTTTAATTTTATGTAATTAGATTAAAAACACAAAATCCTAAAATATCGTGACAGGATGTTTAGGATTTAATTTCGTTTTTAAAAGTTTGAATAATAAATTAAAAACCACATACATTCCTTCCTTAGATCGACCTTGGGAGTATACTTATTATTTTCTTCGAAATGATTCGTGCACTTGCGAGAGTTTTATAAATATTAAAACCAAAGTATTGGCAAGAATCGGCGATGCCGGTTTTCGCTCATCAAGTAGCAACTGGTCGGTTACAATAATTAGGAATATGAAAACATTTTGGCACGCGATCAATATTTGTCAGATAGTTGAAGAGAGAAAATTTGAATCTCTATATAAGGATAAGTTAAGGCATCGTCTATTTCATTGTTTTCATGATATCAAATAAAGTTTGAACAAAAACACTCTGTCTTTTCAGCTCACACCTTATAATTGTTTTTGCTCGATTGGTAAGATTAAAAGCTCAGCACATAATATTTTTGTTTGGGGTTTTATGGATTTTTCCTCACGCTTAACAATTTCTGAGTTATTTTCATATCGGTCCTTATATTCACTCCTTATCTTTTACTTTGAAATATCTCCTTAGGTAATTTCTATGTCTTCGTACCTTACTATTTTGTTTTTCTTGACCATGCATAAAGAGATATCATCAAGGGTTACTAGTAAGGTATTCTTACCTTCATGCTCCTCGGGGTCTTCTTCTTGGAAGAGCCTTTAGTACTCGAGCTACTCGTGGCAAGAGGAAAGCGAAGGATCAAAGTCCACAAATGAAGAGAGTACCTAAGGTATCTCGAGTAAGGTAGAGATATTTGAGCCTCCTTCCTCTTCTACATCTAGACCTCAAACAACTCCACTAATTAGGTTGAGGGTACCTTAAACCCAAATATCTATCTTCATGACATAGAGTAAGAAATCAAGGAAAAAAGGAATCAGTGAACCCATATGTTGAACCAAGGGTTGGAAAGCCAAAGTGGATTGATAATTTTATATTATACAGTTATTTTTTCCATTTTATTAATTATAATTGCTATGTTATTGATATTTTTACTTAATTTTAATTAATTAAATTAATATTTACTGTTTATTTTTAAGGAATATATTTTTAAGAAAATTAAAGAATATGAATTGAAAAAGGACTTAATTGCAAATAATAAAGTTTGAAAATATAATTTAAATTAAAGGAGTGCTTAATTGCAATTAACGAAAGTTTAAAAGTTAATTTAAATTAAACTAGAGGGCTAAAAAACAATTGATGAAATTTGTTTTTTTGCGTAGGAAAGAAGACCACACACATCTATTATCCACGCGTACCACGCACCGTCAGATCAGAAATCAACGGTGATGATCAAGCGCTTGAGATGCACACGTGACATAGGTGAATGGACACATTTCCCAGGTGGCACGTTGCTCGGCACTGAGTGGGGCCCAACTACCACACGTTTGCTGCATAGCCAATATCTTATGAGATGCGTTCCATGTAAAATTCATGCACCCTCCCAGTATACCGAATGCAAAGATGCCACATGTCTCTATTATTGTTTCAGCAAATAAGATGACGACACGTGGTGTAGGTATTTTAAAATAAAAACATGGAAGCAACGCATGTTTAAAGTCGCGACTATGTCCCCCACGTGTTTGGAAGGCACTTCTCAAGTGCGACGCGATCCTCGTGCGCCCATTCATCACAACGTATGAAAGGCTGCCACATGTTTCATTATTTCTTATAGCCAATCAAATGCTGACACGTGGCATGCATGAATTGAAATGAAAATGTAGAACGACGCACGCCTGTCCCCCACGTAGATTTGAATATTATTTTCGATGTACCATTTTGTCTACCACACGTGTATTAATTATTATTTTTGATGCAATATTTGTCTCACGTATGTCTAAAAAAATGTATTTTATGATGTATTTTTTTAGAGTGTTAATTAGAGCTATAAATAGAAGATTATTGTGAAAAATTAAAGAGGTTTGAGAGGAGTTGGAGAGTTGGACTGTGGTACACCCAAGCCATTTTTGGCTTATGTTGTATTTCTACGTGTGCCAAAAATTTAGAGTGTAGAAACATATTCTAATTTTCTTTTGTTCTTCATCTAATATTCCTTATGCATATTTACGTATTGTAATTTTAATTTTTGTTATGAAATAATTTATTTTTTCTAGGGTTGCATTGTAGCTAAATTTATGAAGCTTGGATTTAATTATTTTTGAATGATTTATGAGATTTTTAATTTGTTTATTCTATTTGTGCTTAATGCTTTTGATTGATTGGAATATTAATCAATTGATTTGTGACACATAAATAAACTTAAGAAAGACATTTTTGTGATACTTAAATAAACTTGAAAAATGAATTTTTGTGTAATTTCTTGTGGATAGAATAACATATATATATGAAGGATTGGAATATACCTTTTATTGTACATGTGACTATTTGAGAACTTTGAACGTATTGAATCTTGATGAATTTAATTCTCATAAGAATATAGTGAATTATTTTAGCGAGATGTGTCTATATGGAGCTCGGAAGAGATGTATGGATAAAATTAGGAGTTATTGGTTGACAAATTAAATTTACAAAAAAACATAAATCAAGAGAAAGTAATATGATTTGAGTGGATTAATTTGGTGAAAACTGCAATCCTAGAATTTTCTTATTTATTGTTATAAAACTCTTAATTAGTTAAAAGACTTCCAATTTTTTGATCATTTGGATAAAAATCAGAGTGAAACAATTTTAGTACTCCACAAACTGTAGTAAAAAATCTTCGTGGGAACAATAATTTTACTTATCAATTTTATTACTTGTGACCGTGTATACTTGCACAATTTTATGTTCTCCTAAAAGAGACAACATGGATCCAAGTGGTTTAATTCCATAGGATGAGGAGAGGCTAAGATGGATGTATGATAATCCCTTCTGAGTTCAAATAATGATTATTCCAGGTGTTCTTGATAGTGCATCACCTCCAACTAGATGGACAACCTTTTATGAAAAGGCTTTATAGCTTAAAGTTAGGTTTCCATTATATTGCTTCATAAGAAGGTTCCTAATAAGGATGTAGCTTGCACCAGGATAACTAATGCCAAATGGATGGAGGTTCTTGCTTTGGCTCACCCTAATATGCAAAGAGTTCAGGGTCGATATGGAAATATCCAAGTTCAATAAGACATATGTGTTGAAACAAAACCCCACTAATATCTGGAGAATATATATATGTTATTCAAGTACGATTGAGACATAAATGTAATCCTCCTTGAAGATGAGAAGAACTAGAAAGAATACTTCTTCTATGTAGTTGGTCGGTGGGAGGTATTTGACTGTGATGAGAGATTGGTGAGAAGCAGTTGGGTTGATACAAAAATTGCGATAAGAAATATAGGTTCCTTTATCATGACCTTGAGCTTGGAAGCGAAGTAAAAGTTGGCCAATATTCAAATCTATCTACTTGAAAAGACATATTGGAGGAATTTATTGAACACCATATGCTTTGTTGCTTATGGGTTAATGAAACCAAGCTTAGTAGAGCCACCACATAGGATAATTCAAAAATGTTGAGTACAAAAGAAGCACAATGAGCTCTCACTTTAAGTTTAGATTATTTATTTTCCTTGTGCTTTGAAAATTTGAATTTTTTTATAGGTGTTATGGAGTTCAACCCTGATACCTTTCCAGCTTAGCTTAAGAGCAGAATTGTAAAACAATGAGCTACTCCAAAGGAAAAAATATGAGCAAATCTTCTAGAAAAGAAGTCATTCCCTCACAACAAAAAATGAAAAAATAATCTGTGATTATTGAATAGCCCATCCTCATGCTAACTCCATTGAATTCAATGATAGTTGTTGAGCTCTTACCAATATTCAACGGCCAACAGATTCCCACACCTGTAACCTCAAACCAAAAAATACCTCCTTTTTTATAAGAGACTCAGATAGGGGAAAATACATTATTGATGACCACACCCCACAGGTTAAAAGAGTGTCCTTAAATAGGGGTATGGCACCAGAAAGGTTAGACCACTATATGGATAACCTCCATTTCATGATACACAAGAGGAATTTTAATACCATGAGTAAGGATTTGATCTTGGAGTTGTGCTTAGTAAGCTCCTATATCAAGTAAGTATTACCCCAAGCTTTTATTTTAATCAGATCACTCATACTCATAATATCTAATCTTTTTTATCATTTAAGGCCCAACTTTTTCACAAGCTCAATAGAGTTCCAAGCTTGGAGAAATTGAAGCAAGACCGCGAGACTATAAAGAAAGCCATGCTTCCACACAAGCCAAGAATATTATGTTATTGGCAAAGGCAAATAAGTAGGGGTGTGTGGCCATTGACAAGGAAGAGAACTTATCAAAATCCATAAATGAGTTGAATGAAAATGCGAGGTGGTTTGAAATGCTTGGGGGAACTCAGAAAAACTTGAGGTTGAGGTTGATACTTGAAAACGTGAGCTGAATAATCCTAAGGAAATTTTTTCTCATGAACAAGAGAAAATAAAATGTAATCTCGTTGCCATAATTGAACAGTTTACCTCGAGTATTGAAATTGGTTACAATTTGGCCATGGACTAGTTCAAGAAAGAATCTAAGAAGAAAGGCCTTATATAGTACTACTATTAGTTCCTTAACATTCTAGTTACCCTATGACCAAGGTGAAGATTCTGAAGAAAGTGATGGTGGGCCTAAGGTGGGATATTATCAAGAAACTGGGGTCAAGAAGTTGGGGATACTTGATTCTATAATAGGCTCGAGGCTATCTATTTTTGCAAGGCTCGGCACTTTATTCTTTACTCGTAAGCTAAACTTGTATTAACTTTTTACTTAATAAAATCTCTTTGACATTTGTGGTTGACCTTTGAAAATAGTGTATACATGCACCATACATATGTTTATGTATTTATGACATGATGTTGACCTACTTTATTACTTTTAGGCCATTTTTCCCATTGTTTATCCCAATGTCACTCCCTATAAAAGGATATTTAAGGATACTTGTAATTTAAAAGCCTAATCTACTTGGTGAACGTAAAACATTTACTCCATCTTTTTTGTTCGAACTTCATGGCCTCTAATCGAGCAAATAGACACTCAACTCGGACCCTAAAGTAAAAGAATGTTATGCTTGAAAACAAGGTGGAGAAATTAAAGATCAAACTTTCTCATATTAAGGATAAGGTTTCCCTTTATGAAGAGGTCAAATGTGACCTCGAGTCTTGCAAATAGAAACTATCCCAAACGTAGACACGTAAAATGAGGATCATGACTAAAATGGCTGCTTGGGTTGAAAAATAATATTATTGGGTGAGCTTTTACATGAAGCAATCTAAAGGTGTGCTCTTGAAGGTGATGAACATTACTAAGGAATTGGAACATTCAATTGTCAACTCAAGCTTATCCCTAACCAAGGTAGGAAGGAATATTTTTTAGTAGTTTCTCAAGATTCAGGCCTAGTTGTTGTACTTGGTAGAAGAAGTAAATGAATCAAACACTGGTCATACGGTCAAATGTCTCAAGGATTTTTAACAATATTGTGCTATTGAGCTCTATATTAATAAACTTGTATTTGCCAAGTATTTGTAGACCATAAAAACCTTTTTTTAAAACAATACTGAGATCAAATTTTGAAAAATGTCATAGCTAGAGCATATGTAAGATAAAGAGCTCGTGACATAGAAATTTTAAAGAGAGAAATTTACCTAACTTATGATTAATGTGATCAACTTCGTATAACATTTATCCGAGTGCTCTACCTAGTTCCTGACCGAGGAGATTAGCTTACAACATACAATTTTCAAGGAGAGTGTTCTACCTGTTCTATGACCAAGGTGATCAACTCCGTATAACATCTATCCCAGAACTATACCTGGTTCTTGACTGAGGTGATTAGCTCACAATATATAATTTTAATGAAGAGTGTTCTACCTAGCCTAAGACCGAGGTAATCAACTCCGTATAACATCTATTTGAGCACTCTACCTAGTTCCTAATCGAGGTGATCAACTCGTGACATAAATTATTTAGTGAGAGCATTATAATTGGTCTATAATCGAGATGATCAACTTTATATAACATTTTTCTAAGCACTTTACCTAGTTCCTTATTGAGGTGATCAACTCCATATAACATCTGTTCGAGTACTCTACCTAGTTCTTGATCGAGATGAACAGCTCATGACATAGAATTTTCTAGGAGAACGTTCTACATAGTCTATGAACGAGGTGATCAACTCAGTATAACATTTATCTGAGCGATCTACCTGGTTCCTAACCGAGATGATCAACCTAGTATAACATCTATTTGAGTACTATATTTGATTCTTGATCAAGGTGATTAGCTTGTGACATAGAATATTTTTTAGAGCGTTCTAAAGATAAAAAGATGTCATATACATGGGATAACACATTGAAATTGAAGCATAAAATAGAATACATTAAAAGTGATACTTTTTCAGGTGTCAGGCATTGTAGCTTGTGCTATCTTCAGACCATTCAATGCTTTTTAACAAGTACGCTCTCCTTGGTATTACTGCCCTTATTTCATATTGCCCCACCTAGTTCGTACCCAATTTTCCAACCATCCACTCTTTATTATTAAGGAAGACCTTCTTGAGAACCCAATCACCTAGGGAAAATGATTTAAAGCGTAGAACTTTATTGTAATAATTCATCACATTTAGTTTTTGCTAAACTAGTCTTTTTAAGGCTTCATTTATTTTTTTCTCTGCTAGTACTAGATCAAGTGCTTTATTTGGGATGTTTTGGTCTTTAGTTAGGATTGACCTTATGGTTAGGACTTTTATCTCCATTAGTGTCACAACTTCAATCCCATACGCCATTGAGAAGGGTGTCTCATTAGTGTTACCTCTAGTACTAGTTTTGATGGCCTATAATGCACTAGGTAGTTCTTCTACCCATCTTCTTTTAGCATTTTCTAACTTCTTTTCAACAAGTTTAGTATCAGTTTGTTCGAATACTCTACTTGAACGATAGCATGCAAGTAATATGGATTTGAATGGCACATTTTGATATTGTACTTGGCAGTAAACTCTTTGATGTTATGACTTAAGCATTGTCTCTCATTATCATTAACAAGCTCTTTAGGCTAGTTGAATGCCACATTATGGACTTCCAAATGAATCGAATGACCTAATCTTCCCTTATTCTTCTAATAGGCTTTGCTTCAATCCATTTCAAGGAAAACCTGTGGTGACTAATAAGAATTTATTTTGACCCACTTCTTGTGATAAGGGTCCTACTATATCCAATCCCCACTTGTAGAAACACCATGGACTAATTATCCCTGCCAATGAGGTCAACGGTACATAAGATAATGGGGTAAACCTCTGTAATTCGTCACATGCCTGGGTGTATTGTATGCAATCTACTAACATCATTTGTCAATACTAATCTGTTCTTATAATTCATTGGGAAATTTTTCTTTCTCTTAAATGGAAACCACACTCTTCTTTATGAGCTTCAAACATGATTTATTCAAACTACTCTCTAACTACACAAAAGAGTCCAAGTCCAAGGGCTTTTTTTATAATTTGTTATTTTGTATCATGTATTGATCAACCTTTGACTTGATTTCTTTCACCAGTCTCTAGTCTTCGAGTAGGTCCCCATCTTTTAGAAAGCTAAAAATAGGCGTGAACCATAGGCAAATGACTTCACCAATTTTTCTAATGATTTTTTTTCTGTCTCTTCTAAATGAGCCTATGCAAAATTTATTACAAAAATTACCTTACTACGATTGGCTTCGCACACAACAGATGGTGTGGCCAAGGCATCGACATAACCATTCTTATTTCTTGATATTTGCTTGATCTCAAAGGTGACAAGTTTTGAGCATTCCCTTTTTAACTTCTCTACATATCTCTTCATTTTACTGTCTTTGGCTTCAAATGTGTACAAGTATTTATTAACCATTAAATATGAATCAATGTGTAAGATAATTGATGAGAATCATGGAGCCATATATATCCCAAGTAGGCCAATCGCAAGGTCTAGAAGGGCACAACTTGAGAATGCTTTAAATGGGCTTATTCAAGAGGTCATGCATAATCAAAGAGAGCCAAAATGGGAGTGCAAGGATTGGGAAAAATTCTAGCATGAAAATTAGGCCAACATTGGACTAGGCACATTTTTGTGCCATTTTTGGATTGTTTTAGACTATTTTATTTTCCAGCCTTTGAATGAAATCAAGGGTTTTGATGTAATATTTTCTAGGGTTTTCTTACACATTTCTACGCCATTTTAAGACTGATTTATTTTTTAGCCCTTGGATGAAATCAAGAGTTATGATGTAATATTTTCTAGGGTTTCATTGTATCATGTAAATACTTAAAAGTAGTTTGGTTGCCTCCACTTCACACATTAATGATAATTAATTTTTTAAATCATTTGAGAGATCATTCATGCTCTTTGTTCCTCTTTAAACAACTTATCAAGGGAATGACAACCTTTGTGGCATTGTTTAATATCCAAGAACTTGTGGTGAATAATATACATACTTGTTAGGGTGTTTTATGCTAGACTTATCAAGGAGTAAAATTGTGAGCACTATTGATAAACACTTTCCAGGTTGGAATTTCCTTCACATCCATACCTTATACTTCATCAGTGGTGATTTTCAATGGCTCACTAAACTTGACAACAAAATCTTCCAATGCTTAGGCTTTTATGAAAGTTCTAAAGATATAGTTCATATCATATTCTCCCAACTCTATTGCAATATGCATCAGCCTCCCTACTACCTCTGACTTTGTCAACACATTCTTAAGTGATTAAGAGGTAAATACTACTATTATATGCTAGCCAAAATAATGTCTGAGTTTTCGTGCTGCTATCTTTAGAGTAAAAGCCAACTTATTGATTGTTGGATATATATACTCTGGGCATATGCTAGGATCTGGTTAACATAGTAGATGAGGTGTTGGACCTTGTCTAATAGAGATACAGGTGCTAATCAAATTAATGTTCCCAAGTGCTGATCAAGTTTATGTTTCCAAATATTTACAAGATCTTTTGCAAGGAATTGGCGGTCCAATAACTAGGGATAGATTTGGAAGATCACGTTGGGTGAAAAGGTCACATTAGAAAACAATTTTTGTTTTAATTAATTGTGAGCTTTTTGCTTTTCCTTCTTGTGTTCTTGATTGAATACTTGAATCTGACTTATCAAAGAGAGTGATCATCCTTTCTGGCATCTCAAGATTTGGGTTTTAAGGACTTTGTTTCCTTAGGGTTCTAATCTAATTATCTTCAACACGTTCTTAGCAAATCAATCGTTTCTATTCCTTTGAGTTTGTAGGTTCCTAGGTTGTTCACCTAAAGGGTCTGCATCATTTAATATCAGAGGCTTGATTGCTGAAAATGGATTATCTAACTTCATAAATCTTTGTTTTTAATTTTATATTTCAAAAAAAAAATCCATCCTTTAATTGTTTTCTACGTTCTTGAGTCACAAATCACAAAAAAAGAAGAGAAATTTCATCTTTTTAAGTCTTGTGTTTTCTTTCAATTTTGTTATTTTTGTTTTTATATTTGGATTTTGTTTTATAGTTTTCTTTGAATTATTCATATTTTTTTCTTGATTATTTATTTTATGTGTTCAATCATCTTTATTATTAAAAAAACTAAAAAAAGAGAAGAGGGTTGTTGTTCGCAATTTAAAAAAAATTGATAAATCGAAGTTACAACTTTAAACGACTATAACTTTTGACTCGGTTAACGAAACAACTATTATAATATATCATATCAAAGCTCGTTTCGATTCCTACAAGAAAGGTTAGACTTAACCTTTGTTCTTGCAATTTTATATTCCAGATTTCACCGTTTACATTACTAACCAAGGGGGTAAAGATTTGTCGTAGCTTTTTGCGTTTTTTTCGGTTCTTGTTCATTAGGGTTGAGAATTTTTTTGTGAATTTTTCTATTAATAGAAGCAGCAAAAGAAGTAAAAAATAAAAACAATAATAAAGAAAAAAAGAAGAAGAAAAGGAGAACATAATTGTAGATTGTTCAAGAATCTAATTCTTGTCTTTTTGTTGAGTTTTCTTGTTCTTATTGAAATTGGTTTTCTTTTATTTTGTTTTTGTTGTCGAAGATTGATTTTAAAAAAGGGAATCATAGTTGATCAAGAGTCTTACTTTAGAGTCCTATTTGGTCAAGAGCCTTTCTTTAGAATCATCTTTGGTCAAAGGTCTTTCTTTAGAGTCCTCCTTGTTCAAGAGTATTTCTTTAGAATCATCTTTGGTCAAAAGTCTTTCTTTAGAGTCTTTTTAGTCAAAATTCTTTCTTTAGAGTCCTGTTTGGACTTTCCTTTTGTCATACTTTTCCATTTGGTTCCTTTAGAATTATGAATTTTGAGATTGTCATCCATAAAACAGTTACTTATTGAGATTAGTTGAATTCTTTGATTTTTTTAAGAACACAAAGGAGGTTAGCGTGAGCTTTGTGTCATAAAAAAAGCAAAAATAGTGTTAATAAAATAGTATTAACAATTTGAGTCGAGAGCAAAATCATGAGAGATTGTGTGAGTTGTCTCATTTTTTTCTACAGTTTAAAAACATGAGTAAGGAAGGAAGATAACCACAAGAGGTTGACTTAAAAGTCCTCTTCAAGATTTTTAATGGCCAATTTAAGAAGATAAATGCAAGGTTGGATGATTTAGAATCCTCTTTCGATTCTAAATTACATAAAATAAGACATAGAAAACATGAGATCGAGAAAGAAGAAAATGATTCCATAATGAGAGAGAGAGCAAGTTGTAAATGGGATAAAAAGATCATTGTTGTATAGACAAATGGAAAAATTAAAAGTGCCAGTTCATGTGATGAAGAGATACCACTAATGAAGTATGGTTCTAATGTTGAAGTGGAAGAACTTGTGCATAGAGATTCACTTATCACAAGGATAGTCTTGAATATACCGCCTAATGATGAAGAAGATGACAAGCACCGTGATCATATTTTTCACACAAGATGCCATTTGAAGGATAAAGTATGCGCATAAATTTTATAGTATGAGTTGCACTATTGTTATTAGTACCTTGTTGGTAGAAGAGTTAAATTTGAAGTGGCAGGAACATCCCAACCTGTATAAGCTACCACGGTTGGATGATTATGGAGAAGTGGAGGTTAGAAAACAAGTTTGGGTTCCTTTTTCAATAAGGAAAATATGAAGATCAGGTTCTTTGTGATATGACACTGATGTATACTGCTCACATATTGATCGGTCGACCATGGAAATTTGATAGAGAGGTGCCACATGATGGTTACATAAATCGTTATTCTTTTGAAATGAACAACCAAAAAGTTGTATTAGCTCCTCTGAAACCTTTGCAAGCTTATGAAGACCAAATTAAGATAGAAGAGAGTGAACAATGTGGGAAAAACAAAAGTGTGAGCAAATGGAAATTAAAAATAAAGTAAGTGAGGTAGAGAGTAAAAATCGGGAGAAAAGTGAGCAAAAAAGAGAAGAAAGTGAGAAAAAATGAGAGAAGAGTGATAAAAGAGGAGAAAAAAATGAGCAAAAAAGAGAGAAAAATAAAAGAATGAGTACATTTATTGAAAAACAAGAGATAAGAGTGCAAGGTAACAAGTATTTGTACTTATATATAAGAATGTTTATCTTTCTACTAACTATCTTAACTCATTTTTGTCGAGTGTTGTTTTATCTTTATTACAAGACTTTGAGGATCAACTTCCTGAAGAGATTCCCCGTGGAATACCTTCTTAGAGAGAAATTGAGTATCTAATAGACTTCAGATATGGATCTGTCATACCAAATTGACCTACTTATAAAGCTAAGATTCTAGGAAGAATATTTTCAAAGAAGAAAGGGATAATGGAGATAGAGGTGCTAATCAAGTTATGGTTCTTAAGTGCTAATCAAGTTGATGTTTCCAAATATTCACAAGATATTTTGCAAGGAATTGATGGTCCAATAACTAGTGATAGATTTGGAAGTTCAAGTTGGGTGCAAGGGTTACATTATGAAACAATTTTTGTTTTAATTAATTGCGAGTATTTTATGTTTAGTAATTTTTGTTTTAGTTAATTATGGGTCTTTTATGTTTAGTAATTTTTGTTTTAGTGAATTGTGGACTTTTTATTTAAAGTCTTTTAGTCTTTAATTTTTTTTAAGGTTGGATTAGGCCTAATCCATAACTAAATAGGTCTATTATGCTCATTTCATCTAGGGTTTTTTTCTTTTATGGTTTCTTGCTTATAAAGAAGAAGAGCTTTTGTAATTTGGAGGCAAGACGAATATTCATTAATGAAAAGAAAATTTCAAAAAGTTTCTTACTTTGTATTTTTATGTTTTTGATTGAATACTTAAATCCGACTTATCAAAGGGATAGGTCCATTAGGCCCATTTCATCTAGGTTTTTTTTCTTTTATGGTTTCTTGCTTATAAAGAAGAAGAGTTTTTTTTGTAATTTAGAGGCAAGACAAATATTCATTAATGAAAATAAAATTTTAGAAAGCTTCTTACTTTGTCTTCTTATGTTCTTGATTGAATACTTGAATCCGACTTATCAAAGATAGTGATAATCTTTTGTGGTGTCTCAAGGTTTGGGTTTTAAGGACTTTGTTTCCTTAGGGTTCTAATCTCATTATCTTCAACACATTCTTAGCAAATCAATTGTTTTTGTTCCTTTGAGTTTGTGCGTTCCTAGGTTGTTCGCTTAAAGGGTCCGTATCATTGTCTCTTTCGATGAGTAGCATGACACTATAAGTTTGAGATGTAATAGCTAATTATAAGTACAACATTTCCCCTGGGGTGGGGCTGACCTAGACTGAAGGTTTTCTCAAATGCTATTTGATTCCTTGGAAAGCTCTATCATAATTTCATCCTAGAAAATTGATGTATTCTTTCTCATCATCTTAAAGAATGGTACACATTTTTCAATGCATTTGGAAATGAATCTGTTAAGTGGCACTATTCTTTTATTTGATTGTTGATTTCCTCTCAGGTCACTAGAAGGCTTCATGTTGACCAAGGGTTGTATCTTGTTTAGATTAGCCTAAATTCCCTAGGCATATACAAGATATCCTAGGAATTTTCTTGAAGCAACACCAAAAACACATTTTTTTAGGATTAAGTCTCATGCCATACCTAGAGATTATGCAAAAATATTTCTTCCAAGTTTTTGATGTTGTTTGTAGGTTATGCTGATTTAATCACTATGTCATCAATGTATGTTTCCATATTCCTTCCTAACTGGTCAACAAATATCTTATTGATAAGGAATTGGTATGTAACTCCCTCATTCTGTAAACCAATGGCATTCAAGTGTAATAGAAGTTATCATATTCAATATAAAAGATGCTTTCGCTTCATCTTCTAGATGCATTCTGATTTAATGGTAGCCAGGATATGCATAAACAAAACTCATCAAACTAAACACGGAGGTAGAATTGACCAATTGATCAGTACTTGGTAGAAGAAAACAATCTTTTGGGTAGGCATCATTCAAATCTATGAAATCCACACACACATTTGGGGTGAATCGTAAGCATTTTTTACTAGCAGAACATTTGATAGCTAGATTGGGTAGTCTACCTCTTTGATGATCTTCATCTCTTTAAATGTGTTGACTTGAGTTTTAGTCACCTCATTCTTTCCTCTTGGAAATTCAATTCTAGGCATGTTGCAATCTTCCACATAAAGACATCAGAATTGGCACTTAAAAACTACGATAGTTTTTCCCTAACCTCTATTATTAAGTTGGTGCTCAATTTTAAAGAATGGTTTTCCCCTTTATCTCTAACATGTAAATCTTGAACTTCATTTGAATCAAACGAATCCATTATCCACCTACCCCTGGTCTTTTTTGACAAGACCCGTATTATAATCGATACTTTGGAACAACCTCTTTCAATTTAGCATTATAACAACTCCTAACCTTTTTTTAGTCCCCCATTATCTATTTTATGCCCTCCTCAATTGGGTATTCGATGACTCGGTGGAAAGTAGATAGAACGATTTCCATCTTATATGTACATGGTCTACCTAGAATGATATTGTAATGGGTTGGGACGTCAAACACCAAAAAGTTAGTCATGGCTATTGACCTTGTCACCATGATAGGAAACATCACGATCCAATGGCATAAGTAGTGCTACTATTGAATCCCACTAAAGGTAGCTCATTCTTCATGATGTTGCATTCTTTCACACCTAGTGCTTTCATCATTGAAAGAAAAAGAAGGTCAACAGAGCTCCCATTATCAATCAAGATTCTTTAAACATTGCATGACCCTACCTTTGGAGTGATTACCTAAGAGTCTTCACGGGGAGATAAGGTCTCGTCTTTACTGGAGAAAGTGATTACAGTGGAAGACAACCCTTTATTCAAATTATAAACATGAGGTGATCCACGTAAATCTCTAATGTGTCTTTTACGTGCATTATTGAAGGTCCTATTGATCCCAGGTCCTCCATGTATAACATAAATGGTCCTCACATTATCTCCATTTGTGTGGCTATATTCTGTTAATTGGTGGAGCATGTAGTCTTAAAGTTTCACGTTGGGGATATTAATCAACTCATCTACTACCATTTCCTATGAGGTTACTCAAATACCCATTGGATAACAAATCTTCTATTTCTTTCTTCAAGTATCTACAATCTCGCATTTTGTGGCCTATATCTTTGTGAAAGGCATATCATTTAGATGTGTCTCTAAGAGATGTACTCATTTTTGTGGCCATCTAACATTTTGTTCATTCTCCATCCTCAAGATAGCTTGAGCTAAACCTACTCTCAAAGGTGGACCTCTAAAGGGTAAAAATGGTCCACTATTTATTGACCATTGACCGCTCTTTATGTGACTTGGGGAAACTTCTATGATAATCTTGTTCTTTTTATCTAATTTCAACTCTCTTTCTATATTAAAAAAATCTCAGTA
The DNA here is from genome assembly GCA_037013495.1 of Hippophae tibetana. NCBI lineage: Eukaryota > Viridiplantae > Streptophyta > Magnoliopsida > Rosales > Elaeagnaceae > Hippophae > Hippophae tibetana. Next base: position 19,385,208 of record CM072807.1, on the reverse strand, counting down.
GGCCTTGTTTGAAGGTTTCTATCACAATAGAATTGGGACAGTCTACAATTCCCAATTTTTCTTCTCTGAACCTTCTCATGTATTCCTCAATTGACTTTCAATCCTCATAGGCTTGTTATTGGTATAGTTTGATATGAGTAACTTATCAAATTGAGAGAAAGAGGTTATAGTTCATGGTGCCAAGTTATTGAATTGCTTTTGAGTGTCATCATATAGAGTGGTAGCAAAGAATTTGCATATCATAGCATCTCTTTTGTCCCAAGTGAGGCTCATAGGGGCTATGGCCATTTTGAAATGTGGAACATCATTTATTGGATCCTTTGTTCCTTGGTAATCAAGACATTTGGGGCATTAAATTTGATTGGAGGTTCACTATTTTCTATTTCTTCATAGAAAGGGGAGAGACATAGTTGTTTGTAATCTCTATCCAATTCATATCATGACTTACCCTTATGTTGCCTTTTGTATGTTTCTTTGAGGGCTTGTTTCCTATTTATGTTTTCTAAGGCTTGGAAGCATGCCTCCTAGATCTTTCGCTCTCCCATTAATTACTCATCATTAAGCCTTACTATATTGGGGAGAGGGACACTGTCTGCTACACTCTTAACTTAGATAGGTTCATCACTTATAAGAGCTGGGCCAATTTCTTCAACTAGGTTATTAGCTCTACCCAAGAAGGAATTAGGGTTTATTCGTGCTTGTAGTCCTCTATTTTCTCACCTAGTCTAATTATGATCTCTTCTCAACTCAAGAAGTTATTAAACCAGATTTTGATGAGGATTGACCTCAACTTGTGGTTTGACTTGAGCTTCTTTAAGCATTGGTAAGGTATTATTCTATAATGCTATTTCATTCTCTAGTCTCAATCTTTCCTCAACTCGCATTCCAACCTTGACGAATGTGGTTTTTAAAGAGTGCAAGGTGGAACTTTTTTGTATGTGAGGTCTCATTCTCAAAACTTCCTCAAGAATATAGTGTCAAAAGCTAAATATCAACCTTTAAATCCTAAGCCCCATAGTGGGTGTCAAAATATTGGGATGATTCTATTTTAAAGTGAGAGAGAAGTTAGAGAAAGATAAAAGAATTGAGTGAATTGTGTGGATCTCACATTAAGTTCATGTATACATGTTGATTATATAACGGGTACACATCATAACGTGTTAGAAGGTACATTAGTAAAAACATAATCTAACTTAAGGTTGTTGACTATCTTTTTTATATAGCAGTACACATCACAGCGTGTTATAAGGTACATTAGTAAAAATATAGTCTAACTTAAGGTTGTTGACTACCTTGATATACCAAGCTAACAATTAGTTCTTAAGTACTTTAGGTTATTCTGTATAAGCGATAATATCTTACAATCATCACTTTAGATGCATGCATATCTTAAGGTCTCGGGAAAAGCACATGATGGATCAAACTGTTCATAAACTAGGCTACAGAGTGAGCCTTATGCTCAAACATAGGCCTTCTACACAAAATAAGAATAGGAAAATGGCATAGGTTCACCTTAATAGATTCCTTAATTAGCGTAAATCGACTAGTAGAGAATCCGTTAATCAATACATCATAAGAGACATATTTAACACACATTATCACCTTTGCAACCCAAATTGGGTCAAAACCCAACTTGACCATGATATTTTCAAAGATTATTTTTTGCTTTATTATAAGCTTTAGTCAAGCAAAGTTTAAGTGAAAAAAAACCTTTCATAACTTTATTCTTACTTATCATAAAATGCAAAAGTTTATGTGCAATAAACACATTATCAATGATAAGTCATCTTAGTATAAATGTACTCTTAGCTCTCACCGATAACATTTCCCAAAACATTTTTGAGTCTATTAGTTATACATTAGTAATTATTTTATACAAAACATTACACAAATTGATAGGTTTAAATTGTACAAAGTTTAAAAGATTATCCACTTCTGTGAATCAGAGTGATATATGTAAAATTCATTTCCTAATAATATACTAATATTTGATAGATTTTTTAGTAAAAAAATATGTATGAATTTACAAAAAAAAGGTTTAATCTCTTCTTGTTTGTCTCATATCTAAACCCAAATCTCTTATGTTATTATTGTATGTGCTAATATTAAGTAGCAAACACATAGACAATAATAGTTATAAAGGTGAACATTTATTATATATAAGTATTTTTCACATATTTTTTAATTATTTGTGACACAAAGAATCACATTAAAAGTGACAAAATTTGATTGGAATAGTAATCTCTTTGGTGAGATTTTTGTTCACATGGGTAACATATGAACAGGTGAATCCAACAATAAAATTTGACAAGTTCTTTAATTGAGTGGTTACAAAATAATGTAAAAATATTCATGGTAAGTTTGTCAAAATTTTGCAAATGTTAATGCTTTTATACATTAGATCATTATTGTTATATATCAAATGTGTATTTTTATTTAATTTAAATTAAAAATCTCAAATAACAAAATTAAATGATAATGAAACAAAATAATCATATAAAAAATTCAAATATATGAAATAAAAAATAAATAAAAATAATATTTATACAAGAAATAGTTATATAATTATATATTGTAACATGAAATAGCTAAATTGTATGAGATGCAAAAACCATGATTATTTTTCATGAAATAATATTTAGGGTAGGTAAATTAAAACTCTAAAATTTATAAGATGATGTTAAATTTTACAATTTTAATTTATATCATTTAATAAAATTGATAAATGTGAAAAGTACATGAGGAATGTTAAATGAGTAGCATGTCAAAAAGAAAAAAATATATCCAAATAATAAATTTAAAAGAAAGCATTACTATATAGTAAAATAAAGAGATACTTTTATAAATATAAACAAGTTTTATTGAAAAGTTTAGGATGCAATTGCCCCTTTTGAATTAGGTTTGGCTCTTTCGAGGTCTGCTTGTGTTATGGGTGTATTAAATTATGATATTGATATATTTTTAAATAGATAATTTTTTTATAAATATTTAAGGATTCTCTATTGATTTAAAAAAAAACGACATGAATTTTAGTGGATTTAAATTAATGTACTTTTAATAGAGATAGTATTAGAGGAAAGAAAATATAAATATAAATATTAAGATAGAGAATACAGGATTTTATTATATATAATTTTAACTAAAATATTTATCAAAATTTATAAAAATTCTTAAGTTTGTAAAATCTTTATAAGTAATTATTTTTTGAATATATATAAATTTTTAATAATTTTTATAAAATCTTAAATAAATATACCTAATTTTTTTATTAAATATGTATAAAGATCCTAATTTAATGTCTACATTTTAAAACACTATAAAAATCATTAAAAATATCATTTCAATACATTATAAAATAATTTATAATTAAATGATGTTTAATATAATCGAAAGTAATTTAATTTAAATAATTTATAATTAAATGATGTTTAATATAAAATTTTTGAATTGAAATTTTTTTTTGTAATAAAAATATATAAATTAAATATAAGAAATATTATTTGTATGGTTATAAATTTTTGTTATAAATATTAAAACTTATAACTATAAAATAATATTTTTTATATCTATATTATTTTATTTTAAATATCATTTAATTAGACGTTATTCAAATTGAATTACGAATATTTAAATTATTTAATATTACATTTTTTTAATTACATATTATTAAATTATTATTTTTATTGTTATAATTTGTAATTGTGTTTTGTATTTTTTTTTCCCCCATTAAGTCACCGTCACGGTTAAGAGACAACACCGGCTTTAATTTGAAATTGTTTGGGCTCGCTCGCATACACGTATATTAGTTATCGTCTATTTATTTCTTTCGTTAACGCACAATACCCAAATTTTTACAGTGTTGCAGAGAACAGCCTCATAGGTGCCTCCGATCACCCTACACAAACATCCCTTCCCTTGACTCTTCCTCCCTCTTTAGGTTTGAGAAGCTTTTGATTATTGTTTGCAACTGCTGTTTCACAGGTATTTCCTAGTCCATATCCTCTTTTCTCTCCTCCTCTTCTTCTTGTTCTGTTCTGGGGCTTTTTGACTTTATCCGGATGTTCCTGCTAAGACAACAAATATGTTTACCTTTCAATCAGCTTTTGTAGATCTGAGATATCCAATTGGTTATCAAGGTGTTTTACATGTAATTTATCGGCACCAATTTCTTACTTTTATTCTTCTTTGCTCAGTACATTTCTTGATTTCAGTCTCTCTCTTCTTCTTTTTATAGCGGTTTGGGGTGCATTCTCCCAAAGTTCCAGATGCTTGTGTCCTTTACCAACCTATTCGTTTTGGTAATGTTCCTCGTGCATTTACTCCGTTTTTTTTAGCAATCTGCTTATTACATTACCCATCTTGCTTCTCAAATTTATTGATTTTTGAGAATGGCTCTGATATTGATTTTGGTCGGATATTACCCATCTTTTTCTCACATATTTTGTTATTTTAATTGGATCACTTTTTTTCAATTTCCATTTAATTTTTTGTGAGGTAATAGGCCAAGGTTTTAGTTGAATTGACTGAAGTTCTGATTCCAAGTTAAACTTCATAAAAATAAGGAGTTTTTCAATCCTAAAATATTAACTTAATAGACGGAGATACTCGTAAAATATATATGACTTATCTTGTTAATTTCAACTTTTGAATTGCTCCTCTGTTTCTTAGGGTCTGTCTACTTTGGATTTCTTTTAAGTTTTAATGCGCCCTTTAATTAGGGATTGATCCATCTTGTTGTCTATGATGCTATTCAACGTGCTTATGACCGTAGCTTATTTCTTGTTTCACCATGTTTTCCTTTTTACATTGGGATTACTTTCGGAGCTACTTAATGCTTATTTCGCCATTGATCAACTTTCTGTTATTTTCAAGTGTCATAATATTTTTTTTGTCACATTCATTGCCTCTAAATGTTGGAATTTTCTAAAATTTATCATTGTTGTTTGATATAGTTCTGCCCATTGTTTTGCTTTTCCAATGGCATCTTTCCTATTGCTTGTGGTGGTTTTATCTTGTCACAACCCAAAATTCAATGACTAAAATACCAATATTCGATATATATTAAAATAAGTGCATCAAACCATTTGCTTTCAAGTTCTTGATATTCAAAAAAACATAATGACTTATGAAGCTAACAGAATTTCGATGCAACTATAATTAAAATAAAAATTAACATCAACCTTGAAAGACAAAGTATCTTATTTATTCAATCTTCTAAAACCTAGTAAAGAAAATATTGAGAGAAAAACTTAATATTACTTTTATTTTTATGTGATTTTCAATTGTCTACAATTGTATAAATAGAGCTAGGAATACTAATCTAGGGATACATTTGATACACTTTCTATAATTATGTGGTGTTTGGTTCACAGAATGGAATCGAAATCGGAATGAGAATGTAATGAAATGAAAAGAAAACAATTTTGTTTGGTTTGACTACTGAAATCAAAGAAAGAATCAGTATTACAGTATTTGGTTTATAATTAGAATGGAATGGAAAACACTGTATATTACCTTAATACCCCTATATTTAGTAAAGTTTAAATAATATCATTTAATTATTATTTTTTCGTCAGACAAAATACACCATCAAAATCATTATTTTTTTAAATAATTATTATTTAAAAAGAAAACATATTATTAAAAATATTATTTTTCTAAATACGGTTTAGAGTTTTGAGGTTTGGGATTTAGGGATTTAGGGGTTTAAGGATTTGAGATTTAGGATTATATTTGTGGGTTAAGGTTTAGGGTTAAAATTATTATTTTTTTAAATAGGTTTTAGGGTTTTAAGATTTTGATTTGGGGTTTAGGGTTATAATTATTATTTTTCTAAATAGGGTTTAGGGTTTAGGGTTTTGAGATTTAGGATTTTGGGTTATATTTGTGGGTTAAGATTAAAGGCTAAAATTATTATTTTTTTAAATATGGTTTAGGGATTGAGATTTAAGATTTATGGATTTAGGGTTTAGGATTTAGGGTTTTGGGTTTTGGGTTATATTTGGGATTTAGGTTTAGGGTTATATTTGGGATTGGGGTAAAATTGGAAAAAAATTGAGATGAGAATGAAATCATAATTCCTTCTCTCCCCTTAAGGAATCGATTCTATTCCATTCCCATTTTTCAACTCAACCAAACACAAAAATATAAGGAATCAATTTTGTTTTGATTCCATCCAACCAAACATAGCATTAGTTTATATAAAAAAAAGGAAACTAAGTCCTAAGGATATTTATAGTTTAGAAAATGAATACTTATTGATTTATGAGAATAAAATCTTAAAAATTCTATACTCCTTCAAGTTGGGTGATAGATATTAATCGTTCTCAACTTGCAACTCAATTCTTCGAACATGATTCAAGGTAATGCTTTGGTGAGGATATTTGCAATTTGATGACGAGTAAATGTATATAGGAGGTCTACAACGTTGCCATCTTACTTCTCTTTAATGAAATGATGATCAATTTCTACATGTTTGGTTTGGTCATGATGAATTGGGTTTTTTGTAATTCTTATTGCGGCGTGGGTATGTATTTCCTCTAAAGGGCTTATTTGGCTTATGATGTCTCATGGCTGCTGTTGGATTGGCTATTTGGGTGTATGAGATATTGGTTGGGTTATTTTATTGATTGGAATTTTGGTCGTAAGCCCAAACCAATGTTCTATTTTTATTGCCCGGGCTTGTTTTTTTATGAATCTGAGTTGGTTGTTTTTGTGATTGACATGAATTGTAGACGGCATAGAGAGTAAGGATGTAAACGAGGTGATTATCCATTTCCATTTAAATATTGCGGGGAGAGATTCTCCATTGAGTTCAGTTGAATCTTTAATAGCTTAATTATTCTTAAAATATCAAGTATATTTGTATGTTACGTAAGCATATCTAATAAGTTTAAATCTAGTGTACGAAATGGAGCTGTAGTTTAATTCTTTATTAAGTTTGTTTCAGTCACTTGATAATTTTCTCATATCATAATATTGAATTTATATAATTAAAATATTGATTTATTAATGAAAATATTGATTTTTTTATCAAAATTTATTGGAAAAACAATAAAAATAATATACATAAAATTTGAAATCACAAAATAGTATCCTTACGTTTAGTTTATATATTTTTACTATTAAAAAAAGTTTTTTATATCATTTTATGTATTAAGCATTATTCAATTAGACATCATTCAAATTGATTTATGGTTATTTAGATTCATTTAATGTTAAATAACAATCAATTGGATGTAATTCAATGTTAGTAGGATATGAACTATTATTATAAGCTTTAGGAGTGATATTTTTTGTTATTTTTCAAATATATTTAATATAACTCTAAAAATTTACAAACATGTAATATATTTTAAAAGAATTTATAAGAAAATGGGGATTAAAGAATATAGGTGTGAGGGTAATTCTTAAGCTCACCCCGTTAATGGGATCATCCTTACCATTGGGCACATAGGATTTAAATGTTTTTTTTTTCACGATTTGATTTTGTTAAGGAGAACACTAGAGAAACACTAATACTATTGGGGAAGAGAGCACATAATAGAGTATGTAAAATAGATTAGAAGTGTCAAGTATTAAACACTATTCTAATATCATGTGAAAATATAATCAAATAAATGAAGCAATGTAGGAATTAGCTGTAAGTTGAGAAAAGGATGAGAAATCCGAATATATTTATTCTATTTTTTCTTTCATAATAAAAAATTAGATAGTGTAGTAAAGGAAATGTGCTTTCTTTTACTAAACTATCTTTTTATATGATGATCAGTAGATTAGATTAAATTAAAATATTGTATTTGTTTTATTATTTAAGCTTTTACATAGAAAATATTATCAAATTTGACTAGTCATCGAATAATTTCAATATAAAGTATATTTGGTAATAACTTTTATACTATTTTTTAAATAATTTGTAAATTTAGTTATACGTATAAATAATTATTTTTAGAATAAATATATTATAGTTATAAGTAGCTTTCTCATAGAATATAATCATTAGTAAATAAAAACAGTTATTCTAAAAAAGAGTAAATAAAAAGAGGAATTTTTGTAATTATTAAATAACAAAAAACTTATTTTATGCCTACGTGTATCATTGTAAAAAATAATGCATTTTATAATATATTTCAAATTTAAACAAATTTTTTAATAATAATATTTAATATGATTATAACACTCATTATTTTGAAATCAAAATTAAAGAAAAATATTATGAATGTTTTGCTTAAATTAGTTGATTTTACGTCGATATAATATTTTTTATTAATATAATAATTTAAAAGGAGAAATAATAATTAAATATTATTACTTATGAATAGTGTTAGTTGTGTAAAATACAATGCACTGATGTATTTTATTTTATTCGAGCAATATATCAAATACTGCCTAATAATTCTTTCTTTGATTTGATTTGTTAAATCAAACATAATTATAAAATTGTTCATTTTTATTCGATTCTATTACAACTACTATTATCATTGTTTTTCTATTATGCGAACCAAGCATAATATCATAGTGCAAATTATAATTATAATTAGTTTTTTTATTTTGTTAATTTAACAATCTTTATAATTATTATTGTCTTATATATCATAATATTGAATTTTTATAATTAAAGGATTGATTTATTAATAAAAATTCATTTAATTTAACTTTAAAAAATAAAAATATATAATATATTTTAAAGAAAATTATAAACAAATAGAGACCGGAAAATAGGTGGGCCAGAGAGGGTAATCCACCTCGGCCTCCATGAGTCATTCCTCACTAGTGTCAAAATTCGGAGTTTTTCCACAGATAACGGTCTGTCAGGCAAATTGACATCCCTACCCAACATAAATATCTTTATGGGTGAAGTGCTCAAATGGTTTTTTTTGTTTAGTGTTTAAATTACTAAATATGTTTTTAAGTTTATTTGGTTGTAAAATAACTCATATAAAGATAAAATTAATAATTCATCTAATTTTTTATTAAATATAACGGAATAATAATATTTTACTTTAAATAAGTATATATGTAAAAAATACTAACATTTAATTAACAATATTACTGAAACTTGTTAAGAATTTCTTTTTGAACTTGAACAAAATTTTTATAATCTTAATATTATTAAGTCAGGTTTTTATCTCACGGTCGTTACATGTCTGGACTGATGTGTCATTACTTTGGGGCTTTTGATTTCTCTGTCAATTTCTAGCTGGATAGGTATGAAAGACCTTGTGCAGAAATCCATTTAATTTCTAAAACGAAATTTCATTTTTTGTTACTCAAAGTGTTCTTTTAGAATGACGAAATTTTTTCACAGCAAAATTAGTGAAGATCAGATCATCATATATCTATAAGCTTTTTTGCGGAACATAGAGCATTTAAGATTTTCCTTTGTGCATGTGCTTTTGAAAACTGAGAGAAGAGCTTAGAATGGTGAAAAAATTTCACAGCAAAATTAGTGAAGATCATCATTTATCTAGATAAGCTTTTTGTGGAACATAGAGCATTTAAGAGTTTCCTTTGTGCATGTACATTTGAAAATTGAGAGAAGACCTACTTCATAATATCATACATTATTTACAAGGCAATTATACTCTTTAACAAGGATGTGCGATGGAGCTAGGGAATGTCGATTGTATTATTTTTCCCTACTTAAGCTTTTTGACCCATAGACGCAGAATCTTTGTTATTTGCTCTTGATTTTGGAGTTTTGAATCACATGCATCTGTTCCAGATACACTTTGAAGTTGTTGTTTATTTACTTTTATCTACAGAGTGAGCTGCTGGCCTTGCTAGCATGGCATCTGGGAATCCCTTTTATGGTGACATGCGAACTAAATCTGAGGTTATTGATGCTTCTCAAAGTGAGGACATGTTGGACGTTGGTGAAGGTGTAAATGATGATGCTGCACAAAGTGTACTGAAACCCAATGTCACCGTTTCTAGCAGTGTCCGTGAGCTGTTGGAATGCCCTGTGTGCCTGAATGCCATGTACCCTCCTATTCATCAGGTTTTGTTAAGTTAATAGTTTCTTTTTATGAATCCATTATTTGATTGAAAGCTAGCTCTGATGGTTGATCCATGCTTATGAGGCTTGAAGTCTTTGAGAATATGTTATATAACAATAATGGAATAAAATAAAAATATCCATCCTTGATATATAGGCCTTTGATGGCGTGGATTATATGTTTTTGCTAATTTTATTTTTATATAATATATATATATATATATATATATATATATATATATATATATTAGTCCACTTGTTTTCTTGTGGAAGTAACTAATCTTTGAAACTTGGTTCTCTCAGAAAGGGTTCTTGAGTTGAGATGACCTTATTTTTACTTTCCTTTCAGTGACAATAGTTTGTTTTACTTTTCCGTAATATCTTAACAATTACAATGATGCAAATTATATATGGGCTTATTCCTCGTTGGTGTATTACCTTGCAGTGTTCAAACGGTCACACATTATGTTCTGGTTGCAAGCCCAGAGTTCATAATCGGTGCCCCACATGCAGGCATGAGCTTGGGAATATTAGATGTCTTGCATTGGAAAAAGTGGCTGCATCACTTGAGCTTCCATGCAAATATCAGAGTTTTGGTTGCTTGGGTGTATACCCTTACTACAGCAAGCTAAAGCATGAGTCACTATGCATCTATAGGCCCTATAATTGTCCTTATGCTGGATCAGCGTGTGATGTCATCGGTGATATCCCTCATTTGGTGGCCCACTTAAAGGATGATCACAAAGTTGATATGCATGATGGTAGCACTTTCAACCATCGATATGTCAAATCCAATCCGCAGGAGGTTGAAAATGCTACTTGGATGTTGACGGTATTATTTTTTTTTCTTTGCCATCATCACACTCAATGTACTATTTTGTGTGCATTAATTCATGTAACATGTGCAGAAACAAATTTAAATTTGGTGATTGATGTTATTTTTCTCGTGTATATTGAAGACGTGGCAAAAAATAAAGTTCAATTGAGCCATTATATAAATTATTTATTTCCTTGATTTATAGGTTTTCAGTTGTTTCGGCCAGTACTTTTGTCTTCATTTTGAAGCTTTCCAACTTGCGATGGCTCCTGTTTACATAGCATTCTTGCGGTATATGGGCGATGACAATGAGGCAAAAAAGTACAGCTACAGTCTGGAGTTGGGTGGAAATGGAAGGAAGATGGTGTGGCAAGGAGTTCCTAGAAGCATTAGGGACAGCCACAGGAAAGTTCGCGATAGTTTTGATGGTCTCATCATACAACGAAATATGGCTCTCTTCTTCTCTGGGGTAGACCGGAAAGAGTTGAAGCTTAGGGTGACTGGCAGAATATGGAAGGAACAGTAGGTAGGTTATGCCGTAGGGGTATTTGTCAATTCAACTTCTCATCTCATGTAACCTCCTAGTTCTAATTATTATTATCAGAGTTTCGTCAGTCCGAGTGTCTTGTTCTTGTATTTTCTGAAACTAAGCAATTTCTCTTTGCTTGTCTTTGCATTAATACAAGAGGGAGAAAGCTCTCCTCTTATCAATAGAGTGGACTTGGAAAATGGTCTCAGTGGATTCTCATTGATGCCATTTGCATCCATGAATTGATGAGATTGAATTAGATGTATGATTAGTTGAGTAAATGTTTCTAATTGGACAATTTGGTAATGTAAGGCAAGGAATGGTAAATTTCGTTTGTAAGTGACTTAAATAGCACTTACATAATTAAATTAATTCTAAAATGTAATTTTATATACGTTATGTGATAATGTATTATTTTAGATAGATTTAATCTAAAATTAATGTAAATTTTATTTTTGAAAAAAAAACTAATAATTGATGAAAGATAAAACAATGCATTGATAAAGAGTATATTTTAAGAGTAATAAATAACACATCTGTACTCATTTAATCATGTGATGGGATTAATGATCTCAGTTTTTTATACCCTGGTTGAGATTTATAAGATAATAGAGAGAAAATTGTATAATAAATTGATATCAATGATAATATCCCATTCATCAGGCATTTTACATAAACTAAGGTGGATTGTATTTATTTATGTTATATACAAAAATTTAAATCATATTTTATAAGTTTTTAGACAATATTTATATATTTTAGAATAATAAATTATTAATAGCTATAATATTAACAATTATTTAGATTATAGTTATTTATATTTTTATATAAGATTATTTATCCTAAATAACATATACAATTAATTATCTGAAATATTATTTTTTATTAATTAATTAATAAATTATTAATAATTATTTATGAAATGATTATAATTTTTTCATATAAGATTATTTACCATAAATAATATAAATAATTATTATGAGATAAATTAAGGTTATCAATATAATGCTATGTAAATTTTTTTATTTAATATTATATTAAATTTTTTATGAATATTTTGTTAAAAATTAGTTTAAACAATTTATAAAATAACTATCTGAGTTTAAATTTTTATAATATAAATAAATAGTTAATATAGAAAAAATTATAAATTAAAAAAAAAACATAATTTAAAAATAAAATAAAGTATATATTATACATTATTTTCAACATAAATATATATAAAATAGAAATCCAAAGAATATAACTAAATTTATTACAACGAGGTATACAATTTAAGCAAAGGAGACATGAAATCCAATATAACAATAAATTTATTCTTTATTTTTATTTTACTCGTAAACTTTTGCTGTAAGAGAAAATTAATTTAAAATATCCGATCTTTAATACTTATTTTTCATTTTTTTTGATTTATTATTACTACTATCCTTGTATGATTTATTTAAATTTTTATTTTTTATTAATTAAATAATAAATTATTAATGTTTAAAATATTTATAATTAGTTATTTAAAATTTTAGTTTATATTCAATTTTTATTAAATAATAATATTATATAATTTTAGAAGAAACAACTGTGCATGTTATCATAATATTTATATCCTCGTTTTTATATATTATTATCGTTTTCGTCTTTTTTGTTATTGTTACAACCGGAATCCCATTTTTAATACCTATTGGCTATTTTGGTAGAAAATTGATAATCTTATTAAAATGATCCCATTTTTAATACCTGTTTTTCATTTTATTATTTACCTCTAGCAACAAAAATTTCCGCAGGATAAAAAAAAATTTGAGAAGGCATCAAATTTATTTAAATTTACCGAGATAAAAAGGGACCGATTAACGAGTGAAGGAAAGAAGAAAATTCAAAACCCCAAGTCCCAACTCCCAACCCTTCAGTCTCCCCTCACTCTGCTTCGTTTTCAAGCTGTCTTTTACTTTCCCTCTATCTTTTATATTTCCCTAGCTCTCGAGAGTATCTCTCTCCTAGGGTTCGGGTTCCCGTTCTCTATTTAAGTTTGGATTTCTAGGGTTTAAGCGAAGCGTGGTTTTGCTGTCTCCTTTTTTAGTGTTACCATGGCAGCCGAAAAGTTGAGAGATTTAAGCCAACCGATTGACGTCGGTTTGCTTGATGCCACTGTCGCGGCCTTCTATGGCACTGGATCTAAGGAGGAGGTGAGTGGTTTCTGCTACTTTCTCTTTGCTTGAAAACGGTAGGGTCAGTTGGGAGTGGAATTGAGGTTTCCGAAGCCCTAGGGGTAAATTCACTCTGTATTTCCCTTCCCTGTACTTAGGCTGAGCTACATCAGCGCTTTCTTCTTTCTTATTTGGCTACTTATGAGCTATTCGTATTTGGAGGGGAATTAAAATTTTCGTCTTCGCTTAGGATATTATGCCGCTAAACCTGTTTTCTGTGCTGTTTTCCCTCTCCTGATACGCACTTCCTTTCGGGTGATGAAATTTTGTGCATTTTCTCCAAAAAAAAAAACTAAGTTATAGGGATTAGGGACACGCTGAGGTTTCAGTTCTTTCATTCTCGTATACCCCTGTTCTTTGTTGTATTTGATTTCTCAGGGATTTGGGAAATTTGTGTTTAATTTAAGCATTATAGATAACCGGCATGTGTTCACGAGCCTCGGGATTTTTTTTCCTTTAGAGTTGCATTGTCTTCTTTGACTGCTTAAACTCATTCGCAGTATTTGCAAGTTGAACCATTTTTTTTAAAATCTTTTTGAAATGATCAGATGCTATTAATCAACAATCTTCCAGTGATTGTTTTTGAATTTATATTGGGATGTGGAATTTATGGTAATGTTAAGTTGCAGTGTGGATGTCTTAACATTCTTTCATTGTTATTTTCAAGTTGTTATTTTCTCAGAATTCTTACTGGCCTTTATGTTGGGGTCTCAGAGAGCAGCTGCAGACCAGATACTACGGGAATTGCAAAACAATCCAGATATGTGGCTTCAAGTTGTTCACATTCTGCAGAACACAAAGAGCTTAAATACTAAGTTTTTCGCCTTGCAGGTTTTGTTGTTTTTTCCTTAACAATCTGCCAGCAATAAAATGAGAGTTGCATATGATTATATTCATGAGAAAACCATGATTGTAAATAATATATTCAGAGACACGAGACTATAAATGTATGCTATTTTTTTCTCAAACCTTAGTGTATAATTGTCATGAAGTTATTGACCTCTTCATTAAAATGCACTATTCCTTTTGGAGGTCAGTCCATCTGTGTATTTTTTTTCTTTCATGCGAGTATCAATGTATTTATTGCTGCAAGATTTGTTTAACATGTTTTTCTTTTGTCTTTTAATACATACAGGTCCTGGAAGGTGTTATTAAATATAGGTGGAATGCATTGCCTGTTGAACAGCGAGATGGAATGAAAAATTACATTTCGGATGTGATTGTACAGGTATAAGTTTTGAGCTAATCCTCGGTGAAACAATCAACCATTGCGATTTATATTCTATATCTGAAAAAGCCCTTTTAACACGTCTGATCTCTCATCCATAGCTTTCTAGCAACGAGGCCTCTTTTCGATTGGAAAGGTTGTATGTCAACAAACTGAATATCATCTTGGTTCAGGTATATTATTTTCTCTCATTGCTTTGTGCTTCTAGGGAATTTATGTTGTTTCACGGTTATTTAAAATATAATTTATAAGAATGCAGAACACAGAATGCAGAATGCCCTTTTCATCATGGAGTGCAGATTTTAATTTTCGTATTGCTTGATGAATAACCTGAGTTTTTTTGGGCAGTTGTATACATAAGATCTTCTGGTGCCAAAATTATTATTTCATATTTAATTTTTAACATGCCGACTCTTAAAAGTACTTGATTATAACTTGATATACAGATATTGAAGCATGATTGGCCAGTGAGATGGCAGAGCTTTATTCCTGATCTTGTTTCAGCTGCGAAATCTAGTGAAACACTCTGTGAGAATTGCATGACAATATTGAAGGTACATCTTTTTTCTTCCAAGTATTTTCATTTTGGAATTAGTATGTGATTATTGCACCATTGCTGTTTACGTTGCAATTTTGCTGATCGCTTGGCTTTGTTTTGTATAGCTTCTGAGTGAAGAGGTATTTGATTTCTCCAGGGGGGAGATGACCCAACAGAAAATTAAGGAGCTTAAACAATCATTGAATAGGTAATAGATGCACCTTTCAGTGGTGATATGTTCTATTTTTATCTTATGTTTTTGTGGCTGCAATGTCTAACCTATTCTTTATCTTGTTGGTCACAGTGAATTTCAACTCATTCATGAATTATGCTTGTATGTTCTATCAGCCTCTCAAAGAACTGAGCTTATTCGTGCAACATTGTCTACATTGCATGCATTCCTCTCTTGGATTCCTTTGGGTTACATCTTTGAGTCCCCCTTGGTTTGTATCGTCTTGTTTTTTATTTTTTTTTGTTCACAACCCTTTTGTAGCACATTTCTATAACTGGGGTCGGATTCTGTCTGAACTTTGCAGCTGGAAATACTACTGAAGTTTTTTCCTCTTCCTTCATATAGGAACCTTACACTTCAGTGTTTAACAGAGGTGCAATTATTTCTTTTTTTTTGGGTTAAAAGTTCCCTCCATGTTGTCTCTGTCGTGGGATTATTTTTTTGTTTTATGGTATGCAGGTTGCAGCCCTTAATTTTGGGGACTTCTACAATGTGCAGTATGTTAAGATGTACAATATTTTTATGGTGCAGTTAAAGGTTTTTCAGGACAAACTTTTTCTAGCGTATTAACTTAATTTTTTTTCATTTAGTCAGTTTATCTTTCTTTAACTTACCAACAGCTCTTTTTACGGTCTGACTCCCAATCCTCTCCCCCTTTTTCTTTATATGGCTTCACAGACCATTCTACCTCCTAGCACAAACATTCCTGATGCATATGCAAATGGATCTACTGATGAACAGGTGGATATTTACAATATCTGATGCAACAATTATTTCTTAAATTCATGGTTCTAAGTTATTTGTTTGTTTCATGCTTTTTCAGGCATTCATTCAGAACTTGGCTCTGTTTTTCACTTCGTTTTACAAGGTAAGCTCTCGTTTTCTGATGGGGGAAAATAGTTTTTTTGCAAATTGGAAAATATTGACATGCTCTTAACACAACTTTTTCCAACTAAGTTACTGGGGACATTACTTGCATTAAAATGTTGCAATTTTGATTTAGCTTCTTGGTTATCCTCTTGTTACATCAAGACAAACTTATGGTGGTGGTGAAATTTTTTTTTTTTTTTTTGGGCCACTGTCTTGAAGTTACATCTCTGGCTATCCTTATAGGATACGCAATGTACATGGAATGAAACAACACATTATATGGCTCTTCGGCATTTATTGCATCTTGAATTGCTCTAATTTGATTTGATTTTTTGATATCGACTCTTTATATCTCCTCAAACATTTGATTTTTTTTATGCTGGCTCTTTAGCTCTTTGTATCTCTTCATGTATTGAACTGTTAGACCTAACCTTGTGATTTAGTAGTATTTGCATTGTTATGGCACAAGTATTCTTTGAGAAGTATGTTGGCATTGCATGTAGATTTGGTGGGGCTAGGCTAGTTGATGCAGGACAGGAAAATAGTAAGAAGAGAGTAAAAGTGAATTGGGGAAGAGCAGAACATGATAGGGGTTAGGGTTTAGAAATTAAACAGAAGGGGAAAATAAATAAGGGAGAAATAAAACAGTTAAATCTATAGACAATTCTTTTATTTGCATCACCAGTCCAAGCCCAAAAATTCATGTTCATGCTGGGCTACGATCGGATTTCTTTCCCTATATATATATATTTATGCTGAGTTTTCTGTTTTAAATGGCAGTCTAAAGTTGGCCCTAAACCTTCACATTTTACCAAACAGGACTTTTTTGGTCTAATTGGGTTTTGATTTGAGTCAAGTTAATATCTTACTCATATTTTTTTTTCTCTTTCATAACGGAGTGAATTATATTTAATATGAATAAATAATCGATGAAAATTATATGTAAAATTTCATTTCAAATGATGCAATGGTAAAAATAACATAAAATTGACTAATTTGTATATATTATTAAATTTTAAATTTAACCTGGATTTCAGACCGTGTTTTGGTCAGATTTTTTGAGACCTAATCAAACTTCAAGCAGCATTTAGTTGGCCTGATTGTCTGGCCCTTGGCTGGGCCGGGCCAAATTTAATTGTCCCTTTCCTGTTTTCCTTTCTGTCCATTTGGCTCATTGATATTGGTGCATTATTTGCACATAAGCCTTTGAAAGTATTTGACTGACTAGTGACAATGTATCTTTTTTTCAGTTTCATATTCGTGTATTAGACAGCACACAAGAGAACATCGATGTATTAATCATGGGTCTCGAATATCTCATTTGCATCTCATATGTAGATGACAATGAAGTATTTAAGGTATGAACACTTCTTATTTGTCTTGCTCACAAGATTTAAATATTGTTAGGTGTTATTCAACTGTTACTCTTCTCAGGTTTGCTTAGACTATTGGAATTCCTTGGTGTTGGAGTTGTTTGAAGCACATCATAATTTAGATAATCCTGCAGTAACTGCCAACATGATGGGACTGCAGGTATCACAAAAGTTTTGCATTCTGATGATTTTTTTTTTGCTCTGGTTGAAAATGATAGTTTGATTATTGTTCGAGTGAAATTCTTTTCTTACTAACCATTGTGTATTTTTTTACTATAAAATTTTACCATGCTTAAGTTCAAGTGGTTATTGAATGTAGCCAATAGTTGTCCTTGATCAACTTCATGTCTAAGTGTTTTTCTATATCATCTGGAATGCTGCTGACAGTGATTGGATTCACTGCTTTTTTCCGTGCTTTATAAAATCAGTCATGATAAACAATAATGGATTATGGTATTTAAAAACTGATTCAACTTCAATAAGTAACAATTGTGTGATGGGAATTGTAAATAATGATATATTTGGATAATTGTGGAAATTTGTTTTTAGAACATTTTTGTGTTTGAATTAGGATTTTATTTTTATATTTATCAATTAGGATCATGTATTTGGTTTTAGAAAGAGGATTTTGATTTCTAGGTTGTGAATGAATATTCATTCCTTCAATTTTCTTTCTAATTTCCCTAAATCTCCAAGTCTTTGATATGCCCATGCATAATTTATGCTCTCTTTCTAATTTTCCTTGATTCTTTTTCTTCCCTATTTTGGTGGAGCTATTATTTCAATTTTCTTTCTCAAGTCTTGACTCATAAGTTTCTTTCCAAAAATTTCCCCAATCTTATATTCTCAATCTCTTTACTGTCTCATTTTCAATTTTTATATCAATCTCTTATTTTGATTAAAAACAAATATTTTCAATACTTTTTCTTTGAGAAAATAGTCCGGTTAAATTATCACTCACCTTCTTAAGGTTTAGTGAATTATCGATCTACCCAAAAAATTGAAATGATATCAAAGGACAATTTTAGTATATAACAGTTTAATGGTCTTTTTATAAATAATTGAATAATTATAACTAATTGGTAGGCGAAATTTAATATAATTGAAGAAATTATTAGAATTAAGGAAATAAAACTAGAAGTATGATTCTTAAAATAAATTCTAAATCTATCACTTTCCTTCCCCTTACACTAATTAATGAATTTCTCTTCCAAGCTCCCTTCTAAGTTCCTTTCTTCTCGTTCTTAATCATCTCTGATCACTCCATTTTAATCAACCCCTTAATTTATTAATTTTCTTCATTTATTAATAAGTTATTAAATTTATATCTTATTTTACTCGATCAATTATGGAAAAATAAAAAATTATTAGTTGCTTTAAACGATTTTGGATATCTTTGATAATTTGTCAAACTTTGTGGTATGTTATTGATATTATTTTTTATTTTTGGAGCGGTGTGAGAATTCAATAGATTTTGGGGAGGTGGTTGATAAATACCCAAAAAATTCCTAAATCAAGGGAGTGAAGGAAGCAATTGTAAATATTTTTTAGAAACCCTGTCTCCATTGCCATTTGTCTATCCCTTATTGGAATATGAATAGATATTGATTTGGGGAATTATTTTCCATTGCCTTAAATTTTTAATTCAATGCTTAACCCTAATTTTGATATCCTTATTTTGAAAACCCAACAATTGCCACAATCTTTCAAATAAAGATTAATTTGTCATCCATTCCTTGACTTGCCGTTTTGATTTGTGAATCAATTCGATTGAACCTGTATCGCAAGTACTTAATCTTCATTTTGTTACCGTCATCATTCCCCCTCAATCATTTCCGTTGATTGCTAGTACCAAGATCTAAGGAGAGGTGATTGAGGGAGAATGATAACTGTACAGCACTAAGCTTAAGTAATTGTGTGTACATGTCTCAATTGCCAAAATTAGTGCATGATTTGGGAGCTTACTATAAACCTAGTTTGGTTCAATTGGTGTAGAAAATTTTAGTTAAAGGTAGTTTGATTCATCATGAAGGGTTCACATACACAATTGCATGCCTCATCGTTTTGTGTTATAACGTATCTATCCAGGTTATTAGATATGTAATTTAGAACTTACCCATCAAAACTCAAATTCGAATTAGTCATGTTTTGGTCGGTTTTTGATCTTTTCTTAACCTCCAAGCCAATTTTGGCACTTCGAGAAGTTCAAATGTTGTGGTTTTTTTCTTACTTTTCTCATTTGAATTTTGTGTTCATAGTTATATTGGTAGAAAATTAAATAAATTTGCATGTCTTTTTATTCATTATGCAAGAGGTTTTGCTCGTCGATATCTTTTTTGGTTTTCTTACCCCAAACACCAATCTGATTGAGAGATGCTCAAACATCAATGTTTACTGTGACTTGCATTTTTGGATGAGGCTATCCTGTTAGGAGTGGTCAAATGAGTTGTGTGCTAAGTTTTCTAAGTCCACATTGACATATAGTACTCTAGAATATTTTGATAAAGTTGTGAATGAGGCAATGAGCATGTCTCGGGTATGAGAGGACTTGTTTTTTTAAGATCAATATCATCATAATCCACCTTCTTGATAATCAGTGCCTATCTTTCAACTATGTTGTCATGATCCTTGCTATCATGCTTTCCTTGCACGTTTCATACAATTATCGATTGCGAAGATAAGCCTTGTGATATTATAATTGACAAGCATTATCATATTAATGTAGTGTCTTGAACCCTTTTTGAGAAACCTTGGCATTATTATTCAACCTCATTGGTTCTTCTTTTAGTGGCGTTTGTAGCTTACCTACACAATTATTTGAGTAAAAGATGTTCCATGTGTATATATTGGGATAATTTCCATCAAGAAGTTGACTATGATAGCATGCCTAGTTCAAGACTTCATGGAATTGTATTCTTTTGTGGAAACCTTGTTTTATTTTGTTAAATTTGAAGTTTGCCACAATGTATCCTAACCTATAATTTCTCACATTGGGTAGAGTATCAAATTGTTGCATTTTCCACCTAAGCCAAAGTCCCGCGCTCAAAATAATATGAATATAGATATTTGAGCAATTATTTTGAATTCTATCTTTTTTCCTATTCCTTTTTTAAAAAAAGATTTTCAATGTAATCTCCATTTATGTTACATGGACTCTTTTAAGATATTGAGTGTCCTAAATTTTTGGATAAATATCTGAGTGTTGGACACTCCTATTTTTTTAAATTTCTACTAATTTGGAATGTTGAGTACCCACATCCATGTCCACGTCGTGTCCGTTAGACATGTGTACTTCATGAAAAATGAAGAGTCTATGTAACATAGGTCTCCACCACCCAAAAGAATTCATCAACCCACCCAAAAGCATTCTTGGACCTCATCTCAAGCAAAATGCCGAATCTTCCCCTAGCCCAATTATCTTTGGCTCTCAACTTCCCATCAATAAAGGCACCAACCACACACCAATTCCTTTAACCATTTAATGATTTTTGACTTGTTTGACAAAAAAAGAGGTTTCCACTCCTTTAGCCAAAACCTGAGCTATAGTATGAGCCTTTTGCCAAGCTATTTGTTGAGTCTCGTACATATTTGCTGAAAGTTTCTACTTACAGACAACAGACACATCTCAAATGGGATGATTTCGTTACAGTGCCTCCTTTCTTGCTACTTAATATGTATTTTGGGTTGTCTTATTCTTCATGCATCTCAATGGCACTTAAAGTAATTCTTGAGATGTTGCCAACCCATTTGTTGAAAGTTTATACTTAAATGCTATGCAGGTACATCCCAAATGAGATGATTGCATTCCAGTGCCTCCTCTTTTGTTACTTAATATTTTTTTTAGATTATCTTATTCCTCATGCATCTCCATTGTGCTTGAGGAATAAGATAATGAATTAGGATAATTATGGAAGTTTGTTAAGACTTTATCATTAAGTGTTTAAATAATGATTTTTTTAATGTTTATCCATTAGGATCATATATTTTATTTTGTATGTTACAATAAGACTTGGAATATGAACGAAAAATTATTTTCTAATCTCTCTAAATATCTGGTTCTTCAATCCATAACTTCAATTATCTCCTATCTTTTGATTCCCCCCATTCCTATGTTCTCAATCCATGTCAGTAATCAGGTTGCTTTTTAATTGATTTTATGAAGTTGGACCATCTGTTGGTAGATATAGAACAAGGCCCACAACCTGTGGTTCCTGAGAACTTTTCATCTAGTAACTAAGTTTTTAGTAAAGCTACTAAGTTTGTAGTAATGCTATGACTTTCTTTCATATACTTATCTTAATTCTTACTGGGAATTTTGAAGTTGTTCCTTTTTCTCTTGCGTGCTTAGATTTTTGAAGCTGTTGGATTTATCTCTTTTTTAATACTTCAGAGCATTAGTATATGCAGAGTTTTACTGTAGTTTTTATTTTGTTTTTTTATTGAGTAAGCAGATGCCTCTGCTTCCTGGTATTGTCGATGGTCTTGGTTCTCAAGTTATGCACAGGCGACAGTTATATGCTGGTATCATGTCAAAATTGAGAATGCTTATGATTTGTCGTATGGCCAAGCCAGAAGAAGTTCTCATAGTTGAAGATGAAAACGGAAATATTGTACGTGAGACCATGAAGGACAACGATGTTCTTGTACAATACAAGGTTCGTGAATTAACCACCACCCCTCCACCCCTTCCCAAAAAAAAGAGAGATGTGAATCCATATTTAAGCATTCCCAATGGGAACATTAAACTTCGTTATGTTATAATTATACTAGAAGTTTGCTTTCACTTTGATAATTGATCTCTTTAATAGATTTTTGTTGAGATTTCTATCTCAACAGATTGTTTTCTTACTTCATCTATCTTCTTTTCTTTTGTAGATTATGAGGGAGACACTAATATATTTGTCTCATCTTGATCACGAGGACACTGAGAAGCAGGTAATTAATAATGCTGTTTTAAGATCGTAAAATGAGAAATGGATCTGTCTTTTGTGCTTTTAGTGATTTATTTCAGTATGCAATCATATTGTTGATTTGTCTTAGTGCATCTGGATATTTTTATTTTGATCTGTAATGTATAATTACTTGGTATTTAATGGAACTTTTTACCTCTTTCCTTCTTTATTCTTGATATACAATGTGGTTTTATGCATCTTATCTGAGAAAAAAATTATTTAATTATATATATTTTTATCTTGAGTCCAGATGCTGAAGAAATTAAGCAAACAATTGAGTGGTGAAGATTGGACATGGAACAACTTAAACACATTATGTTGGGCCATAGGTTCCATATCCGGTTCCATGATGGAAGATCAGGTGTGTTTCTTCTATGCTCTTTGAAATATAGTGATATTCAGATCTGTATTTGTTCCCTTGAAACTGAAGAGTATATATAATTGACCTGTTTTATCTGCAAACACATGCTGGGGTTCAACTATCTTTGACAATACACCTAGACAGCTAATTCTGATTTTCTGTAAATTAACCTTAAGGTGTTAATTATATTTTACGAAACGTCATCCTTGAGTATGATTGTTCCCATTTGCTAGCTAGCCTAGCATGCAGATTGGGTGAATAATGGATACTGGATAGTGGAAATTCTCATATGTTTGTATGGCTGTACAAAGATAGAAATATTATTTTATTGCTTTTAAAAAGCTCCCGTTCCTCTGTTGGTCCTTTTGTCTAAGAAAAGTTCAGACGGTCCCATATTATAACTCCCTTGGCATTTCTTCAATTTTATCTTCTGGCAGGAAAACAGGTTTTTGGTGATGGTCATTCGCGACTTGCTGAACTTGTGTGAAATCACGAAAGGAAAAGACAACAAAGCTGTTATCGCCAGTAACATAATGTAAGAATCTCCGAATTAAAGTTTTTTATTTTTTTTTATTTTTTTGTAGCATGTACTTCATTTTCTGCGGTAGTATTTTACTATTTGGAGCAGGCAACACTAATTCTTTTACAGTCAAATATAAAAATAGCTACTGAAACTTTTTTGAATGTTTGTTTTCATCTCTAGTAGCAATGATGTTGATGTTTTATTTATTCAGTTTTTGGACTGTTGGATCTGCTTGTAATGAGATAGTAACCTTCAAATTTTGGTTTTATTATGCATGTGCTTTGCTGCTTTTAATTTTCCTTGGTTTTTCAGGTATGTTGTCGGACAATATCCAAGGTTTCTTAGAGCTCATTGGAAGTTTCTCAAAACGGTTGTCAATAAGTTGTTTGAGTTCATGCACGAAACACATCCTGGAGTTCAGGTAAATTTTCTGGAACATTATGATGTAGGAGCTTTGCCTTATAAGTATTACTGTTTTAGTGTCATTTAAGAAAGTTTAAGTCGTTTGTTGGAGTCTTATTTTCCTAGTATGTTATTTCCTATTTTGTTGTTTAGTGTGATGTATCTAAGTTGCCTCAGAATGCATGTGTTTTGAGTATAGATTAAAAAATTGGGATATATCCTAATATATCGTTGATAATATCCAATATCGGTATGGTTTGATATTGATATGACTGTAGTTTCGTTTTAATCATTATCAAGATATTATCGAATATCGTGGATATTGGTAAGATCCAACAGTCCAAAATAGACATTCACGATATTATCTTTTTTTCCTTTTTCCCTGCCTTCTATTTTTTAATGAAAGGTTGTAAGTGAATTAAAGTTATGTTAAATATTTTTTAGACAAACGATATTTTGATATGGTTTGAACTTTTGACTTGAAATAGTAGAGGGATGAGTCTTAACGTCAGACCACTAAGTGAATCACAAAGTTAAGATAGTGATGAGCAAGAAGAAGACTATAACTCACTTTTAAGTCCATTCATGTATAAAGCTAATTATATACATGCCATATAAGATAAAGATTGTAGGTGTAGAGCTACTGATCTCGGAATAGGTGCTATTGGAAAAGAATACATAAGGAGATATCAAGGAGGATACAATGATATTCTTGAATTCGATGAGAAAACTATGAGTGCAAGCTTATCTTCAATGAGTATTAATACTAATGAAAGTGATCTTTCAAGTAACATAGATTTACATAATGCTTAAGAGATCTTTGGAAACTCTCCACAATAATTTGTAAATTATTGGGTTAACCCACACCTACAATAAAAAGAGATCAAGCAACACACTATGGCATCTTTAATCATTATATTCAAATTGCATCTAACTACATGCCGTTGCACTAATATTGCTTAAATCAAGATAGCATGTGCTTTGAACTCTCTAGAAAACCCTTTTGGATGTAATTATAGCATAATTTCTTAATATCGGAGCACATTATTTTAAGTTATTCTTTTATTAAGCATGTAATGTAACTATTAATTTATTGAGTAGATGCAATATTATTTATTTTTCTCTATCTTAGGTTGTTATCTATAAGTTCAGAATATTCAGAATATTTAGAACGATTAAATTTCAATGTATTTAGATGCAATATTATTTAATTTTTTCTATCTTAGGTTTTGCATCCGTCTATATTGAATATATCCTCAATATTTTTTGTAAAATCGAATTATCGGTATATTTGTAAACATCGATATTTTAATCCTTGGTTTTGAGAAATTACTCTTCTGCTTTAATAGGGAAATAGTGGTGAGGGGCATCTCAGAATTTTATTGTTTCATCTCTTTAGTTTTGTCTCAGTTTTCCTGAAATGGTTCCTGATTTGATTCGTTGAAATCAATTCAAATCCTGTGGATCTTATTCCCTCATAGTTGAATGAATTAAGGCTTCTACACCTCATTATCTTCCATTTGCATCTTTCTGAATATGACCCATCCTTCCAATATTTTCTTGATTTCTATTTTTATTAATATTTTATGTACGAAAATGGCTAGCCTTTTCAAATTTTACTTTCGAATATTTATTTTATGAGGTGATTTCATATGTTGGAAGTTATACAACATTAATTATGTATGCTGCTTCTTTTTCAGGATATGGCCTGTGATACTTTCTTAAAAATTGTTCAAAAGTGCAAGCGTAAATTTGTTATTGTGCAGGTATGGCATTTAAAAATGTTTTCAATCTAATGTGATGTTTCATATAAAAAAGAAAAAAAAATCTGTTCATTGCAAGCAAATGTTTTATATTTTGGCCAAGATGCACCATTGGTCTCCAAATTTTAGCTTAATTTACACATAGGTCCCCAAACTTTTAAATTGTATGATTTGTACCCAAACTTAAGCTTAATTTATACATAGGTCCCTAAACTTTTAAAATGTACGATTTGGTAACCAAATTTTTCATACCTAGGCTCCTAAATTTTTAAATCTTACAATTTAGTTTCCGAATTTTAAAATTTCACATGTTGATCTTAATTTAGCTACTAAAATACATATTTGTGAATTAAAAATTTTAGGATTTATGTGAAGTTTGAAAAGTTTTGAGACTAAATCGTATGATTTAAAAGTTTTGGAAGTTATGTAAAATTTAAAAAGTTTGAGGACCAAGTCGTATTTTTTAGAAGTTTGGAGATCTATACATGAATTCATTTAAAATTTGGGGATTAATGGTGCACCTTAGTCTTTATATTTATATTCTTGGATGATTTTTCTGTGGAAAAAGATTGACAATTGGTTAAATTTTATTCTTATCCTCATTTTTAATCTGTTTGTTATAGGTTGGAGAAAACGAACCTTTTGTATCTGAACTTCTTTCAGGCCTTGCTACCACTGTTGCAGATCTTGAGCCTCATCAGATTCATACATTTTACGAATCTGTATGTCTTTAATGGTCCCCACTGTCAGATATATCTTTAACTTCGGCAATGGTTACTGCTTCAGTGGAGGAGACTAATGATTCAATTGTCTTTTTCCTTTTTAGGTTAGTCAAATGATACAAGCAGAATCAGATCCTCAGAAAAGGGACGAGTATCTGCAGAGGCTAATGGAGCTTCCTAATCAGGTATGAATAATTCGAATTTCTTGCGGGTCCTCTCTCTCTTTTAATCACACACTATATGTATGCTTACATGCATGCCATGGGTTGTAGTTTTTTGTTGCTTATTAAGTTTTGTTTTTATCAGAAATGGGCTGAAATCATAGGACAGGCACGCATCAGTGTTGATTTCTTGAAGGGTCAAGATGTTATACGGACTGTGCTGAATATATTACAGGTGTGCAGTGTAAAAGACCCCGTTTTGTTCTTATACACACATGCTCTTTGATTTTCTCCGGCAGTCTTTCACTTTCTTCAACTTTTTTTTATTGGTTGTAGTTATGTTTTTTGCTTCAGACACTAAATTGTGTTGTTTGACCAAGTAACTCAAAAGATGTTTTCTATGTTTAAAAACAAAAAATTGATTTTAAAACAATTAGTTATTTGGCCATGATTTTTTAGTTATCATTTTTAAAAAATTATGTGAACTAAAAAACAAAAGAAAATTTAAAACATCTTATAGATGTTTTTCACTATTGCTGTTAACACAATGAAAAAAGGAGGACAAAATTTCCGAAAGGAAGTAATTTCTGTCGAACTTTTGTACTTAATAGTGAGTAATGACTACCATGAATGTCTTAATTCTCTAATACTTTTTTTTTGTTATCTTATCTTTGACAATTTTGTTCTCACTTTTATTGTATCATTTATTTTTGAGCTTGAGTCATGATTATTTGACCGAGGGTTAAAGCCTAATATGACATGCTAACATGATAACACCACGATGTGAAAAAAAATTAATTGGAAATCTTTACCATTACTAATAGTAATGACTATGCCACAACTTACATGACGAATAATGATTGGATACATGTCATTGGAATTTGTGTTTGGATATTATTTCATGAATATGGACTCTGCATGTTTTGGTCAATCTCAATTTGTCCGTCAATAATGATACATGACACTACTCATTCTAATAATGTTACCCAACATTACTCTTTATGGTCACATTATTTATGTTTTTAATTGAAGATTTTGATAATCTTTACTATAATAAATAGATAACCCTATAAAAATTCATGTTATTTTTTCCATGGGTCCACAAATACGATTATCCAGTACAAAAAAATCGACAATATGACATGATATAACACAACACTAATAAGATATGATAACACGACACTAATCCAGCATGACACTGTTATTTTTTAAATTTATTATGTTAATTTGACATGAACGACACAACACTAAGAACTTAATATGGCATTCTTTTCTTAAAATAATGTCATTTGTTTTTTAGTTTTTCTCATATTAATAAATCATTTTTACTCTAAAATAAAAAATAAGAATTACAGTATGTATTCAGTTTGAGCACAAATACTATTTTCCTTTGAATGTTTCTATTTCACTCCCATAAGCTGACATATTTAATTTGAAATAGAAAATGTCATTATACAAAACAAATTTTTAGAACAATTTGGCCGAACTCCTTCATGAGCAATGTGTAAATATACTCAGTTAAACGGCCAAAATAGCCTAAGTTTCTTAGTAGTTTTAATTGGGAAGCGTCTATAACCTAATTAGTAGTGTCAAATGAGTTATTTAAAGTTGATCAATTGATGAGTTGAAAAAACCTTTCTTAGTTAGTTCAAGATCTTAAAAGAGTTGATTCATCTAGCTCATGAGTAGTTTGCGAGTTCCTTTAACAAAATAATTTTATAAAGAATTTTACAATATGGAAAAACACAATCAAAATATGGTGAGAAATTATTCATTGTTCTTAGAGTAAGTGATGATGTGATACTTTCTGATGTCTGTTTGTAATTTACATTTTAATTGGATTACTTGTCCAATTTTTTTTCTTTTTAAATATGACTGGATGTTATCATAAAAATAAAAATAAAACGAAATACTACTTTCAGGCTTCTAGTTTGACATTAGCAGTTTTTTTCCCTCCCAATGTCCACATTCTTGCCTATTAAAGGTGGTTGACCATTAGTAAGGTTTTATCTTATCTGTTCATGGCTTCACTCCATTTCTTTTCTTGAATATCTGTGTATTTGTTTAACCTTTAACTTCAAGAATGTCAATTGCTAACTTGCTATTATGACATTCATTTATCATTTGCAGACAAATACAAGTGTAGCCTGTTCCCTTGGAACATATTTCTTGCCTCAAATTTCATTGATATTTTTGGACATGCTCAATGTGTACAGGTATGCTTATCAAAGATGCCCCCTCGATTTTCAAAATTTAGGTTGAAATTCTGCTCTCTTTATTTTTTAACAGAAACTAATGCGAGTTAATTTTTTTATGATAAACATTATTTTATACTAGTAAAAGTAACTTTTATAGAAGTATAATTGGACTGGTAATCCACTTTCAAAGAACACATCAAGATGTAGACATAGTAAAGCTTTATATTCTAACTATGATATATTAACTTCCGATTAAAACTTGTGAGAAACTGAGAATAATTTTTCCATCATATCGAAATAGATGTCCATCATGATGCCAAAATCAAAACTCTCTTCCACAAAATTGCTGTTACTCTTACTATCATTAAAAAAATTCTCCTATTCCTCTCCATTCATAAGACCCAAAGAATGCTTCCACCCTGTAATTCCACAATTCTCTAAACTATGAAGTCTTATTGCTCCTCCCATACGCACTAATGTGAGTTAATTACTATAATTGCTGAACAGGATGTACAGTGAACTTGTATCGAGCAGCATTGCAGAAGGGGGACCCTTTGCATCTAAATCATCTTATGTGAAGCTTCTACGGTTTGATCAACTGAACTTTTTATAAAGCAAGTTATGCTTCCTATCATAATATAGTTCTATTGAAGACTTCATTTTGCTTTGTACTTGAATCAGGTCAGTCAAGAGGGAGACTCTTAAGTTGATTGAGACTTTTTTAGACAAAGCAGAAGATCAGCCTCAAATAGGCAAACAGTTTGTGCCGCCAATGTTGGATCCTGTTCTTGGAGACTATGCTAGGAATCTTCCTGATGCCAGAGAATCAGAAGTTTTGTCTTTATTTTCCACAATCATAAATAAGTATGTTCATCTTTCTGTTTATCTGCAAAGACTATGTTTTAAGTTTATCTGGTGGTACCTCAAGCACTTTGTGCTTATAGCTAGTTCTTAGTTTTCCATTTCATCTCTTCTTGTTTCAGGTACAAAAGTTCAATGATAGATGATGTGCCTCGCATATTTGAAGCAGTTTTCCAGTGCACACTGGAGGTAGGGGTCTTAAATTTATGAATTTTCCAGTGGTTGTGTACACTGAGCACAATGATGCCAACTGTACTTGTGGATTTTTAGTTTGCTACACTTGCATTGTTCTATATATGTTTCTTGATTTGTCTTGTCATCTTTGATGTGGTGCAAATTTAATCAATAAATGAAGATTCACCAAAATATTGTGTGCTGCCAAGCTTGCATGATGATGCTCTATGTTTTTGTGTCTGCTTGACATGCATCATTTTGTATTGCACCTAGTGCACAGTTCAAGTTGATTTATTGCTGCAGAGGGACTTGCTCTATGGTGTTAAAAAAATCCAATGCTGAGTTGTTTTTCTAATGAATTTGGATGCTAAAAAGTGCAGATGATAACCAAAAATTTTGAAGATTACCCTGAGCATCGCCTCAAGTTTTTTTCATTATTGCGAGCAATTGCTGCTCATTGTTTCCCTGCATTAATTCGCTTATCAAGTCAGGTTTGTTTTAGCAATATCCTCATTATTGTGCTTGAATTCGTACATGTTTAAGCTCCTATTGACATATTTTACATTTCAGCAACTTAAGCTTGTCATGGATTCCATTATATGGGCATTCCGGCACACAGAAAGAAATATTGCTGAAACTGGGCTCAACTTATTAATCGAGATGCTGAAGAATTTTCAGGTTGTGGCATATTTTGGTTTATTTTTCAAAAGCATGCATGTGTGATGCTGACAATATTATTGGCTTATTTCACAGAACTCTGAGTTCTGCAATCAGTTTTACCGTACCTACTTTTTGACAATTGAGCAAGAAATATTTGCTGTCTTGACGGATACATTTCATAAGCCCGGGTTCAAGTTGCATGTTTTGGTGCTTCAACATTTATTTTGCCTGGTATATATCTTGTTATTTTCTTTCACCTTTGTTCAGGACATATGAACAATTCATTATGAATAATAATCTATTTATAGGTTGAAACTGGATTGTTGACGGAACCTTTGTGGGATGCGGCAACGGTTCCTTATCCATATCCAAGTAATGCAATTTTTGTTCGTGAAAACACTATAAAACTTCTGAGCACATCGTTTCCTAACATGACTGCGGCAGAGGTATGTTTTTGTTCTGTTTATCAAGCACACTTTTTTTCTCGACTCATCCATGAAACCTTTGTTCATCTTTCTTTAATATCAGTTTTTCTCGACAAGTATTTGACCAATTTGAATGGTATCTCAGGTCAGTCAATTTGTTAATGGTCTATTTGAGTCGAGAAATGACCTGTCCACGTTTAAAAATCATATACGTGACTTTCTCGTCCAATCCAAAGAATTTTCAGCTCAGGTAATGGCATGCCTAAACTTTGATTTGTTACATTTGTTAATATTAGAATATTTACTGTTTGATGGTAATGACGAAAATCAGTGTAACAAACAAGACTAAATGTTTACTTTTGAAATGGTTCATATAAGTTATCCATGGTTAGAAGGGTCATATTTTGCTTCACATTCTGTACTATATTTCATTTATTTTTGGGATAGGATTTAAGGTCTTGAAGATTCAAGCTTCATATATATACTTTTATAGAATTTGGGTAGCAATTTATAGAACCCATATGTTTGCTATATTCAATAATTATCATTGTTTGGTTGCAATTATTCTTGAAAGTACCGGCTATTTCTTGTTTAATATTTTCATGTACATGGTTTTTCTACGTTTCATTTATACTCGTATATTCAGGTCAATAATCTATGCAATCATGTAGCAAGATAAATGGTTCTGTTTTCTATGTCTTTCTCTTGTAACTCATATGGTTCTCTTGCATGTCATTTGAATCCTCAAACCTTTTTTCAGGACAACAAAGATCTCTATGCTGAGGAGGCTGCAGCTCAGAGGGAAAGAGAACGGCAGAGAATGCTTTCTATTCCAGGGCTTATTGCCCCCAATGAGATACAAGATGAAATGGTGGATTCCTAGGTTGGCATTTTTGATGTGGATTAAATTTCATGGAGGAATGCAGAGTTGGAAAGGATGCTTTTGATTCATTCTTTCAGAATCTGTAGGTGCAAACAGATTGGTGTACTTCATCCCTTCATTTGTTTCTATTTTATTAGTGAATTTTCTGTAGCTGAAAGCAGTAGCTTGACAACGGCATCCTGGTACAAGTAGTTGGTCGATGGACATACTGTCTTTGTCTATTGGTTGGGTGTAGAGTATTTAATGCTGAATTAGGAATATATTTTGGTGCACGGGTTTTTGCTGGATCTAGATATTTTATTCGAGGAATAGGATTGCAACCATTACAAGTTACTCATTTTTGTGAGTATTGGTTATTCCTCTTAGGCCTTCAGTGTATATTTACTTGGACTGGTGCAGAATTAACCCCTTTTTTTAATGATGCTTATGGATAGATCGGTCTTAGGGCATTGATTTTTTTCCCCATCAACGTTTTGGTAGAACCCATGTACCCTTGTTTTCTATAGTATGTGGTTTATGTTGGTTTTGCTGATGAGTATTGGTATCCGTAATGTATATTTTAAATTTAAATCATTTGAACTTAATCCGTCAGGTTCTGCGAATTAACGTGAAAATTTGACCAAGGATTAAGTCTCTCTTGATAAAAACTGAAACAAAGATATTTGCTGTCGGAACGATGTCTGCTTTTAGTCTGATGCGCTCGGAGTGAATTTATTTTTCATGATATTAATGCTATACAGTTCAAGGTTTTGTGAATTTATTATAAATTATTTAATAAAAATTATTTATTAAATTTAATCAAATCATGTCTATATATCCATATACGTAGATAAAAAAAATTAATTAAATAAGTTTATATTTAGATTTTGTTGATTATAAACTAGTTATTATTATATATTTATTAATTATTAAAGTAACAAATTAAGTATTTTTTTAAATTATTTTTTAAATTATTTTAAAATTAATTTTTTATTTTATAAAATAAAAAATTTAAAATAGTAACAATAAATAATATTATTATATAATTATTAAAGGTAAATGATTACCCGTTTAAAAAAGGGAGGAAGTAGGCGAGCCTTTCAAGGAATGGGAGAGTAAAGACACGTTACCCTATCATTCTCATTCCTCACTCCAAAGTCACAGATTTCTATCTCTCCCTCTCGAAGCGTTTCAACTCTCTCTAACCCTAGTACTGTATTGGTGCTTATTCATTTGTATGGCCGCCAACCCGAGCTGCCGAGGGATCACGAACTTTGGGAAGCGAGTCGTCAACAAGATCTCGACTCGTGATCCGACTCATCTCTCCACTTTCTCTCCCTCTGCTCTCACTCTCAGTCTCAGTCTCAGGTGCGCCTTTCTCTGTTTCTTTTGACTTGTTGCTTTCTTTTTCTTTCCTCTAAAATTATCTGGGAAATTGTTTACTTGTTACGTCTTTTGATTGGATATTCTGGAAACTGAATTTAATCATGCTTAATTAGGATTGGATCCATTAGCTAGGTATTCTTATTATGATTTTGTCTGAGTTTGAATCGAGTTGATGACTTGCTGTCTCGGAAGATTACTTTTAACTTTTAGTCAGATTAGATGTATGGATAAGGGATAAACATCAATTAGTTTCTGTAATCATAATTTTTGATGTTAATTAACGAAAAACTATCTGAATATTTACGGCTGCCTCCTGATATCTTTAAGAACCACTTTTCAATTTTTCCTTTGGAATGGATGATTTGTCTTTTACGCTATATGAAGACCGAGGAGTTAGAATTCCACCTTTGGTCTAAATCTCTTTATCTTCCCTGGAATTCCATTGTAGTCAGTTGATGGGATTGGAAAAATTCTTTTTGTAATAACTACCCTACTCAATACCACACTTGGGTGTCAAAATCTTAAAAATCATCAATCCTTATTATATTAACCTCACTCCATCCCACTATTATCTCATCCTCACACTAAAATAAATTAAATCTTTAAAAAATTACTGTTAGTCCCACCTGACTTGAAAGTGAACCCAATTTATGACAATCAATGAAAAATAGATACATTAGTAGAATATAACCCGCTCTATTGAGATATTACTAATGGTAAGGAGTAGGGCGATTTGAAATTTTCCTGCTTATCTGAACGATAGTCCACCTAGCTGAGAGAGATTCTTTTAACTCTCTATTTTTTAATTGCGTTAAGGTTTGGAGTTAAATGATTGGAAATGTTAAACTAAGAAAACTACTATAAAATTTTATTATGGTTTTTCAAAATTTACCACAAAAAGTTTTGGACGTGACAAATATAATATCAACCTCCTCCACGTAACTTATGTGACACTTATTAATACTATTATAATTGCAATAATTATTTAATATTATGTAATTTTTGATTAATTAATTGATTTATTGATCAAAATGAACCCAGAAGTATAAATATATGTATTGATAAAAAGATTAGTTTGAAATACGAGTACTGGATCGTTTTGATGCTTTATGAATTTTTTTTAAAACAATTCAATAATTTGAAAGTTGACATTTCGACATTATTCTCAACATTTTAATTTGTTGTAATCATGTATGCGATATATCTGAAACGATATTTTTGTTATTTTCAAAATTTTCATCAATATTTTATAAATTATAAAACAACTTATGGAAATATCATGATATTTTCATCAAGTGAAAGTATCGATATAGAAATGTTATTTTTTAAATATCTTCTGCAATATTTGAAAATATCTTGATATTTCCATAAGTTGTTTTATAATTTATAAAATATTGATAAAATTTTTGAAAATAACAAAAATATCGTTTCAGATATATAGTGAAATATCGGTTTATAAAATTTTTACTCTTGTCAAACAGAAGATACATAGATTAAAATTTTGAATATTTTTTGATATTTTGGTGGTACTATCTGTAAAACCAAAATATTGATATAGAAAATAGATTGTCTTTTACTTCAAAAATATCGAGAAAATAGAGAAACATAGGTAAAAATATTGATTATGTCAATTTCGGTTCAAACTCTGTTCTATTTACCAGTGGCAGGTGATGGCTACACGGGTTTTAACCCTGGCTAAATGTTTTACAAAAAAATAATATATATTAACATTACATAAATATTTTTTTTTGCAGTAATATATTGTGTCTAATTTTTCTATGCATATTTTGGTAGTGTGTAGGCATCAACAATATTTAACAAATAAGGGGGTAAAAGTGACATGAAATGTGAGTAAAGTGGTAAAAATATGCACTTTTATTCATGTATTTGACAAATATTTGTGGCACACATAAGATTTGTCATATATATTATAAACAAATACTTCTTAAATCAATATAATTTAAAAATACTTTTAACTTTTTTCAATTCTTGATAATAGAAGTCCATTGTCAAATATTATAAAAATGAAAAATATAATAAAGAAACTTGATGAGAATCTTCATACTAAAGTTTTTTCATTCATTTTATCAAAATTACTCATATTCAATTTCACTTCAATTTTAAATCTTATATAATATTATGCCATTTCACATATTTGAAGTTTTCTTTGTAAGATAATTTTAATATTTCTTTTTAGCCTTTAGTTTTTCATTCATTTTTTTTATTTGTCAATCTTATATTCTTTTATCATGATGTATTGTTAAATATAATATCAAGCTTAATGTCCTTAATCATATTTTATTTTTTTACATTTAAATGTCTCTTTTAGTTTTTGTTATAAAATTTTTGATGTGTTTGATTGAGCTTTTCATTTTCTTATATTAACTTTTAGTTAATCAATCTCATTTATACATATATGATTGTAATACTTATCAAATTATAGGATTTTGTCTTTTTATTTATGTAGATAAATTTTGATAATCCATTATAATGTGTTAACTCTATATTTGTGTTGTAATTTGGCATGAAAAATTTAACACTTCAATTAAGGAGAGGCCACCATAGCTCTTAAATGTATCTTTTACTTTTTAATATTTAAATAAAGTCCTCTACTTTTTATATAAAAAATTTAAACCTTAGCTCTGCTTGAAAAATATTTTTGGCTTTGTCCTTTACCTAACATGGTAAAAATATCAGATATATTTGGTAATATCGATGAGAAATTTTGATGAAAATTTTCATTATAGAATTTTTATAATTTTTTGTATAAAAAATATGTATGCATGATTTATTATTTGTAATATAATAAAGTTAATATTTGGATAATAACTTTGTAATTATCATGCAACTTATCCATGACATATGAACAATTACAGACAAAATGATTATTACTTAATGCAAAATTATTTTTATTGAATACTTATGTTTGTAGTGTATGTACTTTATGTATTTCTATCTTTTTCCTTTCTTACTATCTATTTTTCATACTATTTAGGACTGAGTTATATTTATATTTGATAAATAAATATTCTATTTTTATTATGTAATTGTTATATGGACATGTATGTTATATTTTGTTATATTTGTTATAAATATGAAATTTAAATTATATAATTTATTTATTGTAACTTTATAAAAAAATTCAAAGTTTAACAACAATTTCCAAGATATCCATGATTGGGTTTTTCAAATATCCATTTATATCGATCATATCCTCGATATTTTCATAAAATTGATGTTTCCATATTTTCAAGTATCTTTATATTTTCATTATGGTTGTAATTAAGGAGTGCAATTTGTGCTAAAAAAGTTGAAAAACAACAAAAATAGCATCCCTTATGTCCACCTCACATATTTTTACTACAAAAAAAATCTGGCACATTTTTTTTTGAATGCCATCCAATTGAATGTTGTTAAATTAAACTACGCTAATTTAGGTCCATTCAATGTTAAAGACTGAATAATTGGATCTCATTCAATATAATTATGGTGTTATTTTGTTGTTGTAAGTTTTAAGGGTATTATTCTTTATAATTTTAAAAAAAAAGTTCTGAGATATTCAATCCTTTCTAGTTTGGTTTATCCTTATTTGAGTTTTTAATTTTCACTTATATATACCTTTTTTTCTTTTTGGGGCGTGTTTAAAAGTCTCTTATTCGATCAGGTTAAACCTTGCGTAAGTTTAAAATTGTTATTGGGCTAATCCATTTATTTTGAAAGGAAAAAGCTCATGCTTTGATTTTCACATGCATCGGGAAGATTTTTACTCTTAGGAGTCCGGGTTCCTTGTAAGTTGCCCTCATACGACAGATCAACTTCAATTATTCAACAAGCTTGTTTGTTTGAGAAACATTAACTACTGCTTGATATCAGCTTATCGACGATGGTTTTGTCTGATTTAATAGTATACAAAACAGTCACACAACTTAACGTGGAAAATGCGTAGCTATTATTGATCATCCAAGGCCACATGGTTGGCACCTAACCCGGGCCACCTAGCTCTATATTTAAATCAACTTATATTAAGCACACGTGCAGCTTGTGGGAGAAGATAACAAATAAAGAATGGGTGGGGACTTGCTTATCTTTCTTAAAGATGAGCTCTAATTAATTGATGGGTGGAAACTTTCGACTTTGTTGCTTCTCATTGTGCTTAAGCGTGTCCTTATCTTTTTCAGTTGCTAAACTCTTCCCTCTAATGAAGGATTAATTGCTATGATCCCCTTCATATCTTTTCGTTTAATTACGCCAGCCGATCCCTTCCCAATTTTTTTATTTAAAAAAATCCTTTTTTTTTACGATTTTTCTCCATTTTTTTAACGTTTTGCTAGTTTATCTATGTTATGTTATTTTAATTTTTCCAATATTTTTTTTTCTATTTTTTCCAATTCTTGTTTCTAACTTTTTGTAGGGTAAATATAAATAAGTGTTCAAATTTATTTAAATTTTGAACCCATGTTCACCACTTCTCTAAAACAGTTGTATTGTGATGGACAAGTATTCACATGTTAGAAAAATATAAACAAATATCATATTGTTTATTAAATGTGTGTATATTTAACGAATTTGTAACGAAATGAAAATGTGAATACATGTTAAAAGTATCTAAAAAAATACGATCTTCAAATGATTTAGAACAAGTTTTCAAATAGGGGGTGGGGTTAATTTTGCAACAAGTTGAAAGATTGAATTATTTAAAAATAGGGACTCATCTTTTTCGGTGCTTCATAAATCAAATAACGCTATTTTTTTGCGGACCAGTTATTTGCCTCATTTCTTATTTATTTGAATTTATTTTGTTATTGTTACCGCATCGTTATTTTATTGAGTTCCTCTGATGTTAGTTTAGGTGTTTAGTCTTCCTTTCATAAAAGAAACACAAACGTACACGCTCTAGAGTATTTATGAAGTTTTTTGACAAAGAGTATTGGTGCTATTAAACGTATATATAATATTTATTACCAATGTGAAAGATACAACATGTGAATAAAAAATGCCGTAACACAGGACAACGTTGTAATATCCATAAACTAATTATGGAATAACGGTAAAGAACTGTTTTTTTTTTCAGGAGGGCTGCTCATACCTCGCAGTACGACAAGAACCCTGATGAGCAGATTCATTCATATGTGATACCCGATGAAGTGATCCAGCCCCAGTCAGATAAGTATTGGGCTCCACACCCACAAACAGGGGTGTTTGGGCCTGCCGCCGAGCCAACCTCTGTTGCAGGTGGGGAATGCATCTCACCTGTAGATGGTGGTAAGGACTCAGTACTGGAGCAGAAGGCCTGGTTCCGTCCCACAAGTCTTGAGGACTTGGAGAAGCCAGTCCAGTATTGAGGCAACCTGAAAATTAAACTACCAAATATTATCTATATAAATAATAGGGTCTTACAGTCTTCTTGTTTCATGTTTATGGCTACAATATAGTAAGCAGTGGAGCTAGCTCATTGGAATATGTTAGATACTACTTACATACATGAACATGGACCCGGTTATGTACAGAGTATGGTTGTGGATGATAGTGCCGTGTATTGGTATCAAATTCCTTTTGGTGTTTTTTGAATTTGACACTTTCTTCTCTTTTTCTTGAGCGAATAAAATTTAACCATTTTTTCTTCAATTTCATTGACATTTTTGTGAGGATAAAATTTGGAGATGGGACGGTGATAGTGTCAAAGTTGAATTCAATATCATTTATTGGTATGAACATAAGCTCGAGCCACTGTTTTGCCGAAGAATAAACAAAAGCCATTTTACAATCACATCCATTTATCAGATATATTGAAAATCGTTATATGTCAAAGGCAGGGGATGATGTATAGGCTTAATATGTGCCATTCATCCTCATCTTCATTACAAGAAAAGAAAAATAGTAGTCTTCAAGGGACTGAGGGACAACTTGCTTATGCTTTTCATACTCTGCAAAGTGTTTATACTAGAAACGTGTTTCAGAATCAAGCATAAAAGCTTTAATAAACGCTCTTAGAGAATTTAAACCCCTTAAACCATTTGTGCACAAACAGAAGCACTATTGTTTTCCAAATTCTACATGAAAAAAACACGAATATAGCAAGGCCTAAACCCTTTAGGCTAAAGTGGTTGGTATGGGTTATGACTAGGATCTATTTGACATAAAAGACATTGCTAGCTAGTATAGTTTGTACAATAACTTGAGGGCTTAGTGTAGCGTCAACTTTGAAAATTCCTTCAGAGGGATGAATCTTAAGCGAATCTAGCTGAGACTGCAAAAGTGTAGAAGGCATAAAATGCTTTCCTTCCGCAGCTCTTTCCTCTAACCGAGCAGCAAGCACCTCAGCCGGAGCATCCAATAGGACAAACTTGACAAAACTCATACAAGTTCCAGAGTTATAATTAGGGTCAGCTGATCTGAGGATTTCTCTGTATTTCTTCTTTAAAGCTGAACATCCAAGGATCAACATTTCACCATTTACTATGCTCGCTTTTAAAACATCTCGAAGCTTTTCAAGCCATGGAAAACGGTCGTCTTCTGACAGAGGGATCCCACTCTGCATCTTCCCTGCTATTTGGAGAAATGGCATGTTTTAAGAATTTATCCACTCACCAAAGTAAATGTTTGTTTACTTATGTCAAAGTACAAGTAATTTGCGTTAAAAGTGATTTCGGTAGTAAGTAGTTCAAGAAATTCTGTTAGAAAGCAAAGAAATATGTTAATTGAGCCTAAAAGTTTACGTGTAATAAATTTTCAGACAAATCTAATAAAATACATAAGCAAACAAAAACCATCTTGTGGAAGTAATAATTTGAAATATAAAATTGGAGATGTATGTTAACCTCTGTTTGATTGCGAATGGAAATCATCAGCATCAATAAAGCTTATATTTGTTTGTTCTGCCAACATCCCACCAATTGTGCTGATTATTTGTAATTTGTATACATATTAAGGGAATGAGGGAACAAAACAACATAAGAATACTTGTACAAAGAATTATTAGCTAATTGAGGAACATATCACATATGAGCTATATGCATTTAAAAATAAAAATAAAAACCCAATTTAAGAAAGAAAATAAAACATGGAAAAGAGTGAGGTCAGAAGATGCTTGAAGATATTATTAGCTAAGTGGAGAACATAATGATTTGACGAAGAAGAGATGACTTAATGAAAATTAACATTGTTTTTTGAGCCTGAACAGCTAACTTGGCTGCAAAATTAAGGTTCTTGATGAAGGTGTAATAGTTGACTGTGAATGAATGAATGAAGGTTTCACTTTCTTATATAAAAATGAAAATTAACATTGTTCTGTTCCAGAAAACACAAAGAGAACTAGTAATTAGTAGAGCTACTAATAAGAGTCCAATCCAGAAATTAAATTAGACATAACACCCAACAGAAGTAAACGTATTTATATTTTCTATGCAAATATTGGAAGAAAATGAATTAGACAAGCAAATCAGTTTTATTCAATTTGGCAAAAAGGAAGCCAACCCAGAATGAAACACCCAATAAAAGATTACATATATGTAAAGAGAGAGAGAGAGAGAGAGAGAGAGAGAGAGAGAGAGTTCGACAGAGTTCATTATGCATACGTTTTTCCAGCGCCGCACACACCCATAATAACAACAGCCATCCCTGCGTTGTTGAGAAAAGAGTTTTTACAATTCATCTTCATTACCCCCATATAACAACAACAATAATAATAATAATAAGAATAAATGATTAATGTAATTTAGATTCTAATCAGATAGGGAAGAAAACCTTGGGTAACCGAAGCCATATTTGATGCTGACCAATCAAACGGATCTGTCGCGGATGCAAAATCTGCAGAGTGATATTGGAGTGAAATTAAAAAAGCTATATATCTATTATCAAAAGTAAGTCAAGTTTCTCAGAGTCTTGCCTCGGCGATCAATCCAAATTATTTATAGACTCGAGTAAAAACTGGAATGAGTCCTATTAATTGCATACTATATTCCTTTATTCTCGCTCTTCCACTTCAAATAGCCATCATATCATATATTTTATAAAATTGCCCAATTTTTATGCAATTGTGTCAAATTTTCCTTTACTGTTGTCGACTTTTATATACATACCTGCCTCATAATCAAAAATATCTCACGAAATTTATTTTTCATGGAATCTTGTCTCGTGAATTTGCATATTGTAATTCATCAAAACATGATATATTTTCGTACATTAAAGTTAATGGTTGAGTATTATATTATCATAATATAACATTAGTTGTATGTTTGTTATTGTTAAAACGTTTTAGACATAATCATTAAGGGTGGTATTTTTTTCAAAATCGAATAATCAATTGGACTCTAAATTTAAACTTTTTTTTTTGAAATTGGTGTCCAAAAAATATCAAAACTTATTTTATCGGATTGGTTAGAGATTTAAAAACTAAAAAAGAATCTACTTTTAATACATATTGATTTTTTAAATGTAGTTTTTAATTATTTCTATATATAAAACATAAATTTCTTTCTAAACTTAAATCTAACTTTCATCTCTCAAAATCCTCTCAACTCTCGCCTACGACTTACCGTCGATATACTAACGATAAAGTCAATGTTAACGTATCCAACTTCTCCTCTAATTTACTATCTCGTCATTGACTTCTTCTTCAACCAATAATATCGTTCTCAGAGCATCAACTACCCCTCTAATGTTGTCTTATCCTCCAATGATGTCTTTTGTCAGAACCCATTGTATGGCAATTTTCTCTAATATTCTAGTTGTAATTTTTTTTTTCTAAAATAGTTGATCGTTTGTATGATTTTGAAGAACCCATGGGTATTTTTGAAGAATAAAAAAACCTCAGGGGTATTTTTGAAGAATAGCAAAAAACTCAGGGATATTTGCGATAATATTACATATTTTGACCATAGTATTGTTTAGGGTTTATATTTTGTGTGCTTTGTTTTTGAAACGATATATTAAAAAAACAGATTGTGGTGAAGATGTTTTCAACAATTATGATTTAACATAATAATGCTTATAAACAATATTTTTGTTTGTTATATAAGGCGATAAAAATGAGTGAATGGGCTAATGTGTATGTTCATCTATTTGCTGAAGTTAGATGGGTTGGTCATATACCTGCTGATGAATATAATCTTATTTGTTGCTTCCATGATGCTAAAAGGGACATTATGAATGAGGGATTGGCGCTTAAAAAAGAAGACTTTAGGATTGAAGCAAATAAAGTTGATAGTGATGAACAAAGTGTATTAAAAACCGATAATGAATTACATGAATTAATGAACGATTATAGGGATAATAAAAAGCAAAGGCTAGACTTGTTTGTAGAATTTAATCCTTTGGAAGTGGTTTTCTCACCTCACATGTTAGAATATCAGAGTTTCAAGAAAACACGAGCTATATTACCCAACAAATCACAAAATGAACCACCTCACTTTGACATTGATGAACTTCACCTCGACTCATTTGAGCCATTCCCAACTAGTAATAGCCAAAATGAGGGTGAACCTTCAAGGAATTGTGAAAGATTGAAAAAATATAAAGCAGGAATAGTTGTTGAAGTTGAAGATGAACATTACGATGGAGATGAGAAATTTTTTTGGAGCAGTGATGAGGAGGATCTTGATTGGCATGATGACATTACAAGAAATGATGAAGAGGATGATGAAATTTATGATACTGATGATAGTCTTCAGGACTTAGGGGATGAAAATTTCCATCATATCAGTGATACTAACTCAGAAGATTATCGAGGAAAAAGTGCTAAAAAAGTCAGTTGTCAATATGAAAATAGGGAATTTAAGAGAAGAAGTTATGGTATCATTGACTTCAACGTCGGAGATACATTTAAGGATGAAAAAGAATTTAAAGCTATCTTACAAGAATACATTGTTCAAGTTGGGTTCCAGTGTGAGAAGGTTAAAGTTGACAAAACCTGAGTAACTGCAAGGTGTAAAGCACCTAATTGTGGTTGGATGATACACGCTTCTGTTGGAACTGATAAGAAAACATTTATGGTTAAGACACTTGAGCCAGCAAACAATAAAGGGAGACATAGTTGTCAAAAAGTTGAAAAACAAAGATCTACTACATCTTCTTGGTTAGCTTCTCAATTAAAGGACTTAGTTATGGGAAATCCTAATGTAAGTATCCTTATATTGTCTACTGAGTGTAAAAGAAGATGGGGTATATATGTACCTGACTTGACATTGTATAGGGCAAGAAAAATTGCTTGTGATGGAGAATTGGGTAACCATATTGGTAGTTTTTCAAAAATAAGGCAATATTGTCTACAATTTTAAGAACCAACCCTGGATCAATAGCAGTTGTTGATACTCATATTCCAATACCAAATGTTAGCCCTTGTTTTAGGAGATGTTTCATTAGCTTATCCGCTTCAAAACAATGGTATTTAAGTGGATGCATGCCTTTCCTTGGTTTGGATGGATGTTTTTTAAAGGGTCCATATAAAGGTGTCTTAATGGTTGCTATTGGATTGGATGCTAATGGAGGTTTGTTTCCAATTGTCCTTACTTGGGTTGAATCCAAAAATAGTGAAACTTGGATGTGGTTCATGGCTTTATTAGACCAACATATTGGGGAGTTTGAAAAAAGAAAGATGTGTTTCATGTCTGATAGACAAAAAGGTCTCATTGTAGCAATCAATAAGTTTTTCCCAACTTCCCATGTCAGATTTGTGCTAGGCATATTTATGCCAACTTGAAATGTAAGCATCCAAGCATGAAAATGAGATCTTTGTTTTGGGCAGCATCTAAAGCAACTAGAACAACTGAATTTAATGATGTGATGAATGAAATTAAGAAAGAAGAGCCTGAAGCACATGAATATTTAAGTAAGATCCAAGCTTTACATTGGAGTAGACATGCTTTTGATGATTATGTCAAGGTTGAGCATGTGACCAATAACATGACTGAAAGTTTTAACAATTGGTTGAAAAGAGTGAGGTCTAGACCTATTGTAAATTTATTTGAAGAGGTTAGAAGAAAATTGATGCGGCTAACAGTGAAGAGGAATGAAGAGGCTTTGAAGTGGACTACTCATTTTCCACCAAATGTAATGATATACATTCTTCAAAAACAAGAAGAAGGAAGAGTTTGAAAGGTCTTGTATGCTGGAGATGGAATATTTGAAGTATTGGATGGTTGTAACATGTTGG
This sequence comes from Hippophae tibetana, assembly GCA_037013495.1. NCBI lineage: Eukaryota > Viridiplantae > Streptophyta > Magnoliopsida > Rosales > Elaeagnaceae > Hippophae > Hippophae tibetana. The sequence goes on along the minus strand of CM072807.1, from coordinate 19,340,827 downwards.
TTAATTTAAATAAGTGGACATGTCGTTGTTATGGGTGGCAATTGAGTGGTTTACCTTGTAAGCATGGTGTTGCTTGTATTATGGATAGAAGGTATAAGATTACGGACTATGTACATCCATATTTTACAAAGGCTTCATATTTGAAGACATATTTCTCTTTGATTTACCCCATTCCATCTGAAAAGGAGTGGGTTATGATCTCTGGTGAGCAACAAATACTTCCACCAATTTATAAACCAAAGAAAGGAAGACCCCAACTAAGAGACATAGGGAAGCTACTGAACCAGAGAAACATAAGAGGTTGCAAGGATTAAAATGTGGGTATTGCAATCAATTTGGTCATAATCAGAGGACATGTAAAGAGAAGTTAAAGAATCCAACTAATGAAACTCAGGTAAAATTATAACTATTCATTTATTAAATATATTTGGTTAATTATATTAAACTTTAAATTGTTTGTAGGAAACAACTTCAAAGGTGGTCAATAAAAAGCAAAACAAAAGAACTAATCAAATTCAGGTAATGTATTGTATAGCATATTCATTATGCATTACTTCTTATACCATAAATTTATTTACTGTTCATGAATCAGGTGATAGATAGTGGTGATGCAATCAACAAGAAGCAGAAAATGGGAGAATCAACAAGTCAAAGTGAGCCTTCTTAAATGGGGTTTTGATTTGTTTTATAATTTTTATTTTAAAATATGTAAGTAAATGGAACAATGAATATGATTTGGAAGGAAATCTTTTGTAACTCAAAGTTCATATATACACCAGGTTTTTGGGGACATGATATGAACTTTGTAGTTTTTTGTGTATTTAAACTCATTTATGGTATCTCCTCCCGTTACATATTATAAGAATTTAGATTGTAATATAGATTATGAATGTGGATGTGAATTGTTATTGAGCAGGTTAGTATGAAATATGATTGTGGATGTGAATATTAACTATTATTGAGCAAGTTAATATGGTATGAAAATGAGAAGATGGATGTGGATGTATGATTTGTAATATAAACTGTAAATGTGGATGTGGATGTGGATGTATGATATGTATTGAACTGTTATTAAGTAGGTTAGAGGTATTTTTGGTCAATATTTATAGCTTATTATTGATCAGTAGTGTTTTTGATTATTTATAGCAGATTATTGAGTATGAGTATTTTTGAAAAAAAATTATATCATGTTACTGAGAAGCAGAGATATTTTTTATGAAGATAAATTAAATATTGTAGTAAGAGTATTTTTGATGAATTTAAATTAATTATTATATCAGTGGTATTTTCGACGAAGTTAAATTAAATATTATAGTAGAGATATTTTTGATATATTTAAATTAATTATAATATCAGGAATATTTTTGATAAAGTTAAATTAATTATAATATCAGGAGTATTTTTGATAAAGTTAAATTAATTATAATATCAGGGGTATTTTCGATGAAGTTAAATTATTTATTATAATAGGGGTATTTTTGAAGAAAAATAAAACTTTAAGGGTATTTACGATAATATTTTCAACAATAATATTCAAAAAGCTATATAGGTAGGAGTAGAAAAAACTTTTTCAAATATTGATGTGATTTTTCACGTTTTTTTTATGTTTCTGTTAAATAATGACATTTTTGAAGATATCTTTAAACCGCAAGGATATTGTAGTTTTATTTTAAATGTTAAAGATATTTTTAAAAATATTGAAAATCTTGAAGATATTTTTGATTTTTTGAAAAAAAAAAAAGATGAAAGAAGTAAAGAAGATTAAAAAAAAACACTACTGGAACCCACCGTAGATAAGAGAAACTACTAGAAACCGCTTCTCTGATAAATGCCATTTGATTTTAAAATTATTACATTGAATAATTGTTATCTTCAACATCTATTAAAGTCAAGATTATTTCTAATATTTTTAAAAGTTATAGGCATTTTTCACAAGAAGAAAAAAAATTCGAACCCCAAGAATATTTGCATAGCCTTTTAAGTTGAGTAGTCTCAAAGTTTTAATTAAAGTATACTATCATCCCAATTTGACCATTAACTACAAAAAATCAGTTATATGTCTTGCACATGACCCTTTTTATCACATTATATTCAATTTGAAAAAAAAATCAGCATCTTTGATCAGCCACTGCTTTCTTTCCCCTCTCCCGGTCTCACTCTCCATCCATCAAAATTAAATTCCATGAAAACGGTAACTTAAGTTGTGGAATAATCTAAACTCAATTATAAGAAGATATGCAAAGGTCACCTAGTCACCAAGCTACTAATTTGGTGATACATTTTTCTGTTAATTACAGATTGTCATCTTGATGTGAACTGCAAATATCACAAGGCCCTTTCGATTAGCTGGAGCAGCTGCATTGGCACCTCTGATTGGAGAGGGTTCAGAAACATTTCAATTTTCCAAATCTTCTCTATGCATTAGTTTCATACCATGACAACTGGACAACCAATTTATGCATTTGGGGAGTATTATCTACTTTATTATGTATGTCCTTGGGATTTATTAATGCACAACAGAAATCTTTCAAGTGCATATTGGTTTGACAGGACAAAAAATTATGTTAAAGAGAACGCAGCAAATTTGAATTCTATGCAATGTAATTATAGAGTAAACCAATAAAAGATAGTTCAGACAATAATAAAAAAGATCACCACAGCAACTATTCCGAAGTTTCACTTTCAACTGATAGAAATCTGCTGAAACGTGCTGAGTGCCGAGATTGTAAGATGTCAGCTTTATCTGGCATCACTGATCTCTTCCGCTTTACTAAAAAGCCTTTCTGAGAAATTGAATCAAATAAATTTCCCATGTCCATCTCTTTCTGTATACCATTATTTTCATCCAATAACCTGAAAATCAGGATTAACGTTATACTACATGGAACTATAAAAGACGGGCACAATAAGACAGTGACCAGAGGAATGCAACTTTTAGAAAGAAAAAAATATATACATTGCAGCACTAATTTAATCACACAATCTATCAAGAAGATAGAAGACAATTGTCACCAATGAATAGTATAGAAAGCCTGTAGGAGGGACAGTAATATGATCAGAAACAATGTTAGATTTGAAAAATTATTAAACATTTGCAATTTATAAAAACTTTTGCATGAGATAAGTTAATCAGCAGGGCAGAACATTATGTAATGCAAAAGCACTCCTCATTGATTATTAGCTTCCATTTACTATACAAACAACTCAATAAAGCTAAGATTTTATCCCTAAATGGAGTTGCTCTACATTCTACAACAATGTATGGACCACTAGAAAGGAACTCCAAGACATTGAGACCTAAGAATATCTATAAACATTTAAAAATATGTTGTAGAATAGAGAGTTGCTCAACATTCTTGACAACGTGTATTAAAATAAAGAATGCTAAGGACAATTACAATCGAATGAAGTGGCTTAACCGGTGGCTCTACAATTACAATGTAGAGTTACTCTACTTTCTTGACAACGTGTATAAAAAGGATGCTAAGGTAAGACATATTGGCAGGCCAAGGGCAATTACAACGGAATGAGGTGGTTTAACCAGTGATAGTAATGACCTGTAAGCAGACAAAGAAATAAACTTATGAAAGATGCAATTTCTAAAGTTCTATGATGTCTTCATTTTGATGTCCCAACATCACAAAACACATAACAAGTTTCACATACCACTCGCATGAAAAGGAAAGTAGAATGAAGTGAAATTATACCGTTGGCGTATAATTTTAAAAGCTTCTTTTGTTGCATAAGGTAGTCCTGTCTTTGGATCACGATACCTATATCAACAATGAACACAATTGGGGCATGAAAGTAAGACAGACCAACAAAAAATAGTTAAAGATGCTTTCTATTGTTTATATCATGCTCTTCTTTTTTGATGAATGCAAGAAAATTCAACAGGATAGGTCATTTACTTTTTATATGGCCAATTAAAAAAACTCATTTTGCTTGTGGAAGAAAAAGGAGGAAGATAGTTAATATTTAGAAAGGATTGGAACAGCCAATTAAGTTTAAGTCAGTATTTCTTAGTTAATGCAAATGTGCAACCACTACCAGTAGTCAAATAACATCAACATAACAAGCTCTTACTTGGCAGGTAAACCAGTAATTGCACAGTCTTTCTTTTCAGGATCTGGAACAGAATAATCAAAAATTAGGATTATTCATAGTAATGGAATGCAATGCAATGAAAACCCAATGGCCAATAAAGAACAGCAACCTTGATAAGTGAACTTCTTATATAATAAAACCCAATTAAATGGTTCATCTCACCTTACAAATAAATTACAAGGATAAAAATAGGCTACATAGTACAAAGACAAAATAAGGAACTCAAAAAGAAGGCTACTGAAGATTGTATAGCCAATTTAATCACAGGTTATTCTATTATTATTTAAATCTAAAATAGACATGAACACATGATTTTGTTGACTTACATGGACCAGACTTCGTAGATATCTCTGACTGAAATGACAATCCTTTACTAAATTCCAAATACGAACAACCTATGGAAATAAATATATCATCAGAAAATGAATTAGTATCCAACTGACAACGACATAGAAAACAAAAGTTTGCACTTCATGGTTTAAGTGAAGATGAAAACTTGCCGTTTTTCGAAATATATCGCATCTGGGGACCAGTATATACAGCTTTGTGCACAATTGCCCGTTTCTTAACTTCTTCCTCTCTAGCTAAAACACGCTCCAAGTTCCTCAAGTTCATTATTTCTGCAAAATGTCAAATATAGTAGTTAAAGTGTAAGTTATATATAAAAAATAAAAAACAAAATTAGCAGCCTCAGAAGTTTAGTGAGTGGTAAAAATTTGGCAAATCCATTCAACGAGGTCCAGACCAGTTTGGGCTGCTTCCAAAAGCATCTCTTCTTGTGTCATCCTTTTCTCTTCTCCTTCCTTTTTTCTCTTCACTGGCTGGAATTGTAAGATTGATATCAGTAATACTCACCTTATAGTACATTCCAATAGTCAAAATAAAGCTTGTATCCACCAGAAAACATAGTTTGTCTTGCACTAAAAGTTGAAACTTCCTAATGTCACGAACTTAAAGAAATTCACTAACATTCATTATCGAGGAACATAATTATAATCAGTCTAAGCTCATCACATATTCCCATAATTGAGATATAAGCTTATCTCCACCAACATAGTTTATCTATCCAGACAATAAATATGGAAATTTACCAAAGTCACGAAGAAATTCATGAGCATAGATTTCTAATGAAAAGTAAGAATTTAATGCATGGAGCCATGGACATATGAATTTTGACCCTTGGGTACAATTCATGAAAACTTTAAAAATAAGAGAGAGAAGAGAGGGGGCAATCGATCTTGACTCAAAAAGTCACTGTGGAGATGTTCATTAATAGAGGTTAATGCACTCTTCCTATTGGTCAGTGCATGTACATGTGAACTAAGTCCAGAAGTGTAAGCATCAACCATAACAATTAACTAACTCAGTAATCAAAATCCATGCTTGGGACTCGGCCCAAACATGGAATGCTAAAATGACTCCTACCCCAAAAAGTAACAGACCTTCATTGTGGCCTGCAATGCAGCACGGATAGCTTCTCTCTCAGCCTGCCTATTGATAACAGCAGTTCTAGTAGATTTCCTTATTATTCTCTCCCCTTCACCATCCTCAGGGACATCATGAATATGATGCTGTTTCTCAGCAGACATCTGGTCTGTCATTTCCATCTCACCATCATTCCCATCCTTGAAAACCGCTTCTAATTTAGAAAGCACTTTCTTCTTCTTCTTCTTGGCTGACTGCTTCCCCGGAACTATCAGCCGCTTCTTAGTTTTCTCTACCCTATTAAAGAAGCGGATAAGCCTTATAAGAGCTTCAAAAACAACAAAAAATAGAAATATGAAAACAATCAAGCATTTGAAGCTGAACCTGACGTCTGCTTCATTGTTTTCAGCTTCTTCATCGGGGTCAGGTTCCTATCAAAAGAAATTGTTATTATCTTTTTCTTTTTTTCTTTTTTTTTCATTTTTAGATTGAAAAGGTAAAGAAAACACATACAAACGTTTAGGTAAGAAGAACATACATCCTCATCGAAATCGCTATCAAATTCGTCAGCAACCTCGGGCTCTACTAAGTAATTAATATCATTTTCTTCCTACAAAGGCAGAAATGCTAGTTCGGTAATGCAAATGTGACGCACAAAATCAACGAAAAGAAAAAAAAAACAGCTCTTAAAAAGGGACCTCCTTAAGAGCATCTTGGTTCCAAAAAGATTCGTCATCTTCAATTTCTTCGTCCAACAACTTGGTCATTCTGAATTTTAATAGTCAATTCCATAAATAACGAACTAATCATAAGGAGTGAATATTTATTTTATTAAAAAAACAATTGGAGCTCAAAAATTGGGATTGAAGAGCGATAATAGATAGATAGATAGATACCTCTTGCCTCTGGTGGCTCGAGCGGAGCGGTCGAGAAACACAATACGAGGTTCTTCCATGGAGGCGTCCATGGCAGCCTCGCGAATCAATCAAAAAATTGTCAGAGGATGAAAATACTGGGTTTCGATATAAAATACTAATAAACCGATTATTGCAATTTGGTGGTCTGACATAAGCCTAGGTTTCGAGTTTTCCACTTTTCCTATACAATCCGACAGGACTTGTGAGGTCTGAGCTATTTATATTGAATCACTTCTCTACTCCAACTTTCGTTTTATCCGCTAACACTCCCATTCTCTAATCGTCGTTTTTCATTTGTTTATTATAAGAAAAATGCTTGGAATTTTTTTTTCTCTTCATATATTTAATCATTTTGTATAATTGTTTCAAATTTAATTAATAATTAAAGCTGTTTAGTCTGTTTTGTACGTCACTAAATAATTTAATTTCTATTCTTTTAAATAAAAAAAATCGATATTTCTTTTTTAAATCATAAAATAATTTAATCTCTATTTTTTAATTCACAACAATTTAATTCTAAAATTTATAATAATTAATGACAAAATATAACATTTATTTATTTTATGAATAATATGTGATTAAATTGTGATATTAAGTTTAAGGGAAATTACGCAAAATTATTTTTTGACAAATAAATTTATTTATTGCTTGCATTTTCTTTCGTATTCGGCAAAACATAGAGGCAGTTAATGCCTTAATACTATACAAAAATATCCCCAGTGTAAGTTTGAAATTTTCATTTTAATTAATTTTTAATTATATTCCTTTTTTTCAATAGTTGATTTACCGTTATCTTTTCTTAGAATAATAAAAATATAATTCATGTACAAGCTTTGTACCTAAATGTTTATATATTAACTTTGATGGTGTAAATTCAAAATACTACATACTGAATTATTCAATGATTAAAAAAGATTAAATTATTTTATGATTAAAAGAATATGAATTAAATTGTATTATTTAAAAAAAATATGGGTTAAATTATTCTATGATAACAAATAAAGATTAGATTATATTATTTTAAAAATATGAATTAAATTATTTCATTGCTAAAAAGAATTAAATACTAAAAATATATTTAATTTTAAATATAAAAGTACTTAAATTTATGTAATATTAATATTTTTATGTTGTTACAACATAAAGAGTTGTTTCAATATTATATACCCAATATTATATATCCAATAAAAATGGATGAAAGTAAATGTAATAAAATAGTTAATGTCATTCGGGTATGCTTGAGTTTGTGAAGTTTAATATTAAATTATTTAAAGAGAAATATTTGTTTTAATGTTTTAATAGAAATTATTTTGATATAAATTTTAATTTTTAATAAAATTTAAAAATATTAAAAAAAATATACATTTTTTAATGTAAATTTTCATTTATTATTATTATTATTATAAATTTGTGTTTAAATACATTTTTTTAATAAAAAAATTAATATAATAATATAATTTTTTATTAATTAACTTTTTTTTTTCAAAATAACAGTCTTAACGTGTAAATGACAAATTATTTTTAGAATTAACTAATTTTTATATCTATTATATATAAAACGGATAGCAAAAATGTCTTAAAAAATTACATAGTTATAATTATATTAACAATAATAATGTACAATGATAAAAATGTATCCAACGATAACAAGAGCCTTAATTCAAGGAATAAAACAAGAAATCTTAATTGAAGAAATAAAACAATGAGCCTTAATTCAAGGAATAAAACAAGGAACTTTAATTCAAGGAATAAAACAAGGAACCTTAATTCAAGGAATAAAACAAAGAACCTTAATTCAAGGAATAAAACAAGAAACCTTAATTCAAGGAATAAAACAAGGAACCTTAATTCAAGGAATAAAACAAGGAACCTTAATTCAATGAATAAAACAATGCGTCTTAATTCAATGTATAAACACAAGTAATCCTTAATTCAAGGAATAAAACAAGTAGCTTTAATTCAATGAATAAAACAAGTAGTCTTAATTCAATGAATAAAACAAGTAGCCTTAATTCAATGAATAAAACAATGAGCCTTAATTCAAGGAATAAAACAATGAATCCTTAATTCAAGGAGTAAATCAATGAATGCTTAATTTAAAGACTAATTGAAGGAGTAAAATTTTCTTATATATAGTTATACAATTGCAATGAAAACATAAAGAAAATAATACAAACTAGAGAGCTCTTTTGTGTAGAGTTATTTCTTATTTTTTTTTACATGGTATCAAAGCATGAAAATTAACTTGCTTCTGCTTTATTATTATCTTAGCATCTTCAATCTTCGAAATGGTTGAAAACAAGCCGCTAGGATCAGAAGTTGAAAATCCATCAGTGATTTCCTTCATGAATATGCATGAGGTGGATATCAACCTAAATTGAAGATTAAGCTCAGTCTTGTTGAATGAGTTTAATTACTTGGTTTGGTTAAGAGCAGTGTCTCTCGCTCTAGGTGGAAGGTCCAAGTTAGGGTTCATAAATGGAAGCATCAAAGTACCTGATGTTTCCTCACCAACCTATGAATCCTGGCTTAGCAAGGATCAGTTGGTTATGTCATGGCTCCTAAATTCCATGGAACGTAAATTAGCTAAAATATTCAGTTACTCTGAATCCGCATACCAACTATGGTCAAGGAAATGTATGGCACTCAAAACAATGTTGCACGAATTTTTCAATTAAAGAAGAACATCTCAGATTTGCAACAAGATGGAAAGTCTTTTGTATAACTCTTAGGAAGCATGAAAAGCATGTGGAATGAGTTGGAAATATATCGTTCTCATACAAGCGATATAACTCTGCTACAAAAGAGAGCAGAAAAAGATAAGATATTTCAACTTCTGTCCAATCTTGATTCAACATATGAAGATATACGATGCCACATACTCATGAATACTAAACTTCCTTCATTCACCAATGTATGTGCGACAATTCAACATGAAGAAGTAAGGAATATGGTCATGAACAAAGGTACAATGGCTAGTGCACCTGAGGCAAGAGTCTATCTAACCAACGAGAGAAAGTACAAAGGGAAGCATCCAAACTTGAAGTGTCAACACTGCAACTATACGGGCCATGTTAAGGACACATGTTGGATTCTACATCCAGAATTAAAACCTGATTTTATAAAGGACAAGGGTTTACAAAAAGTGAATCGTATTACACACCGTGCAAATCATATTTTTGCCTCTACCTCTAATGGGTCTGATCCATTGAAGAATTTCATAGCAAATCCAGCTGAACTCATGAATGAGTTTATGTTGTATCTTTAAAGCAAGACAAAAGAAGCTAGAATTGACTGTGTGGATAGCATAGAAGAATGAAACTCGACAGCATTGCTAGGCAAGTTTGTGGGTTTCTTGGCAGATACAAAACTCATACCACAAGAGGACATGCAAGGTATCATAAAAGCCTTTAAAATTGCTTTTAAAATAAATATGTTGAATGATTTTTGGGTTGTAGATTCAGGTGTCACAGATCATATGACCAACCATGTGTCAAAGTCTCATAAGTTTGAAAAATTAGCAAATCCTTCTCAAGTTTCAATTGCAAATTGTGAGAATGTAAAGGTTTTAGGAAAGGAAAAAAATAAAATTAATGTTAGATGAAATTGAGTCGGCGGTTTTATATGTACCTTCCTTTCCCTTCCAACTTCTATCTGTAGGAAAAATCACAATACCTTGAATTGCTTAGCCATTTTTTCTCCTCACAATGTCATTTTTCAGGATTGTGCCACGAAAAAGATGATTGGTGAAGGGTTTTACTTATATGGTCTCTATTACATATCCAAAAGCAATCCTAGAGGGTTTCAAGCCAAGTTTAACCTCATCCAAGATAATCAATTATGACATCAACGTTTAGCTCACCCTTCTCCACCAATTTTGTCAACTTTATTTCCAAACTTAGGAAATGATGCAATTGCATGTGAAACTTGCCACTTGTCTAAGGCCACTAGATTGCCTTTTAATTCTTTCTTGTCTAGGGCTAGTAAGTGTTTTGAACTAGTTTATTCAAATGTATGGGGACCAACTAATGAATCTTTTGATGGTTATAAGTATTTTGTGATTTTTATTGATGATTTCTCTCGAGTCACATGGTTGTATCTTTTAAAGTCTAAGAATGAAATTATGGAAGTATTTAAGGACTTTCATAACCTTGTTAAAAATCACTTCTCTTATAAAATTCAAACCTTAAGGTCCGACAATGGCACTGGATACATGTCCCATATCATGAAATAATATTTGAGCATTCATGGCATTATGCACCAACACAAGTTGTGTTGGCACACCTTAACAAAATGGTGTAAGTGAACGCAAACACCGGGACTTACTTGAAAAAACTAGAGTATTAATGCTACAAATGAATGTACCAAAGAGATTCTGGTCCTAAGGGGTTATGACAACTACTTACATCATCAATAGATTACTCAACCAAGTCTTGGATTTCAAGTCTCCCCTAAAGGTCATGAAATGAAGGAAAATTAACCTCTTACACCTTAAAGTCTGTGGCTGCATCTGTTTTGTACATATTCAATCTCATCATCGAGATAAATTAGATCTTAGAGTTGTTAATGTATTTTTCTTGGTTATTCATCTACACAAAAGGGATATAAGTGTTATGATACCCAACTATAGGAGATTAATTGTGTCTAAAGATGTTCAATTTTATGAAACTAACCCTTTTTTCAGCAAGTCACATGAAATCACAAGTCAAGGAGATGACATCTTGAATGTGTTTCTATTACCAAGAATCGAACATGAGGCTCCACAACAACAAGATCCCATCCATGTCAACATTGATGCAACTTCACTGAAAGTAACAATGAAGGGTCTCATCTTGATGGTACATTGCATGAAGATGGTGACAATCAAGATGATCCTCACAATAGGGTACAAGATGTAAATGAGTGTGAGATAACTCCTTCTGTTCCACGACGTAATCCAATGCGTGTTAGGAAACCTCCCACAAGACTTCAAGACTTTGTCACCTATAAACCCACACATCCCATCTCAAATTATGTGTCATATAAGAGAGTGACACCAACCTATGCCGCATTCCTCAACACTATATCAAGTTACAGTGAGCCTCAAAACTTTCATGAGGCCAACAACCAAGAGGTGTGGAAGGAATCCATGCAAAAAGAACTTAAAGCCCTAGATCAACACAACACATGGAGCATCACCAAACTTCCAAAAGGCAAAAAATCCATGGGTTACAAATGGATCTATAAGCTCAAATTCAAGTCAGATGAATCAATTGAGAGGTATAAGGCAAGATTGGTTGCTCGGGGATTCACTCAAACATTCGAGGTGGATTACAAAGAAACATTTGCACCTGTTACAAAAATGAACACAGTAAGAGTGCTACTGTCTGTGACAGTAAACAAGGGGTGGTCCATGTACCAAATGGATGTGAAGAATGCATTCTTGCATGGTGATCTCAAAGAAGAAGTTTATATGAAATTACCACCCGGACATCCTCAAAGCAATGAATTGGATTTAGTGTGCAAATTGCATAAATCCATTTATGGTCTGAAACAGTCCCCACGAGCTTGGTATGCCAAGCTAAGCTCAGATCTCACTAGTGTTGGTTTCAAAAGCAGCAATGTAGATTCCTCACTATTTGTTCACACAGAAGCTATGGGAAAATTGGTTGTGCTGATTTATGTAGACGACCTGATAATTATAGGTAATAATGCTGACAAGATTTTCAACCTCAAACAGTCCCTTAGACCAAGGTTTGCAATTAAAGACCTTGGGATATTGAAGTACTTTCTTGGTATAAAAATGGCAACCTCGCATAAGGGACTCTTTCTTAACCAAAGGAAATATGTCTTAGATTTGCTTAAGGAAGCTAACATGAGCAATGCTAAACCAACCATTACCCCTCTTGGTAGTAAACTTTAACCTAGCTTGAAGGGCACACTACTCATGGATATAAGTTATTACCAGCGACTGGTTGGTAAGTTGATCTACCTAACAATCACCAGACTTAACATCACATATTCTATAAGTATTGTGAGCCAATTCATGCATTCCCCTACACTTGAGCATTTGACCCTTGTTAAAAGGATCTTACGCTATTAAAAGGATCAGTGGGTCGTGGTATCATCATGAAGAAGAATGAAAACACACAAATCATAGGGTATTGTGATGCTGATTAGGCAGGGAATGCAATTGATCGTAAGTCCACCGCTCGCTACTATACATTTGTCGGCTGAAACTTGGTTACATGGAAGAGTAAGAAGCAAAATGTCATCGCCATATCAAGTGCCGAAACTGAGTATCATGCAATGGCTTCAACTACGTGTGAGTTGATATGGCTTAAAGGTCTTCTGTGTGATTTAGGTGTTCCTACAACTCTTCATATGTCCTTATTTTGTGACAATCAGGCAACCATGCATATAGCATCAAACCGAGTGTTTCATGAGAGGAAGAAACACATTGAAGTTGATTGTCATTACATTCGTGAACAAGTTCTATCACATGTGATTCAAACACATTATACAAGAAGTTTCGACCAATTGGCTGACATCTTCACCAAGCCCTTGGCTTCTGATCAGTTTCAACGACTTTTGTCCAAGCTTGGATGCATAAACTTTCTGGATCCAGCTTGAGGAGGAGTATTGGATATTTGTATCATTAATCCTTAATTCAAAGAATAAAACAAGGATATCAATTCAAGGAATAAAACAAGGATCTCAATTCAAGGAATAAAACAAGGAACTTAATTCAAGAAATAAAATAAAGAGCTTAATTCAAGAATAAAACAAGGAGCCTTAATTCAAGGAATAAAACAATGAGCTTAATTTAAGAAATAAAATAAGGAGCTTAGTTCGAGGAATAAAACAAAAAATTCTTAATTCAAGGAGTAAATCAAGAAATGCTTAATTTAAAGAGTAATTAAAGGAGTAAAATTTTTCTTATATATAGCTATACAATTGTAATGAAAATATGAAGAAAATAATATAAACTAAAGAGTTCTTTTGTGTAAAATTATTCTTTGTATATAGTTATTTCTTGTTTTTTCTATATTAATATTATTATATCACGTGTATTTTTTTTAAAATATTATAATAAAATTATGTATTTGAGATGTTACTAGCATTTTCGATGCCTTTGTAACTAGTTATAAATATGTCTAATTTTAATATGATAGAATACATGTGATATTATTTTATTAAAAAATTAAAAAATTATGAATTAGATATATTTTAATAGTTATATATAATATTATAGAAATAATTATAAATATGTAAATATTTTGAATATTATTGAACTTATCCCGAACCCAAACTTTTATTATCAGTTATGAAGTACATTAGTCGAGATTGGGTTTAGATATTCCCCTGATTCTTGATAATAGCATTTTATTGATATTTCTTTTAAAGTATATATATGCTTATCGGTGGAATTTTTAAATAGAGTTAATTTAATCTAAATTTTTTAAAAAATATAAATTTTTAAAAAATAAAATAAAATTTCACTTATATATATTTATTTTCTCTATCTCACCTTAATTTATCTCATTTTAATATCTTTTCTTTTTATTCTCTCTGTCATCTCTTTCTTTCTTTTAATTCGTTTATATTAAAATTATTAATTTTATTTTTATCTTTAAAATTCTCTGAATTTATAAATTAGAGAAAAATAGATAGATCAATAAATGAGAGACATTATTTTTATATGTAAATAAATGAGAAAAAATGTATTTTCTTTAATTTTTATATAATTTTTAAGAATATTATAAATAAAATATTATTCTTAAAAAAATACAATTTTTAAAAAATTTAGATCAGATTGATTTTTTTTTAATTTATATAATACTTTAAGAAAAACTGAACTAAAGCCCACTTATTAAATAACTATAGGAGTATTTGGACTTTAATCCTCTAATCATTAATATTGGGACACTCATTTCTTATAGAATAGATCTTTTGTTAATTTTTTTTTTATTAATCTTTGTTTAACTTTAAATTTAGACCTTTAAAATACATCTAATAGCCTAAGTTAGTTTATAATATTATATAAATTTTTTATTTTGAATGAAAAAATTATTAGTTGATAAAGGTTATTAGGAAAAAAATTATTAAATTATTTAATATGATTTTATTTATAATTTTTTTAGTAAAAAAATATGTATTTATTTTTAATATGGTTTTACTTATAATTTGTTTAGTAAAATTATGTGATGTAATTAAATAAAAAAAAGTATCAGAGTATTCACTCCCCTTCTCTTAATATTGAGTTTTTGTTTTTTGTTTTTTTTTTGAGCTGTGAATTCTGAACCTTTTACCTTCCTTGCTGTTAAAGGTAAAGTATCGGAACCTCCTCCTCCACAAGCCTGGCTCGCTACTAATGGCCACAACTATCCGATGGAACCCTGTAGCGGCACCACTTTCGGCCACAAAAATTGCTAATAGGTCCGTTAAAGGCCCAAGATTTGCCCGACAGTTTGGAGGAGGCCTCCAAGTTCAGGCCTTTCGCCGAAGCGACTTAGATGGTTTTGCGAAGCGTTTGGCATCCGGAGAGGCATGGAGAAACGTGTGGCGGACTGCCAATGATGGCTTCGAGCGATTCTTCTTTGAGGCTAAGAAGACAGCCGAACGGCTTGACCGCCGCTACTCGGTCTCCACTCGTCTCGACTCGGTGGCTCGAGCCACCGTCTCAAGGGCACGCGAAATTGATAGGGAGCTCGAGATTGGGTCTCGCTGGCGCACCTTTGCTATTGACTTCAGTAGAAACTGGCCCAGGGTTCGTATCCAATTATTTTTTGATTGATCGAGTTGAGTGGGTTCATATTGGATGTGTATATTGAAATCTGTTCCGTTCTCATGCTTGTTTGCAGTACAGAAAGCAGCTTACTGATTTTATGGACACTCCGTTAGGCAGGAGTTTTGCGGTGGGCATCATTTTTTCTTTTCAACTTTTTTGTTTTTCCCTTAAAGAAAAGTGCATGATATTTTTTTTGCCTGATTTCTACTACGCTTGTGATATTTGTCTGCTCGTTGAGATTGAATGAATGATTTTGCAATTATGTTGTGAGTTTAGATTATCTTTGTGATAATCATGATTCATGACTTGGTTGTTCAATTTGCTTTAATAGTTTTTGGTTTGATGTGACTGCTCTTAAACCGAGAGGAACAAGATCTTATATAACTAATTGATGTAAATGAATTCATTAAAACTTGGAATATGAATTAGGGGCTATGAGATTTCAAAATTTGACTGTTAAGAGTTGTGAATTACTGATTATTTTCAACATGTTGTCTTAATTTTCCAAAGTTATGAACAACACTTTATACGGTTGCGGCATTTTGTGCGCGCCCGCGCCCGTGCATGTATACTCAGAAGTTGAAACTTGCTTTAGCTGACTTAATTTTTATTTTCATCTTCGCTTTCTGTAGACAATTATCTTCCTCTGGTTCGCTGTGTCTGGATGGCTTTTCCGGTTTTTGATTTTTGCAACGTGGGTATTGCCATTCGCTGGTCCTCTTCTCATTGGAACATTTGTCAATAACCTGATTGTAAAGGTATTATTGCTAAGTTTACCTCAAATCTTCTATTCGTCTTCTAACTAGTTTACTTTATTTCATTCCTAGACAAAAAAGGATACAAAAGCTGAACTTTTTGACTGCTATCCCACAACGTCTAATGAAGCTGTCAGGCTTGTAAAATGTTATTAATTTGATCTGACTGGTTCATCATGTTAGAGTGTGTTTTGATTTGATTTGACTGGTTATCATGTCAAATCTGTAAAATGTTAAGCTGATTACATTAGAGATGGGTCAACATTCACATCTAATACTCAAGTGAGCAAGTGAGGGCTCTATATACTCTACTAATCACTTTAAGATGCCATGTTAAAATTTGTAGGTCACTATTCCAAAAGCTAAATCTTAAAGTTAAGGTGATGGACATGGGTCTAATTCATTTTATAACACATCTAACCAACTATGTTTCTGATTGGAAATAAACTTGTCCTTGTTTGAAATAAATAGATAGCATAATTGGTTCAGTGTCTTTCTACATTTAACTTGGGGCATTGGGCAGGGGGCTTGTCCAGCTTGTAAGAGGCAATTTATAGGTAACAAGAATCAGATGGTTCGCTGTGCAAACTGTGGAAACATTGTATGGCAGCCAAAAGGCAACTTCTATACAAGAGATAACAGAGGTGGAACTTCTTCAAAATCAGATCCTGAGATTATTGATGTCGAATTTGAGGAGAAATGAAGAAATGATGCAAGTCCTGGTGATTCACTAACATACTGTTTGTGCATACAGATAGGATGAGTAAGTCAAGAGTTGCAATTGTTTCATGTCTTTGATACTAAGTCAAACTAAGAAATTCAAGTGGTGTAAATTGCGAGTCTGTATCTGGAAAGTGTTTGTTGGAAGTTTGTGATAAAAATGTATTTTACCTTTTTGCACTAGGAAACTTGAGATGAAACAGACTACGATATACTATAGATGCTTGTTCTTACAGAAACGAAATTTCATTTATAATCAGTCCTTGTCTTAAAGGGAAACAGCGCGTGCTGTTTCAAAGTTTTTCCTAAAATAACAAAAGTATTAAAACAAATTATTTTTTAAATACCACTTCCTAATTCATTCAGGTTTTTTGGTTGCTACAAACAGTTATACATGCATGTCTACTTTGCATTTGATGGGGTTCGAACTCACATTCTTTAAGTGAGTTAACTTTTAAATTTGTATGTTATTTTAACAAAAAAGAGTTTCAAATGATTTTTTTGCTAATTAGTTTATGATTATAATATTCATGGTTATTTTTACAAGTATTATAGGTTAATATCAATCACAATTACATGTGTTGGGATTGATTTGTGGTTTAAGTGTTATGATTCTTCGTTCCATTATCATGAATTTTATTTTTGAATTTGATTTATGTAATATTTTTTTATTTAATTAAAAAAAAATTCAAGAGCCTCTCTTAAAAAAAGAAAAAAAAAAGAAAAATTGGGGTCAAATATAAAACATCAATTTGCTTTAATATTAGTTGCTAGTTATTTGAAAGAGATTAATAAGTGTAAACATGACTTAAAGAGCATTGTGGATTAATAAAAATTATATTGGTTTGAGTTGTTTTGCAATGTAATTCCGAGTTTAAAATTTCGTAGAAGTTTGTCACAAATTTTATTCTTAATTTCTTGTAATTTTGATAGTTTTGTTTTGGATTAATGCTTTTTATTTTCCCAATTAAATTTTAAAATTTTAAAAACTTTATGACATTCTAAATCAGTATTGGGTTAAATAGGTTTTAAAAAATTAATTAATGAAAATTTGGATAAATGTAGATTAGTTTGGATCATCTTTATTCTTTTATTTGTGTTTGAGTTGCTAATTCATTAAGTAAATTATGTATTTTTTTTTAAATTTGGGTGAGTAATTTTGAGTGTTTGAAATGACTCAACCCACCTAAACTATCATACCATGATATAGAAATGAGCAGTTAATTTAATCAATTTATCTAAATCATAAAATTTGTTCGTACGTGAGAGATTGGTTCAGTTTTAAAGTTACACATATTTGAATTGTAAAATATATTATTACAACTTATTATAATTTAAATTAACATATTTTATAATTCATTACAATTCATATTACATCGATTACTATTAAAATTATTAGAAATACATATTTTATTATAGACATTGAATTTCACTAGAATTGAGTCGATCTGAAATTAAAATATTGTATATATTGTACTCTTATCCATGATAGTAATTCATATATTAGTTTCAATTTCATGCTAAATTTGATTTTATCTCATTTGAAATTTTTTGATATGTTATGTTTCATGGTTCAAATTAATTACTTAATTAAATTGATTTTAGATTAAATATCTTCAAATTTAATTCAAATTAAATCATATTCATATTGATAAAAAATTTATTTCAAAAATGCTTAGTCATACCAAAATTAGAGTAGCTAAGATCCTTTTATTTTGATTGTCAATTTTTAGAGTCTACATATGATTAATATCATTTTTAAATAATGCGTGACAATTACATTTTATGCTCTACTAACCCTTTAAAGTTTGACTCCATTTGACATAATACTTTGTTTTTTTTCCACTGTCCGTACATTTTTTTAAGGAGGGAGCTAATTAGGATTTTTTATTGACTAAAGTTCTTGTATCGTATAAAATATAGAAGAATTATGATATTTGATGTATAGTTTGTGTAGATGTACTAGCTAAAGTGATATTAGGTAAATATAAGTCATACGACATGTAAAAAAAAATTATAAAAGGATGAACGGTACTATAATTCCTATAATTATATATAAAAAATAGTACAATTATGAATTTTGATTTATGGGTTGAATGTATTAAGTCTCATAATTTATAAGAAAACGCAAAGATGAACATATTTTTAAAACTTTATTGAAAAACTAACATTGAAGAACATATGATAAGCAATGTGTCATTAAAAAAAATTGGTTCTTTCAATATTTCCCAATAGTTTTCTATCATATTTTAGTATAATATGACTCTAAGAACTAAAATGGATTATGTTGGTTTTTTAAAGAAATTTCATTATAAATTTTATATATCTAGTTTTTGAAAACATGATATGTTATGATTATGCTATTGTTAGTTAGTTAGGACTATAAATAAATTAATTTTAGGGGTAAAAAGACATAAAGTCCTTTAGTTATCTTACAATTTAATTATTCATTAGGTTATTGTTATAATTACCAGAATAAACTAACGCTGTTAACCTTTTAGGACTAATTTAGTCCATTAAAGAAAAGAATGGGATTAGTAATGCCTAATGCAACAATTTCATGACTCAAATGACTTTTTAAGTATAATTTCAGAACTTAAATGCATTTTAAAGTACAATTTTAAGACTTAATTTCATTTCAAGTATATGGCAGAATTAGTGAAAAAAATGCACACAATGAAGTAGAGAAGGAAGCAAGAAGAGAAATATAAATTTGTAATCATGTATTGTAAGAGAGAATTGTAGCATGCAAAGTTAAAAAATAATTATGTCTATTACATTAAGCGATTTATACTAAAGTTATATGCATTACTTGCTACTCATGCTTACCAATCATTACAACTCTAACAACATCATGCCAACTCATCTAATCACGTGCACTAGTTTGTTTAACATGGCTAGCAACTTGTTTAACTTGATTGGACTTGATCTCAACATTATGCTCAACAACTTGTGCATTATCAATCATAGCATTTGTATGCTTGTCTCCAACATCTTCCTCAAACTTAGCTGTAAATGACATTGAGTTAATGCGATGATATTTGAAAAGATGAGGATAACGTGGCTAGTAAAAAATATATGTTTGTTGATGTATTCATGGTATGTGTTACACCAATAATTTATTAGATATCATCTTTTCACACACAAAATGAAGATAAAGCTCAACATGCTTTTTGCATGCATAATGAATTGGATTGGTTGCAAGTTATATAGTGCTGAGATTGTCACACTAAATGATTGGTGGACTAGACAAATAGACATGTAATTTAGATAGCAAAGAAGTTAATTACATAAATTTTGAGATTGTATCTACTAGGGCATGATATTCAACCTCTGTACTAAATTGTTACACAATACCTTATTTCTTGGAGCTCCATGTCATAATATTAGAACAAAAAAACACCACAACACCTGAGGTGGACCTTTGATCATTAGGTTCTAAATCCCATTCAATATCTACAAAGCCATATAGTTGCAACCAAGGTGATGTTTTGAAAACCAAACCATGATTGATGATACCTCAAAGATACCTCAATATTATTTTTCATGCATGTCAATGAGGAACACAAGGAGTGGACATAAACTGACATACTTGATTCACTACATATGAGAGATTAGGTTGTATGATTGTTCTATATTAGAGGGATTGCATTGTCAAACAAGTCACCAACCATACTTCTATAGAGAAAAGAGTTGCAGTGAATGTGTCAAACCATGCATCAGGGACTTGCTTTAAGCCATAGATAGCCTTGTTAAATTTGTAAACATAATTAGGAAACTTAGGATCCCCAAAATCTCTTCTTGTGACATGCAAACTTTTTCTTATTAAGTGTCATTTAAATCCAAAGTAACAATCACTCTAATGATGACTGGTTTAATTATTGGACTAAATGTCTCAGTAAAATTAAAACTTGGTATTTAATCATACCTATTGGTAACAACTCTAGAATTTTTTTGTCTAATGCTCTACTATATAACTTTTTTATTCTAAAAATCCATCTGTTACCTATATTATTTCTATCAGTTAAGGATGGAATAAGAGTCCATGTTTCATTCTTCACCAAGGCATCAAACTTCAACTATATTGATAACTTGAAAAGAGGATCAACTAGAGCTTACTTTGTAGTAGTAGGTCTAGTCAGATTGAGATCAAGCATTGTAGAAAGATAGACCTTTTGTTTTGTATATACCAATCTTTGAACATGTTATCTTAAAATGTGTATTATATAGGGAATGCATAATAAGAGAAATTGGATCTAAATGATAAGGTGAATAAGGAGCAATAGTTGAAGGTATAATGCCAATGCTTAAAGAGTTAGAAGATTGAGGATTAAGTGAAATTTGTGACAAAGTAGGGACATTAGCTAGAGAGGATAATGTAGGTTCCATAACATGTATATGAGAAGAGTCAACATGTAGAGCTGGGGCACTATTAGAATTAGAAGACAAATATGTAAGTAATTAAGACATGTCAATACAAAAAGTTGGTGTATATGTATGACTAGAAGACAAATGCATTGATAAATGTGTAGGGACTAACTTGTGTACACCAAGTCAAATAGTTCTTTATGGTTCATATGAGTGAATATAATCTATCTTAGCCACAGAGGAAAAAGGAAAAGTATACTCACCAAAAGTGACATTAGGACTAAGATATAACCTTCAAGTGGAAGAAAGACACTTTGATGAGAATCATGGAGCCAAAAAAATCCCAAGTGGACCAATCACAAGGTTTAGGAAGGCACAACTTGAAAAGGCTTTAAATGGGCTCATTAATGAGGTTATGCATAACCAAAGGACCCAAAATGGGAGTGCAAATATTGGGACAAGCGTAGGATGGAGATTAGGCCAAAATTGGAAAACAAAACTGGGCACATTACTGTGCCATTTGGACTAATTTTGGACAGCTTTCTTTTCAACCCTTAGATGAAAACAAGGGTTAAAATGTAATATTTTATTGGGATTCCTTTGTTCTTAGCTGCCCCAATTTCGCTCCACATTTTTCTCCATATTTGTTATGCCATTTGGACTGATTTTGAGTACCTTTCTTTTCAGCCATAAGATGAAATCAGGGTTTAGATGTAATATTTTCATAGGATTCCTTTATAGTCAGTTGCCCCATTTTTTCCATGTTTTGGCCCATGTTTTCTGATACCTTTTGTGCTATTTGGTTGTTTTTATTTTCAATCCTTAGATGAGATCAAGGGATATGATGAAGTAAAGCTTAGAGTTTATTCGTATCATATAAATACTTAAGAGCAACTCAATTGTTGGGATTTCACATTTTTGAATGAAATTTGATTTTTCAGATCATTTGAGAGCTCATTCATGCTCTTTATTCCTCTTTAAGAAACTTATCAAGGGATTGACAACCTTTGTGGTGTTCTTTAGCATACAAGCATTTGTGGTGAGTAATATCTATACTTGTTAGGGTGTCATTTATTCTAGACTTATCAAGGAAATAACATCTTATTGTGGCGTCTTTCCCCTCAGATATATGGTGAGTAATATCCATTGATTTGTGGAGAAACCCTTTGCTATATAATCTAAAAATTTGCTAGGTCTAACCCCTTGGTTCATATCATTTGGTATCAAGGCTTTAGGTGCTAATTTTTAGATTTCTATCCTTTATTTTTGTTCTTGTTCTTGTGTTCTTGTTTTATATCTGATGCATAGAAAAAAAATTAAAAAAAAAATCCTTGTTTTGTGTTCTTGCTGAAATTTATTTTCCAAACCCTAAAAAAATTGTTCTTCTTTGTTTCCACATTTTTTCTACATTTTCCTTACAAATTCTATTGTGTCCAAAAAATTTCAATAGTAACCTTGCATATCCTATTATTTTTGAAGCTATTTTGCATTTTCCTTGAAAATTCTGGTATTTTTGAAACTATTCTGCATTTTTCCTTGCATTTTCTACAATATATTATATTTTTGAAGTTTTTGGTTATTTTATGGTATTTCTGTGGTAGTTCATGCAAAAATTTCATTTCCCCTCAGTGTCATAATTTATGTGCTATTTTACGTATCTTAAAAATCCCTTAAACTCATATTGAAGGTATTATATTGATTTACTCTTGAGTTATTAGCATATTTGTTCCAAAAAAAAAAACAAAAAAACAAAAAAAGAGGCCAAATTACATATGCTAATTTCTAAGTAGTGTTTGA
This sequence comes from Hippophae tibetana, assembly GCA_037013495.1. Lineage (NCBI taxonomy): Eukaryota > Viridiplantae > Streptophyta > Magnoliopsida > Rosales > Elaeagnaceae > Hippophae > Hippophae tibetana. Next base: position 19,317,968 of record CM072807.1, on the reverse strand, counting down.
ACTCATAGTTCCAAGAATTTTACCCTATTATTATAAATTCTTAATTTTGTGTTGAGTTCTTTGAGGAAATTTTTGTTCTTCCAATATTGTTAATCTATTAATTTTCCTTATGTTTACTACTCTAATCTAGGATCTTAATAACTTTGAGTTAGTTTTCTTTGTGCTTCAACAAGTGGGATATTATGAACTACCTTTTTTGGGTGTTTGAAAATTCTACAAATTATTTGGAATTCCTGGATTTGGTAGCTTTGATTAGAAACTAAGAGGGTTTGAGCAAACAATCTGAGTGCTAAACACATGAGATATTGAGTGAATTTACATTAGTTATATTTTATTACACTAACCTCTTATTGTGTAAAATTGCAAAAATAAAAATAAAAATGTCCAATATTGATAGTCCCGAAGGAAGATCGGATATGATGGGGGCTTTGCAACAATCCTTTGAGAGGATGAACAACTTGATGGTCTATATGACTGAAATATTAGAAAGGCAAGAAAATGCCTTAACAACTTTACAATGAGAAACACCTCAACAGAATGTTAGGGGGTTTATAGGCAAGCACTTGTAATAAGGAAGTCTTTGAGTTTTCAAGTTAAGGAGGAAGACATTGAACAAAAAAGATATAATATTTTTCACATAAGGTGTCATGTGAGCAACAAGGTGTGTAGTGTTTTCATAGATGGGGGAAGTTGCACCAATGTGGCTAGTACTACCTTAGTTGAGAAATTAGGGTTGACTACATTCGAACATCCTAAACTTTACAGGTTGCAATGGTTAAATGATAGTGGGGAAGTGAAGGTTGATAAACAAGTATTAGTGAGTTTCTACATTGGAAAATAAAAAGATAAGGTGATGTGTGATGTGGTACCCATGCAAGCCGGGCACATCCTGCTAGGTAGGCCTTGGTAATATGATCAAAGGGTTACACATGGTGGGTATAGAAACAAGTATTCATTTGTGAAGGATGGTAGAAACATCACACTTGTCCCTCTTTCACCCAAGCAAGTCTTTAAAGATCAAATGAAGATGGTTAGAGGAAAAGAAAAGAGTGAAAATGAAAAAGACAGTGAGACTAAAGGAAAGAATGAGAGAAAAGAAAGGAGTGATGTATTCAGGGCTCTCCTTATGACAAGTAATTCCCCATGCACATGTTCTTCCACTTCAACATCAGAACAATCCTCCAATGGTGGCATTTCATTATCACTTTAACTAGCACTTTCGATATCTCCATTTGCATGTACAACTATAACCCTTTTGTTTGGGAATTCAAAATCAATATGTCCTCATCCTTGGTACCTAAAACACTTAATATCAAGTGACTTAGTAAGAGTTTTAGTTTCAAGCTTACCTTTATGATTAACAACTATTTTTTTTTACTTTTCTTCACCTTTTTGTTTTCAAGAAAGCTTTGTTGTCCCTCCAATTTGATTTCTATGGAGATTTAGAGGATGAACTAGATTTTAACCTTTTGGACTTGATTTGCTTATCCATTTTAATGGATTTATGCAGTAGCTCTTCCATCTCTACATAATGTTGCAGTTCAACCACATCAACAGTTTTCCTATTTAACCCGACAATGAATCTAACCATTGTTGCTTCTCCATCTTCCTCTAAGTTTGCTCTAATCATGGAAATTTCAATCTCCTACACTCATGGAACCTTGGACCAATCCTTGAAAATTTCTATATAGATCCCTATAGTAATGGATAGGTATAAACCTCTTAAGTATCACCAATTTCATCTCTTCTTATGATCAAATAGGTCTCTCATCATTCCTTCACCTATTGATCACCAATTGATCCCACCATATACCAGCATAATCTGTAAATTCTACAGCTACTAGGTTTACTTTCTTCTTGTCTTGCTCTCTCTTTCATATTAGAATCAACTTCTTCATCGAATTCATGACAAATCCTTGCAAATTTCTATATAGATCCCTATAGTAATGGATAGGTATAAACCTCTTAAGTATCATCAATTTCATCTCTTCTTATGATCGAATAGGTTTCTCATCATTCCTTCACCTATTGATCACCAATTGATCCCACCATATACCAGCATAATCTATAAATTCTACAGCTGCTAGCTTTACTTTCTTCTTGTCTTTCTCTCTCTTTCATATTAGAATCAACTTCTTCATCGAATTCATGTCTTCTTCTATATGATTCAGAGCTAGAAGAGAATTCTAAACCATCCAACCTTGCATTCAGCCTCTTAAATAGGTCACTAACAAATTTGATGAAGAATTTAAAGTCGATCTCTTACGGTTCTCCTCATTCTTTACTCCTCACGTGTTTTCTCTCACTCTTTTTTTCACACGATTTTGGCTTATTCTTCACACTAATTTTTTTTTTACCTTTTACCACTCAAAGCTCAAGTCAACCTTCTCTTGTGTTCTTTACAAAATCAAAGAACTCAACTAATCTCAAGAAATAATCAATTTATTGGTGATAATCTCAAAAAATAGAATTTTAAAAACATAATGGTAAAATATGATAGAAACAAAGTTCAAATAGGACTCTGAAGAACCAAGAGTAATCTTTTCAAGATCTTAAAAATCTTGAAAATCTAAATTTATAAAAAACTTAATTAATGATAGAAAGAAAGTCTAAAGAGGACTCTAAATAACCAAATAGACAGAAACTAGAAAAAAATAAACAACTAATTTCAACAAGAAAAAAAAACTCAGTAAGAAAAACAAGAATTGAAATCTTCAACAATCTACTATTTTGTTCTCCTTTTTTGACAATGTTGTGGTTGTTATGAATAGAAAACTTAAAAAAAACAAATTTGCAACCCTAATGAACAAGAACTGAAAACAATGCCAAAAAATGTAACAAAACTTGAAACACTTGGTAAGTGATGTAAACGATGGAATTTGGGCTTGAAAAATGTGAAAACAAAGTGATAACCCATTTGTATTGTAGGAATCAAAATGAGCTTTGATTTGATATGGCCATTTAAATTTGCAACTCTGATTTATAAAAAAAATTGAAACTGTGAACAACAACTCTCTCTTTTTTTTTGAAGAAAAAAGATAGATTGAACACATAATTAAAGAACAAGAAAAAGATACAAAGAATTCAAAAGGAACTATGAAATGAAATCCAAATTCGAAAACAATGACAGGGAAACTGAAAGAAAACCCAAGACTTGAAAGGCAAATTTTTTTTCTTTTTTGAAATTAAGAACTCAAAGAAAACTACAAATTCAAAGATACAAACAATGAAAACAAAATGGAAAGAAAAATAAAAGACTTGGACATATTTTGTTTTTTTTGTGAATCAAGAAAACGCAAAAAAAGCTAAAACATGAACAAGATGAGTTTTTGTTTATTCAAGAACTCAAAATAAAATGATAGATGTAGATAGATAACCTGTTTTAGCAACCAATACTTTGGTATAAAATTATGGGAACCCTCTAGGCGAACAACCCTAGGAACCCACGAACTCAAAGGAATAAAAAATGATTGATTTACTAAGAATGCGGTGAAGATGATCATATTAGAACCATAAGGAAATAAAGTCCTTAAAACCCTAACCTTGAGAAGCTTTATGAAATAAACTTTTATTAATCAAATATGGTATGCCTCCAAATTACATAATGGCCTCTTTTTATAAGCAATAAACCCTCATGAAAACCCTAGACTCCTCAAGAAAACACCTCATGAAATGCCTAGACAAAATTCTAAACAAAAGAAAAACTCTAGGTGCAAATTCAACCCTAATGGGATTATTTAGTTGTATATTAGGCCTAATCCATCCTTAAAGAATAAAAGACTAAAATACTTATGATAAATAAAACTTAAAAATGCCCACAATTAACTAAAACAAAAATTGCTAAACATAAAGGGCTCATAATTAACTACAACAAACATTTTCTTCCTAAATTAATCCTTGTATCCAATTTGATCTTCCAAATCTATCCCTTTCATAAAAATGTAATAAACCATCCTTGGTGAATATTTTAGCATAGTGTCTTTATATTACACTTCCATTATCAAGCCTTGCAAAGCTTCCTTCATCCTCTTTGTCTTTTCCCAAGTCATTGGACCATTAATTCATTGCAAAGGATCTTGAGAATATTTAGGAACATCAACTTGGTCAAAAGTACCTTGATCTCCAATAGTTAATCCCAAAAATTATGTCTTTGGCGTTACATTAGAAATTGTTTTAGAATACCTTATATCTGCCTGTGGGATTGAATCAAATGTAGAAAAGATCTAAGCTTTAATCAACCACTCACTATAGGAGATAGATTATATTTGTACTTGATTGTTACTCTCTATACATCAAGCATAACACTCCTCATAAAAAGAAACAAATTCCAACATCTTGTCTACTACATCAACCAAATCCTAACTAGCATACAAATTTAATACCTAACGATTTATAAACTAGCCTTCATGTTAAAAGTGACAACATGGAAGCTATGACACTACTTCGGTTCACACAAAGTTGTAGTATTCATGTCAAGTCACCTGCAAAGTGTGCTGAAGAAGCCATAGGTTACAAAAATGTTGGCACATATCATAATTGAGTTGGGAGAATATGACATCAAGTTTATGCCTAGATCTTCTATAAAAGCTCAAACCTTGTAGATCTTATCGTCGAGTTTAGTCACTCCCCTGAAGTTATCAACAATGAAGATGTGGTAGAAGTACACGATATGGAAGTAAAATATGGCAGGTTTTTTATGGATGGTGCTCACAATTTCAAAGGAGTAGGGTTAGGAGTTATCATTTTGGATTATGAGGGAAAATATTTAGAGTATTCAATGCGGATGGACTTCCAAGTAACCAACAACATTGTAGAAAATGAAGTGGCCATCATTGGAGCCATTACCTCAAAGAAGCTTAAAGTAAATAATATCATACTACACAATGATTAATAGTTGATGGTTGATCAATATATGGGTGCATTTGAATCCAACAATAGCAAAATTCAAAGGTATGTAGAACATTTAAAAAAGAATGCTCCAAATTTGCTAACTTTTAGATTAAGCAAACACCAAAAAATGACAATAGCCATACTGGTGCCATGGCCATCCTAGCTATTGTACATGAAGCTAATAGCGACATGATAATCACTGTAACCATTCTCACTTAGGTTAGTATGCAAGAAGTAGAAAAAATTGTCTGAAACATTTATGAAGTCACCAATCCATGGTTCACACCAATCCTTAATTTCCTCAAAGATAAAGGTCTACCTAAAGATATAAAAGATAAAATAAATCATGTCAAAGGTTGGATAGTACATGATATAGGGTGAGAAGCTATACATAAAAATAGCCCTCGAACCTAGCTACTATGCATAGAAAAAGAATGCTCAATCAAAGTTATGCTTGAGACTCATGAAAGAGAGTGTGGTTTTCATTCAGGTGGAAGAAATTTATCACAATAGATCATAAGATAAGGTTACTAACTACCAAAAATGTTAGCAAATTGTAAAAGGAACATGTAGACATGTGATAAATGTCAAAGATTTGCTTCATTGTCCTTTATGCCATCAATATAAGTGACATGCATAGTCATCCTATGGTTGCTTAAAAAATGGAGGCTCGATATAGTGAGACCTTTACCATAAGAAGTAGGCCAAAAACAATTCCTATTAGTCACCACAGACTATTTCACAGAGTGGATTAAAGCTAAGCCCCTTGGAAGAATAAGGAAAGATAAGGTAATCCAATTCATATCGAAAAGCATAATATGCCATTTTACTTTACCCAAAATGGAAGGTAATTTATAGGTTGCATAATCAAAGAGTTTGCTTCTAAATACAATATCAAACTATTTCATTCAACTTCTTATTATCCACATATGAATGGCCAAGTAGAGTATTCAAATAACTTGGTATTGAACTTATTAAAAAAGAAGTTGGAGATAACCAATGGAAAATGGATGGATGAGCTATCTGAAGTCTTGTGGGCTATCAGAACTAGCCTTCAAGGTACGACCAATAAAACTCTTTTTCTTTCATATGTGGAACAAAATTTGTAATCCCTATGGAGATAACAGTTCCCATTATAGGATTAGTCCATAGCAAAATCTAGAATGCTTCAGATAGAGTAATTGATCTAGTACTGGTAGAAGAAAAAATAGATGAGTCATTAAAAAGACTAATGAAGCAAAAGAGAAATGTGATAGATTACTACAGCAAATTTGTATTATTCAAATGAGTCTCTATTGATGATTGGGTTCTTAGGAATTTTTTTCCTAACAAGAAATAATTAATGGGAAGAAAGTTAGGTGCAAATTGAGAAAGATCATACCAAATAAAGAAGGTAACACTAGGAGGAGCCTACACGTTAAAGGATATGCAAGGTACAAAAGAAAGCATGAATTGGAGTGCCAGACACTTAAAAAATTCAATTTTTAATACGTAATAGACTAATACTTTATCTTATGTCAAATAATTTTTGTAATTGATGTAGAGGTTATGACAATATTTAAAGACAAGAGTTGATCACTTTAGTTAGGAACCAAGTAAATCAATCGACCATAAAAACATGAGTTGATCATCTCTATCAAGAACCAGGTAGAATGTTTGAGCAAAATCTTGGTCCTGGAAATCTCGTATCACCAGCTCTAGGAACCAAGCTAACAAATATTTAAGACATAAGTTGATCACCTCGGTTAGGAACTAGGTAAACGCTTGGGAAAATTCTTGGTCCAAAAAAGCTGGTACCAATTTCAGGAAAAAAGCTAACCAATGTTTAAGACACGAGTTGATCACCTCGATCAAGAACAAGTTATAACTATTGGTTATAAAAGATAGGAGTTGATTACCATGGTTAGGAACCAGGTAGAACACTAGAGTAAAATCTTGGTCTTACAAAGTTGGTATCACTAGCTCTAGGAACCAAGTTATCCAATATTTAAGACACGAGTTTATAACCTTGATTAGGAACCAAGTAGAATGGTTGGGTAAAAGGTTGGTATTAGGAAGCTAGTATCACCAACTCTAGTAACTAAGCTAACCAATGTTTTTAAGACATGAGTTAATCATCTCAATCAAGATCTAAGTTGTACGCTCTGGTATAAGAAAAAATGGGTTGACTATCTCAAACAAAGATAAAATAGAACACTCGGGTATAAGAAAACATAGGTTGACTACCTAGATCACAGATCAGGTAGAACACTCGGGCTAGATGAAAAAATAAGTCAAACAACTTTTTATTCATGGATTGAGCTTATAAAGTTTGAAAATTACTGGATTAAAAATAAATTGTCAATAAGCTTGGAGATAAGCTCATCCTTTCAAAGGTAAAAGCTCGACTTGAATCTTACTTATTTTTTGACATATCACTTCACCCAATTATGCTGAGGACTAGCTCAGGCTCATGCCTAACCTTTCTAATTCCTCAACAACATCCATAACTTTCAAGAATATGTTCTCACCCTTCTTCATGTAAAAGTTGGCCTAATAAGCTTCATTATCAACTAGGGTAGCCATCTTGGTCATAGTTTTTCATTTGCATGCTGGCATTTGGAATGATTCTTCTTTGTAAAGCTCAAGCTCACACTTGAGCTCATCATAAAAGGAATCCTTACGTTTGAAGGTGTCCAAATTAAACCTAAGAATTTAATTATCCGAGTACTAACTTTCAACTTTTAAAACCACTATTGAAAACATGTTGTCAATACATTTTCAGATAATAATTCTTATAAAAACTTTTGAAATAAAGGCGATTGTACCAATAAATAAAAGAACACTACTCTAAATTAGACAGGATAACTAAACCTTAAAATCTAATTTTCAGATTTAAGTTTGTAATGAAAAATAATATATTTCTCTCTAACATTCTTAATATAAAATCTTGAATAAAAATAAAATCAATTCATTTTAGAGATTTTTACCTATTTAATATTTTGCAAGCATAACAACGTTATTATTATATCATGTTTACAAATAGCCAGCAAAGTTAAATTTAATCATATACAAATTAAATATAACATATAAGAATAAAGCATAAAAAATAACTGCAAAGAAAATAAAATCCTTACAATACTTTAATGTTATTTTTGTTGCTAGAAAACCTCCAAACGGAATTTGTACTTCCATTTATTGAATAAAAAAGAAAATAAATTACAAAAAACATAATTAGTGCTTCTCAAAAAGAGAAGAACTCTAAAACTAATAAAAACTAACTAAGAAAAGTTAAAAACTAAGAAATGGAGAGAAAGAAAGAGAGAAGAAGATGTTTTTGAGGTATGTTTTGATATGAAGAGAATTAGGGTATTTATAGGTGAGGAGAGGAAGAAAAAGTGGGTGGAAAAATGATTAAAAATGGAGGAAAAACGTAGTAGGTGATGATGATGTCAACTGGTAGGTGGGGCGCGACAGTGCACACGGAATGGAGCAGAGGTTCGCGTTGAGTGGGCACAGGCGTGTGCAGAATGGGGCAGGGGCACACACAGTGCGTACGGGATGGCAAGGAGGCACACATGGATTGGGAGTTATGCTGGCGCATTGCTCGGCACGGCTAGGCACACTGCGTACTTTGGCCGGTTTGACCCATTTTGTCCAATGTTTCCATCTTTTTTGACCTTTTCTCATTTAATTTATGAATATATTTGTGATGTATTGCCTCAAGTATTTTTATTTGAGTCTTTAGGTTACTTTTTTAAGCGAAAATTCTTGAAAAACATGGTAATTTTAGTGCTTTTTGAGAACTCATCAGTAAACGCTTGGAAAATTCTCGGTCCTAGGAAGCTGGTATCACCAATTTCAGGAACCAAGCCAAGTAATGTTTAATACAAGAGTTGATCACCTCGATTAAGAACAAGGTATAGCTATTGGTTATAAAAGACATGAGTTGATTACCTTGGCCAAGAACGAGGTAGAACACTAGAGTAAAAGCTTGGTCTTACAAAGTTGGTATCACTAGCTCTAGGAACCAAGCTAGCCAATTTTTAAGACATGATTTTTTAAACTTGATTATTAACCAAGTAGAACGCTTGGGGTATAAGAAAACATGGGTTGACTATCTTGATCAAAGATCAAGTAGAACACTCGGGTATAAGAAAACATGGGTTGACTACCTTGATCACAGATCAGGTAGAACACTCGACCTAGATGAACAAATAAGTCAAACAAACTTTTATTCATAGATCAAGCTTATAAAGTTTGAAAATTACTGGATTAAAAATAAATTGTCAATAAGCTTGGAGATAATCTCATCCTTTCAAAGGTAAAAGCTTGACTTGAATCTTGCTTATTTTTTGACATATCACTTCACCCAATTATGTTGAGGACTAGCTCAGGCTCATGCCTAACCCTTCTAATTCCTCAACAACATCCATAACTTTCAAGAACATGTTTTCACCTTTCTTCATGTAAAAGTTGGCCTAATAAGCTTCATCATCAACTAGGGTAGCCATCTTGGTCATAGTTTTTCATTTGCATGCTGGCATTTGGAATGATTCTTCTTTGTAAAGCTCAAGCACACACTTGAGCTCATCATAAAAGGAAGCCTTACCTTTGATGGGAGCTAACTCAGTTCTTAATTTCACCACTTCTAGAATAATCCTAGCATTCTCTTGCTTAAAGGCCAAGGTAAATGTTTTTTTTTTCAATTAGAAAACATAATACTCGAGGAGAAAAGATGAGGTTAGTGCTCTAAATATTTCAAAGAAACTAAAAGCTCGTTGTACTTGTATGCTTTAAAAAATAAATACATTGCATTTTATAGGGTAGATTATTGGTATGAACAATTGGAAAATGTCTAAAATACAATAAAGTAGGTCAACATCTATAAATTTTGTTATAAGTAGCATAAATTAAGAAAGTATTCAATTCTTGAAAAATGATAACTTATATTCAATTAAGAGGAAGGTAGAGCTTAAAAATAGCTTAAGCCTATTACAAAAAAAGCACGAGTTTACAAGAAAATAAAGGAGGTTGAGCTTTTCAAAATAAATCAGGTCGATCCTATTACAAAATTTAAGAATTCCTACGATTATTTCCTCGGTCTCCCACTCTGGCTTCCACTTCACCCTCCTCTTCACTTTCCTTAGATTCTGTATTATCCATCTAAGTCTGAGTGGATGAATAGGTTAGTGTGATAGGAATTTTTAAAATCTTATAATAGTACTTGCCAAGGTTCTTCTTCTTGGCCTTCTCCTTGGAAGACCCCATGGCCAAGAGTATCATATATTTTTGATTATTATTTTTGCTTAGATTAAATGATTTGAGTAGAAATTGATAGTATATGCTTATATCTCATTTATGCATGACTGCTACAAAAACAAAAAGACATATCTGGGGTTACCTAAACCAAGATCAAACAGAAAAGCCACAAAATTAACCACTCACCAAAATCCAAAAAAAATGTACAATCTGTACATGGGTTGACTCTCTAAAAAAAAAATACATATATTGAAAAAATATATATATCTTCAGAAAAAAATAGAGAGATAAAAAATATAGTATCATCTACATACTATGACCCACATTCCCTACAAAGTTGTGAGTACATGCTAATTACAAAAGAAAGATATAGGAAGTAATTCCCTAAAAAGTCATTGCAATTTCTTCATTTGTAAAAAGCATATATCTTGAAATTCTTTCTTAATGAGTTTGATTTATGCATGAAAATAATTTTTGTATATGATATCTTTATAATTTATACATTCGATTCCTTTCATGAGATCAATGTTAAAATAACACTTTGAGCCTTTATTCTTTATACATATGCGAACCTATTAGTTCATTTCTATACATCAACTCTTTCGCATATAAATTAGTATGAGTGTTTGAACCCATAGGATTCAGTGTTTTGAGAGTATTGACTTGTGAGGAATAGAGTCGAAGCGAATTCTGATTCATGACACTGAAATTGGGTAAAATTAAATTGATACATTTTTGAAATGAAATATGAAAATGATTTTCGACTAATTATTATAATAAAATCATGATTGTTTAAAGAGATTAAAATAACTTATGCTTGAGATTTTAATTATGATCTTAAAGGCGATTAAAAAAGTATGAGACCTTTTTGTGATATGTTGTTTTCTTTTATTCTTAAATTAATTTTTGATTTTGTTGTAATTTTAGTTTTTGATTTGATTGTTTTTATTGTTTCTTTTGATTTTTACATTTAGTTCAATGTTTGTGGGTATCATTACTGAAAACCCTCACGAGACTCAAACTCGTCCACTAGGTTAACCTAGGGGTTTAACGGCTTGTTGCATAGGCTAAATGCAACCGTTTCAATCCACAAAAGTGATTTAGGATAGTTTAATTTTTAGTTTTTATCGCTTCTCTTGCTAAGGGACTAGCAAGAAGCTGGTTGGGGGTTGTGATGAGTGCTCAAAAAGCAATAAAATAACCATGATTTTATGCACATTAATTGATTAAAAATATATATATTTATATGTTTTATCATATATTTATATAAATTTGTCTTTTTTGGAATCACAGGTATTTTTATTGTTTTTCAGGTATTTTGGCTTAAAAATGTAACTTAAAGACTCAAAGAGGAATACTGGAAGCAATACATCACAAATATATTAATAAATAAATGGGGAAAGGTCAAGAAATATGGAAAAATTGGACAAAATAGGTCAAAAAGGACAAAAATGTCAAAAAGGAGAAAATCGTGCCCCACCGCCAAGCTGCGCGGGGTACTGTTCATCCGCGCGCGCCGACACCCGTTTCGCCCCATTTTTCACGTGCAACAGCCCCATGACGTCATGCTGGCGTCATCAATGACCTCAGCATTTCCATTACGCGTTTTTACATTTTTTTAACATTTTTTTACTCATTTTTTCTCTCCATTTTCACCTATAAATATCCCCCTTCCCTTCACTTCAAAACACACCTTCAAAACACACTTCTCTCTTCTTTCTTTCTCTCATTTCTTAGTTTTTGAGTTTTTCTTAGTTTCTTTCTTAGTTTCTAAGCTTTTCTTAGTTTCTTTCTTAGTTTTTAGTTCAATTCTCTTAGTTTTAGAGTTCTTCTCTCTTTGAGAGGAACTTGTAATGTTTTTGTAATAATTTAGCTTTTTGATTCAATAAATGGAAGTGCAAATTCCGCTTGGAGGTTTTCTAGCAACGGGAATAGCGTCGAAGTTTTGTAAGGATTTTATTTTCTTTACAGTTATTTTTTATGCTTTATTCTTACATGTTATATTTAATTTGTCTGTGATTAAATTTAACTGTGCTGGCTATTTATAATCATGATGTAATAATAACGTTGTTATGCTTGCGAAATATTAAATAGGTAAAAATTTCTAAAATAAATTGATTTTATTTTTATTCAAGATTTTATATTAAGAATGTTAGAGAGAAATATATTATTTTTCATTACAAACTTAAATCTGAAAATTAGATTTTAAGGTTTAGTTATCCGGTCTAATTTAGAGTAGTGCTCTTTTATTTGTTGGTACAATCGCCCGGTAGTTAGAGTGAAACTCTATTTCAAAAGTTTTTATAAGAATTATTATGTGAAAATGTATTTACAACATGTTTTCAATAGTGGTTTTAAAACTTGAAAGTTAGTACTCGGATAATTAAATTCTTATGTTTAATTTGGACACCTTGAATAAAGTTTAAACTGTCTAACCCCACCAAAGGTGGCATTTGAATGGTTCATTTTCAATCTCTTAGAAAAAGGAAATAATTTAATTAACCAAATTAGTTATCAACCCCACCCATAGGTGTTAATTGATTTGTTTAGTTAACAAAGAATATCTAACCCCACCAAAGGTGGTATTTATATAAAAAAGAGAGAATCAATAAAAGATCAATTTATATCTTTAATAACCTAGATAATATGAGCAAGCATAATTAATTTAGTTATTATATCCATAAATACTCCACTAATATAAATGATAAAATTTGCATAAATATTTATTGAATCTGTATTTATATTTATTTTTAGATAAATATTTATTGAATTTGTATCTATGTTTATTTTTATTATATTTAATTAATCTGTATATATGTTTATTTTTATGTTATTAGATTAGGAACACAAAAACCAAACTATCGTGACAGGATGTTTAGGATTTAATTTCGTTTTTAAAAGTTTGAATAATAAATTAAAAACCACATACATTCCTTCCTTAGATCGACCTTGGGAGTATACTTATCATTTTCTTCGAAATGATTCGTGCACTTGCGAGAGTTTTATAAATATTAAAACCAAAGTATTGGCAAGAATCGGCGATGCCGGTTTTAGCTCATCAGGGGGTAGGTTGGCTCGAGAAGATAGGGATTGAGGATGTGAAAAAGCTAGTGAAGGCCCGATCATAACCTCTAAATCTTGGGAAGGAAAAGTAGCTCTTTAATAAAAATGCTCATGTGACTTTTCTTTATGGCTTGGTCTAGAACAATATATTTTTGGTTTGAGCTCTCACTCCTTTTCTTACCTTTTGAGGAACATGTGCCTTGTGTAGAGCATGCACCCTTTTTGGAGCCAAGGTCTTTAAGAGTTCCTTTGATTCTATGATTACAAAATTGAGCTAACAATGCACCGGGGTCAAAATCCATTACTGAAATCAAAAAAATAAAAAGGGTTAGAATATCAAGAAGAAATTTAACTAAGCATGGGATAATAAAGACACGAATTGATATATACCATCATCATCTGGCACTATTTAAATCTATCATCGAAGTTAGTGGCTAGAGTCCTATGTCATGCTGGTGCTCGATATTTGTAGATTATGCTTATTAGGGAAGGGATGAAGCCCAAACTCATCAACCCACATGTTACAAAGTACGATGTTTTTAATGTTCACAAGCCTTTCCTTAGCCTTAAGGGTTAGTTATATCCCACCAGCCATAAACATAGAAAAAATATTGTTTCCAATTCTTTTTATTCTCTATAAGGATTACATATATGCCCTTGTCTTGTTTGGCTAACATATAAACCCACCTCATGTTGGTAGGGTTTTGTTTTAACATATATGTATCATTGAACTTGAGCATTTTTAGCAACAACTTGAGCTCTCTGCATATAAGGGTAAGGTAAAGAAGATATTTCAAAAAGACTTGAAATGGTAAGGAAGAAGGGAGGAACAAGCACACTTGGAAAACGAAGTACACCAGAGAATTATATGCTACTTTTGGGAAGGATGAATCACTCCCCAAAATAAATCTATTGATTCTTTCCCAATTTATTGGACCATAGGTGTGATGATTTCTCTACTCGTTAGGCATTAGTTGGCTTGGCATAAGCTTTTTTCTCATCAAAAATTTCCTAATGAAAGGATACAAGGGAAATATGAGCCCAAGCCAAAGATCCTTATCATAAAAGGCTATCCTTATCATACATGAGTTGGGGATTATTATGCTAATAGAAGAGGGCATGTTGTATGTTTTCCAAAGCCTCACCTTTCTTGATGTTAAACCACTAGTTAAAGCTTTGGCATTCCAACCTATGGTTTGACTTATGGGCTCCCAGTCCCTCTTTTTCAAGATTTCTTATACCATTATCTTAGAGAAAATATTTGTGTTTGAGGGACACTCAGTATAATGGTTAGGGTAGATTGATGTTAAGATGTTGACATGGTATGGATCTCAGACATTTCTTTGTCCTTAGATGATGTATTCTCATCCATGATTGAGTCCGAGCTCATGCTTTCCTCCTGACTTGAGTAATTTGGATACTGGGGGCCTACCTAAGAACTAGATGAACCCAAGCAAGGTTAAGGTAAGACTATTCTATGCGTGACTAGTTTCTATTTTCTTATGCATGTTTGCTACATAAGAAGAAAAATAGAAAAAAGAGAGTAAGATATGAGAAGATAAGAGGTTACCTAAAGTTGAAGTTTTGAAAAGTAAGAGGTCGAGTAGTGAAATTGAGAACCAACTTGAAAGGAAAAATGAGAAATGATTAAATGTGAATACACATCTTTAAAAAATCAAGCAGATAGTTATAATGTCGAGTTGATAATCTTATTATATGAGCAAGAGAATAATAAGGCATAAGATGAAGTGACAGAGCACTTTTTGAGGAAATTTGGTTCAAACTTTATGGAAATTATAAAAATGAATGCCTTGCCTTCCCCTTAATATAGGGGCCTAAATTTTCTCTCTCAAATTAATTAACAAGATGGAAGGTTTCTTAAGCATATATTGAGGCATGCAAAACCATTTCAGGTTCAATATGTACCTACTCTAATTTTAGGCTCAAATAAAATTTCTCTCCAATTTGTACCTACTCTACCTCTAAACATATTGCATGAATCAGGCGTTGTTTTATTGGTGTCTCATGTTGCCTCATCTTTCCCACCATCTATAATTTCTATTTGGTTTGCACCTATTTAAAGGCTGAAACATAGCAACAACGAGCTCTTTCCTGGTCTCCTTTGACCATATCCATACCCAATGATGTGGGATATTTGATTATCTGATGTAACGAAGAAGGTACTGCTTACAACTTATGTAACCATAGTTTTCTTAAAATGATGTTATATGGTGATAGAATGTCAAGGATCCCAAAATTTTCAAAATAATAGCCCCTAGTACTAACACATGTAATCTTATGGTTCCTATTGAAAACATCATGCTTCCATTGAAACCAATCAGAGTTAATTCTTTTTTAGTGATCTTCAATGATGGAACCCCTATTTCTGTTAATGTAGTCAGGTAAATAAGGTCGGATGAGCTTCCATTGTCAATCAACACCCTTCTTATTTCACAACTTGCTACATATACTATGATAACCAATATGTCATCATACATTAGGAGTAATTCTTCCTTATCAAAAATGATTAAAAGCCCTGATTCCTACTGCAAATTCTACATATCTTGTGCATATTTTCCTCCCCAAATGTGTCTTTTTTCTAGAATTTGAGGTGTGTACGAAAAGGTTCGATCCCCATGTATCGTGTGTACAATTCTCACATTCCTTTTCCCTTTAGGTTGGGTTTCTCTAGGTAGAGGGAGTCTAGGTGCATTAGTCCTTTCTCTTGGTTGACTCCTCATCTTTTCCCTTAGAAAATCTTGATTTACTAGGTCCCTCAAATGGCCTCTAAATAGAATAACTCTATTTTGCATTTAAGGTGTCTACAATCACTTGTTCAATGGATAATTGTCTTTGTGGAAAAATCAATATTTGGTGTGATCCCTGTTAGGAGCTTTCATTCATGGTGTCCAACTTACCTCCTCATTCCCTTGCATGCGCATCACTGATTTTGCCAACAACACAATTTTGGATATATTGTTTCACTTCCTTTTTATCCTTTATCACCTTCAAATCTTTTTCTATGCTTGGTTTCTCCGTCATTTCTCTTTCTAAATCTACATACATGGTTTCAATGGATTTGAATGTCATCTTTGTGAAAGTCTGGGATTTTTATAACACCTTTTCAAAATGCTTCTATGGCTATTGAAATAGGATAGCCTGAAATCTCCAATTTCTCTACTTTGAATCTTCTCATGTAACTTTCTACGCTCTCTTTTTGGCCTTGAACTATGGAAAACAAATGGTGTGATTATTTCTTTATGGGCTTCTTGTTCGCATAATGGGTGACAAAATCTTTCTCTAACTTAGTAAAGCTAGAAATGCTTCGAATAGGTAGATCATTGAACCACTTCATTGTGTTATCTTGTAATAATGATACAAACATTTTACACATCATTGTATCTTTTGAATCTGCATGCAAAAGAGTTGGTGCCATTGAATGCTTGAAGAAGAGAACATAGGTTACTAGATCCTTGGCCCCACGATACGATGTGCATCATGGTGTTACAAACTTTTGTGGAAGCATTGGTTTTTCAATTTTACCCCTAAAATAAGAAGCGGCTAACTAGCTATAAACATCAGCAGCATCATACAATAATTTTCCTTCCTTTAATTCTTTGAGTACTCTCTCCACTTCCTTTATTTGAGTCTCATATTCAGGAATTGTTTCAACATGTTTTCTAGTTGGAGCCTCTTGTTTGTTGGCATTATGAGGTAGAATGACTTTCAAAATATTGTTTTGAACTGGTTGAGGATGATTTTATCAGTTAATGTCTTCATTCTCATCCTAACCATGAATGGCTCTGTTCATATTTTGGTCTATGTCTCTTTCAAAGGAATGGTAGGGTGTTATATTTTATCCTCAATGAACTTATTATGCCAGCAATTTCCTCAACTCTTAATTATCTTGTTGAATCTAGAGCATGGTATGTTGTAGGAACTCCAATTGCATTTGGAGAGCCTCAAGCATTATACGACTTGTAGATACCATATAAGGTGGAGGTTTTCTATTATAATGATTGTTAGACTCAATTTGTTGTTTGGAGTGATCTATTTCGGCTTGTAATCCATTTGGAGTGATATGTTTTGGGCTATAAGCCATTCTCTCAATCGGGTGTCTTAATCCTAGATTTTGGATCTCCAACTGAGCCCTCAGTTGCCAACTGTTTAATGGATAGGGTTGCATCTTTTTTAAAATTAGACTAATGTTCTCACACGGGGTGAAATATAGAATAGATTGAGCTGGAAATTCAAAAATTGGTATAAAACTCTCTTATTTCATACTAAAATGTTTGAAAGAGTCTTTATAAGAGGGTTACAGCCTAATAGGGTTCCCAAATGTCTCAAATGACGACCATAAATCTCCTAACTATAAAACACATATAGTACACGTGTTGATGTTTCATTGAAAAAGTACACAAATTAGGATTTCTATAGAATCCATAATATGTAATTGGCCTATGGCTTAACAACTTTGTTTAGGCCTAAATTGTTTATGTTTGATGAGTCATATTATCGTTCGAGTAGTGTCCAGTAGATTGAACTAGGTCTAACAAGATCAAATATAGATATTAATCGGGATATCATGGTCATATATGGGAAAATTTGGACTGTGTCAAAGGGATTAAATCCAAGCTTTTCTGGCCAAATAAGAGTCATAACGGTCTAGATAGACTCTCAGTAAGCATGGCCCAGACTACCTTAACAAACTGGACTCGGGATGTTTGGACGGATTCAGATAGTAATGGTCAGGCTATATGTAAGCATAATCCAAACTACCTTGGACAAACTGGACTCAAGTTAAATGAGGCATACACCCCTATCCGGATACCAAACACTTACTTTTCTTAAAAACAAAAATAATGCTTCTTAACATTTTGAAACCACTTCTCGTAAAGATTGCCAAACATCCTTAGATATATTTTATATCATTCAAAATCACTTTGAACGAAAAGGAGGAGCAATTCTAAATGGATCTTAGTATAACCCAACCACTAACTTTCCCTTTTTTCCTTTTGTAAAATTTTTTTAAGAATTTTTTTATAAAAAACATGTAATATTAAAACAACATATTTATGTTTAGTTCATATATTTTTATTACAAAAAAAAACAACAATCCAAAAAATTATATATTAAATATCAGTCAATTAAATGCCGTTTAAGTTAAACTCCGAACGTTTAAGCTCATTCAATTTAAACTCTTTAGTGTTAGATCTAGTTAGATATTATTGGTATGTTATTTTTTTTTTATAAAATTAAAGCAAAAATTATGTGTAACATTGCTTAATAATGTTATTAATTCGTAGGTTTATAAATAAACATGAATATTATGTTATTTGGAATTAATATATTAGAATTAAAATAAACTTTTACATGTTATCAAAATTTAAATAGATTCAAGAAAAAAATTCGAATAAAATATGATTAAATTAAATCAATTGGAAGAAACATGCATAAAAATATTTGCTACAAGTAGCAATCCAAGAGTTTTATCTATTTTATAGGTTTGCAAAAGTGTGGATTTCTAGGAAAGGAAGTCTTATGATATGTTAAAAATGTCTTATGATAATTATCTCTATCTCAAACGTATCTTAATACTCCAGAATTGCATAGCATGGATATGGCTTTTAACTTAAGGATTATATTGTTTTTAGTTTTTATAAAATGCAATATGCTTACCAACTAATCAAAAAACTAACTACAGGTATAATTTAGCATATTTAAAGAATTTTTTTTTGGTATGAAAAAGAAACATAGTGATCAAATAAAATATATTATAATATTTGTTAATGACAGATAGGAAACACAATATGTTGCAAGAAAGAGAGACATATAATGCTTAGACCAATAATAATAATAATAATGATGCTTATTTAAAATAGAATGAAATAAAATATTGAAGAACGCTCTTGAGTCTGGTCGTTAATATTTAACGTGTAAAGAAGGGTTGCGAAAAAGTACTTATATCTTCGAATCTCACAAATTAAAATTTTGTTGTTGACATTTGTTGTACTAAATTCAGTTTTAATAAATAATAAAAATTATAATTAACACACTTTCGTAGCAACATAAAACTTAGTCGGGATACAAAACAAGGAACAAAGTGAACCAACAGCTGATAATGATAATAATCAATTTCGAGAAAGACTATGTACAAAGATTGTGTTAGGAGTTGAAGCTCTCTAATTAATGGAATGTAACAATGCAAGAACTTTATGTAACACTCTTAAAGGAAGCATCAAGGCTTCCCACAAAAAAGCCCACACAAGCTCATCTTATGCTTCTTCCTTGGAGATCACCGTGGATCCACTCTTAGAAAGTAGGAGGTCTTTCATTTCTTTGTAACTTCTTAGCTCTTCGAGAGCATCAACAGCTTTACGAGGCATAAAGAAGCCAGAATCTGTAGCTACTTCTCGATCAAGATTCGTCTTTAAGGTTTGGGACGAGTAACAACTTGAATCTTGGCGCAGTGGAGGTGCTGTCCTCAGCATGTGAACAAGAACACCAACAGCGGCATCTTGTGATTTTTTCCCCATTGGCAATGACTGTTCTGACCCCTTTTTTCCATCCACATTTTGGCTGTTGAAAATAAAATAAAATAAATAATAATACTAATAATTAAAATTAAAATCAGTAGAGATTGGATATAAGTCTTTATAGCAGTACAACAAATGTAGATTAAGAGTCTAAAGCGGAGGCATAAAACATGCTAAACAATTTATACAAGCACAGTGAAACATAGGGAGAAACAAATAAATGAATAATCACAAACATAAGCGACTGGTCCACAACCAGTTTGGGAAGTTTTCACTGGAAAATGTGAACTGGCATTAGACATATATATTGCTCCATAACCATCACTGCGACCTAAGAGATGATAATTGATACTCGCTAATATTATGTTCCCATAATTTCTACTGGCAACGTAATGCGGACCATAAAAAATAGCCAAGATTTTATTAGATCTTCACATATAAAGTGCGATTAAGATAGACTCTAAGAAGCATGCATTCTCCATCATTATGATTGGGACCATTTTATACATATTTTTGTGCATCAATTCTCACATATTTATAATAAATTATTATTCCTATACGTTTTATATGTTTATTTGTGCTATATAGGTATTAAGGATGAAATGAGAAAAAAAAGAAATTTATATTTAGAGTTAAAATAATACACTCGATCGATCAAGCTTCGATTGAGATTAATTGAGTAGTCAAGAAAAAAATGGACAAACAAAACTAGATTGATCAAACAAGATCTCAATTGATCGAGCCATAGATCAATCGATCTAGCTTTGATTGAGCACTCTAGGGTTGGGAACCATTTAAGGTTAGATCAATCAAGAAAGGATCTCGATCTATTAAGACATTCAGTCAGCACCAACTTTGAATCCTAACTATTGGATCAAACAAATTCAAATCCAACTCAGATTAAGCTCGAAAATACTCTATATAAATTACACAAGGGGTCTTCAAAACACAACAATTGCAACAAGGAACAAGAGAAATCAAGGAACAAGAGAAATCAAAGAGCACACATACGGTAACTTTTGGAAGAGATTTTCAACTTTTCTTAATCCTCTTTTTTTATAATTTTCTACAATTATAATGTTGATTCTTATATAATTCAGCTAATTTAATAATGTGATTGTGAACAATTCTAAATCCTAGACTATGGTTTAATTAATTTAATATTAAGAATAATTTTAGTTTCAATTTTTACTTTTTGATGGGTTTAAAAATATGCTTGAATGCCAAAACTATACATATATAAATTAAAGTAATTAATTAGTTTATTACATGAATATGTTTATATCTAGTCTAGGATGTTTAGTACGTAATCGCTAATATTCTTAATCGAAATGCTACCCTTGTAGCTACTGTTACTAGTAGGATTAAGTCTCTACGTTAAAAGTTAAAAGAATATTCTAATCTTACCTAGTTTAGTTATCATTTTTTTAGATCTTAATGCAATGAATGAATTAAATCTAATAATCGTACCTCTAGGTTGTTCAGATTTAAGTTAATCAATAAGTAGACATTTAATCAATTACACACTAAGAAAAGATAAGAAGTTTTAAACAGAACTAAACTTTTAAAACTAAAGTTAAGAATTTAAGAATTGTTTTAATTATAAAAGTAATTTAGAATTTAAAAAACTAATTTACATTTATGACATGTTTAATTAAATTGTAGGATAGTGGTGAGATAGTCCTATAATCACATAATTTTGAGCAATTTACTTTTATTACTTATGTTATTTTTTTTCAAAAACAATCAAAACCTTATTTTAATAACTTAACCTAACTTACTAATGAACTAGTAATTAGGAGTAAATATTACCAATCCTCATATTACTTATACAAGATCATGTATACTTGCATGTTTTAAATCATGCCAATAGAAAAAGTGTTTCATAATCTCTCTCCCCCTCTCTCCATTTTCTTTTCTCTTTCCCTTTTTCTTTTTCCTCAATGTTGAATTTTTCATAACCAACCCATTTACTTCTTGTGAAAGCCAAGCCCCAAGGCATGGATTCTTGACCAAAGCATAAGAACCACACATACACTCTAAACAATTACGCTACCTTTGCCCACCAACTTACAGATTCAAGAACTCATACGACTACATATAACTATAGTTTGAAAAAGAAAAGAAAAAAAAAGGACATGCAAAGTAGAAAAAAATTCTTTAAAAAGGAAACAACACAAGAAAGAAAATGTATGATACAGTAATCAGGGGTAAATTTAAGCACCTGTATTGAAAACCCGGCATATCAACATCATCAACATCAAATGGACAAGAAAAGTCACAATCATCCAAGTCATCCTGGAACGATACTCTGCTGGAGCTTCTAGAAAACCCAACACGAGGTGAGCTACTTGAAGATAACAGTCCTGAATAGCGCCCTGAATCCTCTTTACTATCTTTTATGAGCTGCAAAACAAATTAGTAATTTTACCAATCAGCAAGCAGAAGGTGGCATCATTAAACTTTAGCAATATGGGTGTTAAGCAAGTAGTTGAATCAGAAATGCCTTACAAACCTTTGGACTAGCACCATATTGAGTTATTCCAGAATGCATTTCTCCGGGCCTTGAAAGCTCTATTTTCCTCAAAGACCTGATTCCTGATGGAGATTCCTGTGATAGAGGATCATTCCTTGTGCTTCTTGGAGATAAAGGAGGGAGAAAATTTCTACTAGGATCAGAAAGATTGGGAGAAAAGTTTCTAGAACTTCTTCCAGTTGTTGGTAAAGGGATAGCTACAGGACGAGTTTGTGCTGAATTAGTATTACCATTTGACAAGTATGTTGGGGGAGATGGGGACAGCAACGGTGAAAATGGAGGTGATAGCTGATGATACTCATCATTAATGTTAGTCTTGTGATTGGTCAGTGGTCTGTAGTTTCGACGTTCATTAGCATAAATATATGCAAGAGGTGACGGAGAGTCACATGACATAGGATATGGACGTTGTGATGTTGAGGATTCAGTAAAGGGTTGAGATGGCATACAGGGATATGCTCCTTGGAAACCACTTGTCCAGCTGTGGGGGCGGTCAAATGGTGCAAGGGATGCAGGTATGACTCCTTTGGACCTAAATGATAGAGCACGAAAACCCTTGCCAGAAGAACAAGGGATAGATTTTAGATGGTTAGTGTTAGGGCTACCAACATAATCAGTGATTATTTTAGTTGGCATTGCAGTTGAAGGCTCAAGGCTGAAATCAGATAAGGTTGAACGGTAAGTAACTGATACACAAAGGCGGCCAGGAAGGGCCTCTACAGGAGAAAAACTGTATTCTTCTATCAATCCCTCCTCTGCCCTGGAGAGTGGCTCACCAAATGAAGATACCTTGTAAATAATATCGAAATTATAAGCCTGACTGGCAGCATTTAATTGCCGAAAGATTCGATATGCTGGAAGTAGCCTCATTTGTGAATAAAGAGAACGCAAAAGCATGATTGACTTCTTATAAGTTTTCTTGTAAGAGGCAGAATTGTCGCCAATTTGAGGAGCTACAATCCGAGGAGCTTCATACTGAACAACCCATCTCTCTATAACAGTCTCAAATGATGCTTCCATTGTTGTAGGATCACAGAACTTCTCAGGGGATGAAGAACTGGGCACTTGATGGACAAGTATAATGTCAATGACCATAGGATCCATTATATTTCTGTGCCAAAAGTTAAGATTTTCTAAAACTGCGGGACGATCCCCAAGTACCAAGTTGAACCATTTGTCAGTCTTTCTCACCCGAGATGTCGATGACTGTTCACCACTACGATCAGATGGGCGAAGAGAAGGAATTCTAGAGTCTAAGATTACATGCAAGCTCTTTAAGAGAAATTGGGAAATAATCTGTTCCAATTTCCCAAATTCATGGTAATTATTCTGAAAATCCATCTCCAATCTCTAGGTTACCTTCCTGATCGGACTAGAAAATTGTTCTCACAGCAAGTAATGTAATCTATTCCCAGCTTCATTGCAGAGAAAACAAGACAAATTTGTGATAAAGTATTGTATTCAGTAATAGACCCAGATGTGATCTCAGTAAGTCCTAGACCAAAACAACTGATATGAAAAGAAGAAAAATCAATCACCGAATCCAGAGAAGAAGCTCTTTGTGATCCATAGAAGTGAAAGTTGATACAAAAAGCAATCAACTGACATGTAGTGATGGAGCAAAATCATGGACCCATAACCCAAAAATTTGGAAGGGGAATGAAAAAGTTATAATCTGGGTAAGAAACAAATGAGCCATAAACATAAAAGATTAGCAGATCAACCATAATGGGTAAGAAAATCCTATTAAAAAGGCAGTCGAACCGGACACAGATGATCGAAGCAAAATAACAAAAAGGACATGGAAATGCATCCAAAGATAAACTTACCCATGGGAAGTAAAGGGTTAGGTAATTAACTTGTTTGTTTATCAGCTACAGTGCAATTGCAATAGAGACGAGATAAGACGATAATCAATGAACCAGAAACAGCATCTTCGTGAGTTCCGTAGACCATCAAACCAATACCAAGTTTTTTTTTTTAAGCAATACCCCAATTGTTTGTTTATGCCCTCTTTTCTTTGTTTTTGTTTTCTGAATCTATACAATTTCCTTTTTATTTCATTAAAAAAAACAAAAAGAAAAAATAAATAGAGTAGATAAAGAATTATACCTTTTGGTTTCTGTTTAAGTATTCTGGTCAGGCCCGGAATTGAGGAGCATTAGTCGTTACCAATGTTACATCTCCTTTTCTATTCTTTTTCCTTTTCTTTTTCTTTTCTTTTTTTTTTTCTAACAAAAGAAAAATTAAGATGCTTGTGCTTTCATTATACCCAATATTCTTTTATGGATAGAATATACTTTAAATGGAGAGAAATTAAAAAAATCTTATAAATACGTATCTAAAAAATGATTTTATGGGCCATTACTCAACAGGTCTTGTTTGTCATTAATTTTTTTTCCTTTCTAAATTATTGTCTAATTGGTGATTGGCGAAGATGAAGGAGAGAGATAGACACTTGTATTATTGTAATCCTCTTTGCTTCTTTCACATTCCTACTCCATACCGTGCGGCATCTCGCAAATTGGTTTTTTTTTTTTAAATGTCAAAGTAAACGGCTGGTTTATTAAGTTTTTATAACAGGGGTAATCAATTATGTACAAGAATACAAGAAAACCTTCATTTGAATTTGTAGTTTTCATTCTTCATACTTTATTTTACTATTATTTGTATTTTTTTTAATATTTATAGTATAATGAAAATTATTATTGTCATAATTTTATTCATTAATAATAATATTAAAATTTATTAATATTGTTTGGATGGCTCGTGTGCATTGGCCTAAATCTAAACCCATTACTTGTTGCCCTAAGGTATATATAGCATCATGTTCTTTGGAAATGGGGGAGGGAAACGCGACTTTCTCATATTTGGCTTTATATTTTTCATTAGCCAACACCTTTTATGGTTCATCTTTTTCCTCTTCTCCTAAGTTTATCTTATTCTTCTACATCTTATCTTCTATACAAATAATTTACAATATTAAGTTATGATACCAACAATAGAAAAAAATTTGGACAATTCCTATATCAAGATTTACTGAAATTAAAACAAAATAATAAATAAAATGAAGCAAAAATAATGAAATAAAACATAAAGCATGATTCATCCAAAATCTAATAACTTCAAAATCACCATTCATAATAATACAATATTACAGTAACAGTTACTATTTTGATTTATGATGTATATGTAAATAGTACCATATATTTGAATAGTGACAAATATGTAAATAATACACAATGATTTTTACACATAGTGATTTTCTATACAAGGACTTCATAATCTTGAATTTTAATATTGACGTATACACTTGTATATTATCTTACGGAGTATGGTATGCATGGACTATTGGTTGTATCATATAATTTTGGACATATTGAAGGCACACATCGCATACATATGTATCTTTGGAGTTTTCCATCTATGATGTCTATATATGGTTATGGATTATTGTGATCGTATATGGTCCTCGGAGTTAGACTCCCATTTTGTTTTTCATTTATTGTAGATTCGTTGACTACATATGAGCCTTGGAGTTGACCTACTCGTAGATGATGGCTCATATGATGTGATTTGGTAGGTACATATGTTCTATGTATTGTGATCGTACATGGGGTTGAAGGTGGATCCACATGCATCTTGAGTTGGATTGCAGATGTGCCTATGTATTTGGATAACCAATACATATGAGATTACATTTCATTCATTGAATTTATATCATAACATATTTTATCGTATGTGCATGCATTGGGATACTTGGATTTTACTTTCCTTTGTTTTCCTTGAAAGTGATGAGGTACAGGTATACCTGAAATCTATGACTAAAATCTCCCCATGATGAATATTAATAATGACTACCACTCATGAAATGTTTATAATATATTAGAGTAAACTCTTCCTGAGCTACATTTACCTCACCCTGGTTGTCCCTTACCTCCATATTAGGGTATGACAAGACCGTGCATGACTTGGAGACGAGGAAAAGAAGAAAAACTTTAGGTTATAATTTGTATTTCATCTTGTATTTTATATTTGGAGAAAATAATAAGATAGGGGATTCTTTTTCTAATATATAGATGAGCTATTGGCAAAGGTATTAATTCAATCGAGTTCATCACCTTAGGAAGCACATGTTCTTTTTTTCAAGAAGAAGGATGGAAGTAGGGATGGGCAAAAAAACCACGGGTTCAGTTATCCACGATTATCCGAACCAGTGATGAGCGAAAACCGGCATCGCCGATTCTTGCCAATACTTTGGTTTTAATATTTATAAAACTCTCGCAAGTGCACGAATCATTTCGAAGAAAATGATAAGTATACTCCCAAGGTCGATCTAAGGAAGGAATGTATATGGTTTTTAATTTATTATTCAAACTTTTAAAAACGAAATTAAATCCTAAACATCCTGTCACGATAGTTTGGTTTTTGTGTTCCTAATCTAATAACATAAAATAAACATATATACAGATTAATTAAATATAATCTAATAACATAAAAATAAACATAGATACAAATTCAATAAATAACTATCTAAAAATAAACATATATACAGATTCAATAAATATTCATGCAAATTTTTATCATTTATATTAGTGGAGTATTTATGGATATAATAACTAAATTAATTATGCTTGCTCATATTATCTAGGGTATTAAAGATATAAATTGATATTTTATTGATTCTTTTTTTTTATATATAAATACCACCTTTGGTGGGGTTAGATATTATTTGTTAAGTAAACAAATCAATTAACACCTATGGGTGGGGTTGATAACTAATATGCTTAATTAAATTAATTCCTTTTTCTAAGAGATTGAAAATGAACCATTTAAATGCCACCTTTGGTGGGGTTAGACAATTTAAACATTATTCAAGGTGTCCAAATTAAACATAAGAATTTAATTATCCGAGTACTAACTTTCAAGTTTTAAAACCACTATTGAAAACATGTTGTCAATACATTTTCACATAATAATTCTAATAAAAACTTTTGAAATAGAGTTTCACTCTAACTACCGGGCGATTGTACCAACAAATAAAAGAGCACTACTCTAAATTAGACCGGATAACTAAACCTTAAAATCTAATTTTCAGGTTTAAGTTTGTAATGAAAAATAATATATTTCTCTCTAACATTCTTAATATAAAATCTTGAATAAAAACAAAATCAATTTATTTTAGAGATTTTTACCTATTTAATATTTCGCAAGCATAACAACGTCATTATTACATCATATTTACTAAACAGCCAGCATAGTTAAATTTAACCATAGACAAATTAAATATAACATGTAAGAATAAAGCATAAAAATAACTGTAAAGAAAATAAAATCCTTACAGAACTTCGACGCTATTCCCGTAGCTGGAAAACCTCCGAGCGGAATTTGCACTTCCATATATTGAATCAAAAATCTAAATTATTACAAAAACATTACAAGTTCCCCTCAAAAAGAGAAGAACTCTAAACCTAAGAGAATTGAACTAAAAACTAAGAGAAAAACTAAGAAAAGCTTAGAAACTAAGAAAGAAACTAAGAGAAACTAAAAATTAAGAAATGAGAGAAAGAAAGAAGAGAGAAGTGAGAAGTGAGTTTTTTTGGTGTGATTTGAAGTGAAGGGAAGGGGGGTATTTATAGGTGAGGATGGAGAGAAAAAATGAGTAAAATAATGTTAAAAAAAATGTAAAAACGCGTATTGGAATTGCTGATGTCATCAATGACGTCAGCATGACGTCACAGGGGCTGCTGCACGTGAAAAATGGGGCAAAACACGTTGGGCGCGCGGATGGGCGGCTGTTGGGCGCTGCGCGTAGCTCGCGCGCGTGAACAGTGCCCGCGCGCTGGGGCGTGCGCGGATGGGCATGTCAACGCGCGCGGGCACGCGCGGCATGGGGCGCTGGGGAGCGCGCGGCTGGGCTGCGGCGCGCGATTTCCGTCTTTTTGACCTTTTCGACCCATTTTGTCCAATTTTTCCATGTTTGTTGACCTTTTCCACTTATTTATTGATATATTTGTGATGTATTGCTTCAAGTATTTCTCTTTGAGTCTTTAAATTGCGTTTTTAAGCCAAAATTCCTGAAAAACAATAAAAATACCCGTGATTCCGAAAAAGACAAATTTATATAAATATATGATAAAACATATAAATATATATATTTTTAATCAATTAATGTACATAAAATCATGGTTATTTTAGTGCTTTTTGAGCACTCATCAACCAGCAGTTCAGTTTTTAACCCATAAATTTCAAGTACAGGGACAGTTTCGGGTAAAAACTAAACATGAAACAACGGGTACGATTCGGTTACGATTATACTAAAAATAGTACCTGTCCGTACCCAAAATTAATTATATTTAATTAATTATATGTATATATATATATTGGGGGTTTTTTCTGTTTTTTTCTTCATAACCACCCGAACCGTTACCTGTGGGTACAAAAGCATCCCCGAACCATAATAGTTTTCGGGCAGTTTCAGGTATAGGTTTTATAATTCAGTTCGGGGACGGT
This sequence comes from Hippophae tibetana, assembly GCA_037013495.1. Taxonomy (NCBI): domain Eukaryota; kingdom Viridiplantae; phylum Streptophyta; class Magnoliopsida; order Rosales; family Elaeagnaceae; genus Hippophae; species Hippophae tibetana. The sequence continues at coordinate 19,289,189 of CM072807.1, read as the reverse complement.
TATATCAAAAGCCATCCCTGCCCGAACCCGTGCCCATCCCTAGATGGAAGTTTCAGACTCTACATTGATTATCATTAATGGAACATGGTAACCATAAAGAACAAGTATCCATTACCTTGGATTGATGAATTATTCAACCAACTCAAAGGAGTAAGTTTCTTCTCAAAGATTGACCTTAGATCCGGTTATCACCAACTGATGGTCAAAGAGTCAAATATACCTAAAAAAAAAATTATGTACACAGTATGGGCATTTTGAATTTCATGTCATATTGTTTGGACTAATAAATGCTCCTACTTTTATGGATTTAATGAACTGGTATTTGACTTACTTAGATCAATTTATCATTGTATTTATTAATGACATGTTATTTATTCAAGGACCCATGAAAAGCATGAACAACATTTTAGGACTACCTTACAAACTCTAAAGGAACACTGATTGTATGCAAATTTTGAGAAGCATGGATTTTGGCTTACTAAAGTTAAATTCCTTGGATATGTTATATCATGAAGAGATTATGGATTCTTCCAAGATTGAAGCTATGTTAAATTGGAGTCAACCAACAAATGTGACTGAAGTACAAAGTTCTATTGGACTAGCTAGATACTATCAATATTTTGTGTAAGACTTCAAAAATATTGTTGCACCATTGTCAAGGCATTCTTAAAAAGGAGTCAAATTATTGTAGGATGAAGCTTGTGAAAAGGCATTACAATAATTGTAAGCACGACTTATGAATGCACCAATCCTCACCATGCCAGATAGTACAGAACCTTATGTGGTTTCCACAAATTCTTCACTACAAGACCATGGGTGCGTCTTAATTAAAAATGATCGAGTAGTTTCCTATGGATCATGACAACTCAAGGTTCACAAGAAAAACTACCCAATTTATGACTTAGAACTAGCAGTTGTGGTCTTCCCCTTGAATATGTAGATATGCTACCTTTATGGTCCCAAATTCCAAATCTTCTCGGACCATAAGTGTATCAAATATTCTTTCACTCAAAAGGATCTCAATTTGAAACAAAGAAGATGGGTAGGTATCTTCAAGATTATGATTTCACTTTGCAATATCATCTTGGCAAGGCTAACACTATGGTGGATGCATTGAGTCATAAGTTAGGCTTTGTTGCGCAAATGATATTGGATCCCTAGCAAAACACTCAAATTTTGGAAGGTTACGAGCTCAATTTGTATGATGACAAAAGACTCTTTTTATACAACCTTGTAACTAGTACTACCTTATTGGAGTATGTCAAGGCAACCCAATCAAATGATCCTGAAATTTATGAAGTATGGTGTAGGATGAATGAAAAGAGACGGTGAAAAGATGGATTTATAATAAATGAATGTTTCATTTCCATAGAAAAATTATGGTACCTATTAATGATTATTTGAGAGAAAAAATATGGGAGAAGCACACAGGTAAAAATTACATCCTGGGAGCACAAAAATGTATGGTGATTTCAAAAGGACCTATTAGTGGAAAGAAATGAAGAAAGACATCACTCAGTTTGTGAAAAATTGCATGATATGTCCACAAGTGAAGATAGAACATAAGAAACCTGCAAGGCTACTTAAGCCATTCCTAGTACTAGAATGGAAATAGGATGATGTACCCATGGATTTTGTACAAGGTTCACCATGAACTTCTCAAGGTCATGATTCCATATGGGTAGTTTTCAATCATCTTACAAAGCCTACCTATTACATTCCAGTCAAAACTAGATACTTTATGAACGCTTCAAATAATCATATCAAATCGAGATCCAATGCTTATCATATGGTTATGGAGCTGCATATAAGAAGCATTAGGTACAGAGTTACTACCTCGCATAGCTTATCATCCTGAAATAGATGGACAATTCGAAAGGGTTATTCAAATGTTAGAAGACATGTTAAAATCCTATGTTATGGAATTCAAGGGAAATTGGAGCAAGTACCTGCCATTGGTTGAGTTCGCCAACAACAATAGTTATCATACCAAATTAGAATGGATCTTTACAAAGCCTTGTATGCACGATCATGTAGATCTCTATTGTGTTGGGCAAAATACAAAGATTTCAGTATAATGAGAACTAATCTTATTGAAAAAATAAATGAAAAGATCCACATTGTATAAGACAAACTTTGAATAGCTCAAAGTCGATACAAGAGTTATGCTAATCATAGACAATAACCACTAAACTTCAAAGTAGAGGACTATGTTTTTTTCAAGGTTCAACCTCAAAAGATAGTAACTCTTTTTGGAATAAAAGAAACGTTAGCACCCCGCTATATCAAATCATTCAAAATTTTCAAGAGAATTAGTTATGTAACGATAAGTTGGAGTTACCCCAAGAAATATCACAAGTTCATGATTTTTTTCACATGTATACCTTATGAAAATGTCAAGGGAATCAAAATGCTATCCTGGATTAGACAGAACTATAAGAAGACGCATCATATGAAGAAGAATCAATTACGATAATCAATTTTCAAATTAGGAATTTAAGAAGAAGAGCAATACTGATAACTGTATTTTATACAGTGATTTGTGTCTATTTTATTAATTATAATTGTTAGTTCTTTACATTTTTATTTAATTTTTAATTAATTAAATTAATATTTAGTATTAGTTTTTAATAAATATATTTTAAAGTAAATTAATAAATTTTAATAAAAAGGGGCTTAATTGCAATTATAGAAAGATTACAATTTAATTTGAAATTAAGAATGGCTTAAATTGCAAATATGAAAAGATTACAAATTAATTTAAATTAAATTTGTGGGTCAAAATGCAATTAATAAAAAGTTGAATTTTTGTGTAGGAGAAGAGCCACTCGCGACATTCACAAACGCCCAACACACACCGCTCGATCATCCTATCAACGGTCAAGATTAGGCGCGTGAAATCCAGACGCAACAAAAGCGATTAAGCCGGAATTCCTAAAGTGTGTAGGTCGGCTGCGCAGAATTTCCCCGAGGTGCATCGCTCATCGTTGGATCAGTTGAACGGTCTAGATTGAAGCGTGTGGAACCAAGTTGTCGCGCACCGAGCCGCTCGCCTACAATCCCATGCGACACGGTTCATCCAAGCAGCGTGCACCCTCGCGTTTCAACAAAAAATAAGCGGCCACGTGTCTCCTAAATATTCCAGCCAATAACATGACGACACGTGGTATGTATTTGGTAAAATAAAAACATAGAAACGACGCCCACTTCCAGCGCGAGGAAATCTTGTGCGATGCAGTCCAGTTGTTCTCCATGCACCCGACCTTCCCACCCAATGAAAATATGCCACGTGTCTCTTTATTTCTCACATCCAATCACATGGCGACACGTGGCATACGTAAAAAGAAAAAAATCAGAAACGCGCAGAATGGTTTTCACGCGTGTTGTTATTTTAATTCCCCCATGCATTTTTTCCCCCACTGATAAAAATAATAATAAAAAAAAGAAAAGAATAATTGGAAAGTGGGGATATATTTTGTACGCGAAAATGAATTGGGTTTTTTCAGTTTTTGTTTTTTCATTTTAGCTCGCAGTTCTAGTTGCATTTTTCTCTCCTCACCATTTTCTTTATTTTTCCTCTCTGCGTGTTTTGTATAACACGCAGAACGTTTATTTGACATTTTGTGTTTGTATTTTCTTAGGGAAATTATAGAGAAAGAAGACAACGAAGAAGGAAAGGGAAGAAATTTATTTTTCATTGCGGAATCGTGAAAGAGTTTCTCCTAATCTATTTTCTTTTAATTTTTGTTTCTCTGCAATGTTTTATTATTGTTGTGTTGTAATTTTAATTTCTGCTACGAACTAATTTATTTGTTCTAGGATTGTAGTGTACGTAGCGTAAATTATGAAACTTGAATTAATTATTTTTGAATGATTTATGGAACTGTTTTAAGTTGTTTATTTTATCTGTGTTTAATGCTTTTAATTATCGGAAGATTAATTAACTGATATGTGACACTTAAATAAACTTGAAAAAGTCATTTTTGTGTGTTGCTCGTGATAAAATAACGTATATACATAAGGGATAGAAATATACTTTTATTGTATGTGTAACTATTTGAGAACTCAGAACTTAATAAATCTAGTTGAATTTAATTTTCATAGGAATATAGTGAATCATTTTAACTAGATGTGTCTGTATGGAGCTTGAAAGAGATATTGGTTAACAACTTAAAACATGAGAACATAAATCAAGAGAGAATAAAATATTCAAGTGGATTAATTTGGGTAAACTACAATCCTAGAATTTTCGTAAAAACTGTTAAAAAAAATTATTAGTTAAGTCAAACTGTATCAAATTATTAATTGTTTGTTGATATTAATATACCAATTAATGTGATTTTAGTTCAAAAAAATATTTGGTTTTATTGCTTATTGTTATTTTCTTAGATTTGTGTGTTTATTTATGTTTTTTTTACTGTATTAGAATTGTTTATTTTTATTTTTTTTATTTTTTTAGATTTTTGAATTAAGTGGAACGTTGTATGCGATGCATAAGAAATCTTGACATAGTTCCGTTAGATCTAGAAATCCATAGAACTATTTTGAACTTAAAGAAAAATAATAAACAAGAAACCTTAAAACATCTAGTTATGGATCATGAAATTCCAAAAGTAGAAGAACCAAAATCCTTAAGAGAGTATACAGTGCCTATGGTTGGCGGCATTCATTCAAGCATAAGAAGACCATCAATTCAAGCTAATAATTTTGAAATTAAGCCTATAATAATTTATATGATTCAAACTTTGGTTCAATTTGGTGGTTTAACCCATGATGATCCAAACTCTCATATTGCAAATTTTTTAGAGATTTGTGACACTTTTAGGCATAATGAAGTCACTGATGATGCTATTCGTTTGAAACTTTTTCCTTTTTCACTTAGGGAAAAGGAAAAAAATTGGTTGAATTTATTGCCATGTGGATCTATCACTACTTGGGAGGATTTGGCGCAAAATACTTTAGCCAAATATTTTCCACCGGCAAAGACTGTACGGATGAGGAATGAAATCACCACTTTTATGCAGTTCGACTCATAGTCATTATATGAAGCTTGGGAGAGGTATAAGGAGCTACTTAGAAGATGTCCTCACCACGGATTACCGAAGTGGCTTCAAGTTCAAACATTTTATAATAGTTTGATGGGTCAAACTAGAAACATGATTGACGCTGCAGCAGGTGGTGCTTTTATGGGGAAATCAATTGATGAAGCCTACAACTTATTAGAGGAAATGGCTTCAAATAGCTATGAGTGGCCATCAGAGAGGATTTTGCCTAAGAAAGCAACTGGAATTCATGAGATTGATGCTATGACCGCTTTAACTACACAAGTATCGGCTTTGGTGAAAAAGATGGATACTATGGGTGTCCATTCTATTCAAAGTCCTTTTGTTGCATGTGAAATTTGCAATGGAAATCATGCCAGTGAGAGATATCCTCACAACTCTGAATCTGTTAATTTTGTTTCCAATTATAATAGGAACCAAAACAATCAAAACAATCCATATTCCAACACTTACAATCCAGGGTGGAAGAATCACTCTAATTCTTGGAGTAATAATCAAGGCCAATCATCTTCTATGAAGCCCACTCATCCTCGAGGTTTTCATAATCAAGTCCCACAACAAGAGAGAAAGCCTTCATTGGAAGATATGTTTTCTCAATATATGGCTAAGAATGAGACTATTCTCCAGAATCAGGTAACATCTATTAGAAATCTCGAAGTTCAATTGGGTCAACTAGCTACTGCTGTCAACAACCGCCCTCAAGGAGCTTTACCTAGTGATACCGAAGTCAATCCAAAAAGGGAAGGACAAGAGCAGTGTAAAGTAGTTACATTGAGAAGTGGAAAAGAGTTAGAAGAAATACACAAGCCCATTTCTCCGCCAACTCTTATTGTTGAAGCTATTGACCCAGAAAAACAAGAGAAAACTGATGAGAGGGTCGAAGAGAATGAATTAACAGAGAATCATGTAATAAAACCATTTTTAGATAATCTCAAGCCTTATAATCCACCAATTCCATTTCCTCAACGCTTCCACAAGCAAAAGCTGGATAAATAGTTCTCCAAGTTTCTTGAAGTATTTAAGAAACTTCATATTAACATTCCTTTTGTGATGCCTTGGAGCAAATGCCCAGTTATGTGAAATTTATGAAAGACATTTTGTCTAAGAAGAGAAAGTTAGGTGATTTTGAGACAGTTGCTCTCACAGAGGAGTGTAATGCCATCCTTCAAAAGAAGCTACCACCTAAGCTTAAAGATCCAGGAAGTTTCACCATTCCTTGTACTATTGGTTGAGAAAACTTTTGGTAGAGCTCTGTGCGATCTGGGTGCAAGCATTAATTTGATGTCACTATCCACCTATCAGTGACTTGGATTAGGAGAAGCACAACCGACCACTGTGACTCTTCAACTTGCAGATAGGTCTTTGAAACACCCAAAAGGCATTATAGAGGATGTGCTTGTCAAGGTTGACAAGTTTATCTTTCCTACAGATTTCATAATTCTTGACATGGAGGAAGATAAAGAGATTCCTATTATTCTGGGGAGACCATTTTTAGCAACTGGTAGGACTTTGATTGATGTTCAAAAAGGAGAGCTCACCATGAGAGTTCAAGACCAAGAGGTAACTTTCAATGTCTTTAAAGCTATGAAATTTCCAAGAGAATCTGATGTATGCTTTAGAGTTGACATGGTGAATGCGTCACCATGACAATATTATTGATAACTTTGATTCTCTTGAATATCTCAAATTACTTGAAGCATCTATACAACTCTTTAGTCCTCAAACTAAAGAAGAGGCATCACAAGTCATAACACCATCTAAGTTTACCTATGTGAAGCCATCTATGGAACAAAAACCATTATTAGAGCTTAAGTCATTGCCTAACCATCTAAGGTATGCTTATTTGGGTGAAATATTTACCATGCTTGTGATTATTTCAGCATCTCTAGATGAAGATCAAGAAAAGAAGTTGTTAAGAGTGTTGAGAAATTACAAGCTAGCATTAGGGTGGTCTTTAGCTGACATTAAAGGAATTAGCCCTTCACTATGCATGCACAAGATCTTGTTTGAGGAAGATTTCAAGCCTACTATTGAGCATCAATGTCGTTTGAATCCAATCATGAAGGAGGTATTAAAAGATGAGATCATTAAGTGGTTAGATGTAGGTATTATCTATCCTATTTTAGATAGCTCTTGGGTCAGCCCAATTCATTGTGTTCCGAAGAAAGGAGGAATTACAGTGGAGGCTAATAGCAACAATGAGCTGATTCCCACAAGGAAAGTGACGGGTTGGCGGGTATGCATGGATTATCGCAAGCTCAATAAGGCCACTCGAAAGGATCATTTTTCTCTTCCATTTGTTGACCAAATGCTAGACAGATTGGCAGGATATTCTTTCTATTGTTTCTTGGATGGATATTCTGGATACAACCAAATTGCCATCGTGCCTGAGGATCAAGAGAAGACCATTTTTACTTATCCATATGGAACTTTTGCTTTCCGAAGAATGTCGTTTGGACTTTGCAATGCCCCAGCCACTTTTCAAAGGTGTATGATGGCTATCTTCTCAAACATGGTGGAAAATTTTATTGAGATATTTATGGATGACTACTCAGTGTTTGGAGATTCATTTGATATATGCTTACATAACCTTTCTTTGGTCCTACAAAAATGCGAAGAAACAAACTTGGTTTTAAATTGGGAAAAGTGCCACTTCATGGTAGAAGAAGGTGTTGTTCTCGGCCATCTAATTTTGTCCAAAGGAATTGAAGTGGATAGGGCAAAGATTGAAACCATTAAGAAACTACCGCCTCCAACATCGGTGAAAGGAATTAGAAGTTTTCTTGGTCATGCAGGATTCTACAGGCGATTCATAAAGGATTTCTCCAAGATATCTAAGCCTCTTTGCAACCTTTTGGAGAAAGATACAAAATTCACATTTGATGAAGATTGTTTTGAAGCTTTTCGGGTTTGGAAAGAAAAGTTGATCACGACTCCCATCATTATTGCACCAGATTGGAATCTACCTTTCGAGCTCATGTGTAATGCTAGTGATTTTGCGGTAGGAGCTGTTTTAGGACAATGAAAAAAGAGAGTTTTCCATGCCATATACTATGCCAGCAAAACTTTGACCGAAGCTCAACTGAATTATGCTACCACTGAAAAAGAATTACTTGTTGTTGTATATGCTTTTGAAAAGTTCTGATCCTACCTAATCGGCACTAAGGTGACAGTTTATACGGATCATTCTGCTATAAAATATCTTATGGCTAAGAAAGATGCAAAACCGAGATTGATTAGATGGATCCTCCTACTGCAAGAATTTGATTTGGAGATCAAGGATAAGAAGGGAACCGAAAATCAAGTGGCTGATCATCTATCGAGATTGGAGAATAATGATGGATTCATGGACAAGACTATCATTGGTGAGACTTTTCCTGATGAGAAACTATTTTCCTTTGATCATAGAAGTGTGCCATGGTACGCAGACTATGTTAATTATATTGTAAGCAATGTGCTCCCACTTGAATTATCTTTCCAACAGAAGAAAAAATTCTTACACGATGTTAAGTACTATTTATGGGATGAGCCTTTCTTGTTTAAGCATTGTGCAGATCAAATTATCAGAAGGTGTGTCCCAAAGGAAGAAATTGAAAACATACTTAAACATTGTCATTCTTCATCCTATGAGGGCCATTTTGGAAGAGAAAGAACAACGGCTAAGGTTCTTCAATATGGTTTTTACTGACCAAATCTGTTTAAAGATGCACATTTCTTTGTCTCACATTGTGACAGGTGCCAAATAGTTGGTAACATTTCTAAGAAACACGAGATGCCTCTAAACAACATTCTTGAGGTAGAAATATTTGACGTTTGGGGAATTGATTTCATGGGGCCTTTTATCTCTTCCTAATACAACCTCTACATTTTGGTTGTTGTGGATTATGTTTCTAAGTGGGTAGAAACAATTCCCTTGCCTACCAATAATTCCAAAGTGGTGTTGAATTTTCTAAAGAAAAACATTTTTACTCGTTTTGGCACCCAAGGGAAATCATAAGCGATAGGGGAACTCATTTTTGCAACAAATCTTTTGAAACCCGCCTTGCCAAATACGGTGTCACTCACAAGATCGCAACTGCTTACCATCCTCAAACAAGTGGACAAGTTGAGATATCAAATAGAGAGGTGAAGAGGATTTTGGAGAAGACGGTAAATCCTTCAAGGAAGGATTGATCTAAGAGGTTGGATGATGCACTCTGGGCATACCGAACAACATATAAGACACCCATTGGGATGTCCCCATATCGGTTAGTGTTTGGGAAAGCTTGTCATCTCCGAGTTGAATTAGAACACCATGCACATTGGGCTATCAAGAATTTAAATTTTGATTTAGGAGCCGCTGGCGAAAAACGTCTCCTACAACTGAACGAGATGGATGAGATTCGTTTACACGCATATGAAAATGCTGAGATTTATAAGGAAAATACGAAGAGGTGGCATGACAACAAAATCTTGCATCGACACTTTGAACTAGGATAGAAAGTATTGCTCTTCAATTCTCGTTTGAAGTTCTTCTCAGGAAAGCTGAAATCTAAGTGGTCAGGGCCTTTCATTATTACCATAGCACACCCATATCGGGCTGTTGAGATTAAAGGTGAAGAATCACAAAATACTTTCCAAGTGAATAGGCAAAGGCTCAAACATTATTAGGGGGTGACATTGATCGTCAAAAGTCCACCATTTTCTTATATTATCCAACCTAAAGCAAGGAAAAAGGCAGTCAAGTTGATGACTCTAAATCAAGCGCTTCTTGGGAGGCAACCCATGTGTTTTAGTTTTTATTTATTTATTTATTGTATTTTAGAACATGTATTAGTTGCATATTTCTTCATTCTATTATTTTGTTTTGATAGGTGCAAATCGGAGAAGGTAAAACGATTTTGGATTTCAATCTCACAAGTCAACTCACCATTCAGGGAAGTTTCTTTTAACACATCTCCTTTGTTCTTTAATTTCCACACATTAGGGACAATGTGCATATTAAGTTTGGGGGTGTTGAGATTAAACTTATTGGAAATATTGCTTGATATTGTTGCTTGTCTAGCTTTGTTTGTTTGGTTGATCGAACATTAGAAGATATTTTGCGTTTAATGGTGATCTAATTTTTGTTATTTTATTTCTTCATTTTAAATAATACATAACTCCTTGAAAAATTTGAATATTGTCTAAGCGATGAATAATTTTTACGCATGTTTCATTTTTACAAGAATAAATATTTATGAGCACTAGTCTTGATTTTTGAGTTGCTATGATAATTTAGAGAAGGTTTATGTGAGTAAGGAATTCGATTGATATTTGTGGTGTCACAGCTTTTAGAATTTGTTTGATTTTCTCTCGAGGCGAAATTATAGAAAACATTTAACCAAGAAAATGATTTAGGCCATCTTTGGATCGTTTGAGCCTTTCTATCTACCATCACATGTTTTATCCGTAGTATACCCCTTTGAGCTTCAAAATTTATATATATATATATATGTGTGTGTGTGTGTGTGTGTGTGTGTGTGTGTGCAGATATATCTATTTTTCTTATCTAACTAACATGTTACAATTGTTAGTAAATATGCAAACATATATATATATATAAAGAGATAATGAAAAAAAAACCAAAAAAGAAAAAAAAAATGGTTATTGTATGTGATGTTAATTCCCAAATTGGGAAGTGTTTATTTTGATGATAGAAGATCTCTTGTTTCAATCCTAAAATGATGTGTTTAGGAAAAATTGAGCTAAATATTATCCTTTACCCTACCTTTACCTAAGCCATACATTACAAGCTTAATAAAGTCCTATTGATTTTTGGTTGTGTTTTTCTACATTAGTGGAGAGAGAAATAAAAATAAACTTATGATATTTGTGATTTCATTAAAATCTGTTTGATTTTATACTTGCATAAATTGATCCGGATTGCATGTGATGAAATATAAAAAGACTTCACACACACACTAAAATTCATTGTGAAAATGTAATATCTTTTTAAATTGATTTTGATACTTAGATAGAATTCTTTTATTTCTTTGAGTTATGTTATCTGTAATGACTAAAAATAAATATTTTGAAAATCACTATTTTAAATACAGTTATTTTTGTTTTATTTCTTTTCTTTTGCTCGAGGACTAGCAAGAACTTAAGTTTGGGGGTGTGATAACTGTATTTTATACAGTGATTTACGTGTATTTTATTAATTATAATTGTTAGTTCTTTACATTTTATTTAATTTTTAATTAATTAAATTAATATTTAGTATTAGTTTTTAATAAATATATTTTAAAGTAAATTAAAAAAATTTAATAAAAAGAAGCTTAATTGCAATTATAAAAAGATTATAATTTAATTTCAAATTAAGAATGGCTTAAATTGCAAATATCAAAAGATTAGAAATTAATTTAAATTAAATTTGTGGGTCAAAATGCAATTAATAAAAGTTGAATTTTTGTGCAGGAGAAGAGCCACTCGCGACATTCACAAACGCCCAACACACACCGCTCGATCATCCCATCAACGGTCAAGATTGGGCGCGTGAAATCCAGATGCAACAAAAGCGATTAAGCCGGAATTCCTAAAGCATGCAGCTCGGCACACGTGGGGCCCACCTGCCGCCCAGACTGGCGTGTAGGGTGGGACCCACATGTCAGCTGCGTAGAATTTCCCTGAGGCACATCGCTCACCATTGGATCAGTTGAACGGTCCAGATTGAAGCATGTGGAACCAAGTTGTCGCACACCAAGTCGCTCGCCTACAATCCCGTGCGACGCGGTTCTTCCAAGCAGCCACGTGTCTCCTAAATATTCAGCCAATAACATGATGACACGTGGCATGTATTTGGGAAAATAAAAACGCAGAAACAACACCCACTTCCAGCCGTTAACGCACTTCCAGCGCGAGGAAATCCTTTGCGATGCAGTCCAGCTGTTCTCCATGCGTCGGACCTTCCCACCCAATGAAAAGCTACCACGTGTCTCTTTATTTCTCGCAGCCAATCACATGGCGACACGTGGCATTCGTAAAAAGAAAAAAAAATCAAAAATGCGCATAATGGTTTTCACGCGTGTTGTTATTTTAATTCCCCCATGCATTTTTGTCCCCCACTGATAAAAAAATAATAATAATAAAAAGAAAAGAATAATTGGAAAGTGGGGATATATTTTGTACGCGAAAATGAATTGGGTTTTTTCAGTTTTCGTTTTTTCATTTTAGCTCGCAGTTCTAGTTGCATTTTTCTCTCCTCACCATTTTCTTTATTTTTCCTCTCTGCATTTTTTGTATAACACGCAGAACGTTTATTTGACATTTTGTGTTGTATTTTCTTAGGGAAATTATAGAGAAAGAAGACAACGAAGAAGTAAGAAAGGGAAGAGATTTATTTTTCATTGAGGAATCGTGAAAGAGTTTCTCCTAATCTATTTTCTTTTAATTTTTGTTTCTCTGCAATGTTTTATTATTGTTGTGTTGTAATTTTAATTTCTTCTATGAACTAAGTTATTTGTTCTAGGATTGTAGTGTAGCGTAAATTATGAAACTTGAATTAATTATTTTTGAATGATTTATGGAACTGTTTTAAGTTGTTTATTTTATCTGTGTTTAATGCTTTTAATTATCAGAAGATTAATTAACTGATATGTGACACTTAAATAAACTTGAAAAGGGCATTTTTGTGTGTTGCTCGTGATAAAATAACGTATATACATAAGGGATAGAAATATACTTTTATTGTATGTGTAACTGTTCGAGAACTCAGAACTTAATAAATCTGGTTGAATTTAATTTTCATAGGAATATAGTGAATCATTTTAACTAGATGTGTCTGTATGGAGCTTGAAAGAGATATTGGTTAACAACTTAAAACATGAGAACATAAATCAAGAGAGAATAAAATATTCAAGTGGATTAATTTGGGTAAACTACAATCCTAGAATTTTCATACAAACTGTTAAAAAAAATTATTAGTTAAGTTAAACTACATCAAATTATTGATTGTGTGGATAAAATTAGGATTAAATAATTTTAGTAATTAACGAAAGTTGGTAACAAATATCTGTGGGAACGATATTTTACTTATCATATTATTACTTGTGATCTTGTATACTTGCACGTTTTATGTTCTCCTAAAAGACACAACAAATATCATTAGTAAAAGTTCAATAGAGACATCACGATATTGAATACGCAACCTGGGAGTTAGAGTAAGAAGTTTGTTCAAAGTATCCTTACTTGTTTGAAGAATTTTAAATTTTTAGGATGAAATTTTCTTTAATGGAATAAGAATTTAAAATCTCGTAATTTTAGTATAAATAATTTTATTACCAAATTTTAAATTCTAAATAATGTTTTACAATGTAGGGATGTAATGGGAAAGTTTCATACAAACAATCGAATCAAACGAGAAAATTTAAGTGCAACCTTCACTACCTTATCACTACCACCTTGCTACCATAGTTGGTGAGCTCCCTGGAAAGCCTTTTGGTGAGCTCCTTGGTTGATTATAAAAATAGGTTGAACCTTCTTCTTTTTAAAAACATTTTCCTCCCAATTTTCTCCCTCTCTGTAAAAATTTCTCTCACTAAGTTGTTTAAGCTTTTTTGCACATTTTAAAAGGCATTTTGGGGATAAATATTTGAGTTTTTGAGTCAAGGATTTGAAGTAAGGGTTCATACTCTAACCTTTTAAATTCATTCATAGTTTTTACAAACTAATTGTCATGCATCATATATTTTGGATAAAAGTAAAAAAAGAATAGATGTCATTATTTTATAATTAATGTTATAATGTTATAAATTTTATTTAATATGGGATACTTGACATAAATGTTTTATTATGCATATATTGAAAAATAATTGTATGAATAAATGAGTATCAAATTTTGATATAAAATGAACATTGAAAATAATTACATCCAAGAGTTTTATACATGCATCGTGAGAATGATTTTATATGTGGGGGAGTATACATGTACATTGTCTTATGAAGTATGGTACCTATTTAGATATATGGATCGACTTGGAGCCCGACCCACTTGACAACCCGAGTCTATCAGATAGCTTAAGCCATAAGACAAGTCATTCCAAAAAAACCTTCCTATACCTGTACTCATAACACACTCATAGGAGAGACTCATCCGAGGAAACTTTAGTATCTATAGGGTTGACCACTAGTTTGGGCTATAGGGTGGTCGACCTCAGCTTATAAATATGCTTGCTATTAATTTTATGCCCTTCCTTACACACTTATATGTGTATACCCTATGTAATCGACACATGTACATATAAAACTATATATAATTTATATGGAATCCCTAAGGGATCTACACAATCCATCAATTGTTCTAATTCTCTCTAGTTTCTCTCTTTGTAAATCTGACTAATCTCAAATTTTTGGCACCCATTATGGGGCTCAGATTCTAAGGTCGAACTTTGGCTTCTGACAACATACGTTCAAAGATTCACTTCGAATTCTGATAGAGACTTAAGAAACTTAACACATGTTCTACACATCCCTAGAATTAGAGCTGTCTAAAAATCAAACTGAATCAAATTAAATTGGAAAACCAGAACGGGCCAAAAAAATTTATAAATCAAATGGTTTGGTCCTATTTTATTAATTAAAACCATTTTTCAAATGGTTTGGTCCGGTTATATTAATTTTTAAACCTGTCGAGCTAGACTGGACCGGTTTTAATAATATATTAAATTTCCCATATTACTTCTCACAAATTGTTGATTAAATTTTTCATATTTGAATCATAGGTATATCATTTTGTGTATCATATTTATGTATTATTAGCCATACTAAATCGTTGAAAATCATTAACCAAATTGGACCAAATTGTTCGGTTCAATATTTTTAATAACCAAATGGTCCGGTCCGATCTGGTTTGAGTAATATAAATGGTCTGGTCTAATTAAATTAAACTGGACCAAACTAGACCATGGACACCCATACCTAGAATCACAATCATCATGGTAGGAACACACTTTAAAGGATGATTGAGATAAGTAAACGAAGAATCAACGACAACAATTGATAATGCCATACTAATTTATGACAAATTCAGATGAGAGACCAACCCTCTTCAAAAGTTGGCTTCAAAAATTCTCAAGTTAAGAAGAGAGCTCAAGGAGACTAGATGAGAGAACAATACATTATGCTCATAGACCATATTGTGTTGTGCCAGAGCTTAACTAAGGAGATTTCGACACTAGGGTTGATCCCCTTTTTCATTTGAGTAGGACTTAGTAACGAGCAATGGTTACTAGAAAGAAAAAACCAAGAGAGATGCTTCTAGGCTTTGGAAAAGGCCAATAGAAAGCAAGACCATTCCTTAATAATGATCAATGAAAGACAAATGAAGGGTAAAAACCCCTATGATGTAGATAGGGACTATGAGCAATTATATGTCTCACCATTTTTTGATGAAATAGAGAATAACGAGCCATTGGCCAAGTTCAATGCTCTCAAGTGTCTTAATTATTAAGGAACTAAAGACCCTTTGACTCATGTGCAACACTTCAAGATAGTCATGGCCCCTATGAGCCTTATGTAGGGAAAAATAGATGTCATGATGTGTAAACTGTTCGCTGCTACTCTCTATAATGGTGCCCATAAATGGTTCAATAACTTAGCACCCCACATCATAACCTCATTCTCATACTTTGCAAGGTTATTTTCCACCAATTATGCCTACAACAAGCCACTGAGAAAGAATCCTACCACCTATTCTCTATCATTCAAGAAAGAGATGAGTCGATTGAAGCATATATGAAATGATTCAGGGAAAAAAAGTTATAAATCTCTGATTCCCTAGCTTTATTCCTATAGAAGCCTTCAAGTGAGATCTCCTAAAAATATTTGGTTTATTTATAGAGCTAACAATGATAGTCCCTCAAACGTTGGAAGAGGCATATGAGGGGGCTAGAAATTTTTTCAATCTTGAAAAAGAGATAAGTCTAGTCAAGGGTGGCCAGGCCACTATGTAGATTGGAGTTGAAAAGGAAAAAAAGAAGGTTAAGTCTTGACAAGACAAATCATGCTAATTGAATAAAAAAACAAGTGCTTCATACCAAACAACAGGAAAACCAACCAATGGTTTGGGAATAAGGGAACTTGGGGGAGGTTGTTGTCTCCTTTTAAAGGCCCACCTTTAAGAATGGATCTGATTTGGGAAGTGTTAAGGATGGAGGAGAAGCCAAAGGTTAGGTGTCCCTTGAAAATGAAGTCTCCCTTTAGAGACATGTCTAAATGGTGTGCTTTTAACAAAGATATGGGTCATGAAACAAGAGATTGCGGACACCTAAAAAAGGAAATGGGAGAGCTATTGACCAGAGGATATTTAAAGGATCTTATGGAAAGAAAAAGTGGAGGAAGAAAGCATTAAGCTAGATGTGAAGCACCAAGACCACCAGCTCCCTCAAATAATGGGAGAAACCCCCATAACGAGTCCATTATTAGAACTATCCATAACATACATTAAGGCCCAAGGATCAACAGGACCTCTGGTAACTCGCATAAGAGATATGCCACAGCCTATGAAATTCCCCACACATATACACATTAGAAAAGGTGAGGTCCTTGTGGAAATCATCTTCATTAAGAAGGATAAGACCTCGTCTTATCATGAAGACCCCTTAGTGATCACTCTGTCCATAGCAAAAGCCCTAGGTATGAAAGAGATTGATATTATAAGGAGAGAGCTATCCATGGTGGGATTCAATAGTATCATCACTTACGTAGTTGAGATCATGGTACTACCTATCATGGCCAAAGAGAAAATAGTGATGACAAACTTTGTGGTAATTGATGTCCTAGCGCATTACAAATCCATTCTGCATAGGCCATAGATACACAAAATGAAGGCAATCCCATCCACCATCTACCAGGTGATCAAATTTATGCATGAGGAAGGCACAAAGAAGATACAGGGAGACCAAGAAAATGCCAAGAGTTCTTACAATGTCACCATGAAAGGAGTAACTCCTAAGTAGCAATCATAATAGGGTCTCTTTGGAAGAGGCCAAGGGATAAAATTCTAGCATGATCTATCAACACAGCTAAAGTACGAGACCTATCAATGAGAGATAAGGAGGAGAATCTCCCTTTAAAACTAGGTATGGATATGACAACAAAGATGGAGGAGAAATTGACTAAATTCCTCTTAGAAAACTCCTATGTTTTCACATGGACCTTTTCAAACAGGCCTAGGATTAACCCAAGAGTTATAACCCAATAATAAAATGTTGATCCAATGGCTAGACCTATCCAAAAAAGAAAGAGGAAGTTTCCTAAGGGCAAAAATGAGGTGATTAAAAACCAAGTCAATACTCTTAGGGAAACAAAGATTATAAGGGAAGTCATCTACCTTACTTGGTTATCAAATGTTGTACTGGGGAAGAAGGTGTATAGATTACCCCATATGTGTGTATCCTTTATTGACTTGCATAAGGCAGGTCCCAAATATTGGTTCCCCCTGTCTAGTATTGATCAACTAGTTAACGCCATTATTGGTTTTTGATTAATGAGTTTTTTAGATGCTTACTCTAGTTACCTAATGAGTGTTTAAAAATCACTAAAATTATCATGATTTAATGTATTTTAATTGATTGAATAGATTTATATTTTTATGATTTTATCATAGTTTTATGTAAATTAGTCTTTTCGAAATCACAGATATTTTTATTATTTTTTAGATATTTTCATTCAAAAATAATTTAAAGACTTGAAGAAAAAACTAAAGAAAATATACATCACAAATATGTTGAGAAAAAAATGAGGAAACTTCATTTATTCTGAGTGAAATATATTTTTGTTCTCTACTCCAGAAACATTTTTTATTTCTTCAACTTTTTAGATGATCTCTATATATGTTAGCATTGAATGTTTGGATTTCCACATCTAGTAAAGTATCATATGTTTTTTTTTTACTACTAGATTGAATGACTTAAGTAAAAATTGATAGTATATGTCCTTTTTTTTCTTCATGCATGACTTATACCAACAAAAAAAGTACATATGGGTTACCTAAACCATTACAAACAGTGAAAAGCCAAAATTTAGCCACTCATCCTATCATACAAAAAATCTACAAACTATACTTCGGTCCTCTCTTTATATATATATATATATATATATTAAAAGAGAGAGAGAGAAATGAATAGTATAATCTACAAACTATGACCCATATAGCCTACAAAGTTGTGAGAAAATGCTAATTATACAAGCAAACTATAGGAAGTAAATTCCTAAAAATCCATTGCACTTTCTTCATTCTATAAGACATATATCTTGAAATTTTTGTTTAATGATTTTGATTGAGGCATGAAAATAATTTTTTGATTTCTTTACGAAATCCTAAACATTCGATTCCTTTCATAAGATCGAAGTTATGCACTATTTTTGATTCTTTCTTCTTTTATAAGTACGCGAATGTATTATTTCATTTTTAAACATAAACTTTATTTGCATACACTTTAGTATGAATACTTGAACCCATAAAATTCATTGTTTTGAGAGTATTGACTTGTAAGGATAGAGTCGAAGCGAATTTGAATTTCTGACATTGAAATTGGGTAAATTTAAATTTAAATATTTTTGAAATAAAGTATGAAAATGATTTTCAACTAATTATTATTATAAACTATGACTATTTAAGAAGTTGAAAATAACTTATGCTTTAGACTTTAATTATGATCTTAAAGGATATTAAAAGGCATAGGACATTTTTTTGTTTTGTTTTCTTGTTTTATTTTATTTTAAGTTAATTTTTGATTTATTTAGTTTTGATTTTTTGATTTTTTTTATAATTTTAGTTTTTGATTTGTTATTTTTTTGATTTTTACATTTAGTTCAATGTTTATGGGTATCATTACTGAAAACCCTTACGAGACTCAAACTCATCAACTTGGGAAACCTAGGGGTTTAAAGGCTTGTTGTATATACTAAATGCAACCATGTCAATCCATAGAAGTGATTTAGGATAATATAAGTTTTAGTTTTATTTTAATTTTTATCGCTTCTCTTACTAAGAGACTAGAAAGAAGATGATTGAGGGTTATGATAAGTGTTTAAAAAGTAATAAATTACCATGATTTAATGTATTTTAATTGATTAAATAGATTTATATTTGTACGATTTTATCATATTTTTATATAAATTTGTTTTTTCGAAATCACGGGTATTTTTATTATTTTTCAAATATTTTCGTTCAAAAATAAATTAAACACTCGAAGAAAAATACTGAAGGAAATACAACACAAATATGTTGAGAAAAAAATGAGGAAAAGTAAAAAAGAAATGAAAAAATTGGAAAAAATGATTCAAAATGGTCAAAAATGCCCTAATTTGCCAACACTCACACGTATAGCCAGCCTTTCCCGCGCACATGTCAGATGATGATCCATGCCCCTGTATGCACCCATCTACCAACGCTAACTGAGCACACCTCTGTCCATACACGTGCCAGCCTATTCGAAACGCTTCCAATATCCATTTTCAAAATATATTTTCACTTTTTTAGCCTTTTCCTTGCATATAAAAAGACCATTTCCCCCATTGTAAAAATCATCCCTTTAAGAACCCTTAAGATCCGTGAAAATCTCTCTCTAATTTCTCTCTCTAAAAAGCTTTCTTAGTTTTTTTAGTTTTAAAATTCTTTTCTTTTTGAGAAGAAATAGTTATGCTCTTGTAAATTTCTAGTTTTTGATTCAATAAACGAAAATGCAAATCCGTATGGAGGTTTTTTAGAAACAGAATTAGCATCAAAGTTTTGTAATGATTCTTTTGAGATATAATTTTAAAATGAATTTTTTCCTGTTATTTTTAGGTTTTATTCTTATATGTTATATTTAATTTATCTATGGTTAAATTAAACATGGTTGGCTATTTATAAATATAATATAATAATAACATTGTTGTTCTTGCGAAATATTAAATAGGTAAAACATTTCTATAAAATAAATGGATTTTGTTTTTTTTTCAAGATTTTATATTAAGGATGTTAAAGAGAAATATATTATTTTTCATTACAAACTTAAATCTAAAAATTAAATTTTAAGGTTTAATTATCCGATCCAATTTAGAGTAATGCTCTTTTATTTGTTGGTACAATCGCTTGGTAGTTAGAGTAAAGCTATATTTCAAAAGTTTTTATAAGAACTATTATTCAAAAGTGTATTGACAACATATTTTCACTAATAGTTTTAAAACTTAAAAGTTAGTACTCGAATAATTAAATTTTTAAGTTTAATTTGGATATTTTGAATAAAATTTAAAATGTTTAGCACTACCAAAGGTGACATTTAAATGGTTCATTTTCAATCTCTTAGAAAAAAGAAATTAATTTAATTAGCCAAATTAATTATCAACCCCACCCATAGGTATTAATTGATTTGTTTAAGTAAAAAATAAAATATATAACCCTACCAAATGTAGTATTTATATATAAAAAAAGAGAATTAATAAATATCAATTTATATATTTAATAACCTAAATAATATGTGTAAATATAATTAACTTAATTATTATATCCATAAATACTACACTCTTATGAATGCTAAAAATTTGTATAATTGTTTACTGAATCCATATCTATGTTTATTATTTATGTTATTAGATTAGGAAACAAAAAAAATCAAAATATTATGATAGGATGTTTAGGATTTAATTTAATTTTTAAAAGTTTGAATAATAAATTAAAACCACATATATTTCTTCCTTAGATCGTCCTTGAGAGTATACTTGTCATTTTCTATAAAATGATTCCTACACTTACGAGAGTTTTACAAATATAAAACCAAAATATTTGAAAAACCAATATTTCTAACCCAATATCAATTTTGTTCATCATTACCATCAAATCAGAATGCATCTAAAAGATGAGGAAAACACATCTTTTATCACCGAGGAAAGGACCTTCTGCTATACCATAATGCCATTTGGGTTAAAAAATATATGCATCATATATTAATGTCGTGTCAATAAACCATGTCAAAGACTTGGATGAGATATTTGTTATGATCCAAAGGTACGGTATAAGGCTCAACCCCAAGAAGTGTGTCTTTGATGTTACCTCTAAAAAGCTTTTACGTTACCTCATATTTTCGTAAGGAGTTGAGGCTAACTCAGACAAGATATAGGCCTTGGTGAGTATGTAGTCTCCTACTAATCTGAAAGGTATCTAACAATTGAATGGAAGAATAGTGGCACAAAATAGGTTCATCTCTAAATGTACATACAAGTGCTTACCGTTCTTCAAAATGCTAAGGAAAAACATATCAGTTTTCTGAGACAAAGATTATGAAAGAGCTTTTGAATAAATCAAGCAAAACCTTAGCAAACCTTCAATCCTTATCATCTCTCTTCCAACAAAGACACTCTATTTATACTTGGTCATGACCTTCATACTTGTAGTGTCGTATTCCTAGCTGAAAGGAACAAGGTCCAACACCCCATCTATTACATAAGCCAAATCCTAAGAGACACCTAAAAAAGATACCTAATGATTGACAAGTTAGCCTTCGCCTTAAAAATTAGAGCGTGTTTTGACGAGGCTAGAATATTTAGAAAGGTTGGTACAAATTGCCATAGATCTGAGAGAGTACAAGATTAAGTACATGGCTAGAATAGCCATCAAAGGTCATGTAGTGGATGATTTTTTGGTAGAGTTCAATGAGACACTAGAGGTTATTAGTGATGAGACACGAGAGGAAGTGTGTGTACTGTGGATCAAAAAGAGATACCAGCTTGGCAGGTTTTTGTTAATGGTGCACACAACCTCAATGGCGCTGGGCAAGGGGTAGTCATAATTGATCATGAAAAAAATTGTTTCAAGTACGTTGTCAGGTTAGATTTCCAGGAAACCAATAATGTCATAAAGTATGAGATAGTTATATTTTGGGCCATGATGTCAAAGAAACTCGGGGTGGACAAAATCACCCTACATAATGACTCTTGACTAGTACTCAACTAGTACTTGGTGATGTTCGAAGCCAAAAATGGTAAGATGAGAAAATACCTAGATAAGCTAAAACAAGAGTGCTCTAAGTTTTCTCACTTCGAGATCAAACATATAGCCAAAAATGAGAATCGTCGTATCAATGCTTTGCCTACACTAGCATCCATCCGAGAAACCAACTAGAATCAGGTGGTGTCAATAAAAATCCTAGTAAAGGAAAGTTTAGAGAAGATCGAGGGAATATTCGAGTGTGTAGATGTTTTTACCAACCCATGGTTCACCCCTATCTTTAACTTCTTGGAAATGGGAGACCTACCTAAGGATAGCAAACAATCAAAGGAAATCAAGGCCAAGGTGGGATGCTACATGATTGAAAATGGTAAGTTGTATAAAAGAACCATACTTGGACCTGGGCTCTTATGCATATCCAAGGAAGGATCTGAAAGAATAATATTTGAAGCACATGAAAGGGAATACAACTCTCATTCAAATGGGATGAGGCTATCCCAATGAATTATGAGGCAGAGCTACTATTGGCCCACTATACTGAAAGATTGTACAAAATACAATCAAGAGTGCAATAAGTGCCAAATAATTTCCCCATTATCACACATGCCTCCAAACACCATGTTAGGGATAGTAAGTCATTGGCCCTTCTACAAGTAGGGGTTGACATAGTAGGACCTATACCTCAAGCAAAGGGTTAAAACAAGTTTTTTCTAATGGCCACTACTTACTTTTCCAAATGGATTAAAGCGAAACCTTTTGGAAGAATACGAGAAGTGTAAGTGATTTGATTTATCTAGAAATCTATAATTAGTCTATTCAGTCTATCCAAGGAGCTCGTTATTTCAACTGAGGATGGAATATTGTGTGTTTTCCTCAACCTCTCCTCATCCTGAGGTGATAGACCATTGGTCTTCATTTTGGCTAACCAACCCTTGGTATGGCCTATAGGTTTCCTAGTCCCTATGTTACTCACTTTCTTCCTTCATATCCTTGGCACTGATATCTAATTTTGAGGCATATTCAACCTAATGGTTGGTACCGTCATAGGGTGAGAGGTGGAGGTAAATGGCTAAGTTTGAGATTGACCCTTTTATTTGAAGAATTTGTCTTAATGGATGACCTTGCATCTTCACTTGCACTGAGGTATTGCAAGCTCTCTCAGAATCTTGGGTCGGATATCTTTTCTATGTGCATGGTCTCTAAAAAATATCATAAAAACATAGAAAAAGGTAAGACACAAAAAGATGGGATTATCTAGGGTGGTGTTTGAAAATAAAGGAAAATGATTCTTTAAAATTAACATGAAAAGAAAGCATAAAAGTGTTAGACTTGAGGAACTTGTGCTCTAAAAAATCGAGCAAATAAGTTATGTGCCATGCTGATTTCTTACCACTAAACTAAAAATCTTTTATGACTCGAATTGAGGTAACAAAGCATTTTTTTCTCTTTACTTTTATCTGATGTGCAGGAAATGATGAAAAGGCTTATCCCAAGCACCTCCTTATATAGAGACCCAAATTTCTCTCTTCAAGTACTACTCTTCCACCTCAGTTTAGAGCTCGAGTTGAAAGAGTAGGGGGACTAGATGTTTAGACATCTGGATCGACTTGGAGCTCGATTCACCTGATAGCTCGAATCTATCAGACAACTTGAGCCATAAGATGAGTCATTTCAAAGGACCTTCATCTACCCACGCTCACAAGATACTCGTAGGAGAGAGTCGTCTGAGGTAACTTTTGTATCTATAGGGTCGACTATCAGTCCAGGCTATTGGGTGGTGGACCTCAATATATAAATATGCTTGTTTTTTTACTTTTATGCCCTTCCTAACACACTTATATGTGTATATCCTATGTAACAGATACTTGTATATGTAAAACTCTATATATAGATGGACTCCTTAAGGGATCCACACTTTCCATCAATTGCTTTAACTTCTTTCTATTTTTTCTCTCTACAAATTGGACCAAGCCTAATAGTACCAATATGCTATTGGTTGTAGGAGATAATTTTCGAATGGCTACAGGTATGCATCACATATATGTATCCTTGGAGTCTTTCATCTAAAATGTCTATTTATGACTGTGGATTATTATGGTTGCATAAGTGCCTCAAAGTTGGACCCTTCTTGTATTTGTCGTCTATTATGGATTTGTTGGCTATACATGGGCTTAGAGTTAGACCCCTCATTGTGTTTGGAGTCGACTTACGCATAGACAAGGGCCCATATGATATAATTTGATAGGTACATGTGACTTATGTATTGTGATCGTACATTAAATCGGATGTGGACCCAAATGCATCTCAGAGTTGGATTGTGCATGTGTCCATGTACTTGGATGACCAATATATATGAGATTGTATTTCATGTATTGGATTTATATCGTAACATATTTTATTACATAAACATGTATTGGGATACCTAGATTGTACTTTTATTCGTGTTACTTGGAAGCGAGTAGGTACATGTATACCTAAAGTCTATGACTGAAATCTCACCATAATGAATATTATTTATGAAATTTTATTAATAAACAATATGCATAATGGATAATTAGCTATAGCTCATTTTGTTTTCCTCCTACCTCCATATTAGAGTCATACTTTTCTAATATATGTATTTTATATTTTGTAATAGTTTTATTAAATTGTGTTTTAAAAAGAGATATTTCAAATCGAAATAAAATTATAAATTGTAAATCTCTTTAATGTCTTTTAATTATATTTTAAAAATTAACCCTTTTTAATTTTACATACCAATTTTTTGGGGCATGACACATAGTGCATATTCAATACCTTTAGGGGAATGAAAATATATAAAAATATATATTAATATTTTTTATAATAATTAAAGTTTTTTAGTGAATAACAATTTTTAATATGAATTATAATATTAATATATTTTTATATAATAATCTGAATTATATAATTACAAGTATCTGACAAGCAAATAGATGTACAAAACAACCCTTCTAGCTAGCTTTCCAATATCTACTAGCACCGAAACATTTAACTCCTTGCTCCCAAAACTAATTACGATATGAAGTTCATAAGGAAAAATTGGTGGATGGAAGATGAAACTGAACAAATTAATTAAGACTGAAAAAAATACTAAAAATGCAACCAAAAATAATAGCATGATCTAGCCACTACCATATAAATAGTGACCCAACATGAATACAGTAACTAGACCGTGACTTGCTTGAAAAACCTCAATCTTACCAAGAACAAAAAGTATGGCAAATGTAACAAGCGAAAATATCTAAGTGGTGAGTTCCATGATAGCACTAGCAATGTCTCCGTTGTGAGCGAAAAGTCCATCTGTTTTATGTCGTTTTCTTTTCGGATAATTATTTAAAATAATAATAACTGGTGGTTAAAATCATGTACAGTCACTCAAATTCTTCTTCTCACAGATTGTTATTCTTAATTCAATTATTTTATGTAAAAATAATTTAAAATAAAATTTATGGGTAAATGCTATCATTAAACTACTAAATAAATTACCTTTTTAATCAAACTGTGCTTAATGTCACGTAAAGGTTATATGTCATGTTATAATTCAATGGAGCCGGAAATGTTTATATTTTTTTTTAAAAAAATACAACTATTATTAAATTTGATTAAATAATAAAATTAAAATAAGTTAAGAATATATAACTTTAGGAGTATATTGTTAAGGAGATAGTAGAACTTGAGCTTTTCATTCTTGGAATTGAATATATCCTTTGATTTTTTTATGATTTAATTATTTAATAAGTTTTACTTTTAATTTTTTTTTTAAAAATATTTTTTACATTAATAAAAAAACATATTTCATCATATTTTTTAATATATGTTAAAGATAACAAAAATTATGTTAATTTATAATAACAAAAATAGCATTATAAAGATATTGAATGGTATCCAATTAGACAATGTTCAACATTGAATATGTCTAAATAATTATAATTCACCTTAAACAACATAAAATTAGATGATATTTAATGTAAAATGATAGATTAAAATTTTATTATATTAAAAATGCATGAGATGTACCTAATAGATTTTACAAATTTTAAATAGTTGTTATTTTTCTAAAATGAAATTCTATCTAAAAAATTATGTCATGCAATTAAATTTTGAATATATCTCATTTTGTGTTAATGGTCAAGCTTATTAATTACCATTCTTTATACTATGAATCAAATATTTGAATGTGATTAATTTTAGAGTTCTTAGTAGGACCGAAAGGGGTTGGAGACCTCCTTTCTATTTTCTATTCATAATTT
This sequence comes from Hippophae tibetana, assembly GCA_037013495.1. Lineage (NCBI taxonomy): Eukaryota > Viridiplantae > Streptophyta > Magnoliopsida > Rosales > Elaeagnaceae > Hippophae > Hippophae tibetana. The sequence continues at coordinate 19,262,907 of CM072807.1, read as the reverse complement.
GGAATTTAATACAAACTTCACCTAAAAAAGTGAGACCTTAAAGATCAATGTTGAAATCTCCATTAAAAGTGTTCTAAATTAGATTATGAAGATAAAGAAAACGAGATAGAAACTTTGGTATCAAATGATGATATTTTATACGCCACACTCAAGATCACGGAGATATGTGAATAATAAATCAAGTTTGAACAACACAAGATTGTTTTTGATAACTTTGTTGAAAGTTTTCAAAAGAATTAAAGAAAAACACTTCCATTAAAATAATATTCAAAGATGATTCGTTCAATTAAAACCCCTATATATACATTTATAGATTCTAAAATATAACATAAACTTTAGCTAATAAAAAGTAAATATAAAACTCAAAATGTTACTATTGAAAATATAATATAAAAGTAAATATTACATCTATCAAATAAACATTGAAATTAAAAAAATAGTTATTTAACAAATTTTTTGGTAACTTTTCAAAGCCACTTTTGACCTAATAAATGTAAATAGAAAAATTGTATCTCTGAGAATATTATAGCCTACTGGGTAAGCTTTGTAACGGATTTTGTATAACCTCAATTGGATATTAAATGTAAAATACATGATAAATATACTGACAATTGCTTAATGAAAATTTTAAAATTAGAATTTTATTTAATCATTCATTTTACTTCATACCCAAGCAGCTCAAATAGCTTGTGAATAAGTTCATACTTGCTTATAACTTGTTGAGTGATTCTTGATTAATTTGTCCAATCGGAGTGTGCCATGAAATCTTTGATGATGCTTCTTAATCTGCATCACAATTTATTTCTCATCCTCCTTTAATATCCTTACATGAATATACCAGGATTCCCATTGGAGAAAGAATATACATGCAATATTATTTTAATTTTTTTATAAAGAAAAAATTATAATAGAAGTAAACTAATATTAAATATTTTGTAATAGAAAAAAAAATAACATTTTGAGTCAAAGGATTAAAAATAAATAATATTTAAGTGAAATGGACAAAAATAAATTATAAATAACAATAAATATATAATTATTTTATATGACACAATATTAATATAATATTGTTACAAACTAGCTTAACATAATACTTATTATTATTAGATTTTATAGTTTTAGTATTTAAATAAATAGTTTTAATAATTTTTATAAAATAAAAATTACTCATATTTTAGTATAATAAAGGTATAATTAAAAATTAAATATAAAATATATAATACATTATTTATGATTAGTTTGAAATTAAATGTAATTAAATCTATAAAAATATTAAATTTTAAATATTCATTAAAATAAGATATATAATTTTAAGAAATAAAATAGTTAACACAATATGCTTCATTGTCATGTCTCGTGTTATACAATATGAATCACAATCCTCATTCCTTATTCCTATTTTGTAGTCCACATCTTTGTCTCTGACTAGATAATCCTAGTAGTGATTTGTCAAAAAAAAAAGTACAATTCTAATTAATTTAATAGTTTGATATTAAAATATATTCTTTTTCTCCGATTTAAAGTTACATATTTAAATCATAAAAAAATATTCGATTAAAAAAATAAATATTTAAATCATAAAAAAATATTCTATTAAAAAAACAAATATTTGATTTAAGTAAAGAAAGTTTTTAAAGTTCAACTCAGAGCATCGTATATATGAATACAATGTTGTGAGATATAACGCAAGCTTTATTTTATGGGCAACTGTTTAAATACTAAAAGTATTTTCATGTCAATTTTTAAATCGTATTCAATTAATTGAATGTACATATCAAATGTCTAACAACCATTTAACTGATCATACAATCGAGTAAATTTTAAATGACATTTCGAAATTACTAGGCAACAACACAGACGAGGAACACATTAAAAAAATAATGTGGCATTTGCATGCATTTGTACCTGTTTTCTTTTCTTTTCGTCATTCAAGTTTACACCAGTTACGAGATAATTGAGTTGGAAAACTGAACTCACTAAGTGTAAATGGTGTTGCTATCTTTGAGGATTAGAAGGTACGCGGTTCAAAGCTTGTTGCATGTGTACCTTTAAGTCGAACTCTAGTGTAGCCCATTGCTAGCCTATGGCTGGTATCCTGGTCTAGATCGTGTCATTCATCTGCGATGATCCAGGCGGGACATGTCATTGATGTCCAATACAATAGTGGCACTCTTTTTTAGTAAGGTTTTTTTATTGATAAAAAAAAATTACATTTGTTTCTCAGATGTACGGTTTTCCTATAACTCAAAATATCATTTAAAGTTTATTTGAGTGATTATATTTACGGTGGTTAACGTTCAAATTTAGATGCTAAAGTAATCTAATAATTATGGCACTTAATTTATTATACAAGTTTTTACATCAAATGAAGGATAAAAAAAATTACTCATTTAAATCTCGATTATTGAGATATGAAAATATAAAAAGTTGTATAATAAATTAAAGCTATTAATACTATCTTAATAATTCTAAAAAAATAATTTCAGTAGTAAATTAAAACTAAAACCATAATAAAATGTTTGAACAAAGTAAATATTAAAGTGCAAGTGAAATTCGAATTAATGCAATGGCATTGAAAATAAAGGTGCAAAATGCATCTGAAAAATTAAAGGGAAATCATTCAATTAATGACATTATTATTATTATTATTATTATTATTATTATTTTGCTAAAATACTTATAAAAATATCACATATACATTTGATTTATAAGAATCTCATTTAATATAATTTTGTGAGTCTAAATGATCTAATCAAACTCTATCATATTATTTAAAATTTATCATAAATTTATGATATTTAAAAAAAAAAACTATATAGCACAAGAATCGTAAAACCAAACTGCTTTGAATATAAACACAGTGGATTTTGAAACAATTGTCACATCTATGTATGAACGTATGAACTAAATGCATGTTATGAGGAATAAATCAAAAACTTAACAATATCATATAATACTGATTTATCATAATGTTATATTAAAGGATGGGAACCAAGAGTTAATGGTCATTGAAAATTTTGTCCCGAGACTTATAGTTGAGGTTGAGAAGGGGGTTTCTGACCATGCGATTGCGGTTCGACTTGTCTCTTAGAAACCGATGAATATCGATGCGTTGCTTTACATTTATCGTAAAAATTAGACTAAAAATGGTCATTTAGATCTAAAGGTGATTGATCGAAGCACCTTTATATTCTATTTTGAATAGGTTATTGATATGGAATTTCTTAGGAAAACTCCTTAGACTTCAAAAATTATTTGATGGTTGTGAAGAGGTTAATTCCAGGTATGTTTCCATCCTCACTGTTATTTGAGTCCACTCGAATATGGATTCAGATACATGATATTTCAATGGATTGAAGGATTGAGGTTATTGCTAGAAGGATTGTGCGTCATGTTGGGGATGTTCTCGAGGATGATAAGTTCTCATTGTCAAGTGGTTCAATGAGATCAATGAGGGTTTGAGTTAATTTTGGTATTAGAAGCCTCTAGTTCCAGGTGCTTGGATTCTCTTCTAATCAAATCATGTTTGGATTGAAATCAAGTATGAGAGGCTTCCCTGTTTTTGTTATTATTCTGGTTATATCACACATCAAAGTCGTTTTTGTGAGGTCTCGAGTGATGTATTTATCAAATTTGGAGACAAATATGCCCAGTATTGGGAATGGCTTTGATCTAGTATAAACATTGAGGTTCTTTTGCACATAAGAAATGGAGGTCCGAAGAAAAAAAACAACTGATGATTTTGTATTTGGTTCTAGAAATGTGGTGGAAAAGAAGTAGGCTAGTGCTCGAGTAGTAGGAAATGGGAAAGAGAAAGAGAATACAGTTGTTAGTAGTAGTAAAAATAAATCTACAGGGAAGGTTGGAGATATACAAGTGCTAAGGCGGGGAAGAGGTAGAAGCAAGCTTGAGTGAGATGCCTTTTTCAGTAATGCTCAGAATGTCTTTGTTGAGCCTAGAAGGGATGCTCTATCTAAGGTCAATGGTGTGAAGGATATGGACAAAACCATTGCTAATTTGACTGGCTAGGCTAGGCTTGGGGATGTTCTTTGGAAAGTTTTTTTGTGTTGTTGGAGAGGTGATGAGTTTCTTATAGGCAGTTTGGGTTTTGTTGGCTATTGTTTTTCTCCGATTTGAGTTTGTTTTTCTAGTTTTTTTTTTAGAGTCTACTCGGGTATTTTGGCTATTCTTTGGTTACTAGGTGTTGTGTGTGTTGTGTCTGCATGCTTTAAGTGTGTTTTCTTTCGCCTAAACTAGCTGGATAACGCTAGGAGCTTTGGAATTTTCTCTTGGTATGTTTTGCTACTAGTATTTGTGTTGGATAGATGTTGTCTTTTGATTCTTAGGGTAGTTTCTTTACTACTGTCGATGGAATTGATCTTTCGAGTGTATTTTCATTTTTGCTATCTTTGTTTTCGAGCTTTTTATGTTGTTTTTGCTTTAGTTTTTGGATGATTTTTCTCACAGTTGGTAATATTCCTAATATATCTGCTATCAATGAAATTTCTTACTTTTTGGACCAAAATATTTTTTAAAAAAATAATCCTATATTAAAGTGAGGTTTTGAGTTTTATTTCAGACATCATGACACACGAGTCCATGTCTCCATGACATGAATTTTGAGCTGTTATTATTTGGACACTAAGAAATTTGAGATGTTGCTAAATCAAGAGAAACCTGAGATGATGTTAAATCAAGTTTTGACGAACAATTTTGAGCTGTTATTGTTTGGTCTAAGAAAGTAGAGGCATTCTTCAATGAAATTTTGGGCCTTTTGAGCTTTGTACCGATTTGCTTCCAATAGTTTTATGGGATATTGAAGTAGAAGTGAGAATTGAAAACTTATGTTAGAAAGTATCTTGATTTTGGATTTCCTGTTTTGGGTTTTTTATTTTTTATATTTAGTTTTATTCAACCGGGTGTTTGGATCCTTGGATATGAAAATTCGTAAAAGTATGATTTTATTCCAAATGGTATATAATGCGGCGTTTGATTTAGTTAAAAGAACTAAAATTTCCCTCAATCCCGTGTTACTGTTAACGTCTGATTTTTCTGTGGCCTCATCATGAATTAGATTTTAGTTAACTTTGATAAGATGATCATTATATGCGAAAGAGTAATGGTGGGATAAAAATGATAATTTTTTACAAGTTCATATGATTTTCCAGAAATCTACCAATATGCCTTGAGTTTAGAACTATTTTACATTCTAGCTTGAGATATGCTATTCTTTAGGCTATGACATGTTAGCAAAATCCCATTCCAAAAGTCAAAGACGATTAGAGGATCAGTTTTGATCAAAATTCAACTAGGTTAGCCAAATTCACCAATCAAACTCTAATAATGAATTTCACCCCCAAATTAACAAGAAAACAAAAAAAGCAACTTAATTTCCTTGGCGTTAATGATAATTTACACTTGACAATTAACAGTTTCTCTTCATACTATGCCTTTTGGATTTCCAATCTTTGTCGTGCTCAGATGCATGACAATGAGCTGGTTTCGGCTCCGTCCAAAACTGACATGGAGCATTTGAATCGCAGACGTAACAAAAACACTGCATCCATTCAATCAAACCCAAAACGAGCTTTAATTGTCTCACTCTCACAATTAGTATTTAGTGTAGACGAAATGTGATTGATACACATGAAAATTGTTATTCATGACACTAAGTAAAGTGTACAGATGAAATTCGTTACTAAACTGATTTACCAGCTCACAGAAGCTTTCATGTGATGTTGTCTCGAAAGGGTGTTTCAAACAGAGATGTCTTGGATGTGGATAATCTCTACAAGCAACCTACAATAACAGGTTAATACATCAATCATATTCAAAACAATACCACTAAATTTACAACAGAATTAAGATAATAACTGCAAATCTAGTGCAACCCAACTGACTCGTGAAAAAAAAAACTTTCTTGAGTTAAGGAGGGGGTTCAAACCTGTCCCTTTTCAGCGATGAGAACAAGGTCGGTAGTTGTATCACTAGGAGAGTTGTCAAAGGCAGATAGAGTGAGTTTGGAGAATTGAAGAGGGTTAGATGGGTCAAAATCCAAAATGAAACAATCGTCGGTCTCTTCGAAAAGTCTAACATCCTCGTATCTTTTGACACAACGTATGTGTCGGATTGGAGACCCATTATCTTCATCTTTTTCTGAAGAAGAAGAAGAAGAAGAGGATATATAAATGATGTTTTTCTCGGTCTTGCAATAGGCGGATGAAGTCTCAATAGCCGATTCGTAGTTCTCCGTCATTCTTTTGGTATCTGGTAATTCTCAAGTAGAAGAGTAAAGCCACCAAGATATTTGATTTTGAATCGCTTTCTATCAAATCATTGGAATCGAAACGTTGCTTTGAAATACCAGAAATATTGAAAGTGGGTGTTTACTTTTAGTGAGTGGTCTCGAAATTTGTTATTCCAATGAATACACTAGTTTATTGGATTGGAATGTGAAAAAGAATCCAAACTATCATGAGGACGAACGGCCTAAAATGATAACAGTACGTACGTAGCCCAATTACCATGGGCTATACTGATAACTAAAGATGAAGCTTGTTAAGCCCAATATTTACTAGTCCGAGTTGTCTTGCGAACGCTGTGTCCTTTACTAAAAGATAATACTTACGTCGTCTCCTCAACTAACTTTTTCGGACCCAACTACTTTTACTGGTGGAGGTAGAGCACGAATCGCTGATTCCAAAGTGCAAAAACCTTCGTGCTCACAATCTCTTAAATAAAAACCATATATTTATTTTCAGAAAATTCATACCAATTTTCCTTCGATTCTCCCCCACCCAAAAAAGAAAAAAAAAAAAAATGGATAACTCAACCCAAGAATCCTATCTGAGATCCGAGAACTCAATAACCTATGAGTCTCCTTACCCACTCTACGCCATGGCCTTGTCCTCCAAACAAACTCGTACAAGCCATCACCGAGTTGCTATTGGAAGCGTCATCGAAGAATATTCCAATCGCATAGATATCCTCTCTTTCGACCCAGAAAATCTATCCCTTAAGCCCAATCCAGCCCTTTCCTTTGACCACTCTTACCCACCCACCAAACTCATGTTCCATCCCTCGTCTCTCCATAAATCCTCTGACATCCTCGCTTCCTCCGGCGACTTTCTCCGTCTCTGGGAAGTTCGCGAAAATTCGATCGAACCCATTTCGGTGTTCAATAACAGCAAATCCAGCGAGTTCTGTGCCCCTTTGACCTCTTTCGATTGGAATGACATAGAACCCAGAAGAATTGGGACCTCAAGCATAGACACAACGTGCACGATTTGGGATATCGATAAGGGTGTTGTCGAAACTCAGCTTATAGCGCACGATAAGGAGGTTTACGACATTGCTTGGGGTGAAGCTAGGGTTTTTGCTTCGGTGTCAGCTGACGGGTCGGTGCGAATTTTCGATTTGAGGGATAAGGAACACTCTACTATCATTTACGAGAGTCCTCAACCTGATACCCCTTTGCTTAGATTGGCTTGGAATAAGCAAGATTTGAGGTACATGGCAACTATTTTGATGGATAGTAATAAAGTTGTGATCTTGGATATAAGGTCTCCTACAGTGCCAGTAGCAGAGTTGGAGAGACATAAAGCTAGTGTTAATGCTATTGCTTGGGCACCTCAGAGCTACAGACATATTTGTTCTGCTGGGGATGATACTCATGCGCTTATTTGGGAACTACCCACTGTGGCTGGACCTAATGGGATTGATCCTATGTCTATGTATTCTGCTGGATCTGAAATTAATCAGCTACAATGGTCAGCAGCCCAGCCTGATTGGATTGCTATTGCTTTCTCTAACAAAATGCAACTTTTGAGAGTTTGAGGTTGCACTAGGTTTGTATGTGACATTAGCTCTCATGTTACCTTGTTCTTGCAAGTCTGATTAGTTTTATTATGTTGTAGAGTTCAAGCATTGTATCACATATATGATATTTTATTGTGAATGGTTAACTCACTAATATTCCAGGGCAGTGTACTTCCATTCTTGATATAAAATCTAGTCCAAGGATTCCAAGCGAGCAAAAATTATATAATTGCCTTAGGATTATTGGGAATTGAAAACAAGATCAGGGATTAGCATATTGTGTTGTATTGATTTATTGCAATCAATGTAAATTATTCTATAATCTCTTCTCGAATGGACTTCCTACTTTCAATTGGGTGTTTTCTGTTAAATTTTCACTGAAACAGTAAGGCCTTTTTTTCCCCCTAATCTATTAACAAAAATAAGTATGAACTAACTGTGGGGCGGTTTTGTGGTACCCATAATATTATTGCCCAGGTTGTTTAATTAGTGGTATCTCATATTTTCAAGAAGTTACTCGTTTGAATAAAAGTAGTTTTTATGTAGAAAAAGAATATATTAAGTTAATTCAATTATCTATGTATTAAATATATTATATTCTTTACGGTATTAATATTTTTTAATTAAAATTAATCTTTTTAAAATAATAAATAATAACAATATTACTTAGTTAAAAATTAAAAATTAAAATTCTAAAAATATTTTAATTTAAATTATTTATCCATTTATTTTTTAATATTTTTAATTAAAATTAGTTTTTTTATAATAAATAGTGAACATAATAACACATGCCATAAGGCCATTTGAATGATTGCTTGCAGCATTATTTTCTGAAATAGCCTCAATATTTTGCAGAACAACACTTTCAACTATAGGACCATTTTGCCCTAGACTAATAAACAAAAGAAACAAACCCAAAATTTAGTCGGACATTGTATGAAGCAAAATATATAAAAAAAAATTATAGAAACAAAATTTTAGGGAATTATCTTGAAAGGCCATTCTGATTTAAGTCTCCAAACATGCTGCCAGAGGTTGATCAGTTCATTCCTTCTGATAGGCTTAATTAAATAGTCAGCAGCACTACTCATCATACATTTATAAACCGTAAAAATTGAGTCTTGGGATGACATCACTGCATGATCACCTGAGAAATGTACAAATTAAAATGGAGAAAATCAGTGATACTAAAGCATAATAGAATGAGAATTATTTTTCTATTATTTCTTAGGTACAATTTGTATACATATATACACACAAGAATCTATGAAAAAGATCCTTACTTCTAGGAACTAATTTACACTGGTTAAGGAAGTAAATCATAACAAATCACATCTATATACACAAGATTAAAATCCCTAAAATATAAATCTACAATTATAAGAAACCAACAATTTCTATACGTAGTTAGTTTGAATTCCTACATTTCCTCTCAAACTAGGCGGTGTATACTCATTAAATCAAGTTTAGAACTTAGCTCAATGAAAGTTCAGGCGAAAGAGTGCCTTTGTGAGGATGTCTGCTGCTTCAAGTCGAAATGGAACATGCTACAATGATATAACATTGCTTTCTATCTTTTCACTAATGAAGTATCACTCGATCTCAACATGATTTGTCCTATCATGATGGATAAGGTTCTTGGAAATAGCTATAGCTAATTGGTTCACACATCATATCTATAGGACTAGAAATGCTAACTTTGAGTTCATCCAGTAGCCATTTAAACCAGATATCTTCACAAATACTCTGAGTTAAAGGCTCGAAATTTTGCTTTAGCACTACTACGTGCCACCACCTGTTGCTTCTTACTCCGATATGTCACTAAATTTCCCCATACATAGGAGCAATACCTTGATTTTCGATCGATGGGGATCCAGCCCAATTTGCATCCATGTAGACCTCTAAGGAGCGATTAAGCATCTTTTTGAATATTAGTCCATTAGATCAACTTCCCTACTAAGTGTTGATATTATCCTTTATCCACAACCATTTTTTCAGTTCGAGACTTCAACTTTGTCTTAGGGTCCATAGGAGTGTCCTCTGGCCTACACCCATTCATACTTGTTTCTTTTAAGAGATCCAAGACATACTTTCGTTGGGAAACTAAAATTCCCTTACTTGATCTAGCCACTTCTATTCCCAAAAATACCTCATATGTCCCAAATCTTTGAATAAAAGAAGCTTAAGTCTCCTTATTTCCTCTTCATAATTTCTCGTGAGAACTATATCATCAACATATACTATTAATACAACAATCTTACCATTTGTGAAGTTTTGATGAAAAGAGTATGATTAGCTTGAGATTCTAAGTAGTCATCTTGTTTTAGCGCCCTTGTAAATTTGTCAAACCATGCACATGATGATTGTTCGAAACCTATAGACTTTTGCCTCATGTAAAATTAGTTTCGAACCTTGGAGGTATATCCATATATACTTCTTCTACTAAGTTTCCATTCAAAAATGCATTTTTCACATCAAGTTGAAATAAAGACCAATCTTGGTTCACAACAATGAATAACAAAACACGTACTGTATTGAGTTTGGCTACAGGAGCAAATGTTTCTTGGTAGTCAATTCCATATGATTGAGTGTAGCCCTTGGCTACTAAGCGGACTTTGAACCATTCAATACTACCATCAACCTTTTGTTTTACTGAAAAAATCCACTTGCACTCAACTGTTTGTTTTCCAGGTAATAGAGTTGTTAGGATCCATTTGTCATTCTTCTCAAGGGCATGAAATTCATCTAGAGTAGTAGCTCTCCATTCAAGGACTTTGATGCGTCATGAACTATTCTGGGAATCTGGATTTTGTCTAGAGTAGTCACAAATGCTTTGAATTTCTGGGAAAGTTTGGAGTAGGACATATAGTTGCGAATAGGATGATGTGTACATAAGCGAACTCCTTTTCTCCGAGCAATAGGTAGAGATAAGTTTGGATCATATTCTACCACCTTTTCAACACTACTCTTTGTTAGGTTTAGCCTCACCTGGTGCTAATTCAGGAATTGTTGAGTTCAGATTAGACTCTCTAGATTTTGTTGATTTTGAAAAGGCTGTTAAGGTTGTTTTCTCCTATTATAGACTTTTACTATTTCATAAGAAAGGTAAAGATGTTTGGGTATATGTTTGACTTATCGGATGGGGAATTGGGTGACTCAAATGTGTTTGAAAAGCCAGCTCCTGTCTGAGGACTTAAAGATGATGGAGACTCTGAGTTGGGTAAGTGAAGAATTGAATTGAGTAGACTTGGACTTGGTACCAGATCAATGAGAGAAGTCCAATCCCAATTTTGTGATTCATATGTGTTTGTCTCCCCTTGAATTACAAAATTGTAAGTAAAAAAAATAGTTTATCTTCAAAGAAGGTGATATCCATGGTGTGATAAACCTTTTTGGTGAGAGGAGAAAAACATTTATAACCCTTCTTGTTTGGCGAGTATCCAATAAAGATGCATTTAAATGTTCTTTCATCAAGTTTACCTCGACTATGAGGGTGAATATAAATAAACGCAGTGCATCCATATTTTTTAAAAAGAATTCAAGAATGTAGTGGGTGTGAGTTTGGATAGAGATCAAGGAGTGATTGCGCTGGAGTTTTGAATTTGAAAAAAACGAGGGCATTCTATTAATGATATAGGTGGCCATAAGGACAATCTCATCTTAGAATTTCTTAGGTAGATTAGACCAGAAAAGTAATGAATAAGCAACCTCAAGTACATGACGATTTTTGCGTTCTACCACACCATTTTGTTGAGGAGTGTCCACGCATGAGCTTTGATGGATAAAATCATAAGATTGAAGATAAGGAATGAGAATGGAGTTAAATAAATCTCTAGCATTATCAATTTTAAGGACTTGAATTTTGACTTGAAATTGAGTTTGAATCATGGTATGAAAAGTTTTGAAGATTTGGCTAGTTTTAGATTTCTCTTTCATGAGGAAAGTCCAGCTTAATCGTGTATGCTCATCAACCAATAATAGAAACCATCTAGCTCCAAAAATATTAGGGATTTTGGTTGCCCCAGATATCACCATGGATAAGAGAAAAAAAGGTTGGTTTGTATGGTCGTGGGACATATGACTTCGAGTGTGCTTTGATAATTAGTAGACATCACATTGAAATAACTTTGCATCTTTATTAATGAATAATGATGGAAATAAACGTTTCAAATACAAGAAATTTGGATGACCTAGAAGATAGTGTCACAACATGATTGCACTTGTTTTATTAGACTGACCTATTGATGCATGACTCTAAACTGACCAACAGTGGGGTCTGATACTATTCTTATTATTATTACTCTGAGCTAGAACAAAAGAGTCTACTAATCATCTTCTCCAAACTTAAGTCCTGAAAAATAGAATTTTCCAAAATATTTAGTCCCACGATGAAGATCATAGGTTAATTTGCTTACAGAGATTAGATTACACTCAAGATCAGGTTCAAAGAATACTTAGTGTAGAATGAGATTGTGCGAGAGATATAGTTCCTATTCCAACAACTCTTAAGCATGAATCATTGGCAATACGCACTGTGTGATAATCCTGACATGGAGTATCAATTGAGAACAGTGATCTATCACTTATCATGTGATCTGATGCGTCTGAATCTACTATGCAAGATGTTGAAGGTGACTGGGCCACATGAAGTGCTTGATTTTCATTACTGTGCTCAAAGTCAGTCATGGTGAATGCGAGTTCGAGAAAGAGAAAGATTACAGAGATGTGACAGAGAAATGTGAAAAAAAATCTGTTAACAGAGAATAGGTTAAGAATTTGGTAGAAACCGAAAATATGAAAAATTTGGAAAAAATAATTAGGTTTCAGAATCCGTACTCTGATACCATGAAACAGAATAGAATGAGAATTATTTTTCTGTTATTTCTTAGGTATAATTGGGATACATATATATACACAAGGATCTATGAAAAAGATCATGATTTGATCTTGATTTCTAGGAACTAATTTACACTAATTAAGGAAAGAAAATCACAACAAATCACAGCTATATACACAAAATTAATATCTCTAAAATATAAATCCACAATTATAAGAAACTAACAATTTTCATAGGTGACTAGTTTGAATTCCTACAGATACATCATATCTACATGAATTAAATCCTCATATCATACTTATAACATGAATTTTTTTGCAAGTTTCATGCTCTATAATCAGTGTAAGTAGTGCAAATCCGGATATTGACAACAAATCCACTTATGTCAATATAAAGTCTACGTTATGTGGTTTTCCCTTTAGTAATTCCCAAGCCTTTCAGCCATCAGGTGCTGCAACAACTGCTCAGATCAAAGAACAAATTCTTGTAAGTTCCAAGCATAAAGTGTAAACCATCCTTAGATTCACTCGGGTAAACCAACATATAAAAGAGTCACTCGAACGGCTATTAAGAAGTTGAACTTGAGATTAAATGACTCAAATTAGACCATGTCAACCCAAGAGAGATGTTAATAATCTGCACTACCAGAATTGGTGAGTGATATCATTTGTAAGGTTTACACTAGAGATCCCTACACTTTGTAAGGTGGTCATTCTATACTCATAATTAGTTTGATCAGCAATTGCGACAAGTAATTTTTAGATAATCAAGAGTGTAAATCTCAGTGTGTATTCTAGAGGGCCTTCTATAGTAAAGAATCTGTAGATCCTTATGTATAGTGTGAGATTGTGAAGTGTTCTTCAAAGAGAACAGCTTGAAGGTGTAAACAATTTCAAGAACAATAGTGGATTTTGGCAGTATTGATCCCTCTTGTGGATGTATGCTCTCACATTGAGAGAGGAACCACATTAAATTGCTAGTTATGAATCTTTTTGTTGCTTTGATTGTTTCTGCATTGCCATTGTTTCGATTACATGTTATAATTTTAGTGAAGATCCTTGTCAAAACCATTATCAGAACCATATTTGAGGATCAATAATTGATTTTAGTGAATCTTCTTTATACTGCATCTAAAGGAATCTTTCTTGAAATCAAGCTACATACGTAGAAGAAGATGGGCTACACTAAGTATGTGATAGATAAATTTGATGGAACTTGTGATTTTGAGCTATGGAAACAGAAAATGTATTCATTGTTGGTTCAACAGGATGTTATTGAAGGAATTGCTGAAAATCCAAAGTATCCTAAGGATCTTATTGCGTCAAACAAGAAGAATATCCTATAAAATGCCTACACAAGTCTGATTTTGAAGACAATGTGATAAGACAAGTGAATAAAAAGAAGACTACATTGGAGGTATGGAAGAAAACGAACATTCCTTGGTTAAATCTTTCGCCAGTAGAATTAGCTTGAAAGTACAATTGTTTGGCTTCAAGATGGACACATCCAATAGCCTTGAATGTAATTTTGATGAACCGAAAAAAAACTATAAAGCTTGAAGATTTGGGTGAAGAGTTATCAAATGAAAAAGGTTAACTCTGTTCATGGTATGTTAACTCTGTTCATGGTATGTTTAGAGAAGTCAAAAATGCTCTTCAATATGGAAGAGATGGATTCAAATTTGACATTGTAGTATCTGCATTGAGGACTAGAGATTTTGAACTCAAACAAGATAAGGGAGAACTTGGGAGAGGAGACAAGAAAGAGAGTGGTTATTCTCTTTATACTAGGGACTGGTCAAGCAAGAAAGAAAATGTTGGAAAGAAGAAAGAGAGGTCACAATCTCATGGGAAATCCAAATCAAGAATGAGAGGAAACAAGCAGTGTTGGGCTTGTCAAAAGGAAGGTCATTATAGGCATAACTGCCCCATTCTCAAGAAAGGATTAGAAAACTCCAATGATGGTGATTTAGATGTTCTTTCTTATTGATATGATAGTCTAGGTGTGTTAGCAATTACAATCTTGAAATCTGATTCAAAATGGATATTAAATTTCAGTTTCTCTTTTTATATTTACCCAGTTAAGAGTTGGTTCTTGGAACTTAAAGAAAAGGACTATGGTCATGTCTTTCTTGGTGATAATTTTGAGTGCAAGGTTAAAGGTGTTGGGAAAGTAATACTGAGTTTGAAAGATGGGATTGAATTCATCTTGAAGAATGTAAGATATGTTCTTGAGATAAAAAAGAACTTAGTTTCAAATGGCATGTTAGATAACTTAGGGTGTTTAATCAAAATTGAAAATGGAAGAATGAGAATCTACAAAAGCTCTCTAGTACAATTAAAGGTAGCTAAGAGAAATGGCTTGTATATTTTAGAAGGTAAAACTAGTTTAACTAGTGTAGTTGTTGTCACTAATACTAAAGATAAGACACTACTTTGACAAAAACATATGGGGCATATAAATGATAAAAGGTTACATGAATTGGCTAAACGAGGGTTGTTATATGGTGATAAGGTTACAAGTGTAGACCTTTGTGAATATTGTCTTGCTGGAAAACAGAAGAGAGTTAAATTTACGAGTGCTACACATACAACTAAGGGTACCCTAGATTATGCACATTCAGGTTTATGAGGACCCGTATCTACTCCTACTCTAGATGAAAACATATATTTTCTAACCTTTACAGATGATTTTTCAAGAAAGAACTGGGTATGTGTTTTGAAGAATAAAGATGAAGTCTTCAGCAAGTTCAAACAATGGAAATCCTTAGTAGAAAATCAAATCGGTAGAAAGCTCAAAGTCTTGAGGACATATAACAGTATGGAATTCTGCAATCATGAAGTTAATGAGTAAGGGGAATGGTATTGATAGACATAAGACTGTAAAAATGACTCCTCACAGAAAGGTGTTGCAAAGAGATCAAACAGGATCCTATTGGAGACTATTAGATGCCTATTGTCAAATGCCAAATTATCTAAACAATTTTGGGGTGAAGCAGTTCAAACTACCTCTCATCTAGTTAATAAAAGTCCAACTAGTGTAATTGATTCTAAAACACCTAATGAGGTTTGGTTTAGGAAGGCAACTGGTTACTCACATTTGAGGGTGTTTGGATGTGTTGGATTTGTGCATATGAGTGAGGGAAAGCCACAAGTTAGAAGCAAAAAGTGCATATTCCTCGGATGTACTGAAAGAGTAAAGGGAATACAAGTTATGGTGTCCCTCAACCAGAAAACTGTCATAAGTCGTGATGTGGTCTTTAATGAGACAACAACAATCCAAGACATAGAAAAGGTCAATAATGATACTTTCTAAAAAATAAACACTAGTAATCAACTTATCAAAAGATTTACAAACTTTGTTGTGTCCTATCATCTTTGCATCTTTGGTGAGTAATATTCATTGAGTCAAGGTGGGTGCTTTAATTTGATATTTAGTTTCCTAGGATCTATCTCAATTTCCTTGTTGGGTCTTTAGTCGTGTCTCTTGTAGTTCTCAAATCATTTAGCATTTGTGGGTTACAAGGATCGTGTTTTTGGGTTCACATCATTTGGTATTAAAGCCGTAGGTTCTAATTTCATATTCCTATCTTTTTATTTTTGTTATTTTATCTTTGTGTTCTTGAATTAATTTCCTAATAAAAACTTTTGTGCTACTTTTCGTATCGTAAAATTCCATAATTTATTTTCTTGTTTCAATTAATTTTCTAAAAATTTCTATGTTAGTTTTTTGAATTTTTTTGTGTTAGTTTCATATTGTAATTTTCATATTAGTATGGCAATTTATGTGCTAGTTTTATAAAAATGAGTAATTTTTGTATCGTAAATTTTCATATTCATATCATAAATTATGTGTTAATTTTTTTTGGTTTATGAGGGGATTATTTTAATTAAAAAAAAGGTACATGTTTATTTAATAAATAAAAAAGAGAAAAAAAGACCTAAAATATCTTTAAAAAAGATTTTGATATAGTCAAATACTCAGATTGTTTATTCCAAAAAATTCTACTCCATTATTATTATTTATCATGTGTCGTAAATTTTACTTGAACAATTAATACACTTATATTTTTGTTATCCCCTTTTGTTTCTTATCTATTCTAACTTTAAGATTCTAAACACTTCAAATTTGTTCCATCTTGCTTTGACTTATTTGGATATTGTTAACAACAATTGGTGATAGTGAATTTTATATTATTTGGAATAAGTGAATGGTTTGATTCGCATAGGAGTTAAGGATACTTGAACAATTAACCTGAGTGCTAAACACAAGAAGTAGGTGAGAGGAATTAATTTTTACTATTATCTTATTGTGCTAGTTGTTTCAATGTCCAACAGTAACACTAAATCGTGTTTTGGGAACCATATAAACCATTCACCATAATTCATAATGATTTATGGGGATCGTCTTGAACTCTAAATCACACCCATATGAAAATTTTTGCACCTTTATTGATTATCATACTAGCATATGTTGGGTTTATTTATTAAAGAATAAAACCGATATTCGTATTGTGTTTATTAATTTTTACTCTATGATTCAAACACAAATTCAAATATTGTGCATTGATAATGGTACCGAATATGTTAATAACTTCTTGAAAGACTATCTTCAAAGCCATGGAATTATCTACCAAACTTCATGCGTTTATACTCCTTAACAAAATGGAGTCGTTGAGTAGAAAAATAAACACCTTCTAAAAGTATAACATACCCTAATGTTCACCACTAATATGCTAAAAATGTTCTGGGGAGATGCCATGTTAACATCTGCTTATCTCATAAATAGAATGTCTAGCCACGTCCTTTATTTGAAAACACCTATTCAAAAACAAAAAAACGTGTTTTCCTACCTCTCGTCTCATTTTGGACATCTCACTTAAAGTATTTGGATGTACAACTTTTTACACATCTATTGTCACAACTGAAATAAACTAGATCCTAGAGCTCTCAAATGTGTTTTCATTGGCTATTCTCCTACTAAAAAAAGATACAATTGTTATGATCCATCTATAAAGTGTCTTCACTAGCCTTGATGTCACATTCTTTGAAACCACACTATAATATACCAAAACCTCTCTTCAGGGTGAGAATATGAGTGAAGATTAGTTTTTTTAACTTCAATCTCTCATTTCCTAATACCAATATTCCAAACATTATTCCTCAGCATGTTACACCACCTCAATATAATGTGCTAGTTACAAAAAGAAACTTAGGCTCAAGGGGATAAACATATACACAAACGCACAAGGAAATACTTATTTACTCAAAAAGGCCAAAATCAAAATAAAAGGAGAAACTTACACTTGACACACTAAGGGGATCGAACCCAATGATGAATCCAAGTAACCTCGAGTCTTCTTTCGACCTAGGTAATTTTGAACCCCCTACTGATGATTTACCCATTGCTATCAAAAAACAAAGTCGATCTTGTATTTTTCACTTTATATCAAAATTTGTATAATGCAACACTTTGTCTCCTAGATTCAATGCTTTTACTTTTAACCTTGACAGGACCAAAATTCTAAAAAATATTGATGAGACATGTAAAATGTCTGAGTGAAGAGAAGCAATAATGGAAGAATTGTGAGCGCCAGAAAAAAAAATGGAACTTGTGATGTGGTAGATTTACCAAGAGGAAAAAACCAATTGGTTGCAAATGCATCTTTAGTGTGAAGTATAAGGTCGATGGAAGAGTTGGACGTTACTAAGCTTGTCTAGTTACTGAAGGGTTTACTCAAACCTGTGGTATTGACTACACAAAGGCCTTTGCACCAGTAGTAAAGTTAAATACAATTTGGGTTCTATTGTTTTTAGCAATGAATCTAGACTAGACCCTTCAATAGTTGGACATAAAAAATACCTTTCTTAACGTATGTTAGACAAAGAAATTTTCATGACAATACAACCAGGTTTTTGTGAAGATGATAGAGAGAATATGGCATGAAAACTAAATAAGTCCCTCTACGGGCTTAAACGCCAAGGCTATTAACAAGGACAGTCATATCATACTATGTTCTTCAAAAATTCTCAAGATGGGTTAAAGACAATTTTAGTTACATATGTTGATGACATAATACTCTCAGGAGATAATTTAGTAGAGATTGAAAAACTAAAAAAGATTCTCATCATTGAAGTCGAAGTAAAAGACCAGAGGCAAATGCATTACTTTTTGGGTATGGAGATTGCTAAATCAAAAAAAAGGTATAAGTGTCTCCTAACGAAAGTATATTCTTGATCTCCTGATAGAGATTGATATGCTTGGGAGTAAACCAAGCAACATTCCAATTGAATTATGAAAGAAAAGAGAGAATGATAGAAAATCAGTAGAGAAAGATAGATATCAAAGATGGGTTGGAAAATTACTCTACCTATCGTACGCAAAACTCGATATTGCATTTGCAGTTAATGTAATAAGTCAACATATGCATTCTCCAAAAACAATTCACCTAAAAGTTGTGCACAGAATTCTCAAGTACCTAAAAAACTCCCCAAGAAAACGACTCTTCTTTAAGAAAACTGAAGAAAGAAAGAAAGAAGTTTTTCCAAATACAGATTGGGCAGGTTCAATCGAAGACAGAAGATCTACTATTGGGTACTATACCTTTGTTTGGGAAAACCTAGTAACATGGACAAATAACAAACAAAATGTAATAGCCAGAAATAGTGCTAAAGGTGAGTTTCGAGCAGTTGTACAAGAAATTTATGAAGGGTTATGGTTGAAGAAACTAAACATGTTAGAGAAGAAAATTGCACGGAAGTTCCACTCAAAGTCTATTGTGATAACAAAACTACCATCAAGATATCTCTCAATCCAATTCAACATAATTGAACCAAACATATCGAAATGGATAGACATTTTATCAAAGAGAAAGTTAAGAACAGAATTATTCGCATGACCTACATTCCCACACAAGAACAAATGGCAGACATCTTTACCAAAGGACTTATATGGTGTTGAATTTTCAAGGGTCTCATAAATAAGTTAGACATGATTAATATTTATGTAACAACTTGAGAGAAAATGTGAAAATTTCAAATTATTAGGGATTTAATATTCAAAAAAGAATAAATCATTTAGAGAAGAATATAATCTGTAAATAATTATTTTAGATTTTTTATTTATTTTTTATTTTGATTTCATTAATGTATTATATAAAACACAAATGTACATAGAATAAAATTCATTCTAGATACAATCAATAAAATGTTTAATCTCTTTCACTCCACAACCTTTAACTAAGGTTATTAAAAAGATTGTTGGTTTTAAGTGGGGTAAGACTCAGGAAAGAGCTTTTAACATGATAAAATAAAGATTATATTCTACACTTGTTTTAGCTTTACTTGATTTTATTAAAACATTTTAAGTTGAGTGTAATGCTTCAGATATAGATATAAGAGTTGTTTCAATACAAGAACGGATGCTTATTGCCTATTTCAGTAAAAATCTCAACGAAACAACCCTTAATTACCTAACATATGACAAAGAACTTTATGCTTTAGTGAGGACACTTTAGACATAATAGCACTATCTTTAGCCAAAGAAATTCATTATTCACACGGACCATGAATCCTTTAAACATTTGAGGAGTCAAGGTAAGTTGATTGGAAGACATACCAAATGGATGGAATTCATTGAAACATTTCATTATGTGATTCAATACAAGAGAGGTATGCTTTACTTTCCACATTAAATGCTAGGTTGTTAAGATTTGAATATATTAAGAAAGTATATGCCAATAATGATTTTTCTATTGTTTACAATGCATGTTAGAAGGTTGCTTTTGATAAGTTTTAAAAGTTAGATGGGTACTAATTCAAAGAAAATCAATTGTGTATACCCAACTGTTCCATGCACGAACCCTTAGCTAAGGAGGCTCATGAGGAGGGTTGATGGAACACTTTAGTGTCAAAAATACTTTAAAAACTCAACATGAACATTTTTATTGGCAAAAAATGAAACGAGATATAGAAAGAATATGTTCTAAATATTACTTGTAGACAAGCAAAGTCTAATGTCCTACCCCGAGGACTCTATACACCCTTATCTGTATCTAGGGTAGATATTTCAATGAATTTCATTTTAGAATTGCCTAGGTCAAAAAGAGGTAGAGATTCATCCCAAAACTAATGGTTAAACTAAAATAGCCAATAGAACTTTGTCTACTTTACTATAATACGAAAAAACTTGAAAAACTGAAAGAATTGTTTACCTTTTGTCGAGTTTGCTTATAATAGGAGTGTGCATTCAATCACTGACCATTCACCATTTGAAATTATTTATGGTTTTAACCCACTTACACCTATGGATTTGTTACCTTTGCCTATTACAGAAAGAATTAACTTAGATGGTAAAAGGAAAGCTGAAATGGTGAAGACACTACATGAAAGCATTCATTAACATATTGGAAAGAAGAACAAAGAATATGCTTCCAAAGCCAACAAAGGATGACAAATAGTCATTTTTGAACCCCGATGATTAGGTTTGGGTACAAGTTAGATCTTGCAAGTGAGTATAACGTTAACACTTATTTTAATGTTTCTAACCTTTCTCCTTTTGATTATGTAGGTGACGATTCAAGGTCGAATCCTTTAAAAAAAAGGGGATTGACGAGAATGATGGATCGTTACAAATTCCAAGTGAACTTATCACGAGATCAAAGACAAAACACATCAAGAAAACATTGAATAAACTTATTCAAGAGTTGAATCATGATCAATGAGTACCACAAATGGAGCACAAGGCATGAAAAGAGCCAATCAATGAAATAAAAGCAATTTTCGGATTTTAAAGGCGCATTGCAATGGGGTTCAATGTGAGTCGCAGCATGATACCCACTATTTCAAAGTTGAATTCACGTAGAACCATGAGCGCTGCGGTAGAGGAAAAAGGGCACCACGGCCAGACTCTATGATTTCAATCGACTCGCCAGTTTTTCAAACCACACCACGGCATGGATTGTTAGCCGTCGCGGTTCGCATTTTTTTTTGTATTCTCGCGTTTTACCTGTTTCCATGCTAATGTTTCTTTCCCCTTTCTTTCCCCCTTCTTTCCTTCTTTTCAAGGTTTAAGTATCCTATATATATGAATATGCCATCAACTGAAGACAATTACCTCACATTTAATACATTTTGATATAACATTAAAGATGAGAGCTTTAATGCTTTTTGTTCCTTTTTAAACCGACTTATCAAGGGATTTACAAACGTGTGGCATCCTGTCATCTTTGCATCTTTGGTGAGTAATATCCATTGAGTCAAGATGAGTGCTTTAATTTGATATTTAGTTTTATGGAATCTATCTCAATTTCATTGATGGGTCTTTGGCCGTGTTTCTAATAGTTTTCAAACCATATAGCATTTGTGGGTTACAAGGATTATGTTCTTGGATTCACATCAAAAAAGTTAAGTTAAAACTTTTAATGATTCTTACGGAGTGAATACCGAGCAGAGTATCATGGGTTACTCTTTGCAAATTAATCTTAATAATAAGAGATCACCTATGTAAGAGATAAGTAGGGCCACTTTGAAATAGAATACCATCGGACTCAATTTTATAGAAACTCTCTCAAAACCAAACGTATATTCATAATCAAAATGAACATAATAATGAAAACTGGATTGTATCAGGAAAGATTTCTATGTGAAGATTTCATTGTTTCATTAACAGCAAAACAGTTCAAAGGCATCATGTATACTGTCAACCAGTAAACATATTTTCACAAGGGAAGGTTCAAAGAGCAATACCTACCTATCCTATACAGGTCTCAAGCTGTTGAACTCTATCACCTCGTGTTCAATTGATTTGAATCGATTTATTTTATAAAAACTCCGTGTTAAAGTGCCATTTTGAGGCATCATTTTGAGTGAGATCCACTTGGTATAAGTGTGTAGTCGTGATTGATTTGGATTTTCCTCCATGAGCGATTCGAAATCATATATTTACATATTCAAAATGATATTGGGGTGATTAAGAAGTTAAGTCTCAAAGTTCACACATTGAGAAGAAAAAATTTGGTTGTTTTGTGTTTGTCCGAATGGAAAAATTAACAACACATTAAAGGCTTTATATAGCATATGCTTTTCTAAGAGTGGTAAGGTAGTGTAGCAAGAAGGCTCTTTCTACTTGCGGGTGCATAGGGGTGCAAATCCTAGGATGTCAAGGCAAAAAATCCAGAATTCCAATGGCATGCCCGCATGTCCAATAGACACGAATGTTGTCCAATTTCGATAGGTCTTATGTGGTTCAATTTTTGCTACACGTTAATTTTTTTCCCTTCTCGATGAAACTGTTTGAACTTCTATGACAGTTGAAGGGACTTATTTCAGCTGGTACAAAAGCATATTTTACAGCAGTTTCTTGGTGTATTTGTTTTAGCAGTTTCATGGTTCAATTGCTGCAACAATTTTAACAACCATTATTGCATCAATTTTCCAAAAGTCCCATATGGATGGCTATAAATTGACTATGTAGCTGAGAAAAGGAAAATAAAAACCAACATCTTTTCCTCTAAATTTCCCTGCAGAAAGTTGTTTCTAATATCTAAAAAATTCAACTCTAGATCTAGGGTCAGTATAATAGAAAGTGGATACAAAATAGTTCGTTGGAGTAGTTTACGTTGGTGTTCATAGACTGCTAATTGATCGTTGTATACTGAGAGGTAATTTTCCTTATTCTCAAACACCTATATGAGAGGAAAATTTTATCTTAAGCATACCATGTAAGACTGGCGTAATAACCCATTCCTTACATAAAAAAAATTTATTGTAAAGAGTATATTTTGTGTAATTACGATTTTACCATCAATATTACCAAAATGCTTTAACTCTTAAAAAATTTCAAGTTATAAGATAAGGGTACTTTGGTCTTTTACAATTATTTTTTTATGCACGAGATGTCAAATCTTTATTCTTCAGAAAACATGTCCTTGTGACTATTAAAAAAAAGACAAAAAAAGAATTGGTGTTTATAATAGGTGAGTCATATGCCCACATGTCTTCCTCATCTTCTCATGTATATCTAGTTAGTGCAAGCTTCTCTAAGAAGCTTGGCACAAAATTAGCTAAAAATAAAGAAGAAAAAAAGGAAAAAGGAAAGGGGAAAAGGAAAGAAAGAAGAAGTGGAATAAGATAGACTCTAAGTTAAAGCATAGCTAGATAAATGTTTTTGCAGAAAATTGAAATGGAATCTGGAAAACGTCATGAAGAATTAGACTTTGATTCATATACAGAGAGGTATAAATATCTATTTTATGATATATTTTATGGTTTTTCATTTCGAGTTTTCTACTTAAAGTTATACATGTTTAACTGAAGGTGGTTCTATGGAAATCATGCTAGAAACTCTGTTTGGAACCAATCTCCATTTTTGTTATTTAATTACAGATTGAAATTGCATGAGTTATATCTTATTTTAAAACTTGAGATGCCTAGTTTTATAAATATTTTACGATATATCAATTTGAGTTTTCTAGACAAAGTTATAATGATTTAATTCAAGGTATATTTTGTGGAAGTTATGCTAAAAATCATGTTTTAAAACTGAACGGTATTCTATATTTTTGAAAAGGTTTTCCATATGATAATTGAGTGTAATATCTTGTTTTAAATATTAAAATGACTAGTTTTGTTATCTTTTTACATAACTATATTTAGACATCTCTATGAAAAGTTATACTTATTTTTGTGATGATATATGTCAGAAATGTTTTAGAATTGTTCATAGTAAGACGAAACCAACTAAAATTTCAATTTATAAAACATATTTGTTGATCTAAAATGAGCATATGTTAGCTCTGTTAGTTTATCCTAAAACCTAGAATTATTAAGGGGTTTTGCTTCAAATTGTTTTTATTTAGTTGAAAATGCCAACTTTTTGAGTGTTTTAATAAATTCTAATTTGGACATTTCTACTTAAAACTTATGTGTGTTTCAATGATAAAACTCTTTTTGGTGATTTCAAAAGATGATTCATCCATATTCATGGCTAAAGAGTTGGGTTCAATTTTTGTATTTAAGTGATGTTTCTAATTAATTTTGGACCTATTTTATTCGTAAGTTTAACTTTTAGAGTATAGAAATAAAAGCATAAAAATGTCGAAACTATAAGTAACATTTTCATTTTTTTAACCTAAGTATTGAAGAGGTTACATGATAACAGCACATGTTTTGACATTTTTAGAGTACCATTCAATTTTAGATTAACCAAGCTAGCTATGGTGTTATTCTTGTTTTTGACACAAGTATGACCATATAGAACGTGTTGATTCAGAAGACATTTCAATGCAATGAGAGCCAATAGCGATGATACAACACATCGAATGGATATTCAATATTTTTAAAACTAGATCACATGAGTTTACATTCTTACTTGACAATTTAGTTTCAGCACCTAATTCATTCAAATATTTAGTAAAGTTCATGCATATGAATATGAGATTTCCCTTGCAGTTAAAATGAATTTTCAAATGCACATATTAGTTATTTTTAATGGTGTAGTTTTCATACCAAAATTTTACTATCAGAATTAATCATATCCAATTTAAATATGCATATTTCATGTCAATGAATTTTATGTGCATATTATCAAGCCATGTTATGAAAACGTGTAGACCTTTTTGGCACTTGAACAAGCTAGTATATAATCAACAACATCATTACAAGAAAAAATATGTTTCTACTAGCTATGTTAGTTTAAATGAACGTTTACAAAGTAATATTAAATTTTCTTTTCTAAAACTTTCATAACATCATGTAGAGTCTTATTTACGTTGTTGGTACAAGTAACATGTTTTTTTAAACATTAAAGTTCACAATACATTCACTTAATTTAACTAGAATTACACGCTAATTTCAATGTACTTCCAGTATGAAAGCACCATGAGAATATATTTTATTATCCTACCAACCAGCTAAAAATAAGATAATTTACAAGCAATTTCAACTTGATATTAAGTAAGTCTTATTATATATGTTTTAAGACAAGCTCACAAGTTAAGTAAATATTTTAGAAATGTCAGAGTACTTCCCCTTCAGTATTCAGTGATAATTGGCTCTATTCAATATTTAGTTTTATTTGGTAAGACATCATGACCAATAGATTTAATCCAATTCAGCTCAGTATGATGTTTATCAACTCAATATGATATCAAATCAATTCAGCATAATATTACTAGATCAATATGATATTTATCAATTATGATATTTATCTTAGTTGAGATAAGTATGATATTTATCAATTCAGTTGAGATCACTATGATATCAGATTAGTTCAGTATAATATTATCAGATTAGTATGACTTCATATCAGTTCAATATAATGTTACCAGATCAGGATGCTATTTATCAGTTCAGTTCAGTATAATATTATATCAATTCAGTATAATATTATCAGATTAGTTCAATATAATGTTATCAAATAAGTTCAGTATGATGTGTATGAATTCAGTTAAGTTAGTGCATACATGACATATGTATCAACAAAGCCATTTTAATGGTTACATCAAGTTTGTTTTTCACAAGTCTAATTGAGAGCTAATGTTAGTGCTAAATATCTCCTCCATGTGTAACCAAATTCCCATGTACTCTCGACATAACAAATTCAAAGTACATTTTTCATGCTTATATTTTCAATTTGTTAATAGATTATCTACACGTGCAGCTAGGAGCTAATGTTAATGCTAAATATCTCAAATCCCCAAGTACTCTTGATATAACAAATTTAAAGTACATATCTCCTAGTTATACTTTTTATTTAGATACTTATAATAGCATGTTATTTCATAGAAACTCATAAAATAGTACGTCATTATATTTTAAAGATCAAACATAAATCATTTTCCAACATAATGCTATTTCATGATAACTCATAAAATAATATGGTATTACATTTTAAAGATCATACATAAATCATCTTTCAACAAAATATTATTTCATTGTAACTCATAAATAGTATGTTATTATATTTTAAAAATCGGACAAAAATCATTTTTACAAAATGTTATTTCATGATAACTCATACATAGTATGTTACTATATTTTGAAGATCAAACATATATCATTTCTATGAGTATGTTATTTCATGATAAGTCATGAGTATTTCATTCACAATTTTCAAACTTGTAATTACAAATATTTGTGAAACTCGTCCACGTATTGAGATTTCAAGCTCACCTTTTATATTTTCCTCACCAAATAACAACTTTGAGAAAACATAACATGATAACAAGTTTGGAGCATAGGATCAATATTTTGTTATACAGTTTAAATGGTTTGATCTCTCTAACTTTTTGTATAGTTAACGTTGGTTAGTGTGTAAATGGACTCGTAATCAAGATTAAAAAGTCTTATGATTTGATGTATAGCATATATATCATTATTTATAGTCATGTTGATGGACATAAATTACTTTATGATTGTGTAAAAGATTAAGATATTTGTTAATCTATGAAAAATTATATGAGAATTATCATTTTATTACAAGATAGTTAGTTTAATTTAGGAAAATTACAAGATAGTTAGTTTAATTTAGGAAAAATTTTGTCAAATTTTTTGTATAACTATATATAGTTATGATTTTAACATAACCCAAAATAAGGAAATAAGTTAGTCAATTAGTACGGTCTCAGGATGTGTTCCCTATTATCAAGATAGTTCCAGGACGGATCCGGACAATTGGCCTCGATCCTCTTTGAATTTTACTTTGTTATTATATTGTTGTAATTTCCAGCTTTTATATATTTTTGTAATTTTGATTCATTTTAATTTATATACAAAGTTAAATCTTATTTGTCCAATACATTATTACATACAATAAATAGTTTGATCAGCAATTGCGTCAAGTAGTTTTTAGATAACCAAGAGTGTTAAAAAGAGAGGAATCTCGGTGTCTCTTCTCGAGTGTCTTCTATAGTAAAGAGTATGTTGATTCTTGTGTGTAGTGTGAGATTGTGAAGTGTTCTTCTAAAAGAACAGCTTGAGGTTGTAAACAGTTTCAAGAACATAGTGGATTTTGGCAGGGTTGATCCCTCCCGTGGATGTATGTTCTAACATTGAGAGAGTAACCATGTTAAATTGCTGTGTGTCGTGGACCTTGTCGTTGCTTTGATTGTTTCTGCATTGTCATTGTTTCGATTACATGTTATCATTTTAGTGAAGTTCCTTTACAGAACTAGTGATTCTCACAAAAACTAAACCTTTCTTTTTATGAGTTCTGTTGGAATCAATATACAATTTCTATATGCTTATAAGAAAACTAATGAATCATCAAATGAGAGAAAAAAAGGTTCTACTAACTTCAAAAGCGTGAAATTAGCAGGTAACCACACAATTGGACCAGAATAAGTTTGATACCACCAAATGCACTAAACCCAAAAAAATTAAAATCCAACCTACCAATTATCAAACTAAAAGAAGACCTAAGATTGGAAATGAACAAAAGCAGAAAAGAAAGAGACCTATGAAACTCTACGTCAACCCCAGAAAAAAAAATCAAAAACGAACCTCTGTAGCTACATTTCCGGAGAAGAGCAGGAATAACACGTCTGGTGGAGTCATCAACCTCAACCAACAATACCCTGAGCATCATTATCGGCAAAAAGCTCTCCCACCTCACCACATCCTCGCTTGGACTAACACAATCCATATTCTTTTTTTCTTAATCCTCTCTTCTTCTCTCACATTCTCTGTATCAGCCATCTCTTTTTTCTCTGTTTTACTCTCTGCCATTGATTCCAAATTGTCACTAATCTGCACGAATTTACCAACTTTTTCGATCCTCTCTTCGGCGACAAACCTGTCGTCTTGAAAATTAATAAATGAAAGGACACTAAAATGACACAATCGAGTCTCATCTTGCCTAAATATACGAGTGAGTGAATTAATAATACTTAGGACACTTTTTACAAGTCGGCTTTGTTTTGTTAGGTCAACTCTACATAAAATGGTCGTTACACCGAAGTCACCTAGTTTATATGAAACATCGTGGACATAATGTATCATCTTCTCACGCAATGGTATAAAGAAATTAATATAATTTCAATTAATGTGCAACGGTAAAGTGAAAATTTATCGGGTCAAAATATCATTATATCATGTAAATGATTATGTTGTATAATCAATTTGTTTATTATTATGTAACATAATCATTTGTGTAATTATAATATAATAATTCTTAGTTTGATAGATATCATATAAACTTAATTTGAACATTAACGTGATAAATTAAGGAATTAATAAGGATTTGGTGAACATGTTTGGTACTTGTTTTTGTGAGGATATATGTTGCGATTTAATGAAACCTTTTTTGAAATGATTTTTAACCAAGTGATAATCAATATCAAGGGCTTCGTTCTTTCATAAAACAATGGATTTTCTATGATGTGATGACAGCTTTGTTGTCGCACCATAGTAGAATTGGAGTATTGAAATCACTCTTAAAGTCTTTCAAAATATATGAAATTCATTGCATCTCACAGACTATTGCAACTAAGTTACGATATTCTACTTCAGTAGAAGATGATTGGTTCAATGTCATTTTCACTTATAGGAAGAGGTAAGACATTTTGTTCTATGTTTTCAATATTACCATTTTCAATTTTATAAGGAAGAATTTGTTCATAAAATTTTACATCTCTTGAAATGTATAATTTATGTTTTTCCAAATAATAAACTCTAAAGACCTTTTAAGCTGAAACGTATCCAAGAAATATACATTTGAAAGCTCTTTTAGTAAATTTGTCTTTATTTAGTAAAACATTTGTCACATAACACAAGCATCCAAAAACTCTAAGGTTTGAATAATCTTTTTGAGAGAAGTATTTCTACGAAGGTTTTCCAATTTAAAATTGATGATGGAAGTCTATTTATGATGTAAGTGGCCATAAGGATTGAAGAATCCTAAAATTTCTTTGGTAAACCTGCCTAAAATATGATAGCTCTGGCTATTTGTAAGAGATGTTTGTGTTTCCTTTCTACTACCTAATGATGTTGAGGAGTATAAGGACGTGATTTTTGATGAACTATTCCTTTATTGAAAAGAAATTATTGAAATTCTGAATTTGTGAATTTGTGAATTTTGTACCATTGTCACTCCTTATGAATTTAATTTGTTTCTTATATTGTGTATGAATCACGTTGACAAAGTTGGTAAAAAGAAAACTGGTCTAGCTTTTTGCGGATCATGAGGTAAGTCCAGATGACCCTTGTGTGATCATCAACAATAATTAGAACATATCTGGCTCCTTTAATAGAGATTTGGCAATAAGGATCCCATAAGTCTAAGTGAATAAGTTGAAAAGGTTGTGAAGATCTAGTATGACTAATAGGAAAAGGTAATCTTTGCTATTTGGACTTGTGATAAACTTTACATTGATAAAAAAAAATTAAATCTTGTTTCTTAAAAAAACATTACATTTCAAAACATTTATAGGATAATGTCCCAATCTGCTATGCCACAATTGAGTTTTAAGAAACCTTTTCTTTTCACGGATAGAAACTTCATCCCTACAATTCAATCCATGAGGATTTGATTTTAGAAACTCAACTTTTGTAAGAAAGCTATTACAATTGAAATCTTGAAAACTAGGAGTATCTAAAACATAAAGTCTTCTTAGAGCTTTTTCTACTGTCAGAATCTCTTTAGTCTACAGGTCCTGCAGAATACAAGTAATTGGTGTAAAATTAAATTCAATTTGGGCAAAGTGAGTGAGTTTTTGAACAGATATAAAATTAAGTTTAAAAATTGGTATGTATAATATATTTTTCAGGAAAATTTTATTAGGAAGATTAATGTCTCATATGCTATGAACATATTTCACAGATCCATCTGGTAAATAAATTGGTGAAGGTCTTTTAGGCTTTCTTAGATTGCAAAAAATATTTCTAACACCTGACATGTGATTGGTAGCCCTTGAGTACACTATCCAAGTATCATTTTTCAACAACTCACTTAAAGTATATTGAAGAGAGAAAAAGTTACATGCTCAGTTGTTGAAACTAACAAATTTCGCATAGTTACCATCCATAGTCATTTTGTCGTTGATCAACTTCATCAACTCTTGCTAAACCAGATTAGCTAAATCACCTTGTTTCTCTCCTCTGGCTTCATTCATATCTTCATAATCAAGTGGACTGTCAACCATATTTACCATAGCTTTGTTAGTACCTTTTTTCTGTTGATTCTTTAATTCCTTGTACCAGTATAGAACTCCATGAATTTTAAAACAAATATTTTTTCCATGCTTTTTCATTCTGTAATGTTCACAGACTTTATTCTCCTTTTCTTTCTTCTTAGTAGCAGCTCCTTTCATATAAGTTTCTTTCTTAAATTGATTCATTCTCATTTGAGTTATGGCTCGTAATCTAGCAGTTTCAATGTTTTCATTAAAATTAACATGAACCTCTTTCTATTTTTCAATACTAAGAAGCATTGAATAAACACAATTCAAAGTTGGCAATGGATCCATGACTAGAATTTGATTCCTAGTAGGGTCGTAGCATTCATTTAATCTCATTAGGAATTGCATCAGTCTATTCATAGAGTAGAAATCTAAAATTATCTTTGTAGCTCCACATGTGCATGGAGGTAAAGACATAAGGCAAGCGAATTCATCCCACAAGTGCTTTATTTTTCCATAATATTTCGCAATAGAATCATTATCTTGATATATTTAAGCAATATCTCTTTGAATCTGATATTGCAAGGGCCTATTGCTCTCACCATATCTTTCAGCTATCCCATCCCACAACTCTTTAGCTGAAGTTGTATAAAGAAAATTATCAACAAGGTCCTTGGATATGGAATTAAGTATCCAAGAAGTTACCATGTAGTTAGCTCTTGTCCAAAGCTCATTCTTTGTATTTTTTTCATTAGGCATAGGAAGCCTACCATCAACGAAACTCAACTTCAACTTGGCTCCAAGAGCAATCTTCATAGATTTGCTCTAAGTGAGGTAATTACCTCCTATCAGAGGTATCATTACAAGCATCATTTCGAGATGATCTAAACTTTACGAAAAATAGGGATCTCCATTAGGATTATAAATTTTTTTACTTGATCCAACAATTCTGCTTGTTTCTTCAGTTTGAGCTATAATATCCCTTCTTCCTAGTAACAATAAGTAACTCTAAGTTTTCATAATCAACTCTGATTTTTTTTAAAACGTTGAGTCTGTGAATGTAAGTTTTAAGAGAATCCCCACAAATTAAAAAAAACAATTTCAATTGACCCACCTCTTCAGATTTAGAGAAAATAGATTGAAAAGTCAGACCTAAGAACCTAACAATATTCATTGAACCTAAGAACCCAATGAAGGTTCATTGAAGAGGCTAAGAAGAACACTAGTGTTACCTCCTCTAAACTTCTTCACTAGAAAGTAGTTGTTCTTCTTCATGATCTCCCAGATCAATTATCATGGTACTATGGATATCTTCCTCCTACTATACACGGTAAATCAACAAGTCCAAATCTATAGAATGAGCGCTGACTGAGGCTGGGTCATGCAGTAGTATGGTGAGGTCGTCGAATCGAAGATCATAAACGATCATGAGATTGGTAGGTTAAGAGGTTTTGGATTTGTTACTTTTAGCAATGATCAGGCAATAAGAGATGCTATTGAAGCCACTAATGGTCAGAATCTTGATGGTCGTACGATTACATTCAACGAAGCTCAATCGCGTGGAAGTGGTGATGATGGATACAGTCGTGGATGAGGTGGATTCGACAGCTACTTTTGATAGGTTTTTCTTTCTTAGGGTAACGTATTTCTCTCCTTAGAAGTAGAAATTGAGGGACACCTAACTCCAACATTCTAATCTTCTCAACTGAGCACAAAGAAGAGGAATGTTTCAAAGGACCCTATTATGAGAAAATTATAGGTGAATTCTAAATGACATGGTTCTTGATTATTAGTTATGTGATTGTTCTTTAGGTTGCTTCTTTTTGCAAAATTTTCTATCGTTCTTGCCCTGATATCATGAACAAGAATAATGTCAGAAGAGAAAAAAAAACTTTTACAATGTATTATCTTCTCACGTAATGGTATAAAGGAATTAATATAAATCCAATTAATACCAAACATTAACATGAAAATTTGACATGTCACGCAAATTGATTATGATAATCAATTTGTCTATCACTTTGCAACATAATTAATTTATCTATCACTATACAACATAATTATTTGTGTGATTTCCGTGTAATAATTCTTTAGAATTAATTATGTTTTATGTTAATAATGTATTAACAAATATTTAAAATATTGTAATTATATTTAAAATAGATGATATACAAAATTAATGTAAGTTAATTTTTAATAAAGATAAAGTACTTACATTAAATGTGACTTTTGCTAAGGATATAATAATAATTTGAGGTATATGGTAATAAAAAAAAACATAATAATCTCTCTTTTATTTTCTCGGTCTCTTTCGTTCCTCTTCTCTATATATCCTTCTTCTTAATCTCTTTCTTTATTTATCTCTCTCTTCACTCGTTCACATTAACCTTCTCTTCGATCCCAAACTTAATCTAAATTAAAAAATTAAAATTAAAAAAACTCATTCATTCAATAACTTAAAGGAAAAGAACTAGAAAAAATTGAATAAAGATTTGATTTAGTGATTTTATTTTTAAATTTTAATATTTAATTGAGTTTATTAATTTCATTAAAAAAAATTCGTTTATTTTTCCCGCTTTCCATCATGTTTGGCAAACATATTTAGATGGATATTGATTTAGATTCTATTTTTGATATTTGTTAACGAAATTTTATTTTATCTCAAAATTTTATATGTAAACTCGATTAATTTTTAAATAAAATTCAATAAAATTATATCAAATCTTACGTTTTAATACTTATTTGTTAAAAAAAATTATTGTTAAATTTTAAATTCTAATGTTAAATTTATTTTTGAATCTGTAATTTTTTATTCAAATTTTACATTATTGTTTATTTACGGATGCTTTCTCTAAATTTTGATATCTACATCTATCATTACTTACAAAGCAAATCGATTGTTATAGCTAGTTTACGATAAATTTCCTCTGGTAATATATTTATTTATATTGTTTTATTTTTAATTTCCTTACGAAAAAGCAAGTAGTTTGTTTTATAACATAAAATAACATATATTTTCTATAAAATAATATATGTTTTTCATAAAAAAATAGACAGAATTAAAAATAAAATTATATTTGATAAATAAAAAAATTCATGCAATTAAACTTAAATTAGAATGTTAAGCTAAAGGATTATTTTAATACGTTTACTGGTAGAATTTATTATAAATCTAAATTCTATAAGAAGCCAAGCACACAACGACTGGAACCATGCTAGTTCATTGGATTAGGAAAGTTAGGCTCCTCCATTAATTCGATCTCTTCTCTCTTCTCTCTCTTCAGGCTGCACAACGAAGATATAATGGCTTAGCTACGTAGATCTAAAATAATGTTTTATCTCGTCTCATATTTTATTTATTATTTTCAATAATTTTATAACATAATGTTATTCTCTTTTATTTAAATATCAACTTATATTATTTTATGTTATTTAAATTTTACTCCCATAGTTTAACGTGTTTTATTATTTTTTAACATATTTTATTATTTTTTTATTAAATTTACATTAAAAATAAAATTATGGTTCTATTAGCTCTATAACTTTTTTATATGGACATTTTAATCTTAATTTTTTTAAATTAAATAATTTTATTCTTATAATTTAAGGTCAACTAATGACAAAATTATTAAAAACATATATATTAATGATACTTATAAAAGGTAAAATAGGATTTTGAAGAACGAGGATAAAAAAGAAGAAGCTGTAATAAGAATAGATTATTTCAACTTGTAGTTAATAGAAAGCTTTAATAAAAACAAAAAAATGCTTGTGCAAATAAAGAAAGTGGTAGATCTTATGTATATTATATGAATCATTTTGGCCAAATAAAATAACTTAAAATCATCACTCACTTAAAATTTAATAGAAAATATATATTTTTTGAATTTTTAAATTTAGAAAACCAATATTATTCTTCCTAACTATAATTTTTATAAAATCTTTTAACAATTTTGTCTTTCATGGAACTTATCTAAGAATTATATGATTAAATATACTTTAAAAAATAAAATTGTATCATATTTCCTATTTTTTTTAATATTCTCTCCTCTCATTTGGATTCATTAAAGATAAATAAGATATCTAAATTAATACAATTTTATTATTATTTTATTATTATTAAAAATTAAGTGTGATAAAATTAGATAAATTTAAAAAATTATTGAATCTTATAATAAATCATATTATCTAATCTCAATTCACACCTTCACTCATGTTGCAATATCCATTTTTCTATAAAGACAGAGAGTGCATAATTGGTCGCCAAATTTGGGAATCATGGAGATCATATTATTGCATAATGTTGATGTATATCTATTAACAGATTAATGTATATCATATCTATTAATGCATAACTAGTTTATTTTAGGTCTATCTAGTTTACTAGTAATTCCTATATAAATGCACTATGTATATTTCTTAATACTCAGAATACAATACAATCATTGACTATTTCTAACATGGTATCAGAGTCATTGCTCTGACTTTTTTCTTAGCAATCTTGCCTCTTTTGGTATTACTCCATCCTTATTGCTTCCGCTGTCACCACAGCCGCTATAGTCACTCACCATTGAACATTCGACGTCTTTCAGCCATTGTCCTTAGGTTTTGGGGTTGTAGTCGTTGTAGTCGTCGTCGTTGAGGAATCCCACACCACATAGACCACTACAATCACCGTCTATGTCGTGCAACTTGCTCTGATAACATTTTTACAAGTATTACAGTGATCGGCTTGCCTCGATCTACACAACTATGGAGGTCTCGCAACCATCAGAGTCCAAACGCACCCTCACGCGCCGCATAGAGGAACCACACCTCTTCCTCACGCGCCGCCCTAGAAAACTAAGCACCACCATACATCTTGCTCCGACAACCTGTCTACAGATACCACTATAATCAGTTCAACGATATCTATATATTCGTGGAAGTCTCATAAGCATCGGAGCCTACATGCGCCGCTAACAAAAACCTCACGCCAGATTCACGATCCTCACACGTCGCACTCTAGTCTTGTGACGTCATCAGTGACACATCCCCTAAGACTGACATCATCATCGCCTTCTACTGACATCATTGTCACCGTTGACCTTGATTGTTGACCATTAATCGTTGACTTTTCTATAAGGTTGACCTTTTGCATATTAGCTTTTCCCTACCCAATTTTTCACGTAAACCTCATTTTTGCAATCCATTTTTGCATATTGTGTTTCAAAATGGATAAAAAGGATGTTTTCTTCCTAACTCCATCAATATTGTATTAAAGGGGACCAAGAATTATTTATCCTGGTCTCAAGCTAAGCACAATTTTCTTAAGGGTCGCATGCTTTGGAATTATTGTACTAGTGCAATTACCATTCCTGTCAAAGGAAAGTGAAAAAGATGTTGCCTTCCTTGGTCGCATGATTGAATGGGATAGTCACAACCACATGATCCTTACATGAATTCGAAATACTTATGTTCCCTCCATCTCTAATCTATTGGGCAGCTTTGATGATGCAAAATCAGCATGGATATGTTGGCCAAAAAGTACTCCACTACTCACGGATCTATAAAATATCAGTTAGTAGTTGAATTGCCTCAACTTCGACAAGAACCATGAGAATCCATCAATGACTACTACGATCAGCTTCGCTTTCTTTGGGATCAAATTGAACTTTGTGATCCAATTTGGGCATGCTCAAAGGATGCTCAGCAATATGCTGCAGTTAGAGATGAGTTTCATCTCTATGAGTTCTTGATGTTACTTCATAAGGACTTTGAGCCCATCTGGGGTCAGCTTCTCAATCACAATCATCTTCTTTCTCTTGAAACTATCGTAAATGATTTGGTTAGAGAAGAAACTCGGCTTGTAACCCTACAAGCTTAGAATAAGTTCAATGTTTTGGCTATTACACCTTCTGCTTCTACTATTACCATTGAGCAACCTCAGCAGTCAGGTGATTCATCTTGCTCTAGTAATCATCGCAGAAATAACAATAAGAAGTTCTACAATTATTGTAAGCATCATGGCCACATCATTAAGATTTGTTACCATCGCAACAAATCTACTACTATTGTTACTAATAATGAGTCTACTCCGTCAATGCCTTCCATTTCAACTGAGTCCTAATTTTCTAGATCCACTATTAACCTTTCCTCCACTGAACTATAGAAGATCATAACTCAGGTTGTTCAAATGGCTGGTAATGCATCTCTTTCCACTACTCTCTCAATTTTTCCCGGTAAGTCTCAAACTTGGCTTTGTTGTTCTACCTGTTGTAATCACATGACACCTCTATTGCTACTGTAGTTTCTTCCTTACCTTCTCTCGCACTTTGGTATTCTCATCTTAGTCATGCCACATCCACTCAGGTACAATAGTTAGCTTCTAAAGGTATATTGGGTTTTGTGTCCAAAGACAATTTTGATTGCATTTCATGCTAGTTAAGAAAACAGTCAGCTTTACCTTTCAATAATAATGAGTCTATCTCTAATAGTATTTTTGAGTTAATTCATTCTGATGTTTGGGGACCTTCTCCTATTACTAGTATTGGTGGATCTCATTATTTTGTTGTTTTTATTGATAATTATTCTCGTTATAGTTGGATCTTTCCTATCAAATCTCATTTTGAAATTTTACCAATATACGGTAACTTTGCAAAAATGGTTGAAACATAATTCTCCAAACATATCAAAAAAATTCGATCTGATAATGCTCTTGAATATACTCAATATGATTTTCAAGTTATTTTACATTCTTATGGCATTGTACATCATCTAACCTATCTAGACCGCTCTTAACAAAATGGTCGAGTTGAAAGAAAACTTCGTCATATTCTTAACACTATTTGTGCTCTTCTTCTTTTTTCCAAATTTCTTGCCCTATTTTGGGTGAAGCTGTTCTTCATACTGTTCATGGCATTAATCGCATTCTAAGTGCTGTCATTCATAATCAGACTCTGTATAAGTGCCTTTTTAGGTCATTCCTTGACTAACATTACCTTCGCTCATTCGGATATGCCTATTTTGTTCTTCTTCAACCTCATCAGCATAACAAACTTGAGCTTCGATCTAGACTTTGTTGTTTTCTTAGTTATGGTGAAACTCAAAAAGGGTATTGATGTTATGATCTTGTCATACATCGTATTCGTGTTTCCCGTAATGTTGTCTTTTGGGAACACTAATTATTTTTTGAACTCTCTCACTTTCGTTCTTCCCTAACTAACTCAAATGTTTTAGAAATCTTTCTAGATGAGTCTCTTGTTCCTTCTACAAATACTCTTGATCCTCCTTTATACTTCTCTATTCAATCTTCAGTTATTTTTGATGATTCTCCTAGACAGGTTGTAAAAGAATAGGTTGATGATAAGCTACCCCACCTTGAGTATAGGTCCCATGCTCCTACTCCGCCTGAAGATCCTCCACAAGACATTCCACCTCGCCACTCAACCCGAGTAAGATCCATCCCTACACATTTACTTGACTATCATTGTTACACTGTCATTGCTACACTCTTTAAGCCTCACATATATCGTGAGGCATCTATTAACCCTTTATGGTAGATTGCAATGAAAGAAGAAATTGATGCATTAACCAAAAATCGTACTTAGAATTTGGTTAATCTCTCTCCAGGTCAGTCTATGGTTGGTTGTAAGTGCATCTATAAGATCAAGACTCGCTCTGATGGGTCCATCGAGTGCTAGAAAGCTCATCTTGTTGCAAAATACTTTACACAAAAGTATGAGATTGATTATAAAGAGACTTTTGCTCCAATTGCTCGTATCTTCTCTGTTCATGCCCTCTTAGTTGTTGTTGTTGCTAGTATATGGGACATTTTTTAGATGGATGTTAAAAATACATTCCTTAATGGGGATCTACATGAAGAAATCTATATGCAACCTCCTCCTGGTCTTTTTGTTGCAACAAACAAGGTTTGTCGCCTTCGATGTGCACTTTATGGCCTTAAACAAGCTCTACGAGCATGGTTTGCCAAGTTCAGCTCCACCATCCTTCGCTTGGGTTACACTTTTAGTCCTTATGATTCTACCTTATTTCTTTGTCGCAATGATAAAGGCACCATTTTTCTTCTCTTATATGTGGATGATATGATCATAACTAGTGATGACCTCAGTAGCATTCAAGAAACCAAGGATTTTCTTAGTCAATAGTTTGAGATGAAAGACCTTGGACATCTCAGCTATTTCTTCTGTCTTGAAATCAATTGTTCCATAGATGGTCTTTATATTACTCAAGCGAAGTATGCATTTGACCTTTTGTCTCAAGCTAGACTCACTAACAGCAAGACTGTTGACACTCCAGTTGAACTTAATGCGCATCTGACACCTTCAAGGGGGAAATCATTGTCTAATCCCTCTCTTTATAGATGATTGGTTGGAAGCCTGGTTTATCTTACAGTTACTCATCTAGACATTTCTTATGTTGTTCATTAGGTGAGCCAATATTTGTCTTCTCCACTATCCACTCGCTATACTGCTATTCTGCACATTTTATGATACTTAGGGCACTCTCTTCCATGGCCTTTTCTACTCAGCTTAGTCTCCTCTTGCAAGAAATCGCATTGATCACAGATCCACTATAGGTTATTGCTTTCTCCTTGGTTCTTCCTTGATTTCTTGGCAAAGTAAGAAACACACTTTCGTGGCTTGCTCCAGTATTGAAGCAGAATATCATGCTCTTGTTAATATCACATCTGAGCTCCTTTGGCTACGATGTATTCTTAAGGATTTGGGTGTGTCCACATCCTTTGTTATTCCCATTTTATTATGATAATTAGAGTGCCATTCATATCGCTCACAATGATGTCTTCCATGAACGGACTACACACATCAAGATTGATTGTCACTTTATTCGTTCTCATCTTGTCCATGGTGCTCTCAAGATTTTCCCTGTCTCTTCCAACAATCAACTTGCTGATATCTTCACTAAGGCACCTTCTAAGGGACGTACTTATAATTTGATTGACAACCTCAAGCTGGTCTCACATCCACCTTGAGTTTGAGGGGAGTTGTTAATGTATATCTATTAACATATTAATGTATATCTGTTAATGTATATCATATATGCTAATGTATATCTAGTTTACTTGTAAGTCCTATATAAAGGCATCATGTATATTCTTTAATACACAGAATACAATACAATCATTAAGTATTTCTAACACATAACAAAGGTATTTATTGCACTAGTGGTTGTATTTTAGTAATTAGTTAATTTGATTCAAGTTCTAAAAGGTAATGAATCATTAATTTTCTTTTCCTTTTCTAGGGAGTGCCTTTTCCTTGTATCCCAAGACAAGACAAGACAAGGCAATGCGTGTGAGATTTTTTTTCTCAATTTGGAAAATTAGAGTAAGTGATGAGTGCTCAAAAAGCACTAAAATAACCATGATTTTATGTACATTAATTGATTAAAAATATATATATTTATATGTTTTATCATATATTTATATAAATTTGTCTTTTTCGGAATCACGGGTATTTTTATTGTTTTTCAGGTATTTTGGCTTAAAAACGCAATTTAAAGACTCAAAGAGGAATACTTGAAGCTATACATCACAAATATATTAATAAATAAGTGGGAAAAGGTCAACAAACATGGAAAAATTGGACAAAATGGGTCAAAAAGGTCAAAAATGTCAAAAAGACGGAAATCGCGCCCCGAGTACTAACTTTCAAGTTTTAAAGCCACTACCGAAAACATGTTGTCAATACATTTTCAGATAATAATTCTTATAAAAACTTTTGAAATAGAGCTTCACTCTAACTACAGGGCGATTGTACCATCAAATAAAAGAGCACTACTCTAAATCAGACCGGATAACTAAACCTTAAAATCTAATTTTCAGGTTTAAGTTTGTAATGAAAAATAATATATTTCTCTCTAACATTCTTAATATAAAATCTTGAATAAAAATAAAATCAATTCATTTTAGAGATTTTTACCTATTTAATATTTCGCAAGCATAACAACGTTATTATTACATCATGTTTACTAAACAGCCAGCACAGTTAAATTTAATCACAGACAAATTAAATATAACATGTAAGAATAAAACATAAAAAATAACTGCAAAGAAAATAAAATCCTTACAGAACTTCGATGCTATTCCCGTTGCTGGAAAAACTCCAAGCGGAATTTGCACTCCCATTTATTGAATCAAAAAGCTAATAAATTACATAAACATAACTAGTTCTTCCCAAAAAGGGAAGAACTCTAAAACTAAGAGAAATTAACTAAAAACTAAGAAAAACTAAAGAAAACTAAAAAGAGAGAAAGAAAGAGAGAAAAGAATGTATTTGGAGGTTTTGAAGGTGTGTTTTGAAGTGAAGGGAAGGGGGTATTTATAGGTGAGGATGGAGAGAAAAAATGAGTAAAAAAATGTTAAAAAATGTAAAAACGCGTAATGGAAATGCTGAGGTCATTAATGATGTCAGCATGACGTCATGGGGGCGGCTGCACGTTAAAAATGGGGCGAAAAGGTGTTGGGCGCGCGGGGGGCTGTCGCTGCGCGCAGCTCGGCGCGCGTGAACAGTTCCCGCGCGCTGGGGCGTGCGCGGATGGGCAGGCCAGCGCGCGCGGGCGCGCGCGGCATGGGGCGCTGGGCTGCGTGCGCGGCTGGGCAGCGGGGCGCGAATTCCGTCTTTTTGACATTTTTGACCTTTTTGACCCATTTTGTCCAATTTTTCCATGTTTGTTGACCTTTTCCCACTTATTTATTAATATATTTGTGATGTATAGCTTCAAGTATTCCTCTTTGAGTCTTTAAATTGCGTTTTTAAGCCAAAATACCTGAAAAACAATAAAAATACCCGTGATTCCGAAAAAGACAAATTTATATAAATATATGATAAAACATATAAATATATATATTTTTAATCAATTAATGTACGTAAAATCATGGTTATTTTAGTGCTTTTTGAGCACTCATCAGTAAGTAAATAAGACTAAGACTTGTTTGGTTTCTCTGCTCAATATTAATTAATTTCATCTAGGTTTATGGCTCCAATTAATAAGAATTAATAGTCGCGAATTTGAAATATTAAAAAAAAGGGTTACTCCTGTAGTGGAATCAAGAAGGCATGAGGGTGAGCTGAGTGCATGTGAGGTGTTATTTTTTCATCAAGAAGAAATGGGAATACCAAAGAAAATTGTTAAATTTGAAGTAAGAAAAAGAATGTGGAGTGTTGTTCAAAAGGTTGAGCCTGTCTTACAAGCATATCAAAAAGAAAGAGCACCAGGAGTCTCTCTTTCTTATCCACCCTTTATGTCCCATGTAAACAACAAAATCAAACCAAACTACTTAACATCATTTGGAGGCACTAATACTCATCATCATTCACTACAATAAGTGATTCCTCGATCTAAATTATCTAGTAATAATAATAAACCATTAAAGGCCACACGAAACATATCGAAGCTCTTTATATTGGGTACTGCCATTTTCCTTGCTCTTGACCATGGTCTTGTGATGAAAGGAGTCATATTTGGTGTAGCTAGAAGATTTGAAAATGTGGGAAACAGATTGTAGTAAGTGAAGTGGCTTCTTGTCACATTGTAAGAGAGCTAAAATAGCCTTTATTTAAGAAGCTGAGAGCTTGCCTAGTTAGTTTGTATTACTTATAGTTTATGAACCATATGATGTGACCCCATAATCAAATCATGGTTACCAAGTCATTGTATATAATTATGTACATACTAAATCAAACCTTATTTAAGTTATGCATACCTTGGTGATGTATGGACTCTCAGGTTTACTTAGTACACGATTAAGGCCATGAATAAGCAATAAAAGCCTAATATTAATTATTGCATAATAGGCAAAACCCAGTTTTTCATATCAGCTAATTCCGACCATAATATTTTTAGATGAAAACTCTAACCATAGTAATAGAGTCATTATATTAAGAGGAAAAGTAAGCTACTTGTAAACAATTGTAAAACTCACAACTATACCATATAGCAAAAATTATTCTCAAACATAAACATAGTTTTACAAAATTATGATTAATCAATCTCAAAATATTTCAACCAGCCAAAACAATAAATTAATCATATAAAAATAAAGTGAAACAAAATGATTTAATCAAACAAGCTGAATGCCATATCGTCATCACTCTCTTCCTTGGGTTCCTCCTGAAAATACAAACCAAATCATCCTAAATCAATCTCTATGGCAACCACTAACAAACTTCTCCTTCAAAATTCACAAATTTCAAAATTAATATGTTTTACAATGTAGTAAAGTAAGCATAAAACCAAAGAGCAAATGAAACTAGATCTTCTTTTCCTCAACCATCGGAGTAGCGACAGGACCTCCAGAATCACCGGTAGAAATGAAAATGGTGGCGGAAGCTCTGATAGATCTAGCATTCAATATGATATCTTCAATGTTCTTTTTCTCACCAAGCTTAGCAAATAATCCTGACTAGTAAGATTTTGTTGGAATATTATGGATCAAAACTCCTCAACACTCAAGAACAATTTTTTAGCAACTTTTAGAAACTCTCAAACTCTTATTTCTTATTTCTTAAACTTCATTGACATATATTACATAGCAAAGAATGCAAGGTATTTATACTATCATAGAATTAATATAAGTCACACAATATAAAGCTAACACTCACTCTAATCACCACATATAACCCATCATCTTACCTACAATCCAACTCAACCTCCACTAGCTTTCTCACAACTCAGCATCTTACCTACAATCCAACTCAACCTCCATTAATTGTCTCACAACTCATCACCTTGAATAATTTCTTGAACTACCATGGAAGCTTCCTCAAGTTTGGCTTCAATTTGGTTGGACTCCATCTTGGGCTTCAAATAAGTTTTATTTTCAATAGATTCCACTACCATTTTTGCTGCTTTTACAAGAGTAGCAATCTTTTCAACCTAATAAAATTTTATGAACAAAAAGTTTAGATTAATGAAGAAAAAAAGCAATTAAGATTGTTAAGATTCAACCTAATTTTAGAGAGAGAAGTTAAGGTAATTGGATGAATGTGTGAATCTCATAAGAAGCTTATTTATTTATAAAATATTACATACACATGTCTCAATCACATAATAAGTACACATATTTACATATCAGAGGGTATAATTGGTATAAAATATAGTATATTATGGGTTGTGGTCAACCCTAGCTCGAGTTGATCACTAAGCTCGAGTTGGTCACTGAGGTCGGGATGATCACTAAGCTCGGGTTGATTACTAAGTTCAGGCTGATCTATGTGTAGAACATCTGGGGTGCTTCCCCTTCCATCTTAGATTAGTGACTTTGCTTGAGTAGTTTGCATGGGTCGAGCACCAAAACGGTCTGGATATCCAAGCATCTAGTCCCCCTACTCTTTCAGCTCGGCCTCTAGTCTCAAGTGGAAGAGTAATTGCCATGGTAATAAATGTGTGTCAGTTGATTGGAGAAAGAAGCAAATGCCTTTATATAAAAGGGATGCTTGGGATAGGACTTATCATCATTACCTACACAATTGAATAATAGTGAAGAAAAACGCTCTATCGCATCACCTTGAGTTTGTAAAAGGTTTTCAATTCAGTGGTAAGAATTTAGCTTGGACTATAGTTTTGTCTATTTAAGTTTTTAG
This sequence comes from Hippophae tibetana, assembly GCA_037013495.1. Lineage (NCBI taxonomy): Eukaryota > Viridiplantae > Streptophyta > Magnoliopsida > Rosales > Elaeagnaceae > Hippophae > Hippophae tibetana. The sequence continues at coordinate 19,218,533 of CM072807.1, read as the reverse complement.
AGTTCAAGCATCGAAAACCTAACGATTTTCTACTTTCTTTTCAAGTTGGTTTTTAAAGGATAGTTTTTTTTATTTTCAAACTTGACCCTAGGTAACCTCTTCTTCTCGTACCTTACCCATCATTTTTTTGTTTTTATGTTTTTGTAGATTTTTACATAATGCACAAAGAAGAGACCTCGACCTCTAGCTCGGGCACTTAGGAGAGCCCCCAATATTCTAGTGTTATTAGCGACTTAGGATCTTTTGGCTCAAGATCTTCTAGTAAGGCGAGTCAATCTTTTCCTTAGCCATCTACCTCTACCTCTTATCCTCAGACCACTCCTATAATTAGATTGAGTGTTCCTCATACTCAAATCTTAGAGGCTAGGACGTGGAGGAAGAAAATAAGGAATATAGGATTTGGGGAACCAATTAGTCATACCAAGGGTTAGTCGGATATGTCTAACAATTGTGGGCTAGTGTCCCAAAATGAAGAAAGATTAAGAAAAACCTATAACATCCCTTCCTCCATTCATATCATGATTCCTCCAGATAGAGCTTGTGATAGTGATTAACTTCCATCCAATTGGACCATCTTTCATGAAAAAGCCTTGTGATTGGGGGTAAGGTTTCCTATATACTTTATCATTATGAGATTCTTGGTTAGGATGTAGCTTGTGCCAGGGTAGTTAATGCCTAACAAGTGGAGGTATCTGCTTTGCCTAACGTTGATCTATCAAGAACTTGGGGTGGACTTAGAGATGATCAAATTTAATGAGGCCTATGTCCTGAAGAAGAACCCTATGGATTATAAGAGGGTATATATTTCAGTGAAGCAGGATCGGGGGATGAACGTGTCACTTCCTAAGAACAAGAATAAATGGAAAGAGTACTTTTTCTATGTTTCAAGTCGGTAGGAGTCTCATACAAGTGACACTAGATTGATAAAAAGCGTCTAAAATGAAACTAAGGTCATGATAAGGAATATGGCTTCCTTAATCATGACCTTGAGCCTTGACGTGAAGAAAATTTTGGTTTATATCCAAAACTATCTTCCTAAAAAGACTAACTAAAGGAACTTATTGAACACCCCACATTTTATCGTGTGTGGGTTGATGAGGTATGGTATTCTGGAGCCTCCCTTTAGGATCAATTATAAACCTTGGGTTCCTCCTAAACCCCAAGCTCCTCTTATAGACTTTAGAGATCGGTTCAAGGTGGTGGTTGATAATGGTGAACTAGTCTTATGCCTTACCTTCCCAATTGTTTTGTTGTTGAATGTGACTTGATTAACATGGCATCCTCTCGCTCTTATTTTTCAGATCCCATGGATTTTACTACTGCCTAGCTCTTTTCCCATATGAAGAGTAAAGTCACACCTGTAGGGACACCCTCTTCAATGAGTACACCCCCTACTCCTATGAGGTTTCTTCTATAGTAAAGAAAATGGGAAAATCCTCTCATGCAGGTTACCCTTCTTCATTAAAGAAGAAGAAGAAGAATAAAAATAAGGTAGTGGTCGATGAGCCTGCTCTCAGCCCTGAACCCCTGAATTGTTTCCCACCTCTATCACCCTTGCGAGAGCAACATGTGACTCCAACTCCTTGCTCGAGTTCTAAATAATTTGATGATCCTTTAAGGGATTCAAGGAAAGGGATGGTCATTCTTAATGACCTCACTACTGATACAGATGGAATAGTCTTAAATCAAGGTTTGGCGCTAGAGAACCTCAATCATTGTATGAGCCATCTTTCTCCTGATTCATATAAGAAGCAGGTCGAGGCTATTTGTAAGGGTATGGACTCTAGCGAATTCATCCATTTCCAGTTGTGTCAGGTGGGTTATCTTGTGTTTTGTTTTTATTTGATAATTAGCGTATATAAAGTATGAGCTTAAGACTTATTTGTTTGAACTTCTTTGTTTCAGTTGATGATGCTCTATGAATTTGACAAGGCTCGTATCATGGGTTGTTTGAAAGCCAAGTTGGTGTAGAAGAAGTAAAGCCATGCGTCTATGCGTTCAAAATACATCGCTCTTCTAACGAGTGCAACTAAGTGGGAAAGCAAGGAAATTGATAAGGAAGAGAAGCTAAAAAAGTCACCTCTAAGCTAAATAAGTATACCCATTGCATTACTAAGATCTAGGTAGCTCAAATGTGAGTTGATGAAGGGGATAGAGTAGCCTAAAGAAGAGTCTAGGCTTTTACTGATGAGGTTTGTCGTAAGTTGAAAGACCATGTGAATTCCATGGCTTAGAAGCTCGAGTTGAGCATAGAGAGAGCGTATGAGCTGGCCATGGAAACCTTTAAGATAAAGACCAAGTAGAAGGATCTAGTCGAGTATTATTATTGCATTCTGGATATCCTCGTTACTCCACTATATATACAGGTTCCTTCTATAGAGAAGGAAAAAGGAGAAGGTTTGGGATCTTCTGATGGTGAGGACACCTCTGAGGTCGCTAGGATAGGGGTATGGGCAGATGATTATTGAATTTTAATGACTCGATCCAATTTTTTTTTCTAAGCTCAATGCCACTTCTATTTATGTGTTCATGATATCATACTTGTAAGAATTTGAAGTGAAAAAATCAACTTTAGTTATTAATGAAAAATTAGTTTGCCTTTTTTATTATGTATTTATGATGTTGACCTACCCATTTGTTTTTTGGGAACTTGGGTTATTAATTTTTTTGTTTTTTTATTTTTTTATCAACCTTCCTTTCTTATAAAAAGAGGTTGAGAGCACTTGCTTAATCCATGTATTTAAGGATTTCTGTTAATTCCTCCAACTTTTTTGTTCGTATTTTATGGATTTTGATTAAACCAATAAACATTCAATTTGAGCTTTTTGTGTTGAAAATGGTAGGCTTAAGGATGAGGTTAGGGCACTCAAAGATGCGATGGTTAAGCTTGGGTGTAATGTAAAAGAAACCAACTATGAGCTCGCATCTTGTAAGGAATAGTTAATCCAAACTCAATCTCGAGATAGAAGGACCTTGGCTAGTATGGTCACCCTTGTAGTTAGTGAATCATTTTGGGTGAGCTTTTATATGAAGCAATCTGAAAAGAGTCTTCCTTAAGGTGATGGAGGTTATTGAAGAATTAGAATAAGGGCTGCTCGTGCTGATCATAGCTCAACCTGAGCCCATGACCTATGTACAAAATAAAATTATTGAGATTTAGGCCCAATTACTGCCCTTAATTGAAGAAATTGATGATCCAAACACTAGTTGTGCATCCAAGTGTTTAAAGAGTTTTTAACCTTCTAAGAAGCTCAAGATTTTTATTAATAACTATCAAAGATTTGTAATTTTTAATGAAAACATTTTGGATGGCATGTACTTATGATGCCCTAACATCATGCGCGTACTTGTATTAATAAATAGCCAAAGATTTTCACTTTTTTTATACATGGCACGACCTAGTTGTTGACCTGAGTAGTCGGTGCATGACCTTATGCAATTTAGAGTGTCGATCTGGTTCCAGACTGAGGTGGAGAACTAGTAACCTTATGCTAGTGCAATGGCATTCTACCTTATTTTTAACCAAGGTGATCAAATCATGGCTTCAATTGGTGGGAGATAGAGCCATACCTAGTTCCTGACCAAGGTGTACATCTCCTCTCAAAGTCAGAACGCTGACCTGGTTCCTGATCGAGGTAGACAACTTGTGACCTTATACAAGTGCCAGGGAACTCTACCTGGTTCTTAATCAAGGTGATCAGACTGTGGCTTCTATTGGTGGGAGATAGAGCCTTACTTGGTTGCTTACCAAGGTATACATCTCTTCTCAAAGTCATAGCATCGACTTGGTTTCTGATTGAGGTGGAAAACTCGTGACCTTATTCAAGTGCTAGGAAGCTCTACCTGGTTCCTAACCAACATGATTAGCTTAGATTGGTAGGATAGAGATTCTTACCTAGTTCCTGACCAAGGTATACATCTCCTCTCAAAGTTAGAGCGCCGACCTAGTTCCTGACCGAAGTGGACAACTCGTGACCTTATACAAGTTTCAAGGCGCTCTACCTGGTGGGAGAGCTTTGGAGAGAGACCATCTGTTGAAGGGGTTTGTTTCATATATGGATATGTGCTAACGTTACGAAAAATGGAAAATTAGTGTACATTTAAAAGTGGTATCTCTTCAAGTGTTTAGCATTTTAGCTCACACCTTTCTCAATTCTTTCAATGTTTTTCAATATGTATGCCCATCCTAGTGTTATTTCAATTATTTGATAATTTCTCTCCCAATTGGCACCCATTTTTTCTACCATCCATTGCTTTTTATTAGGGAAGGCCCTCTTGAGAACCTAATCACCTTTGGAAAATTTTTTGAAGTGCACAGTTTTGTTGTAGTAATTTGATACTTTCCTTTTTTTTCTCAGCCATCCTCCTTAAAGATTCATCTTTTTCCTCTTCTGTTAGGGTCAATTCGGTTTCTCTTCTCACCTCATTCTATTCCTTTGTTAGAACTAATTGGGAAGTGGGAATTGTGACCTCAGTCGGTATAACTGCCTCAGTTATGTAGACTAGGGAAAAAAGGTCTTTTTAGTGCTCTCTCGAGGGCTTGTCTTGACAGCCCATAAATGTACTTGACATCTCTTCCACCCATTTTCCTTTTGTGCTTTCTAACATCTTCTTCATTAGGTTGATGATTATCTAATTGGAATATTCTACTTGACCATTAGCTTAGGGATAGTATGACGTTGAATGGTACATTTTAATATTGTATTTGAGGGAAAATGCTTTGATATTGTGGCTAGTGAATTGTATCCCATTATCTATGTCGAGCTCCCTAGAAAGGCTAAATTAAAAAAATTATGTATGAATCAAATCACTTCTTCCTCTCGTATTCTACCCAGGGGCTCTACTAAATCCATTTTGAAAGTAATCAATGGTCATAAGAAGAAACTTATTTTGGCCCATAAATAAGGGCAGGGGTCCTACTATATCGAGTCTTCATTTGTAGAAGGGCTAAGGACTTACCACCCCTACTATGGTATTCAGAGATGTGTATGACCGTGGGGAAAATCTTTGGCATTTATCGCATTTCTGAGTGTATTTGGTGTAGTCTACCAGCATGGAAGGCCAATAATAATCATGTCTCATAATCTGTTATGATAATCTCCTACCTCTAGAATACGAACTGCAGCCTTTTTCATGTACTTCAAACATCAAATTTTCAGATCCCTCTTTGGCTATACATAGAGGCTAGAGTCGAGTGGGGTTTTTCGATGTAGTTTCCATACTTAAATCATGTACCGACCTGCCTTGGCCTCGACTTCTTTTACGGCCTTGTAATCCTCTGGTAGGTTCCCAAACCATGTGATAGAGGAAGAATCCATACACCTAACCTTTCTTTTGGGCTGCTCCAAAGATGCATATACTAGAACCGTTACTGACACTACTATGTTATGCTTAATCTCCCTTACTGATGCCAAGGTTTCCAAGGAATCGGCTTGACCATTCTTATTTCTAGCTATTTGCTTGATTTCAAACATAAATAATTTTAAGCATTCTTGATTTAATCTCTCCAAGTATCCCTTCATTTTTCCATCTCTTGCTTCATCATATTATGTAACATTATTAGTTACTTGAAAATCAAGTCTGATTGCATATTCAAAGTAGTTGTTGTCGTGATCAACTATGACCATCATTAGTCCTGTGTGGTTGAAGTTGTACACCCTATCCACAAATACCTGCCAAGTTAAGGCTTTCCTTTGATCTATCCCACATACCTCTTCTTGCTCTATTTTGGTGAAGACTTCGGGCTTATCAATCAATTCAGCCATAAACTCGGCCACCGCTTGCTCTTTTAATGGTTGTTCTAGCCATGTATTTAATATCATACTCTCTCAGTTATATAGTTATTTGGGCTAGTTTCCTTGCAATATCTAGTCTCGTCAAGACACTTTCAAGAGGGTGTGAGATGAGTACCATAATTGTGTGAAAGCTGAAGTAATTCTTGAGCTTTCGCACAATAATCTTGAGAGAAAAGACCAGTTTATCAAGGGTAAAATATCTACTTTGGACCTCCATTAGGATTTGGATGATATAGTAGATATGGTGTTGAATTTTGTCCCTTTTAATTAAGAGTATAGTGCTGCATGTGTTGGGGTGTCACAACCAAATATAAATAAAGAATCTTTCCTGGTAGAGGACTGACCAAGACGTGAGAAGAAAAAAAAAGGTATTATGTTAAGAGACCCTCTTGGTCTAACCCTAGAAACTCTAAGATCCTTTTTCAATCCTACTCCTATTTTGAGTCAGGAGATAGATAAATACACATATCCCATTACACTGATCGGGGGATGTTTGTAGTGATTGAGGGGGTCGAAGACCATCATGTTTTTTCTCAACATTTTGAAGAAGGGCATACATTTATCAGTGCATTTGAAGATCAACTTGTTCAGTGCCACTATTCTTCCATTCAGTTGTTGTATTCCCCTGAAGGTAGTGGGTGGTTTCATGTTCACCAACACTTATATCTTGTCTAGATTGGCCTCAATCCTCCTTGTTGAGAGTAGATACCCTAGAAACTGTCCGCAGTAACACCACAGATGCTTTTTTGGGTTAAGTCTCATGCCATACCTTCTGATTACTTCGAATATTTCTTGTATATTCTTGATGTGGTTTAAAGGTTTAGTTAATTTCACCAACATGTCATCTACGTATGCTTCCAAATGGCATCCTTGTGTATCATAATATCCCTTCCTCTATGATGAAAGAATTTACATCCTCATCCTCAAGGTACATTCTAATTTGGTAGTATCCGGAGTATATGTCCAAGAAACTTATCAACCCAAACTTGAGAGAGGCGTCTATTAGTTAATCTATTCTTGGAAGGGGGAAGCAATCCTTGGGGTATGCCTCGTTTAGATCTATGAAGGCTACATACATTCTTGATGACCCACACACTTTATATACCAGTATCACATTTGAAAGCCATAAAGGATAATTGACCTCTTTGATAACTCCAGCCTTTTTTAGGGCAGCCACATGGTGTTTGATCACTTCATTCTTCTTTCTAGGGAATTTTCTTTTTAGTTGTTGGATGGATCTAGCTTTTGGGTCAACGTTCAGCTAGTATATTATGACTTTCAAATCAATTCCTAGTATGTCTGTTGGAGACAATGTGAAGACATCTGCATTAGCTTTGAGGAACTGTGGGGGTTGCTCCTCAAGCTTGGTCATCAAATCGTCACCCATTTTCAAGGGCCGGTTCTTGCCTTCAATAACCACCGATAGGTCCTTTACTTAATTCAGGTAGATTGACCTTGCCAAGCTTTTACTACTTGGTCTCTTTTGAGGGATACCCCTTGATGATTCCTATTTAGGGGTGATCGCTTTCATAGTGGAATTGTAATAACTTCTGGCCTTCTCCTGATCTCCCCTTACCTCTTCAAGTCCTTCGACCATAGGGACTTTGATCACTTGGTGAAAGGTGGATATGACTGCCATCATTTTATGTATCCATGGCCTTCTTAGGATGACGTTGCAATGTGTAGGGACATCAATGATAAAAAAATTGTTATTATTATTACTCTTTTTGCCATGATAGGCAGGACCACCATTCCTTTTGCATAGGTGGTACTATTGTTAAATCCTACAAGAGGGAGCTCTGTATTAATGATGTCATAATCCTTTACTCCTAGGGCCTTAGCAGTGGTTAGAAAAGGAGATATACTAAACTCCCAGTGTTAATCATTATTCAGTAGACATCATAGGATCTGATCCTCAAAGTTATTACTAAAGGGTCCTCTTGATGGGATGAGGTCTTGTCCTTCTCACTGAGAATGATTTATATATGAGGTCTCATTTTATCCAAGGCATATATATGGGGAAATTACGTATCTCCCTTGTGAATCTTTTGTGTGAATTATTAGAGATCTCGTTGACCTTAGGTCCTCCATATATGGTATATATGTTGGGCTGATCACGTTGCTCTCTACTATCGCCTGACAGGTTTGTTGGTTTTGGTGCCCTTCATTTGCCTTGGTGATTCCCTCTGTCCCCATTTTTGCAATAAGGTCCTTAAGATACCTCTATCCATAAACTCTTTCATCTCTTTTTTCAATTGTCTACAGTCTTTTGTTTCGTGGCTCACATCCTTTGGAAGGTATACCATTTGGACGTGTCTCTAAGGGGGGATTTCATCTTTGGTGGCCATCTAACATTGGGATCATCCTTCATTATCTTTATTGCTTGATCTAGCTCAACTCTCAAGTGAGGACCCTTAAAAAGGGAGAGTGACCTTTCCGAAGGTCTTCTATTTCTAGGCCATTGTCCGACCTACCTATTACTTGGTACGAAAAGTTTGATTTTGTTATTTTGATGTGCCCTATCTAGACTTATTCTTTTTTTCTTTATCGGACACTACCTCTACATCAGTTTAATGGCTTTTGACTAGACCTAGCTCTCTTTCAAAGTTGACAAACTTCCTTACCTCCTTATAAGCTTCTTCTAAGGTGTGTGGTATTGTCTTAGTCAGCTCCACAAATAGGTCGGAATTCTTCAATAGGCCTTGCCTAAAGGCCTCTATAGAAATAGAACTAGGGAAGTTAAAGATCTCCAATTTCTCTTTTCTAAATCATTTCATATATTCTTCAGTGGATTCCACTCTCCTCTGGATAATTGAGAAAAGGTGGTGAGACTCTTTCCTCAAAAGTTTGTTGCAGGCATAGTTTGTGATGAATAACTTAGCAAACTGTGAGTATGAGGTTATTAATATAGAGGCCAAGTTTTTGAACCCTTTATACATGCCTTCAAAGAGAGTGGTAGCGAACAACTTGCACATCATGGTGTCTCTCTTTCCTTGGGTGAGAATCATATAAGCTATGGTTGTTTTAAAGTGTTGAACATGTGTTACCCAAAATAATCAAGGCATTTAGGGGAATTGAACTTGGCTGGTGGTTCATCATTTTCTATTGTATCAAAAAAAGGAGAGACACATAGTTGTTCACAATCTCTATCCATCATAAAGGGTTTTTCCTTTCTCTTGCCTCTCATTCGTCCCCTTCAAGGCTTGGTCTTGCCTCTTATTAGTCTCCTCTAGCACTTGAAATTATACTTCCTAGTCTTCACTTTCTTGTATCCATTGTTCATCACTAGGCCTTACCGAGCTAAAAAGGGGATTCCTCTCATCTTCATGTTCAACTTATTAGGTTTCAGGCTGGTCGTGCCCAGCTACGTTGCCATTGGTTGACTCAGTTATCTGGTCTTCCAAGGTTCTTCCCCTTGTGTGGGAGTATAGCGACCTATTTTCTCTCATATTTTCCTCGAGCTCTTTACTTAGCTCGAGGAGTTATCACTATAACTCTTAGTAGTGGGCGATATATTCTACTCTAGTTTCAATTAGGGCTGGTGAGGTGTTTTTTTAAGTTGCCATTGCTTCACGGTCAATCAACCTTGACCGTATTCTAGCATGAGTTCCTACCATGGTATTTGTAGTTCATGGGTAGAACACGGTTAGTCTTCCAAGTATCTCTCAAGGAATAGGGTGAATCTTAAAGGATATTGGGTCAGAAATTTATACTTGACCTTAGAATTTGAGCCCCACGGTGGGTGCCAAAATGTTAAGATTTAACCTGATTTTAGAGAGAAAAGTTAAGACAATTGGTTGAATGCGTAGATCTCATAAGAGACCCATTTATTTATAGAATATTATATACACAGGTGTCAATCACATAATTAGTACACATATTTACATGTTAAAGGGCTATAATTGGCATAAAGTACAACATATCATGGGTTGAGGTCGACCCCAACTCGAGCTAATCACTGAGCTCGAGCTAATCATTTAGCTCAAGTTGATCATTGAGTTCGGGTTGATCATTGAGCTTGAGTTTATTACTAGGTTCAAGTTTATCTACATGTACGACATCTGAGGTGCTTCCCCTTCCATCTCGAGTTGGTGACTTTACTTGAGCAGTTCTGGATATTTAAACAACTAGTCCTCATACTTTTTCAGTTGGGGCTCTAGTATCAGGTGAAAGAGTAATTACCGGGTATAGAATATGAATCGTTCAACTCCCTTAATAAATGTGTGTTAGATTATGAGAGAGAGAAACCAAGTGCCTTTATATAAAGGGATGTTTAAATATTGTTTAATATAATTAGGATACTATTTTTGTTATTATAAGTTTTACTAAATTATATAGGCCCGATTGTATTAGGTATGTTATTTTTATAATTTTTCAAAATACTTAAAAATGATTTAAAAAGTTAAAATTTTGAAAAACAAAAAACATTTTTTTATATCATAACTATATCCCAATTACAATTGAAATGATATATTTTATTAGATATAGTTATATGGATCTAATTGTATTCATCAATAATATTACGTCATAACATTTTTGTAATAAATATATTTTTTTATTAAAATTGATCTAAAATAATTAAAATGTTTATAAATATAACAATAAAATAATTAAAGTATATTAATTTTATATTTGTTTTTGATACGTTGATATTTATATTTAACTTTTTCTATTTTTTTATTGATTAAAAAATAGAGAAATTTTTCTCTAGTTACTAAATCATATTTTTTCTTCCATTGAGATATTTGAAAAAAAAAATATATATATAACAAAGTAAATAATTAAATGTGAAAGATATATAAGTTGGGTTAATTTTAAATGAAAATTAAAATAATATTAATATGTTTTACTTTTAAAAAATAAAAATTAACTTAAATCAATAAATTTAAAAAAAATATTTAACTTTGAATATATTTTTTGTTTTGATTTGAGTTTAGGTAAAGTAGTTTTACATAGAAATAATCTATTTTTTTGGTTAACGAATATTGTTTATTAATTTTTATAAACATTTGTATTATGGTATCTAATGTTTTTAATGTTAATTAATTTATAATTTTTAAATTTAAAAATTTTAGATTTCAATTAATTAATAATAGGTTAAATAATTAAAATTTTAATTATCAAAATTATAATATATTTTTAATCTTAAGTGCTATTGATGATTCATTAAAGAAATTAGCACATTGTTAGTCGAGTGAAGTAACGAGGGAGGAATGAAAAACTCTCTCATGGGTTACGTATTTTTATGAATATGGAAAGAAAAAATATGATAATGTGAAAGAAAACTTAAATTAAGCTTTTAAATTTTTTATATAAAATATAGAAAAATTACTTTTTTCTTTTAAAACTTAAATAATAAGAAATTAGTTTTAGATTTGAGGAATGATGATAAGATATCTATCTAAATAAATAAATAAATAAAATTTATTTTAAACATATTCTGATTAATGGAAATAGACCCTTTATTTATTTATTCTTCACTCTTAAATTCCTCGATTCTTTTTTTTTTTTTGTTAAACGATAAATTGTATACATATAAGCACTATTATTTATAAAATAAAATAAAAATAGTTATTTATAAAAAAAATTATGTTCGCCTTACTTCTATTAGGCAAACACGTGAATAGGAAGTAAACAAGAAAAAATTAATAAAATGACAGAAAATGAGTAAATTAGGAAAAGAACTGAGAAGAATATAAAAATTGATTTAGAGTTATACTTGAACTCGTTTTACAATGAAAAATATATATAATACTGAATTCAAACCAATGTTTCAAATAGAAAATTCATAAAATTTTAAGTTGTATTTTAGGATAAGATGAAATCTTTTTGTGAATTTTGTAACATCAAAGTGATGTAACGCAATGGCGAACCATGGTGACGGTTCGATTTCTTCGGAACAGTACGTCGGTTACGAAACCGAACGAGGTTCTTGATAGAAGAATTTTTATAAAGCATCAGGTTCTCTCACTCTTTACTACTTAATTCAGATACACCATCAAAACGCAGATAATAAATGTGAAAAATCAGTGAGAACATTAAATCAAAAATCTATTGAAATTCCCGTGTAAGTGTTGAAATTTGATCAATGGTAAGAGATATATTTTCAATCTATTTTGTTTCCGTTGTATTTAAATTTTGCATTCATATGGTTTTCATGAATGTTTTTGGATTTAATTGTGATCTAGCATTTGGTATGAGAGTTATTTTTGAAAACATTTCTGTTTTGCTTTGTTTCACGAGAAACTGAGATTTTGGGATTTTTATTTTTCTTGTTTTTGATGCATATAGAAATTTTAAATTGTTTCAATATTGATTTTAGAGTAATTCTATGAATTTAAACAACAATGAAGAAAATAAATCCAAATTACCGTGGGTATTCATTTGAATCATTAATTAACTTTTTATTTAAAATGACGTTTTTGATTCAAATTGAGACCATGAATCACTCGAAAAATCGAATTCTGAGAATTGTGATAAAAAGAACGCTGGATTTCGTCGCCGGAATAGAAAGATACGACCGGGTATCCGAGAGAGTCAAAACGGGGTCGGGTTGACCCGAGTGGAGATTGAAGATGAAGTTTAAAAATAAAAAATCATGTTGTTTGGGAAACTCGAACTAAGGTCCCACGTGAGGCAATAAAGGCCTCACCCACTAGGTTGTAACGAATCTAATGTTTGAAATGTATCTGGCATGTTTTTATAGATTTTAAATTTAGTTTTATTAAAAATATGAACATATGACGTTGATGGGGCTCATGTTTGAGAGTCCAATATTCTAACCGCTAGGCTACAACATATTTTATATCATTTTGTGTACAAAGTTTTATATATTTGGTATTTAATTGTTATAAAAAATAATAATAATAATAATAATAATAATAAATTTCGAATATAATTAATTATTTAACTTATGTTTGTCATATGTATAATATTTATTATACATGTGATATTTATTTAAATAATTTTTGGACACATTAAAAAAATTATTTAAATACATTATGCTTAAATTATTTGTTTTGGTATTTATATGGGTAAATTTTGTAATTAATTATACATATGAAAATTTGGTTAAATAATTTATACATAATAAAATTATTTGTTAATGACTATGGATTTAATTAGTGCTTATATTATTTATTTTTACTTGTATAATTTATTGTCATATATGAAATCTTAAGATATATAATATTTGCATATTTGAAATTAAATGAATACTGCTTATAGTTTTATGCAATAATTGAGCCTAAGAATTTAACTAATATTTAAGTGATTCATATAGTTTAATTAATTAGAGAGTAGCCACAACATCTTTAATTAAATAAAACTATAATAAGGTTTATTTAAGATCACATTTATAAAATAAATATTAATTGTAATCAATCATATGTGATATAATAAATCTTATCCCACATGAATTTTTTATTATATTTTTGTGTGATTAATTAGGATATAATATCAATTTTTTTAATTTACCCACAAGGATTAAAAAAAGGAACATAATTTGATAGTTTTATTATAAAGTTAGGATGGATCTAATTGAATTAAAACTTTAGCCCACATGCAAGTGTTATGTCACTATATTCATATTTTTCATGATTTACATTTGTAAAGAATGACTATAATTTAGGTCTCAAATTTTAATAAGCATCTAATTTTTAATTGCAGCTTCTCAACCTGTAAATTTCTCTAATATCTGTTATGACATTCCCGATCTGGAAGGGGATGATTATAAAATATGGAAGGAAATAATTCTTCTTCAATTAGGGTGGATGGATATTGATTATGCTATTAGGAAAAATAAACCACCTAAAATTACTCAAACTAGTACTCTAGAGAATATAATGCTTTATGAATAATGGGAGCGATCTAATCGTCTTAGCATGATGTTCATTAAGATTAAAATCTCTGATAGTATTCGTGGTTCTGTTGATCAGTATAATAATGTTCAAGACTTGCTAAAGGCCATTGATGATTAATTCGTCACTTCAGATAAGGCTTTAGCAAGAACCCTTATTATGAAGTTCTCTTCTTTAAGACTCACCAATGTGAAAGGTGTGTGTGAGCACATTATGCAAATGAGGGACATTGCAGTTTAACTTAAGCATCTCGAGGTTGATATGTTAGAATCCTTCCTGGTGCATTATATCCTTAACGCTCTTCCACATCAGTATGGGCCAATCAAAATCTCGTACAATACACATAAGGATAAATGGTCAACCAATGAACTAATGACCATGTGTGTTCAAGAGGAAATGAGGCTTGTTATGGAATTTGGTGAAAGTGCAATGTTGGCTACAACATACGTGAAAGGAAAATCTCAATACAAGCATAAAGGAAAAGGGATAATTCCACCTATGGCTGATATTAAGAAAGAATCCAAGTGTTTCTTCTGTAAAAAGAAGGGACACATGAAAAAGGAGTGTATCAGATTCCAGAAATGGCTTGAGAATAAAAGTAATCCAACCTCGTTTGTTTGTTATGAATCTAATATGGTTAATGTTAATATTAACACCTGGTGGATTGATTATGGATCAACAATCCATGTTGCAAACTCCTTAAAGGGTATGCAAAATCTAAGGAAGCTAATGGGAATTAAGCCATATATCTTATCCGAAAACAAGATGGGCTCACATGTGGAGGCTGTAGGGATATCTAGCTTGATTTTAAGTAGTGGTTTTATTTTAGAATTGAAAAAGACCTTTATGTTCCAAGTTTCTCTAAAAACTTGATTTCAATTTCAAGACTTGTACCTTTTGGTTATTCCTTTCACTTTTCATAAACATCTTTCAGTTTATTTAATAAATTTGATTGTGTCGGGAATGATATTTTGTCTGATGATCTTTACTGTATCAATTTATGCAATAATGTCACTCATAACGCTATGCATGTTCAAGCTGACATTAAAATGTGTAATATTGACGAGGACTTTTCAACGTTATGACATAGAAGATTAGGACATATCTCCATAGAAGAATTAAAAGATTACACTACTATAAAAAGAGGTATTTAAGTCGCTGTGTAAAGTCAATTTTTAGAAAAAACCGACTTATAATAAATTTAAATTCGGTTCGGTGTAGAACCGACGCTATCCACGTTGGACGTAGCGTCGGTTGACGTGGCGAATCGACGCTACGTCCTATTTTTTAAATTAAAAAATGCATGCATTTTATAATTTAAATTTTTTAGGTCATTAATTATTATTTTATTTGACTCTTTAAATAATATAATTTTTTTCTTTTTTTTAGACAATTAGTTTTTAACATTATATAATTTTGTTTATTTGTATATTTAAATTTATATATGTATGTACAATATATCTTTATTTAATTTTGTATATTTGTTTTAAATATTATTGTAAAAAAAATTTCTTTTTCTATAGTACGTATGCATAGTTTAAATAAAATAATAATTGGAAAAAAAAATTAATTTCGTGGATAGCGTCGGTTGACGGGACAAACCGATGCTAGCCACGTAATATTACCGTTCGACTCATTTCTTCTCTGTAGAAACCCAAAAATCCTCATTTCTCTTCTCCATTTCTCCCAAAATTGAGCTCATATCCACCTTCTTTCTCAATTTCCGGCCACCTCCGACCACCATTTGCAACGCCGTTTTATGGGTTATATTCCTCTTTTTATTATCTAAAAGATCTACTCTTTTTTTGAGTGAAATACTCAAATTCTTTATACCCATTTTTTCACTTATCCTCACTTACAAAACACTATTTTCTTCTTCATTTCCTTCATATTGTCATTTCATAACATTCTTATAAGTATTTCTATTTTGCAGCTTATTATTCAATTTGTTTTATTTTTTGTATAAATTTTTTATTTATGTATGTTTTTTATTTTGCTTGTTATTATATGTTTGGCTTATTTTCTGTGTAAATAATTAATATCTAAAATGTCTTGGGTTTGAGGAATTATATATATTTACCATGCATGGATAAATTTATTTATATATAAATAATTATATTTTATTAAGTAAAAGTAATACATTTGTAAAATGATTAAAATGATAAATGTTTTGTATTATGTATGTTTTGATATATATTCTAATAATTAGGAAATTTATATATAATAATACTTGAAATATATTCATTGGATACATAATTAATTAATATGTTTAATTAATGTCATTAATAGAAAATGGACAAATCTTGAATGTCAATGTGTAAAATTGAGCAAGACTATATTTCTTGAGTAAAGTTTCATGGAATTTGCTTGTAGAAATAGTAATTTTGGAACTAGTATGATTCGATGCTCATGTGTTAAATGTAAAAATGAGCGATTTCATGAATTTGACGAGATTAAGTATCACCTTATCTGTAATGATATTTTTTGAGCTATAAATGTTGGTATTATCATGGAGAAAATATTGATAATACTCAAATGGAAAAGATAAATAATAATGTGAGTGAATTACATGCATCTTATCATAGTGTACAGACATAAAATATGTTTCATGGTGTTGAAGATGAATTACGCAAGGATGATCCCGAAACCTTTAAAAAGCTTATAGAAGATGCTAAAAAACCGTTGTATCCAAAATGCAAAAAATACACTAAAATGTCGGGATTGGTTCATTTGTACAATGTGAAGGCAAAACATGGTTTTTCTGACAAGGGATTCACAGAATTACTAAATCTACTAGTCGATATGTTTCTTGAGGGTATTGAATTTCCATCTTCAATGTATAAAGTGAAGAAATCTCTAAGTCGATTTGGCATGGAATATCATAAGATTCACGCTAGTCCAAATGATTGCATTCTTTATAGAAAAGAATATGAGACATTAGATGATTATCCAATGTGTAAAGAATTAAGATGGAAGCATGGTACAAATGAGACAACACATAAGAAAGACGTGCCTGCAAAGGTTCTTTTGTACTTTCCTCCGATTCCTCGCTATCAAAGGTTGTTCAATAGTAAAGATACATCAAAGATGTTGACTTGGCATTCAGATAATCGATCTGATGATGGGGTGCTACGTCATCCTTGTGATTCTCCAAATTTCCAAGTAGTAGATAATTTATCTCCTCAATTTTCATCTGATCCGCGCAATCTTTGTCTTGCCATTGCTGCTGATGGAATTAATCCACATAGTTCCCTTAGTAGTAGATATAATTGTTAGCCAATAATTATGGTAACATACAACCTTCCTCCCTGGTTGTGTATGAAAAGAAAATTCATGTTGTTAACATTATTGATCTCGGGACCGAAACAACCCAGTGTTGATATTGATGTATATTTGCAGACTCTAATAGATGATTTAAAGACGTTGTGGAATGATGGTGTAAATATTTACAATGCACATAAAGAAGAAAATTTAACTTGAAGTGAGTTCTTTTATGGACAATTAATGATTTTCTTGCCTATGGAAACTTCTCAGGACATGCAACAAAAGGTTACAATGGATGCCTTATATGTAGTGATGAAACTTCTGCAACTTATCTTGTTCACGGACGAAAGATGTCTTATAGAAGACATAGAAGATTTTTTGCATATGAACACAAGTTTAGATACCAAAAGAAATTGTTCGATGGTGAAGAAGATCATGATCATGCAACTCGATCTTTGCGAGGTGTTGAGATATTAAGGTAATTTAATGGTATGGAATTCAAACGATATGGAAAGATGAAAAAAACTCACTAAGGTAGGGAAACAAAAGAGGTCAACTAATGAAATGGGTGAAAGTGAAAAAGACATTGAACCGACTTACCATGGTTGTTGGAAAAAAATCAATATTTTGGGAATTACCTTATTGGAAAGACCTAGACATTCGTCATATCTTAGATGTCATACACATTGAGAAAAATGTATGTAAGAGCTTGATTGGTACTTTACTTAATATACTTGGAAAAAAAAGGATGGAATTAAAGCAAGATTGGATTTAAAGAAACTAGGCATACAACCTGAATTGGAACCAAGGGTGGAAAATGATAAGAATCGAACATACTTACCACCAAAATCATATACAATGTCAACAAAAGAGAAATATATGTTTTGTAAATGTTGGGAGGGTGTGAAAGTTCCTGATGGTTACTCATCCAACTTAAGAAATTTTGTGTCTATCACCGATAAGAAACTGTATGGATTGAAATCACATGATTGTCATACCATAATGCAACAGTTATTACCAGTTTCTATTAGATCAATTCTTCCAAAACATGTTCAATTATCAATAATTCGGCTTTGTTCATTCTTCAATACAATATGCAAGAAATCTATATCAATTTGCGAGTTAAATTCTTTACAGAAATATGTTGTAGAGACTTTGTGTCTAATTGAAAAATATTTTCCTCCTTCTTTCTTCGATATAATGATTCACTTGTGTGTTCATTTAGTTCGAGAGGTTCAATTGTGTGGTCCTACTTACTTAAGGTGGATGTATCATTTTGAGAGATATATGTAAGTCCTTAAAGGATATGTAAATAATAGAAATCGACCTAAAGGATGCATGGTGGAACGTTACATTACTGAAGAGACCATTGAATTTTGTTCTGAATACATTAGTGGTTGCACTAAAATTGGGAATCCTACGCACAAGTTATTCTTAGAACGTCACATGATCCAAGTAGGTAACCTTATGCTTGGTGGAAGTAAGAAATTTTTTATTGATCACACTCGATGGGAAAAAGCACACCAAATCATTTTGGTAAATAATAATGAGACACAATCGTACATAGAGTAAGTGATGTTCATTGTTTTATGATTGCAAAAATAATTTTTTATTTAACTATTAATGATGATATATAACTTCATATATATTTAATAACATTACAGGATGTATTTAAACTTATTGAAAATTGATCCTCGTTATAAAAAAAAGAGTAGAAAAATGGTTGTATGGTGAATATAAGCGAGAGCTTATTAATTGGTTTCACAACCATGTAAATGTCACAAAAATAAATTCATGCATGTATCTTCCTAGATCTATTCAATGTTTTAAAATTTGCTCTAAACACATTTCATGTTTTTGTATACATAGATTCGAGATGAACTCAAGAAACCCAATCATAAAATATCAAAAAGTTTACAATGACTTGCACATGGTCCAAAATTCGATGTCAAATCATTTTATAGTTTCACAATAAATGGATCGAGGTTTACAACTCAAGCTAGGGCAAAGTCTGAGTAAATCAAAATAGTGGTGTGAAGATGGTTGCACAAACTATGCAATTTGCCAGTTCAAAAGATGTTAATCCTGTACTTTCTGATAGAACATATTATGGTATAATACAAGAGATTTGGGAATTGGATTATGAGGTCTTCCATGAAACAGTTTTCTTATGGGATTGGGTCAAAGATGTTATCAATATTGGATATAAAATAGATGGTTTTGGATTTACCCTTGTAAATTTATCCAAGATAATTCACACTCATGATCCTTTCACGTTAGCACTTCATGAAAAACAAGTATTTTACGTGAGCGATCAAATTGATCCAAGATGGTATGTTGTGTTAACGCCTCCACAAAAAGAGTTTTACCATTGTGATACTATAGAAGATGATGACTCTATGCCTTATACATTAACCAATATTAGTAATTTCTCAAATAAATTGCCTAACGTATGTGATGATCTAATTGATGATGATGATTCTTTGTCATGGGCTTGAAGTGATTGTGAAGAAATATATGTATACGATCAACAACCTAATTAAACATAATGTATGTTCTATACTATTGTAATAACTCTTATATATATGTTTGTTCCTAAAATTGTCAATTAATTTATATTCCTTCATTGTTTGTAGATATTTCATGCATCTTCGGATAACAAAGCTTGTAGATCCAAATGATCCATTGGGGTATTTGAAAAGAAGGGTTGGGCGAATATACCTAATGCTCCACTTAACCGAGATGATAGAATACTTGTTCTATTTGATGCTACTGGTAATCCAATAGGGGAAAATGGCCAACAATTGAAATCCTCTATTGGTCGATTTGCGAAGTTCAGTATACCAATCAATATAAATGATTGATCTCAGGTTGATGATGTAAAAAAGTTCAAAATATGGATAACCATTTGTGTAAGTCTCTTATATTTTATAATCAATATATATTATATTTTTTTTTACATTATATCTAATCTTTTGTACTGTGTTTTTATAGAATCGTTACAAAGTCGATAACAGTTGGAAACTTAAGTGTTATAAGATTGCAAATAAGGCGTGGAAGGAATACAAGACTTCCAGATTGGCAACAAATTATGTGTTTCCATATTTGGAACCACTTCATGAGGTAGAGCTCTACAAAATCCCTGAAGGACACCCATGAATTACACCTCAAGTTTGGAAAGACTTTGTGGATTATAGACGTTCAGATGAATTTCAAATTATTAGGGAAGAACATCAGAATATACAAATGCATAACATTCTTCCTAATCGTACTAGGAGGTCTTCAAATCCTGAAGTTAGATATAGAATGGTATTATTAATTTGTCTTAATTTATAAATATTTTCATATTTATTTCCTCAATTTAATTTCATGTCATTGTTAATAAATTTTTCATAATTTATGTAGGAAGCTTAATTAGATAGACCTGTTACCCGAACTGAATTGCACATAGAAACAAAGACTCCCAAAATGAAGAATTCAAGACCGGTGACTAAGCGAGGACAAGAACAACTAAATAAGTTGGTTAGTGATTTCGGTTGATAAAAAGTATTAATGATTTTTAATAATTGATGTATCGACCTGAATGATATGTTTGTGTGTTTTATTATTTGTAGAGAGTTGTTCAAGAAAAAATATCCAAGGGTGAAATAATCGAAGAGCCTGGGAGAGATGCTATATATCATGCATTCAAACGTGAGCATCCTGGTCGTGTTAGGAGAGGTAGCCAATATGATGGTTATATGGAGTATTTTAGCATTCCAAAACAAAAGCCTCAGACGGTAAGTAAGGAGAACTACACTAAAATTTAAGAAGAATTCAACTTCTTTAATGCCTCAGTGTTAAGTGAGATTGCCACTCTAAAAGAATATCAATCACAGCACATGTCAGTCATGGCATCATTCTACAACCAGGGCATGCCATATTGGCTAAGCATGCAACCATCCATGCCAGGAAGGCCACCATCTATACTAGGCATGCCACCCACGTAATCTCATTACGCTCAAACTACATCCACTATGGGATATAGTCATCATATTGGTCCTCACTATATGTCAGGAATGCATATGTAATCAAGTAGTGGTTCATTTTCTTCAATGCAATCTACACATTTTTACCATTAATCAAACCACGATGAACGTTTTGGTGAGAATGTACATCCAATAGCTACCCCACATGGGATTCCTCCTCTATTTGATGAATCATATGTGGTAAGATTTTAATTTCTGGTGTATATAATCTATTATTTTTAAATTCTTATTATATGTTTTATTTTTTATATATAACACTTAAATTTTTTACAGAATATGAAATGTTTGTTGAAACATTCTTCATCAACAGACTTTGTTGCTATTGGAATGGTACAACAATTGAGTGATGATCAGATGATTCATAATCAATATTTTCCTAATCATTGGTGAATAGTAATTGATCAATCATTGTTTCATGATTGTCCACTACTTGTGCCTTCTGATGCTACCATAGTCCAAGAGGTGGCTTGGTTGTCGATTCAAGTTGTTCTAAATTTTGACGTGGTACTATTTTTTAACTTAAAAGATAACACTTGTTTACTACTATTAATTTATTATATCTTATATTGTTACTAAAATACATATATAATACTTTTTTTAGTCTATTATACCATAACTCTTAAATGCAACACATTTAAGAGATACAAAGCAAGTATCTCGTGCTAAATCTATGTCTAGTGGCCAATCATCGCGCACCAAGTCATTCAAGAATAGGCCTTGGAAAAAGTATAGTTATGATTATGCTTTAAACTTCAGCAAAAATCTTGGCACTTTGATGACTATTGTTGGGAGGGCATCAAGCATAAATGATGGATGGACTATGCCACTTCCTATAAAAATTTCTAGTGTAGACCTCAACCAAACTTATATATCGATCGAGTGCATATTGCAACTATTTGAATATCAAATGATCGATTTAAGTATAATTCAAGTGTGGACAAGGTGAGTCCTCAATCTATTTATTTTTCTTTCATTTATGTAGAACATATATAATTATATTTATATTATCTAATTATATATATATATATATATCTTTTATATAGGGCATACTATTATCAAATTATTCAACATAATCACTCATCACATTTAGCAATGTTCTATGATTCTTCATATGTCAATCAATATCAAGAGAAGGATGTTAGCATCAGAGCTAAACAATTATGTGATAAGACATTAACACTTAACAGAAATCAAAAGTTGATAATCCCTTGGCCATTAAGGTTTGAATAAGGCCAAGATCATTGGATGTTGGTAATCATTGATCTATTCAATAATCATGCTTGGTACTGTGACTCAGCTTCCATAGAATTGAGTAAAGATACAAAAGCAGTTGTTGAAATATAAGAGTTATAGCTACATATTAGTTTCTTCTATTATTTTTTGTAATATTTAATAAAAACTAACTGTTTTAAACCTTGATAGGGCATGGAAGTTGTGGAACAAGTTTAGGGGCATTGCCCTTAAAAAATATCATAAGCTTATGTGGACAAAAGTTATGGTATGTACAAGCGAATATTAATAATTTTATTAATTTTACAATTGAATAATAAAGATGTTCGAATATGAAAAATCATGTACACTTGTTTTTTGTAGGTTCCACAACAAAATAATGGAGTCATGTGTGGTTATTATGTCATGAAGTTTATGAGCGAAATCATCACAAATATCAAAATTTCAATTGATGATATGGTAATATCTTTTACCCATATACATAAAAAATTTTAACATATTTGAGTTATTTTTGTAAATAAATAAAATTAAATTCTTATTTTGATTTTAAATACATGTAGTTCTTTTGTTGGAACAAGACGGGCTACGACCAGCAAATTTTTGATGATTTATGAGAGGAATGGGCATAATACATTGTTCAAATTATATCATCACAAGAAGAATCAGGAGAAGATTCTAATGATCTTGAATAGTATATGACAACATAACGGTAATTTTTTTAATGATTTAATTTCTCTATTCTTGTGTCTGAAGTCCCTTGTTTGATGGATGATTATATGCTCATATATTTAGGGGAATGCATTGTTTTATGGACCTATTTTTAGCCCAAACTACATCCATCTCTCTTTCCTACTTTCCTTATAACAACAATTAGCACTTTATTAATCATTTGTCTATAAATATGAAGTTATCTGAAATCTTTGCTCGTATTTTTAATGCTATAATGAGCTCTAAATATGAAATCAAGTGTAATGGGCACCAAAACTCATACAAACCAAGAAACAAATCAGAGTTACACCTCATTTCATATTTAAAGCTCATTATAACATTAAAAATACTAGCAGAGATTCCAGATAACTTCATATTTATAGACAAATGATTAATAAAGTACTAATATGAGTTCATCGAAGGGTTATATCACTCGGATTTTGCTGTAGTAATCTCTTTTTTATAGTAATATTTATAATGATTTAATTTCTCTATTCGTATGTCTCTGAAGTTTAGACTGCTTGTTTGATTGATGTTTACGTGTTCATGTATGTAAGGGAATGAATTGTTATATGGATCAGCTATTTTTTGTCTAGTTTTCTTGTCATAATGCTGGTGATTCTAAGCCAACCAAGCTTGCTTGCACAATCCAATTACACTTTGACGACATTATTTTATTTGTAATTTAAGTTAACTATATGTATTGTATATACATTATTTCTTTTTGTAATAAATTTAATTATCAAGTAATTAATTATATTTAAATTTTTAATTATTTGTATTATTATTTATATTTTAGTTTTTTATGCTATATATATTGAATATTGAATATTGAATACGAAAAATGAGAATAAAAATAAAAAAATTCATAAAATGTACGTGTAAAGTCGGTTCACACGATGAACCGACTTTACATTTTAAGTCACTCAATTTAAAGTCGGTTTTTAACCGACTTTAATGCCCTTTTTTGTAGTAGTGTTAATGAAAGATGAGGTACTTAGTACCCTAGATTTTATTGATTTTGAGACATACAAGTCAAAGAAAGGTGCCAATAGAAGTTCAAACATATTAGAAATCATACATATGGATATATGTTGTCCAGACATGGACATTCAAGGTTAGAAATATTTTATCACCTTTATTGATGATTTTTCTCGATATATGTATCTATAAATTCTTCATAATAAGAATGAAGCATTAGATGCCTTCAAGAGCTTTAAGGTTGAAGTAGAGAAACAATGTGAAAAACAAATAAATATCGTGATATCAGATAGAGGTGGTGAATATTATGGTAGATACATTGAGAATGGACAAGCACCTGGTCTCTTTTCTAAGTTTTTTCAAGATCATGGGATAGTTGCCCAATACACTATACCTAGTTCACCAGACCAGAATGGTGTAGCAGAAAGGAGAAACTGAACACTATTGAACATAGTATGGAGTATGCTTAGCAACTCTAATCTTCCTAAATCCTTATGGATTGAAGCTTTAAAGACGATTGTTTATATATTAAACTAAGTTCTAACCAATTAAGGTTGTCTCAAAGATGCCATTTGAATTATGGAAAGGTTGGAAACCGAGTTTGTGACATATGTGCATTTGGGGATGCCAGGCTGAAGTGAGGATTTATAATCCAAAAGAGAAGAAGCTGGACCCAAGGACCATTAGTGGGTATTTCATTGGATATGCCAAACGATCTAAGGGTTATAGATTTTACTATCCATCTCACACCACTAAGTTTATGGAATCAAGAAATGCAAACTTTCTTGAGAATTACTTGATTAGTGGGAGCGATCGATCCCAGAACATTGGCATGAGAAAGATCATTCAGATGCTCAATGTGCCACTTCGAGTAATGGATTGATCATTATTGTTAACAACACGCCTTGAGTACAAACGTGTGTTGAAGAACTAGCCTGGAAGTACCACAAGTTATTGATCCCGATCTAGTAGATGTTGAAGTTCAACATATGCCTACACCTGTTGAACAACCAGCTGAACAACATGATCTTGCTCTTTAGGGGAATGTTGATGCAATATTAAGAAGATCTACTAGAGTAAGGAAATCAGTGATTCCTAGTGATTATGTTGTGTATCTACAAGAATGTGACTATAATGTTAGAGCCGAAAATGATCCTGAGACGTTTTCATAGGCCATGAGTTCTAAGGTTTCGAACTTATGGTACAATGCCATGAAAAAAGAGATGGATTCTATGACGTCTAACCGAGTCTGTGATCTCATCAAGTTGACTGATGATATGAAAGCCATTGGATGTAAAAGGACTTCAAAATAAAGAAAGACTCACGAGGCAACATTGAGAGACATAAGGCAAT
The DNA here is from genome assembly GCA_037013495.1 of Hippophae tibetana. Lineage (NCBI taxonomy): Eukaryota > Viridiplantae > Streptophyta > Magnoliopsida > Rosales > Elaeagnaceae > Hippophae > Hippophae tibetana. The sequence continues at coordinate 19,193,315 of CM072807.1, read as the reverse complement.
ACTCGTTACCAAAGGATTCACTCAAGGGGAAGGAATTGACTACATGGAGACATTTTCTCTTGTATCTAAGAAAGATTCACTTTGTATGGTCATGACATTGGTTGCCCATTTTGATTTAGATTTGCATCAAATGAATGTGAAAACGAATTTCCTTAATGGTAACATAGAAGAATAGGTTTATATGAAACAACTTGAAGGATTCTTCTCTAGTGATGGTGAGCATTTGGTTTGTAAGCTTAATAAATTCATATATGGATTAAAACAAGCTTCCCGTCAATGGTATTTTAAATTCCATAATGTCATCACTTCATTTGGTTTTGAAGAGAACATCATGGATCAATGTATATATAAGAAGGTTAGTGGGAGTAAGATTTGTTTTTTGGTGCTATATGTGGATGATATTTTGCTTGCAACCAATGATAAGGGTTTGCTACACGAGGTAAAGCAATTCCTCTCTAAAAATTTTGTTATGAAGGATATGGGTGAGACATCTTATGTCATTGGCATTAAGATCCATAGCGATAAACTTTGAGGCATCTTGGGTTTATCTCAGGAAACCTATATCAATAAAGTTTTAGAGAGATTTTAGATGAAAGATTGTTCACCAAGTGTTGCTCCCATGGTGAAGGGTGATAAGTTCAATTTGGACCAATGCCCAAAGAATGATTTTGAAAGAGAACAGATGAAAACCATTCCATATGCTTTAGCCAATGGAAGCCTGATGTATGCTCAGGTCTATACCAGACCTGACATTACATTTGTTGTTGGGATGCTAGGGAGATATTAGAGTAATCTAGGTGTTAACCAATGGAAAGCTGCAAAGAAAGTGATGAGGTACCTGCAAGGAACCAAGGATTATATGCTCATGTATAGACGAATCGATAAACTGGAAGTAATTGGGTACTTCGATGCAAACTTCTTTGGCTGTGTTGATTCATGAAAATCAATATCTGGTTATATTTTCATGCTTGCCGGTGGAGCCGTGTCTTGGAGGAGTGCGAAATAGTCCTTGACTGCTACTTAAAATATGGAGGCTGAGTTCGTGTAATTTTTTAAGGCCACATCGCATGGTGTATGGTTGAAGAGTTTCATTTCCAGGCTTAGAGTAGTTGATTCTATTTCTAGGCCATTAAGATTGTACTGTGACAACTTAGATGCTGTGTTTATGGCTAAGAACAACAAAAGCGGTAGTTGTAGTAAGCACATCAACATTAAATACTTGGCCATAAGAGAATGTGTTAAGGAAAAGAAAATGGTCATTGAGAACGTAAGCATTGAGTTAATGATTGCTGATCCTTTGACTAAAGACATGCCACCAATGAAATTCAAGGATCATGTAGAGAAAATGAGAATTGGTTCCACTTTGTAAATGTATATATACAATTTATTAATGAAACTCTTATATATTGTGATATTTTCTCATATTCATGTGCACATTAATTTATTTGAAAAAATATATATTTTATTGGACCAAGAATAAATATAGGATTTATTCATTAAGTTTCGTTATCACATAAAGTATAGTACTTGAGAAACTAAATACATTATAATACGTGGAAGATAATACTCGCTCTTAGAGGACCTATCGCTATGATTCATGTATTTTGTTACTTGAGAGAATTTTTCTTAACATTTGCACCAAGTGGGAGAATGTAACATCAAAGTGGTGAAACGCAATGATGAACCGTAGTAACGGTTCGGTTACGAAACACAATGAGGTTCTTGATGGAAGAACCTTTATAAAGCATCGGGTCCTCTCACTATTCACTACTTAATTCAGATACACAATCAAAACACAGATAATAAGTGTGAGAAACCAGTGAGAGCATCAAATCGAAAATCCATTGGAATTCCTGTATAAGTACTTAAATTTGATTAATGACAAGAGGTATGTTTTCAATCTTTTTTATTTCCGTTGTGTTTAAATTTTACGTTCATATAGTTTCTTGACTGTTTCTGGATTGAATTGTGATATAACAAATTTATATATATATATCAACTAAAATTCTTGATATTAATATACTCTTATTCGTGCATATGTATAAAAAATTATTAAATTTTTATCTCTAATTTTTAGAACATTAATAACTTATAAGATGAAATCCAAATAAATTGAATTGATTTTATGTTTTATAATTTCAAATAAATTATTTTCAATTTTAAAACTATAAAATTCGACTCGTAACATGTCACTTTAAAATTTACAAATTAAAACTTAATCAGATTTACTTATATTTTATTAATACATATTTATTTTTATATTTTAAACTTTTATAATATATATATCTTATATATTTATAATCTTTTAATTTTATTAAAATTTTGTTCAATCATAAATATATAATTATTCTGTAACGTTAATTTAAAAATAAGAGAAAAAATGGCGGATGTTCATTATTTATTATAAAAATAATACTTAGATAAATTAGTTTTATTATTATTAAAAAGTGATCTTACAATAATAAAGTAAATTATTTTTTTATTTTTTATTTTTTTAATTATATTATATATATTATTTTAACTTAAATAAATTATAACCGAAAAAATTACATAAAATTTAAAAATAATTAAAAATATATAAATGGAATAATAGTTGGATTAAATTTTCAAAATAAGTGTATAACTCAAATGTTATTATTAAAATAAATATGAAACTTTTACTATCACTCACTTGAAAATTACTATAACGAATTAAAAATTTAAATTATTATTGTTTTCAAATTTTAAATAATTTATTCAGATTTTTTATTTATTTATTTAAAAATTAGTACATATGTATAAAAAATTTAAATAAATAATAAATTTTATTTATTGATTTAATATCAACATAAAATTAAAAAATATTTTAGAATAAATATATTTAAATTCGTAAATTAAAATTATCAAATCATTTAGTACAATCTTATCTAAATAATATTATACAAGTTAATTTTAATTGTTAGTTTAATAAATTGATATAATTCTATTAGTGTTTTATTAAAAAAAAATAAACAATAACCGCGCAAAAGCGCTCACCCCTTCTTAAAATCGATATTGTCATGCGATGTATGTCCAAATGCAATTATTATAATGGACAACTTGCCAAAGTGGTTCGGCGATTCTTTTATGTTATATATATATATATAATAGCTTTTAATTGAATTATTTTAATGTTATAAAAAATATAATTTAATTGTAAAATTATACACTTTATATATATTACGTATTAATATGGAAATTTTAATTAAATAATTTTAAAATAATATATTATATATATAATATTCATTTATTTTATTAATTTATAAAATTCATTTATATTTAAAAAGATTCTCCCGTTGAGTTTGGTCATATGAAAATTTTCAAAATACATATTAAAAGAAAAGTCGTCGTATTATAATCATCACTTTGGAATTTTTATTAAACAAAAAAAAAAACACTTTGGGATGTTCTGAACAGGCCATACTGTCATCGTCACTTTGGGATGTTCTGAACATGGCCACAAAGGCAGTGCACCGTACACGTCGGGTTCGACGATTGAAACAAATACTCTAAGAATCTCTATTCTCAATACATATTTATCATAAAATTAAAAAAAATAAAAATTCGTTCTACCCATTTCCTTATCGATTTGGATCTTCAGGAGGGTTGGTGTTTTTTTTTTCATGGAAATTCTCTAAATTAAGGTATGAGTTATTCGGCTATAATTTTCTTTTGGGTCTTTTCGAGTAATATATTTGTTTGATCGGTTGCTTTAAACTAACACTTTTCAGAGTAATCTCTGCGAAAAAGAGACAATCTTTGACAATAAAATATAGACACTGTCTTTGATCATGGCGGTGGCTGAGAATGCAACAAACTTTGACAACACTGCAGTATCGGACTCAAATGCTCAAAGCGATTTTGAAAATCCAAAACCCAGAAGTGATTCTTCTGGGGTTTTTAGTGGGCATTCCAATTTTCAGACTAACTACAACGCTCAGAATCATCAGGGTAAGTTCCAGAGCCAAGAGAATACGGCGGTGTCAAATACTTTCTCAGTCCCACCAATCAATCCCAACGATCAGATGCAAAATGGGTTTGACTCAAATGGGGTCAATAACCAGCAGATGATGATTTTGAAGTCTGCTGGATATGGGATTGATAAGAAATCTAATGGCATTGGAAACGGAGGGGATGTGTGCGAAAGTTTTAAGGATATGAGAGATTTGGAGGAATTACTATCCAAGTTGAATCCCATGGCTGAGGAATTTGTACCTCCTTCGCTTGCCAAAAATCACGGGTTATCGGTTAGTACTGGCTTTAGCTACATGAACAATCTCATGTTCTATGATGGTTCTGGCAATGCTATTGAATTTGCTGGTAGAAGGGTACGTATTACCAATCAATTTATTCCATTAACTACCAATATTCAGATTTATTTTCTATTTTATTTTGGTTTCTGAGCTTTGCTAAATTTGGGTTTTGCCTGTGAGTTACTCTGGACGTTGATATTAAGTAGTTAAGTTCCTCATTCCTATACACCAGAAAGCACAAGGGTTGGTGTGTAGTTTATATTTCTGAGTGCTATTTATTCTTTTTCCAATTATTTATTTCCATTTCTAAATTCATCCGAGGAGCAATTTTCAATGCTGATATCTGCATCTTGCTATATTTTCTTCCAGAAGAAGAATGGCTATACTCAAGGGCGGAAACGGAATTATCACAAAATGACTCCAGCCCAGCGAGAGGCAATGATCAGGAGGACTGTGTACATGTCGGACATTGATCAGCAGGTAAGATTTATATCCTGGCTTGTGGTTGTTGACGTGGTGCATTTCTAGTTCTTTTTTGTTATTCACAGCTTGTGCTTGCAATTAATGTAGCACTGCATCTGTTTTTGTTCTTACAAGGTCACTGAAGAAAACCTTGCTGCTCTATTTCTTAACTATGGGCAGGTAAGCAGTGCTTGTATTATGCTCACATTTATTGGCAGCCAGTTGAGGATTATTCTTAAAGAACTATATTCTTTCTCATCTAAAAAGGTGGTTGATTGCCGTGTGTGTGGTGATCCAAACTCTATTCTTCGCTTTGCTTTTGTTGAGTTCACAGATGAAGGTACTATCTATACACACTTGTTCATTGTATGTATTCTATATTACACTGCTGCCTTGATAATTTAACTATTATATGTTTGCAGAAGGTGCTAAGGCTGCTTTGAATCTCTCTGGAACGATGCTTGGGTATTACCCAGTGAGAGTGTTGCCTTCCAAAACTGCAATAGCACCTGTTAACTCAACATTTTTTGCCTAGGGTGAGGGCTTAATTTGTTATTGTCATGTGCATGTCATTCTCATATGAACTTGTATATAGCATCTCTCATAACAGTCAATTGTATGGTTCTGTTCTAATCACGTCTCTTTATTCTGTTATGGTCCAAACCATGACCAGTCTGATGATGAACGTGAGATGTGTTCAAGAACTATATACTGTACGAATATTGACAAGAAGGTATTTTTCGGGACTTTTTTGAATCTAACAGAAGAAAAATTATTCCACTTTTTCCTGAATTATATGTTCATTTGTTGCAGGTTACTCAAGCAGAAGTCAAGTTGTTCTTTGAATCACTTTGTGGAGAGGTCTATATCTTCTTGCTCAATGAAATGACTATTGCTTCTTCTTATAAATGCTGAACAGTCTCTTTATCTGTATTTTCTCATTGTACAGGTTCAGCGGCTGAGGCTTCTTGGAGATTACCATCATTCTACTCGCATTGCTTTTGTTGAGTTCACACTGATAATGATATATTTTCTCTTGATGTGTGTTTGTTCAACTTCTGATCTTTATTTTATCACATGTTTGTGAGTGGACATTTTGTTATGTTCACTGTTAACTCTTAACCAGTTTATGTTTCAGCTAAAATGTCTACGGCATTTTATGATACCTATCGTCTGAAGATTTATTATAGTGTAAACAAAGATTACAGAGTACCTTTGAGAGCATGCTCTATCCATATGTGGTGAGTTGCAAAAATTTTCAAAACGTTTAAGTGGTTACAATTATGCCCAAATCGTTGTATAACGATAAAAACATGTCCAATCGATAATTGCTGTTTAATTTTTTAACAGAATTGTTTCACATGCATTCCATATGCATTTTCTTGTAGGCATAATTGCAACTATTTAGACGTTTTGGGCATTTTAGCAACTCAAAACGTTGTATAACGATAAAAACATGTCCAATCAATAATTACTGTTTAATTTTTTAACAGAGTTGTATCACATGCAATCCATATGCATTTTCTTGTAGGCATAATTGTAACTACTTAGACGTTTTGGGCATTTTAGCAACTCACCCTATATGTTCTGAGGAAAAAATATAATTAAATCACTCAAGATTTTACCATAATATCTTTAAAAAAATGTACGAAAAATGCACGTGATATAATTATGTTAAAAAATTAAACGACGGATATCAATTGGGTATATTATTAACGTTACATATAAAATTGTGTGTAATCGTAATTACTTAAATGTTTTGGGTCTTTTTGCAACTCACTCAATATGTTGTGGGCAAAAAATGTAGTTAATCCTTTAGGAAATAATACTAAAGCTCTAACTAGTACTTTAATAAAAGGATTTTATAATAACAATTTGGTACAAATTGGGGAATTCTTATTAGCTATATTACATTGACTCTTCATATTGTTGTGGGTTCTCGGCATGTTGAGGAGAGAAACATAGGTTTGTTTGACACCCATACGACACTTTTAGATGAGTCCATGTAACATAGCTTACTAGCTATAAATGCCTTACCCTTGGGTTATTCTTCTGGGAGAGGAATTATCTAGAGGAGGAATGCATACCTTCTTGCCTTGAGCTTGAGTATTAAACACTACATTTGTTGTAAAACCATTTGTGCTTGTTTTTACAGCTTGCATGTTATTCTATTTCAGCAGACTCAGCACAAGTTGCTTTTCCATTTTCAGCTAGTTGCATCACGTTTGTGTGTGTAGGAGTAATACTGGTTACTGTTTTTTATTTTATTTTTATTTTTTTCTCTTCTCTATGTTGAATCTTTAAAATTTTCTTTTATTATTATGTTTAGAAACTATACTACCATATGATGCATGGGTTTAGCCTATTTCCATGTTCCAACTCCTAAGCATTACGTGGGATCAAATTTTATGATAAAAATGGTCCCAGATAATGTATAGCATATACATCTTCTTAGAAATATATGTTCATGAAATGCTTGTATTTATTTGTATTATCTTGATTAGGTTTGGATGATGAGATATTGGCAGGATGCTTTTATGCCAGATCTGTTTTGTATTTGATATGTTGCCCACCCACGTTATCCTTACCTATTGGGTGTGAGAATAACAGAGTATGATCATTTTCTTTTTTCCTACGAAGTTTTTTTTGTTGTAAATATTCTGGTTTTATATAGAATCTTGTTGTTGTTCTTTATGGTTTTGAGATGCAGATCTTTCCTCCATGTACAGGGCTTGCCTTCCCCTCCTGCCCAATACCCCCACCCCCCACCCCCCACCCCCCTTTTTCTTTTTGAGATATTCATTGTTGTTATCAATATAATGCATTGCTGGAAATGTATAAGCTTCCCACACGACTGGTTGATTCCTAAAGTTTCTTTTATTTTAAATTGCAGGCTGAAAGTGCTATTGCAGCTCTTAATTGCAGTGGTGTGGTTCTGGGATCTCTGCCGATAAGGTTGGTTTAGACACTCTCTCTCTCTCACACACACACACACACTCTCACACACACACACTCTCTCTCTCTCTCTCTCTGTGACAATTTTTGATGTTAATATCTCTGTTGAACACACGCAAACTTCACTGATTTAGTCTTGTTAGCATCTTGTCCTTGTAGTTTTAATATTTATGGTTTGATTTTGTTATTCTTGTGTGGATGTCTATACAGGGTTAGCCCGTCAAAGACACCTGTTCGGCCCGGTGCACCTCGCTCTCCATTGCATTAAAACATGATTTGCATATTTTGCTGGACTAATTTACTGCTGATAGATGATTCTACATAAAATCTTTTAAGGCAATTCCGTTGTTTATCAGTACTTTTTTGGCATTCCCTGTTTACATTGTTGAGCTTGTGGGAAGGTATTTATGGGTTATTTTGTTTAGTTTGTAGAGTTGGATGGAATTTTAAGGTGCTGATTAGTATAATTTATGCAAATTCTGGATGGAAGTTCCCAGGGCCAGGAGTAGTTTTTAAGTGTTAGGATGGTTCTAAGGAACTATTTCAATTTTATGAGGCTTCTTCATTGGTCTTTAATGTGCTCTGCTTTTTCTGTTGATACATGATTACAATTTTTATTAGCATGTTATCGTGTAATTTTGATTTTCTCTGGAAGAGTCTAGCATGGTAGAGGCCTAGAGGGTACGGCAACTATAGTTTTTTTAGGTAAAGATATACAACACGGTAGAAAAGTTGGAGTCAGACAATCACTCAAAATATATATAATCAGTATATACTCTTTATATGATGATGGATAATTTTACAACTTAGATGTCAAGAGAATCAAAAAACTAGACTGAAGTCAACTTAGGAGTAGTAAGGGAGGAAACATGATACAGCTGAGGATTGAGTTTGATGTTGTAACCATTATTCTTTGATGATATCAAAATTTGCTGTTTTGATTCAAAACCAAAAATACTTATTGTAAGAAATTTGTAATACATCAAATGGATAGTATCTGTAGTACATTCCAGGATACACCTTGTAATAACACTGATTCAAAACAACACTACTTAATTCAATAACTTATAATAAACATTATCACTTTCAATCTTTAAGTTGTAGTTTGGTTTATAGAATGAGAATAAAAATAGAAATGAAACAGTTGTTTGATTTGATCACTAGAATTAAAGAATAAATTAGGATTATAGTGTTTGGTTTACAATTGGAAATGAAAAATAATATATATTACCTTAATATTTTTATATTTAATAAAGTTTAAATAATATCATTTAATTATTATTTTTTCGTCAGATAAAATATTCTTAAAATCATTATTTTTTTAAATAATTATTACTTAAAAATAAAATATATTATTAAAATTATTATTTTTCTAAATAGGTTTTAGGGTTTTGAGGTTTGAGATTTGGGATTCAGGGTTTTGAAGTTTAGGGTTTAGGATTATATTTGTGGGTTAAAGTTTAGGATTAAAATTATTATTTTTCTAAATAAGGTTTTGGGTTTTGGGTTTTGGGATGTAGGATTTAGGGTTATATTTATGAGTTAAGGTTTAGGGTTAAAATTATTATTATTTTAAATAGGATTTAGGGTTTTGGGATTTAGTATTTGGGATTTTAGGTTTATGGTTATATTTGTGGATTAGGGTTTATAGTTATATTTGTGGGTTAAGGTTTAGCGTTAAAATTATTATTTTTCTAAATATGGTTTAGGGTTTTGGGATTTGGGGTTTGGGGTTTAGGGTTTAAGGTTATATTTATGGGTTAAGGTTTAGGGTTAAATTTTTTTTTTTTTTTTAAATAGGGTTTTGGGATTTGGGATTTGGGATTTGGGATTTGGGATTTGGGATTTGGGATTTGGGAAAAAAAATCGAGATGAAAATGGAATCATGATTCTGGAAGAAGGATTTATGATTACTTCTTTTTTTAAAATTGATTTTATTTCATTTTTATTTTTTAATCCAACCAAAAATAAAATTTGAAAGAATCAATTCTGATTCTATTACATTCAATTCCTGTCTATCAAACATTCACTAAATTTATGTTATCACATTGGTACTAACCATTGTCATTGTCTTGTGGGATACATGGATATACTTCAGCGTTAGACTCCTAATAAACTTACATGAGACCTATAAAAATGTTTAGATAGATTGAAATTGAATCAATTGTTGTTTATGATTAGTAGTGTTATCTGAAGTGGAGCTGACTACTAGAATAATTTATTTTTGCTAAAAAATTTGAGTAGTTGACTTGTTTACAAACATTTAACAATTAAACATTTGAATAGAATTATATACTATGAGATAATGACAAAAGTTTGTTGATATACATCGTGTGTTAATATTTTTCTTTATACATTTGTTCAAAAATCAATCTGAGCTAGTTTGCCCATTTTTGGAAATTTTAATTCGATTTAACCAAAAAGTTGATTCCTAGAGGAAAACTGAAATCATGAAATTAGCATTAAAATTTGTCATACAGTACATGGAGATAATGAAAATTATGCATTTTCATTCTTCTCCATCCTTGACCTTACTTTTTCCCTCGTAGTATTAGAATTATTATTCAATTTACGACAATCTCCTATAGCAGCCAACGATTCAGCAATAGGTTTAATTACCAAAATACCCTCTCCAATTACAGCACACGAGAACGTGCTCAAAAATGCCATCGTTGCAATTGCTCGAAAATAACATGTTGGAAATGAATTTAAATAAAAAAATATTATTATTAAAACTATTCTTTTCCCAAATATGATTGGTATGTTCATAATTATGTTTTGTGACCGTTATTTTTATAATTATAAATTTGTTATTTTTATAACTGTTATTTTCATAATTATGTGTCCGTTATTTTTACGACCGTTATTTTCATAATTATGTGTGTTATTTTTATGATCATTGTTTTCATAATTATGTATCCGTTATTTTTATGACCGTTGTTTTTATAATTATGAGATCGTTACACATCTTTTTTCAATTATAAATAAAGGGAATAACCCTTTGTTTGAGAACACAACTCAAAAACTACTCTTTGTAGCAAATCAAAGAAAAATATACAAAATTATTTTTAAAGTTTTTCGAACAATATAAATATTTAAGAGATGTAGCATTCCGGACTTCATCAGTACAGTGAAGTTCTAAGATAAAAAAAAGATTCTAAGTTGATTTAACTTGGGACGACGAGTCTGTGTTTGTTTGCACAAATTTGGGCAGAGTTACAAAATATCTTAAAGAGAGCGACCTAGTCCGCGACTCAACCCAATCAGTTCATTTCAATATATCGGTAACATCGTTCTTACACTATTTTTAACATACTTGTCCAACAATTTTAAGACGAGTTTATATCTGTCATATCTACTGAAATGTTAACTACTGATCTCAATAAACTTTTTTGTTTTAAGGGATTACACTTTAAAAGATGGAGACAAAAATGTTATTTTTCTTAACCATGAAAAATGTCACTTTTGTTTTTACTAGTAAAAAACCAGCACCGCCTAATACTCTTACTGGAGTTACAATAAAGGATTTAGACACCTGGATTGAAAATGATTTTTTATGCAAAAAATTTATTCTTAATGATTTAGTTGATGACTTGTATGACTATTACAATTCTGATAAGTCTACTAAGAAAACCTGTGATACACTTCAAAAGAAATACTATACTGAGGAAGCTGGAACAAAAAAAGTATGTTATCAGTATATACATGAAGTATCAAATGGTTGATGAAAAATCTGTGGAAGCTCAATCACACGAACGGTAGAAGATAGCATATGAAATAAATTTTAAATGTATGACTTTAGATGAATAATTTCAAGTAGTTGTTATTATAGATAAATTACCCCTTGTATGGAAAGATTTTAAGAATGCACTTAGACATAAAACTAAGAAATTTTCTTTAGAAAGTCTTATAACTCGTCTAAGAATAGAAGAAGAAGCCTGAAAACAAGATCAAAGAGATGAAGTACTCGTTGTCTCAAACCATAGTACTAATAAAAAATCCTCCTCTACAATTTTGAAACCTAAAGGAAGAAATATGAAAACTCAGAATCGCAATACTAATCAAAACCATAACCACCAAAATAGAAACAGAAATTATCCTTCCCAAAATGGACCTCAACCCCTTCAAGAAATAACACATTCATGTGTTATACTTGTAACAAACTTGTCTACCTGGCCAGGAATTTCTGAAACAAGAATCGTCATGCCCCATAGGCGAAGAACTGGTGCTTCTCTCCATGTTTGCTATGTTCGAGACATGTTCAAGTCCTATTCTGAGTCTTAGGATAAGAAAGTGCTATTGGGAAACTCCCAGTCCACTAACGTTGTTGGTACTAGTAAAGTGGAATTGATGTTTAACTCTGGAAAAACTATCATCTTGAAGGATGTTCTGCATACTCTAGAGATTAGAAAGAACTTAGTTTCGAGCTATCTTCTTAACAAAGCTGGGTTTACTCAAACTATAGGGGCTGATTTATATACAATAACTAAAAACAATATTTTTGTTGGGAAAGGGTACACCATTAATGACATGTTTAAATTGAACGTTGAAATTAATAAAGCTTCTTCTTCTGCTTATATGTTGATTTCCTTTAATATTTGTCATGCTAGACTTTGTCATGTTAATAAACGGATAATCAAGAATATGAGTACATTAGAACTATTTCTTAAACTATCTTTGAATGATTTTGAAAATGAGATTTTTGTAGTCAAGCTAAAATAACCAAAACTTCACATAAATCAATAGTTAGAGAATCCAAACCTTTAGACTTAATACACTTTGACATATATGAACTTGATGGAACTTTAACAAGAAATGGAAAATACTATTTTATAACTTTTATTGATGACTGTTCAGATTATACTTATGTATATCTAATGAAAAATAAAAGCGAAGCGTTTGACATATTTAAAATTTTATGACTGAAATTGAAAATCAACTTAACAGAAAAATAAAAAGGTTTTGAAGTGATAGAGGCACTGAATATGTTTCTAATATTTTCAATGATTTTTATAAAACTTGTGGAATCATTCATGAAAAAAAGCTACACCTTATTCTCCTGAAATGAATGGCAAAGCTGAAAGAAAAAATAAAACTTTTATTGAATTAGTTGTTTCAATTTTATTAAACTTTGGTACTGCTTCACATTGATAGGGAGAAATTTTATTAACTGTTTTCTATGTGCTAAATAGAGTGCCTAAATCTACTAGTAAAATTTTATCATATGAAATTTTGAAAAATAGAAAACCTAACTGAACTTATTTTAAAACTTGGGGTTGTTTAGCCTATGTTAGAATCTTTGATCCTAAAAGAAATAAACTTGCCAGTAGAGCATATGAATGTGTATTCATTAGATATGTTGTGTATAGTAAAGCTTATAAATTCTATGATTTAAATGATCATGTAGTTATAGAATCAAATGATACTGACTTCTATAACATAAGTTTCCCTTTAAATTGAAAAATAGTAGAGGCTTGTCTTCTAGTAGTTTACCCATAACTAGAACTAGTGAAAAAAATAAGAAATTAAACACTAAAATTTGATAATCTAGTTATCTCACATGGATTCAAAATAAATGAAAGTGACAAATGCATTTATTATAAAACAAAAAATGAAATTTTCACTATTATATGTTTATATGTGGATGATATGCTTATTTTTGGGTCAGATATTCATGTTGTGAATAAAGTGAAAACTTTGTTATATGCTGATTTTGATATGAAAGATATCGGAGAAGCGAGTATAATCCTTGGTATAAAAATTACTAGGTTTAAAAATGGACTTTTCCTAGATCAATCTTATTACATTGAGAAGATCTTAAAGAAATATAATTACTTTAACTGCAAACTTGCATGTACTCTTTATGATCCTAGTGCAAAGTTGCTCAAGAACACTCGAGACGATGTTAGACAAACTGAGTATGCGAGCATCATTGGTAGCTTACATTATTCTATTAACTACACTGGACCAAACATAACTTATGTTATAAGAGTACTATGTAGGTTTACCAGTAGACCTAGTATAGAGCATTGGAATGCTATTGAAAGGGTCATGAGTTACCTTAAGAGAACTATGAACCTTGGATTACATTATCAGAAGTTTCATGCTATTCTAAAAGGATACAATGATGCTAATTGGAACACTTTATCATAAGACTCTAAAGCAACTAATGGCTATATATTTAGCATTGATGGTGAAGCTGTTTCTTGGAAGAAACATACAATATTAGCTCAATCTATGTTGGAGTTTGAAATGATAGCACTAGCTACTGCTAGTAAAGAAGTAAACTGGTTAAGAAGTCTATTAGTTGAGATCCCTTTATGGGAAAGATCGATACCAGCTGTCCTGATCCACTACGATAGTACTGCAGCTATTGCAAAGATTCAAAACCATTATTACAATGGCAAGAGACGACAGATACATAGTACTGTTAGAGAATTTCTCTCTATAGGAGCTGTAAGAGTAGATCATGTACGTTTTTATGAAAATTTGGGTGATCCTTTGATGAAAGGATTATCGAGAGAGAAGGTTTTAAAAATTTCGAAAGGAATGGGATTGATGCCTTTAGAATGAAGAGTCACTCGTGATGGTAACCCAACTTATAGACTAGAGATCCCAAGAAATGAGTTCAATGGGTAATAACAAGTCATGAAGTGATATGAGATGAATCATGTTATTTTGAAGTCTCATTCTATATTGTTAGAAGCATAAAGTCCTAAAGTGACAGAGAATGATGAGTTAATTATTAAAATCTTAATGATTTCTATACTTTATGTGGAGTGGAGTACATAGTTATAAGAGTACTCTTGATAGACTCACATATGTGAATGTGGAAGTTTGGCCATTTTCTATAAAAAATTTGGGGAAACTTTACTAGAGCATTTACAATACTAGGATACACGTGATTGGCCGTAAAACATGGGTTTTTTGAATTACACCTTAGAAAGGTTGTGTGTGTAATGTTGTTAGAGATAGAGTTCAAAATTACGAATTACTCTAGTATATTCTAAAGCATCAACAGTATGTAAAAATTCGAGCCAATAGATACATTTTGCTTATTCACAATCTTATATTTTGAATTGATGAGTTGCTTGATGAAAACTATTTTTATATAAAATTCAAATGGGGAATTGTTGGAAATGAATTTAAATAAAAAAAATTCATTATTAAAACTATTCTTTCCAAAACACAACCGTTATTTATTCACTCAAATATGACCGTTATATTCACAATTTTGTTTTATGACCATTATTTTCATATTTCTGTGTCTGTTATTTTTATGACCGTTATTTTCATAATTATGTGTCTATTATTTTATAATTATGATACTGTTACACATCTTTTTTCAACTATAAATAGAGGGCAATAACCCTCTGTTTGAAAACTCAACAACTCAAAAACTACTATTGGTAGCAAACCAGAGAAAAATATACAAAATTATTTTTGAAGTTTTTCGAGCAACATAAATATTTGAGAGGTGTAACATTCCAGACTTCATCAGTGCAGTGAAGCTCCGAGACAAAAAAATATTATGTGTTGTTTTATCTTGGGAACCACGAGACTGTGTTTGTTTGCACAAAATTAGACAGAACCGTGAAACGTCTTAAAGAGAACGACATAATCCATGACTCAATCCAAGCAGTTCATTTCGATATATCGGTAACATCGTTCTTACATTGTTTTGAACATACTTATCCAACGTAGCCTCATATGGTCTCCACAAAGCCGACATTCGTCAACGTAATCAACACAACAACGTATAAATACGAAACCACAATGACTTATTGATCACTAGTGACATTACCCTCCAACACGATAACACAAACCATAATTAATAACCCATCGCAAAAGCACCAAGCACAAAGCTGCTTAGCAACGAATAAGCACAAAACACTGTCACATTACCATGTCCATCTCTTACAAGAACACCACTACGCCGAAGAATTTTGGGTGCCCATAAAAATCTAAACTTTGAAGAAAACACCATAAAAAAATGTACACGTGTTAAAGGGAAACACATGCTTGAAATATAAGAACAAGCCCAATATAATTATTTTATCTTGGGGACGACGGGCTTGTGTATTTTTTCTTAGTGAGATGAGTTTTCAGATTGTTGTGTAGAAACTGAGAGTTGAGGCCCTCTATTTATAGGTTTTAGAAACTGTGTGGTCATTATAATAATAATGGTAATGTCTGGGAATATAGAATGTAACAGTCATTCTGAGTAATAAAAAATAACGGCCATTTTTTGAGTAAAGACGAGTAACAACCATTTTTTTCTCTTAGAAATAACAACCGTTATTTTTTTTTACTCAGATTCTGAGATAGAGAAAAAGATTTTGGGTTGTTTTATCCTGGGGACGACGGGGTTGTGTTTGCTTGCACAAATTTGTGCAGAACCACGAAACTTCTTAAAGAAAGCGACCTAATCCGCGACTCAACCCAAGCAGTTCATTTCATATTATCGGTAATATTTTTCCAAAAAATAAAATGTCACCTCACACGAATAATAGAAGTGTCACTGTGTCACCGATCAAAGAAAATGTGCTCCAATGTTATTTGCAGTGACGGACACATATAACTTAGTGTATATAAATTATTATTATTTCTTTTATTTTTAATAAAATTTGAAGGTGATTCATTAATATGTATGAAACATGCAATTAGTCTTATATAGTTCAAAGTGGATATTTATATTCTTTCTTATGAACCACAAGACAAAAACACGTTGTGTGCTTTTTATACAGTTGAAGAAGCTCGATGATCTCAAGGGAAAAGCCAAGATATGAAGAGAGGCAAAAAGTGTATTGAAGAAAATGACAAAAAAGGTGGATAATGAGATTAATATCAATTTCAAGAGTTTCAAACGAAGCCAAGTCTAACTCAGAACAGAAGTTGGAATACAGAGAACACATCAACAACGTTGAGCACTTTGGGGATGAGGAAGGATATAAACTTCTAAACACAACTCAACAAGTAGAAGGTTTTGGGATCACCACTTGAAAATTGGAATAATTTTGATCCAGGTGTTGTGTTTGATCAGTCTCTTGGTATTCCTCAATGATTAAAGTAATGGATTTGAAACTTAGAACCTAAGTTAAGAAACAAATCATTTGAGTAATATTATTGCTAGTTATGCATTCACAAGTCAGAGACATATATGTAATATTTCTTAAGGAACATATATCAAGCTAGAGATGGAAGCACGAGAGAACCCAGAAGTCAGATAAGTAAGAGAAGTGGACCAGAAAGTATTTGCATAAAAATAGAAAGAACTAAAAGTAAAGGTAAAGAAGTTTATTTTGTTATATATTCAGCTTACTAGTTGAATATTGTTATACTAACAATTGAATAAAAGAATATTCCCATCCCTTTTGGGTATGTAGGTTATTAGGATCTTTTATTTCACATCAAATAGATAAGTCATGCAGAGTTTTATAGCAAATAGTATGATCATATCAAATCATTTCCCTTCCATAAATAACGTACAATTGGCTCATGTTTTTTATTAGATAGGATCATCCCCAAAATGGACCTCCAATGAATGACGGAATCAAGGACTAAAACAACACTAGAATTCAAGAGGAAATATGGACATTAAAATTGCAATGCTCTTAAGGATCAATTTACCCGTAATCATTAATTCAGGCTTTTGAATAATTCAATATCTCAAAACATCATTTGGCTGTAAAAGGAACAACCTCTAGACATATAATAACAAGAACAAAAGTAAGTTATCAAAAAAAATGAAAGGCTGACAAGTTTTATAAATTATCAACGTCTAGAAAATAGTTGTAGATACGTCCAAGACACAGTACCATAAAACCAAACTTTTCCTTAATGAACAATGTTCAACACATGATTTAACTCTTAAAACTTCAACAGAAAGCAAACCCTGGACTTGGTAGGAAACAGAACCACTCCATGAAGTGAACAGTCTACTTGATCTTCTTCTTTGGCCTCAGCTGCAATCCAATGAGATACATGTCAAGAATCATAAAAAAAGAAAACTTTGTGAAAATGCAAATAAAAACAAAATAGAAGTAATCATATTCAACAATTTGAACACAGTTCATTAAAGTACATACCTGGTTGCTGTGTCCACACTTCTTCTTCCTGCAGTTAACAGCACGAGGATGGAGGCGAGCGTAGCACCTGCAATGGAGCAAAGAATAAAGATTTAAGTATCAACTTACACAAATTACCATAAGCTACAAAATATACAACAAATAAAGATAAAATGTACGCAGAACATAGAACGGAATAATCAACACAAACAAGCTTATGATTTGAACTAACCATCCAAATCAACAAAGAAAATCAGTAGGGGGGAAAATATCACATCCATATATCAACATAAAGGAGCATGCAATATTCAACTATAGCCAAAATCACACTTAAGTGTGCGTTTGCATGCATCATTGAAAAAACGTTTTGTAGACACAATCATACAAGTGTTTTTTTATGTGTTTGGCAATAAAATAAAAAAGCACTTCTAATATCTATGGGACCCAAATTTATAACATATGTTTTTTTTCCTTTCTTCAAAAGTACCCTTCTATAAAAAGCACTATTTTTAAACCACTTTTATTAGAAGCGCTTTGCATCCAAAGGCGCTCTAAGTTAATAATACAAAGCGAAACTCAAAATGAGATCTAAGAATCAGAGGACATACTTGCGGCAGATAGTCTTGTCCTGGTTGTACTTCCTGGCCAAAGCCATAAGGGATGGCTCAATAATGCCACCACGAAGCCTCAGAACCAAATGAAGAGTTGATTCTACAATTGTATGATAAATTCAATTAGAATATAATTGCACACCAAATAAAAGTTGAGTCTACAATTATATGTTAAGTTTCATTTATGCTATGTTTGGTGGGATAGAATTAAATCAGAATTGATTTCTTCCATATGTTTAATTGGGTTGAAAAATGGGAATGAAATGAAATCGATTCCTAAAAGAGAAATTCCTTCTCCTCTTAAAGAATCATGATTCTATTCTCATCTCAATTTTTTTTTTCAATTTACCCAAATCCCAAATATAACTCTAAACCCAAACCCCAAATACAAAACCTTAAATCCTAAAACCCTAAATATTAAATTCTAAATCTCTAAACCCTATTTAGAAATAACACACAAATATAACCAAAAACTTGAACCATATTTAAAAAAATAATAATTTTAATCATAAATCTTAACACACAAATATAAACCTAAATCTTAAGCCACAAATCATTAAACCTTAAACCTTAAATCTCAAACCTCAAAACAATAAACATTATTTAAAAAAATAATAATTTTAATAATATATTTTTTTTAAGTAATAATTATTTAGAAAAATAACGATTTTAATAATTTATTTTATCTGACGAAAAAATAATAATTAAATGATATTATTTAAATTTTAATAAATATAGATGTATTAAGATAATGTATAGTGTTTTTCATTCTATTCAATTGTAAAACAAACAGTGTAATATGGATTCATTCTTTGATTTAAGTGATCAAATCAAACAAAATTGTTTTCATTAAATTTCATTGTCATTACGATTTCAGTTGTGAACCAAACATCACCTTATTTTTTCATGTATTTGAATGAACACAAACTGGATTTATTTCATAATTCTAACTTTGCGCTGAGCCAAAACAATGAACAAGCTTCATTTTTTTTCTAGCTCGTCGTAAACGAAGAAACAGAATAAACTAAAAGAACAAACCTTTCTGGATATTGTAATCAGCTAGAGTACGGCCATCCTCAAGCTGCTTTCCAGCAAATATCAACCTTTGTTGGTCAGGAGGAATACCTAACAGAAGATTATAAATGACTATGCAATCAAATTGAAATCGTAAAAGGCTCGATAATTGAAAAGTGAGATAAAAATCGAACCTTCTTTATCCTGGATCTTAGCCTTGACATTGTCGATGGTGTCGCTAGACTCGACCTCGAGGGTTATGGTCTTTCCGGTTAAAGTTTTCACAAAGATCTGCATTTTCGCTTCGGGTGGCTCAGCTGAGGTTTTCACAAATTACACTGTTTTATATTACCTATTAGGTTAGGGTTTTCGCAAACCTCCTCCTTATTTTCATTTATTTGTCTTTTTATTTATGTGAAAACACCCTAAATTTGATACATCAATTTGCGCGGGTACAAAACTGTATTATAAAACAACTAAATGTAAGTATAAAATTTAGGGTGTTTCAATAAATTAAAAGATGAATAATTATTATAATAGTATTATTTGATTTAAATTTTATAATTATATAATAATAATAATTATTATTATTGTTTCCAAAAAAATTATGTTAGAAATAAAAGAAATGAAAAATCTTTAATTATAATAAGATGAAATATTAATGTTAAAATTTTATATAAAGGTGTAAAAATATATTCTTAAAATAAATATTTAATTTATTTATTACTTTGATAAAAAATAAATATACAATAATTATTATTATATTATAATTATTTATTTATTTATTTATTTTATTAAAATATATATATATAATAATTATTATTTTATGAGTAATAAGTATATATCTAAATATGAGTCATACTTTATTTAAAAAATAAATCAAATATAATAGAAAAATACACGTGATTATAGATTAGTGATCTCAAATATAATAGGATAAGATTACACATTTAATGATTAATTATTAAATAGATAATCATTAACTTTATGAATTATCATCCTTAATATAATAAAAATAATTATATTATATAAAAAATTATTCATAAAAAATACATTTATTATATAAACATTTTGATATGTAAGTCCTATTGTACTTATGTTTATGTGTTGGCCTCCCGTGTACAAAATACGATATTTGTTTATTTTACTTAATGTATCTATATTTTTCTATGTAAGATTGGTTAGTGTAAATTAGTAATACACACGCACATAGTTAGGTACACTTTATATGCAAACATATTTACACACATTATAGGGTTAGTTTTCATAGTGTGCATCCTAAGTGGAGTGTATGCTCGCTTATCGACGTTGTTACTTGTGTTTTTGGTTCGTTTCAAGTGTGGATATTTATGGAAAGTACTCAACAATTTTTGGAACAAAAAATATGAATTTTTAACATATTATCACCAAGTTCAATACCACTTTTGCCACCACCCTTAGTAAGGTGGCTAGCAAGGTGGCATATTTGAGTTCTATAAATATCTCTCATTGACTATGTGAGCAATACCGTATATGAGTGGTCAATACTTGAGACAGTATTTGGAAGTGTGTTATATATGAGCAATGTATCGATTGGGAGTTGCTTTGATGTAACTATTTGAAAACCTTATTATGAGAGTGAGCTAAGTTAAAATACATTGAGTTTTCATATCTCTTTTTATGTGCAATAAGAGATAGATTGTTTGATTTTGAGGGTGGTCCTTAAGATTAGGAGTTTGCACACTTATAGTTATTGATTACATCACTTTAGGTGGTATAGGATTTGGAATAAAGCCGGGTTCGTGTGTCGAACTAGGTTGTTGCAGAAACAGCAAGCAAGAGCATCAATAAACAGTTTGAATAAAGGCTCCAACTAATAGAGATATTGGTGATCTTATTTTATATTAGAGTTGTAACTATTTTATTGATTAGTGGATTATTTGCTACTGAGTGGTTCTTTAAACAACTCGAGGATATTACTACATAGTTATGATTTCTATACAGGTTAACCTCGTTATATTTGGTGTTGTGTAGGCTCTAATTTGTGGCAAGTATAATCAAAGTTTAAATGATATATGTTTCTATATTTTGAAGTTTAAACTCTGATTAGAAAGATTTTATTATTTATTGCTAGCTCTCTGACTTTTGAATTACTGTTTCTCCTTTATACTGTCTATCTGTGATTATTTTTCAAGAGTGTATCTCTCTATTGTTTGCTTGCTTAGGTTGAGTCCTTAATGTGTCTATCTCTTTAACCAGATTATGTATTGAGTCTTGAACTCGTTCTTTTATAGTCATGCTTGATCAGATTATATGTTACTATAATAAGTCATTTTATCTGTATGCATGTTTTGCATGAGTCTCTAAGTAATATGTATCTCTTTACCCTTAAAGTGTACAAGAAGTCGAACTCTTTATTATGCTTTGGTATGTAATGTATGATTGCATGCTATGTGATATTTACTATGTTTATGCATGCTGTTAGCCTAGAAAGGAACCTATAAGGCACAATCGTCACTAATGTGTTTACTATAATTTATTATTTCTTATTGCATGTTGTTTTTTATTCTGTGTTGAATTGAACATGATGTTTTGTAATTTCACTTTGTTTGCTCAATTTATGTTGCGAGACATGTTTAGCCAAATTGATATAGAGCTCGCAAAAAGATTATATTGGTTGGCTTTCCCACCACTCATTTAGGTCCTAGTTACCTATTTGAGTCGGAATAATAATTAATCTTCATATAATTGTTCTTACATATTGGAATCTTCAGTTGGTATCAGAGTAGGTCATCCCTATTTGGGCTTAACCGCTTGATGCTTGATCATAGAGCTTTATCTACATATACACATTCTATATGTTTATGCCCTTTGTCACCTATGGTATGAGATATTGTTGTTATGTGAGGTTATGTATCTCCATGAAATTTTGTTGTCTGCATGTTCCTTGTTTTTTTGTTCATGCATATATATTTTTTCTCTCTACTTCTTTGTCTTGTATAGTATGTTAATTGTTTTACTTGCTCTTATGCCTGACTGCTTGATCCTTTACTAATTTTCTTCCTTTCGAGTTGATTTGACATACTTTTTATGTGTATTTTCCTTGCTTACAACTTGCTTTTTTGTGACTTTCTGCATAAGCATCATGTCACATGTTGTTAGCATGTAGTGTCAAAGTATTAGGATCTTTCCTTTTACAATCTTATTATTCATATATCATGCTATATAAAATGTATCTCTTCTGTTTTTCTAGGTTCTTCTCTCGTGTTAGTTTTCTATTTTGTCACATGTTGGTTATTGTTCCTTATCTTCCAAGATATAACAACTAAATAATAATAAACTTACACCACAGTTTATTATTCCACGAACTTTCAAGTGTTTGAACTCTATCGGAGGAACCTAATTCTAGATTGAAAATAGAAGAAAAAAATTCTTTTTTTTGTACTCAGTTTCTTTTCCTTCTTTATTTTGTTTTTTCTTACTCTTTTTTTTAATCTCCTTCTCTCACAATGAAAGGATATATGTATATATACCCACGAGGAAGACAAAACATTTAAGACAAAAACGAAAAAATTAATTCAGAAATAGAAAAAGTTAATTCAAAAACAAAAAAATTAACGAAAACAAAACTCAAAATAGCAAAGTTGTATAGAAAATTAATGGTATTATGTCTATGATGTGTATGTTGAGACTTACCATTATACATATTGCTCTATGCCCTGCCAATAGTAGATTGGCTACCACAATGGATGCATATTACAGGTATAGGCTTCACCTATTTAGAAATATCCTCTAAAAAAGTGCATAGCCATTCAATTTCTTTGCCACATTTATCCAAAGTGATGAACTCAAATTCCACCATGGATCTAGCAATGTACGCTTGTTTAGAGGACTTCCAAGAAATAGCTACCCCACCCAATATGAATACATATACACTGGTAGACTTTGAGTCTTTCATGTCAGATATCCAATTTGCATCACTATATCTTTCTAATACAACTGGATATCTTGTATAGTGCACTCCATAACTGCATGTATATCTTAAGTATCTAAGTAGTCTTGTAATGCTTTTCTAGTGATTAGATCATGGATTACTAGTATATCTACTTAGTTTGCTAATAACGTAAGCTATGTATGGTCTTGCACAACTCATCAAGTACATAAGATTTTCTATCACTCTAGAATATTCTAGCTAAGACATATTCTTACTTTTATTCTTAGATAGGTGTAGATTTACATCTACTGGTATTCTCACAATTCTAGAACCACCATTATTGAATTTCTCAAGTATTTTGTCAATATAATGATATTGACTTATAATGAAACCACTTAATATCCTTAATATATTATTTCCTAGAATTACATTAGTAGGCCTTATGTTTTTATACCAAACCTTGAATTTAATATAGTCTTAGTAGATTTGATCATTACTACCCACAATTAGCATGTCATCAACGTAAAGACACAAGATAATATAATTCGTTGATTTTAAAGTCATTTTCCCTCATAACATTATCAAACTTTTCATGCCACTATTTTGCTCCTTATTTCAAGTCATATAAAGACTTCACCAATTTACAAACCTTTCCTTATTTCCCTAGGCAAAGCCTTTGGGTTGTTCCATGTATACTTCTTCATCTAACTTTCCATTTAGAAAGGCTGTATTTACATCCATTTGATGTATTTCAAGATTTCGTAGAACATCGATAGTAATTATCATCCTTATGGATTTTATTCTCATCATAGGAGAATAAGTATCAAAGTAATCAAGGCCATGCCATTATTTATATCCCTTAATTACAAGTATGGCTTTGTACTTTCAATTGATCCATCTAATTTACGTTTTCTTGTGAAAATCTACTGAGACTCTAGTATTTTACTACTTGGAGGTAAATTAACTAGTTCCTAAGTGTTATTTTACAAAATGGACTCAATTTTAGTATTAATGGTTTGTTGCCATTGAGGACCTTCAGAAGAATTCACATCATCTCCATAGGTTTGAGGTTCACTTTCTAGTAAGTAGGTCGAAAAATCTGGACCATAGGACGTTTTTGTCCTAGTCCTCTTGCTACGTCTGGATTCAATCTCAATCATATCTTTAACCTCTTATTTAGGTTCTTTGTTTTGACTCTCTTTATTCATAGTCTCATACATTCATTTTGATGAAATTGATTCTCTTTGAGAATTATGTAAAAATACATATTCAAAGAATGATGCATTCCTTGATTCCATTATTGTGTTATTATGTATATTTGGGATCTTTAACTCAAGCACAAGAAATAGATAGGCACTACTATCATGTGTATATCCAACGAAGATGCAATCTATCATTTTTGTACCTATCTTCACTTTCTTAGGTATAAGTATAGCTTCTTTAGCAAGACATCCTCACACTCATAAATATTTATAGGAAGGTACCCTTCCTTTAAATAATTCATACAGTGTCTTACATGTCTTTTTTTGGTACCTTATTTAAAAGGTAGTTAGTTGCCAAAATAGTTTCTCCCACAATTTTTGTGGCAACCTAGAACTTAATAGCATTGCATTCATCGTTTCTTTCAATCTATGATTCTTACATACAACAAGTTTATTTTGTTGAGGTGAATAAGGTGATGTGGTTTCATGGATAACTCCATATTGTGCACATAAATTACCAAACGATGCTTCATATTCACCACCACATTCACTGCCTAGTACATTGATCTTCTTGTTGAGTTGATTCTCAAGTTCTATTTTATAAAGAATAAATTTCTCTATAGCTTTATCTTTGCTTTTAAGCAAATACATATAGCAATATTTTGTGCTATCATCAACAAAAGTGATAAAATATTTATTACCACCCTTTGTTTGAAGAAATTTCAAATTACATAGATCACTATGGATTATGTCAAGGGGTTCAGTGTTCCTTTCAATCGAATGAAACGATGACCAAGTCATTTTTACCTCAATACAAGTCTCACACTTATGCTTTGAATCTATTTAGAATACGGGTATGTGTTCCATGTTAATTAACCTACGCAATGTATCATAATTAATATAACCTAGTCGATCATGCCACATGCTAGAAGACCCAAGAAATAAGCAAAAGATTTAATATTATTAGCTTTTATAGTCATTACATTGAGCTTAAATAGCCCATCAGATACATACTATTTTCCCATAAACATCCCATTTTCGGTCACAATGACCTTATCATATTCAAATACTATCTGAAAGTCATGCTTGTTTAGCAATGAGCCAGAAACAAGATTCATATGGATGTTTGGCACATAGAGTATATTTTTTAATGTAAGCTCATTCCCAAAGGTTATCTTCAATTTGACCTGGCTTTGCTCTTGAATGACTGATATGATATAATTTTCCATGAATAGCTTATCTCCATCTTTCATTGGTTCAAAAGTAATGAATAACTCCTTATCTGAGCATATGTGTCTTATTGCACCAGTATTAATCCACCACTCCTTTAGGTTTGATCCTACTAAGTTTACCTTAAAAACGACTGCACATAATTCAATATCAAAGATATCATGAGTTATATCATCAATCATGTTTGCCTCACGATTCCTATTTCTTTTTGGAAACTTGCAGTCTAGGGCTTTATACCATGTCTTCTAATAATTAAAGAAAATCTCTCTTAAGCTTGTCTTCTTAAAAGTTGTTTCTTTAGGTCCCAATTTAGACACCTTACCTAACTTTCCCTTACTCTTATTCTTATTGTGCTTAGAACTTTGACCATGTTCTATCACATTAGCCTTGGGTGTTGATGGGATATACATTTTTTTAGAAAAAGCCTTGTTGTCTTCTTCCATTTTAAATCTTATCAACAAATCTTTCAAAAATACTTTCTTTCGCTTGTACTTAAAGTAGACCTTGAATCCTATCCATGAAAGGGTAATTTTTCAATAATAGTTGCAACTTAGAAGGTTTTACTAAGTATCATTCCTTCATCATACATCTCTCTTAAGATATCTTGGATTTCACATACTTGACTACATACATATTTAGAGTCTACTATCTTATAATCAAGAAAGAAACCAACCAAAAATTTATTGGCACCGGTATTTTCAGTTTCATACTTCTTATCTAATGATTCTCACAAGTCTTTAGTCGTCTTCTCCTTATTGTACTTATTATACAAGGAATCGGTTAAACTATTTAGAACATAGTTTTGACATAGATAATCATAATGCTTCCATGCTTCAATAGCACTAGCAGACTAAAATCTTGTTCACTCTGAAGTTGATAAGGAGCTTTTTCAGTCAAAAACCTTGCCAAATTCAAAGTGGTGAGATAAAACATTATCTTACTTCTCTATTTCTTAAAGTTTAAGCCATTAAACTTTTTTGATTTCTTTATCACTACATGGTTTATAGGAACAGAAATCGGTAACATTGGGTTTGCCCTATGAGCCACTGAAGACCTCATCATTTGATTCACATTATTAAAACCACCCATAGTATCTTCAATAACATTCACAATTGTCATTTTTTTCCTTTCTCGAAAATGCACAATTAAGAACAAAGTCTTTATAACCACAAAAGTTATGTATTAAATATTTATGAAGTTATTTAACAGAGAAACAAAAAATTTCTTATTGTAAAAAGTAACAATAAAGACAAAACTTTAAAACATTTGATACATAAAATATAAACATTAATTAAGTTTTTTTATATAAAAGTATTATAAAGCTAATTAAGATTAATAACACACAAAAATAAGTGATAACAAAATTAAAATATTAATAAGTCATCGTAAAATAATAATTCAATAAATAAATGATAGAAGTATCTTAATTTACATTCATATTTGTAATTTTATTATTTTATTAATTATAATGATTAAATATTTAAAAAAATTATTTATTTATTTATTTTTAATATTTTTTTAATATTTAAATACATTAAAAATATAAAAATATATATATACCTATGTATGTGAATTTGGTAAAATACAAATATAAAATAAAGAAAAAAGTGAAACGGTAAATAACATAAACGGAGAAGACAGTGACAAAGTTCAAGTTATTTTAGTTTTCGGAATTAATAAATGAGAGAGCATATATGTATATGTACCATCCGATTAATAAAATGACGAAGGAATAAAAACAAAGAAACGGTAAAGATGAAGTAATAAATTATTCAGAAAGAATAAAAGTAATATTAATAAATGATAAAAAGAATTAATAAAATGACATAAAAATTAAATAATAATGGTAGTAAAATATGTACAGAAAAATAAATAAATATAATAAATTATGAATAATCTATTTATACAAAAAATAAAGGGAAAAAATTATAAAGAAAATAGTATATGAACAAACAAATTTAAAAATAAAATTATTTTATTAAAATTTAAAATATATAAATATAAATATAGGTATAAATTATAAATACAAATTCAAATATTATAAAATTTAAATAAAGTAAAGGATCAAGATCCGTATATCATACAATGTTTTTAAGATAATATTTTTATTCATTATATATATTAAAAAATTACGAAAACGTATCTCTTATAATACAACGATTAAATAATAATAAACTCGTACATCAATTTATTATTACAAAAATTTATAAGTTTTTAAACTATAGATTGAAAATACAATTTCTTTTTTTTTTCGTACTCAATTTCTTTTCCCTCCTTATTTTGTCTTTTCATACTCTCCTTTGATCTCATTCTTCTCTGACAATTGAAAGGATATATTTATATATACCCATGAAGAAGACAAAAAAATTAAGACATAAAAGAAAAAATTAATTTAGAAACGAATTTAGACATAAACGAAAAAATTAATTAAGAAATGAAAAAAATAATTCATAAACAGAGAAAGCTTTTAATTCAGAAACGAAAAATTAACGGAAACAAAACTCAAAATAGCAAAACCGTACAGAAAATTAACGAAAACAAACCTCAAAACCTGTTTCTCAATAAAATAATTTGAAAGCGTTAATTTTTTTAATTCATAAAAATTTCAACAATGAATAGTACCAAACCTTCGCCTCTATTCTCCATGTATGATTCAAGATCCTTTTTGGCAAAACTGTGTTGGAAGTTTCAAACTTCCAAACAAATACATGATTAATTTCAAAGTGGACAGTCACATAGATACAGCCAATCAATTGAGCTCAACAAGACAAAGATGATCAAAGTTTCTAGTTGTCATTTTGTAATTAAGCCATCATATTAATTCAAAATATACCTCAAAAATTTGTTACAACTTTGATTTATTGATTTTTTGGCTATTATTCTTGTGTAATGATACAAAATTAAAGTGACTATAAAATTATTTCTAAGTTTTGTCCTAGATTCAATTGGGATGAATTTACTGAAACCTAATGAAGAAATTCATAACTTAACTCCCTCCAAAAGAGCTCTCAAAGAAAAAGGGTTGTCATAGATTTATAAGTGCAACAAAAACCCAATGATCAATCGATGTGGGACTTCAACACTCCTCATCACATCGATTTCCAACCGGAGATATGGAGCGTCTCCCTCTCACACCGACGTAGGATATATCCCCTACAACCGGTCGGATACCGACCGAGTCACCTGGCTTTGATACCATGAAAAAATTCATAGCCTAACTACCTCCAGAAGAGCTCTTAAAGAGTAAGGGTTGTCATAGACTTATAAGTGCAACAGAAACCCAATGATCAATCGATGTGGGACTTCAACAATTAGTAGCTATATTTAGTTCTAATTTCTATGAAAAATCTCACTTGGTTGATAAGAAAGTCATGCAAATTGGAGGTTTAATCTTAGCTAAGGCAAGAATCGAGGACGGTAGAATCCACATCCCATCTCCACATATCAGACCCGAAGCAACAGCAGGAATCATTAGAGCTGCCCTCCTTTTCTTTAACTTGTGCAACAAGAACACGACCAAACTTCCTACGCACATATCAATTGCAAAGTACGCACCAACTAGGAAAGGAACAGCCATAGCCATTGGAAGGGGAATCCATTTCCCGATATTCTCAGGGCAAAGATCTCTCAGCAAGTTGGCTGCAAAAGCAAAGGAAAAGAAACAGTAGCAGAGCTGCAAGCAATGTTGGGGCAGGGAAGAGAAGCCTTCAACTCCCAAAATTGCCATGTTCCGGTAAATGAGAGCGTATGGGGCTTTATATTCTCCCTCTGGGTTCCCCACATCAAAAGCCTTGTAGAAGAGAAAGAATGTGAGAGGGGCTACTAAGCAGCCTATAGCTGTCCCAATAGCCTGGCTTAGAAGCATAGACCGAGGAGATGTGAGAGTAAGATGTCCTGTCTTAAGATCATGCATAAGATCGGAAGAAATTGAAACAATGGATTTGATCAAACCACAACCTACAAGACCGGCAACAACACCATTTTCTTTTCCAGCTAGGGCAGCAAGCACAAAAAGAGCCACTTTCCCGTAGTTATATGCCATATTCATGTCAGTTAAACCTGCTCCATAAGCATTGCAGAAGCTCAGACAGGGTGCAATAATATAGGCGACAACAACATAATACCATTTGAGTGCCGGGAACATCATGGGGATAACAACTATAGAGATGATCGAAAAGCCAACATAGCCAGTGCAAGCTACCCAAAAAGGAATGCTCTCTCTAGCAAAAACTTCATTTCTTCGAAGGTTGTCAAGAGCCTGATTTTGGTCATCCGAAACTATAGCAAGAAAATTACAATGTTAGTGAAGTATTTACCTAAATTCTATTAGCAATTGTGCAAAATACAACTAAAATGCCACCACAGGATTAAAAAAATACAAGCTTGGAGTAAAGTGCTTCTACAATAAGCCCAAGAGTCAAAACAGATGCAAACCAAAATGATCATGTGTAAACTCATCCCTTACATGTTTTGGAGTCGTTGTTCTTCATTCTGGGATGAATGCTTGTGGCAGTAAAGAACAATATCTTGAGAATATTATAGAGCCCATCTCCAAGTATCAGTGCAATAGATATAAAAACCTGGAGGTCCAAGGACACACAAGATTGAGTTTATGATAATTAAGTCGAACTAAACAATTCTTAATATATATATATATATATATATATATATATATATATATATATATATGAGGCATAATATTACATTTATTTAAAAATGAGTAGATGTGTAGTTAGGACCTTGTAACCGTTGAGACTCTTCATATTGGTTTCTGATAAATTTGCAGGAAACCACTCTCCCTTAAGTCCCTTTATCAAAGGCCACATAACTCCCCAAGAGACTACAGCTCCAAGAAGCAATGATAAATTCACAATATGAGAACAGATCATTCCTGCTCCAATATATGTCATACTGAAATCAAAGTAAAATCTGCAAAGATCAACAATGCCTTCACTTGAGTCATGTAATGATTAATTGATTGCAGGACAAAACAAAACAAAAAATGCAAAGGCACGCACGAATGTTTCCAAGCTTTCAACCCAAATGTTGGGAACTGAGTAAATCCACACTGGTCTCCACCTGAATAAAACCATTGAAAAAAACCCCACAGGAAACTTATGGAAAAGAATTTCAGGAACCCACGAACTTGATTCCTGCAAAAAGAAAACTCACTTATTTCTCTTACGTTCAATTCGAGGGAACAAGTTATTCATAAATTGCATACTTACTTAGCCATCTTGTCTCCTTTAGGTGTATGGAACCCATTAATAAGAAGGGCTGTAGCAGTTCCACTTGGATATGTTAACTTGTAGTCTATTATCATAATCTGCAGTTGAATCCAAAAAAAAATTCATGATCACTATAATATCAGAGCTTCAAACTGATTAATAAGTTTAAAGTGAAAAATGAAAAGAGATAAAACTTCTACCTTTCTAAGAGGAAGTAAAGCTAGCAGCCCAACAAAGGTACTCACAAATAGGAAACCAGCCATCCAACCAATTCCAGGCTCCTTGGTGCTTCCAGGATTATTGCCCTCTGCATCAACTCCTGCTTGTTTATATGTCTTTCTATTCAATCCCAATAGATAAGATCCAAAACCACCTGCCGAACCACAAATGGAACTCATCAGAACCAACATTGAAGTTGGGGCCTATTTCTTCTTCTAAAACTGCTTTTATAGCGTCAACCAAATAGGAAAAAGATTTCCAAAAGTGCTTCCATCGGGATTCAGAAAATACGTTATTTTGCTTCTTGAAAGAAGCTCAAATAATGTGCTTTCTAAAAGCGATTTCTTTTCAAACAATAACAATCTCAAAACAACATGCTAAAATAACAGGGGACTTAAGAATCTCTAACCTCCAACAGCAATACTATAACATGCAACAGCACATGTCTGAATTATAGTGTTTTCCTGGCGTGTGAAAGGTGTTGATACAATTCCAATCTTATGAAGCAACTTAGTCCAAGTTCGTATGAACACAAAACCAAGAAGAGCTGCTGAGACATTAAGATTCGGAACCAAACCAGTGGTAAGGTTAAGCTTCGTGACAATGATACTATAAATAATTCCAATTGCTAAGCTAGCTATGAGACCACGAACAGTGATCTGTTTCCTCCATGGTGCAATCCTATTCAAGTCCTCTGCTTCGATTCCTATTTCCTCCTCGTCAAATCTCTCGATTCTTTCTATCTCAATTGCTTCAAACTTGTTTGAATCCCCCATTATAACCAAATTGTCTTCAATGAGCAAAAGTTGCAAACTTTAACAGATTCTGAGAAATTTAACGAATAAAAAACAACAATCTTGACATCAATAAACAAAACCCACGATGATGTAAAAAAAAAAATTTAAATAAAACCCAATTATTATCTTACCTCAATCTATCTTATTGTTTGAAGATTCAACACAAAAATCTCATATGGGATATAGTTTGAGGATATCTCAAGGTAGCCATTAAATAGCGATACAAAAACCCAGAAATAATCAGAAAGGTAACTATGAGGAGAAGTTAATATAATTAAATATATGACATAAAAGTAAAACCAGAAAATCCCAAATCCTAAAAAAGGAATATTTTCTTAAACCTTTCCAGAAGTCCATTTGGAAGAGGAAGCAATATTACATTACCTTAAATATATGGAAAATATTAAAAGTAAGAACTCAATTGAAGGGGAAAAAAAAGAAGACGAAGGAATTAAAAGAAGACACCGCTGCATTGCATGTACTACAAAAGAAGTACAAAACAGACCTTGTAGTACATTTCAAAATTACTTTCCAACAATAGCTGAAATAAAACTTGAAAAATGGTAGGCTATGATTACACATACTTAAGGGTTGACTTTCCTCATTGTGCGTAAAAGAAACAAGAGAAGAGAGGGTGGGTTAGTTGGTGAAATGGAATTGGTAGTGTACTAGTGTAAGGAGAATTTCGAGTTTTTCTTCCCTTGAAAGTGTCTTTTGGACTTCTTAGAAAGAAAATAAATAAATAATGATACTATAACAATAATATTTATTGTTATTGTTATTAATATTTAGAAGTAAATAAAATATTAAATATTTTAAATATATATGTGATAATAATTTATCCATTCGACCTATATATAAGCGTAAATTAAACATGATGACTTGGATATGTTAGAAAAAATTGAATATGATGGAAACATCTATTGTCACGTAAAATACACGATATAAAGAATGAATTGATTATAATGTCATCACAAGTAATAAGTGCGGATGACAACATAAAAAATAATTCAATTGTATACTAAAAATAAAATTAGCTATACCCATTAGTCACATAAGCGTGAAAATATGCCTCTCCTTCTTATAAATAAAACTAAATTCGGTAAATTATTCACATTTATTAAAATATGTCATATTTTAAGTTAATAAAATTTAAAACTTGTATATTTTTTTTAAAATAAATATTTAATAAAAATATATAAAGAAAATAATTTAATTAATAAATAATCTAATCTAATATAAATGAATAACGTCTCGA
Source organism: Hippophae tibetana (assembly GCA_037013495.1). Classification (NCBI taxonomy): domain Eukaryota; kingdom Viridiplantae; phylum Streptophyta; class Magnoliopsida; order Rosales; family Elaeagnaceae; genus Hippophae; species Hippophae tibetana. The sequence goes on along the minus strand of CM072807.1, from coordinate 19,160,088 downwards.
TACAATTTTTATATATTTTCAATTTAAATGTTGAAGTAAATTCTAACCGCAAGAAAATAGGAGAATCCAAACTAACTTTAAAATCTTACGTTGAGTTTTTAATGGAACAGACCAGGGCGGGATGGTGCGCGGACTTAGGCTCTAATTTAAAATTTATATTCTATTTATATTTATATTTTTTGTGGGGAGCATAAATAAAGAAATATAATGAAAAATGAGGATCGGTGATCCATAAAATATTTTAAATATTAATTTTTAAATATTTTTTTATTTTATTATAAAGAAGAAGACTGTTAAAAAGTAAGATAATGATAAATATTTTATGATAAGAATAAAAATAAATCTATAATAAAATAAAATAAATTTATATATTTATTAAAATGACCTAAATATCTGATATTATAAAATATAAATTTTTATTCACAATTCTTTAATCTCTATTTTATTGTAATAATCTTTAACTTTAATGAAATAATAACAACGGAGATTTACCATCAATCCTAATCTTATCATTACCATATTATGTCCAAGTTAATTGACAAATTGACACAAGTTATTGTGCAATATTATTTTAAAATAATGAGTCTTATTATTACACTAATAAATTATTATAATTCATTTTTCATATAATCGTGCTATACAGCACACCTATACGTGTGCTTTTATAATCAGTAGCCAATAAAATTTGTGTTACGCCTTAAAAAAAATTAATCTAAAATATTATAATTAATTATAATATAATATAATTAATTTAAATAACAAATAAAAATATCTAGAATTTAATAGATAGTTATCTAGTTTTTTGGTATCTTCTATTTATAAGATTTTATTTATTTAAATTTTGTGATATTATTTACTTAAAAAGTTAAAAAAACATAAAATCAAAATCAAAGTAATGAGTTAAAAATGATGTAAAGAAAAAATATGTATAATGATTAATATACATATATAACTATAAATAAGAATTAGATTGGTACCTTAAAGATAACACAGTTAATGTATTAGTATTATTTATATCTTTTGTTATTAAAAAATTCTATTTTAATTTGGATGGTATTAATTTGGCATAAGATTACCATGATAGTTGTAGTTCTAATTGTTGATGTATTGAAGTTGTTCTTAACTTGTTTCATTAATCAAAATTGTCATACTTGAATCTGCAACATATTCTACACTTTGTGGTATTCTTTAGGTTGTCAAGGTTAAAATATGATGAGATAGAGAAGTAACTTGAGCTGAAAGGGCACCAAACAACTCCATTTCATAAATCCCAGCAACTTTCTTAGCCATAGATCTTTCACTTGGACATTGATAGTTGTTTGAGACCATTTCTTCCAAAAGAGAAATAGCACTCTTAGTTGTCTTTAACATCAAAGTTTCACCAGAAGTAGCATCAACTATGGCTCTAGTTTTCCCATTTAACACATTATAGAACATCTAAACTTGCAACTAATCCTGCAATCCATGTGTAGGGCAACGCCGAATCAAATCTTTATACCTTTCTCATGCTTTATAGGGTGTCTCAAAATCATTTTGTCTAAATTGACCAATCTCACTCCTGAGTTGGGTTGTTTTTGCAGATGGAAAGAATTTAGCAAGAAACTTTTTTGCCATGTCCTACCAACTAGTGATGCTTCCTGGTTGAAGAGATTGTAGCCAACCTCTGGCCTTGTCTCTCAATGAAAAAGGGAACAATCTCAGTCTAATGGTGTATTCAGTAACACCATTTATCTTTATAGTGTCACAAATCTCCAAAAACATTGTCAAATGAATATCGGGATCATCAAGTGACAATATGCTAAATTGGGCTTGTTGCACGATGCTGATCAATGCTGATTTGAGCTCAAAATTATTGGAATTAATGGTCTGACATCTTACACCTAAGTAATTGTCATTCACAATTGGCCTTACATAATCCTTCAAGCTGTATGGCTGTGCATTCTGCTCTCCTTCTAGCACGATGCATCCAACGTCAAAAACACACCTAGAGAAATATATATGTATATATATATAAATAAAATAAAATACAATTCTAATTTAAAACCAATATCACTTTGTATTGTTATTGGAAAAAAGAAGAAGAAATCAATCCCCGGAAACGGTGCTAAAAAATTTATCAGTGCAAAACTACAAGTGCACAATATCGTAGTTTTATAGTAAAGTAATAATAAGAGTATTATCTTGAGGGATTAGTAATTTATTTTTGACAAATAACAAAATTATGTTAATCTCAATTTTATCTAGAGAAGTCAATAAGTTTGTTGTAATTGGAATTTAAAATAAAATCAATTTAAAGAAAATATGTAAAAATAAATAAATATGTTATTCGAAGATCAAATTAATGAGAAAAAAAATTATAGGAAATTGATTTTACTTAATCTCTCATTATGTTTTACTTATCTTGTTAATTGAATTTAATTCTCACTGATTGTTAGTAATCTTCAAAAAAACATCCAAAAGTTTTTTTCGAAAGTCAATTGGAAACATTTTTGTTCATAATTTATACAAGATTATAGAATTTAACAAAGTAAGAAAGCAGTAACACTAATGATTTTTCACAATACATGAGTTCATATAAGTCTTTCGATCTCTATATTGATTTACGTTGAAATATTTTAAATTTATCTTATAATTTTCTTTTTTAATAGTAAATCATAATACCAAAATTATCTATTTAATGACCAATTTATTATAAACAATATATTGAGAATAAATTAGAAAAATATGAAGATAAATAATTCAAATAACATGAAAAATCATCAAGTTTTAAATTAGATTATATTTTTTTCTTAAAATAAAAAAACGTAGTTGATAACAAAAACTAAATTCAACCTAAACTAATTCAACATAATTTGTGTGAGAATAAATTGGACGGAAAATGAACTATGCCAAAAAATAATATGCTTCCACCGTTCTAGCGTTTTTCTCTTCCAGCGATTTCTATTCTTTTTCTGCTTCGTTCTTTTTATTTTCCTCCTCTGTTGCATTTTTTCTAGTTTCCCAATGCCGCCTTGTTTCTTGTTTAATTCCCCCTCTTGCGCCGCTTTCTGCTTTATTTCTGTTTCTATTCTGCACTCAGCGCCGTTTTTTTATCCTTTCCCTTTTTGTTGCTTTTCAGCATTAATCTTATATATATATATAAGATAAACCACGTGACAGTGTTTTTTTTCTTTTGTTCAGCAGCATTTTAGCGGTTTTTTTCAACGCTTTTCTTTTTTATTTTATTTTATAATTTTTTTTACCTTTCATTATATTTTAGCAAATCTTCGTTTATATTTGAATTCAATAAATCTTTATTTTTTTAAATTTATAATAAAATTTAAATAATAATACAAAATCAATAAAAATTAAACTAAAATTAAAGTTAAAAAATAATAAATTATATCATATTATTAAAGTCATTAAACACATAGTATTTTATCTGTACCATAAAACTATGATAGATGAGAATGAATCATAAACGACCATATCAATGCTTGTTTACTTTTGTTTAGTTTATTTAATATATTTTATTATTTAGGGATATTTAGGTTCGCTTTTATTTTTTTTGAAATTATTATACTTTTAACTAATTTAAAATAAATAATTGAGTTTTTACACTGTTTGATTGATGTCTTAAACATGTCATAAAATATTGTGAGAATTAATTTTTTATTCATAGTTTGTGTTTTATATTAAGATGTTGAGATTGAGATAAATCCAAAATTGATGTTCATAAATCAAATAGTGGAGACTAACTTGTGAAAATATTTTGAGCTAAACGTTTTATTTTAAGTGATATATATTTTTCTACTTCTTTAAACACTTATTATTTTAAATTATTAGATGATTAATATAAGTGTTGATTTGGGGTTCTATAAAGTAAACACAAAAAATCCAAAAAATAAGCCCTCCTCCCGCACCATATATAGATGGGTCTGATGAGTATTTAAAAGTACTAAATATAATATAATGTTATATACTTTAAATGTCAAAATAGAATTATATTTGTATAATTTTATCATTATTTTAACAAGTCTATCTTTTCAAAATCAAGAGTATGTTTTGTTATTTTTAGCTTTAAATTGATTCAACTAATAAACACTTGAAGAGTAATATCTAGAAGCATTCCATCATAACTATGAAACATAAAAAAAATAATGTATGTAAGCCTTACATATGTTCCAAAATAATGTAAGGGGGTGAAATAGAAAAAGGTTTCTAGAATAGTACATTAATTCATTCTATGGTGAAGGTTTTATGTATGTCGTAGCACGTGACAATTGGATAAGATTTCAACACATTCTAGTCTGGCTCATGTCGCGAAGCACAATCATTTGATCCATATTTTCTCTATTTTTCAGTATATTCCAAACCAATTAATACACCCCTCATACTTCATTATCAAATCATTCCTTCATTAGTATTCTTTTCTCTCTTTTTTTAGTTTTGTTAGTTTTTCGTTCTTCTCTTATTTTGAGAGTTGAAAGATTTTTATGTTTATGTTATAAATAATTTGGATTAGATTATCACAATAAGTGACAATAATAAGAGTTGATCTAGTTAGTATATTGGTGCAAGAGTTATTTGTAATAACACAGTTAAGGTATTAATTTTAATCGTATTATTATATTTACAACTTTAGTATAATATATCTTTCTAAATTTTATATTCAATATATTGAATATTTATTAGATTCAGCATGTCTAACTAATTATAATAATAACATTGTAATTATGTTATTATGTTTGTGTAATATTAAAATAGGTGAATATTTTTAATAATCATTAAACATAGATTATTTTCTCTTCAATAATTTTTTTAAAATTTATTATCGAAAAATATATTGACTACATATTTTTAATAATAGATTTAATATAAAATTGGATTTTAGAAACATGAATCTAAATCCGATTTAGAGTAATACCTCTAGAGGTTAGATTCAATTATCTAGATTTTTATTTATATTCATACTCTATTTTAAAGATTTTTTGTAATATTTTTTATTGAAAAATAATGAGAACATATTTTTTGTAATATATTTAAAATCTAAAGTTAGGTTTAAGATTCATAAATCTACAATCCAATTTAGACAATTTGAATAGAAGTTTAAAATTGTTGGTTCGATCGAAGGTAGCAAGTTAAATGATTTGTTAATTTCTTAGAAGATAAGCATAATTGAGTTATACTTAAAATTATCAGCCCGGTTGAAGGTGACAAGAATAAATTTAATTAATAAAAAAATAACAGTCTACCAAAAATGTTATTTATACATATAAGATAGAATCAATAATTTGCGTTTATATTTCATTAATATAATTAATTTTATCAAATATAATCAATTAATTAAATATCTCACCAATTCTCCATTGATAAAAGAATTACATGTCTACCTTATTTGTGTAAACTTATCTATCTTTTATCTTTTATTACTTCAATAGAATGTTTAGCCTTAATTTTTATTTTTAAGTATTTATCAAATTATTTAAAAACCATATGATTCTTTCTTAGACCAACCTTAGAAGCAAACTTATCATTTTTTACAAAGTTATTTGTGGACTTACGAGTTATTTTATAAATACAAAAACTCAAGCATCAAGTTTTTGGCACAGTTGTTGAAGGAAAATAGTATTTTTTAAATTTTATTATCAAAATCTTAAAAGAAATTATGTTATAAATATTGTATTTTTTATTTAAAATCTTAAAAAATCTAAGGTATTAATTAACTTTAGATATTTTAAATTTTAAATTTTTTAAAAATTATTTTCTAAACTTTGTTTTCTTTTATTTTATATTGAAAAAATTTAAATTTAATTTTCCTTCATTTATTTAATTTTTGAAACCATTGTTTTTATTTTATTTTAAATTCTAATTTTATTTTTATTTATTTACTAATTCTTTTATTTTATCATTTTATTTTTCTCTTAATTAACTTGTGTTTAATATTTCTGTGTACTAACTTGTTTTTTTTACAATTTTGTTTACTAATTTGTATGTGGTCTTTATTTTCAATTTTCTTTGTGTTTATAATTCTGATATTATTTATATATTAGTATTAAGTTCATTGCTACTTTGATTTGTGTTTTATATTATTAATGTACAAAAAGTAAAGAGATCTTTTGAATTTTTTAATTATAATTTAAAAATTTATTCCTTTATTATCTCACGTACCCAATTTTTTGTGGTGTGATAGTTTAGTATTAGAGTAGGGTTCTGATCTCCCATAAATAATATTCATTAATAATCTTTAAAAAAAAATTCAACCATTTTTTACTCAACATGCCTCGAAAAAGAAAAGTGATTAAGAACCCACCCGTAAGGGAAGCTTGAGAGCAACCCGCACAAGACATAGGTGAAAATCGTGGTCTCTTGCATGCGTTGCAAAGGTTAATTACTCGGGATGGAGAACCCGAGGAAAGAAAGAGAGCTTATTATTTCAAAGAATTTGAAAAGATAAGGCTGTCACTTTTTGACGATATCTCCAATCCTGACGTTGTTGAAGGATGGATTCGAGAAATTAATAAGAAAATGGATGCCCTAAAATTCCCTACACATTTTAGAGTTGGTTTACCTAGATACAAACTAGCAGGAGAAGTTGACTATTGGTGGGACTCAATTAACAGAGGAAGAGATGTAAAGACAATCACATGTGAAGAATTCGAGAAGATGTAGAGCCATTGTTGCTTTCCTATCCTCCTCTATATTAGCCCTTTCCATTTCAACCTCCATTTCCTTATAGTAATCATCTACTGTCTTAAATCCTTAATCAAGCCTTTACAATTTTTGGTATAATTCCCTATAGTAATAACTAGGAACAAACATTTTTATTATGATACCCTTCATGTCTTTCCAATTTTCAGTTGGCATTTCATGATTTTTCTTATATCAATTACTAATTGACCCTAACAATTTAGGAAATAATAAGTAAATTTAATAACAACAATTTTTACCTTTTACTATTTAGCTTAGTTGTGGCACTCAAAGATGTGTTCCATCTTTTTCTCTCATTCTAGGTATAATTTAGAGTCATTCTTTTCTTGAAAGGTGGCATCTTCATTTTGATTCTCCTTAAGTTTCAATCAACATCATCATATGGCCAAGGTGGTGGTTTCCAAAAACCTCATATTCCATTCCTACCTTCCCTATTTCCATACTGACCTCTAGTAGGTACCCTATCTTTTTCTTCCTCAAAGTCTCTAACATCCTCCCATGTGTCTCGCGTGTGTTGATCTTGTGCGGTGCAACCACGTGCAAGCTCTCCCTCTAGCCATTTAAAGAATGCCACATGTCCCAATATTTCTTTCAACCAATAATGTGATGACAGTGGCACGTTTGTGTGAACACAAAAACGTAGAAACAACGCACACGTTTCCAACAGCTTTCTGTCCCCCACGTGTCTCGGCACCGTTTATCCCGTGCAACACATTCCACGTGCACCCGTCATAACACCGTATGAAATGCTGACACCTGTCCCACTATTTCTTGCAGCGAATCAGATGATGACACGTAGCATGCAAGTTTAATTAAAAATGAATCAAAAACGCCGCCCTCTAGCTGTTTTTATGTCTCCCACACGTACGATAAAATAACAATTTCGATATCCCCATTTTTGTACACGTGTCTGCATGATTAAAAAAATGGCTCCAATACGTAATATTTTTTTGATGTATTTTTGGAGCTATAAAGAGGGCATTTAATGCTAGAAAAAAGTGGTTCGATTTGGAGAGTTGGAGACTTGGACTGTGGAACACGTAGAATCCATTTTTGGCTTCTGTTGTTTTCTACGTGTGCCAAAAATTTAAGCGCGGAAACATGTTTTAATTTTCTTTGTGTTCTGTAACTGATATTCCTTAAATGTTGTAATTTTTATTTTTATTTATGAAGTAATTCAATTTTTCTAGGATTGCATTTTATCTAAATTTATGAAGTTTGGGTTTAATTATTTCTGAAAGATTTATGAGACTTTTAATTTGTTTATTCTATTTGTGCTTAATGTTTTTGATTATTGGAAAATTTATCAATTGATTTGTGGCACTTAAATAAACTTAGAAGAGACATTTTTGTGTATATTGATCATGGATAGAATAACATGTATATATGAAGGATATGAATATACCTTTATCGTATGTGTGGCCATTTGAGAACTTAGAGCGTAATGAAACTTGGTGAATTTAATTCTCATAGGAATATCATGAATTAATTTAGCAAGATGTGTCTATACGGAGCTCGAAAGAGATATATGGATAAAATTAGAAGTTCTTGGTTGACAAACTAAATTTACAAAAAATTAAATCAATATCGAATAATATGATTCGAGTGGAATAATTAAGTGAGAATTGCAATCCTAGACTTTTTTTTATTTTGTTATAAAACTTTTTAGTTAGTTAAATCATCTTCAAACTTTCACTTGTTTTGGATAAAATCAGATTGAAATAATTTTAGTACTCAACAAACTGTAGTAACAAATCTCCGTGGGAACGATAACTCACTTATCAAATTTTATTATTTGTGACCATGTATACTTGCACGTTTTTATGTTCTCATAAAAGAGACAACAATTTTTTGGCGCCGTTGCCGGGGATTTATTTACTATTTTTATTGTTGATATTAATACCAATCAATCTGATTTTAATTCAAAAAAAAATTATGCATGTTGTTGCTTGCTTAATTTATTTTTCAATTTTCTTGTAAGTTGAGATTTTGTTTGACACACAAATCTTAACTCACAAAAAGAAAAAAAATTGAGAAGTCAAGCTAACGGCTATAAATTAAGCGCTTTTTGGGAGGCAACCTATGTGTTTTATTTTTTTTATTTTAGCATGTATTAGTTTTTTTGTTTCGTTATGTTGTTATTTTTAATTTCTTTTTGTAAGTGCAAATTGGAAGAAATGAAGCTATTTTGGATTTTAACCTTACAAACCAAACCAGGAAGTTTCTTTAAACTCATCTCAAATGTTCTTTAATTTCGCACACTGAGGACAATGTACATATTAAGTTTGGGGGTGGTAGAGATATTGAACTTAATTGAAATATTTTCTGGATATTCTTGTTTGTGAAATTTTATTTTTTTGGTTGATTGAAGATGTTTTGCTTTGAATGGTGATTTATTTTTATTTCTTCGGTTTAAATGATGCATATCTCCTTGAAACATTTGAATATTGTCTAAGCTATGAATAATTTTTAAGTATGTTTCATTTTTACAAGAATATATATTTATGAGCACTAGTCTTGATTTTTGAATTGCTATGGTAATTTAGAGAAGGTTTATATGAGTATGCAATTCGATTGATATTTGTGTTGTCACAGTTATTAGAATTTGTTTGATTTTCTCTTGAAGCGAAATTCTAGATAACACTTAATTAAGAAAATAATTTAGGTCATCTTTGGATCGTTTAAGCCTTTCTAATCTACCTTCACATGTCTTATCTATAGTATACCCCTTTTGACTTTTAATGTTTATATATATATTTTTATCTCCTTTCAAAAGCCTAGAAAAAAAATATATGGATATATATTTATAGATATATCGATTTTTCTTATCTTACTAACATGTGAGAATTGTTAGTATATTTTTAAAGATATATTGAAAAAAAGAGGATACTGAAAAAAATGGATACCGAAAAAAAAGAGAAAAAAAAACAAAAAAAAAGAGAAAGAAAAAAAATAGAAAAAAAGTATTGCATGTGATGCTAAATCCCAAATTGGGGAGTATTTATTGAGATGATAGAAGGTATCTTGTTTCAATCTTAAAATGATGTGTTTGGAAAATATTTTGAGCTAAATATTATCTTTTATCCTACCTCTACCTAAGCCATACATTACAAGCTTAATAAAGTCATATTGATTTATGATTGTGTTTGTCTACGTTAGTGGAGAGAGAAATGAAAAATGAACTTATGAGATTTATGATTTCATTAAAAATGAATTACGTTCATATTTGTATAAATTGATCCGGATTTCATGTGATGAAATTTGAAAAGACTTCACACACATACTAAAATTCATTGTGATAATGTAATATACTTTTAAATTGATTTCAATGCATAGATGAAATTCTTTTATTTCGTTGAGTTATGTTATTTGAAATGACCAAAAAGAAATGTTTTGAAAATCATTATTTTAAATGCTTGTATCATTGTTTTATTTCTTTCCTTTTGCTCGAGAACTAGCAAAATCTTAAGTTTAGGGGTGTGATAACTATATTTTATATAATTATTTTTATCTATTTTATTAATTAAAATTGCTATGTTTTTAACATTTTTAGTTAATTTTAATGAAATAAATTAATATTTACTGTTTATTTTTTAAGGAATATATTTTTTAAAAAATTAAAAAAAATGAGTCAAAAAAGGACTTAATTGCAAATATTGAAGTTTGAAAATATAATTTAAATTAAAAGAATGTTCAAATTGCAATTAATAAAAGTGTAAACGTTAATTTAAATTAGATAAATGGTTTGATTGCAATTAACCAAAGTTTAAAAGTTTATTTGAATTAAATTGGAAGGCTAAAATGCAATTAAGAAAAGTTTATTTTTCTATGCAAGAAAGAAGTCCACACGCAACAATTTTCCGAACGTCACGTGCATCGTCAAATTAGACCATCAAGTGATGATCAACGAGTGTATTGCAAACGTGAGAAAAGCGATTGGACGCGGGTTTTCTGTTTGCACGTTGCTCGGTATCTATGTGGGACCCACATGATGCGTGGGCCGGCGAGCAGGGTGGGACCCACGTGTCTCGTGTGCATTGATCCCGTGGAGTGAAACCACGTGCAAGCTCTCTCTCTAACCATTGAAATTATGCCATGTGTCCCAATATTTCTTTTAGCCAATATTGTGCTGACACGTGGCAAGTTTGTGTGAACACAAAAACGTAGAAACAATGCACGCGTTTTTAGCAACTTTCTGTCCCTCATGTGTCTCGGCACCGTTTATCCCGTGTAACACATTCGACATGTGCCCGTCATAACACCGTATGAAGTGCTAGCATGTTTAGGGTATGAGGTTTATGATACGAGCAAAAATTGCTCGTGACTGTTGGGTGCAGAGATGGCTGCAGTAGGCGCAACGCAAGTGCCATATGATGCGCAACGCTATGTGGGTAGCAAGGAATGTTGAACACGTGAGTAGGGGGACCATTACAATTCAGTTAGGAATGTCAGAATTGATTAGCATGATTCTTGTAATCCCATACGTATATGAGGCTATATATATAGCCATAGTTATTTCAAGAAGGATATCAGAAAATATATGAAAATAGCTCCTCTTTACCTCTGTCTTCTTCTTCCCTAACCTCTGAGAAATTTATCACCTATCAATGGTATCAAAGCCGGTTCCAGGCATGGATTATTGGAACCAATTCAACATAGAGACCTCTGATGAGGAATCTGATTCCTTCGTGCCATTTGGGTTTGATTCAGATAGATTCAATGCCATTCTATAGGCATTGCAAGCTGAGGTGATAGCTCTACGCGCCGCTCGTAGCTCACCACCTGCAACCTTTCTTAGCAATCAAAGGAGTAGATCGTCGGAAACCTTCGAGAAATGGGAAGCTCCATCCACTGGTTCCTTCGCCTGAGAGACTTTCTCGACGGCTATGGGATACACGAGATTAGACTCAATAAATCCCCAATTATGTAAGAACCAAGCCCCTTGGGTACCTAAGGACGAGAATGTGGCTTATACAGACACTAAAGTGAAGTCTCGTGAGCCTCCCTTGCTTGGGCTCAAAATTGGGTCATTTTATGGCCGTGTAGTCCATATAACCAACAACCACACACTAGGTTTACCCAACCCAACCCAACCCAATCTAAAATCAAAGAAAACGAAGAAGAGGGTGGCGAGGGTTTTCCTAAATTCACTCACTTTGAACTCGAAGAAAATGAAGAAAAAAATGGAGACCACATTGGGCTTCAAGAGAATGAAGAAGATGATGACTACCCTCCAACACAGAATTATCATCCATGCTTAAGGTGTTTGAAGAAATGGTGGAGAATGAGTACGTTTCTTGTAACCCATGGATGATAATTCTGTGTTGGTTAAAGGAATGGAAAACTGCCTTAATGGGGTTCCATTCTAAGCTGTCTGAGAATGTAGAACCTAATATTGCTATCAAACAATCTCACTTTCTTATGAGTACCAAGGCGACTTCATGGGGTGAAAAGCACCTGAGAGAGGTTCTTATGAGTGCTGAAGATTCTCTAGAAGAAGAATACTCCAACCTAATGTCTCAACTCTTTCGACCTTGTTTCAGCTTTGCCATTGATGCCCTGTCAGCCCTGATAGGCCACTTTACCTCAGTTGAAGAGGTGCCCAGATATATCGTTGAGAAAGTCACTCTAGAGCTCCTCAATTTAGCCAGAAATCCAGAATCAGAGGTTGAGAGAATTCAAGAACATAAATCAAAACTAAACAAATGGGCTACACAGATTATTAACCAAGCTACAGTTAAACCTTATAGGATTTACGCAGAAGCTAAAATAATGAAACAATGTGATGGGAAAATTTTGAAGTAGTTTGATTATGACAATTATTCTGAGGCTAGTTTATAATATCCCACGACACATGCATGCCTAATTATCAACAATATGACATTGGTTACTTCCTCAACCCCACTCATGTGCTCTCAAGCCTCAATAGAGAAAAGTCTTGCTGATAATTCCATTAAATATGATAAGAAGATGTTGGAAATGATTGGAAGAGAGTTTTTTTTACAACTATAAGTCATCTAGGCTTTGAGAAGGCTGTTCCTATGAAGACTCTTGATGGGATGATCATAAAAGGACTAACCAGAGAAAATATTGTCAGCCATCTTCAAAGGTATATACAAAAGATAAATGATGTAAAAATTCAGCCAACTAGCAGGGTATCTGCATTTGTTCCTATCGATGAACTCAAGGCAGTAGTTGAGGGTATGATTGAGAAGGAAATCTTTTTTATTTGGTCACTTCAAGACCATTTTAAGAACCTGTTGTCAATTGGGTCTCTTAAGAAGACAAAGTGTCAAAGGAAGGAAATTTTATGGACTCTCCTAACTAAAGTTTTGACACACAAATCAGTTGGTTTTTTTTATTCATTATGGTTGTAACTCTGTTTATGGAAGTATTGCAAATAGGATGGTGAGTAAATTGAATGATGAACTTCTAAAAGTGGTTGAAAGGGTTGCTTATAGGAAACCTTCCATAATTCAGATGATGGCTATTCCTCTTGGCCTTCAAAAACGAGATGTTATTGGTGTTTTTTAGATTGGTTCAGGTAAGACTGCTACATTTGAACTTCCTATGCTGACTTACATTTCGAGACTGGCTCTTATTTGTAAAGACAAAGAGGCTGGAAGGCCTTATGCTATTATTTTGGCTCATAACCCTAGACTTGCTTAGTAGATCAAGGCTAAGACTATGAAACCTGCTTACTACGTAGGGGTGAAAGTGGTGTTAATTGTTTTTGGGAAGTCTATTGAGAAACAAGGTTTGAAGATCATGCAAGAATATGAAGTGGTTTAAGTGTTTTGGATGCAATGCCTTCTAGTGATTTTAAGCCTGAGAATGAGGAGAAGGCCTATAACAATTTGTTGTGGCCTATGGTCTTACATATAAAGGGCCAATATTGCATGTATGTATCATCTTTGGTTGAGCCAAGACATGTTAAGGCATATGCGAGAGTGTGCATAAGATCTAATTGTAGATATGCAGTTGGAGTGGATAAAAATTTATCTTATCTACTGCTTGAACTACCGTCCATCACAAGGGCATTCATGGTGGAACATGCTATGGGTGACATAGTCACTGGGGATGTTGTGGAGCTTGAGATGGTCACAAGTGGATATTCATTTGTTGAAGGGTTGTTGGACTCATTGGCAAGAACTATAATACCGGAGGTTCCATGGAGTGGTACAAGGTATTTGGATATAGACATTAAGCAGCCAGCATGAAAACCATATGATATAGAAGGATTCCTTGAGTTATCAGTACCCTTGATAGGATTGAATGGAGATAAAAAAGAAGTTTTGTCATTTCATCTTGATGCTTAGAATTTTGAACATAATGTGGAGAAACAAGCAGTGATATTCTTTCCACCCTTGAGCATTTTTGTATGGATGCCCTATCGGGCGGTTTGTGGTAGTGGACCTCCCGTCAAAGGATCTTACCAATTGTCAGTGGCTTCTGAAAACAAAAGGGTAATGGTATGCAAACGGCAGCTAATGGAAGAGCATTCAACTGAAAGGAAAATAATAACAAGTAGGCGTGCCCTTAGCATCAAAGCAACCCTCCCTAGAACTCTAGGCTTACTCCAAAGTCAATTGAGGGCTACCTTTTGCGTCTGTCTCAAAACATAGGCAGTGATCATACCAACTCATACCTCCATTTTATCCTTAAGGACAAGGATTTTAAAATGGGGAAGGAATGATACGAGCAAAGAGTGTTTGTGGCTATTGGGTGCAGAGATGACTGCAGTAGGTGCAACGTAAGTGGCGTATGATGCGCAACACTATGTGGGTAGCAAGGAACGTTGAACACGTGAGTAGGGGGACCATTACAATTGAGTTAGGAATGTCAGAATCGGTTAGCATGATTCTTGTAATCTCATACGTATGTGAGGCTATATATATAGCCATAGTTATTTTGAGAAGGATATCAAAAAATATATGAAAACAACTCATCCTTACCTATGTCTTCTTCTTCCCCAACCTATGAGAAATTCATCACCTATTAGTTTGCCAATCTTTATTGATTGAATTTTTTTCCAAAAGATACTTGATTTCTTGATACCTGAATTTCTATTATTGAAGGATTTTTGTATTTGGGATTTATGAGATTTGTAAATAACCATTTTTTTGGTATTTCTAAGTCTTTCCAATTAATAAATTGTGGTTGAATTTTTGTTTCATAATAACTTGGTTCAAATAATTCTACAAATCTTTTATCAACTTCTTTTGTTGAAGTTTTAAGAAATTTTGTTAGTTCAAGTATAATTTTCCATTAAATAGCTAAACTTTGAGATTGATGACCCATAGTCAAATTTTTAAGTTGAATCTTCTATTTTACTTAATTATTTATATTATAATATGTCATAGATATAAAGAAATTTGGTATTATGTTAAACCAAACAATTATATTAACCAAATTTGACTAGACACCACGTATTATTGATTATAATGGATCTTTTATCCCTCCATCTAAAATTACCAAAAGTAAAGGAGTTTCTAATACTTGTCTAAATAAGCTTGTAATTGAGATATATATTAGACCTATATGAACATATTTGATTCCTAGATATTTTTTCTTACATATTTCTATCTTCTTTT
Organism: Hippophae tibetana; assembly: GCA_037013495.1. Classification (NCBI taxonomy): domain Eukaryota; kingdom Viridiplantae; phylum Streptophyta; class Magnoliopsida; order Rosales; family Elaeagnaceae; genus Hippophae; species Hippophae tibetana. The sequence continues at coordinate 19,144,804 of CM072807.1, read as the reverse complement.
TAACAAAATGTTGTATTTTTTTGTTTCATCTTCTTTACATTTAGCATCAAAGTTTCTAACAAATTGTTCAAAAACTCTTACGGGAAAAAATTTAAATTTACATATTTTATAAATATATTATTTTTTAACTTTTTGTTTTATTTATGCAAGTTGTTGTTGAGTATAAGTTAATTCTTCTCTTATTGTATCTTTTAATTTTATATTTTGTAGTTCTTTAATAGGAGCTTCATTTATTTTTATCGTAAAACTTGATTGTTCTTTCATCATAAATATCATCTCAATTTCTTCTTCAAAAGATTATTTTTCACTTTCTATTTCATATATTATTTTTTTTATATCAGAAATTTCTTCTCCGTATAGAATTTCTAGTTCATTTGTTTCTAAGGTTTTAATCATTTTTTTGTGCACTTTTTTCCTTTTTCGGGACATTCTAGTGCATAATGACCTTCTTAATTACAAATATAACATTTGAATTTTCTTTTTGAATATGTTTTTGATTTAGGTTTTTATTTTCAAATATATTTTTTCCTTTTAGAAAAGTTTGTTCTTTTCTTCCAAGTTTTTCACTTGAATTTTCTTTTCCTATAGGGTTTTTTATTTCCTGGTACATGGCATCTTATCTTCAATTCTTATTTTAAGATTCTATCACAACATTTTTATCTATATTTTATATTACTGATTTGGATTTTAACTTGCTTTTTTTTCTTTAACTAATATGCATTGTTCATTTGTTAATCTAAGGACATAGTTAATCCAAAAATCTAAACTTTCTACTTTATTTAGTTTTTTTAGCCATTTTGGATATCTTTTAATGGCTAATTCATCCCCATAGTTTGGTAATTTATGAAAAATTGATCTAACCAATATATGTCTTAGGGGTTCCACAAGAAAATAATACTTTTTAAATAATTTTACATATTCTTTAATTTGGAAAATATTACATAATTCTAATTTTTCTAGAGCACCGTTAGCATCTTCTTGAATTATTGGTTCTTATGCATCTTCTATCAAATTTTATTTAATTATTTTAGTGAATTCTCTTAGTATATCATCATGTTTGAGAAAGTTTGATAATAACAACGTTTTTTGCTCTCTACCTCTTAGGATTTTTCCTAATTGTTTTAACCATTGTAGAGCATCGTCACCTTATAAAGTTCCTCCAATATAATATAGGAATTTTTCTTTTGTCCAAGTACTTCTATAATTAAGTAGAATAAAGGACATTTATTATGCCCATTCTTCTATAATTTTTTCTTATTTTTAAATGGTACATTAGTAAAATTTAAATAAGTATCATATTTTGATATTGGTTGTTTACCTAAATCCTCTCTCCTAGTATAAGATAGAGTTGGTTCATCTTATAGTTTTGTTCCACCAGGTAAAGGTTCATTTATATCAATATAGTCTTCATCATGAGTTCTTTATAGATATTCTTCAAATTCTTTCAGGTTTATGAATTACTTTAATGGTTCTTTAGATTTTCTCTTTTTATGAGTATCCGGAGATTTTTATTCAGTTTCTTAATCAATTATCATGTTGGATGCATATGGAGTATCAGATTCGGATTCAGAGTTAGATGTGAGTTCATCATCAAAGAATAATAAGATAATTTGATAATCAAGGTGTGATAATAAAGATTCATTTTCAAGATAGATTTTTTGAATTTGTTTTAGTAATTGTTGTCTCTTTTCTATTCCTAGTGTTGATCTTTATAAAGATGTCTTCAATAATCAAAAATTCCAATAACATTATTATATTATGTTTCGTTACATTTATTAGTGTAAAATTTTTTATGTTCTTCAGTTCCATAAAAAAATCTTGAATGTTTATTACTTCCAAGACTATCTTATGCATCTTCTATCAAATTTTATTTAATTATTTTAGTGAATTCTCTTAGTGTATCATCATGTTTGAGAAAGTTTGATAATAACAACGTTTTTTGCTCTCTACCTCTTAGGATTTTTCCTAATTGTTTTAACCATTGTAGAGCATCGTCACCTTAAAAAGTTCCTCCAATATAATATAGGAATTTTTCTTTTGTCCAAGTACTTCTATAATTAAGTAGAATAAAGGACATTTATTATGCCCATTCTTCTATAATTTTTTCTTATTTTTAAATGGTACATTAGTAAAATTTAAATAAGTATCATATTTTGATATTGGTTGTTTACCTAAATCCTCTCTCCTAGTATAAGATAGAGTTGGTTCATCTTATAGTTTTGTTCCACCAGGTGAAGGTTCATTTATATCAATATAGTCTTCATCATGAGTTCTTTATAGATATTCTTCAAATTCTTTCAGGTTTATGAATTACTTTAATGGTTCTTTAGATTTTCTCTTTTTATGAGTATCTGGAGATTTTTATTCAGTTTCTTAATCAATTATCATGTTGGATGCATATGGAGTATCAGATTCGGATTTAGAGTTAGATGTGAGTTCATCATCAAAGAATAATAAGATAATTTGATAATCAAGGTGTGATAATAAAGATTCATTTTCAAGATAGATTTTTTGAATTTGTTTTAGTAATTGTTGTCTCTTTTCTATTCCTAGTGTTGATCTTTATAAAGATGTCTTCAATAATCAAAAATTCCAATAACATTATTATATTATGTTTCGTTACATTTATTAGTGTAAATTTTTTTATGTTCTTTAGTTCCATAAAAAAATCTTGAATGTTTATTACTTCCAAGACTATCTATATCATGTGATAATTTATGTTTTCATCAATTTTTTCAAGTAACGAGTCAATCTTGTTTTTAGTTTCTAATTTAAGATCAAGATTTTCAATTTAACCAACTACCTAACATGTATAATATAGAATTTATACGTCCATAAGATAATGTAATTATTCAACAATGTTTAATTTTTTTTGAATAATACATTATCCATCGACCAATTAGAAGAAACTCATTTATTATATAATATAATATAATATAATATTTTTGAATAATACATTATCCATCAACCATTAAAACTTTTTTAAGAGTATTTTAAAATTAAGTGACACCAATGTAATTATTCGAGTTAAACCAATGATCTATACTAGACAGTATATAGATGAATTTGATATTCAAATAAATGAATTATTAGACAAAAGATTAATCGAAGAAACAAAAAAGTTCACATTCTAGTCCAATTTTCATGGGAAGAAACCATAGTGAAATAAAAAGTGGAAAAGTCCGATTGGTCATTAATTATAAAAGGTTAAATGAGAATTTAGAGTTTGATGGATATTTTATTCCTAAAAAAGATGTGTTAGTCAATCAAACTAAAGGAGTCAAATTTTTTACTAAGTTTGATTGTAAATCTGTAATTTTGCCAAAATGGTGGAACAAATAAATGTTCAAAAAAGAAGATATTATGTCGTATTTAGAGGGAATCGTCCTGGGATATATACTTCTTAAAATGCTTGTCATTACTAAATAAATAAAGTAAAAAATGCTTTTTATCAAGCATATAACTCGTTTGAAGAAGCTAAACAAGCTTTTGAAACATATCAAGTAGAATTTAATTTTGCCCATCTTATGTCTAAACAAGACATAATTTTTTTTTAAAATAGTGTTCCAAATAATGTCTATGAGGAACTACATGGAGTATAGAAACCCATATTTCAAGTGATTTATACCGAAAATAATTTCGACAACATATGACTCAATTAGCAAAAAAAAAATAGCTGAAGAAACAACTACACTATCTAATCTTGAAGAACTCTCTTTTTAAATTATTAAATAGAAAAATTGGGATGATGATATTGATTTTAAGAAAATAACAAATTTTCTTCAATTATCAGATATAATTAAAAGTGAATTTCTTGATCCAATTTTTAAAAAAATCAAAAGGATATGTTTATTTGAAAAAGTTAAAGCATTATTATGATGTGGATATAAAGAAATATATCAAAAATAGAGATGAATATCATAAAAATAAAATAAAGGAAATGCTTCAAAAAAATAGGTCATCAATTAACCTAATTGATGGATTTCCTAAATTAACGCTATTGATCGGGGAATTGTTAATCAAGTAATATTTCAAAGTGTTAACATGATGAAATTGACATAATTTCCAATGATGATCAAATCTATGGTCTATCATTATACAAAAAAAATATAAATGGTCTAGATATTTGACATTTTGGATTGAAAAAACAATTAAATGGCGTGAAAAAGAAAAATTCTTTCAAATGATGAGTACAAAAAAGTATTGGATGCAAAACTTCATCCATAAACCTCAAATGGCAAAAAATATCTTATCCATACTAGAGGATAAAAGGCCATTCATGGTTATAGATCGCAAATGGGTTTTTGTTACATAACTCCCCATCAATTATGATAGGTCTAAGAACATACAAAAAAGGTAGAAAAGAGAGAGGATTTTAGAAAATTGTTGTCTTTTTTTAAGAACATAAAAACGTGCAAGCATACACGGTCACAAGTAATAATATTTGATAAGTAAGTTATCATTCCCACAGAGATTTGTTACTATAGTTTGTTGAGTACTAAAATTATCTCTCTCTGATTTTATTCAAAACGATTGTTGATTGTAACAAATTTAAGAAAAGATTTTAATAACAAAATAAAAGAAATCTAGGATTGTAATTTTTCACCAAATTAATCAACTCAAATCATGTTATTTTCTTTTGATTTATATTTTTTAGTACATTTAATTTTTCAACCGAAAACTTCTAATTTTATTCATACATCTCTTCCGAGCTCCGTACAAACACACCTCGTTAAATTAATTCACTATATTCCTATGAGAATTAAATTCACTAAGATTCATTACGTTTTAAGTTCTCAAATGGCCACACATACAATTAGGATATATTCATATCCTTCATCATACATGTTATTCTATCTATGAGCAATATACACAAAAATGTCTCTGCCAAGTTTATTTATGTGTCACGTATCATTTGATAAAATTCGTAAATAATCAAAAGCATTAAGAACAAAATAGAATAAACAACTCAAACGTCTTATAAATCATTCAAAAATAACTAAAATAAAAGCTTCATAAATTTAGATAAAATGAAACACTAGAAAAATTAAATTACTTCATAAATTTAAAATAAAAATTACAACAGTTTTAGAAAAATGAGATGAATAAAACAGAAAATTAAAACATATCTTAGCACAAATATTTGGAGCACGCAGAACACAACAAAAGCCAAAAAATGGCATCTGCGTGGTCTATAGTCCAAAACCAAACAACACAAAAAAATCTCAAAAACTAAACACTCAAAAAAAACTTTTTTACTCTTTCATCCTATCCCCCTATCTATAACATCAAATTTATAAAAAAAAATACATTAAAAAATATATTTTTTTATACACGCGGGGGACAGATAGGTGTGGAGAAATTAATTAATTAATACGCGTGGGGGACCAAAAATGGTATCGAAAACGCAAACTGGTATCATGCGTGGCGCTGTTTCTTATTTTCAAATCTTGCTGCCACGTGTCGCGACGTGATTCGTTGAAATTTAGAGTGGGACACGTGGCAGCACCTCATTGGAGAACAAGGACGGGCGCACGCAAAAATGCCGCACGGGATCAGAGGCGCACACAACGTGGGGGGGACAGCGGCTGGACGCGTCAGACACGTGGGTCCCACTAGCACGCCAGCCTGCACGGCAGGTAGGCCCCACTTGGGCACCGAGCCGCATGTCTGACAGAATTTGCACCCACGCGATTTGGTTGGGTGTGGGAGAGACGCGCGAATCATAGCCGTTTCTTCTATGATCGGACGGTCCACGTTGCGCGCTTGGATTAGGGCGCGTGGCTTCTTCTCCCCTACGCAGACAAATAAACTTTAATGAATTGCATTTTGACCCACAAATTTAATTCAAATTACATTTTCAACTTTCTTTGATTACAGTTAAGCCCTTTTCTAATTTAAATTAAATTTTTAAACTTTTAATAATTAAAATTAAGTACGATTTTAATTTAAATTATATTTTTGACTTTTATAAATTGTAATTAAGAACTCTATTATTTGAAATTATATTTTTAGACATAAATTTGCAATTAATTAAGTTTTCGATACAAATTATTTAATTTTCTTAAAATATAAAAAAAACAGTAAATACTAATTTATTAAACTATAATTAACTAAAAATATAAAGAACATAGCAATTATAATTAATAAAAATAGATGAAAATAACTATATAAAATATGGTTATCAAAAATCTTGACAGAAAAAATAATTTAGATGTACCATGTGAACTGTCACTCTATTCTGAAGACATAGAATCTATTGGTCAAGAAACCGAGAGTCCACTAAGTGTTGTTGGTGAAGGGCTCCATAATATAATAAATACTATGGAAGCATAATAGACTCAATACTTAAAAAAGGTACCAAATGTGGTAGAATTCAAGCAAAAATGTTAAGATAAGAACCATGTCACTTTCAATAATAGAGGGACGTGGTAAAGATAATGATGCAATCATCATCAAACTAGATAATTCAGATGGATTTAAAACCTTCTGAAATATGAAAATCTTACACTATAAATAGCAGCTTTCAATAGCTCCTTAGGAATATAAGAAAATATAGAACATCATTTGTAATAGTTTCTATAAGATAAGTTCTTTTGTAACATAACTCTATTGTAACATCATCTTAGTTTTCATATCAATAAAAATGTTAGTTTCTATATTTGGATGTAACTTCATAATTCCTATGATATTAGAGTAATATCTCCTAACTCTAATAGAATTTCAATAGATATATATGTTTATTGTCTTCATGTCTTATTAAAAGTTACAATTAACATTATACATTGAAGTCACGTAATTTTAAAGTAAAATATCTTGAAATTCTTGACTAAGTTTTAGTGGATTTTTACTAAAATTTTCTTCCAAAATCTATAACCAATGCGTTTTTTCTGATTGGTTGAATAAATTTTATTTTTATTTATAAGATTAATTTTTTATTTTTAAATACAAAAAATAATTTTTGAATTATTTTATCAAATAAACCTTAACCATTTTTGTTTTAGCTACTATATTTTAAATATATGAATTTCATTTTTTACCTTAATGATTTTTTATTTTGCTTAGAATTTATGGGAGAGAAATTTTATGTTAGCCTTTGTCGGTTTGTCCATTTCTAAAAACTTCTACGCTCCTTCCTCCCTTTGTATTTTCATTTTTCATGTTATAGGCTTTTTTTACGTGGAAAAAAACTTATTTTTGCATTAAGTTAAAATAATCATATTTTTAGAAATAGTTAAATAATTTTTTATATATAAGAGTATTGATTATATAAGTATTAAAAATCCTAAACAAAAAATGAAAGATCAAATAAGGAGACGGTGTTAAAAAAAATAAAGAGAAAAAGAAAATATTTACTAGAAAAAGTTACGATTTAAAAGGCCCACAATTATCGAAAGAATGGGCATGGGCCTGAAGGTGGCCCATTAGTTCCAAAGAAGGTTAGGTTTGCTTTGGACGGTATCCAGAGAGACGAGACGGTTCGAATGTCTGAGAATAATCTTGATTATCGTTGGAGTCCCCTGGTTCCTTCTTATCCAACTCTCCCATGAAATTTCAAGGTGAACACTGTGTTCTCTTGAGATAAAAAAGGAATAGAAGAAAACCAACAAATATTCGCAAGAGGGGAAAAAATTAATATCGATAGCTTAGTGCATATCTTATCAGAAAAATTAAACCCCGGTAGGAGGAGGAATCAAAGAAAAGGAAATGGCGGGTTCAGAGACCAAGTTTTTGCAAGAACTAGTGTTATACGCGGCAAGTGCAGCGTTGAGTTGCTTGGTGTTGTTTGCGGGGCTCAGACAACTCGACCCAAACCGTGAGGCCTCCAAAAAGGCTCTCGAGCACAAGAAGGAGATTTCCAAACGCCTTGGTCGTCCTCTTATTCAGACTAATTCGTACGAGGTATTATTCTTTACCTCTGTTGGCTTATGGGTTCCGTTTGATTTAGGGTATTAAGTAGCATAGTATGCTAAATGATTGAACTTTGATATTGTATCATGAGATTAAAAGTGTTTCCCTATATATGGGTTTTGGTTCCTGAAATACATGTTTTCGGCTTAGTTTCTCCTTGGGGCTCATGTTGTCAAACTTTATTGATTTCGGTTGGGGATTTTATATAGTTTTCACTCCAAGGAAAATGGAGTTTGATGATTCGTTTAATAGAAATGGTTTTCGAAATTGCTGTTCTAGAAAATTTGGATATGTAGCTGTAGTTTGTCTTTTGACTGTCTGCATTTTGTTTTAGTCCCACTCTCACTCTTTGGGTGTGTACTGTTGGGGGTTAAGGAGTGGAGATGACTAGTCTGTCTCAAAGAGCGAGTTGCAAATATATGTCCCTGATTGCACTGTGTAAGATTAGGCAATTTATTTAGGGCCAAAAAGGAAATACTTCCATTTAAATGTCATAAAAACACTTTCATCAGTGCATAGCTGACGACAGAAGAAAGGAACACCAATTAAAAAAAAAATAAAGCATCTAATTGTAAGAGTTTATAAGAACTAAATCTTAAAAGTTAACCCAATGGGTGGAGACATCCATATCACTTATAAACTCTTTCATCATATTGTCTTTTATCAATGTGAGACATTAGTTTTCTCTAATATTTCCCCTCAAAGTGTGTCATTTGACCTAACATTTTGTATATTTTTCAATCTTATTTTTTATTTATTTATTATTATATCTCTTTTGTAACTCATAGCTTGGCAGATTACCCTTGTAACATGCTTTCCCCCCACCAAGAGTCTTAATCTTCAAAATATACTTACTCATAGGCAAATTATTATAGATTGTAACATGCCTTTTCAACTTCTTAGTACCCTTTATTGCAGATTGTAACATACCTTTTTTTATTCCCTAGTTATTGGGCCATTCATTGGCTGAAGTTTTGATATCATGTGAGAGTTTATAAGAACCATGGGATTTTTAATGCTAGACGGTTAACCCAATGGTTGGAGACACCTATATTACTTACAAACTATATCATTGTATCGTCTTTTATTAATATGGGACATACATTTTTTCTAATACTATTATACTAATATGCCTGATTTGCACCTATACAAAGTTTCCAAGCATTTGTCTATCGTACTCAGTCAGGACTTTCCTGAACACTGAGTGATGGACTTCTGATGCATTAGTGAACCAATGAAGTCCCCACCATTTAATACCACTATTACTTTTATCTTTCTGCGCAAATGATCCATAAAGAAGTAAAGGTGATCAGATTAAGATGATACAGTGCACTAACGTAAAACAAAAACAATCACCATATTTGAAATAAAGACTGCAGAGGTGTAGTTTTAGGTGATCGTGACAGTTTTTAGCAGTTTCACTCCTAAACTTCTGTTGTTGGGCAAGAAAACAGCAAAAATAATTTGTCATCAAAGTAAACTTACCCTATAAGAGTAGGCATATGAATATAGTGCTTATGACAATTTTTTCATACTTCAGTTTTTTTTATCATAGTGTTTGTTTGATTAGTACCATAGTTTTAGGTGTTCGTGACATTTTTTAGCAGTTTTCACCCCTAAACTTCTGTTGTTGGGAAAGAAAATAGAAAAAATAATTTGTCATCAAAGTAAACTAACCCTATAATAGTAGGCATATAAATACAGTGCTCATGATGATTTCGTCATAATTAAGTTTTTTTACCATAGTATTTTTTTGATTAGTACCCTGTATCAGAAGCACCTATATTAATGTACATGTATTATGTGCTTCATACATGAAGAGAGAAACATTTTATTTCTAACTATTACTCAGTGCCGTTGCCAGAAAATTTGTTTAGAGGGGACACATGTAAGCTGCAAGCGATTCTTTTTATTTGTAGTTAGTTAATTAATGAGTAGAAGGTCTAAGGTTGGAGTTCTAGTTACAGGTGCGTGAGTAATATAGTAATTAAAAAAATATATAAAATAAATAAAAAGTCAAACTTTTTTTTTGTTAAAGAGTAAAAGAAGAAACATCTATGAATAGAGTTTGTGAACAAATATAGGTATAAAAATATAAAATTGTACTCACATTTTACTGGAAAATAATAAAGAAGCCAAATTAATAATTGGATTTACTATTAAATAGGTGATAAAATTGAATGATAATACAAAATATTAGAGCGTGAAGAAATTAAAAAAGTGATTTTATTGTTAAAATTGTTGTTTTAAACTTTTTTTTACCAAACAATAATTTGCAAAAATGATTCGAATTAGGCTATTTATGATAAGAAACTAAGCATTTTAGCACTCTACTAATGAGTGATTGATGTTATTTTAAATGTTAAAGAATTTTAAATATAAACATTCAAAAATATAAAATTTCTTTATAAGAATAAAAATGAAAAGAAAATATCGTAATTTTATTTATAAAACTTGTTAAAACTTATAATACATTGCATGTCTAAAAGGAAAATAACTTTCAAAGGGGGCACAGATCAAATTATATACAAGAAAAATATTAAGAACACACAAATTTTATAACCAAAGACGCATTTTTGAAAATTGAGAGGGGGTATGTGCCTCCTTCCCTATTGCTACCTATATTGTTGACTTTTCTCTAATACTTAATTAAATTTTTCATAGAGATTATAGAATGTTTCATCTTCTAGTGAAGAACGCTTCCAACCATTTATCTTATAGTCAATAAGTACTTACTATGGTTCTCTCATTAACAGGATGTTATAGCCAGCGATGTTATAAACCCTGACCACATTGATGTAGAATTTGATTCTATTGGAGGATTGGAAACAATTAAGGAATCCTTATATGAACTTGTAATTCTTCCACTGCGGAGACCTGATCTGTTCTCCTATGGAAAGCTTCTTGGTCCACAGAAGGGGGTCTTGTTGTATGGACCACCTGGTACTGGAAAGACCATGCTTGCAAAAGCTATTGCCAAAGAATCTGCAGCTGTTTTCATTAATGTGAGAGTATCAAATCTTATGAGCAAATGGTTTGGTGATGCTCAAAAACTGGGTGAGTGCGGTCTATTTTTTCCCTTCTCTCTGGGATGGGAATATTATTGTTTGTTATCCTATTGAAATAAGACATGTGCATATATTTTTATTACCAGTTATGGTGCCCTTCTGCCTCCCACTTTTGTCTTCAATAGTTTTTCAATTTTCACATTCTTACTTTGCTAATTACTAATCAGGTATCTATGGCATGTATATATATAACGTTTAAAAGACAAGTTGTATGTGAAATTCTTAGGTGTTGTTTCGTATAACCTGAAATGAAGTAGTTGGTGAGGCGTAACTTTGTATGATCTGTATTAAGATAAGGAAGGTTGAGCTCTTGTTTTAGAGCCATTTTTCCGGAATCTGTTTTGTCAAGTTTAAATTTGATTATTGATTTTCCTTTGTTATTACTATTATTAGTTTTTTAGCCGGTACTTTGCCACCTTAATGTTAATTTGCAAATATATATCTGCAGTTTCTGCTGTATTTAGTTTGGCTTACAAGCTCCAGCCTGCTATCATTTTCATTGACGAAGTAGACAGTTTTTTGGGACAGCGCCGTAATTCTGATCATGAAGCACTAACAAACATGAAGACTGAGTTCATGGCTTTATGGGATGGGTTTACAACAGATTGTGAGTGCCTATCTTATTTAAAGTGATATCTGTTACTTTTGTTTTTCTATCTAAGCAGTGTTTGGCTCGATTATTTGACAATTTTAATTTCATTCTCATAGCCAATGCTCGGGTTATGGTGCTTGCTGCCACGAATCGGCCATCAGAACTTGATGAAGCTATACTCAGGCGTCTTCCTCAGGCTTTTGAGATTGGAATACCTGACTGTAGGGAGAGGGCTGAGATATTAAAAGTGATTTTGAAGGGTGAGAGGGTAGAAGACAACATTGACTATGAACATCTGGCCGGCTTGTGTGAGGGTTATACAGGCTCAGATATTCTTGAACTGTGTAAGAAAGCAGCCTATATTCCCATTAGAGAATTACTAGATGAAGAGAAGAAGGGAAAGCGATCTCCAGTGAGTAATCTGATACATTGTCCTGTTTGCATTATCTATTAAATAACTTTTCTCCCTCAACTTCAATGCATATATCAAAATCATACTGAAAATGGCTGGAATTATTTATATTATAGATGGAGGAAATCCATTTTGGAGTACGTGCTTACGTGGTTTTAAATGTTATTTTGAAATAATAGTTTTCATGCCTTGCCAAATGTGATCTTTGCTGCTTAGATTTGAGCCTTCATGGAGGGTTTTTCTTCCAATTTTATTTTCACAGCTTTGTTGGTATCCTTCAATTGTAAAGTTACTTTTACTCAGTCCCACTCCAACATATAACTAAATATAATTGTTCCTAAATATGGTATATCACCAATGTGATTAAAATCAATGTTTTAGACTGTCTTTGGATGTTACTGATGTTAGTATATGTTTCTTTTTCAGGAACCAAGGCGATTGTCTCAGTTAGATCTGGAAAAAGTTGTTGCCACGGCAAGAAAAACAAAGATTGTTGCAAGCGAATATAGTGGATTGAACTTACAAACGGCTGGGTGGTCAAGGAATGGGGATTCTAGTGAAATTCCTGTTCAAGCAGCAATAAACGAGCTTTCTAGGGTTGTGCTTTCCCAAATCTTGAACCTTCAAACAGATAACCAGGATCATTAAAAAATCTGTCCACCACCTGAACTAAAATTCTGATGAGGTTTTTTTAACAGCATTGAAGTTGTAACAGCTCAAGTAGTGTGCTGCTTTCCTTATATGTATAATACATCTATACAATTGAAATTTAGGATTGTTGTCCCATGGTTTTTATTGGGTTTTGATATTCCTGATTTTTCACCGACTATTCTGATTGGATATTGAGATGGATATTTATACGAATGTGAAAAATTCAGACTTGAGTTGGGCTTGAGAGTCCTACAACTACTGTACACACACAGGCACCACTTAGTACCAATCCACTTGGCATTATTACCTGGTAAAATTGATTAGTTGTGGGTTCTATTATGTGCACACACACAATAATTGGTTTTGTGTGTAATTTACATTTTTAATTTTATTACATATTAATATTATTTAAATAATTAATTTTTTTTAAATTTTTAAAATAATTATAAAATAAAACAAAATATAAAAATGTGAAAAATTAGGAAGCATTTTCTCTTCTTTTCTTTCATAAAATTATGGAGAACAGAACATTCTAGGGATGGCTTTGAAAAGATAGCCACCTTGTGATTGGGAGCTGCCATGGACTTGTAAGCATCAAATCATACGATTGTACAACCAAATCAATGTCTTTTAATTTATCCCCAAAAAAAAAAATCAATATTATTTATTCCATATTTATTACCCAAAATTTCTCTTTTTTTTTTTTTTCTTTCTCTCTGTCCAACTACTTATTTCTTATTAAAAGTATTCATATATGCATCATGAAAAATCTACAATATTACAAAGACACAAGCGCATGTACTCATCTTTCCTGTGGGATTATCTATGACATTCTCAGAGTTTCTTAAGCCCATTTAAAAATAGGCAAATATACAACACATCCTCGTAAGGCCATAGTCATAAACACAACCATCCCATTTTACAACTTACTCTGGTGATTCCTTGGCCAAATGTATTTTGATATTATTAGAATGTAATTTAAACGTACGTGAATTTCCGTCAGTTATCTGTAGTATTCTATTTATAAATATTTGAAAGTGATTATATTCACGTAATTATATGATTTAGTTATGTAATAAAAGTATTATTAATTAAGTTAAAATTTTTAAAAATTAATATTTTTAAAGAATAAAATAAGAATTACGTATTTTATTAATAAAAAAAAACCAATAATACACTTCCTCCCTCTTTATTTATTCTCTTTCCTCTCTTCCTTTATTTCTCTCAATTTGTTTCTTTCCTTTATTTTATGTTATTTTATTAATAAAAAATAAAAATAATTGAAAGAGACAAAAATGAGTAGGAGAGAGAGAGAATAGAAGAAAGAAGAAAAAAAGGAAGAGAGAAGGAATAAAAGACATTTTTTTATTAATGAAATATATAATTTTTATTTTATTTTTAAGAAAAAATTAATTTTTGAAAATTTTAATTTATAAATTATAAAACTAATAAAATTTATCTTCAGTAATTAAAAATTTAAATATATTAATCCCCAAGTAAATAACCCAATACCCACAGCACATGATAATACAATACGAAGATAAATAGTAATATTAGATTTAATATATAAATCGTGTCAGTTTATAACATTGTAGTATAAGTTGATAATTTAAACGTTCAAGGTCAGCAGAATTGTTGCTAAATCTAAAGTAGCTAGTTTTCAATGTAATGGTTTTAAACAAATATTTCTCCATTATTTAATATTTACATGTGATTCTTTCTAACCGGCCGTAGCTAGACTGAGTCCAACAAAAACACATGTGATATGACCTTTACACCATTAAATTTCAAGACTTATTCCACGCTTCAACTCAAGAAAGACTCTTTATACCGTTTCAGACTAAAAACTAAACGCTCAATAAAGACTGCATAATATAACTCAATTATCTAAATCAAGGTTGGGTGGGACTACATACAAAGTTCGAAAAATTATCATAAATATATTTCATTTTTTTATCCTTTATTATATATACTCTTACTGATTGTAATTTCTTTCGCAAACACTTTTAATATTTTATATATTTTTACTAATATCTTTAAATTATTAACGGTGTTATTATTAATTTCTTAATTTTGTAAGTATTAAATTATCTCAAATACTCTTAAATTTTATAATGTGTAATATTTATAACTTGATCACAAATACTACTAACATTTTATATAAGGAAAAGTTACTATAAAATCCTAAGGTTTTAAATTAAAAACTACAAAACACTCCCTCAAATTTAATAAATAGACAATTACATCTCCTCTATTATTATTGTTTTATTACAATATCTTCCCTTTAACTTATTGATTTTTATTAATTTACTTATAATAACATCCTCTAAAAAGTAAAATATTGACAAGGAGGAGTGTAATTTAACATTATTCAAACATGTGGGGGTTTTTTGTTGTTTTTGAAAATTTGAAGGGATGTAATTGTAGTTTACTCTTTATATAATATCACTAATACCCTTGAATTGTTAACGTTGTTAATAACTATTATTAATTTATTCATTTTTCATGCACTCTTAATACAAAATTTAGAATTTAGAATTAAAGAATTAATATTTGTGTTGATATTGATTTTTTTTAACACTAGGTAAGACAATTCTCTATAGACATCTATAATTTATTATTTGCTAGATTATGTTTTAAAATAGATAATAATAATCTTTGAATCTTTATCTATTTAAGATAACTAAAAGATAATTATCGGGCTCTTATCTCATTTGGATAATTATATTACTTTCACTTATATACGATGATTATACACTTATTAGGCTTGGTCCATAAGGTTATTTTCTTATTAGGATCATTCTTTGGTTGGCACGTGGGATGTACAAAATTACTCACGACATTAGCCCCAAAATTTTCTAGCCCTTAGACTAAAAAGTCTGATTGTAATTTCTACCAATAGTTGTGTTAAATATTTCTTTCAATTTTGTTGATGGTTCTAAGCTTACCCTTGAACTATTTTTTCATCTATTCAAGTGAAAAAATTCATGTCATGTTTGGCTATTCGAAACGCACACGAAAACATTATGTTGCTAACAATATCTTCAGATTTTCAATTGGACTTCCAGTTAGAAATTTACTTTGAAGTCAATGTTTTTATCAAATAAGTCAAACATTCTCTTATTTTTGTGGGAAACTCAAAATTCAAATCCTAGACCTAGTCCCTTTGGGATTAGCTAAGCGGTCTTGACAACTAATTTTTCTTCATACAATATAGGATAATTATTTGTCATCCGGTTGATAGTATTTTGGGAGACAGTCTCCAAGTTGGTAGCCTCATGAGCGACGAAGTCTTGGCTAACAAATTTTTGGCCAACAAAGTCTTGATGCATAAAATTGTGGCCAACAAAGTATTAGTAGATGAAGTTGTGGCTAACTAAGTTCTAACAAATGAAGTGGTGGCGAATAAAATTCTGGCTAGCAAAGTTGTAGGTAACAAAATCATGGCCAACCGAGTCCTTGCCAAAAAGTCTTGGCCAACAAAGTTTCGGCCTACCAAGTCTTGGCCAACCAAGTCCTATCCAATCAAATCTTAGCTATTGAAGTTTTGGCCACTGAAGCTTTGGTCAACCAAGTCCTGGTTAGTGATGTCTTGACCGGTGACACCTTAGCCAATGACATACTAGGATGTGACATTATGGTTGGCCCATTCCTAGTCGACCCATTCTTGGCCGATAGTCCTCTAACTAGTAATGTTCCAATCGCGAAGTCCAAATCGATTGATGGGTCTTTTTTGGTTATGTTTATGAAGACAATTCTAGGATCCTGACAGGATTAGTCAATGAGATAACTTCCTTCTTTTCAGAAGGATTTTTGTAAGTATAGGGATCCCAAATATTATTCTCGTGGGTACCCATACTCTCTAAAAATTTAACTCTTCTCCATAACCCTTTTATCAACTCATGTACTCCAATTTATTATTGGAATGAAGTTACATAGAGATATAGAAGGTTGTACACCTTTAGGAAGTCCAGTAGGTAGGGATCACATCTTAATCACGTCAAGTTCTAGTAGGACCAGTATCCTAGTATACTTTAATAAACTATACCTTTGGCTTATGCCTGAAATTTATCCAGGTAGTTGAACCTTTCACAAAATACTTGATGAGAAAGGATACCCTAAGATGCATCTAAATAGGTGTAGATTTTTTTGGGCAGACATATATTGTGGCATAACAAGAAAAGTAATGTCCAGGGCTTTGTGGGCTTGGCCTTATACCACTCTATAATATCTCTCTCACACTTGTACTTTTAACATTATTTCTGGACCCGACCATCATCCATATATTTGGGACGCCATGGACGTTTGAGTTGACATACAAGTATGAGAGTATGTACCAACGTAAAATGAAACAAGGATATTGGAGTCGAGGTGAGCGAAGATATGGAACAATTTTTCAACCACAGATCGACCTTATTTGGTTAGAAAAACATGCATGGAACCTCCCCCAAGTAGGGGGATCGCCACAAAAATTGTGTGTGCAATAAATACACAAGTATATGTATCGTAACAAGTAATATAATGATAAATAAAGATCGTTCATACGGAGATTATTTTTTTAGAAACTAATTTTTTAAACTAAAAATAATAAAAATCAATTTTTTTGGTGTTTTTATATCTTAAGAAAGCAAAATTAAAATAACTAAAAGTAAATAGCAATAATTAATTAAATCAGATTTTGTGACTAAAAAGATATATGAGAAAATATCTAGTAATACTTAATCCCCCAATTTTCTAAACATGCGAATCACTAAAATCCCCCAATATAATATCAATTAATTACATGATCAATTGAATCTAACCTAGCATGTATTTCTCTCTCAAGTAAACTACACACCATATAGTAATTAATTTAATCATACTCTCATGCCAATTAAATTGCATACTACTCATTAAATTCATCAATTATGGATCATATACATAAGAATCATACATCTTTGCCTAGAAACTATGTATGTTATTTAATCAAGACAAACAATTAAATAATTTTCTCAAATATATTTAATTGTCTCTATAGATAAATTATTGGCTAAACAATTAATAGCATAAAAATTAGATTAAATAATATAATTAAATTAATATTATAATTGAGAGAAAAATATTAGATCATCACATGTTGAAAATTGGGTTCATAAGATCCCTAGATTAATAAATCAATTACACATAATTGTGTTCATAAATCTCATATTTTTCATAAAGGAAGACATAAAATTAATAAAGAAAAAAGTAGAAAAAGAAATACAATCAATTTCTTGAATTGTATAATTAATTTCTTCTTGAATCCCCACCAAAATTGTGTCGTTTCTTAAATTTTTCTGTATTTTTCTCTCTTTTTAGCTCTAAAAACTGACCAAAATTATGCTAATGGAGGCCAAATTAGGGTTTATGGAGTGATTAGGGGCTTAAATAAAGCTCAGGTGCAATTTGGACCGTCCGATCAACTTCAAATCAAGGGCTACAATCAAAACAAGCAAAACTGACAGTTTCAGCCAATCACAACATGACATGTGGCACCAGAAGTTCATTAGGCAAATCAGAGAGCGATGCGTGGCAGGGGAGACCAGTCAGAGTCAACGTTCGCCGAGTCAACACCACGTGATGAGACGTGATTCGCAGGAACAGATGGCGTGGTGCATGTGTGGAACGCTTCGAGCAATAGCGTGGTGACATATGTCATAGCGCGTTGACTGATTTCTGAACTCGGATTGAACGTTGTGCTGACATGTGGCGCATGTTTCTCCTCCTCACATGCGGCGCAACATGATTCGCTCTCCGTGCTTGTGTGGCATGCCACATGGAAGCTTATGATTGGTCCTACGTTAAAAATTCATAAAAATTTCAAAAAAATACTAAAAAATTATATTTTCATCCCTTTTCAATATTTATTAAATAAAACAAGTAAATATTAAGTGAAAAAGTGCACTAATGACTCTATTTTCATAGAGTCATCATAGGCCAACAACATTTCTAACTAGTCATTTCCTAATTGGCCAAACCCTTAGTCGATCATGTTTTTAGTTGATCATACCTTGTGGTCCTGGCCTATGTGGCTAGATGGTGGTTTGATCTTTGGACCATGCATTGGTTCCATTGGAAGACTAGTGGCTTTGACATTTGGGTGATGTTTAACTTGTACTTGTACCCTTACTTTTCTATTTAGTCCTTATTGTGTTTGTTTGAAAATTTTCTAAATTAGAGGTGACTTGTTGATCCAAGTGTTGCTTATTAAAGCCCTTTAGTCTATCAACCCCTTACTTAGAGTACTTGAATCTATTCAAGTTGTCCAAGCATGAGATAATTCTCAACTTAGGAAGTATTTTAGTTATCTCTTTGTTAGAGACTTATCATCTCACTCATTAAAGCCTTGTAGGCTCGAGTATGGTGCAAGAATTTAAAAATAGTTCATGAGCTTGAGATGGTATGGCTTATGAACCATGGCTATTTTTAGCATCTATATCCAAATCTAGGGCGATAGGAAACGTGATAGGTCATTCTTGGTGTTAGCTATGGCCTGGACCACATGACCAACATATTGATATTTTGAAAACAATTTTGTGGCTTGGCCTTAAAAGCATAGAGCTCACATGTTGGGATACCTCTTATTCACTACCTTGGTAGAGGGTGTATGACATGGCTAGATATTGAGGCTTTTATTACACTTTGTTCTGCTATGTGGTTGTCAGGGCGCTGAGGTGCAAGACTGGTCGGCTAGGATGTTTCTTCACATTAGTTTTGACCCGGACGACACTACTTGTGATTAGGGTGCATCTTTTAGGGTTACTAAACACTCTCAACTTCTGCTGATCTTCTAACGGTCTGGATCATAAGGTCCAATACTCACATGTGATGCACAAAGGTAGCTCAAGACTATCTGTAGGGTTGTTTCTATTAACTGCCCGTGGAAGGGTTACATTCTCGATGAGATACTAAAGACTACTTAATACCAAAGTGGCATAGCTTTCAACCCACGACTCCCATTTCAAGGTCTAAGGTTGATTAAGTGGCAGTTAGACCAAGTTAAGCTATTCTCCATGTAAGCTTAGACCCGAGTGACACTACCTATGAAAAAGGTACATCCTTTAGAGTTATTTGGTCATTCCCAGCTTCTATGGTCTGTTTGGAGGTTTGGGCCCTATGGCATAGTACTCACTTCTAGGGTTATTTCTTATTCACTTCCTAGCCAGAGGTGCAAGGCACTAAAGGCTTTGGAATTTTTCAAGACCAAATAGCTTAGGTCTACTGTTCATTTGATTATGTACTTTAAATCCTCTTGAATCTTCTAAGTGTGGCCATATGTGGCCTATGCACCTACAAACACAATTTTTCTAGAAAAAGTGTTGGTGAAGCATTATTTGTTCTTTTGTTATAGTAGAACATCGTTTCTAGCCCATATAGATTCTTCATGTGTAGCACATCATATGCAACTCTCTATCCTTCCAAGACTACCATTATATTTGGATTTTTATGACTAGATGATATGTAGGGACAACAACCTTGGTCATGCATAAAAGTGACATTTTTGAACTTTTATTAAGAAGCCTTCTTAGCTCACGTTTACCTCTTTTGTGTATGTCTTTTGGGATTTTTATGAATATTTATACCTCAGAAAGTGTCGGAATATGTTGTGAACTTCTAGATATTTTGTAAATCTCAATGGCCCAAGAGTGATAAAAAATGTTCTGGACTTGACGTATCTTTCCTACCTAAATGCACTCACATAAAGATACATATATTATCTATTTCATAGAAATTGTAGACATATAAACATATATATATATATATATCATTGGACTTGATTTAGGCACTCCTTGATGTTTCTAAGGTTACTTGGTACAGGGTGAGGATATCACTTGGTTGCAAACTAACTAGTAGGTGAGGATAGCTAAACTATTTCTTTAACTTTTCGAATGCTTTACCACAATTCTGATTCCAGGAAATATTATATTTTCCATGTAATAATTTGAAGAAAGTTACACACCTGTCAGTTACCCATGATATGAAATGGTTAAAAGCACTCACTTTCTTCATCAATCTCTCGACTTCTATATTACCTAGGTATGTTCTAGGCATTGAAATATGCCATATGGACATTCTTTGGGACAGTAGGTAGGCCAAGAGCCTATGGTTATGGGACACTTTCCAGGATGGCCTAGAATGCATTCTTCATCTTGTTTAGATGGGTATCATTGTCCACTCAAACACCTCATCTGTGAACCAATCAGGCCTATTCACTACGCCAAAATATAGCATTAAAGTCAGTTAGGTGAACCAACTTTAAATTGGAAGACTTAAAATTTAAAGTATGTTCACCTATGAATTGACTTTAAGTTTAAAGTCGGTTTAACCCATGAATCAATTTTAAATTCTATATTTTTTTTACACATTTTATTCATTTTCTACTATCCTCAGAACCTATATTCGATCACATAATAACATAAAAAACCAAAATCTGTTTAAAAGAGTTTAAATACTACAAATAATTGAAAAATTAAATATTAATTAATTACTTGAGAATTAAATTTATTACAAAAAATAATTTACATACAATATATATATATATATAACTTAAATTACAAATAAAATGATGTTGCCTCTTTTGTCATAGTTTGCTTAGAATCACCAGCAATGTCTCATTCATAGTGACCAAGGAACTAGGCAAGAGAGATGAGATGAAGTTTGGGTAGAAATAAGTCCATTTAATAATTCACTCCCCTAAATACATGAGGACATAAACATCCATCAAACAAGCTGGCTAAACTTCAGAGACATAGGAATAAAGAAATTAAAGCATTATAAAAATTACCATGGTGTTGTCATATGCTATTCAAGATCATCAGATTCTTCTCATGATTCTTCTTGTGATATTATAATTTGAACCATGTGTTCTACCAATTCCTCTCGTAAATCATCAAATATTTGCATATCATAGCTCGATTTGTTCCACCCAAAGAACTACATAACAAAGTAACCACACATGACTCCATCATTTTGTCGTGGAACCTACAAAAAACAAGTATACATGGTTTTCCATGTTCGAACATATTTATTATTCAATAATAAAATTAATTAAATTATTAATATTCGTTTGTACATACCATAACTTTGTCCCATATAAACTTATGAGATTTTTTAAGGGCAATGCCACTACTCTTGTTCCATAACTTTCATGTCCTATCAAAGTTTAAAACAATTAGTTTTTTATTAAATATTACAAAGAACAATAGAGGAAAAATAGCTAGCTATAACTCTTACATTCAACAACTAATTTTGTATCTTTACTCCATTCTATGGAAGTTGAGTCACAGTACCAAATAGGGGTGTCCATGGTCTGGTCCGGTTTTTCCTATAAAAAATTTAACCAAACCGGACCGTTCATATTACTCGGAGCGGACCGAATCGGACCGTTTGAAACGGTTTTAAGAAATAAAAACCAGACCGGATCGTTTGATTTATAAAACGGTTTGGTCCGGTTTGGTCCGATTTTTTTATAATTTAATGAAGAATAATGTGAAATTTTTAATATATTATTAAACCGGTCCGGTCCGATTCGAACGGTTTAAAATTAGTACAAACCAAACCGGACCGTTTGATTAGTAAAACCGTTCGGTTTGGTCCGGTCCGGTCCGGTTTTACGATTTGGTCCGGTCCGGTTCGGTTTATGGACACCCCTGGTACCAAACATAATTGCCATATAGTATCAACTTCTGATTTCTGTTAAGTATTAATGCCCTATCACATAGTTGTTTAGCTTTGATACTAACATCCTTATCTTGATATTGATTGACAAATGAAGAATCATAGAACATTGCTAAATGTGATGAGTGATTAGCTTGAAGTCGATAATAACTTGCCCTATATAAAAGAAATATATATAAATAATTAGATAATATAAATATAATTATATATTTTCTACATAAATGAAAGTTATTTATTGATTAAGGACTCACCTTGTCCACACTTGAATTATACTTAAATCGATCATTTGATATTCAAACAGTTGCAATATGCACTCGATCGATATATATGTTTGCCCAATGTTTACACCAGAAATTTTTCTAGGAAGTGACACAATCCATCCATCATTTATGCTAGATTCCCTCATAATAATAGTCATCAAAGCTCCAAGATTTCTGCTGAAGTTTATAGCATAATCATAACTATATTTTTTCCATGGCTTCTTCTTGAATGACGTAGTGTGTGATGATTGCTCACTAGATATAGATTACCATGAGATACTTGCTTTGTATATCTTAAATGTGTCGTACTTACTAATTCTGGTAAAATAGACTAAATAAGAGGTATTATATATGTTAGTAACAATAAAAGAATAATAATATAATAGAAATAGTAAAAAAAAGTGTTAACTTAAGTAAAAAAATAGTATCATGTCAAAATTTATCACAACTTGACTCAATGGCCAAGCCACATATTATCCAACTGCTTCCTAGACTGTGGTAGCATCAGAAGACACAGGTAGTGGACAATCATGGAGCAATGATTGATCAATTACTCTTTGCCAATAATTTGGAAAATATTGATTATGAATCATTCGATCATCGCTCAATTGTTATACCATTCCAATAGCAACATAGTCCATAGATGATGGATGTTTAAAAAAAATTCATATTCTATAAAAAAATTAAGCATTATATATAATAAATAAAATATATAATAAAAAATAAAAATAATAGACTTTAAATCTCACCACAAATGATTCATCAAATAGAGGAGGGCTCCCATGTGGGGTAGTTAGTGGAAGGAAATTCCCATAAAAAAATTCATTATGATGTGATGGATGGTAAGATTACACAGATTACATTGGAGATATTGAACCATTGCCTAATTGCATCTACATTCCTAGCATAAAGGGAGGACCAATAGGATGATTATACCCCATACAAGATATAGGTTGGGCACCATGAGATTACATGGGTGGCATGGATGCTGGCATGGGTGGTATGGATGCTGGCATGCCTGACATGGATGGTTGCATGCCTGGCCAATAAGGCATGCCCTGATTGTAATATACTGCCATGCCTGACATGTTTTATGATTGATATTCCTTTAAAGTGGAAATTTCACTTAACACTGAGGCCTTAAAGGAGCTGAATTCTTCTTCAATTTTACAGTACTTCTCCTTACTCACCATCTGAGCCTTTTTTTTGGAATGTTAAAAATCTCCATATAACCATCATATTGGTTTTCTCCCCTAACACGAACAGGATGCTCGCGTCCAAATTCATGATATATAGCATCTCTCCCTAGTTGTTTGATTATTTCACCCCTGGCTATTTATTCTTGAATAACTATATACAAATAATATAGCAAAAAAACATATCATACATTATTACATCAAGTAGCAAAAATCATAATGATTTTGTATCAATTTAAATTACTAACCAACTTATTGAGTTGTTCTTTTCCTCGTTTAGTCATTAGTCTTAACTTCTTCATTTTTTGGGTCTTTGTTTTTATATACAAATTAGATCGGGTAATCGGTCTACCCAATTCAGCTTCCTACATAAATTAAATAAATTTATTAACCATGACATCAACTTAAATTTGAGGAAAATAAATATAAAAATATTTATAAATTAACAACTTAATAATACCATTCTTTGTCTAACTTCGGGATTTGATTGTCTCCCAATACGATTAGGAAGAATATTTTGCATTTGTATATTCTGATGTTCTTCCCTAATAATTTTAAATTCATTCGTACATCTATAATCCATGAAGTCTTTCCATACTTGAGGTTCAATCCAGGGGTGTTCTTTTGGGATGTTGTATAGTTCTACTTCATCAAATGGTTCCAAATATGGAAACACATAATTTATGACCAATTTGGAAGTTTTGTATTCCTTCCATGCCTTATTTTTAATCTTATAACACTTGTTCTTCCAAGTATCAGGGACTTTAAAACGATTCTATAAAAACACACATTTTAGATGATATATAATACAAAAATATATAATATATGTAATTAGTTATAAATAAAAGAGACTTACATAAATATTTTTCCATATCTTGTACTTTTTTAGCATCGTCAACCTTAATCCAATCATTTATATTGATTGGTATACTTTACTTCACAAGTCTACCAATAGAAGATTTCAATTGTTGGCAATTTTTTCCTAATAGATTACCAGTAGCATCAAATAGAATGGGTACTCTATCATCGGGGTTAAGTGGAGCATCAAGTATATTAATCCAACCCCTTCTTTTCAAATACCCTAATGGATCATTTAGATCTACAATCTTTGATACCCTATAATCCATGAAATATCTGCAAACAATGATGAAATAGAAATTAATTGAAAATTTAAGTCTAAACATATAAACAAGAGTTATTAGAATAATATAAAACATACATTATGTTTAATTAGGTTGTTCATCGTATATATATATTCCTTCACAATCACTTTGAGTCCATGATGAAGAATCATCATCATCAACTAGATCATCACATACATTAGGCAATTTGTTTGAGAGATGACTAATATTGGATAATTTATTAAGCATGTCATCATCGTCTAAAGCATCACAATGGTAGAACTCTCTTTGTAGAGGCGTTAACACAACAGACCATCTTATGTCAATTTGATCGCTCACGTAAAATACTTGTTTTGTATGAAGTGCTAACGTGAAAGGATCTCATCAGTGTGACTTATCTTGGATAAATTTACAAGGGTAAATCCAAAATTATCTATTTTATATCCAACATTGATAACATCTTTAACCCAATCACACAAGAATATTGTTTCATGGAAGACCTCATAATCGAGTTCCCAAATTTCTTGAATTATACCATAATATGTTCTATCAGAAAGTACAGGATTGCCATCTTTTGAAGTGGAAAATTGCATAGTTTGTGCAACCATCTTCACACCACTATTTTGATTTACTCGGACTTTGTCTCTTGCTTGAGTCGTAAATCTCGATCCATTAATTATGAAACTAGAATATGATTTGTCATCAAATTTTGGACAATGTGCAAGTCATTCTAAACTTTTTGTTATTTTATGATTGGGTTTGTTGAGTTCAAATCGAATCTATGCATATAAAACATGAAATGTGTTTAAAACAAAGTTTTAAAATATTATATGAAAGTACTAATGAATTCTTGTACGTGACACTTACATGGTTGTGAAACCAATTAATAAGCTCTCGTTTATGTTCATCATACAACAAATTTTCTCCTCCTTTTTTTATAACTAGGATTTATCTTCAGTAAGTTTAAATGAATTTTATAATGTTATTAAAGATTTATCAATTAGATATCATAAATAGTTAAATAAAAAAATAATTTTATTTTAAATGAAAAGGTTGAACCTGTCATCACTTACTTTATGTACGGTTGTGCCTCATTATTATTTACCAAAATGATTCGGTGTGCTTTTTCCTATCGAGTGGGATCAATAAACAATTTCTTACTTCCACCAAGCATAGGGTTATCTACTTGGATCATGTGACGTTCTAAGAACAACTTATGCATAGGATTCCCAATTTTAGTGCAACCACTAAAGTATTCAGAACAAAACTCAATAGCCTTTTCAGCAATGTAACGTTCCACCATGCATCCTTCAGGACAATTTCTATTATTTACATATCCTTTAAGGACTTGCATGTATCTCTCAAAAGGATACATCTATCTTAATTAAGTAGGACCACACAATTAAACCTCTTAAACTAAATGAACACACAAGTGAATCATTATATCGAAAAAAGAATGAGGAAAATATTTTTCAAGTAGACATAAATTCTCTACAACACTTTTTTGTAAAGAGTTTAACTAGCCAATTGATATAGGTTTCTTGCATATTGCATTGAAGAATGAACAAAGATGAATTATTGATAATCGAACATGTTTTGGAAGAATTAACCTAATAGAAACTGCTAATAACTGTTGCATTAAGATATGACATCCATGTAATTTCAATCCATGAAGTTTCTTATCAGTGATTGACACAAAATTTCTTAAGTTGGATGAGTAACTATCAGGAACTTTCACACCCGTCAAAAATTTACAAAACACACCATTCTCTTTTTTTGACATTTTGTATGATGTTGGTGGCAAGTATATTCAATTCTTATCATTTTCCACCTTTGTTTCCAATTCAAGTCGTATGCCTAGTTTCTTTAAATCTAATATTGCTTTAATTTCATCCTTCGTTTTTCCAGGTATATTAAGTAATGTACCAATCAAGCTCTCGTATACATTTTTATCAATGTGCATGACATATAAGATGTGACGAATGTGTAGGTCTTTCCAAAACGAAAATTCCCAAAATATTGATTTTTTATTCCAACAACCATGATCTACTAATTCAGGGTAAGTATTCTTTTTGTTCATCTTTCCATATCGTTTGAATGTCATACCATTCAATTTCCTTAATATCTCGACACCTTGCATAGGTATTGGTGCAAGATCATGATCTTCTTCACCATCGAATAGTTTCTTTTGGTATCTAAACTTGCCTCGAGATGACAAAATCTTCTATGTCTTCTATAAGACATCTTTTGTCTGTGAACAAGATAAGTTACAGAAGTGCCATCACTACAAATAGGGCATCCCATATAACCTTTTGTTGTATGTCCTAATAAGTTCCAATAGGCAGGAAAATCATTAATTGTCCATAAAAGGACCCTTTATCAAGTAAAAGTGTTCTTCTTTATGTGCATCGTAAATATTTACACCATCATTCTACAACGTCTTTAAATCATCTATTAGAGGCTGAAAATATATATCAATATCAACTCCGGGTTGTTTCGATCCTGAGATCAATAATGTTAACATCATGAATTTTATTTTCATACACAACTAGGGAGGAAGGTTGTATGTTACCATAATTATTGGCCAACAGCTATATCTATTACTAAGGGAACTATGTGGATTAATTACATCAGCAGTAATCACAAGGATGACATAGCACCCCATCATCATATCGATTATCTAAATGTCAAGTCAACATCTTTTATGTCTCTTTACTTTTGAACAACCTTTGAAAGCGAGGAATCAAAGGAAAGTAGCAAAAAACCTTTGTGGGCACGCCTTTCTTAGGTGTTGTTTCATTTGTAGCATGCTTCCATCTTGATTCTTTACACATTGGACAATCATCTAATGTCTTATATTTTTTTTAAAAAGAATTCAATCATTTGGACAAGCATGAATCTTATGTTATTCCATGCCAAATTGATTGAGAGATTTCTTCACTTCATATAATAAAGATGGCAATTCAATACCCTTAGGAAACATATCTATTAGTACATTTAGTAATTCTGTGAATCCCTTGTGAGAAAAACCATTTTTTGCCTTCATATTGTACAAATGAACCAATCTTGACATTTTAGTGTATTTATTGCACTCTAGATACAACGGTTTTTCGGCATCTTCTAGAGGTTTTTTAAAGGTTTCAGGATCATCTTCAGGTAGTTCATTTTCAACACCATGAAACATATTTTCTGTATGTACATTATAATAAGATGTATATAATCCACTCACAATCATATTTATCTCTTCCTCATAAGCATTATAAATATTTTCTCCATAATAATACCAACATTTATAACTCAAAATAATACCACTATGGATAAGGTGATACTTAACCTCGTCAACATTATAAAATTTCTCATTTTTACATTTAACACATGGGCATCAAATCATACTAATTTAATTATTACTATTTCTACAAGCAAATTCCAAGAAACTTTCAACTCCAGAAATGTTATCCTGCTCAATTCTACACTTTGACATCCAAGATTTGTCCATTTTCTATTAATGATATTAAGCATATTAAATATGTATCCAACCAATATATTTCAAATATTATTATATATGAATTCCATAATTATTATAATATCTATCAAAACATCATATAAAAATAAATACATAAAAACCTAACATAACAAATATATAATATTAACAATATACAATATAATACACACACACACATATATAATAATAAATATTAATAAACTCATTATAAATTATAGAAATATAGAAATATATCTTATATATATATATTTCATGTACATGTAAAAAAAATTCAAACACCTAAATACATAAAATTATTAAAATAAATAAATGAATAAAAAATACATTCTTCTCTTCTAAGCTTGAATAAAAATAAAAAACCTACATAACAAAAAAATTATACACACAAGAAATAAATAAATATGAATAATAACTGCAAAATAATTCATAGAAATACTTACAAGAGTAAATGAAGTGACAAAATGAAGAAAATGAAGAAAAAATGGTGTTTTGTAAGTGAGAAAATGGGTATAAAAATATGAGTATTATGCTAAAAAAATAAGGGATTTAAAAGAGAAATTGGAGAGGAATAAAACCCATTAAACTGTGCCAAATTTGGTAGTCGAAGGTGGCCGAAAAATGAGAAAGATTAAAGGAGGGAGTTGTCGATCATTTTTTGGGTTACACAACAGCTGGTTCTATCTAGAAAATGAGGAATAAAGAAGAAAAAAGGAAAAGAAAAACGTGTGTAGCGTCGGTCCTACGTGTCAACCAATGCTATTTTTAATTTTTTAAGTCTATTTTTCAGCATACTGACTTAAAATTCATTATATGTCATTTTTCCCAAAAATCATCTTTAAATTTTGACTTAAATACATCTTTTTGTAGTAGTGATTATGGGTATGCTAGAATAGGTATAGGCTCTACCACTTTGGTAGGCCTCAATAGTGTCAGATAGACTAATGGCCTATTAGTCCCCATGATTTCCATCTGAATGTTGGAACTTGTTGATTAATTAATTTTTATTGAAAGAACTATCAATCTCTTTTGAAGATCCATAAAATAAAGATAACCCAAAGACACAATAATCTTTTTATAAATATTGTGTAGACTCTCCTAATGGATGGAATGGTGGAACATTATTTTTTCACAAATTTATTGACTTGGATAGGTGAATTGTCTCTTCATAAACATATTTTTACAATCTTATCTTTGGACCTACGCCAAACAAATATCAAAAATATTTTTTTTGAATCGTCTCGTTGAAAGGATTATGAAATTGATCTTATTTCTTCAAGAATCAATGGTGCTAAAAAATGGATCACATCTTGGTGGAAATGAACATGGTACATGAATTTCTGACTCATTGACTGAGTGATTGAATGTGGTGATCTTTCATAGACACATTTGTTACTAAAGTCTTGGAACTTATAAATTTGTACTTTATTGTTTTGTTGTTGAATGTATAGAGAGTTAATTTTGTAGAAAGTGCGTAGAACTCTAATTTGGATTCTAGGAGACATATATATTCAAGTGGTCCAAATGTTAGAATGTGCCCCTGGTGAGGGTCAACTTCTTGGTCAAGCATAATGGGGAGATGGCAACCCGTGGGATGGAAGTAATTCGAGTTCACTTCGCACGACCAGAGGGCAGTCGATGGGTGAAAGTCATACAGTAAGGGACAACCTGGTAGTAAGTTCTAATTGGATGACATATTGGCCGAAAACACCTATCTTGGGAGGCTCTCCCTGGCCATCCGTGATCTAGCTGACGGTGTTGGTCCTAGGCGACAAATCCTGGTCAGCCATGTCCTAGCTAGTGGTGCTTGACTTAGGACTTGGGTCTCGTTATGGATGATCTTCTTATTGGCCAGACCCTAGATCATCTTACTGGCGAAACCCTAGATGTAAAGCCTGGAGTGTATTTAGGTGTAGTGCTTATATTTATGGCAGGTTGCGACAAAGCTAGAAGGATGGCCTATTGGTTAGCGGGATTGACCTCTTAACTAGTTGTGAGAGGCTAACTGGTGAAAATTATGACGGGCTTGACCTCTTAGCTAGTTTGATCCATGATTCTTTTTACAAGTAGATAGATTAAAAACAGATGGAAATTATAAATCAGAAGCTTTTGATGTCCTCTTTCCAAAAACATTGTTGCTAAGGTCCACGATCTATTTTACAAATATATTTTTTTATATATTTCTTTCTTAGTAGATCAAGAACTTGGAGAACTTTTTTGAGAGTCATATGATTTGAAATTTTTGAGCCAAATATAACACATTTCTTTCCTACAAATGATGCCAGATGTTGATATTAATTTTTGACAACACCAGGTAGGACTGCTCTCCATAGAGTCTATAAGATGAACTGGAGATTCCCATACGTAGGTACAATTACATGAAAGATAATTTTTCTTTCGACTCAAATAGATAATCGAGACTAGATTAGAGGTGCAAATCCTAATCCATGCAATATGTTTGCGAGCTCTTTATCAATTCGGCCAAGTAGGCCTTACAATGTGAATTAAGCAATTAACACAGAAAAAGTATAAAATAATATGCCTAATTCAACGCTTAACAAAAACAACTAGTAGATGCAATATAACAATCTATAGAATACACACTAGTGACAGTATGCCTCATAGGCTCCTATCCAGAATAGCAACATGCATACATGAAAAATAATACTTAGCTCATGATATATGCATACATACCCAACATATGAAAGGATTTCCAATCACTTCAGAACCTTATATGTGAAAACATATTCAATAAATAGTTGTATTTTCACAACATGTAGTTAAACATACATAACAAACCCTAATAAAGAGTCTGATACGTGGTATACATCCAATGTAAGAAGATACAGACCCCTTAAAGATTCATACCAAGCATATATGCAAATAAAAAACATATTATACTAACGCATAATCTAAACATGCATGTCTACCAAGAAAGAGTCAAAGACCCAACACATAATCAAGTTAAGGAGATAAAAACACCTGATAGATAATCACAGCTATAGTATAAATAAATTCAAATAGAAAATATAATAAAATAGCAAATATAATTTAATAAACAAAAAATAAGTGAAAAATATTGAAAGCTTTCTAATCAGATTTTAAACTTCAGTATATAGAGACATACACCATTTAAACTTTGATCGTACTAGCTATAAATTCGAGCATGCATAACTTTGGATATAATGAGGTAAATCTACATAGAAATCCTATCCATATGTTAACATCAATAAGTAACCACTCAGTAGCAAACAATTAAACGATAAATCAGTTACAACTCTGAAAGAAATAAAATCACTATTTCCCAAATAGAGGATCTTTTTCATATGTGATTTATCCATTATTCATTCAACCTCATCTTTTTGTTTTTATTTTTCTTTCTTTCTTCTTTCTTCTTTTTCTTTCTTTCACAATTTTTTTAAAGCTCGAGACTAACACAAACAATCCCAAAGCAAAGATGTTCAGCAAGTCAAAGTTGAAACTCAACAAAATGAGTGCTAGGTAAGTGCGATTTAATATTTAAGCAAGGATAAAAGGTGTAAAGAAATGAAAATATAACAAAAAGGCTCAAGAGTGGAAACTGAGTATAAGTAGACATTAGTAGCAAGAAAGATCAAACGGTTCAAAAATGATCTAAATCATCTTTCTATATAAGCAGCACCTATGATTTCACCTCGAAAGACACAAAACATAGATTCTAAAGATTGTTATAGCCATACAAATCATTTAAGCTAGAATCCACACATACTTCTCAAAACAACCATACAAATTCACAATGTTGGGACATGCGTATAAGAAATAATTCATTTTAGGAAGACAACAAGAATTTAGTCATACATACGCTTCTAGACATACACATATCAAGATAGCCTTATTTTAATTTAAGTCAAAATCATTCCAACCATAAAACATCAAAGGTATTTTAAACAAAGTTCATTTGACATGCAAAAAGTTAGGAGGACAGAAGAATATGTAGAATAGTCCGAGGAAGAGAGAGAAAGGAGAAAAGTAGAATTTCAACCAATCATAGATAAATATTTTTTCTTAATTTTCAAGCAGTAAAGGTAGGTAAACACATTTAAAAAAACATACAAGTAACACAACAACAAACATCGCAAGCTTAGCCTCAAAGAAGATCACAAGCCAAAATGATAAGGAAGTACACCAAGAAAGATTATTGGTACGAACCATACAGTGTTACCTCTTGAGAGAGTAAGGGTAAAAAATGCACATAATTGCCTCAAATGAGATCATTGACAATACTCATATCATTCCTACTCAAGAAAAGGAAAGAAACCAACTAACTAATGAGCAACATAGGTAACATCCCTAAGAAAGAAAAGAAACAAGGGATAATACAAAACATCTAAGTATATAAGAATGGCTCAAATTCTAACACAAAAATAAGAGACATGCTTATATAGGATCAACATTCCAAACACTAGGAATGCCAACTAAACACATAAGTCTAGTCATAACAATTCATGTAAGTCAAGAGTCCTAAAGACAGGTAAATAATTTATATGATATACAAATACACATGAAAAACTCAAAAAGCATATTACATATAAACACTAATGTATTAAAACTTTTAAAACACCTCAGAATTCTCCAAACAAACATCTAAAAGACAAGAGAAGGAAGTCAGGTAAAGGATGAACAATAATCAATAGGAAACAAATAGAGAAAAAAACTAACATACTAGGTATAAGAGAGAAGAACCTAGTAAAACAAAAGATATGCATTCTATATGGCATGGCATATAAATGACAAGACTCTAAGAAGAAAGATCCTAATACTTTGACACTACATGCTAACAAACATGTGTTATGATTGCATACATCTATGCCTAGAAACTATGCATTTTATTTGATTAAGATAAATAATTAAATAATTCTCTCAAATCTATTTAATTGTCTCTATAGATCAATTATTAGCCAAAAAATTAATAGCATAAAAATAAGATTAACTTATATAATTGAATTGCAATAAAATATTATATCATCACATATAGAACATTGGGTTCATAAGACTCCTAGATTAATAAATTAGCTAGGCATAATTATGTTTTTAAAGCTCAAAATTTTCATAAAGAAAGACAATACAATGGATAGAGAAAGGAGAAGAAGAAGAGATACACTCAATTTCTTGATTTATAGCACTAATCTTCTCTTAAATCCTTCACAAAATTATCTCATTTAATCTCCTCTTAAACTTTTTTCTCTATTTCTATCTTCTTAACAGCTGCTAGGGTTTGTAATCTTAATTGTGTGTTGTTTATGACTTCCCTATGGTGCTTTAAATAAGCTTAAATTGATCCTCATTAGATTATGATTCTTATTACTATGATCCAAAGCTGAGATTGAAAGTTGGAATTCAATTTTATGCTAACGTGTTTTAATCCTCATCACTCGATTGATCGAGCCTCTTCTTGATCGATCAAGCAATGTCCCCTCGGTCAATCCAATTTTTGGTCAATTGATCAACCTTGTAATTCTATTTTGGTCCTAATTTTTGCCTATTTTTGATCCATTTGATATCTTTTCACCTACATTGTCATATTATACACAAATTAAGCTTATTCGTGATATTTTTACACATAACAAGGAAAATAAGTGGTTTAGAAGTGGATAAATAACCCTACTTTTGTAGAGTTATCAATCGTTAGAGATAATAGTTCATACATGAGTTTTTGGCAACATTAATCTCTGGTATTCATGTCATGACTCCTTGCGTTATTAGCAAGAATGCAAAGACAACACATATTAGTTCTTAGTGTTATATTGATTTTTATGACTTAGAGAATTTAGGATTTCAATTGTCAATAAAAGAACATATGAATTTAGGATTTCATGTTGTTTGGATGTGATAAATCCTTGGGGTAGGAGAGATGGGGCCTAATTTCAAGGGAAGAACCCTCTTCTGTCAAATATAACCCTTCATTGTTTGTGCGTGCTTCCTTTAATAATCCCTTTATAAAACATAGGACAAACGAAGAGAAAGAAAATGATATGGTATTTATAAGTTATTTCTCCATATTCAATCAAACAATAATAACAAATGAGTTATCAGTCACTTAGAAAACTATTGGTGAAGATGATGATTCATCATGCTTGGAAGAACCAAAGCCAAATCCCTTGAACAAGTACAAAAGAATGTTTGTTACTGGGATCCATGATCTATTATCAAATCCAGAGAGCAATGCCTTTGATATTCTCTGAGTGGTCACTCCATTACACTTAAAAGCAACCAAATATTCCTTGTATTGTACAAGGATCGAGATCGATTAGAGAAGAAGATCTCTAAGTTTTGCACTTGTGATAGTATGGTTGAAATGCATGACAACAAACGTGATCTGATGTTCAAGAAACGAATAATTTGTTTACCAAATTCGTTGTTCTTAAACTTTAATATACATATCTTTTTAGCTTGTCATACAAACTTGTGGGGCATAGTGGGTAAAAATAAAATAAATTTAACAGAGTAAAATAATGACATCGTTTGGGCTTCGTCCACGGGAAAAAATCCAAAAAATATTTCTTCAACTAATAACATTAATGGGTACAAAGTAAAAGGCAAAACAACAAATTACGATAAGCCCAAAATAGTGATACACAAATGTTTCCCAAACTTACTTTTTTGTCATTTCCATTTTAGAAAAATATCCCAAATATTTTTCTAAAATATTATCTCCCACACTTTCACACACACAACACTATTTTTCATCAAAGGAAATTGTTCCTTTGGAATTTCTCTTCTTCTCTTCTTCGGTGTGTCTCTCTAAGCAAAAATATTGTCTAGCCTTTATGTGGCCAGAAATTGGCTACGTAGTTGGCCAAATTTTAGCCATCATATATATATATATTATTTGATGAATTTTTCAAATTTAGGTAATGGGGTTGCATCTATATTTTTTATTTTCTTCTCCTTCCATGTGGGCGGGACATACAAATCTCCCCCTCCCGACTAAATAGAGGGCTCCACCAATCTAGTAGCTAAACGATAGTATTCAAAATTCTATCCTGAAAGAAGTTTTATCAACATGTCTGATCCATTTTCCTCTGTATGGATCTTCTCAAGTTGTAGTAGCTTCTTCTTCATTACATCCTTAATCGAGTAATATCTCACATCAATATGTTTTGATCTCGAATGAAAGGAGGCATTATTTTCAAGGTGGATAGCATTCTGAATATCACAAAATAACTGGTAACTGTCTTATTGCAACCCAAGTTCTTTTGAGAACATTTTCATCTATATAAATTCTTTACATGCTTCTGTTGCTACTATAAACTTTGCTTCTGTAGTGGACAATGTAACACATTTTTGTAACTTTGAATGCCATGACACAACTCCCCTACATATGTAATCAAGTAACCTGAAGTAAATTTTCTGGAATCCATATCGTCAACCATACCTGCATCTGTGTATCCAACTAACACAGGTTTGTCATTTCCAAAACATAGGCATATTTTGGAAGAACCTCGAAGATACCTGAAAATCCATTTCACTACAACCCAATTCTTTTCCAGGATTTGAAAGGAATCTATTCACAACTCTAACTACATGAGTGATATCTGACCGTGTACAAACCATGGTATACATCATACTTCCAATTACTAAAACATATGGAACCTTTTCCATCTCTACCGTATCTTTGTCTATAGAAGGGCTCTGCTTAGAACTTAGCTTAAAGTGATTAGCAAGAAGACAACTAATTATTTTCTCCTTGTTCATATGAAATCTCTGAAGTACTTTTTCAATGTACTTCTCTCGTGACAACCATAATTTATTGGCACCTCTGTCTCTAATAATACTCTTGCTAGGAATTTTCTTTACTGGTCCCAAGTCTTTCATGGAAAAATACTTACTCAATTTCTTTTTCAAGTTGTTAATTCTAGAAATATTTTGGCCAACAATCAACATATCATCCACATAGAATAAAAGAATAATGAAATAATCATCAGAGAACTTTTGTACAAAAATACAATGGTCTAAAGTAGTATTTTTGTAGCCTTGTTCCCCCATAACAAACTCAAACTTCTTGTACTATTGTTTTGGTGGCTGTTTTAAGCCGTAAAGGCTTTTCTTTAATTTGGAAATATAATCCACTTTTCCCTTTTTCTTGAAACCATATGGTTGCTTTATGTATATCTCTTCTTCCAAGTCACCATGTGGGAAGGTAGTTTGCCATCCATTTGGTCAATACTTGTTGCTAACCCCAACACAATATGGATGGATGTCATTTTCACAACTGGTGAGAAAATCTCGTCAAAGTCAACTCCTTTTATTTGGCTGAATCCCGTGACAACCAGTCTAGTTTTGTATCACAGACTCAAACTATGTTCTTCATCTTTCACCTTGAACACCCATTTATTTTTCAAAGCTCTTTTCCTTTTGGGTAGCTTCATTAGCTCAAATTTTTTGTTCTCATGCAAGGACTTCATCTCATCTTGTATGGATTCAATCCATTTTTGTTTGGATTTGTCATCCATGGCTTCTTCATAACTCTTAGGTTCTCCCCTATTAGTGAAAGTTACATACACATATGGAGGATATGTGGTAGAAGGTCATCTCAATCTACCACTTCTTTTCAGTGGAAAAAGGAGAAGCCAAAGGTGTTGGTGCTGGATAATGAACATCATCATCTCCCTCATCTTTAGAACCAACTTTTATGGGAGCATCATCTTTATCAGGTGGATAAACCCGGTCTTCATCTCCAACTTGTCTTGGCACTAATGTTAGAGGAATTAATTCCAAATCTAATGAGTCACCATTGGAATTAGGAACATCTTTCTCCATTTTGAAAATATCTTTAATGGTCTCATCTTTAACAAATACAACAACACGGCTCCTAACAAGTCTTTTTGTAACTAGATCATAAAGTCCATAGCCAAATTTATCTTGACTATAGCCTATAAAAATACACTATCTTATTTTGGCATCAAATTTGAATTTCTCATCCTTGGGGATATAAAAAATTCTTTGTAGCCAAACACCCATAGATGATCATAGGAAACATCATTTCTTGTCCACACCTTATTTAGAATATCCATCTTGAGAGGAGTACAAGGTGAAAGATTTAACACATGTGCAACTGTGAATATGACTTCACCCTATAAAGTTTTAGGCAACTTTTCATGTGAGAGTAGACATCTGACTCTCTTCATCAAAGTTCTATTCATCCTTTCAGCTATGCTATTCAACTACGGTGTCTTTGGAGGTGTCATCTGATGCCAAATACCATGTTTTTGTAGTAAGCATGAAAAGGTCCAATATATTCTCCACTATTGTTTTTCCAAATGCACTTTAGCTTCTTCCTAGTATGTCTCTCAACTGATGCATGAAATTCTTTGAAGACATCTAGGACCTGATCTTTTGTCTTCAGAAGATATACCAACGTCTACCTTGAATGATCATCAATGAAAGTCACAAAATATTGAGCACCACCAAGTGACTTTGGCATTGGTCCCTCTAAATGAAACAGATCTAAAATATTATTCATTCTAGAAGGAGTGGAACTCTTGAAAGCAACTATGTTTTTCTTTCCTGCTAGATAGTCAACACATTTCTCCAAATTTACTTCATCCATTCCGGGCAGTATCTTTTTCCTAGCTAGACTTGTCATACCTTTTTCACCCATATGATTGAGTCTCCTATGCCATAATTCAGTTGCATTGTCTTTCTCCATGACATTTACTATGTTGGCGGAAAGTTTCGCTTGCATTATATACAGAGTTGTATGCTTCTCACCTTTAGCCACTACTAAGGAGCCTTTTGTATGTTTCCATTTGTCATAAATGAAGGAGCTATAATATCCTTCATTTGCAAGTTTGCATACATAGATCAAATTATTATTTTAATTCTATTATATATTCCATTAAATTGGGATTATAGCTTTTCTTTATTTTGCATTTTTCCTCATTCTTTCTTTTCTCATTCATAGGTATCAATTCATCAGATCTCCTAAATAGTTCTTCTTTTAATTCTATAAATTGATCAAACTTATAACCTATAATTTCATTGTCTTTAGGCATGTTATGTACATCTCTTCTTAATTATGTAAATTCTTTATGTATGTCTTGTTGTAATTTGGGAGTCCATTGTAATTTATTATAACCGCATCTCTTATTTCATTTAGGAGTTCTTTTTGTTTTACATTTATGTCTTATAAGGACTTGATATTTGATTATTGTGCTATATTCATTTCTTCTACTAAAAGAATTAAAGTTTTCATTACTACTATTTGATTTTTTGATATACTTATTAGGCTTCTATTAAAATCTAATTCTATATCATATAGTGTGTTTTTGAACATTATTGAAATAATAGTGATATTATTTTATTCCTAATAATACGTCATATACTAATGCTTTTATTATTTAACTTCTTATTTTAGATTTGTCATCTTTTTTTCTTTGTTGGAGGTTTCTTCTTTAGGATCAATAAATGTAAATCTTGATACATTACTTTTTCTTGCGGTCTTACTTTTTCTTTCTGGTATCAGAGATTTTTATTTAATATATAAGTTTCATTCTTTTGGTATTTTAAATTCTGTTAATATTTTTGGTTTTATTATTTGCTCAATTTCTTGAAATTTTTTATCTATTTTTATGAATTTATTTTTTCTATATATTAAACTATTATGATAGTTTATTAATGAATATATCACTATAAACTGTATTGAAAATGGATGATTTTCTTCTTTCATTAAATCTCATTTTTCAAATTCATAGGCTAAACTTAATACTTAATTTTAATTTGTATCATTAATATTAATGGAAAACCTAGGATATGCTGTGAATTTAAATTTTTGGTATCCTAGATTTTCATAGATAATTCCTAATAAAACATCATTTTTATTTATTATTCTATTGTCTACGAGTACTAATTTTATTAGTGTATCAATTACTTCTCTAAAATGTGCTTTTATTAATATTTGAATTCCTAATAAATTGATATTTCCAATTTTTCCTTTATCCTTCTCATAGATTTTTGATAATTTATCCATAATGATTTCTTTGTCAATTAATAGTATATTATACATTCATTTTATGTCTACAATATTAATATTCATTTCTTTATTACTTATTCAATAATAAACTACACATTTTTCTGAAAATGTTTTCCTTAAGATTTAATCTTATTTTTTGTATTTCTTCAAAAAACAAATTTACTAATTACCATTTCTTGTGAGAAATATCCTTAGATGTCTTGTGTTTTTGTTTTTATTATTTCTTGATTTTATAACATTTCTTAATTTTCTCCCATTTTTATATATATAATATTATTATTCACTTCTATTAACTTTAACTTATGTTAAATTTGAAAAATATTTATAATATTTTTGAAATCTTAGATATATTTATGATTTTACTTCAAATCATAGAAGTATTATTAATATTATCCCTTTCCCTTGCCAAATATACAAATTATTTCATAGTAAGCCAAGATAACATAAAAAATACCTTCAATCTTTGAGGAATCTTCAAAAATATTCTTAAATTTTTTTAAAAAATTTAAGAATACCTCCAACATAATGGAAGTTAAATTTAATAGAAGTAAATAGTAACATTTCATAAATAAAAATGAAAAAAATAATAGAGAACCAAGAAATAATAAAAAATCAAATAATAATAGAATTGGAAATAAAAGACATCTTATGATACTTTTCATGGTAAATGGAAATAAGTAAAAAGAAATTTGAAGAAATTCAAAAAGAAAAATTAAATCTTAAAAAAAACAAGATTTAAAGACCCATAATTTTCATCTTTAAGAAAATTATTCTCAAGAAAAGACATAATTTATTATGAAATAAGTAATAAATAAATGATTATTAATATCACGATGAAAAATAAAGGTATAATGTACCATTAATTAATAAGGAAACTATATTGAATAAACTATCCAAAATTTCCTTAAATGATAAAGAAAATATTGGATACATTAGGAATCCAAATATAAATACAAGATCATTTTAGAGAAATAATAGATACACCCATAAAAATAGCATTGCTAGATAATAAAATAATAAATATAGGAAATATGTTCTACTAGGAATGATCCATGGTAATTTAGAATATCAAAAGCTAAAATTTATAGCATATCTTAAGTTTGCTATTAATATCCATGATAAAAACTTAAACTATTAAGTCTAGCTTATGAATTTGAAAGATGAGATTTAATTAATGAAGAAAATTATCAATTTTTGATACACTACCTAGCAGGATATTCATTAACAAACAATCATAATAACTCAATATATGGACATAATGAATTCGTAGAAATAGATAAAACTTTTAGGAACTTGGACAAATTATAAAACCAAAATTATTAAAAGATTTTGAAATATTGGAGGAATGATACTTAGATATCAAGAAAAAACCTTGGTAATAGGAAGAAAAAGTAATGTGGTTAAAAATAATAATATACCAACATTTATTTTTATAGACTATGAAGGAGAAATCTCAAACAAAGAAAAAGTTAAAAAACTAAAAGATGAAGTTCAAGTAGTGAAAGTATTAGTTCATGATGTCATATTAGGAAGGTAATAATGTTTAAAGACAAATTAAAAAATATATACAATTAGAAATAGATGGAAGCCTAGTAGGCATAGCAAAAAATCAAACAACATTAATGAAAGCTTTGACACTTTGAATAGAGGAAATAAATTTAGTCTAAGAATCAAATACAAAATACCTATAAGGTATAATCGAAACACAAAAAGAATTATTAAAAGAAATAAAGGAATGTGGTTATAATAAACTACAACGAGATATATATATATATATGGAATTTACAAAACTAACAAAATATGTATATAACATACATAGGAACAATGATATTGTAGGTCATAAATACGATCCCTTAGAAGGATTAAAAGTAGAACCACCTAGGAGATCAGATGCCCTGATTCCTAGAAATAAGAGAAGAAAAAATAAAGAAAAATTTAAAGATATAATTCTAATTTAATGGAATATAGAAAATATTTAGAAAAATAATTCATGAACCCCAAAAATATAGATACAGGAAAATTAGTTAGTTTGTTAACACTAAGGAAAAATTAAAAGAAGAATATAATGAAAAAAAATTGTATAAACAAAGAGGAAGATGATATGACAATAATTAGTAAGACTGATACTAAACTAGAAATTATGACTCCAAAAGGTCAAATGAAACCAATTTCATTACCAATTCTCTACCAAGAAAGAACATCTGACCCATAAAAGGAAGACAAAAATAGGCAAAGGTTAGGAGAGTCTGACACTACTAATAGAAGAAGACAATCACCCAAAATGAAAGAAGGGTTGCACTAAAGAACTAGAGGTAGTATCCCATCAGAATTCAAGCTCTATGATAATTATATGTCTTATCTTTTAGATCTAGATCATTTAAGAGATAGGAAAAAAGC
Organism: Hippophae tibetana; assembly: GCA_037013495.1. Classification (NCBI taxonomy): domain Eukaryota; kingdom Viridiplantae; phylum Streptophyta; class Magnoliopsida; order Rosales; family Elaeagnaceae; genus Hippophae; species Hippophae tibetana. The sequence continues at coordinate 19,102,990 of CM072807.1, read as the reverse complement.
CTTGGATTAATACACTAATGGTATGCGTGTACTCATACAAACCTCTCAAACTACACAAACCAACCCTTCAATTTTTAGGGTATTAGTAGCTCAAAAAATAAGAGGAAATGTTAAAGTTTGATTTTTAAATTTAACATACCAACAATATTTATTAATGCAAGGGAATACTCTCACAGGAAGAGAATATTTAGATATAGTAATAAATGAAATATACAAATAATTTATTAGAGAAGATAAATGAAGAACTATCACTGAATCTAGGGAAAATGAAATCAATGAAGCCAAATGTCATCTAATCAATATGAAAATCTGTAACATGTGTTATAGATTCTTTTACTTGTGAATATAAAATGTAGAACCATAAATTACTATCCTCTATGCAAATAACTTATAAGGAAATGTTCTTCCAAAAATTACCTGAAACATTACATAAGTTAGAATCATAGAAATAAGGCAACTATATCAGACCTCTTAGGAGGAAGAATAAGAAGCTTTAAAAGATGGATAATTATTAAAATCCAAGAATAAAGGAATATAAAAAATAAGAGGAAATGATAAAATTTGTTGTGATACAAGATATTTTAGAATATCAGGGAAATATAGATGTAATATAAAATCCTACAAACAGAAATACAAAAAATATAAAAAATACAAGAGATTTAAAATATATATAAATTCAAGAAGTAATATTTTCAAAAATATAAAAGAAGATTTAATAGGTAAATTTATAGGAAAATATATTTTAGAAGGAAAAAATATAAACCTCCTGAAAACAAGAATTATTGCCTTTCAGAGAAGAAAAAATGCAGATATTGAATTTGTAATGAAGAAATACATTATGCTAATGAATGCCCAAGCATGCTTCAACTAGAAAAGAATTTAAAAAAGAATTTTCAGAGAAAGAAAAAATCTTAGAAGAAGCTTTTAAGATAGAATTGGAACCAATCAAGGAATAAGATATAAATAATACTTACAGTATTTATCTGTTAGAGGAAATTGTGGAGGAAATAACCAACTCAAAATATGAACACTTAGATTATGGGTACTCTTCATTAAAAGATGAATGATTTGTATAATATTACAAATCCAAATAGTACCTATATAAAGGTAGGGTTTAAATTTAAAGGTTATGCCAGCTATCATTTACATGTATATATATATACATAAGCTAGTATGTGTGTAGTAAGTAAACATGTGTTTCAAGAAGAACATAATAAGGTTTTAAAAAATACAGATATAATGATAGAAGGAGAAAATTTTCATATTCCTACCATATATCAATAGAAAATAGGAGTTGATTTACTAAAAGGAAATAATTTCCTAAACTTATATCAACCTTTTACAAAATATTTATAGAAAATAATTCTAACCACATTAGATGGTAATATCATTTATGTATCAAAAATAAGAAAAACTTTGACTCGTAAAAACCAACTTTTATGCAACAACATAAAAAGCGAAAATGTGATGAGATAGAGTAACAAAAACCTTATTTAGGAAATATTTTGTTAGCTATATAAGAGAAACAAAACTCTTTTCTTAATGAAATACAAAAAGATAAAGCCTTAATAGGTATCAGAAAACTATTAAAAATAATAAGCTTAGAAAATCCTTTGGATCGAAAAATAAATAAATATAAGACGACTGTCGACATTAAATTAAGAAACCCTAACAAATTTATTAGAGTAAAATCATTGATTTGTATTCCAGAAGATATAATTGAATTTAAAAAACAAATTCAAGAAGTTTTGGAACTAAAAGTTATAATATCAAGTAATTCACCTTATTAAATCCACCATTCTTAGTCGAGAAAGAAGCTAAAGAAAGAAGAAAAAAGAGAATGGTAATAAACTTCAAAGCATTAAATAAAAAAACTATTGATAATAGATATTTTATTCTAAAGAAAGAAGAATTATTATCATTAATAAAAAGAAATAAATACTTCTCAAGTTTTGATTGTAAAAATGGATTTTGGTAAATAAGACTGGATGAAAAATCTCAAAAATTAACGGCATTTAATTGCCTTCAAGGACAATTCCAATGGATTGTTGTACCATTTGGATTAAAACAAGCTATAGGCATATTTCAAAGATATATTGATAACATCTTTTTAAAAAAATTACAAAATATTTGTTGTTTCTATATAGATGATATTTTGGTTTTTAGTAATTAATTAAATACATACTATTTGGATATTATTAATATTCTACAAAATGTAGGAAAGAAGACATCGTACTATCTGAAAAGAAAACAATATTTTCTCAACATAAAATTAAGTATTTAGGGTTGAAAATTGAAGCTGAAAAATATAATCTATAACTTCATATACTAAATAAAATTCAAGGTTTTACTAATAAATTAAGAGACATAAACCAATTACAAATGCGAAAACTCTTACAAACAAAATTGAAAAAAGATCATATCTAAAAATAAACATAACAAGATACTCTATATATGGATAAAGTAAAAGCAAAGGTAAACAATTTACCAACTTTATACCATCTAAGGCCAGATGATAAAATGATAATTGAAACAAATGCTTCATAAGAGTATTGGGAACAAAGATGAATATTTTTATAGATATACATCAAGATCTTTCCAAGTTCTAGAGTTAAATTATCACAATAATAAAAAATAATATCTAGCTGTAAAAAGGGCTATTAAAAAATTTGCAATATATGTTATAAGTTCCAGATTCATTGTTAAAACAGATAACAAGAATTTTGGTTATTTCTTAAGAACTAATATTTTAGGAGATTATAAACAAAGAAGATTAGTCATATGGCAACAGTGGTTCAATCACTACACAATTTTGATGTCAAACATCTCTCGAGAAATAAGAATAGTTTAGCAGATGCTCTTACTAGAATTAGCACCTCTAACTATTTTTATGCTTACAAGAATGGAACATCTTGATATCAAAATCAAGATAAAGGAAAAAGAGATAAAAATTCTATAGGAATAACTCGAGTTATTATACCTCGAGAAGTCTCTTACAGAGATTGAAAATAAACAAGAAGAACTTGATTATCCAAAATGACTCTTAGGGTACAAAAGCTCAAAAGAGGAGTCTTTATCAAAAATTTGATCTAAAGAAGATAAAACTTCTAAGGAAAGAATTCAAGATGAAAAAGAAGAACTTAATAATTCAAAACAGAGTAACATTTTTGAAACAAGAAAGCTTAATTAGGTTGATGAAACAGAAAAAAGAGGAATAGAAAAAAACTTATATGGTCTATAATAGCCCGAAACTAGGAATTTATAACAACTGGACAAAAGTTAGTAAATCTATTCTAAGGATTAGTAAAGTAACTCATAGAGCCTTCAGTAACAAAATAGAAACTAAAGATAATTATGCTAATTACAAAACACCAAAACTAATAACTCTAGAAGAAATAATAAGAAATTATTCTACAACAACAACCAACAATACCAAGCAGGTTGACAACTCTAGAAAAAATAGAAGGCCTCTAATATTATTTAGAGAAGCATCTCTCCTAGAAACATCAAGAACAATAAAGCATTTAGTGTTGTTTAGGGAAACATGCCCCATAAATTCAGCAATCATTGAAGATGAAAACGACCAATATAAAAGCCTCAGCAAACCACAATGGTTAAGTCTTTACAATTTGGCTATAAAATCTACTCAGGAACACATTGAAGATATAAAGTTCTATATTGTAGAAAAGGAATTCCTTATGGGAAGTAAATTCAATATTTTGAAAAGAGTTGATTCAATATTAGTCTATAAAGCTTTCCATGCAGTACTAATAGAAAACATATATCCAGAAATTAATTTAATTGAATTAAATTATTTCCCAGAAAATTTCAAAAGAGTAATTAAGAACTTCATAAAGAAGATTAAAGTAGGTGACAAGCCTGTTTATCTCATGTTTTTCAATTCACTAAAGGATTGGAATGAGGGACGATGTATGAGTCCTTACCATTTCATCAAGATAGGGATTTTCAACACAAACAAAGAAGTTCCTAAACCAAGGGCGCTTCTAGAAAAGGAATTCAATACAGAAGAACTTTGTATATTAAAAGGTCAAATGTTAGGCCAAATTTACTATGAACTCAATAAGATTGATAACTCTATTGAGATCAAAGTAAATTATTCAACTAATAAAGTTATCATCATTTCTCATAATAGCATGGCTCTTTCAGAAAAAAATGTAAAAGATTTACCAAATATAAAATAAATTTTACCAACAACAACATGAAAATAGGTTAAAAAACAAGAAAGCTATTTTGCTTCTATGTCAAAAAAGCCACTAAAGATCACAGATGCATTTACTGCAACAAATATCAAGAAGACGAAGATACATCAATATTAACGTCATCAAAAGGACTTTGATAGAAAATGACAAGAAAGAATAAAAAAGGAATTATTGATAGAAGATGACAAAAAATAATAATGATGTAGACCCACATCTTTAGTCGGTAACATGTGCCAAGAAAAAAAGTAGTGGCTAATATTTAAAGCAGAAAAGCAAATGAATTATGAAAGCAAGGATAAAAAAATAATTTTCACCTTATAAATAGGGATTCCTTATACTATAAAAGGAACCCTTAATTTCATTTTGAAAACACGAAAAAAAATATAGCACATACCTCTGAAAGACACAATCTCTAGCATATAAATCCCCTTTATCTAGAAACTCCAACTACAAAACATGTACCCAGTAATTATGAGCAGCTAAGAATCCCTTTAAGGTTCTTAGTTGGCTTTAAGTTTGTAATAACTATTATACTATGAATAAAATGAAGTTCAGTTACTCTTTTCCAGTAAGTCAAAATTGGATAACATCTATGTACGAATATAGAAGGCTTGCTATTACTAGGAGAGTGTTAAGGTTTAAGTAAAGCTAAGGCATAACCGTGTAACAAGAGGAGACGAACAGAAGGGAAGACCATAGTAGTACCATTAAATTCAAGTATAATAATTATAAGTTTTAAGCTAATGAAGGATCTTGAATGCTTAGATATTTGCTTATATCAAGTGATATTACTGATAAACAGAAAAATAAAGATAAAAATATCACAATAATATGATAAGAAAAATTAAGTACAAGAATTAACAACTAAACATTAAACAACTAGTTTGAAATAAATTAAAATAAAATATAAAAATCCAATTTTATTAGAAAAGTTTGATAAAGGTTATCTTTCAACCTTAAATGATTATTTTAAGGATGAGCATAATGATACTTGTCTTGAAAATTTTAGAAGTTTAAACATCTTATTAGATATCTATATAGATTATATTAAATCTATTACAAGCATAATAAATCATCTTGTTTCAAGGATATTAAAAGATTATTTTAGTCAAAAGCGAAGAATAAGATGGGAAAAAGTAATTTAGTAATCTTATATTTGATTATTATCTTTTCGAAGATTATAGATATATTATTTGTACTAGTTGTATAAATTTACAATTACAAGTTCAAGTTTATCTAAGGCATGAACAAGCATATTTAGAGAATATAACTATGTGTAATCTCCTAGAAGACCAAACTGGCTAAAATTTTACCATAGGGTCAATCGGTGATCAAAACCCACAAATTGGTATCAGAGACGTAGGAATATTAATAAAATATAGATGTAAAAGTTAAAATCATTAGTTTTGAGAACATGAATGATATAAACCATAAAATATAAGGAAATTCAAGCATTTTCTGCAAAACTCAAGGACATAAGTGAAGATATGCTAAATCCTATGGGCATTTTAGATATATATCCTAGTAAGCCTCCAACTAATAAAATAAAAAATATTTTCTTTAAAAATATTAATATTTACAATAAATATTGTATTTTCACATAATATATGATTAAATATGACAAATAGAAATACTAAATTTACATAAATTTATATGCATTTATACATAAATTATACTTTAATTATAGTGTGTCATACGCAATGATGAAAATGTCGATGCCATTGTAAATTATTTATTCTATAATATTTAGCAAAAATATATATATTTTATTATAAATTATTTTAATTAATTAATATAAATATTTAAAAATATATATATTAAATAAAAAATATTTTAAAATATAAGTAATTGATTTTTTTTATGTTTTATAAAGTTTTATAAAAAAATTCTATATTTTTGATAAAATTCTCATAATTTCTGTGATTTTTTTCCAAAATTTCAATCGACAAAATTATATTTTGATATTTTCACTGACATTAACATTTTGAACCTTCGTCGTACATCAAAATTTTGTTAAAAATAAATGATTTTTCAATTTTTAAAATTGTTTTAAAAAGTATTATATTATAATTATAATTAACATGACGTAAACTTATATCTAATTAATATTCCTCAGTTAAACATATCATATAGTTTACAAACAACGGGTATCATTTGAATAGTTTCAAGACCAAAAGATTAGGAGCGTGTAAAAATTATTCAAGCCGAACCAACCCAATCAATATGAACAAACCCAACTCAATCTTGTCGACTTTAAAGGATTTTTGGATTAATTTGGTTTTAAATTTTGAAAAATCGATTAAGTATGGGTTGATTTGATTTTTAAATTTCAAAAATCAATTCGAACCGAACCAATCCATATATATTACATTTAATTTATTTACCTTCTTTTTTATTTATTTATTTTAGATTGTTCATTTTTTTTTAATTTAAAATTTTAAAGTCTTAATTTTTTTTTATAGTTATAACTGTGTGCATAATATTGATAGAAATATTCAAATTAGTATATATTCATTGATTGTATTAAAAGTTTAGAAATATCTAACTTATACATTAATAATTATGATATTATATTTTATATTTAATACAAATTTATAAAGCTTAAAATTTGTATAATCAAATTTATTTTAAGGAACAAAAATATATAGCTACAATCTACGAAGAAAAATAAAAATTTCAAAAACTAATCTAATTTTTTTTTTCAATTTGGATTGATTTTAACATTAATTAATTTAGATTTTTTTCTATTTTTTTAAAATAATTTAAATTTTAATTCAAAATCCAACCAACCCAACTTTTGAAACCGTATAAGACAAAGTAAACAAAATATAAGAAATGGCAACAATTAAGTATTAAGAATGGAATTAAATTACAGAAACCCAGCTTCCTTTTGTCAACAATAAAAAAAAAATAACATTAGTCAATACCCTTGAATTAAGGCACCCCAAATGTAATATTATTCAAACAATAATCCATTAAAATTTATTATAATGTTCAAAATAATTAGTCATACATAAACGGCCAAGCCAAGCCCAATTTCCATATTCTCTTCCTCATTGCTTCTCTCTTCTCCCCTCTTGCATTTGACCGATTAAACTTGCCAGCTTTGAAGCCAAACCCAACTTTCCTCTACCACTTCCCAACCCCCTAAAATTGACCTTACACGTATATACTTTTTCTTATTATAATTTTATAACTACTGCAACTAATTCATATATGAGCTTAATTTCTCAAGCCCCACTTCTCATTCTTAGTTTTCATAAACTTGCTCATGAATTTATAAGAACACTATATTAATCCTTAGTCCCTCAAAGAGAAACCCTTTTCAAATAAATACATCATGGTTTTAGGTAGTTTTGCGCTATTCTTATTCATATTCTTGGTCTTTCTTTCAATAGTAAGATTCTTGTCCAAAACATCTACTATTTTCATTCTGTTAAAAGCATGTCAATCATTCACAGATCGATTCCAAGTATACCAATACTACAAAGTCCCACAATACAATGAGCATTTTCAAGAGAACCAACTTTACCGAAAAATTTGCACGTACCTGAATTCGCTTCCTTCGGTTGAAGATTCCGATTTCACAAATCTCCTCTCCGGTTCCAAACCCAGCGAAATTTTTTATCACCTCGATACAGCTCAACCAGTTCACGACACTTTTCTCGGTGCAAGGGTATTTTGGTCCAATCAAAAGTCCGAAGAACGCGATGGTATCAGATCATTCGTGCTCAAAATCAAGAAGAGCGATAAACGCCGAATATTCCGTCAATATTTCCAGCACATTCTCTCTCTTTCAGATGAGATTGAACAGAGAAAGAAAGAGATCAAACTGTACATGAATTCCAAAACCAGCCAAATTGAACCGTGGAGATCAGTTCCGTTCTCTCACACAGCCAACTTCGATACTGTAGTTTTGGACTCCGATTTAAAGAGCAAGGTAAAATCCGACCTCGAACAATTCATGAAATCGAAGCAATATTACCACAGATTAGGCCGTGTTTGGAAACGAAGCTATTTGCTCTACGGTCCCTCCGGCACCGGTAAAACCAGCTTCGTAGCTGCCATGGCTAGGCTACTCTGTTACGACATATACGCTATCGATATGTCGAAGGTTGCTGATGATTCATGTTTGACGAATCTCTTGCTCAGAACCACATCTCAGTCTGTGATCTTAATCGAAGATCTAGATAGGTACTTGAAAGAGAAATCAATGGCCGTGACAATTTCGGGATTATTGAATTTCATGGACGGGATTATATCAAGTTTTGGCGAAGAAAGGGTGTTAGTATTCACAATGAACGACAAGGATCAAATTGATCAAGCGGTTCTAAGACCAGGAAGGATTGATGTTCACATACGATTCCCTCTCTGTGATTTTCCAGCGTTTAAGAGTTTGGCTAGCAGTTATTTGGGTGTGAAAGAGCACAAGCTTTTTCCTCAGGTGGAGGAGATTTTTCAATCCGGGGTTAGTTTGAGTCCGGCTGAGGTTTGTGAGATTATGATTTCGAATCGGAGCTCGCCGAGTCGGGCTTTGAAATCGATTATATCGGCTATGCAAAGCAGTAAAAGTAGTAATTCGGGACAAAGGTTGAGTCGTAACGGGTCGAATAGGTCTGGAGATGAGTCAGGCCCGGGCGAATCTGAATCTGTTATTTGCAGGGAGAGCATTAATACGGTGAAGGAGTTTCGGAAATTGTACGGGTTGTTGAAAATGGGGAGTCGGAGAAAAGAGGAACCGCCTATTGACTTGGTGGTTTCTTCAACCGGAGATAAGGAGGGTTCAAGGCACGGGCGATAACTAAAATAACGACAAAAGAAAACTACATTTTGAAAGCACGTGATGTAATTGGGAAAGTGATATGTATATTTTTTTCTTCTTCTTTTATATGGAAAATATTAGGGAAGTAATCGAATATACATGATTTCACGCTTACGGGCTATTTTCTATATTTTAAATTTAAGAGTAATGGCATCATTAGTCACCCAAATTATTTACTTTTTTTTTTTCCTATTTTTTCTACGAGCACCAAAATTATTTATTTACTTGGATTAAGGGCAATTAAAGCTGCTTCTTTTTAAAAAAAAATCCTAAAATTTATAACTATAAAAATTGTTATTTAAATATATTTAATATTTAATACCGTTTAATTAAATCATATTTAATATTAATAATATATTATTTTTATTTTTATAAATTTTAAGAATGGTATTTTTTATAATTTTTTAAAAGAACCACTAAAATTGTGACTTAGTAAATAATATGAATGGTTTCTAAATGATCATTTTTTTAATAACATTATAATGATTGATAAACAAGCTCATAAATTATCTTCTTTTTAATTACACTTTGCACATCTTTTATAATTCTTTTAATTCATATTTTTACCAATTTTAACACATGTTACGCATTAATATAGTCCAATTTTAAGGCCGTGTGATAATTAAAATGAACTGGAGTGGGGGAAAAAATAAAATGAACTAATAAAAAATATAGGTCAAAAGAATCTGACACATACCTAATGGTTTTATGATGGCAAAGATTAGTTTCAATCTTACTTGAGTCCTTAATTGTTGCTACTTTTGTGGAAATAAACAACACTATCAAACCTTTATCAATGATCGTACTAAAACCCTTTTCAGAACAATCAAAATTGTGCAGAAAATAAAACCAACATCTAAACTAGGGGGAAAGAAGAGCATTTACATTTCAAAGTAAATAGGTTGGATCAAACAACAGGACAACCTTGAATAGTAACTCCTTTTGCAGTAGGGCAAGAAGCTAAGGGACAACCTTCAGGATTATTACCCCACCATTGAATTCCATTGTTGTTGGAACTGAGAGTAAGAAATATCAATATTGTCATAAAAGCAGTTCCAGCATCAAAACCACCAGATAAAACATAGTTGTATCTCTTCCATGCATCTGGGTAATACCTAAACACAACATAACCAGATATAAATGCAACAACAATCCAACTAGTATAATTAACTGCAGTAGCTGGTGGCATCATGGATGTGGATCCCAACAGAACAGGCATGTTTATGAGCCTAATCCACTTTTGATTTGGAAAAGCCTTGTGTGCCAACCAAACAACAAAAGGGGCAATTGCTCCACCTAGGAAGAACCAATTCACATTGCTGTATTCACCGAGGTTTCCAAAGATTCTTCGAGGTCCGACCAGTCCCCATATAACCGATGCATCGAAGAAGACTGTGTCCATCGGACATTTCCAAGGACTGTCCTCTGGTAGTTTTGAGGCATCACAAAGGTATGGGATGTCTCCCATTAGCCACCATGCTGTTGCTGTGTATACCACCACTGCTACTATTGTTCCCACAACCTGTTAATGCAGCATATTTCAGTTTCACTTTTTTTTGGGTAAAAATGAGCAATTTAGGTGACAACTTTTTTTCCCCTTCATAAATATATTTGCCAGAGAGAATAAGAAAAAAGGAAACTGACCTGTGCCATGAACATTGCTCTTGGTGGAATCTTCATATAGTGTCCAAGCTTAAAATCTGATAGAAAGGATAAAGCCTGTGACATGCTAATGTACCCATAAACCTTGAAGCACATGTTAGCAACAGGGCGCTCTGGGTACATGTACCCAATAGCATATTCTGTGATAACATTCAAACCTGGTTGCTGTTTACAATCAAATTGAGAAGCATGAAAACGTAATCAAGTTTTAAACAGAAGCACTGCCTTTGTAATTACTAACAAATAAAACATGCACGTGAATAAATTTTATTTAAAATATTACAATTAATTTAAATGACATAAATTTAATTTAAAAATAGTCATTTAGTTTTTTGCTATATTAGATTTATGAGATTTTAATATTTCAATTTTGTGATATTATTAATTCAAAAAATCAAAAATACATAAAACAAAAAATCAAAATCAAAGTGGTGAAATAAAAATAAGATAAAGCAAAAATATGTATAATGATTAATCACATATTAAGGCATATACAACAACATACAATAATAATTACATTCAATGAGTTTTGATATTTTAAAAATTTATTAATTAAATGAAGCTTCATTTACCAATTAAAATACTTAAATTTCACATTTATCAAAACAACTAAATACTTACATGCTTAAATACACAATAATTTTAAACTAAAACATAAAAGATATAATTACTTTGATATTATTTTCCTTACTTATAAAAATAAGTAAAAATAATCTTTTTTTATAATTTCATTTTATCATATTTTATGGATATAATAATCTAACACATATTTAAGAGACTTTTGATTTTCTCTTTTAACTTCATTATAATAAACAATCATTATTACCTTTCAATGTATAAATGACTCAGTTATTTAACATGGTTTGACTTTTAAGCCTTTCAGTAAAAAAAAATATATGTTCATTTTCGTACAATGCTAAAAAACATATGTTCATTTCTGTTGTAAGAAAATAAATATATTTTCTTTTTTCTAAGTAGATTAAAAATGAAACTCCGTACATAAAAGGGTTATGTCATCCAATTAAATCTTATTATAATGTTCATAAGTCTTTTGATTTTCTTTATAATTGTTAATTTCATCGACTCTTTTACGTTTGAACAAATATTTTAGGAGTCTTTTAGTTGCATATTAATTCTTCACTGAAAGATAATTATTAATATATATAATCAATTATTTTTATACTAAATACAATTAAGAAAATAAATTAAAATTTAATGCATATATAGGAGACTTTTGATTTTTTTTATTTTAATTCATTAATAATAATCAATTATTATAATGAGTATTTTGATTTTTCTTTTTTAAATTTCCAATAACAAAAAATTTATAAATTTATTCACATAAAATCAATTATTTTATAAGCCTTTTGACTTTTTCTTTAAATTCATCCACTAAACTATAATTATACATATAATTAATTATTTTTACACTATTATAATTTAGAAAATAAATTATCTAAAATTAAACTATAGTTAGATTATGTTATATGAGTAAATATATTGATACTTATAACATATATTTTTCTAATTATACTAATTTAGTACATATTTAGAAGAATTTTGATTTTTTATTTTAATTTTGTAATAATAGACGATTATTATAATGTTCATAAGTCTTATGTTCTTTTTAATTGTCAATTTTATTTACTCTTTCACATATATAATCAAATATTCCATAAACAAATTCAAATACTTTAGGAGTCTTTTGATTTTCTCATTTATTTTCTACTAAAAGATAATTATTAATATATATAATTAATTATTTCTATATTGAATATAATTTAGAAATTAAATTAAAATTTAACACATTTATAAGACTTTTGATTTTTTCTTTTAATTTCGTAATAATAAACAATTATTATAATAATCATGAGTATTTTTTATTTTTCTTTTTTAAATTCCCACTAAGAAATAATTTATAAATTGTAAATTTATTTACATAGAATCAATTCTTTTAGAGGTTTTAGATTTTTCCTTTTAATTCCACCACTAAAAGATCATTGATACATATAATCAATTGTTTTTTAATATTAAACATAACTTAGAAAATAAATTTACTAAAATTAAATAATAGTTAGATTATGTTATATGAGAAAATATATTAATACTTATAGTAGACCTTTTTTAAGTATACTAATTTAGCATATATAAAGTAAAAAAATTAATTTTCTATTTTAATTTCATAATAATAAACAATTATTATAATATTTATTTTGGTTCTCTTTTATACTAAAATATTATTAATACATATAATCAATTATTTTTATACTAAATATAATTTAGAAAATAAACTAAAATTTTACACATATTTATGAGATTATTCGTTTTTCACTTTTAATTTTGAGATAATAGATAATTATTATAATGAATATTTATCTTTAGATATTCCTTTTTTTTTTAATTTTCACTAAGAAAGAACTTATAAATTTTAAATTTATTCATATCAAATCAATTATTTTAGTAGTCTTTAATTTTCCCTTAATTATCTCACTAAAAGATAATTGATACATATAATCAATTGTTTTTACACTAAATATAATTTAAGAAATAAATTAACTAGAATTAAATTATAGTTGGATTATGTTATATAGATTAATACATTAATATTTATAGTAGAACTCACCAATCAAAATATGGCATGTCACTTAATAATGGTTATTTCCATATAAAAATACAAACTCGCTCATTTATAATAGTTATAAGATTATAAGATAAATTAAATGTTAGGTTGAAATTATAACAGTTTGCTTGATTTACCTGGTTTGTGGTGGCCTGGATAATACCAATTGGAAGAGTAAAGAAGATTGCAATGCCACAAGCAAACAGTACTCCCCACCAAGGCAATTGAAGTGTATCATTGTAATATTCACAAGCAAAAATGATAAGAGCAATATTGATAACAAGCATGATAAGAAACCACCAAGTCGGAACTTGCTTGTACTTCTTCATAAGCTTTGTGTGTATATCCATTTTTTTAGTTCTTGCAAAAGCCCTAACACTTTGATTCCACATGTCTCTGTAAATACAGGTTTTGTTATTACTTTCAGCTTGGAATTATAAGAAAAACTCAGCACGGGCATAAATTTCTAACATGCTACTTCGTCTCGGAGGAGTATCTAATTCTTCCTTCCAAATGAAACTAAATATCTGTTTGAGCAATTCTATTTACTACAAGTTGTTAGTGACAACTATTTTTCATATATGTTTTACCATGAACGGCCCTAAACTGAAATAGATTACGAAACAACTATCTTTGTGGTCAATTCATAGCTAAAACCATTGTTTCCTTGTGATTGCTCAAGCAGAAAATACCGTAAATAAGTTTGACAGCTAAAACTACAAAATATATCTTCTCAACTCAAACTTTCATGTTAAGATGTTTTGGAAAAGCTCAACAAGCAATTTAAGATTAAATATAGATGCATACCTTCCATTAAAAAGCAGAACATGAACAAGTGTAGCAGTAAGTGTAGCAAACCCAAGACCATAAGTCATAGCAAAGAATGAGCTCATATGTATAGATCCCATCTCAGAATATACACCACGATCAAGGTGAAATTTGGAGTCGATAATGCTCAAGATATCATACTTGGTACCATTTTCCATGAAGAGAGTACTAGAAAATATAGGGAATGTCTTTGCATTATATATATTATTCCAGTAAACAATTGGTGTCATCACATACACCACCAACAGAAATCCAACAGCAACATTGGCAGAAGCAAACCAAGGGCTAGCTAGTGGACTACCTAGGTAAGATGAAATGGTACTCCAATCAATTCCAAATGAACCAATACCTAGGCCATGTAGTCCAGAGCCAAGTTGCTGCACCAACACAGATTTAGGAGCAAGCCAGCAAACCCAAGAAAATGATGTTATCATGAAGAAAAAATAACCAGGGATGACATAGTAGGTAAAACTACATATCAAGACCAGGATAAAGAATTGGGTTCTTGTTGTGCCACCTTTTCGCCTTTTTTCCTTCTCATGTAGAGCTCTGCATTGATTTGTTATATAAATAACTACTAGATTGAGCAGATACTGAGAGTAAGCTAAAACTATATACAGACTTGTAAAAACTTCTCAGTGAATCGATGAAATTGTAACAACAACTCAATTACCTGAATAGTGCAACTTGAACTAGATTGTAAGGCCACCACATCTCCGTCGGCTCAACAAGAAATTTCCGGAAAATTCCAGCCCAACCAAACCCTAATACCTATTAGTCAAAGAAAATTCAGAGTACCAGAAAATTAGAAAGAACCACTAGCTCCAGCCATCTATGAGTAAGTAAATAAGTCCTCTATGAAAGAAGCATGTAGAGATTTAACATAATTTTAAAAAAACAAACAATCAATCTTCGCAATCAACCATCTTGGAAAAAAAACAAAATAACTAAAGGCTAATGAATGCGTTGAAAATTTAATTCCAATTGTCCTAAACTTTTCCGGAAAATTTTACTTGATTAACAACTCCGCATTCATAAGGGATGACAAATTTTTATTTAATTTTACTGAATTTACGATCAAATAAAATCTCTTCCATTGATATGAGCCCTATGTTACATGGATACTTTATTTTTCATGAAATACTTGTGTTGGCATGGACATTTGTCTTGACATAGACATGACTCAGGCATGTGTTACTAGACATTATTGAAGAAAGAAAGAAGAAGAAGAAAAAAACATTTGTAATCATCCTAACAATCGTAAAAGTCAAATAGAAATCAAATACAATACAGAAGAAGAAGAAGAATACCTGTGTGGTAAGCATAATAACAAAAGCAGGTAATAAAGGAAGGCTTCTATGGTAATAAAGCTTGACAGCACTCAAAATATGAGCAGCATAAACAGAGCCAGAACCAGAATTTGCAAAAATAGTAATCAAAACGTGCTCTTTAATATTAAAAGGACCAGGGTTCAAAGTAAACTCCCACTTAGTCTCCTTAAAAAAAGAAGCTTTAGGCAACACCCTAGCCATGAGATGACCAAGAGGCACAACAGCAATTTGGGCAGAAATTGAGGTAACAATCAAAGGCTGTGTTCTGTACCAAAAGAATTGATTCACAAAAGAGAGCAATACACAAGAAACCAAACCCAAAACCCACATTCTAAATGTCACAGCTGGTATAGTGGGATCGTCAGTTTTTGGCACAGTCATTTCAACTTGTTCAACTACGCACACAGATTCCTCTGACAAATCTTCCATCTTCACTTCCTCGGGTTCAGATACTTCCCTCATTTGAATAATAATGACAGAGTATAAAGTTCACACCTTTTTACAGAACAGAGCAAAGAATCAAAAAATTATAAATGGGGATGCAAGTAAAATAACCAACAGTGCTCCTATATCAAGAAAGAACAGTAGGCAGAAGGATCCTGAGCATAAAGAAGAAAAAGGGACGGAATCAGAAACATTGAGAATTTTTTTTTCAATAAATATAGATATATATAAAGAAGCAGTGAGAGTTTGTGAGGTAAGGAATGTGAAAATAATAAAAGATAAGTAACTTGGGGAGAGGCAGAACAAAAAGACCCCAACAACGTAAAATACTGAACCGATATTAAATAAACAAACTAGCGGTTAAGAGAAGCAGCGGTTGCCAGCTAATCTTTTATATGCATTAGGGATCGATGATATATCCTATTGTTAAAAATAAATAAATCATCAAATTATTATAAATCTTTTGGAAGAATGTTGGAACCTTCATCATTAGTGAAGATAATATTTTACGCTAGTTGAAGAAATAATATTTATTTTATGTTAAGATGATAAATAAATCAAGATAAATATTATGTTTTATTCATTTAAAAAATTTATCAATTTAAAATTTAAAAAATAAATTTTATATTCAAATCACTATCCTTTTAGAGTTCTTATACAATTTGATATGCAAAAAATACTCAATCTCATCTAAACTAACGGGATTTTCAATACCAACTTAATTTTATTACTATTTATTTTGTACCATTTTAACTTCGAAATAAACCATTTATATTTAGAAACAAATAAGGGTTCTAATTTATTTTATTAATTTAAGCAATTTATCAAATTTAATAATTTTTAATTTAAATTCAATAAGATAATATAATCAATATAAATAAATGATAACTTTTTTAATGGATTAGATTAACATTGAAATTTATTTATAAATTATTATGATATATAAAACACAATATACATAATATTTAATTTTTAAATTAGTTTATTTTTATTAAAATTATAATATTTAAATATAATATATTATAAAATAAAATATACATTTATTTATATTTTAATAATAATTTGATTTGAATTAGATACAACATATTATAGAATTCGTTAATCTGAATCCGAATATATTATATATTTTCAAATTCAAATATGAACTATAAAATTTGTAAACTTATTTGATCAAAATCTAATTAATCAAATTAGATTTTTAATTTAAATCGATTAATCAAATTATTTATTTATTTTTATCTTTTTAAATATACATGAGTTAATTTACAAGTTAAAATGGCTTTATTCAAATATTATTAAATTTTTAATACTAATTTAACCTTACATTTTTTTTGACGCACTTATTTGATTGTGTAGAAAGTTTTTAATTTTTTTTCTTTTTTTGTGGACGTGGATAAAGTATTTTTGGATTTGACGATGGTCTTACCCAATATATTCGCAGGTGCGCGTAATTCAACTAAGGTTGGTTTTTGCCAAAAATGAAATATTTATTAAAGAAAAAAATTAACAATGACACATTAACTTTAATAAAAGAATATAAAAATTTATTAGCTTATAAAAATCTAAAAAAATAAAAATTATGTAAATTAACTTGTGCTAGCAAATTTTTTTTTTTTTAATTTTACTACCACTAAAAAAACAATTAGAGTATAACAAAAATGAAACAGGAAGAGTACAATGAAAACAAAGTATAACCTTTATCTAATTCAAAAAATTTAACTCAATTCTAATATTTTTTGTACCCTATTTGTCGACCATAATTTGACTAAAGAACTCAACTGTAACAACTTATTTCACATATGTTATCTAATACCAATTTTTATGGCAGATTAGTGTTTATGATTTAGAGATGCGTTAGGAGTCATTAAGAAAAAAAATTATAAAATAAGTTATTTTCTTTCTATTTTTTTCTTCTAAGTAGCTTAGAACTTATTTTTTAAATGATATATTGACGTTCACATGATGACTCTTTGAATGTTTTAAAAGTTTTAGAAAGTTAGTACATTTTTTAATAGTTATTGAATTTCTATCCAAAAAATAATGAATTTTTATATCATTTTGTCAAAATTAATGTTACATTACTACTCTTCTTTATTTATTAAATTAAGAATCCAAGTCGAGTTATAATAGGATGATCATAAAACATTAAAGTAATCTATTTATATCAATTTAAGAGATTTTTTTTCAGTTTATGCATACTTATATTTAAATTAAATTATTTTAAATTTTTTATTTATATTAAATGAAAAATAAAATGTTTAATCAACTATTTAATTCAAAAACTTATATATTAATATTTGAAGTAATATTGTGCACAAATTTTAAAGTAGTGAAGAATTATGTAAAATAAGTAAAAATTTAACATTAAATAACAAAAGATAATTTAGATATTCTAGTAAATATTTATAAATTGAATAATAAAAAATAAAAATATAAGTTGTTTTATTTTCTAAATTAGCTTAAAAATTCAATTAAATTTAATTAAATGATAATATGTAATGTAAATATATAAAATTAAATATATATAATATAACATATAAGTCAGGTTGATTAAGTATCTATTCACAACCTAAAATCTTAATCAACCTTGAACAAGTTTATTTTTTGTATTTTTAAAACAAAAACAAATCTATTTAAACCTAAAAAAACTTATATATATTTGATTTCGATCATAGGCTCATAGGGTAGATTGGTGGGTTGTTATATTCTCATCTAATATATATGTATATAAATTAATATAGGATATAATTAATAAATATCAAATATTATATAATATTTTATATTCTATGATCAAGTATTTATATTTAAAGTAATTTATATTATTATAAATACTGAAAAATATGAGTTTAAAAAAATGTTTAAAAAATTAAAACCATTGATACAATCCATATTAATATGTATAAAATATGATAAATATGCACAATTTTATACAGAAACCGTTACTTCACTTTGGATTAGGATTCAATGGGGAAGTAATCAAGATGAAGGTTAATTACTTCAAACACTACTAAATTATTAAGAGTTTCCAATATAATATTAAATTATTTTCAAACCATAAAATACATAAAAGCAAAAAATAAAATAAAATAAAAAATGGCATAGTATGTACATAAAGCAAAAAACATAGATAAAATTATCCATAATTTAGTTACTCTGTACTCTCATCCATATACAGTAACTAGTCATTGCATTACATGTGGAGACTTGCATTTATGAATCAAATAAAGAAATATTTTTATTTATGATATTATATTTATATTATAATAGTTTAAATAAAATATAAAAATAATGGTTAATTTTATAAATATATAATATCTAATTTATTTGAAAATAATATTATAAAAAGTCAAATATAATAAACTAATAAAATATTTTTCTTGATCAATGCTTGGAGCATTAAAAATATGCAAAATAAATATGAAAAAAATAAAAAAGTATATCTATATTAAAAAAATACAAAATTTTATAAATATTACAAACATTGCGAAACAAGTGAGAATTTAATCTAACTAATTTAATAATTTTTTGCTTTTTATAGCATTAAAATTTTAACATTTTTAGGTAAATAAAAATAATAGTATAAAAAATATTTGAACTCAAACATGCATACTTTGCATTTCACACCTTTTTATATTCTCATATTATCAAATAAATTGTTTCTCTCTCATTTCAATTAACAAATTTGAATCATACAAAGTCTTTGATATAAAAAATCATCAAATAACATCACACTAAATTTTGAAAAAACAAAAAATCATGAACATATTATCTAATAGCTAGATATATAATAATTATTAATATTGGATTGAGAATGTATTAAAATAATTATACCTAATCTTTAACTATTTTGACTTTGTAAAGATTGTTAAGAAGGTGTGATTTAACAATCAAAATTAAATACTTTTGTACACTATTACAAAAAAAGGTATTTAAGTCGATATGTAAAGTCGGTTTTTGGAAAAAACTAACTTATAATGAATTTAAAGTCGGTTCGGTGTATAACCGATGTTATCCACGTAGTTTGTAACATCGATTAACGTGTCGAACCGACGCTACGAACTACGTGGATAGTGTCGGTTCTACGTGTCAAGCGACGCTACATACGTGGATAGCGTTGGTTTATCACGTCAACCGATGCTACGTCCTACGTGTAGCGTTAGTTCGACACGTCAACCGAAGCTACGTAGCAAGTTGACACATAGAACCGATGCTACACACGTGGATATTTTCTTTTATCTTCTTTCTTTCCCAGATAGAAACTATTCTAAGAGCTACATAACTCTCAAAAACCCAAAACCTCCTCCATTCTTTCTCATTTTTTGGCCACCTATGACTACCAATTCAAACGTTGGTTTGTGGGTTTTCTTCCTCTCTAACTTATCTTTTAAATCCCTTATTTTTTTGAGCAAAATATTCAAAAAATTTATACCCATTTCTCATTTACAAAATACCATTTTTTCTTCATTTTGTCACTTCATTTACTCTTGTAAGTATTTCTATTAATCCTACGCATTTATTATTCATATTTTTTTTGTTATTATGTGTTATTATTTATGTGTATAAATTTTTGTATTATATATGTAGGTTTTGTATTATAACATCAGGAGAAGAACATGATGATTTTGAATAACATAGGACAACACTATGGTAATTTTTTTTGCTATTAATTAATATTTTATTTTTCAATTATTTGTATTATTTAAACTATTTGTTAAACAGATTTTGGTTTTTTTTCTGCTATTATGTAGTGATCAAATACAAGTTTTAATTTGAGTATAATAGAAAATGAGTTAATTTTGTAAAAAAAAATTAAAAATTTAAAGTCAGTTCAACACGTGAACCGACTTTAAACGTAAAATCGGTTCATGCGTTGAACCAGATTTAAATTTTAAGTCATTTCATTTAAAGTCGATTTTTAATCGATTTTAATAGTCCGTTTTGTAGTAGTGATAATTCTATTTTTTTTTATTTTTTACTAATTGATTATGTTAGTTATTTATTATTTTACAAATAATTAATTTTAATTAAGACTTCTCTAATTCTAACTTTCATTTTTTAATAAGTGATTATTTCAGTTATTTATAGTTTTATAAATAATTGATTTTAATTAAGAACATTGAAGTTTAAAATTATTTTAACTAATAACTATATGTAATATATGACTATTTTAATTTTATATAAAAAAATTTATGAAATCGTAATTAAATAATCTAAATTAAAGTATTTTAAAATTTTAGTTTTTAATGATTCTTATTAATTTTTTAAAAAAAATATTAATTTTTTAAAGAAATATGTCAAAACAATTATATGCAACCTATAATTTTATAAATTTTATAAAAATAAAATTTTAAAAAAAGTGATTAAAAAATTATAACTAAAGTCTTTTGAAATTTAGTTTTTAATTTTTAATTAAGGCATTATTTTTTTATTTATTATTTCAAAAATAATTAATTTTAATAAACATTAATTTTTTTAAGAAATATGACCAACATAATTATATACAATTTATAACTCTTTAAATTTTATATAAAGAAAAAGAGTGATTAAATATTTATAACTAAATTATTTTGAAATTATAGTTTTTAAGTCTTAATTAAGTCATTTTTATTTTGTTTATTATTTTAAATAATTAATTTTAATTAAAAATATTAATATAAAAGAAAGTTATAAAAACATACTTAAATAATTCAAACAGTAGTCTTTTGGAATTTTAATTTTTAATGATTGTTATTTATTATTAATTTTAATTAAGAATATTAAAATTTTGAAGAAGTATGACAAAAATATAGATAATCTATAACTTTTTAAATTTTATAAAAAAAAATTAGAAAAAGTGATTAAATAATCTTAGCTGAATTCTCTTTAGAATTCTAGTTTTTCATTCATAATTAAGTCATTATGTTTGTTATATATTATTTTAATTAAAATTAATTCTTTTTAAAATATGTGTGCATATTAAGTTTGTTATATAACATTAAGTTTTATATATGTGTGTGTAATTTATAACTTTTTTATTTAATAAAAAATAAAATTATGAAAGGATAATTAAATAATTATAACTAAAGTCTTTTATAATTATAACTTTTAATTCATAAATAAGCCATGGATGGACACAGATCCAATCTAGTTTTTAAAATTTTTTAATAAACCAAATTGAACTGACTTTCTTATAAATCTAGATTGGATCAAATTTATCAAATTTGTACAATCTGGGGTAATTTCAATCTTAACTGTAACATCTATTCCTTACAAGAAATAAAATTTTAACAAAAGTTATATTTCTAGAATTTTTATGATTTTATCCTTAATGTGTAGAAGACGAAATTTATGAGTTTGATTTTTTTTATGTTGTATATGTGTTATAATAAATTAAAGGGTTATTATTTTAAAAAAATTGATTTTGTTATATATTATTCTAAAAAGAATTGATTTTAATTAACATTAAGTTTTGAATAAACATATATATACGTCTGTAATTTAACTTTTTTATTTTATAAAAAATAAAATTATGAAGGGATAATTAAATAATTTTAACTAAAATCTTTTATAATTTTAGTTTTTAATTTATAAATAAGTATTATATATGGGTGGACCCAGATCCAATATACTTTTTAAATTTTTTTAATAAACCAAAGACTTTCTTATAAATCCAAATTGGACCAAATTGATCAAATCCATACAATATGCGACAATTCCAATTTTAACTATAATATCTCATTCTTTAAAAAAAAAAAAAAAAATTTAACCAAAGTTATATTTCTAGAATTTTTATGATTTTATCCTTAATGTGTAGAAGACAAAATTTATGAGTTTGATTTTTTTATGATGTATATGTGTTATTATAAATTAGAAAGGGTGAAATTAATTTCTTTAATTTTTGAACAAAGTTATCAAAATGTTTTAACTCTTTAAATTTCAAGTTAAGGGACAAAGGTATTTAGGTCTTTTACTTAATTACTTTTTTAAATGCAAGGTGTCACACCCTTATTTTTTAGAGGATATATGTCTTTGTGACTATTCAAAAAAAAAAACAAAAGAATTAGTGCTCATATATCTTACTAACATTTTCTTACTTATCTTATTAGTACAAGCTTTTTCAAGAAGCTTGGCATGAAATTAACTGAAAATATATAAGAACAACAAATAGAAAGAATAGGAGAAAAATGAAAGAAATAAGACGTAGAAAAAGATAAAAAAATCTAAGATAATGCATAGTTAGGGAATTATTTTTACATCAAATTCAAATGAAAGTTGAGAGAAAATTTCAGGAATAATTAAACTTTGTTTCATAAATTATATCTCATTTTGAATCTTGACATGTCTAGTTTTAGAAACACTTTTTGGTTTATGGTTTCAAATTTTCTAAACAAAGTTATTCACATTTAACCAAAGATATGTCTAGTAGATTTGTGTTGGAAAATTATTTGGAACCCAATCAATATTTTTGTTATGTGAAATAGTTTTCCATATACTGGATCTAGATTATTTATATATTATTTTAAAGCTTGACATGTTTAGTTTTAGAAACATTTTTTGGTTTATCATGTTGAGTTTCTAGACATGCAAATTTATAACAAATTAACTAAAGGTATATTTTGTTGGAATTATACTGAAAAATATGTTTTGAAACTAATCGGTATTATATGGATTGAAAGGGTTTTTCTTGTGATATCTCAGTGCATGATATCTTATTTTAAAGATTTAAATTTCTAGCTTTTTTATTTTTTATAGAAATAAATTTAAACATTTCTGTCAAAACTTATATTTGAAATTATAAGGATAGTTTAAAAATATCCTAAAACTATTTAAAATGCAACAATCAACTATTAGCAAGCCCTAGTTTGAAAGTGTTAGTGTATCTTTCAATTTGAATTAAATAAGCAAGTTATGATGTTATTTATGTTCTACCACAAGTATAATTATTTAGGAGAGTTGAGAAAATAGACTCTACAGTGCACATAGAGAACCAACAGTGATTTAATATTGTGAGTGGATACTTAATATCTTTTCCAAAGCATTGATAACATTATTTTGAACTAAATTCATGTCAAGTAAATCTAATTTTTACAAGTTGCACGTGTTATAGAAAGTGCATTCATTTTCACTAGTATTGGAAGAAACATTTACGTATCAATTTCAATACACTTTAAAAACATACACCATAAGAATATATTTTATTTTTATTATTAAAATTTGTCAGGTACATGCAAGATCACTTGCAAGAAAATTAAGATTGAATCAATTTTATTACGTATATTAATTTTTATACAAACTTCCAAGTTTAATAAATATTTTATAGTTGTTTGAGTACTTCCCATTATGTATTCATGATAGTTGGCTTTATTCAGTATTCAGATATGTAGTGACTTGGTGAAACATCATGACCAAAAGATGTGGTCCAAATTCAGCTCACTCTCATGTTTACCAACTCAATATGATGTTACAAGTTTAGTATGATAATAAGTCTAGCTAAATCAGTGCACATAGAGCCAACTAAGCCATTGTAATGGCTATAACAAGTAAGTTCCCTACACGTGAAGTTGAGAGCTAGTACTAGTGCTAAATTTCTCCTCCGTGTGCAACCAAATCCCTAAGTGTTCTTAGCAATAAAAAATACATTTCTCATAGTTATAAATTTTATTAGTATATTAATCATGACACATTATTATATTATAAAGATCATGGATAGATAATTTTTATCATAATGTCATTTCATTATAAGTCATGAGCATGTCGTTTACAACTTTTATAAGTACCAAATTATAGTTATTTTACGAAACTTAGATTATGCATTTATAAGTACATTATTTTATCATAAAGACTACATGACAGTTATTTTTATCAATAAGTATTTCAAGATAATTTAAAAACATTTTATACATAGTTTACAATAGTATTATGTTATTTTATAAACTTATCTAGTAGTTGACATCGACTTGTGAAGAAAGGGAAAGAAACCTTCTTATGGTAAGTTTATTTCATAAATAGTTTCCTTTTAGGTTATTTTTTGAGTTTTACAAGTGTGTGGCTATTGAAAATAAAGTAATTAATATAAGTTTTTGAGAAGATTCTTTGTCCATTGATTCATCTTTTTTGTTTATTTTCACTCTTTATAGTAACTATCCCAAATACAAGTGGGGTGTGGGTTTATATTTTCTGCAAGTGGGGTGTGAGATATGTATTAAAGTGGGAAAGCGTTTTGTGAATATTTTATCAAAAGAAATCAATGGTCCCAAACATGTGGTCTTAGTTTATGCTAATTTTTTTTAATATAGCACTAATTGAAATTATGCATTAACTTTCCTATATGTTATTTTCTTGTTTTTCATAGAGAAAGACTCAGAACAATTTATTCTAATAATCTATCATGGTGGTAAATAGATTGATCAAGGTAAAAAAAGTGTATGTTAGAGGTGTAGTAGATTGCTTGGATTACCGTAATAAGGACACTATATCTTTTGTGGTTTTTGTGAAGTTGGAGTTGTTATTGGACTTAATAAGACCAGTTAGTTGGTTATATCAAATACCATAGGTTGATTTTGCAAATGTTGAAATCAACATTTATTAAGTTGCTTGGAAATTATGTGATTATATACCAGATAATCCAAGAGAGTTTGATGTTTATAATGTGTCTAACCATAGTGAATGAGTTGATACCTATGAACCAATACAACCATTAAATGTCTTACTAGTTAAAGAACATGAAGTCCAAAAACTAAAGTTTGCTAAAGTTGATGTCTACTAATTAGATAAACATGAAGTTGAAAAAAATGATGTGCAACCTAAAGAACCTTAAGCTGAATAACATGAACCTCAACAAAGTACACCAAAAAGGAATATGGAAAAAATTGTAGATAAAAAGAAGGTCACATTGAATGCTTCCGATGATAAGGTAAAAGTAAAGTTGTTGATGCACCTAAACAAAACAAAAGGAAAAGAAATAGTAGGGATTGTTTTGAGAGTATGAAAAAGCAAAGATAATTATAATGTGAATGTGACAAATGAAAATGAACATGCTAAAGAAGATGACTTTTTATTTTGTGAAAATGAATTTAAAGAAGTTTTGGATGATGATCAGTTATATGTAGAAAATATAGACTTTGATCTTGAAATTAATATAACGTTGGAAGAAGATGAAATGGTGTTTGATTATGGTGACTCTAATTATCTAGAAAGTGGTTTTGAGGATGGTAATGAAGAAATTGGAACCAAAATTAAAAAGTTCAAATTTTCAAGGTGAAAGTTGACTTTAAGAACTCAACATTCTGTTTAAGAAAACATTATCCCTCGAAGAATGTGTTGAGAAAATTGATCCAATTGTATGTTGTTAAACACTTAATAGATATCAAATTTAGACACTCAGATAAAGTAAGGTTGAGGGATGTGTAAAAGTTAAGAATGTGATTTCTCTATTTCAAAAAAGATCATGAATGATAACATGATATTTGAGGTAGTTACATATAATTTAGAATATGAATGCCCTCAATCACATTCTACCAAAATGCAACACCTGACTGGATTGATGTTGAATTTATTGGAGACTTTAAAACAATACTAAGAGTCTTAAATCAAGTGTAATTGATAATACTTACAAATACTTTGGTCTGACAATACCTAGACATAGAGCTTATAGAGCTAACAAAAAAGATAAAGTTATGATTAATGGGGTCCACAAAGAGAAAAATATAAGGTTATGGGATTATGAAAAATAGATAAAAAGGACTAACATGGGATCAACTATGAGGATTGACTCTGAATTGAATTCCAAGAATGAACCATGATTCAAAAGGTTTTATGCTTATTGGTAGGCTACTATAAAAGGTTTCCTGGAAGGATGCAGACTAATCCTTTGATTTAATGGGTGTTTTTTGAAGACACCTTACAAAGGAAAACTACTTACTGAATTTCAATTGATGGAAATAATGCAATGTTTCCATTTACTTATGCTTTCGTTGAGAAAAAAATGCAATGAGATATGAGATTGTTTTCTAAGATTAGTAAGAGATGATCTTAAAATGGAAAATATTTATAGTTATACTATAATATAAAACAAGTAGAAATGGTTGTTGAGGGTGATTAGCAACTTATTCACACATTTTGAACGTAGGATATGTGTTAGACATTTGTACCATAACTTTAAAAATTCAAATTCTGGGTTGGCATTGAAATAACAGTTGTGACCATGTGCAAGGGCTACAACAATAGCATAGGAGTGGTGCTAGAAAAGGTTAGGCAAACATTAATCTAAGTCACATTTCAAAATAGAAGCAAAATCTGATATGTTGTTGAATAACATGTATGAGTACTTTAACTCTTGTATTCTTAAATATAGAGATAAATCTATTACTACTATGTTAGAGAATATTAGGTCTATTTGATGAAGAAAATGATTTCTAAGATACTAGAAGTTGAAACTTTTAGAAATAGGGTTGGTCCTAGAATCAGAAGAATAATTCAGAAAAATAGAGATTTTTCTATCAATTTATATGCAGTACATTCTAGGTAGAAAAATATATGAATTGAATGATGTGATAATGAATAAGTGGTTGGTTGATTTAGTAAGGTTAACATGTACATGTAAAAGGTATAACTTAATTGACGTACCATGCACACATGCATTTGTTGCACTTAGAGTTGAGAAAGATGACCCTATCAAATATGTATGTTCATGGTACATATATGAAACATATGTGAAGGCATATGATCCATACATTCATCCTATGACAAGTGAAAATGGATGGGTGAAAACAAACATATGCTTCTAGCTTTCTCTAAAGTGAAGGTATAGACTGGAAAACCTCCTAAGAATATATCTAAATGAAATGATGATCCAACTAACAATCTAAACAATCCAACAAAGAAGAGTAGAAATGGAGTATGCATGACATGTAGTGATTGTGGAGTTCAAGGTCACAACTTTAAAGGCTGTCCAACTAGGAAGAGTAATGCAAAATGAGGTAAATTGCTTTCATTATATTTTACTTAAATTTGTTATTAAATGCATTTATGTATTTCTTATACTTTCTCTTTATTTACAAAAATATAGATCCCTATTGAACATATGACTCAATCATCTCAAGTAACTTAAGAGGATGACATTCCATTAGCTTTAGTGAGAAAATAAAAATTGTTGATAAATTGTAGGTAAGTTATTTGTGTGTATGTATGGCTATACGTATGGGTACGAGATTAGAGTGTGTGGATGGGTACTGGTGTATGTGTGGGAGTGGGTGTAGGTATGGGTATGTGTGTGTTGTAGGTGTAGATATAGGTATGTGTAGGTGTTGGTGTTTGTGTTGTAAGTGTTGGTATGGGTCTATACAGGTACTGGCATAGGTGTGGGTATGGGTGTGGCTAAGGGTGTGTGGATGGATATTGGTGTGGGTGTGTGCATGTGCTAGTATGGATGTGTAGGTGGTTATTGGTGTGGGTGTGTGTAAGTACTGGTGTGGGTAGGTGTCAGTATGGGTGTGTGTAAGTGCTGTGTGGATAGGTGTGGTATGGGTGTGTGCAATTATTGGGTGGGGTGTGGGTATGTATGCATGTGTTCGTGTGGGTACTAGTGTGTATATGCAGGTGTTATGTGGGTATATGTATGTGCTGGTGGTGTGTGTATATATATAGTATGTTATGTGTGCAGGTGATGTGTAAATGTGTGCAGGTGTTGTGTAGCTGTGTGCCGTATATGTTATGTGCTTGTGTGTGTTATGTATATAGTATGTGTATACAGGAGCTGTGTGGGTATGTGCAGGTACTGGTGTGGATGTGTGTATGGAGGTGCTGGTGTGTGTGTGTGTGTGCCTACATATAGTATGTGTGTATGTATGTAGTGTATGTGTAGGTTCTATGTAAGTGTGTATAGGTACTGTGTGGGTGTGTGTAGTATGTGTTATGTATTGGTATGTGTATGTATGCACTGTGTGTTCATGTGTTGTATGGGTGTGTGCAATGTGCAGGTGCTAGTGTGTGTGTGTGTCCAAGTGTTGTATGGGAGTGTATCAGCTAGTATATGTGTGGTGTCCCTAAAGTTTATTGATAACTTGTATAATTTGACATAATTTATCACTTTTTAACTTTAACTTAAATATAATTTTATTTATTTTTTATTGAATTTAGACTTTATTATTATTATTTAAATTTTATTGCAGATTTGAAGATAATGAAGATCCAAAATTTTAGAAGTATATCATATAAGGACTCTCAGATTTAAATCAAATTTAAATTAAGATTTATATATCTATATAAAATATACACGAATGGAAATAAAGGAGAAGATTGAAAGAAAAAAAAGCAGCGGTAACGAGGTAGCAAAAAAAGAGAGCAAGAAAACACGCAGAACAGAGAAGAAAAATATGGAAGAGATTAATACGAAATCAGATTCTTTTTACAATTCCATTTTCTTTCAATTATTCTCAGAAAATTATGGCAAATTCGTTTATGTTAAATTTAATTTTTAGCATGAACTAATTTTTCTTTATTCTAGGAAAAATATGTAATTTAATTCTAAACTATACTTGATTTTCTATGTTAATTTGAATTATTTCTCTTCATGTTTGTCTGATTTATTCTAAGTTTAATGCTTCTAATTAACTGGCCATTAATTAGATGATTTTAATCTTATGATTTACTATAGAAAGAGTGAATTATATGATAGATCTGGAATATTTCGGCATAGGTAAATATAGAGATCGAAAGACTTGTATGAACCTGTGTAGTTTTAAAATCATTGGTATTAATGTTTTCTTGCTTTATTAAATTGCATACTCTTGTGTAAATTAATGAACAAGAATATTTTCAATTTACTATCGAAAGAGGCTTTTGGTTTTTTTAGAGATTGCCAACAAATAGAGATAATTAAATTCAATTAACTAGATGAGTAAGGCATAGTGGGGGATTAGGTGAAATTGATTTCCTATAAGTTTTCTTCCTATTAATTTGATCTTTGAACAATATCTTTCTTTTCTTTTGCATATTTTCTTTAAATTAATTTTATTTTAAATTTCAATTACAATAACCTTAGTGACCTATTTAGATAAAATTAAGATTAATATAATTTTGGTATTTTTCAAAAGTAAGTTATCATTCCCTGAGGACATTACTCTTCTTATCACTTTATTATAAAACTACGATATTGTGCACTTGCATTTTTGCATCGATCAAGTTTTTGGTGTCGTTGTCGGGAATTGATTTTTCCCTATTTTTGCAAATATTGATACGTAGTAATCTTGGTTTTAAATTAAAGTTTTATTTTATTTTTATTTATTTATGTATTTTATTTTTTATATATTTTTATTTTTTAGAACTGTTTTTTACATTAAATGAGATGTGTTAGAACTCAAAACATTATTCCTTTTAATCCGAAGATTGAAAGAACTTCTAGATCACAAAGAAAGAAAAAAATTTCAGCCATGGTGGAAGGAGAATGGAATGCACACGCCAGACCATTAATGTCAATAATTTTGAGCTCAAACATGTGTTGATAAGTATGGTGCAATAAGCCCAATTTAGTGGATCATCACTTGATGATCCCAATATTCATTTGGTGATTTTTTGGAGATTTGTGACACTGTAAAGATGAATGGTGTTACTGAAGACACTATTTGACTGAGATTTTTTCATTTTTCATTGAGGGACAAGGCTAGAGGTTGGCTACAATCTCTACAACCGGGAAGCATCACTAGTTGGCTGGACATGGTAGGACATGGCAGAAAAGTTTCTTGCTAAATTCTTTCCATTTGCAAAAATAGCTCAACTCAAGAGTGAGATTGGTCAATTCAGACAAAATGATTTTGAGACACTCTATGAAGCATGGGAAAGGTATAAATATATGATTTGGCGTTGCCCTCAACATGGATTTCCGGATTGGTTGCAAGTTCAGATGTTCTATAATGGGTTAAATGGGAAAGCTAGAACTATAGTTGATGTTGCTTCTAGTGGAACTTTGATGTCAAAGATAGTTGAAGGTGCTACTTCTATTTTGGAAGAAATGGCTTCAAACAATTATCAATGGCCAACTGAAAGATCTATGGCTAAGAAAGTTGTCAGGATTTATGAATTGGAGCCATTTGATGCCCTTTCAGCTAAAGTAGTTTCTCTATCTTATCAGATTTTTACCTTGATAACCCAAAGAATACCACAAAGTGTAGAATATGTTGCAATTTTAAGTATGACAGTTCTGATGAATGAAGAAAGTAAATAACATGTTCAATACATCAACAATCAAAACTATAACTTTTGTGGTAATCCTATGCAAAATTACTACCATCCATGGCTTTGAAATCGTGAGAATTTTTCTTATAGAAACACAAAGAATGTGCTACAACATCCATCAGGGTTTGATAGTCAACCAAGTAAGAAGAAGATGTCACTTGAGAATGTCATGGTTTCCTTTTTTGAGGAGACCAAAGTAAGGTTTAAAAAGAGTGGTTCATGGTTGGATAACATTGAGACTCATTATAGCAATATGGGAGCCACTACGAAAATATTGAAGTGAAAATTGGGCAACTAGCCACAACCATCAATGCTCAACAAAGAGGAACTTTTCCTAGCAATACAGAAGTGAATCCAAAGGAACAATTCAAGGCCATTACACTTAGGAATGGAAGAGAAATTGAGATGTCACCATCAAAGAGAACCGAGTCCACCTCTACAGTTCCAAACAATGGCCAAAGCAATCATAAAGTAGAAGAGGAGGAGATTGTTGATGATACACTAAGAGAGACTGACATGTCTCCATCAATTTCATTTCCTGACAATTCGTTTATTCTATTTACTCCACTTTCTTATCCTTAATGCTTTCAGAAAGAAAAATTAGATCATCAATTTTCTAAGTTTTTGGATATCTTAAAAAAATTTACATAAATATTCCTTTTGCCCTTAGAACAAATGCCAAATTATGCCGAATTCCTAAAGGATATCATGTCCAAGAAAATAAGGTTTGAGGAGTTTGAAATAGTAAAGCTTTCTGAAGAATGTAGTGCCATGCTTGAAAAGAAATTACCTCAAAAGTTAAAAGATCTAAGGAGTTTCACTTTGCCTTGCAATATTGGAAATTCATTTTTGATAGAGTTTTATGTGATTTTGGTGCTAGCATTAATGTTATGCCACTATAAATTTATAGGAAATTGGGACTTGAGAGACGAAACAAACAAAAATTACTTTGCAACTAGCAGATCGATCTATCAAGTATCCATGTGGAATCATAGAAGATGTATTGGTAAAGCTAGATAAATTTATTTTTTCCTACTGAATTTGTAGTGTTAGATAACCAAGATGTCCCACTAATTCTTGGCCAACCATTCTTAGCTACGAGAAGAGCTTTAATGGATGTTCAAAAGGTTGAGTTAACATTAAGAGTGAATAAGGAAGAGGTTACGTTCAACAATTATGAATCTATGAGATTTCCAGAAGATCCAAGCACTTGCTTTCGAGTAGATATCATTGAATAATGTGAAGTAGAAGCCTTTCCAAAAGATATGTCGACCGATCACCTAGAACGATGTATCATCACTTCATCTCATGCTTATGATTTTAATAACTCTTCTGTTTGTGAACCTAATTTACCTTTTGTTAGTGAATAATTTCTCCACTATGTATTTTCCTTCGAAACATTACAACAAGTTACATCATTTAGCAAAGAAGTGGAGAGGTTGGAGCCAATGGTAGTAAAGACGAATTCTATAATCTCTATAGAAAAAGTGTAGCAAACTATAACTCCAGAGTTGAAGCAATTTCCTGATCATCTTTGTTATACATTCTTGGGCAATAGTTACACCTTTCTAATGATTGTTACGACATTACTTACACCCGAAGAAGAAGAAAAGTTACTGCATGTGTTAAGGGAGTATAGGAAAGCCTTGGGATGGACTATCTTTAACATAAAAAGTATAAGTCCACCCATTTGCATGCATAAGATTCTAATGGAGAAACCTTACAAATCATCAATTGATCCCCAAAGAAGATTAAATCCAATAATGAAAGAAGTTATGAGAGCTGAAATTTTGAAGCTCTTCCATGCTAGAATTATTTATGCTATTTCAGACAGCTCATGGGTAAGTCCAATGCATATTGTACCAAAAAAAGGTGGAGTGATGGTGGTGAAAAATGAAAACAATGAGCTCTTTCCTACAAGAATAGTCACGGGTTGGCGTGTATGTATGGACTACCGTAAGTTGAAAAAATAAACAAGGAAGGATCATTTTCTACTTCCATTCATCGATCAAATGTTAGATCGATTGGTCGAATATCTGTATTATTTCTTCTTAGATGGTTATTTGGGGTATAAGTAGATTGCTATAGCCCCCGAATATCATGAGAAAAATACATTCATATGCCTCTATGTAACAATTGCTTTTAGAAGGATGCCCTTTGGATTGTGTAATGCCCCAACAACATTTTAGCATTACATGATGGATATATTTTCTGATATGATGGAAGATATAATGGAAATTTTCATGGATGACTCTTCAATTGGAAAAACATGTCATCTCTCTATGGATTTGGAGTATAAAGCTTATTGGGCTGTAAAGAAATTTAATTTTGATTTGAAGGAAACATGGGAAAAGCAACCTTTTTCAATTGAATGAGGTGGATGAGTTCCGAAATGATTCTTATGAAAATGCAAAGATATACAAAGAACGAAAAAAGAAGTGGCATGACAAACAAATTCTTAGGTGTGAGTTTGTTCCCGGACAATAGGTTTTGCTTTTTAATTCAATACTAAAACTCTTCCCGGGTAAGTTAAGATCGAGATCGAGAGGTCCTTATACAATTGACAAAGTTTTCACTTTTGGAGTAATAGACTTGAAGGAAAAGGCAGGAAATATATTCAGAGTTAACAGTCAGAGATTGGAGCACTATTATAGAGAAGAAGTGGAGATGAATTGTGTATTTATTGCTCTTTGAAATCCTAATTGATGAAGATTGAAAATTCTGGTTGTAGACTATAAAACAAGCGCAAATGGAGGCAACCCATAAAACTTTATTTTGTTTTTTTTAATATTTATTTGAATAATTAGGATTTTGATGCTAGTTTATTTTGTAGGAATAAAAACCTAAAAATTACAAACTAATGCGAATCCACCATAAAACCATAGAAGTTTTTTTCATTTTTTATATCTATCTTACTTTTAAATTATAATGAGGACATTGTTTAGTTTAAGTTTGGGGTTGTCAACTCCTATAGTCTTGAGTTGTTGAATTCTCTTATCAAGCATGTATTTGAGTATTACTGAATTTTCTATGACTCTAAAATTTATGATTGATGATGGTTTTGAGAAACAATTTTCAAAATCTGCTATTATGTTAGTCAGAGTTTTGTGGGTACTTTGATTTAAATATTTGTCCTTGAAAATAATTGAGCACATAGTAAATTTTTTCTCTACTCCATTTTTCCTATGAAGTGAATGGGTTGAATTAACTAGGTGAGAAAATTTTAATATTGCTTTGCTCTATAATCCATTGATGGATCCTTGAGGGAAAATCATAGTTGATACCAAATATTAGAGAAATGATCCATACAATTTTTTTGTCACAACCAAAAAGCTTTCCCAACCTTCCTAATTATCAAGCCATTATCGCATGGTATATTCTCATAGTCAACCCCCTTGAGCCTTATTTTACACAAGCCTTATTTATTATTTTAATTACATAAACCATTCCCATTCTAACCCTGAAAAGCCATGAACTTATCTTAAATTTTGAGAAAATACTTTGGTTAAAATTTGCATTTAAAAAAAGTTAGTTCAAATTAAATAATCCACAATATATTTGTTCTATTTGATCAAAGTGAAAAAAAAGAAAGTGAAAGGTAAGAATCAAAAAAAGGTTAAAATGATTAAAATTAGTAAAGACTATGAGTATCAAGGCAACTACAACAAAAAAATGAAAAAAGAACAAAAAAAGCACTACACTTATTGAGTATGACAACAATATTGTCATCAATATAATCATATTGTCGAGAAAGAGCTATGGTATGAATCCTGTGGATATTCTTTTTATTATTTTTTTTCTACCAAATATTTTTCCAGTTTGCTTTGATTTTCCATATCCATTTTTTTTCTTAAACCTCACCTTGTGGCATGTCATTACAACCCTAATTAAAGACCTTTTGATCTCTGATTTTGGTATTTGATTACATTAGTATAGGTGATTTTTGAAAATTGGATTTATGGAGTTAAGTTTTGAGATAATTCTTCTGATTTTAGTTGTTCTACTTTTATCTGAATTTGTAAGTGGTTTGGATTTAAATTGACTATTTCACACATATACTTAAGAACTTATCTTTAGCTTGAAGTAAATGCTTAACTCTTGCTTGGAAAATTGCTAAATTTTGATTGATTTTTTTGCTATCTTTGATGTAAAAAGAGTGAGTTATTTGTGATGAAATCAAAATTCAGATCATATCTTGGTGAGTGATGGTAGTTCTCGATGAGTTGATATTGTCTATTGTTGTCTTTTAT
Source organism: Hippophae tibetana (assembly GCA_037013495.1). NCBI lineage: Eukaryota > Viridiplantae > Streptophyta > Magnoliopsida > Rosales > Elaeagnaceae > Hippophae > Hippophae tibetana. The sequence continues at coordinate 19,067,603 of CM072807.1, read as the reverse complement.
TTTATTTTATTTTTGTTTGAGGACAAACAAAGTTCTAAGTTTTAGGATATTTGATGACTTGCATAATTTGACATAATTTATCTTTTCTCAACTTTAACTTTAGTCTAATTTTATTTATTTATTATTGAATTTAGGCTTTATTATTATTATTTAATTTTTATTACAAATTTAAAAATAATGAAGATCCAAAATTTTAGAAGCATATTATATAAGGACTTTCAAATTTAAATTAAGATTTCTCTCTCTTTCTCTTTATATATATATATATATATACATAAAATAGAGAGTAACATAAGTAGAGGAGAAGATAGAAAGAGAAAAAAGCAACGGCAACAAGGTAGTGAAAAAAAGGAATAAAACATATAGAATAGAGAAGAAAAATTTAAAACAGATTAATGCAAAAAGCAGATTATTTTTGCGATTCAATTTTCTTTCAATTCTTCTTAGAAAATTATGACAAATTCGTTTATGTTAAATTTAATTTTTAGTATGAAATATTTTTTCTTTATTCTAGAAAAAATATGTAATTTAATTCCAAACTATGCTTGATTTTTTATGTTAATTTGAATTATTTATCTTCATGTTTGTCTGATTTATTATGAGTTTAATGCTTTTAATTAACTGATCATTAATTAGATGATTTTAATCTTATGATTTACTATCGAAAGAGTGAATTATATGATAGATTTGGAATATTTCAACATAGGTAAATATAGAGATCGAAAGACTTGTATGAACTTGTGTAGTTTTAAAATCATTGGTATTAATGTTTTTTTGCTTTATTAAATTGCATACTCTTGTTTAAATTAATGAACAAGAATATTTTCAATTTACTATCGAAAGAGGCTTTTGGATATTATTTTTGGAGATTGTTAACAAATAGAGAGAATTACATTCAATTAGCTAGATGAGTAAGACATAGTGAGGGATTAGGTGAAATCGATTTCCTAGAAGTTTTCTTCCCATTAATTTGATTTTTGAATAATATATTTCTTTTATTTTGCATATTTTCTTTAAATTAATTTTATTTTAAATTTTAGTTACAATAACCTTAGTGACTTATCTAGATGAAAATAAAATTAGTATAATTTTGGTATTTTTCAAAAGTAAGTTACCAATCCCTAGAGACGATACTCTTCTTATCACTTTATTATTTTGTGCTAGTAATTTATCAATTACTAAAACTATTTTTTGTATTTAGGTTAGAAGAAAAAAATCTATTGGTGAGAGTTCAAGCTAGACATATGCAAGTCAAAACAGTGGAGGACAATGATATGTTATTTAAAAGTTATGGTTTTTGTGATATTTCTAATTACAAATTATAATGATGTAAATTCTATGTTTTGTATTTATGAACAATTTAAAATTAAGTTTGTGTAAACTGTTTTTTGTTTGGTTGATGAAAAGACATTGTGGTATTATTCACATGTAAAGACAAGTAGTTATAAGGAAAATCTATCAAATATATGGCTGAAGTTGATGCTTCACATTTCTTAATTTTAAAATGTAGGTTTGTGTTTGTGTTTTCATCCATACAATGTTGAATTACATTAAACCACCTGAATGTTCATTATTCAAAAATAGAGACATACAATATTTGTTATATAAAAACATGAGTTACATTTCATCAATTTAATTAATAACAATGGTTACATTAAACTAAGAAATACACTAAATACAATATACATCATAACATTAAACCATTTCAATGTTACATATAACCTTACACACAAAATAGCACATAAAAAATTAACCAACCACCCCTATTAATATGCATACCCCTATCAACTAAGATAACATTTTCATTTACTTTGAATTTTCTCCATTTTTCATGATGATAAATAACAATAATATTGTTACGCCACAAATTCATAATGTTTTCATCTTCAAATTTGATTCAGTCTTCACTTTGATATTGTAGGATTTATTTAGTTCACTCAAACCCAATATCACTTCTTCTAATTTTGCATTATATTCTTCAAGGTTCTCAATTTACAACTCCAATTATTTTCTCAATTCTTCCCCCATGAAATTTGTTCTTCCATTTGTAGAATCATCCTCAGTATGCTATGTACAACTTTCTTTGCTCTATCACTTATTTCTTCATCAAATCAACTAAAGTGTTCACAATATCCAATTTCCTGTAAAATTGAAGAACAAAAACTATTAAATTTTTAAAACTTTTTCAAAAAATCACTAAATCTATGTGTATTTAGTAGAATTCAACCATATATATGAAATAAAAATCCAAATAATTTACTTACCCTATAACTATGAAAACCCAAAAATCTTCTTCGTGGATTGTCATCAATCACAATGTGAACGTTTTGCTCTGAACATCACATTGACAACAAGGAGCCATGGTTTAATTTTTTGGATTTTTTTTTGTTTTTCCTGGCTTGCAAGGATGATGATATCACTACTTCTTGGTTTCACGAGGAGGTGGTTTTCAGATGGGTGGCTTCTCGAGGTTGGGTCGATGAGTGTTGACCGACTGGGGGTGGTGGGTGGTGACGACAATGAGAGGCGAGAAAGTAAAGGTGAGAGAATCAATTTGGGGTTCGTCGTGTTTATGGGGGAGGGTGAGGGGTATTTTGAGCATTACACATATTGAAACGTTAACTCACGTTAAAGATAATTACGAATGGTATATTTATAATAGTTTGAAAGTTTAATGGTATAAAAGTAACAAATGAAAGCTTAGTGACACATTTGTAACAACCCTTATAGTTCGATGGTATAAAAATATGTTTACTCTTTAAAGTATAAGTTAAGATTATAAGTCTTATTTACTATATAAAATAAAATACATGATTTGATTTTTTTTATATTTATCTTTTAAAATAATGATAATATGTGTAATTAAAGAAAAAGAAATATAATATTACAAACTAAAATATGACATAATTTGTCAAATATATATAATAATAAGATATTACATTTTGGTACATCTTGTTATTGCGCAATAACTTTACATTAGTGACTATTTTATCCAAAATATGTATAAATAAATGTATAGATACATTGACAATACATATATAATAATGATATCGTCATAATTATTTTGTTATTGTCATAATAGAAATGTATTAAATGTCTATTTTATCATTATTATTAGTTATATCTTAGTGTCTTATCATTAAATAAGATTCTCATGAATAATTTATTTTTATGATAATATCCATAGTTAGCAAAATATGAAACAAGTATAATTTGGATAAATGTATTGAGATTTCCATATGTGTAAACAATTCCAAAGATGTCAATTGCTTTTCAAACGCAAATAAGCAACATGGACCTAGATGAGGGGTGAAAACGACAACTCATAGAATCTTTTTGTGAGTTATATTCTAACTCGATTAAGTAGGCCTTATAACATGAATTAAGAAAATAACGCAACTAGTGTACAAAACAACATGCTTAATTTAACACACAATAAAAACAACTAGCAGTAAGAAAGAATAAATTACGGTAAATACACTAGGGACAGTGTGTCTCACAGGCTCTTGTCCAAGTTAGCAACATGCATAAACATAACAAATATCACACATTATATGAAATAATCATACATATTGTAAACATATAAAGGATTTCCAATCAATTTAAGACCATATATGTGCAAATATATTCAATAAAAGGTGATTTTACTCTTACAGAATGTAATCATACATAACACAACAAACCAATAAAAAGAGCCTAACAGTTGATACACAACTATAATAATATGATATTGACTCTTGAAAGACTTATACTAAACTCACATGCAGATGAAAAGCAAAAGTAATATAAATTAATCAAGAAGCATGCAAATTATTTTAATACAACAAAGTAATAAACAGAAAGTTATAGACATTTACATAGAAAGGAAAGAAAGCATACAACAGCATATAACAAATAAGCTTTCTACTTATAGTCTAAATCTAATATGTTGGTACATACTCGATAGAAACTCAGATTATACTAACACATAATTATATCATGCAAAACAATATATTTAATTAGGTAAACCCACATAAAACCCCTACCTATATGGTAACATTTTTGGGTTGCTCATGGAAATCGCTCGGTAGCAAACAAATCCACTACATAATAGAACAAATAAAACTTTGACATAAATAAAATTATAAATACATCTATCAGTTGGGACTTCTATCCGAATTTCCTATTGCTACCCTCCCTTGTTGTCTCCGCAACTATTTGATCCAACACATGAGCCCATCTTTCATTCAAGACCAACACTACTCATTATAGTGTGATTAGTAACCAAATATTAGTAAAGTGAACAAAAGGTGAAACACTAATCATGAGAACTACATTCAACCATGAATCACCAATAATCAATATAGGAAACACATTCAACAACATACACCCATAACCCTTATTCGAACACAAGGCTCACTACCACATAGGCTTCTCACTTATGAAAAATGTTGCATCCTAGCAACTACCAGCCAACACATGGCTCATTTCCATACATTCTTCTCACCTAAGAAAGAAGTTGCATCCTAGCAACTACCATCGACATGCGGCTCACCACCATATAGGCTCATCACCAAAAACCAATTCACAAATACCGTCTTGAGTACTCATCGTTCAAGATCATGGTTTTACTCACTTAGTCGCGAATCACTAATACTAAACAACATTCAAGGTAATAGTCATTCAAAAAAATGAGTTATTAATTTGACAGAGCTACGCTATATTTTCTAGATAAGAAAGAAGAAGAGAGGGGGCTCTTATACAACTCATCCAAGCTCACGGCTAACCTCGCCAACCACCTAATCGGGGGTCCGGTGAGAGGTCTAGCGAGGCCCTTATCAAGGATCTCATTGAGGTACCAAAAATCCAATTTTTTTATTCAAATATCACCAAGTAATTTCCATATATACCTGCATCCGAATCAAACCAAAAATCACCACTCATGACCTAGCATGCATACTAAGAAACCAACCTCATGGTGTGTATAAAATATGCTTTCAATCATAATGTATCTAACTATACACATGTGTGCATTAATGATCTATAGTAACTAATCTTACACCTAGGAAGACAAATATACTAAGTAAAATAAACAAACTCCGTGTTTTGCACACATAAAGCCAACAGAGACACAAAGAACTATAGGACTTATATTCTCCCCCTTTGACTTTTGGTGTCAAACCATTGTACAACTAAGTACAGATGCACATTAATCATTAGATGATTAGGAAGATGACCTAAATATGTTTATTTCAATGAAAAAAAGATGAGCATACACCCAACACCCAAATGTACACCTAATTCATATGCATTCATCTTGTGCATTCCATCCATATTCTAGATCAACTCATCTACACTCTATTAGTTTGAAACTCGAGGGTTTCAACACATCTTCATACTATAATTTTTAAGCTTGATGACTTCAATCTATACTTTGAATCTATACACACAAAACAAACACATACCCCGTGAACGTATCATACAAAAATAGCATGTAATCTAACAACTACTATCAAGTCATTCCTACATTGGTGAATAAAGATAGACTAAGCACGCTCAACATGTAGCTTATTAGATAACTCAGATGTAGTGCAATCTTCACTTACCATCCCATGTAGCAAGAATCATGTTAACGACCAAACACAATGCACAAACAAACACAAGTTGTGTACATTTATCCTTCTTTTTGACATAGAAAGTCAAAGAAAGTATACACACAATATGCAAAATATAACACCCCTATATGAAATATATAAGTAAAATAGAAATGCAACAATCCTAACACTTATGCAACATAGCAGAGAAGATTAGAGTAAACATAATAAAAAGCAACACAAGTAGTCATACAGAATAGACAAAGAATAACACTGAGGCAACCCCAAGGTAAAAAATGCAACAAACAACAAATTGAATGCATAGACAAACTAAGAGAATTGTAGACAGAAAACATCTCCCAAATACGATACATAATATGAAGCCCTATATCTCTACATGTTGTAGGAGGGCATAAGGGAATTTGCAAGGTGCTTAGAATACATTGACAAGACAAAAGACCAAATACCAATGTGACAAAAATGTGTCAACAATTTTTTTAGAAGAAGTTGACTAGGAGTCCAAATATCTTCCAAGTTGACACACTTCTAATGGATCAACTATCTTCTCCCAATGACCTACCAATGTTGCATAAATGTGTCAACAAATCCATAAGAAGAAGTTGACTAGAAGTCCAACTATATTCCAAGTTAACACACTCCTAATGGGTTAACTATCTTCCCATACTAACATTTAGGTAGAATTAATCATGCAACCTCACCCCGTACTATACATGCACACACAAAAAGATATCCTAACCTATCAAAGAAAATAAGTGTCTTACATTCCAAAAACAAATACCAGGTAATCACCTGCATGCAGGAAACATGCAATAAAGCGCATCAAATCAATAATGTTGGTAAACATATAGGATGACATGTGAAATAAGAATGCAAACTATGCATTCAACATGTCATACTAATAAACATGCATGGTTCATAAAAAAATGATGTCAAGAAGAAGGAAGCATCACAAAAAAATAACAACATAACATAAGCTCATAAACATGACAAACATTAAGAATACAAAATAAACACAATACTATCCTTGACATCATACAATTGACATATACATTTCCCCCTCAAAATATGCTATCTACCGTTTTTAACCCTATTTGCATAGGCTCGTGTTCTACTCTTTCTCGCCTTCCCCTCGGGGATGTCAAATAGTAAAGATAGTATGCATCTTACACCATCAAAACTCCCCTAAAATAAAAACATCTACACAGATTAGAAAACAAACAATAAAGAAGCTGGGAAGTAATTTAAGCATATTAGAAAGACTCACGAAAGAGAAGTAGGTTAGTAAAAGAGTAAAACAATTATTCTCATAAAACACAACAACAATAAATAAGTAAGATGACAAAAATGACCTTAAAGGAGATCATAATAAAAAAAGATAAGAATGTACCTAAATAGAAATTATCAATATAAACCATATAACAATGTTGCCTCTAGAGATCATAATCTTATGAAAATAATAATAATACTCATATTTAATAATAAAAATTTATTACTAGAAAAAGTATTTTTATTTATTATTATACAAGAAAAAATATTATTCATACATAATACTTTTTAATTCAAGAATATAAGTATTTTTATAGGTTTAAAAATTATTCAAAAAATAAAATAGTTTTTGTTAATTTATACATGAGAAGGAGTATAATATAAATATAATATGTTCAATTGCTAATTAGGATAATTTCATTGTGAGATTTAAATGTGATTTAAGTAGTATGATTTTTTATCTTATAATATTTTATTTATTCAACGATGGAAGAAAATTTTAGTATGTTTTTTTCAAAAATAAAAAAGGGAGGACAGTGTCATAATATTCACTCATTTGTAAGTGGATCATTCGACTCTTTTTTATTTTTCCCTGCCACATTCAACTCCCCGTTATGGATAGCTCACTGAGTCACGTAAATTTTTACTCTAACAAAAACTTATCCCTTTTTTATTATTATTTAATTCATTGGTAAGCGTTAAACACACATACTTCTCTCCCATCTTCCTTTTGTTTACTCTACCGATCCAAACCTGTCTTTATCACACACAAACACAACTTCTTCTTCTTTTGGGCTTCATCACTGATCTTGATTTAGGTAAACAAAAATTAATTTCTTCTTTCTTTTATATTTCGATTTAAATTGTAGAGTAGGGTTTCCTTTTTATTAACCTCTGTTTTCTTCTGTTTATTGTTCGATTTTTTTTTATGTTGAGCAGTGACTTGTTTAGAGCTTGATTTGTCAATTCATGGCGGAGTTGGTAGGGCCTCGATTGTACAGCTGTTGTAATTGCCGAAATCATGTTGCTCTTCACGACGATATAATTTCCAAGACTTTTCAGGTGGGGCTTCTTTTTAGTCTTGAAACACTTAAATTTCCCTTCTTCTTTTTCTGTTGCTATTAAATTTCTGTCTGTGTCCGCTTCAAAATCTTCATAAGTGATTATTGTTTTGGATGAATTACATTGTTTGGAATAATACCCAAGTGGGAAATCATTTGATTTCAGAAAGTTGAAAAACTGTCTAAAGAAACTCAAATTTGTGGACCTTGCAAACTTGTGTGTTAGTTTTTGTATAAATATCCTTCTACTTGTGCTCAATCCAATAACAAAATTATTTTTGATACATTCTCATGACTGATATCTGTTGGAAATGGAAGTGATTTCTTGTGATCAAAATGTAGATAGTCATAATTCATAAGTTTTTGATTGAAGCATAATTCAGAACTTGTTTAGCTGTTTTAGGTCTTGTTTTGATATGCTTATTTTAGAATTTTTTTGAAATGAGGTCTTAAACAGAATTGGGCTTTTGACTTTTAATTATTAGAAGTGGCATTTAGAAATTGTTGTAGGAAGAGCATGTTTCCATAACACTTGTCTCAAATAGTAAGGATTAATTACTTCTCTTTAAAAAATTAACTGGGCGTCAAAGTACATGTCGTGAAGATTACCAAACATCACTAGACCCTTAGGTGTGATCTTTAATTGACCCCTTAGTTCATGTTTTATGTGTGAAATCCGAAGCAGTCATATATGACCGTGATATGAATCTTGGCGGTAGAAAGCAATCCATTTATGTAATTGTTAAAGTGTATTATTCACTTATTCTCCCAAAAATTTCTCGTATTTATATATAGTGTAATAATTTCAATTATGTGTGTTCTTATAGTATTTTAAAAAACACCAACTCCTTCATCTCTCGTTTCCTCTCCAAATTTGATCCGAGAATGTCTATAGATTATTTGGAGTAATCTTCCAATATTTGGTTGGGTTTATCTTGATTCTTTCTCATCCTTAAAGTTTTTGTCTTGGTTGTGGGATCTATTTCTTACTCGGCTTCTTTCATTTCATCGAGTCTCTTCAATTGTCGATTTGGAAATGGCTAACCTAGTGAGTTGAGTTGAAAACCTTGCTATTGAGATTGGCGACTTCATTGAAAAATAGTTTGGCGCTACTCAGCTTGCGATTGCTGCGAGGTGTATTTTTCAAAAGCCTGCGAACCTCGATGCATTACTTAGGGTTCATTGAAGAATTTTGGACCAAGACTGGAGGTCTAGACATGAAAGTTGTTGACAAATATACATACATTTTCTACTTTGAAGAAGAAGATGAGCTAGAGTTAGTCCTAAGACGAGCTAGAATCAGTAAAACGAGCTCCATGGAGTTCTGACAACTGCTTGCTTGCAACTCAGAGACTGTATCTAGATATCTCTCCGTCTAATCTGTACTTCAATTCGACCCTAATTTGGGTTCAAATTCAAGACGTAGCTATGGATTGATGCACTGAGGCATTTGTTTCTAAAGTTGCTGGGGATTATAGCTTGTTTCTGAAATTGACAAGTTTTCATTATTTGGTAGCCTTATGAGATTTGTAAGCATGTGAGTAGTTTTTGATCTCAATCATTCACTTGTTTCTGGGGCTTGGATACCTTTTAGGCAGACTAAAGTTCCAGTAGAATTTAAGTTTGAGCTTTTGCCTTATTTCTGTTTTTATTGTGGGAAGCTCTCTCATGAATCTCAATTTTGCAATGGAGCTAAGGACATGTGCTTAGGATTTTGGGTAAAGTATGTTAGTTTTGGTGAATTGCTGTGTGCAACGAAAATTTAAAGGTACCTGATCATGTTAAATGGGTTGCCCAGTGAAGAGAGTGACAAACATAAATAGCAATGATGCTATGGCTTATGGTGCTGGAGATTTTTAGTTTAATGCTATGGAAGTTGAGAAATAGGGCAATGTGGAGGCTGGGAAGAAGAAGACATGTACTAGGGGCTATGCTAATGGCAAGAAGAATGCTAGAATTTATCATCAGAAAATGAATCAGTATGGAGGATGTATCTTCTCTGCTGGTTCTAAAGGAGTGAGATGTTGGTATTTTGATGCTGCTATGGTGTTTTTGTTCTGTTTTTGTGCTTTTGTTTTGAACTGTTGCTTTTCCTTATTTTTATCTTTTGTTTTCTGATTGGGTCGGTAGTGGTTTTTTGAATTGCTTGCTGGGATGTGTGTGGTCTTGATGCTTCTTGAGGTCTCGTAGTCTTATCCTCACTTTGCTGGACTATGCAGGTGGTTCTAAGAGATTTTTTTGAGCTCTCTTGTACTAGCTTTATGCTAGCAAACTTTTTAGGTTTGGTTCTTTAGGTAGCTGTAGAGTTGCTGAAGTTGGAACTGATTGGGATAGTTTTGTTCAAGTTTCTCAGGTTGTCTGGTCAGTTTTGAGTCTTTTTTGCAATGGTTTATGCTTTGGTTTTAATGGATCTTTCTTTTTTACCAAAAAAATATTACTTGTATTATTAGGGAAGACATGGCAGAGCATTCTTGTTTACTCATGCGATGAACATTGCCATGGGACCAAAAGAAGATAGGCATCTTCTAACTGGCCTACACACAGTTGCTGATGTTTACTGTGCTGATTGCCGTGAGGTGTTGGGTTGGAAATATGAACAAGCTTTTGAGGCATCCCAGAAGTATAAGGAAGGGAAATTCATTCTTGAGAAGTCGAAAATTGTGAGGGAGAATTGGTAGTTAATGCTTCTTGATGTTAGCTTTTCAACTCTGTGAAATTCGATGCTGTAAATAAAACTCATCCATTTGAAAATTGTCATTGCTTCTAGATCCTTGGTCTTGCTATTCGAATTGCTATGTTTTGAAGCTGTAAATTTGGATAATCAATTCATATGTGAATAACATTTCTGCTATTGTTGCTTCATTGATTTTTTTTATTATGTTGAGAGCTTCTCTGCCCTCTATTTTCCATCTGGTTTTTGTTGAAAAAGATGGCCCTGGTCATAAGTGACCGGTCTTCTAAGTTCCAAGATTGAGAGCATAAATAGTTTTGGTTTCATTTAAGAGTTGTTCATTCCCACATTGACACTGCAATGATTTTTCATATCGAAAGCTTTGTGATGATAAAGCTCTTGTGCATATTGAAGATTTGAAGTAGGCCTTGCATTCAATATTATGATATTAACCAACGGACAGACCCATTGTTTTCAGTTACATGATTACTTGTGATTTAAATTTTTCTTTAATCTATTTTTGGGTGCAATGTTTCAGATTTTTCTTTTGCATGATAAAATAAGAAGAGTAAATAGATTTATATACCAAAATTTGGGAGTTGTTACAAATATATTATTAAACTTTTATTTTTTACTTTTATACCATTGAATTTTCAAATTATGATAAATCTATCATTAGTTGTTATTTTTAACGGAAATTAAAGTGTGTGTGTAAAATCCATTGTTTTCTCACAAACCATTGAAGAAGAAAAACAAGAACCATGGCTTCTCTTTGTTGATGTGGTTTTCGAGGAAAGTGTTCAATTTGCAAATTGATGATAAGATTTTGGGGTTTTCATCGTTATGTAATAAACAAATTATTTTTAGTTTTGTTTCATATATAGGGTTGAATCCTATTGAATTAATAGTGATATTTTGAAAAAAATTAAAAAAATTTAATTGTTGTTCAAATTTCACATAAAATTGGACATTATAACTACTTTTATTAGTTTGATGAATAAATATGTGCTAGAGTAAAGAAAGTTATATCTGATTTATTGAGAAAGATTAGACAAATGGAAGAACAAACTTACAAATGGAAGAACAAACTTCAATGGAGGAAGAGGTAAGAAAAAGTTGGAGTTGCAAATTGATAACATTAAAAGAATATAATGAAAGATTGCAAGAGGTGATATTGGGTTTGAGTGAGCTGGATAAATTTTGTAATATTCAAGTGAAAAATGAATCAAATTTAAAGATAAAAAAGTTATTGGTTATTTTATAAGGTTGTATAAGTGATTTAATGTTATGAGTTATTTTATAGTTAATGTATTTTTTAGTTTAACGTGACCCTTGTTATCAATTAAACTAATGAAATATAATCTCTGTTTGTGTACAAGTAAGATTGTGTGTAATATTCAAGTGGTTTAATGTTATGAGTTTTATTGCACACTTAATCGTAATCTTTGTTTTCTTCAAATGCACGGTGAAATTCACGAATTCCTAATATTCATGAACCCTTGAAATTCACGAATCTTTGATATGCATATTGAAATTACAAATTGTGATGCAAATTCAGCCATATATTTAATAGATTTAAAATATAAATCCATATATATTAATACTTGTCTTTGCATCAACCAAATAAAAGAAAGTTTACACCAGCTTCATTACAATATGAGTTCTAAATCTTTGGTCTAGTTTGTACTCCACGAGATTGACTTTCATGTGCTTGGCTTGAACTCTCACCAACAAATTTCCTTCTTTTAACTTGAATACAAAGAAAAAAACCAAAATAGTTTTAGTAACTTAGAAATGTATAAACACTAGTATTTTCATTCATAATAGTTTATGCACACGCATACACTAACCTTCTTGTTCATTCTTACTCATGCACACCCAACCACACCCCTCCTCTTCTCCACCCCCCACCAAAAAAAAAAAAAAAACCAAAACAGTTTTAGTAACTTAGAAATGTATAGACATCGGTATTTTCATTCATAATAGTTTATGTGCGTGCACACACACTAACCTTCTTATTCATTCTTACCCATGCATACCCAACCACACCCTTACTCCCCCCACTAACTTAGAAATGTATAAACACTAGTATTTTCATTCATAATAGTTTATGCACACGCATACACTAACCTTCTTGTTCATTCTTACTCATGCACACCCAACCACACCCCTCCTCTTCTCCACCCCCACCAAAAAATAAAAACCAAAACAGTTTTAGTAACTTAGAAATGTATAGACACCAGTATTTTCATTCATAATAGTTTATGTGCGCACACACACACTAACCTTCTTATTCATTCTTACCCATGCATACCCAACCACACCCTTACTCCCCAACTAACTTAGAAATGTATAAACACTAGTATTTTCATTCATAATAGTTTATGCACACACATACACTAACCTTCTTGTTCATTCTTACTCATGCACACCCAACCACACCCCTCCTCTTCTCCACCCCCCACCAAAAAAATAAAAACCAAAACAGTTTTAGTAACTTAGAAATGTATAAACACCGGTATTTTCATTCATAATAGTTTATGTGCGCGCACACACACTAACCTTCTTATTCATTCTTACCCATGCATACCCAACCACACCCTTACTCCCCCCCCCCCCCCACACACACACACAAACACACACACACACACACAACACCCAGTCACCACACATCCACCCATACCCATACCCACATTTGCACAGACACACCTATTCACACATCCATTCCAGTCATATGCAACACCTACATCCATATACCACATTAGTCACCGTAACACACAATACCTACACCTATCACCACACATCCATCCATCCACACCTACACCTACACACACTCACACATACCAATCATCACAATCACACATCACACACATCTATCCACACTTGTGCATGCACACACAAACACACAAACCTACACATACCCACCACACTAGTCATTACAACACACACCCTACACACCACATTCGCACACACCATTCACCACCAACACACACCACACTAATCACCACAACACACACCACATACACATCTACCAGTACTTACGCACACATAAGTCATTTACCAACACATATACCATACCAGTCACACATAACACCCATACACCAACACACCCACTCACACACCCGCCACACATGCGCACTCCAATCACCACTAACATACACATCAATCATAAAACAACAAGTTGTCACTTTGAAGAGAATATTAACAAATATCATAACTAATAAAATAAACAGAGGTAAGTATTTTCGATTGTTACATGAAAAATTATATATTTCTAGGATAATCTAGTAACATCTTAAATTACTATTAAACATATACATGTTATAAAACCCTATAAATTTATTATAAATACTTAAAAGTACCTTAAAAAGAATATTGGATAATATATTGAAGAGTAATATCGGAAATTTTGTGTGTGAAAAATAAAATTTATTGGGAAAATTGGGAAATCTTTATATACCTCGCCACCATTATTGGCGAGCTTGTTGGTGAGCTCCTAGGAGTGGCTATAAAAGGGGCAAGTTTCACTCATTTTTCACACACATATTTTTCCATCTTCTCCCCTTCTCTTGAACCTTCTCTGTTTACGAGTTTTTTGACACATTTTGGAGAGCATCTTGAGGATAAAATATCAAGGAGCTTGAGTTCGGAAGATCGGTGGTGAAATAACTTTTCAAGTAGGGGTTCTTACTATAACTTTTTAAATACATGCATTATTTTGTTAAACGAAATGTCATGCATCCTATGTTATGAAATAAAAGTGAAAAACCAAATGCCATAATTTTATAAGTTATGTTATGATGTTATAAATGTTGTTTAAAATGAGATACTCACATAAATATTTTATTATGTATACATTGAAAATGTTTTTGTAGTAATAGATGAAAATCAAATGTTGGTATGAAGTGAACATTGAAAATATGATATGGCATCCGAGAATTTTATACATACATCATGAGAGTGCTTTATTTGTGGGGAGTACGCATGTATATTGTCTTGCAAAGTATGGTGCCCATGAGTTACTGGTTGCAGCAGACTATTTTTGATAGACTATAGGTATGCATCGCGTCACATGTATCTTTGGAGAATTATCCATTTATGGTGTCTATAGGTGACCAAATTATTGTGATCGATATATGTGACCGTGGATTATTATGGTTGCACACATGCCTTTGATTTGGACACCGTGTTGTATTTTCCTTCTATTACGGATTCATTAACTATACATAGACCTCGGAGTTGGATTCCTCATTGTGTTTGTAGTCGACATACCCATAGATGAGGGCCCATATGATGTTATTTGACAGATATATATGCTCAATGTATTGTGATCATACATGAGGTCAGAGGTGGACCAATATGGATCTCAAAGTTGGACTACACATGTGCCCATTTATTTGGACGACCAATATATATATGATTGCATATCATGCATTGGATTTGTTCCGCATGTCATATTTTGTATTGTATAAGCATGCATTGGGATACCTGTATTGTACATTCTGTTGATTTCCCTTGAAGTAAGGAGTTACAGGTATACTCGAGTTTAAGACTAAAATCTTCTCACACTATAAACTAATGATGATTACATACACTCATGAAAATTTATTAAAATGGGTATGCATTATAAATATCTATTTATTATGATAAAACTTTAGAGTAGACTCATATTCTCCCCTCACTCTCCAGCTATGTTGTTCAAGGTAATTACAATGAAGATAAGATAATCATGAATGGAGGATTTTGATGATACAAAGTTTGACTTAAAACCTTATTTTTTATTGGTTATTATAATTTAAGATTAGGGATGTTGAGACTACTTTAATGAATTGATTAGATTAAATTTTATGATTTTATAATAGATTTTTTATTTTAGATAAAAAAACTTCTAAAATAATTGATTTTTTAAAATAAATTTTCTTTAAACATTATTTAAAATTTACCCTTCTATTTCACGTACCCATTTTTTAGGGCGTGATAGTTTGGTATCAAATGGTTTTGATCTCTCGGGAAATTTTTTTTTTCTTTCTAAAAGTTGTTTTTGTCTCAATTAGAATAGCCACTAAGAAACATGAGCAAATTGACTGCACTAAGTAACAATTAAACTCGGGAACCAGAGGAGAAAATTGAAATTTGATACACCGAAGGATAGTAAGGACTCATCTTCTTTACTTCAAAGGAACGACGAATTTTGTTGTCACTACAAGATGGTTTTGAAAGAAAGGATGTATCATTTATTTTCTAAACGAGTTTGCATTAGTTATAACTTTATTTTTAGGAGAAGTTAGACGTTTATTGAGCAATTCATGGAATTGAACTGATTGTGAGAGCAATCATCAACGTTTTCTTGTTATCGAGGCATTGGAGTTTTCCCAACAAATTGTAGTAGTCACTTATTCGATCAAGCAAGTTGAACCAAAAAGAAGTTCGCCAAAAACTCAACCCTTATATCGACAGTATTACCATAAGATGATTCACATTAAATTAGATCACAATTATGGATGAGCATTCACATTCTACTTTCCACTTTGAGGCATTAAATACTTGAAGCAATTTCTTGAAGCCAAATCAACAGTCTGGCTAACAATCATATGAACAATTTTTGATAACCAAGACAACATTTTCAAGAACAATCTTTCGAACCTTATCAGTAAATTTGACAACCTTTCGAAAGAATAATCAAATCCCTCATAAACTCTTAATCGACCTTAACCGGAATAAGGAAGTGATTAGGAGAAAAGTGGCATAACTCTAGGACGAGGATCACAGAAGCAAGTCTTTGCGATATCTAATAGGAGGAATCATAAATCAATGATGATTTAATTTCACTACATAACTCTTGGATACAAATTCTTTCTGACACTTATATATCCCATTCTTTCACTTCTTTAACCTTTGTCTCGTAATAAAAATTTTAAACCCCCTTATTTCAAAATTTTCTCTTGGATTTTGTCTTTTTGATATCCTCTCTAACAACCCAAATTTTTTTAAAGTAAGGAGTGAATGAAGGAAGATTGATCAGACAAGTGTAATAACTTTAGAATTCTTTAAAAATTGATGCTGATGACGGAATAAGCTTAACATAGCTACCAGTGGTGAATAAATATTTGAATGTATTTTTTGAAGAATTACTTGGATCTTTCTCAGCTCGAAAGAAATTTTTCTTGGAATTGAGTCAATAACTATCTCTTCTTATTGAATGACACAAAGGGATAAAGAAATTAAGGAAATAGTTGGATGAACTACTGGTAAAATTATTTGTTTAACCAAGATCGTTGCCTTGTCAAACGTCAATCAAAAAGAAGGATGTGAGCCTAAACTTGCACAATGATTATCATTAGATGGAGAATTTGATAACCTCAAGAACACAAGTCTTCAGAGTTAAGACCTTGATGATTTTATGTTAGGAGAATAGGACGTACCAAAAATACCTTTCCAATGCTTAGTGCGAGCACTCTTAGAGAATGAGAAACTCATGGAAGCACTATTATGAAGTAATCAAAGACCGATGATTTTATGTGAAAATTCAAGAAAGAAAATTTGTAGGCTAGAATACCCATAAACACAGTTGATTCAAAAGGACTTGAATACACTTTGATTGATATTCTACACGAGTAAACAAAATCCATATTTGGAACATCTTGAAAAATTTGAAACATCATCTGTTGGATTTTTAAACATGAACTATGATTACGTGAAGAAAGATGACAAAGATATACATAATTTCAAGGAAACTAATCTCAAACATTATAAAGATAATCAAGAAGGATCCATTGAATACATCAATCAACTTGCAATGATAACAACAATAGCACAACATTTGGAGAATTTGATAATAAAACTTTCAGGTTGTAACTTAATAGTAAGGAGTTAATAAATTGTTATATTTTATATAGAAAAGTGGAGAATATCGTAAGTATGAAAGAAATTATGAGAAAAGTATTTTCAAAGGATTACGATTTCACATAGAGATAGCAATGGACTCTCTTAAGTCAAAAGTTATAATTGTCGTAAAAATGATATTGGTACATGGTGGAAACACTCGAAGGATAGAAGGATCACAAGTTGAAATTGAAAAATAATGGAAGACAGATATAACTTTATGTTCAACCTTGAAACGTAACAAGCATATCAATTTAACAATCATATATTTTGCAAAGCATGGTGAAGAATTATTGGAAGGAGAAATGGTGGATATATAGATTTTTGCTATTGTAACATTTCATTTTCAACAAAAAAAGAGTAGTCTTAGATGAAAACTCTTTAAAGATAAGGACTATTAAGAAAAATGTATAAGAATTGACAATATATCTAGAAAGTATGGAATGTATTATAATTTTAAGAAAAACTGATTGGTTAAATAGAATGAAAACTAATGTAAATTTCCTTAAGACGAACTACATTAAGAGGCAACAACATAAGGCTTGAAATTTGGTGAATGATTTTCATAAAAGATCGTACAATTGCATGGTATATCAAAGTCAATTGTACCATATCAAGATTCAAAATTCTTTCTCTTGTTTGTAAAAATTGCTATAAGGGGCTTTGTGAACATAATTGCTACATAATACAAACTAATGGGTAGTTTGAAAGAATTACTCAAATATTAGAGGATATGCTATGAACATATGTCATGAAGCTTAGGAGAAATAAAATCGAGCAACCATCAATAATTGATTTTTCCAACAACAACTGTTATAAAAGAATTGGAATAACCCAAAATGAAACCTCATACAAATAACCACTTAGAATTCCGAGGTGATAAACAGAAAAGAAAGAAATCATGGAAAAAACACACAAGTCAAATTCACGATACATCCTAAGAACACAAAAATGTATCTTGATTTAAAAAGGACCTATAAATGGAAAGGAATGAAGAAATATAGTACTCATCAGTTCTTACCTAATTGCGTGATATGTTAACAAGTAAAGGTAGAGCACAAGAAATCAATGGGACCACTCTAACTACTTTTTGTGTCAGAATGAAAATGAGACAATATAATCATAGACTTTATACAAGAATATCCATACACCTCTCAAAATAGATCGTATCTAATCGAGATCTAAAGTTTATTGCACGTTTGTGAAGGTACATATAAGAGGCTTTGAATACAAAGTTGTTGTATAGATTATCGTATAAATCTTCAATATGCTAGATGGAATGTTGAACTTATTCGCATCACACAAGACAACTTCAAACAGCTTAAAGTCAATACATAAGTTATGTTGATCATGGACAATAGTCATTGAACTTTAAAATGGATAATTATGTTTTTCTCAAGGTTCAACCTCAAAATTATACAAAGGATTAGCACCAGGCTACATCAAACCATTCAGAATTATACAAAGGATTGAAAATGTATCATATCAATCGAAGTTATCCTCAAGACTATCATAGGTTCATAATGTCATAGTCGAAACACTATCATGGATTAAACAAAACTTCTATTAAAGGAAAATGTGTCACATGAAGAATAACCAGTGGATATAATTAAATTTTGATTCAACAATTTAGGAAGAAGAACAATATCACTAGTAAAGGTTTAGTGGAAACATCCTAACGATGAAAATGAAATTTAGGAGTTAAAAACTTGAAGTCCGCACGAGCTATTCTAACTTAAGAAATTGTAAAATTTTGAGGACAAAATTTTCTTTAAGGGAGCAAGAATATAAAATCTTGTAAATTTATTATAAGTATTTAAATTGTCTTAAAAATAATATTGGACAATGTATTGAAGAGTGGAGATATATCGAAAAAAATTCACATGGAAAATTGGATCAAATGGAAAAAATTGGAAAATCTCTATGTACCTCACTACTATCTCACCAACACCTTACCATCACTACTAGCAAGCTCCTTGGTGAGCTTGTTGGAAAGCTTCTAAGAATGGTTATAAAAAGCGTGAGCTTCACCTATTTTTCTCACACATATGTTCCCTCTTCTCCCCCTCTTTTTAGAACCTTCTCTCTCTAATTTATTTGGGTATTTGGGTTTTCGATACATTTTGGAGGGAATCTCGAGGATAAAATATCAAGTAATTCAAGTTCGAAAGCTCGACGTTGCAATAACTTTTCAAGTATAGGTTCTTACTCTTACTTTTTAAATATGTGCATTGTCTTGCTAAACCAAATGTCATGCACCATATGTTATGAAATAAAAGTGGAAAATCAGATGCCATAATTTTATAAGTTATGTTATAATGTTGTTTAAAATGAGATACTCATCATAAATATTTTATTATGTATACATTGAAAATGTTTTTTGTAGTAATAGATGAAAATCAAATGTTGGTATGAAGTGAACATTGAAAATATGATACGACATATGAAAATTTTATACATGCATCATGAGAAAATGTTTTATTTATGGGGAATATACCTGTACATTATCTTGTGGAGTATGATACCTATAGACTATTGGTTGCAGTAGACTATTCTCAATACACTACAGGTACGCATCGCATCATATGTATCTTTGAAGATTTATCTGTCTATGATGTCTATATGTGACCGAATTATTATGGTCAATATATATGACCATGGATTATTGTAGTCATATATGGGCTTTAGTGTTGGACACCCCGTTGTGTTTGCTTTCTATTATGGATTCGTTGACTAAACATGGGTCTTAGAATTGGACCTCCCATTATGTTTGTAGTCGACCTATTCATAGATGAGGGCTCATATGACGTGATTTGATAGATACATGTGCCCAATGTATTGTAATCATACATAGGGTCAGAGATAGACTCACATGAATTTCGGAGTTAGATCGCGTATGTGCCCATTTATTTGGATGAGCAATACATATAGGGTTGCATATCATGCATTGGATTTGTACTACATGTCAAATTTTGTATGTATGAGCATGCATTAGGATATCTGTAATGTACTTTTCCTAGGTTTCCCATGAAGCAAAGAGGTATAGGTATACTCAGGTATATGACTAAAATCTCTCCACACTATGAACATATGATGATTACTTACACTTATGAAAAATTATTAAAATGAGCATGCATCATAAATATTTGTTTATTATGATAAAACTTTAGAGTAGACACCTAATGAGCTATGTGTAGTTCACCTTCACTCTTGCCTCACTCCCAGTTGCTTTGTTCAAGGTAATTACGACGAAGATAAGATGATAGTGATCAGAGGATTTCAACAGTATAAGGTTTAATTTAAAATCTTATTTATTTTATTGGTTATTATGATTTATAATTAATGATGTTGAGACTACTTTAACGAATTGATTAGATTAAATTTTATGATTTTATAATGGATTTGTATCCTAATTTTTTATAATATTGATTTATAGATAATTGATTTTTTAAAAGAAATTTCTTTTAAACATAATTTAAAATTTACTCCTTTTTATTTCACATACCCATTTTTCCAGGCTATGAAGCATATAATAAATTAATTGGCTACTCCAATTCATACATGTATAGTCATGAAATTTAATCATAAAGTCAAACACATCAAAACTCAAGGGTGTTATCTAAAAATCATTATAAAATTTTGACAACTAATATCATAGTATAGGGCATAAAAATTTCCTACAATTACATAAATAAATCAATTAGGCATAATCATAATTAAAATAAATAGAAAATAGCAAAGAAGAGCTTATGATTGATATCAATGGCTGAATAACAACTTCTCAATTGCCTCTTTATATTCCTATATTACCTCTAGCCTTTAATTTATCTATAAAGCTACATATTTTCTATATATTTTTGTGTCTAATATTTGTATAATTTATGGCCCAATCTGTGGCTTTTGTTGTTAACCCTAGTTGCGTATTTATAGTAAAAGAGTTATTAAAGTGCTATTCTAACAAATCTAGAACAATTTGTATAGATATGTGTTGAAATCTAAATATTAAGTGTGTATCCTGATAACAGGTCATGGCATGCATCAACTCATGCTGCAACACGACTTTAATTCGAGTTCTATTAGTTTTATCCCGAAGGTGTTATCCACGGAATACATATGATCATTCCATGGTGCACCCTTTAGAAAATTTAATGCTTTGACCTCTCTTTGATGTATCTTGTATACATATTTTTCTTTAAGTCCTTCATTCTATGACAATTATATACTTGGTTGTGAGGATTTAATTGGTTTTTTGTTATTTGAATCGTTTAAGTCCAAAAATACCTGAAATACATAAAAACATATCTCATGATTTCGAAAACAAAATTTATAAAATACATAGGTTAAAATGCAATATTAAAGCCTAATTCACTTAATTAATTTCAATAAATCACAAGATATGCATATTTTTTAGGCACATATCATATGTTTAGGTGCATCACCAACTTTACTTTTGCTCTTATCCTTGGAAGCAATAAAAATTGTTTTCTTTTTAGCTACACTTTCCACTCTAGTCATTTTAGATTTACTCTATTCAGGTTCATGTTATTCAGCCTAAGGTTCTTCAAGTTACACACCATCAATTTCAAATTCAAGCTCATCTAATTGCTAGACATAAGCTTTAGTTAAAAGTAATTGTTGGACTTTAGGTTCTTTAGGTGACAAGACATTTAATGGTTGTACTAGTTCATACATATCAATCACCATATCATGGTTAGACAAAGTATAAACATGAAACTCTCTTGGATAATTTGGTACACATTTATACAATTTTCAAGCTTTTTGATCAGTGTTAATTTCAATAACCTAAAATTCAATCCCTTATACTTGATAAAACCAACTAATTGGTCTCATTAAGTTCGTCAACAACTCTAACTTCTCAAAAACCACAAGAAACACATTTTCCTTATCGCAGTAATCCAAGTAATCTACTATGCCTCTAACATACACCCCTTTTTGACCCTGATCAATCCATTAACTACCATGATGGACTATCATAGTAAATTATTATGAGTCTTTCTCTATGAACAACAAGAAAATGGTGATGAATTTTTAAATATTGTTAATGCAAAATGGAAATTGGTGGTATATTAAAATATTCAATGTAAATCAGGATCATATATGTGGGACCATTAAATTCTTTTGATAAAATATTCACAAAAATATGTTTTTCACTTTAATACATACCTCACACCCTACTTGCAGGAAAAAGACACACTAACATTTGGTTAAAAAAACATGAAAAGAGAAAATAAATTAAAAAAACTTCAATAATAGAGGATCTTTTCAAAAACCTATGTTAATTGCTTTATTTTTCATTTCAATATTAATACAATCACAAAACCTTAACAAGAAACTATGTATGAAATAAGCTTATTGTAACAAGGTTTATTTATTTTTCTTTGCAACTTGATGTTAACTACCAATTTAGGTCTATCCAACATGGTTCCTATTCTTATTCTTTGTTGGTTTGTAAGAAAATAATGGGTTTGTTGGTTGGCTCGCAAAGTGGGTAGATGGGTGGAGCTATTGGTTAGTTTGTAAGGTTGGGTTAGTTCGCGAGGGTTAGCTCACCAATTGGGTTAGTGGTTTGCAATGGGTGTGATTGGTGAAGAGCTGGTTTGTGCGATATGTGTGGTTGGTAAGAGTGTGGGTTCGCGTGGTTGTTCTGGTTGGTATAGGTGAGTGTGAGCGGTATTTAGGGTTTTATACACTCACGTTAACTCCTATTAAAATCAACCATGAATGACATATTTTTCACAACTTGAAAGTTCGATGGTATAAAAGTAATAAATGAAAGTTCGGAGGTATATTTATAATAACTCTAAAAGTTTTGTAGTATACAAATCTATTTAGTCAAATAAAAAAATTCATAAAAAATGAAAGAAAAACGTTTAGGTGTATCTGTTCAACTGGTAAAATAAAAAAGGATTCACATATGTATAAATAGAATAGCCAATTTATACATAATGGTAAAGAATTCTCTTTATAATCATATATTATAGAAACGAATAAAAAATATGAAATGATATCTTAATTTTTGACAATTGGATTCACAAAGTATATGTTTAAATAATTCAAAGTCTTGATAATTGGCTCTCAATTTTTTGGTTAAAAAACATCAATGAAGCTTTGGATGTGCATTATTACGTGTAACGATATATTATTATTATTTTTATTTTAAATTTGAGAACCAATATAAAAAAGCAATAAAGTTCCCCAAGAAATAGCAATAACATCATAAACTCATAAGAAGAACAAAATACTATTAACACACATACAACAAGAAAGTTGTTGCATTAGCCAAAAGTCAAAGGCACCAAGCGCCAATCATGACATACACCACCCAAAATTGAACCAAGATCAAATACTTCACTATTAAATACCACTACATTTCTTCCTTTTCTAAATCCTCTAAAACCAAAAAATAACTTTAGCAGTAAATCACACCCATCACTACAAGGATCAATGCATGAAGAACTCCTAATAGTACATAAAAAGAGTTAGAACCATATTGTTAGCGTGAAAAGTGAAGACATAGTGCAATTAGGATATTGTTGATATTATAACATACATCCAACAAATATGCAATAGTTTTATCTCGTAACGCACACAAAGGAAAAGTAGTAACCTCATAGGCACAAAAGTTATGTTTATGGTATAATTATATTTGAAAAATGCATATAATATTAATAGAAAATTCTATCTATAAATAGAAAATTTCTTTCTTTTATAGATATATCAACACAACAAAATAAGAAGAGAAACAAAACAAAGTCAATGAAACAATTTCTTTTGAATATATCAACACACCAAAATAAGAAGAGAAACAAAACAAAGCCAATGAAATAATTTCTTTTGAAGAAAAATAATATTGTGTGTAAAAAAGTGTGAGAGAATATTTTAGAAAAATATTGTGATATTTTTCTAAAAAGTGAGTGATAAAATAGTGAGTTTGAGAAACATTTGTATGATATTATTTTGGGTTTATCTCAATTTATTGTATTATCTCTCACTTTGTACTCATTAATTTTATTAGTAGAAGAAATATTTTTCGGAATTTATCCTGTGTACTTAACCTAAATTAAAGGGTGAATCACGTTAAATTGTCGGTGTCATTATTTTACTCTATTTATTTTATTTTTACCTGATGTGTCCAACAATTGGTATCAGGATTGGTCTAGTAAAATTCTTAATATGTTCTATAGTTGCAGCATAGACTGATTTGTCATATTTGAAAAGATTTTATTAAGTCTAGGGTGTATTTATTTGTAAAAAAAAAAACACAATGAGAAAAAAAAATGTCAAGCTAGAAGGTAGATATTGAGAAATTTATTAGCAATAATAATTTCTCTTCTTGGCAAAGGAGGATGAAAGATATTCTCATTCAACAGAAAATCCATAAGGCGTTGTTGAAAAAAAAAGTCAACAACCATCATCGAGTAACAGTGGGAGGAAATAGATGAGATTGCAGCTAGTACAATCTGTTTAAATCTCTCAGATAGTGTCTTGCAAAATATTGAATAAAAAAATTGCAAGACCACTAAAGAAACATGTGAGATTCTAGAAAACGTGTACATGTCAAAGAACCTTACCAATAAATTTTATTTGTGGAAGGAGTTATATAAGATGAGAAAAGAAAATAATGTGAGCATGATGCTACATGTTAGCGATTTCAAGAGCAAGTTTTCTCACTTAGCAAGATTTAATGTGAGTTTCAGTTATGAAAAGAAAGTTGTGATGTTGTTGACATCACTACCCTCATCATATAATCATATCACAACAACTCTGACTTATGCAAAAGACAAGATAAAGTTTGAAGTTGTTGTAGAAACCTTGTTGTCATATGAGAAACACAACGGGGAGAGAAATTCAGAAGCACAAGCCCTTATCACAGAGTCTAGAGGAAGAAGACAATATAGAGAATAGAAACCTAGAGGCAAAAGCAGAGGCAAATCAAACAGATTTGCCAATGTTGAATGCCATCACTGTGAGAGGAAGGGTCACATCAAGAAATTTTGTCGGGTGTTCAAGACGGAACAGGAAACGAACAAAGGCAAAGTAGTGAAGAAAGATGACATCAATGATGATAACCAAACAAATACCATAGACGAGTTCAATATCATTTATGATGAAGATTTTGTCAATCTTGCATCACACGAGACCAATTAGGTGATTGATAGTGGTGCTACAGTTCACGCTACATCGCATAGAGAATTTTTCTTATCATATACAACTATAAGTTTTGGTGTTGTTAGAATGAGAAATGAAGGACTGTCAAAGGTTGTAAGCAGAGAAGATGTTTGCTTGGAAACAGAGAACGAAACCATACTATTTCTGAAGGATGTCAGACATATTCCAAATATGCGTTTGAATTTTATCTCTATGTGAAAACTTGCAAATGAAGGATATCACAGCTCCTTCATTTATGACAAATAAAAACTTACAAAAGGCTCCTTAGTACTGGCTAGAGGTGAGAAGCATATAACTCTGTATATAATGCAAGCGAAGCTCTCCACCGACATAGTAAATGTCATAGAGAAAGATAGTGCAACTGAGTTATGGCATAAGAGACTCAGTCACATCAGTGAAAAAGGTATAACAAGTCTAGCCAAAAAGAAGATACTACCCAGAATGGATGAAGTACATTTGGAGAAATGTGTTCATTGTCTAGTAGAAAAGAAAAACAGAGTTGCTTTCAAGAGTTCCCCTCCTTTCAAGATGAATAATATTTTAGATATGATTCATTCAGTTTGTGTGTACCAATGCCAAAGTCACTTGGTGGTGCTCAATACTTTGTGACTTTCATTGATGATCATTCAAGGAATATGTGGGTATATCTTTTGAAGACAAAGGATCAAGTGCTAGATGTCTTCAAAGAATTTCATGCCTCAGTTGAGAGATAGAATATGAAGAAGCTAAAATGCATCTGGACAGACAATAGAAGAGAATACACATGACATTTCCATGCTTATTGCAAAAAGCATGGTATTTGGCATCAAATGATACCTCCAAAGAAACCGCAGTTGAATGGCTTAGCTGAGAGAATGAACAGAACTTTGATGGAAAGAGTTAGATGTCTACTTTCACATGCAAAATTGCCTAAAACATTCTGGGGTGAAACCATACTCACAATTGCACATGTGTTGAATCTTTCACCTTGTACTCCTCTCAAGATGGATGTTCTAGATAAAATTTGATCAGGAAAGGATGTTTCTTATAATCATTTGTGGGTGTTTAGTTGCAAAGCATTTATTCATATCCCGAAGGACGAGAGATCCAAACTTGATGCCAAGACAAAGCAGTGTATTTTTATTGGCTATAGTTAAGATCAATTTGGCTATAGATTTTACGATTTGGTTGCAAAGAGACTTGTCAGGAGTCGTGATACTGTATTTGTTGAAGATGAGACCATTGAAGATATTATCAAAATGAAGAAAGATATTCCTAATTCCAATGGTGACTCATTAGATTTGGAATTAATTCCTCCAACATCAGTGCCAAAATAAGTTAGAGATGAAGACCAGGTTTATCAACCCGATGAAGATGATGCTCCCATAGAAGTTGGTTCTAAAAATGAGAGAAATAATGATGTTCATTATCCAGTACCAACACCTGCGGCTTCTCCTGTTCCACTGAGAAGAAATGATAGAGTGAAACGACCCTCTACCTCATATCCTCCATATGAGTATGTAACTTTCACTTATGAGGGAGAGCCTGAGAGTTATAAAGAAGTCATGGATGATGAATCCAAACAAAAATGGATTGAATCCATGCAAGATGAGTTGAAGTCCTTGCATGAGAATAAAACTTTTGAGCTCATGAAGTTGCCCAAAGGGAAGAAGGCTTTGAAAAATAAATGGGTGTTCAGGGTGAAGCATGAAGAACACAGTTCCAGTCCACGATACAAAGCCAGACTGTTTCTCAAGAGATTCAGCCAAAGAAAATAAATTGATTTTGATGAGATTTTCTCTCCAGTTGTGAAAATGACATCCATCTGTATTGTTTTGGGGTCAGCAACAAGTCTTGACTTAGAGGTTGAGAAAATGGATGTAAAAACTGTCTTCTTACATGGTGACTTGGAATAAGAGATATACATGAAGTAGCCAGAGGGTTTCAAGCAAAAGGGAAAAGAAGATTATGTTTAAAAATTGAAGAAAACCCTTTATGGCTTAAAATAGGCATCGAGACAATGGTACAAAAAGTTTGAGTCTATTATAGTGGAACAAGACTACAAAAAGACCTACTTCAGACCATTGTGTTTTTGTGCATAAATTCTCTGATGATGATTTCATTATTCTTTTTCTCTATGTGGATAATATGTTGATTTTTGGCCGAAATATTTCCAAAATCAACAACTTGAAAAAACAGTTGAATAATTCTTTTGCCATGAAAGATTTGGGCCAGCAAAGCAGATTCTTGGTATGAGTATTATTAGAGATAGAGGAGCCAAGATATTATGGTTGTCATAGGAGAAATACATTGAGAAAGTTCTTCAGAGATTTTATATGGACAAGGCTAAAGTGATTAGTTGTCTTCTTGCTAATCACTGCTAAGTTCTAAGCAAAGCTCTTCTATAGACAGTTCTAAGCAGAGCTCTTCTATAGACAAAGGGAAGGAAGAGATGGAAAAGGTTCCATTAGTTTCAATAGTTGGAAGTCTGATGTATGTCATGATTTGTACACGGTCAGATATCACTCATGTAATTGGAATTATAAGTAGTTCCTTTCAAATCCTGGAAAGGAACGTTGGGTTGTAATGAAATGGATTTTCAGGTTTCTTCGAGGTTCTTCTAAAATATGCCTATGTTTTGGAAGTGACAAACCTGTGCTAGTTGGATACACAGATGCAGATATGACTGGCGATGTGGATTTCAAAAAACCTACTTCAGGTTACCAGATTACATTTGCAGGGAGAGTTGTGTCATGACAGTCAAAGTTACAAAAATGTGTTGCACTATCTACTACAGAAGTAGAGTTTATAACAACAACAAAAACATGTAAAAAGTTGTTATGGATGAAAAGTTCTTGAAAAAACTTGGGTTGCAACAAGATAATTATCAGTTATTTTGTGATAGTCGGAGTGTTATACATCTTGGAAAGAATGCCTCCTTTCATTCGAGATCAAAATATATTGATGTGAGATATCACTGGATAAAGGATGTAATGGAGAAGAAGCTATTACAGCTTGAGAAGATCCATACGGAGGAATAATTTTTGCACCTAACCAAGGGTGGACAAGGTAAATTTAAACACATTGGATCAAATTGTTCATAAGTATCAAATTGGATCGGATCGGACTGAATTTTTAAAATCAATTTGGTTCGATTATAACCGTTTAAAATATGAATACTAAAATGTATATTGAAATTATTTTATATTATCACAAATAAAATAGTAACTTGTTAGGTTTTGGCATATATTAGCCTATTTTACTCTAGTTCGAGACGTAATCATCCCAACAACAATAACATTTTTGTTATTCTTAAGTTAAAACAATAAAAAAAATTGTTATTCTTAAGTGTTGAACTTGAGAACACCAAGTTGAATAGTAATGATTTAATCATTAAGCTACATATGCTGTTACATTTGTGAAGTGTAAATTATAAATATAAAAGTGTAAACAGTCCAATCCGGCTTGAAGAATTTAAAATTTTTACAAATTGGATTAGTCTGAAACAAGTTGCAAATCGAATCGGATTGTTTGAAAATCCAATTTTTCTTTTCGGTCCGATTTATTGGTTTTTCTGTCCAGCCATAATCGAAACTAACTTGTAAATAGATATTACCGAATGGTACGACAGAGAGAAAACTGACAACAAGAGAACCAATAATTCAAAGGTGTGAAACGGCTTGCATAATGGGGGCTTTAATGTTAATTCAAGAAGCTATTTTTGGCTCCTCTCACCGTCTGGAGCAAATGGTGGCTGTTCGAAATCACACAGCCTGGGCAGCAAGGAAGGAATATATAAATATGTATATTACATGGGGCTTTCAATTTGGCCCAAATTACAAAGAACAAAAAGTATATTAGATAAAGTCAAAATTATCAAATTGACATCAGGGTTTTGTAACACCTCAAATAAAATATTTTCACCTCCGTACAAAACGAACTAAGTTCATAAAACACAAAATTCTTCGAAATACTTAGTGGCCATATCCCAAAGCTTTAAAGGGTGATCATATCAAGTCCAAGAAATGCTTGAACTTATTAATAGGAATTGGTTTGGTTAACATATCAAATGAATTCTCGTAATGATTATGTTATCGACAACAATAGCACCGTGAGAAACAATGTCATGAATGAAGTAATAGCTAACATTAATGTGTTTCGTCCTCTCGTAATACATAGTATTCTTAGTTAATTGTATCACACTCTGACCATCACAAAATATAACAAAAGTATCCCACTGTAAACCTTAATCACAAATCAAACATTTAAGCCAAATGGCTTCTTGCATTGCTTATGTTGTTATTATATACTCTGCCTCTTTAGTAGACAAAATAATTATAAACTGTAAAGTAACCTTCTAAATAATAGCACAATGAGAAAAAGTGAAGACATAACCTGTTAAAGATTATTTTTTATCTAAATTACTAGTATGATTGGAATCCACATAGTCAATAGCATTCCAACTAGTATTAGAACTCCCATGATATACCAAACTAAAATTAAAAATGCTTCTCAAATACCGTAGTATCCATTTTACTGCTTATTAATGATCCTTATTAGGCTTACCTATGCATATACTAACAATACTAGTTGCATGTGAAATGTCTGGACGAGAATAAACCATAGTGTACATCAAACTACCAATGGTACTAGTATATGGAACTTGTGACATATATTGCTCTTCTTCTTCTGACCGTGGTGACAAATCCAAAAAAAGCTTAAAATGCCTAGCTAACGGCATACTCACAATACAGGTTTACGTTTAGACTCTTTCATACTAAAGTGTTCAAGAACTTTTTTAATAAACTTTTTTGAGACAAATAAAGTTTGTCTTCTTGTATATTCCTGTAAGTTTTCATACTCAAATTTTTTCTTTGTACTCAAATCTTTCATCTCAACTCACCATTAAACTTGAGACTTTAATTTCTAAATCTCAAATTTATTGTTAGAAGCAATAAACATATCATCAATATATAGCAGCAAATAAGAAAATGAATCATCAGAGTCTTTTATGATATACACAACTATCATAATTACTTCTAGAGCAACCATGATCAATAATAAAAGAATCAAATCGCTTATACCACTAATTAGAAGATTATTCCAATCCATATATAGAATTTTTCAATAATCAAACATGGTTTTCCTTACTAGGAACAAAAAACTCCTTTGGTTGATGCATATAAATTTGTTCCTCAAGCTCAACATGTAAGAAAGTTATCTTAACATCAAGTTGTTCTAGGTCCATGTTAAACAGCGCAACCATAGCAAGAAATTCACAAATAAAGCTATGTTTCACAACAGGTGAAAATATTTTATTGAAGTCAATACCCTTATTTTGATAATTTCCCTTTACAACAAAATATGTCTTGAACCTAATTGCTTCAACCTCAATTATTTTTTTTAAGACCCATTTATTTCCAACAATATTTTGGTCGTTGGATGGCTTCAGCAATTCCTAATTATAGTTTTTGTAAAATGACTCAACCTCTTTATTCATAGCAACCAACTACTGAGAAGATTCATCACAAGTGATAACTTTATGATAATTAAAAGATTCATGGACCCCAATAGACTTTGCTACAGACAATGCAAAAGAAAATAAGTATGCATCTACTTACCTCTGAGGGCATCAAATCTCACTTGTTCCTTTACTCGTAGTGATACTGTGTGGTATCTCATGTTGATCTTCTGCTACATCATGAGCAGAATCATCTACCTCATCCACATATAGTTGAACTGAAATGCACTCTTGTACTTGATTAGGAGTTCTACTCAATTTCTACCTACTCACTAACACCAAGGTCTTTACTTGCAATAACTGATCCCTATTTCTTTTCCAACATGAAAAACTCATCAAATTTAATATTTTTACTAATCAAAAATTTAGATGACTTGGGTTTAATACATTGCAATTTGTAACCCTTCACTTTAGAGGGATAAAATATTCATTTCAATGTCTTAGGCTCGAGCTTACCATCATTAACATGAGCATAAGAAGGACAACCAAAAGATTTCAAATTAGAATAATTAGTAAGAGTACCAGAGAATACCTCAAATAGAGTCTTCAACTCAATTGCAGTTGATGGAGATTGATTCATCAAATGGAAGACATAGTTACAAGCTTAGGCCCAAAAGGATTTATCCAAGCCAACTTAAAAGAGAATACAACAAGCTCTTTCCAAAAGAGTCGTATTCATACGTTCTGTAATTCCATTTTGTTATGGTGTATTACGTACAGTGTGGTGTCTCACTATGCCATTTCCTTCACATAACTCATTCAATTAACTCTTAAAAAATTCCAAACCATTGTCAATCCTCAAGCACTTAATCTCTTTGCATGTTTGATTTTCTATACAAGCTTTAAATATTATAAATTCTAAGACCACATCATTCTTGTTTTTCAGAAAATATATCCAAATATGATGAAAGAAGTCATAAATAAGAGTCAACATATACTGGGCCCCATCCTTAAATACTACACAAGAAGGACCTCAAAGATCTGAATGAATATAATTAACAATAGCTTTTGTTATATGGATGGTTGTATTGAACTTGACTTTGCTATGCTTTCCATAGATACAGTGCTCGTAGAAATCAAGCTTTCTTTGTTTTTTGACCACCAAACAAATCCTGCTTGCTCAAAATAGACATATTTACCTCACTCATATGCCCTAACCACATATCATAAGCAAGTATTATCTGAATCTGGATCTGATGAAGACAAAAATGAAACACTACCAATGATATCCTTACTAACTTTTAAAACTCTACCTTCAATTATATACATAAAGCTTTGTGAATCAAAAGTATCCAAAAATATTAGGTTCTTTTTCAAATCTGGAACATGGCGAACGTTTTTCTAAGCCTTAATAATACCATCATACATCTTAATTCAGATAGTACTAATACCAACAATCATGCAGGATAAATTGTTTCCTATCAAGACAACACCCCATCAATACACCGATAAGAAGCAAACTAGTCCTTACTGTGGCATATATGAAGTGCAACTCAAATCAAAACTCCAAGCATCTCTATGAGAACCAACAGATACTGATAGAACTTATCACTATTGGAACCAGAACTATCTGCAATACCAACAACATCATTAGTATTAGAAGACGTGATAAATTTTTCCTTTCCTTTGAGTTTCAGACAATTAACTTTCCAATGTCCTTCTTGACGGTAATAATTACATTTATCTTTTCTCGTTTTAGATATGGATATAGATTTGTCTCTATTATTGTTGCCTTTTTATTGAGTTCTACATCTCACAAATAAACAACTGCTACTATCATTGTTGTTAGTAGATACCTTTTTCTTATACTTTTTGGAATTCAAAGTTGCTTTGACAATTGACATCCTCCAAAGAATTAGTGTCTCGCTCATATATCATAGTATCAACAAATTATTTAAATGAATGAGGTAAATAACATAATAGAAATAAGGTATGATCTTAACCATCAATTTTAACACTACAATTTTTCAAATCATGAATAGTTTTAGTAAATTCATCAAGGTGATCGTGTAAAAGTGTACCTTTTGACATTCTGAAAGTATACAAGCTTTATTTCAAATATAACTGACTTGTCAAAAACTTGATCATATACATACTTTCCAATTTAAGCTACAATTTAGCAGAAGATTTCTTATAATCAATCTCGTGTAGTATCTCATCAGACAAAAACAACTGAATTGAATTGAGAACATTTTCTATCAATATATCTTTTTCATCATCAATCAATTTTAATGATAATTTATCTTTACCTTCAAGTGTCTTAACTAATTATTCTTTAACTAATATGGCTTCGTCTTCATTTTTTAAAGGCTAAAATCATTCCTATTATTGAATTTTTCAATTTTGTATATTGTCGTCATTACAGAAAACTCAATATTAACTTACAAAATATAAAAACCAATTAGATAATTAGGAGCTCAAAATAAATTCAAAAGAGTAAACTTGATCAGTCTTAATAAATAATAGAATAACCCAAAGCTCTGAAACTAATTTGTTATATATTAGCACTAACAGAAGCGAAGTTTGAGTCTAATTTTTGATTATATAAATAAATAATAATCAGTAAGAAAAATGAATGATACACAAGTTTAAATGGTACATAAAGGTTTAAATGGTTTAAACTGTAATAAAGAGGCAAGAATATGGTTCAAAGACGATGATACACTTAGGAAAATCCACTCAAAATCTAAATAGAGAGTACAAACATCAATGTTCAAAAGTCACTTAAAACCAAACCCAGAATACACCCAAATATTCTCTCACAAGTTACACTGCAATATAGAGGCAAGAATATTGAAGCTAACTTGCAAATAGACATTACCACAGAGGAGAGCAAACTGACAACAAGAGAACCAATCATCCAAAGGTGTGGAACGACTTGCACAGTGGGTGGTTTTAATGTTAATTCAAGAAGCTATTTTTGGCTTCTCTCACATAATCTTAAGATGATGAAGACAAATCTAGATTTCTTTCTCTCATGCTTGAGCAGCAAGGAAGGAATATATATGTAATACATAGGAATTTTAATTTGACCCAAATTACAAAGACCAAAACGTATATTAGATGAAATCAAAATTACCAAATTCCTACCCCTCTTAAAAAGTATTTTGTGACACCTCAAATAACATAAAATATGCTCTTATGATTCAAAAGTATGAACATAATAAGAACAACAATTGTAAATAATGGAATGCATTTTATCAGTAACATGAATAAACTTGTTTGTTATATTTTCTTCTATTAAACACATTATTTTCTCATAAATTTTGTTTTCAATTTTACACTTAATTGGATTCTAACTTCTTGAATAAACGTAGTAAAGTATTAGTATTATTTTCATTGGATACAATTCTTATAACCATCGTTATTCCATTGGGTAAACAAAACATGACATTAGTGCGTCTTTCGTTAACAATCTGGTTTGCAATCCCAACATTAATTATTGGTCTCTTTATCGTTATTTATGCAGCTTTCCTGTGATCCAAACCAAAATTGTTGATTTCTTTCGTATTCAAAGGTCTCCTGAAAGCTGGAAACCAGGTCAAGGTACAAATATTTCAGGAACAACTCTTTCTTTCATTTACAAAGAACAAATATGAAAGATGAAAAGATTAAAAACTTGTTTGTGCCCTTTTGGTCTTTCATTGAATTTAGATAGTCTACAGAGACGAAATAGAACTTGTAGCTTGGCAATGTCAAAAAAGAGAGAAATTGTTGCCATTCAATCCAAGTGAGGATTCTACAAGAAGATTAGAGCAAATGGCATCACTAGCTACTGCTTTGACAGGCACTGGTGTGGAGTTTAGCAATGAGCTTGCTTACCCACCTGGCATGGCAACTGGATCAGCTAATTGCTCAGTTCTTGAGCGTGGAGGAATGCAGGTAATTAGAAAATCATTTCTTTTTAAATTGACATTTTATTGTTCAATTCGACCTTGGATAATGCTACAGGTGCTTGAAATTAATTACTGAGAAGGATGCACAAATATTTTATTAGATTTTGCAGATTGCAAATTGTATTTATTTACTCTATATGTTAGACACTTTTAAGGACCTAGGTTGTAAACTCTTAGATATGTGCAGTGTCTGACACACTTATTTTCACCAATTTAGTTTTCAACTCATGTCCATTTTCTGTATGATGGACTGTATACTTCATGGAAAATTAAAACTTTACATAATATGCTTACATTGCATATTAAAAGATTTTCTTGTGCCTAGTTACAAGTGATGATACGATCTACTAAATGCTGTCCTTCCTGTGGTTTTAGGGTTAAGAAATTTGTAATATGATTGCTTTCAGGTTAATTCAAAAGAAGACACTGAGACCTTAAACTTATGCTATAGCATGATGGAAAGAGAGGCGTGGCCACCCCTAATGGTTGTTTTTGATCTTAAAGTGGGGTGAGTGAGGCTTGTATATGGTTTTCTTTTTTCTTTCTTCCCCTTTATTAAAAAATAAGTAGGATCATGATTCATTATTCTTACTTGATTTTCAACAGGTTCACAGTTGAGGCCCATAGGTTTTTAAAGGACTTGACAATACTCAAAAAGTATGTTGGAGATGTTGACTGCTTGAAGAATGGGGAAAATGATGATGGGCTAGAGTACGATGACATTGCTTTCTGCTGATAAATCTTCAAAAGCCTTGTTATTTGTCCTGATAAGTGATCTAATATTGCCAGCATCATTAAGGGCATCAACAATCACACACCGTAAGCTCATGTCCACTTCCAAATTTTACCCGCTTTGTTTTAGTGAACTTTGTTTGTGATTCAAGAAATGAAGTGAGAGAAAAACTCACGAACTATTGTGAATTTAGTTTTTTTTTTTTTTTAAGTCAATTAAGCTTGCTGAAGGCATCATCCAAATTTAATCAGGCTTACTGGTTTTTTGTTGCAGGAAGGGAGAAAGAAACAGAACCTAAAATGTGTAAGATATGATGTGAATGGTGAGTGTAGAGTTCTACTAATTGCAGTACAGAGATATATCAAAGGGGGAGAGATTGTATTATGATCATAATGGATATGAGCATGAAGACCCTAATGATCACTTTGTTTGATCTCATTTTTACTGTAACTGATACACCAATTTAAATGAAAGAAATCTAATTATAGACTCATTGATTTTTTTCGAATATGGCAATTTTGTCATCAACTAGTTAATGGATATTTGAATTATATACTGCAAATATTCAATTAAATTTGAAATGCTTTCATTTGCAGTTGATTTTGTATACATATTAATATTTCATACTATGAATGCTTGTTTCTTTGCAAAGTACAAGAAGTTTAGTATTGTGTGTCTCAATGATTCTGAGCTTTAGGAACTGGGTCGGGAAATTTGTATGGGTTTGGGACTTTTGGTTCATATTGTAGGAGATATCCAACTTTGTTTTTGGTGTCAGTAAAAGGAGAGGGAAAAAAATCAATAAGATACAACTTTTTCTTCATAATTTTAAGGTAGATAATTTTTTTTATTATATATAATTTTAGGTACTTAAGATTAATATTAGATATATCCCTCCAAAATAGGGGGAAAAAAAGAAGAAAAAAGAAGAAGAGATGTTATAGTTGAAAGATTAAGCAAGCATATCATACCTGGGTACAAGAAGCAGAAAGTGCATAAGTGAGTGATATGAAATGTTAGTGAAGAAATTCAATAAGCCATGCAAAGATAAGTACAAGTAATACTAATTTGTGTTGCAGCGTGCAGCTAAAGGACAGTGGGTTCACAACATTCAAACCAGCTTAGAAGCTTGTGAATATGATCATTGATCAAAAACTGAGGACCACGCTTTTATTATGCATATCAGACTACGAGACTATAGGAGAGTGAGAGCAAACAAAATCTTTGTAGGGTGGTCCTAAATTAGAGGGGTAATCATAATAACAATAGTACGTATCAGCTGGCAAAAGGCAATCGGAAATTAGGTGGTTGAATAGATCTTATATCACTAATACACCCTTATACTGGTCCTTCAACTCTGGTCATTTACATGTTTTATTTCTTGCTTCAATTTTATGTGAATTTCTAAAGAAAAGTCTTCATTTTAAGTTGTAGGGAATGACATGACGTATGTGTATTAAAACAGTGAGATCAGCTTTTATGATTCTATTGTATCAAAGATCTAAAATGTATTGATATTTAATCTGGTTTCAAAAAATAGAAAATCAAGAACCACTGGTGAAAAACTTTGGATTTTCTTTGTACGAATCCTTCCTTGCAAAACAAACGTCGTCGCGATATCTCTCAAACTATATATACCGAGAGAGAGAGGTTATTTACATTAATCATTTAATATCTTTAAAAAAATGTGTTATTTGGACTTTTATTTTTGTAAAAGAAGTCAAAAAAGGATAAAAACTATTTTTCATTAATATTTCAAATAAAATAATTTTATTTTCCAAATACTTTATTTTATTGGTAATTAAAAAAAAAGATAAAAAAGACCTTTTGTTATGATATTTTATTATAAAACTATTAAAATATCGAGGGAATACTTTTTATCATAAAACTATTAAAATATTGAATGAATTATAAAATTTAAATTTCTTTGGTATCTTCTACAAAATGTAAGGAATTAAATGATATATTTTTATAATTGTTTAGTCCTAAGATAAGGGATACCTCACTTAAGAGTATAATTGGTTGATTCAACCCAAGATCGGTACGAGACCTGCTCGAGACCAACTCAAGATCAACCCCAGAGCAACCCAAGATTAGCCTAAGACCAGCCCAAAATCAACCCAAGATTAGCCTGTGACCTTCCCAAGATCAACTCAAGATCAACCCAAATACATAACAATAAATTGGGTCATATACGTACATAGTTCATGTATTAAATTCGTTTAAACCTTAGTAAAAATTCTGACTAACTGCATGCTAACCACGCACTGACCACATCCAAACTCTAATGAGAGTTTCACATGAACCCTAGCTCTTACATCCCTCTAATAGGATGTAAACATGTGTACCTCAAATGCTCTATAAATATAACATCCAAGGATGTCATTGTGGACTTTTGGAACCCTAGCATGGTGTAACCCTCTTAATCAGACTCTATCAAACATTTTGGCACCTACCGTAAGGCCTCAATGTTTTTAACCATAGAATCACTTTTTAACCTATTATTTTTTGAAAACATTAAGAGTTAGTCTGATATAAAAGGATTTATACCAACTATTAGATTATCAATCCAATTCTGTTGATATTTTCATCTCGTGCAGGAATATAACCCCAAACTCTAAGAAATACCACCCTGCTCATTAAATAGTTAACAGTTGAGGGTTCAATCTGTGAACCAAAATCTAGGATTGGGAAACCTTAATCGAGAAAAAGGTTCAAAGCCCAAAGTTGAACATTCAAAACATAGAGGCAAATCAAACAACCATTATAACAGAGAAGTCCCGCCACCCCAGGCACCCATTGGACCTGTAAGACTTGAAGAAGTCCAAGTGCAATTGGAACTCTTACAACAAATCATACTTCATATCCAACAAGATAACCACAACCTGAAACAACTATGGACACAACAAGCCCTCCGTGGACAAAGTCCCACCCTTCGATGGCTTGCTTGCAGAAATATGAATAGGCCTCTTGATAGATAAGATGAAAATGAAGATAGTAGCTCAAAATATCATCTTTGACCAGCTCCCACTAATGTTTTAGAAGACATGAAAGTCGTTATATGATATAGAAGAGGTTTTCAGCTAACTAGTTACATCTACCTTTAGTGACAAAATTGAAGCAACACTACCTTCTTCAAAGTTTGTCACTCTCAGGTGTACATCTTATTATGGAACAAAAGATCTGGTAGCTTATGTCCTCTCCTTCAAACAATCAATGGCACCAATCCATTTACCTATAGACTCAAAGGGTGCAATGATGTGTAAGATGTTTGTATCAAAATTGCAAGACAATTCTATGAAATGGTTCAATGATCTACCTTTGCGAATTGGTGAAAGAATTTGTTACTCATTATATGAGCAACAAGCCCATTTAAAAAGAATCTCACCACTTATTTTTCATAGTTAAAGGCTTGGAAGAAACTGTTGAAAGTTACATGAAAATATTTAAGGCAAAAAATTAGAGATCTCAGGGTGCCCAATCTCAATAACCATTGAAGCATTCCGCAAAAGAGTTGTGAAAAACTCTATTTTTTTAAGAACTTACCAAGATAACACCCTGGACTATATAGGCTATCCATGCAAAAGCAAAAAAGTTTTTGAATTTGGAAAGGGAATTGGGAAAAAAATCAAACGTGGAAAAATAGCATCAAATGAGAAAAGAAAACCATTCATTCAAAATTGAGGAAGACCAACCCAACCACCCTTTCCATGGAGATGGTTAGAAGCAAGACAAATAAGTCATTGGGGAAGATCGTTGTCACCATTTCGAGGACCACCTCTTATGGTATCTTTAGAAGAGGCAATAAGGAACATGGAAGGAAATGAAGGAGTAAGATGGCCACCTCAAATGAGGGCTCTAAATAGGGATCCATCAAAGTATTGTGCTTTTCACAAAGATATTGGACATTAGACAAGTGATTGTTGACAATTTAAAAGAGAGTTGGAGTTTCTCTTATCCAGGGGACACTTGAGGGATTTGGTAGGTGAAGATCCTATGAGAGAAAGAAGAAGAAGCTTGCAAAGAGAAATGGATAATGCACCAGGACTCCTACCACCTAGAGGAACCTAACCTAAAGAGGTAGAAAGGAATATGAGGATAATACACACAATACATAATGGACCAAATCTGTACAAGCTCACATAAAATTTATGAAAAAGACATACACCAAAAGGGAGAAATGTGCCATACGAAATGTGTAATGTGAAACGGAGCCCCAATTACCCAATTATGTTTGATACTCCTCTTACATGACAACCTGTTGGTCATCACAATACATGTGGACAATTCAAAATAAGGATATTTTTAATCGATAATGGAAGTTAATTTGATATCATGTATTTGACTATGCTAGTCGAGATGGGAATGCAACCGTCAAAGATCACTAGGAAAAATTTGCATCTAGTAGGCTTTAATGGAAGCATAACAATGTTAGTAGGCACTATAAGATTATTTGTGTCAGTACCAGGAGCAATATTCCTAACAAACTTTGATGTCCTAGACATCTCATCACTATACAATATCATTATGGGAAGACCATAGTTACATAGATTATAAGCAGTACCCTCCACATTACAACAAGTAATCAAGTAGCCAACGACATTAGGTATAGAGACAATAAAGGGTGATCAGGAGAGAGCTTGCAATTGTTATTTTTTGACTTTGAAGTGGTTTCAAACCAAATAGAAATTACAATCTATGGGGTAGGTCGAGCATAATAAAAGACTAACAAGATGAGCCTTATCAACACTGTAAACTTAGAAGTTGAGTTGGGGCAAGTGGGAGAAACTACTGACCATATGGTAAGATTTAGTGTTATGTTAGAAGGAGAAGTGAAAATAGGTCTAGTCGTTTGCCTCAAGAAAAACAAGGATGTATTTTCCTAGAGCCTCGTAGAAATGATTGACATTGATCAGAACATAATCACCCATAAAATCAATGTTGATCCATGAGTGAAGCCTGTAAAATAAAGGAAAAGGAAATTTTCCAGGGAAAAGAATACCATAATAAAAAAAAGGTCAATTCGTTGAAAGAAGTGGAATGAGTCAAGGAAGTTAAGTATCCTACTTGGTTGTTTAATGTAGTTTTGGCACCAAAGCTAGGATGAGATCCCTTCTGTGTGGAGTTTACCGATGTTAATAAAGCCATACCAAAAGATTGTTTCCTTACCAAGCATATATCAATTGGTGGATGCCATGATAGAATTTAGTCTTATGAGTTTCATGGACGCGTACTCAGGCTACCATCAGATTAGGATGCATCTTGGCAATGAGAAAAAACATCTTTCATTACAAAAGAAGGGACATTTTGTTATACCCGTTCAGTCTAAAAAATGCAAGAGAAACTTACTAACAATTGGTAAACAAAATGTTCAAAAATCAATTAGGATGTAATATGAAAGTATATCTAAACAATATGATGATAAAAGCCTTGGGGAGATTCATATCAAAGTGTACGGATAAATGGATCCCCTTTTCTAGCTATTAAAGAAAAATGATGGATAAATGCTTCCCCTTTTTCTAGTTGTTAAAGAAAAACAAAGAGTATGTTTGGAAAGAAGATTGTGAAACTACTTTCCAATCCATCAAAGAATACTTGGGCAAAGCTTCTCTATTGGTTAGTCCCACACCAAATGAGGTTTTTACTTATACTTATCTACCATCTTTAAAGAAATAAGTGCAGTATTGGTAGTAGAACGAGAAAACAAACAACAACCAATTTATTATGTTAGTCAAGCATTGACACAGTCCCAAAAAAAATATCCATTGTTGGACCTATTCCTTGTTGGAAAAACTTGCATTCTCTCTAAGGATGGTATCCAGAAAATTGAGACATTACTTTGAAGGCCATATCATTGTTGTTCTTACTTCACACGCTCTCAAAAATGTGTTACAAAAGCCTGATATTTTAGGGAGATTGGCTCATATTACTATTGAGCTGAGTGAATTTGAAATTAACTTCAAACCACGACTAGAAATCAAAGGACAAGTGCTAGCACACTTTCTTAGCAAATGGCATGGGGAAGAAGAGTCGTTCCAAGACATATTGACACTAGCATAAGAAGAAAGTTTTTTGGAAATGTTTATAAATGGACCTAGCAACACCAAAGGTACGGGGGTGGGAATCATCATGTTCACAATAGATGGAGGTATGATTGAACAAAGTATAAGAATAAATTTCCCAACTACCAATAATATAGCTGAATATGAGGCAATGTTATTAGCCCCGAAAGAATTGAAAAGATTGGAAACAAAATGTGTCAATATTCATAATGACTCACGATTGGTTATGAACCAAATAAATGGAAGCTTCGAAGCCAAAAAGGAGAAAAATGAGGAGATACTTGATAGAAATAAAGCAATGGATAACAGAATTCAAAGCATTCAAAATTACTCAAATATCACACAACAACAATGCTCATAAAGATGCTCTGGCTACTTTATCCTCAATAGTTCATACATATATGAATAGACAATACCTATCT
This sequence comes from Hippophae tibetana, assembly GCA_037013495.1. Classification (NCBI taxonomy): domain Eukaryota; kingdom Viridiplantae; phylum Streptophyta; class Magnoliopsida; order Rosales; family Elaeagnaceae; genus Hippophae; species Hippophae tibetana. The sequence continues at coordinate 19,025,326 of CM072807.1, read as the reverse complement.
CAATAATAATGGAACCAAGTATTGAAGAAAAGGATGCAAACCAAGCAAATACTATAACCTAGGTTTAGAAGAAATTGTGAGCTACTTGAAAGAAAAAGGTCTTTCCTAAGAATAAGAAGGAAGCTCACAAACTCGAACTTAAGTCTAGAAACTATATCATATTGTAGGATCAGTTTTATAGAAAAACAATGTGTGTGGTTCGTAGTTACGATGTCTCAAGGAAGAAAAATCATAGGTCATTATTAATGAATTTCATGGAGGGGAATACAGAGCTCATTTAGGTAGAATAAGTTTGTGCCAGAAAATTATTCAATAAGGATATTATTGGCCAACAATGTTGAATGATTGTACCATGCATGAAAAAGATGTGATAAATGCTAAAGATTCACTGCAATTATCCACCTGCCTGTTTCATAATCGAAGGGAATTATCGAAACTTGGCCAGTTTTAAAGTGGGGCATTAACATTGTAAGATTACCTCCAATAGTAACATGACAGAAGAAGTTTTTAATAGTCGTTACAAACTATTTTTTCAAGTGGTTAAAAGTAGAAACCCTAGCAAGAATACAGGAAGTAGATGTATAAATATTCATGTGAAAAAACATAATTTGTCAATTTAGACTTCCAAAAAAGTTGGTGACTGACAATGGTAAACAATTCATAGGAAAGGTTTTCACAAATTTTTGCATAGAATTGGGAATTAAATTATATCGCTCCTCTCCGTACAGACCTCAGGCCAACATACAAGTAGAGTCTTCAAATAAAGTGTTGATAAATATCATGAAAAAATGGCTAGAAAAATCCAAGGGAAAATGAACAAAAGACCTATATAGAGCCTTATAGGCAATAAGAACAACACCCAAATCAGCTATGGGAGAGACGTCTTTCTTGCTCGTTTACAGTTTTGAAGTTATCATCCCATCAAAAATAATACAACCAATATTTATTTTTTAATTGTCACTATTTTATTTTAATATTTTATTAATTTTTAAATTTAAAATTTTAATTGAAAATTAAAATATATATCTAAATAAACTTTTGTTTGAATTTTATTATTTTTAATTTTTCTTAAAATATTTCGTATTATATTTCACTTTTATCATGGTTAAATATTCGTATTTTAATCGTATTTTAATCATTTTACAAAAAATGATATTTTAAATAAAAAATTATTTAAATAATATAATTTGTCCTTAATCGAAATTTTTTATAAAGTTAAGAGATTAAATAACATAATTTTTAATTTAAAGAATTAAATAGTACAAATAAATTAACTTAAAGTACTATTATAATAAATCACTCTAAAGTAAATATAAAAATAATAGTATGGGTGATATAATTTTGTTTTTACAAAATTTATTACATTATCTTATCGAAGTGTTATTATGTTAATATGTAAATGATTAATTATTCTTTTCTGACTTATAAATTTGAGTGGAAAGATGAGCGGAAAGAGTACAATAATTTGGGTTTAAAGCTGATGACATTAATACTGAGTGCAAAATGTTTTTGCCCTCAAATTTCCTAATTATGCCTACGAAACGAAAAAGTTAGTGAAATCTAGGTTGAAAATAATAAACTCTAGCTCAAATAAAAAATATAAGTAAATTCTTACGATGAACTGTATGAATTGATATTAACGTGAAAAAATCAGATTTTTTAACTTGGATAGATTTTCTTGAAGTGACGACCTAATCTTTCTCAAATGGTAACAATAAACAAAAAAAACGAATGAAAACAGGTTGAAAATCACAAAAAAGGCTTGTTTTCTCTGTAGAAAGTAGAGTACGATTTTAGTAAACATAACAAATGGACCCCTCTACCCTTTTATAACAAGATGATTATGAGAGTCCAGATTCATGCAAGTCCCTATAAGGCCATAAATGTCTCGAGAAGTGTGTAAACTAAATATAATTGACCTGATTTGATGTAAGAATGTAAATGCATTAGGAATCACAAAAAAAAGTTTATTCTACTAGTTTGATAAATAATTTATTCTTCTAATTTGAAACAAATTTAAAGAATAGGGACTTGATGTTTGGTTCTAAGATAAGGGGTACCTCACTTAAGTGTACAACTGGTTGGCTTTGCCCAAAATTTTCCCAATACCTACCCAAGACCAGTCCAAGATTAACCCATAATCAACCCTAAATCGGCCAGAGATCAGCCCAAGACCAACCCAAAATCAGCTCTAGATCAGCCTAAGACCTACCCAAGATCAACCTTAGACCAACTTGAGACTTGCCCGATACTAGCCCAAGATCAACCCAAGACCTACTTGAAACTAGGCCGAATACAGACTTGTTATGTACACATATAATAGATTGGGTCATACCCATACGATAGGGCATGTATTAGAGTCATTTGAACCTCGGTAGAAATTATGTGCCAATCACGCTCCAAACCCTAATGAAAGTTTCATATGAACACTAGCTCTTACATCCCTCCAATAGGATGTAAACACGTGTATCTTAAATATTCTATAAATAGAATATTCAAAGACGTCATTGTAGATCTTTAGAACCCTATTACGTTGTCTCAATGTAAGGGAATGATTGATACAAATTCTCTTAATTATATATACATATATATTAACTGTAAGAAGGAAAGTGTTGTCTACTCTTTCTTTGGGTATTACAAACATAAACTAATTGTGTGCAATGCAATAATATAAATGGCCTAAAAAAGAATGGACTTGGATTAGGTTCGGTAGTTTACTTGTACTTGATTATATCATTTTCTTTTTATCATACTTAGTTTTTTCCCTCTTGTTATTGCAATGAGTCCAGCTATAGTCTTAACTGTTTTCTGATGCTCATATATATCCATAATAATTAATGTCTCCTAGAGAAAATGAGCCAATTATAAATTTATAAGCCAAAAATGTTTCAAGTTTTGAGTATTCTTTTAAATTAATTTTTGTCTATTGCTTTATCGAACACTAGCTATGCATATGATAATGACTAGTTTTTTTTTTTTTTTTTGACAATGACATAGCTGAGTGCGTTTGTACACATATGGTAGTTGAGATCTGCAAGATATTCTCCACAAACTAGAACGAAGTAATTTTGTTGTTTTCATAAGTTACCAACAAAAGGGGACCAAACTAACACCTAGCATGTTTGGTGCAATTAAAACCGTCTTCAACACCACACCACATCTAAACATTACACAATTCTCAACTCATCTTCCTAACTCTCAAAAACTTGCATTTATCCAAACCCTTCTTCTTCTTCTTAAGTTGGTACATAAATGTAATATCCTTATTTTTAAAATCCAAAACTTCCATATGAATGTTATATTCTTATATCAGTTTTGACTTTTCACTAAATGTTAGAAAAGTGTTAAACCTTTAACACTCTATATTATACTATATATTTTGAAAGAACAACTTGGCATCTTAATTATATGGACCAAATTATACTATTTATTGGAATTCAACAGGATCAAGATAGGAATAATCAACTCAAAATCAAGGATTTAGTATTGCCCAATAATGGATGGAATTGAAATCTTTTATACAACTTGTTTGATATTGAACCTATTACTGCTATTAGTAGTAGACTGAGGAGTCTAAATCCAAATTTGATTGACAAATGGATTTGGATTGCTATTAGGTTGAGAGAATATTCAATTAAATCAGTTTATTCTGTGGCTGTTTTGGAACTAAATAATGTAGGTGTAGATCCAATCTAGAAGTTATTATGGAATATGTTGGTGTATGTTGCAACAGCGGCAGACACCAATGTTTAGTGGAGCAAAACATGGAGTAGACAATAATATTAGTAGAGTCATAAAACATGGATGTGCTTTTTGCTAGAGTTATTGTTTAATTTTCGTTTTCCTTGTATACATATACCTAAACTCTTATACAGAAATAGAACAAAAATGATATGAAATATACATGATAATTATCAGAGAAACATAATATTTGACATAGTATCAGAGCAAGTTATTGCTAACTAATGGAATTACCTGCTATGCTGATTTCTGTTCTACTACCATTTTTTATTTCTGATTTCTGGTATGGCTGCTGATTGTGGCTGCTGATTTTTGATTTCTGGTTTACATTCTGATTTCTGGTTGAAACCGATCATTTGCAATACTGAAAAAAAATACCATCAAGAACATTGTTGTAAGGCTTAACCACAAAGGTTGAAACCTGAGGGGATGGGTAGACAGTGAAGCCTCACCAGTGCTGCGACCATCTAGTATCCAGAGCCGTACCATTTTTCTGTCTCAAAGAAACGTGGAACGCAGTGAAGAAGAACACTGCTTCACAGAGACGGAGGACCAGGTGGAGGGTTGACTCTGTCTGGATGTTATGGTCGGCTAGGGTTTGGCCATCCTGATCGTCCATCAGAAGAAGGAAGGCGTTGCTCTGCGAAAAGGCTGAAAGTGATGATTGGCTCAGACACAGTCGAAGAACACAGTTGAGGAACACAGTAGAAGAAGTTGCGCTGAGGAACGCAGTATAAGAAGTTGCACTGAGGAACGCAGTAGAAGAAGCTGCGTTGAGAAAGGCAATAGAAGAAGTTGGGCTGAGGAACGCAGAAGAAGCTGCATTGAGGAACGCAGAAGAGGTTGTGCAAATTTGAAAAAAAATTAGGGTTACGAAATGTTCTATATATAGCTAGTGTGCAAAGTGTAAAAAAAAATTAGATTTCATGGCAGAATCTAGAGATTTAACCACCAATTTCATATTAGAAGATTTGATGACAAAAATGACGGAAGTTCTAACTAGAGCTTAGATCACCTCACAACCTCCGCTAATTGAAGCGTCGACTACTCCCATTAGTATCAAGTTAGGAGGATCCAACTATGCCTTGTGGTCCCAGGTGGTGGAGATGTATATCTCTGGAAAAGACAAACTGGGATATATTAATGGAGATTTTCCTCAACTTGTTGAAACCGACCCCTTATTTAGGAGATGGTACACTAAAAATTTCATTGTCAAAAGATGGTTGATCAATTTGATGGACCCCTCCTTGATTGCAAATTTTATTCGATTCCCAACTGCGAAACAAGTTTGGGATTCTGCTACTACCACCTACTATGATGGGATAGACATGTCTCAAGTGTATGATCTTCGCCATCGAGTTACTCGTATGAAGCAGACGGGTGGATCTATTGAAAAATACTACAATGACCTTCAAGGGTTGTGGTGAGAAATTGATTTCTGTCGTCCTAATCTAATGGAGTGTGCAACTGACATACAAAAATACAACTTCATCATACAGGAAGATCGAGTGTATACCTTCCTCGATGGACTTGATGACAAACTAGATAAAACTCGAAGTGATGTGCTTCAAATCAAACCATTCCCTACGGTGGAACAAGTCTATGGATTCCTCCGTAGGGAAGAGGTCCGGCAGACCGTGATGATCACGGGTATAGATACGACACCCGGAGTAGTTATGGCTTTCAAAGGGATCAAGGGACACCATAATCCATTGCTACCCAAACCAGGAACTTTTTTAGGTAGCAAGAAATCCACCGTCTATTGACATGAAATATGGCCATTGTGGAAACTACAAACACACCCGTGAAAAATACTTCAAAATACATGGGTATCCAGAATGGTGGAATGATCTTTAAGCACGGAAGAAACAGGAAACCACTGGGCGAGCCGCTGTGGCTACCAATAATGCATCACTATCCCTTATTCCTCAGGCCGAATCTTCCCAGGATCCAGGTATTTCAAGTAAATCATTTCATATCTCTACTCGTAGTGATAACGAGGATTGGATTCTAGACTCTAGAGCTACAGATCATATGACATTTGCCCAAAAGATCTCTCTAATACAACCCAGCCGAGACAGAGCCGTGTTGCCAATGCCAATGGGGTCACTTATCCAGTTATAGGGGCTGGAACAGTGACTTTATCTCCTACATTATCATTATCTAATACATTACTTGTACCCTCTCTTTCAAACAGACTAATGTATGTAAGTCAGGTCACTTCAGATCTTAACTGTGTAGTATTGATGTATTCTACCTTTTGTCTTCTACAGGATATTCTCACCAAGGAGATCATTGGGCATGGTACTAAGAGAGGAGGTTTATATTATGTGGATGACCTCAGTTCAGGAAGAGCCAATCACATGAAACACACTGTTGGTAACAAGGAACGCGAGATTTGGTTATGTCATCGTCGATTTGGGCATCCATCATTTGGGTATTTAAAGCACCTACTTCCTAGTTTATTTTCAAATATCACACACTCAAATTTCAAATGTGATACTTGTATCTTAGCAAAAAGTCATAGGGCGTCTTATGCTATAAGCATGAATAAAAGTATGACTCATTTTGCTTTAGTATGTTCTGATGTTTGGGGACCTTCCCCGGTCACTACGTCATCGGGTCATCGTTGGTTTATAATTTTTGTTGATGATTGTACACGAATGACATGGCTCTACCTTATCAAACATAAAGATGAAGTATTTTCTATGTTTCACTTGTTTCACACCATGGTTCAGACATAATTTTCTGAAAAAATTAAGATTCTTAGGTCTGATAATGGAGGGGAGTATGTTAATCAAAAATTTCGAACATACTTGGAAAACCATGGTATTCTCCATGAAACCTCGTGTTCACAAACCCCACAACAAAATGGGACTGTGGAGAGGAAGAATATGCATATTTTAGAAAGCTTAGGCCTTACTAATTGGTGCACACATGCCTAGTAGATACTGGAATGATGTTGTTACTATAGCTGTGTATCTACTAAACCATATGCCCACAAAAACCTTACAATTTCAGACTCCATTAAAGGTGCTATCTAATCATGTTCCCTTGCCTACTATTTTGATGCTTTTGCCCCGAATTTTTGGATGTATTGCTTTTGTCCACCTCCATAAAAATCAACGAACTAAGTTGGATCCATGTGTTGTCCGATGTGTTTTCTTGGGGTATGGCATACAAAAAATGGATACCAATGCTACGATCCTATTACTAAAAGAACCTACATTACCATGGATGTCACTTTCCTAGAATCTGAATGTTTTTTTCCATCATCAGTATCCAATTACCCTCTTCAAGGGGATAGTTATGGTGAAGAATGAAATTGTTTTGATGTTGAAGTATTAGACATTAGTAACAATCCGACATACTCAGATAATGCCAATAATATGGATGAGCCAATACCTAGACCCGAACTTGAACTTCTAAGAACTGAATATGAACTAGTGACTGAATCTCCAGAAGACGCAGTGGTTGATGCACCCCTCCACTCTCTAGTACCCAATGATCCTCATGCTAAGAATACTCTTGAGGTAAGTTCTCCTATCACACCTTTACGAACTAATGCTATAGATACATCTGTTGGTTATGTTCTACCTTTCAAACACAATCGAGGCAAACCTCTGAATCGATACTCTCCAGACAAAGAAGAATGACAATCCAAGTATCCAATAGCCAATTATGTATCTACTCAAGGGTTATCAGAACCTATCAAGGCTTTTGCAAAAACACTCTCCTCATGTCAAATTCCAAGCAACATTGAGGAAGCCTTATCTGATCCAAATTGGGCTCAAGCTATAAAAGAAGAATTTGAGGCACTGCAGAAGAACAACACATGAGTGTTAAGTAAGTTGCCTCAAGGGAGGAAGATGGTAGGATGCAAGTGGATTTTCTCCATTAAGTATAAAGTAGATGGGTCAGTTGATCGATACAAGGCGAGGCTAGTAGCAAAAGGGTATACATAGAAACATGGTATAGATTATCAAGAAACCTTTTCACCTGTGGCTAAACTAAAAACTGTGAAAGTTTTGTTATCTCTTGCAGCAAATTTAGATTGGCCATTGCACCAACTTGACGTGAAGAATGTCTTCCTTCATAGTGACCTTGAAGAAGAGATTTACATGGATATTCCACCAGGATATATTGTTACATCAGGAAAAGAAACTGCATGTAGATTACAACGAGCATTGTATGGACTAAAACAATCACCTCGAGCATGGTTTGGCAGATTGAGTTCAGCAATGAGAAAATATAGGTTTCAACAAAGCAACTCTGACCACACTCTTTTCCTAAAATATCGATTGAGAAAAATAATAGCCTTTATAGTCTATGTAGACAACATGATCATTATAGGGGATGATAAAGAAGAAATCTCTAGGCTTCAAGAACAATTGTCAAATGAGTTTGAAATGAAGGACTTGGGAGGGCTCAAATATTTCTTAGGCATTGAGGTAACAAGATCAAAACAAGGTATATGTCTTTCCCAAATAAAATATACTCTAGACCTACTCGTAGAGGCAGGATTACTAGATTGTAAACCTATCGATATTTCGATGGTCCAAAATCATAAACTTGGAGAATATATGGACCAAGTACCAGCAGATAAATAGAGATATCAACGGTTAGTAGGTAAACTCATATACTTATCTCATACTCGACCTGATATTGCTTATGTTGTGAGTATCGTGAGTCAATTTATGCACTGTCCAAGTGAAGACCATATGGATGTCGTCATGCGAATACTCCATTATTTAAAATCCTTCCTTGGGAAAGGACTTATGTTTTCAAAGAATGGTCAATTGGAAGTCATTGGATATACAGATTCAGACTGGGCAGGGAATATAAAGGATAGGAAATCTACTGTTGGGTACTTTACTTTTGTGGGGGGAAATCTTGTTACATGGAGGAGCAAGAAGCAAAAAGTAGTTTCCTTATCTAGTACTGAAGTTGAATTTCGAGGAATGGTCAAGGGAATATGTGAGCTCCTTTGGTTGAAAAAACTTCTAATTGAGATTGGTGTTGCTCCTAACTCTAAAATGAACTTATTTTGTGATAACAAAGCAACCATTGCCATCTCTCACAATCCAGTTCGACATTATCGCACGAAGCACGTTAAAGTGGATCGGAACTTCTTCAAACACAATCTTGAAGAAAAGATTATTCAGCTTACATTTGTTAAATCAGAAGATCAATTGGCTGATATACTCACAAAATCTGTGTCTGCAAAGAACTTCTACAACTCACTTGACAAGTTGGGCATAAGAGACATATATGCACCAACTTGAGGGGGAGTGTTGGTGTGTGTTGTAGTGCATGCTGCAAAAGTGGTAAACACCAATGTTTAGTGGAGAAAAACATGGAGCAGACAATAATATTAGTGAAGCCATAAAACATGGATGTGCAGCATCTAGAATTATTGTTTAATTTTCATTTTCTTGTATACATATACCTAAACTCTTGTACAAAAATAGAACAAAAATGATATAAAATATATATGATAATTATCAGAGAAACATAATATTTGTCAAAATATTAAAATTCATGAAAGATACAAAGTTTTCTTGTAGAAAATGTTATCAAATAACTTGATGGATAAAACAAAAGTTAAAAGACTCCTATCTGACATTATCAGTCAGAAGAAACAGTGAAACATTTGATGAAGAATGTATTTTCTTTCATGCTTTATGGATTACTTTACTTGGAGAGGATAAATAATTCTTCAAAGGTTTCAACATGATAATTTTTATTCTCATTTACAATTCATTCTCAATCTTCCAAATAATTTCATGCATAAAAGAAAAAGATAAATTTGAGTTTACGATAGCCCACGTGGAGAATAAGAAATGAATTTGTGTTTCAAAATAAAAAACCAAATTTCACTTCCTTGGCTAATTGGTTAAGAAGACTGCATAAGAAAATGTGTGAGTATTATTATAATCGATCTTTGGAAGATAATATTTTCACAGAGGAATGCATTGTCAATTTACCTAGCAAATGGATCAAACATGTTCAAGGGTTATTGTGTTCAATTCAAATGCTGGTTTTATTAATAATGTAGCTCCAGTAAATGTTGTTGCAAGAAATCATTTTGGAGATATATAGTGGGTATATGAGAAAATTATTGAATGTTTAAAGGTTGTTTTTGAAAGTGAATGCAGAAATATCATAAACTATCTTTTTGGAACCAATAGTGACTCTTCTTGGTAAGCCAAACAATTTTAATTAATATCTAGATAAAATAACCTATGTACGCCATCAGCTTTACTTATCATTTAGGCATCTGTTACAACCATTCAAGACCTATTGGGTAAGGACAGATCATACGTTATGGCATGCACATGCTAGCAATTATACAACCTTTTTTTTCATTTTAAATGAATAATGGAAAACCAAAAGAAACCAAGTATCAAATATGGAAGGGAATAAACTCAATCAATATACATTGTTAAATCAATAAAAAGAAACTCATAAAGGTAATAATGGAAGGGAATAAACTCAATCAATGTGGAAACCGCGTATGATACTTTGTATATATGGGTCCGCTTCGCATACTGCATAAGTTATTTTTTCCTTAATATTAATTATTTATCTTATATTCGTATTTTTGGAAATATTCAAACTTTGGCCACTCCATATGTATTTTATAGTTAATTTTCCTAATTGCACTAAACAGGTAATGTTGATGCCAATAATTATTAGAGAAATTATTTAAAAATAACATTATTAAACTTATAATAAAAATAGTGCTTAATAAAATTGAATAAGATTAAATTAAATGGTTTTAAACATTGAACAAAAATAAATAATCGTTATATAATTTGAACAACATATAATTAAATTAAATATGATTCGATAATTTTTTTAAAAATAAAAATATATATTTAAACTGAACATAAAAATAACATTTTTGTTATTATAATAATTTTTAATAATGCTAAATCCATTTACATGTGGATGAATAATGCATTCATATAAAAATAACATATATATTCAAATTACACTCGAAGCAAAGTAAATATATATTATAGAAGAATGTTAATAACATATAAATTTATACACGCATGGTGTACTAAGTATCAAAATAATTTTTAAAAATAAAATTATTCATTTTTTAATAAAATTTTACTATGTATTGTACCAAAATTAGTATTTGTTGAGGTGCATGTATCATTTCTCATTTATTATACACTCTATTACACAACTTGGGTTTGTAAAGAAAAATATAAGTTGAATAAATTAAAAATTTATTCATATTTTTTAATTATTTTACTCAAATGTCATTTTTTAAATTAATAGAAAATATCATATTATACTAAGGAAAAAGGAGTTGTCATGGCCCTAAGCACGTACCCCTAGTTTCATCCATGCAGGACGCCTGAACATGGAATGAATTAATACAATATGTCTTGATTCATTTTAATTAATTTGATAATTAAATGAGTATAAATAGTATATGATCATGGAGATTACTCTAAACACCAAGAGTGATAAATATTAATTTATTACATAATTGATAAAGAATAAGACTTAAAATAATAAATAAGAAAAAAATTATTAATGTTACTTAAAATAAATAATCTTGTATAAAAAACATAAGTAACTATAATCTAAAAGTTTTTTAATGTTTTAACTACTAATAATTTATTACTTAGTTGATAAAAAAAATAAAACTTAAAGATAACTTTTTAGGCTATCAAAGATAAATAAAAATCTATAAAAAATATATAATAATTGTAATATAGAAAATTTTCAATATTTTAATTACTAATAATTTATTATTTAATTGATAAAAATAAGACTTAAGATAATTAACCGAAAGAAATAAAATTATTTATGTTGTTTAAGATAAATAACCTTGTATAAAAAGAAATAATTTTAATCTAGATAATTTTCAATATTTTAATTATTAATAATTTATTACTTAATTGATAAAAAATAATACTTAAAATAATTAAAAAATTATTTATGTTACTTAAAATAAATAATTTTATATAAAAAGAGATAAGTCTAATTATAATATACAAAAGTGTCAATATTTTAACTACTAATAATTTATTACTTAATTTATATTACTTAATTGATAAAAAAATAAGACAAGATAAGTAATAAAAAAAATGCTATTTTTTGTGTTATTTACCATAAGTAACCTTGTATAGAAAGATAAGTAGTTGTAACTTATATAATTGTTAATATTTTAGTTATTAATAATTTATAACTTAATTTATATTATTTAATTAATAAAAAATAAGACTTAATATAATTAACCAAAAAAATGATAATTATTTAAGTCAATTAAGATAAATAATCTTATATAAAAAAGATAAATAATCATAATATAATTTTTTTTAATATTTTATATATTAATAATTTATTACTTAAATGATAAAAAAATATAAATCTTGACTAAATTATATGATAACTAAGGATATTAGTAATCATTATTTTAAAATAATTGAATAATTTTATCTAAAATTTATAAGGCTTGATTTAAATTTTTATATACAATATAGATTTGTTTATCTCATTTAGAAGTCAAAAAGATTAAATTTTTAATTTTATTTTATTTATAATTTTAAAAATTTTATTTCGATATTAAAATTATTTTGATTCTACTATTCCAATAAATATAATATTAATAACGTTATTTTATTAAATTTAATTATATTACATCACGGCTATATTATACGAATCAATTAAACATATTATTTGTATTTTAATGTAATATAACTAATGATAAAAAGTTTATTCACTTAATAATTTTGATGCCAGATACTATTATAGATTCAATCTTTTACATTATGTCAGTAGGTATCATATTAACATGCCGCTTTATGTGTGGTTGGTGATTGGTCCCTGCCATGTGATTATTGTGAATGAAAACATGATATCTAATTTAACAAAATCTGTTCTCACGGAGTACTAGAATGGTTCATGGAATGTATTCATCGGAGTTAATTTAGCAAATTTGAGGAACTCCACTCTCCACATCATTAGCTTCAACTGTTGCCAACTGTATTATAATTATTTGGTCATGGATGACGATCTATCCATAACTCATACAAAATGTTTTTATACATCAATTAACACATTAACAATAATTGAAAGATTTAATTATTGATTTAAAAATAATAATATATTTATCTAAATTAATAGATATTTATATTAATAAATATTTGTTGTATGATAAATGCACAAAGAAGTTCTATTGAAAAAAAATGTACTAAGAAGTGATATAATAAATATTCTCCATATTAACTAGTTTTTTTTTTTTTTTTTTGCTTAAATAACGATTATTTTTATTAAATTAATCAATTTTTTAATTAATAAAAATTAATTTCAAAAAATATAGTTTTATTTAGAACAAAAATATTTATTTTATAATTACATTACATATCCAACCATCTTATCGAAACACCAACCATCCACCAACGACCTTATAAAAGTTTTGATAGTTCTACAAACGATCTCATTGAAGCTTTGGTGACATTGTCGAAATTGGATGTAACATATAAAATTAGAGTTGTTAGAGATAGATGTAATATTTATATCCAAATATAAAAATATATGTAATATATTACATATAAATATAAAATTAGATTTATAAATTATAGAATTAAATTGAATCATTAATTCTTAGTGTTTGATGTAACATGTTATAAAAATTTGGATAAAAATAACAAATTACATATAAATATGCATATACATGAATATGTTATATTTGACAATTCATCCGTATATGTTTACAAAAATCTTATTTTATTTAATATATATATTAAAATATTTTGATATATATATATATATAATTATGAATTTTGATTTAAAGTTTGTATAGTTTAAAAAAATACTATTAAAATAGAAACACAATGTTCACCATTCCAACACCTTCTTATGAACGTGTCATTTCACTTTTCCGATTTATTTGGTTTCCAAGAAGTAAGTCATAGAAATTGAAAAATAAGTATCACCCTATCATAGCCTGACATTTACCCGATCACAAAAAATGCAAAAACATTATATATCATTATTAATGTTTACTAATTTTCATCTTGATATTATATAATAAAAAGATAAATGGACAAATAGATAAAAATATATAATATATTACTCTTTTTATTTGTCAACATATCAAAACACAATAATTCATCGTGAACACCTAATTAACACCTTTTGTCATTATTGTATTATATATACAATATTTGAGGACAAGTATCAAGGGAACACGTTTTATAAAATAAAAGAAAATTTAAAGAAAATACAAATATTACAATACACACAATTTTTTTATAAATAATATATTGATTAATCAATAATAATATATTGATTAATCAATAATAAATATTATTTTAAAAAAATTAATTAAGTTACATTACTTGAAATGATTTTTAAAAGAAAAAGTTAATTGAGGTACAAGTTGTTATTTAAAATGAATTTTTATAACAAATATTTTTTAGAGTAATAATAGCTTTGAGAGAAAAATATAAATTATATATTAAATTTTATATAATTGACTATATTTTATTATTATTATTATTATTATTGAATAAAAAAATTTGGTTAAATGAAAATTAACTTAGTAATTAGAAGTCTTAACATTAGCATATTTAAATAAAGAATAAGTTATTTAAAGAGAAATAAAGAAATCGACCATTATGCCTTATTCTAAGTCTAACTTTTTGACATTTTGAGGATTAGTTTGTCTTTAATGGGGGACAAAGGAACACAATAAGTTAATAAACATGATTGGTTTAACTTTATTACACTTCAATGATAAATTTAACTGGTTTGTCGTTAATTTCTCAGCAACTTTTTTTCCCACAAAGCAATGAAACACACTAATGAGATTAAAGAAATTAAAAATCTCTAAACTCAATTACGAAACTTGTTGCACTCACCATTATACTGAGCCAAGCCATTTAGTATTTTAATAGTATATATATTTAAATTTATATTATTAAATTAATATATTAATAATTACCTATTTAATAAAATACATATCAGTGGTTAATTTTTAAAAAATATTTAATTTATAAAATCATAATTTTATCTTTATAAAAGTATTTATTTATTTTATCAATTTTATTACAAAAATAACTCCATCTACCCTATTAATTATGTGCACCTCCATCTTCTTCTTTGTTTAACACAAGTCTATTTTCTCAAATCTTCTTGATATTTTTATCATTTTTAGATCATTTTGTATTATATTAAAATCACTTTAACCTTATATTTAATCTAATATAAGGTGGTTTGAATGAGTGAATGGATTAATTGCGATTAGAGTAAATGAGATAATCCTAGTAGGGATCAGAAATAAAAATAAATACTCCAAATGAATTTGGTGATGACCTAACTATAATTTCAATAAAAAAAACTACAAGTTTTGATTATTCTACAATAAATATTAAAAATTAGTTGACCAACAAAGTAATAAAGTGATAGGAAGAAAATGATAGTGAAGGTGGATATGTTTGTTACGATAGATAGAGTTTTTTTCGTAATAAAACACATAAAAATAGTAAAAAAAATTTATAAAAAATATCATTCTATAAATTAATTTTAAAAAAAATAGAATATTATTATAACTCTTATTAAATATGAGAATTATTAATATATTAATTTGTTTTTTAATATTACCTTAAAATACCAAACTCTATATATATAGTATACTAGCTAAGTCATCATATAACCAGCCATTAATAATTAATATTCTCACTTCTTTTCTTCTCTAAAAATTCATGTCCAAGCAAAAGATGTTTCTCACGAGAAATGATAATTGACAAAAATAAATTTAAAAAAATATAAAAGAAAGATAAAACTTTAAGGAAAATGATGGATTTAAAGATTCATTATTTTCAAGAATAATAAAAAATATTTTTAAGAAAATATATAGTTTATTAAGGAATAAATAAATAAAATGAGTATTAATATTACAGATGTAAAAATAATGTATAATATACTATTAATTAACAAAAAAATCATTATGTATAAACTATCAAAAACCCCTTAAAAGAAAAAAAAATTAAATACATCTATTTAAGATGAATCCAAATAATAACAAAAGAAAATTTTAGAGAATGAATTGATAAACCAATAAAACTAATATTATTATAATGGAATAATAAATAGAAAATATATTTTATTAGAAATGATCTATGAAAACTTAAGATACCAAAAATTAGAATTCACGACATACCCTAGGTTTGTCATTAATATTAATGGTAAAAACTTAAACCAAGTGTTCATTTTAACTTATAAATTCGAAAGATGAGATTTAACGAAAGAGAAATATCAATTTTTAATATACTATATAATAGGATATTTCTTAATAAATAATCATACTAGTTCAAGTATATAAAAAATGAATTCATATAAATAAATAAAAATTTCTAAGAAATTAGACAAAAATAAAATCAGAAATATTTATAGACTTTGAAATAATAAAAGAATGAAACTTAGATGTTAAAGAAAAACATATGATATTAAGAAGAAAAAATAATGTAGTAAGAAATAATAATGTATCAATGTTTACGTTTATAAATACTTGAAGGAAAAACCTCTAACAAAGAAAAAAAATGTTACAAATCTAAAATAAGAAGTTAACATAATAAAAGCATTAGTCCATGAATTAATTAAGAAAAAATAATATCATTATTTTCCAATAATGTTCAAAAACAAACTATATAATATAGAATTAGATTTTGATTGAAGCCTATCAAGCATATCAAAAACCAAATAATAATAATGAAAGCTTTAATTCTTTTAGTAGAAGAAATTGATATAGTATAAGAATCAAACATAAAGTCATTACAAGACATACATGAAACACAACTCCTAAAAAAATAAAAGATTATGGTTATAATAATAAATTACAACAAGACATACATAAAAAAAATTATAAGATTAAGAAATGATGTAAATAACATATCCAAGGATAATGAAATCATAGATTAAAAGTTTGATTTATTTAAAGGATTAAAAGAATAACAATCTAGGATATCAGATGCATTGATATCTAGGAATGAGAAAATAAAAAATGAGAAAAAAAACTCAAGTATAAAGAAGAAGCTATAATCTTAGTTTAATCGAATATAGAAAAAAATTAGAAAAATAGTTTATAAACCCTAAGAATTGGGATATAGAAAAATTAGTTTGTTTGTTAATCCTAATAGATGAAGAGCTAGGAAGACATTATGAGGAAAAACTTTTTACAAATAAAAAGGAAGATGATATGATAATAAATGGTGAAACTGATTCTGACCGATAAAATATGATCCCAAAAAATTCAAATGAAACCGATTTTATTACCAATTTCTTATTAAAAATGAACATCTGAACCATACAGAGAAGAAAGAAACAGGTAAAGGTTAAAAGAACCTGACTTTCATTATAGAAGAAAACAACAACCAAAATGGAAGAATGATTACATTGAAAAACTAGAAGTAGTATCCCACCAAAATTCAAGCTTTATAAAAACTATAGACTAATTTTTTAAAATTAAATTGTATAAGAGATAGGAAAAAAGACTTAAATGAATGGTCTAATAGTACGAATGTAATTATACAAATTTTTTCAACTACACAATCAAACCCTTCAACTTATAAAGTCTTAGTTGCTCACAAAATGACAGAAAATATAAAATTTTGGTTTATAAATTTAACAATACAACAACATTGACAAATGCAATGGATTGCTCCCACAGGTAGGAAATATTTAGATACTGTAGCAAATGAAATATATAAGAAATTTATTGAAGAAGACAAAGATAAACATATCATTGAATCTAGTAAAAATGAAATTGATGAACCTAAATGGCATTTAACAAATATGAAAATTTGTGACATGTGTTTTATAGATTTTTTAATTTGTGAATTTGAAATATATTATCATAAATTACCGCCCTCTATGAAAGAAACTTATAAGAAAATGTTTTTGGGAAATTACCTAGAACATTACATAAAACTACAACAGAATGATGGAATAAAAGAAATACAAAAACTATACTAGACACCTTAAGTGGAAGAATAAGGAGTCTTAAGAATTAGATAATCATTAAATGTAAAAAAAGGGAATATAAACAAATAAACACAAAATGATAAAATATATTGTGATACAATAAATTATAGAATGCTAAAAAATATGGATGTAACATAAAATCTTACAAACAAAATTATAACAATTATAAAAAACACAAAACATTCACAAAATATAAATTTAAAAAACAAGGCTTTCAAAAATATAAGAGAATGTATAATCAAAAAAACTTATAGAAAAAGATATTTTAGGAGAAAAATGTATAAGCCATAAAAAATATTATTACACATTAGGAAAAATGAAATACAGATGTTCGATCTGCAATGTAGAAGGACATTATGTTAATGAATGCCCTAATAGAATTGAATATAAAAATGAATTTTCAAAGAAAGAAAAAATCTTATAATAAGCTTTTAAGATAGAATTAGAACCAATAAAGGAATTATAATAGATAATACTTGTAGTATTTATCTATTAGAAGAAATTGTGGAAGAAATAACTGACTTAGAATATGAATACTCTTCAATAAAAAATGAATAATTTGTATAGTATTACAAATCCAAACAATACTTATATTATGACTGGATTAGAATTTAAAGGTTACACAAGTTTCTATCTATGTGCATATGTAGATACATAAGCTAGTATATGTAAAACTAGTAAATATATATTTATAATGGAACTCTAGAAACAATCACCAAAAGATTTAATCGTAAGAATTACTAACAATACTATAATTAATTTTAATAAAGTCTTAAAAGATACAGAAATAATGATAGGAGGAGAGAAATTTCATATTCTTACCATGTATCAACAAGAAGCATGAGTTTTAGGAGATAATTTTCTAAACTTATATCAACATTTACACAATATTTAGACAAATTAAGTCTAACAACACTAGATAGTAAAACCATTTATGCGTCATGAATAAGAAAAACTTTGATTGTATGAAATGCGAAACGAGTCAAGAAATAAGGACTAGAAGCCTCTCAGAGGCACTCGGGAATATGATTCTGATAACCCAACTTTTATGCAATAACATAAAACAATTGATGAGATAGATATAAAGCATTAACAAAGAAAATATTTAATTAGATATAAAAGAAAAAAACTATTTTCTTAATGAAATTCAAAAAGATATAAAAAACAATAAGTTTAGAAAATCCTTTAGATCCAAAAGTAAATAAATCTAAAATGATTGATAACATAACACTAAGAGATCCTAACAAATCCATTAGAGTAAAAAACTCCAAGAGACATGATTGAATTTGAAAAATAAATTCAAGAACTTTTGGATCTAAAAGTTATAATATTAAGTAATTTACATTACTCTAGTCCAACATTCTTAATTAATAAAGAAGCTAAAAAAATAAGAGAAAAAAATTGTAATAAACTTCAAAGCATTGAATAAAGAAACTATTAATAATAGATAAATTTTAAAAAAAGAATTATTATCATTAATAAATGGAAAGAAATATTTTTCAAATTTTAATTACAAACGTGAATTTTGGCAAACAAGACTAGATGAGGAATCTCAAAAACTAATAGTATTTAGTTACTCCAATAATAATTCCAATGAAATATTGTACCATTTGGATTAAAACAAATTTCAAGTGTCTTTTAAATGTATATGGTATGGGTGAGTAGTGGGTCGAAATTGCTTGTTTTAAGTAAATTCAAATCTGATAGAATCTGAATCAGATTTGAAAAGAATCAGATTTGAAGATTTTTAATCTGAATCCAATCCGATGATATAATCAATACGAACCAATCTAAATCTGAACATATCAATTTTTTTGGATTAGATAAGGTCAAATTGATATTAAAATTTATTTATGAATTATTGTCACATATATAAAACATGACATACTCAACATTTAAATTTTAAATTAGTGTATTTGTAGCAAAATTTATTATCTATAATCACAACTATAAAAATCAAAAGAATAAAAAATATATTTCTACAATTATTAAATTATTATAAATATGTATATTTATTTTTAAGTTAAAATAATAATCTAATGAAATTATAGTATACATAATATTTAAATACAATATATTATAAAATAAAATATGTATTTATTTATAATTTAATAAGAATTTGGTCCATATATAATGGATTATAAAATCTGTTAATTTGAATCCAAATAGATTATATACTTTTCAATTTGAATCCAATTTAACTACAAAATTTCCAATTTAATTTGAATCCGATTGAATTTTTTAATTTAAGTAGATTGATCTTGTTTGCTCACACCTAGTGTATGAACATCTTTAAGAAATTACAAAATATTTATTGTATTTATATAGATAATATTTTTTTTTCAATAATGAATTAAATAAATATTATTTAGATATTATTATTATTCTACAAGAATGTAGGAAATAAAACATTGTACTTTTCGAGAAGAAACTAGTAATTGTTTAGCAAAATTTAGGGTAAGAAATTGAAGATAAAAAACATAATCTAAAACCTCATATACTAAATAACATTCAAGAATTTTCTAATGAACTAAAAGATAAAAATCAATTATAAAGATTCATAGAATGTTTCAAAATACTTAGGATGTTTAACGTATGTTGAAGCATATATAAAAAAAAACTTAAAGAAATACTAAAACCTTTACAAATAAAATTTAATAAGTATCATGTTTAAAAATGATAAGAACAAGACATTTTATACATAGATAAGGTAAATGCACAGGTAAAAACATTTACCAACCTTATAGTATCAAGTTCTAGATGATAATTTGATAATTTATACAAATGTTTCACATGAATATTATGGAACCATTTAAAAAGTAATAGTAGATGACAAAGATGAATATCTTTGTATATATATATACATTAAGATCTTTTCATGGTCAAGAATTAAATTATCATAGTAATGAAAATGAATACTTAGCTGTCAAAAAAACTATTAAATTTTTTACAATATATGTAATAAGTTTCAGATTCATTATCATAACTCATAACAATAATTTTTTTTATTTTTTAAGAACTAATACTATAAATGATTATAAACAAGGAAGATTAATCAGATAGTGATAGTTTTTTAACCACTATAATTTTGATATCAAACATAATTTAGAAAATAAGAATAGTTAATAGATATCCTTACAAGATAATTAGCACCTTTAACTATTTTTGTTCTTACATGAATGGAACTTTTTGATATCAATATCAAGATAAAGGAGAAAAAAAGATTAGAATCCTTAGGAATAACTTAGTTTTTAGACATAAAAAAGTTTCTCTTAGAGACATGAATTTAATAGTTTCAAATGATCATTAGAGTCCAAAAACTCTAAAAAGAAATCCTCATCATAGATTCATTTTAAGGAAGATAAAATTTCTAAAGAAGGAATTGAAAATGAGAAGAAAAAGCCTAACAGTTCAAAAAAGAGTAAGTTATTTGAAAAAAAAACTCAGTTGGATTGAATAAGTACAAAAAAGGCTAAAAATGACTTATGTGATCTATAATGGTTCAAAAACTAAAAATTTACAAAAATTGGCCTGAAACAAGTAAATATATCATCAAATTTAGTAGAACAACTCACAAAGCTTTCACTAATAGAATAAAAGTTGAAGCCAGTTATGCCAACTATAAAGTACCAAAACTAATAACTTCATATGATATAGCTAAAAATTATACTATAACATTACAACAACAACCATTGCCACCAAGCAAGTTAAAGATCCTAAGAAAGATAGTATAAGCATAAGTATTATTCATAGAAACGCTTCATAGAGACAGTAAAAATAGTACAACCACTAGTACTATTTAGGAAAATATTCCTTAGGAATACATTTATCATTGAAGACAAAAAAGACCAATGCATGAATTTAAGTAAACTACAATAGTAGAGTCGTTATACTTAGTCAGAAACATATCGAAGATATGAAATTTTGCATCATAGAAAAAGAATTCTGCACATGTAGTAAATCTAATATTCTTTAAAGAGCTTATCCAATTTTTACTTATAAAAATTTCTGTGTAGGTTTAGTTGAGAACTTATATCAAGGGATTAATTTAAATAAATTAAATTATATTCATGAAAATTTCAAGAAGGCTATCAAGAACTTTAGGGAGAGGATCATAGTAAGTGACAAGTCTATCTATCTCATATTTTTTAGTTCACTTATGGATTGGAATGAAAAATGTTGTATTAGTTTCTACCATTTATCAAATTAGAGATTTCCAACACTAATAGGGAATGTACAAAACTAAGGGCATTTCCAAAAACAAAAAAAAACAAGAATTCAATATTGATGAACTATGTATTCTAAGAGGATAAATGTTAAGTTATATTTATCATGAATATAAAAAAATTGATAATTCTTCTAAAACAAAAGTAAATTACTCGATTAATAAGGTTATAATCACTTCATATAACAATATGACCCTCACTAAAGATGGTGAAAAAATCAGTAAGTTTGAAATAAATTTTAACAGTAATAAACTAAAAATTTATCAAGAAATAAGAAATGTGATTTGTTTTATGCCAAGAAAACTATTAAAAAGCACAAATGCATTTACTACATTAGAGATCGAGAAGATGAAGATGTGTTATCTTCTAAGTCATCAAAAGAACTGTTGGTAGAAAACAATAAAGAAGAATAAAGTTATCTTCAATCGACATATCATATTAAGGAAATGAAAGGCTTAAATTCAAAAGTTAAAAGCAAAAAGTTAGTTGAATTATTGAATTAAAGATAAAAGAATGATTTCTCACTATTGTAAATAGGGATTCGTTTCCTATAAAAGAAACCCTTATTTCGACTAGTTAGATACAACTTTAGCAATAGCAACCTCTAGACTCTAAAAATTATTTATCTGGCAACTACAAGTAGTTAAGAATCTCTTCAAGGTTCTTAGTTAGCCTTTAGAATTATAATAATTATTAATATTAATAAAATGGAGTGCAAATACTCTTTTTCTATTTTCTAGTAAGTCTAATTTGGATATCATATTATATATGTATACAAATGTTCACCATTACTAAGAGGATATTAAGGTTTGAGCAAGCTAAGGTATATAAGGTGCAACAAATAAAGATGAACAATGGAAGGAAAAATCATAGTAGACTCATTAAATTCAGATATGATAATTATAATTCTAAGTCAATTAAAGATATTGAATAATTAAATATTTGTTTATAATATTTATAAAACTAATAAATAAGAAAATAAATACAAATAGACCGGCCATAAGTCTATATGAACATAAACATAATGAAATCATATAAATAAAATAATGTTTTGATAAGAAATTTAAAGGTTTACCTTCAAATAATAATTTATAGAAAGTAACAATTAGTGTTATAAAATAGCTAGCCATAATTTGGTATGAGAACCATAAAAAAGAATCATACATCATTGAATGAAAAGTTAACACTATTGATCATTCATAGACATTAGTGATATTGACAATAAACTTTAGGGGTATTAGAGCTCATTTTACAAATCTCAAGTGCACAAGTGAAAATATACTAAATCTCGTGAACAATAGCGATAAATTTATGAAAAAATAGTTTAATTAAATTCCATGACGTATCACCATATAAAATATATTTATTGGGAATGGGTGGGTACATTTTAAACATACCCAATTACAAGTGACCCTTTGAAAGTATTTTAGTATTACGTAACAATTTAATTTCTGTTGTAGGTTTTTTTTTTGTTTTAAAAAGTTGATATCACAAAAATAAATAAATAATTTTTTATTTTATTTTTATTTTCTAATCATTTTTATAGATTATGTTTAGTAATAAATAATAATGATTAAAAATTGATAAAAATAAAAAAATAATTTTTTTATCATTTGTTATTTTACTATCATTTTTTCGTAATAAAAATATTAACCGCTAAAAAATGATAAAGGAACTAAATTGTTTTAACATACATAAATTTATAAAAGAGAGACTATTGTAAATTTGTAATGAGTTTTTATTTTTTAAAATTATTTTAAATAATACATGAAAACTCATAACAATAAAAGTAATACCATTATTTTAAAGGATTAGTGACAACATAAGTTTTTTAGTTATGTTTAATTTTTTTATTTTTCTAATATTTTATTCATTTTGTTTTGAAAAAAAGTGATAACATAAAAACAAATAATCAAGTTTTTAATTTTTATTTTATTTTTAAATTGTTATTGAGATATGGATTTCAAAGATTATTTTTAGCAATAAACAACAATAGCTATAAAAATAAAATAATTTTTTTTATTTATTTGTCTTTGTGTTCACTTTTTTATAATAAAATGACTAAGTTATTATAAAAAATAATAAATTGATTAAACTTCTCTACTTGACATAACTAAAGAAAGAACTGTGAATGCATTTGTGAATGTTAATAGGTGAAACGGGATTTTAGAATATTTTATTTGAAACTAAAATCAAAATATTATAATTTATTCAAAATAAAAATAAAAATTAGCAAATATAAATACAGAGATTCATCATTGGATAGGGATTATTCATTTGGAGATCTAAAAACCAAAATTTAACATCTTTTTAACTTAAAATTGTTCAAAATATAAAATTTTAATTAAAAAATCTTTACAAATTAAAAGTAATAATATGTTACATATACTTAATATATTTTATTTTATTTTTCTTCATAAATATTAAACTATAAGTGTTTTTATCTCTACGTGCATGAAAAATATAATATTCAATAAAATATAAATTTATAATTTTTAATATTACAGTCCGATTATCACAATCTCGAAACCAAAACCGAATTTAAAATTTTAAATAAAAAATAATCAAATTCAAAAATCGAATCAAAATTATCACCCAAAATTAGACCTATTTGATTATTGCCAGCATTTATCTAATCATATAGAATTTTTACATCCCTAAATGCATTTTTTAAAGGACATCATTTAGTGTTAAAATGACATTTTTATTATATAAGTTTTTGGCGCATTAAATTTTCTATTTTTATAAATTTTTATGTTTATTTTTATTTTTTTATAACAAGACACTGTTAAAATTGAGACGATCAAACTCTCCATAAAATTCATAGTTATATTATTTATAGTTTATTTGATTATTGCCAGCATTTATCTAATCATAGAGAATTTTTACATCCCTAAATGCATTTTTTTAAAGGACATCATTTAGTGTTAAAATGACATTTTTATTATATAAGTTTTTGGCGCATTAAATTTTCTATTTTTATAAATTTTTATGTTTATTTTTATTTTTTTATAACAAGACACTGTTAAAATTGAGACGATCAAACTCTCCATAAAATTCATAGTTATATTATTTATAGTTTATTTGTTTGTAGACAAATTGCATTCAATTTTTTTTTTCATTCCAAAACATAATTTGTACCCATGCCTTCGATTTGACAATTTCGTATTTGAAAATATTTATAATATTTAAATTTATAATTATAAAAATAATTTTTTAATGTTAAATTTATATATTTTTGCGATTAAAAAAATTTCAACTTACAATTATACATTAAGATATGTTTGTCACATATTATTAAATATCTTGATTATATAATTTATATATAATCATGTATTTGATTGTGAAATTAGACCGCATTAAATAATGTAAAAATAATATAAATATGTAAAAATTTATAAGATTAGAAAGTATGGGTCTAAATCTTACTATTTATTTTATTTTTGTTTGATATTTTGATTATAAATTATGTATCTTGACTATTTATATTATGTTAAATTAAAAATAATATTTTTTTAAAATGTAATATAAATATAAAATAAATTAAAAAATTATTTAAATAAATTTTATAATAAAAATTATCTTATATAAAAATTATTTTATTAAAATATTTATAATTAATTTTATTCATACATCTCTTATTATCAAAACTCTTATAATTGATTTTAATACAATATAATATAATTAAATCAAATTTCTATATTTAACCAATTGATTTTAATACAATATAATATAATTAAATCAAATTTCTATATTTAACATATTCGACACGATGTACTAAATAAATAGTAAAGGAAAAGGTATAATCTAGATTCCTTTGTTTAGACTTTACTATTGTTTCGTCACTTTGTTTAACAAATATATTTTTAAGTTAATTTATTTATGAAAAATATGATATTAACAAAATTAATTTTTCATCTAATATAAGAGAATAACACATGTGACATATACATATTTTTATTTTAGATTGACATATATTTAATAAAATAATTTTTAATTATAAAATTAGTCAAACTTTTTAACAAATCTTTGAATCAAACTTAAATTAAAATTTTAATGTATAATATGTGATTTTTATATATAATGAAAACTTTTTGGTAAGATTCATTGAAAATTTTGTTTAATTTTTTTGAATTTATTTTTAATAATTTTTTACGATATAGCTATAGAAAAATATAGATATATATGTAACATATGCACTATTACATTATATTTAAAGAAAAAATGGATGAAAAGTTAACTTTGTTCTTATCTTTTTCATAAACAAAAAGATTTCAACGATATATTTTCATAAATAAAAAAATTTAAAAATATTTTTCTAAACAAAAGTAATAAATAATACATTTCATCTAAATAAAATGAATGACTATTGAATTATTACAAGTATTAAATTTTATCAAATTAGACTCATTTGATAGATAATATTTTATATAGTTTAACTTTTTAAGTTAATATAACCTACAAAGAATTATTCTGTTTTATCTCTTTTAACAAAATAATTATATTACAATTATAATTAATCTAATAATTTTTTATTAAATATAATTAAATATATTTAATTATATTTATCAATATATTATTTATGATTTATTAAAAAAACTTTTCAATTTTTATTTCTAAAATTAATTTAGATGGCCGTGGCTTATTATATTAATAATTTAAAAAGATTATTTATTATAAATTTATAATAAATTATAAGTAATACGATGGATTATTAAAAAAATGTGATAATGCTTCGAATTTTTCTGTGTAGTAGTACTAGTGCCTCATCCGCTTCCTCCGTATGGAGAGAGAGTCCAAAATCCAAATTGCTCCAAATTACCATGGGTTCATCGATCTATGCCATGCCATGCCATCCTCACTTTCAAAGAAATATCATAGAATATACAACCATTGTAAGGACATTTTATATTTATATCTGACAATTCAATCCTTCTGTTTTTCTTAAAACAATTCTCTTATTTTTACGATTATTTATGTCTTTTGATTTTTTTATAAATTTTGCAAGCGGGTTTTGGTTTTTGTGTGTTAACCTTTATTTTTGATAAATTTCAATTCCTGTTATTTTTTTTAATTTGTTTTTCATTTGCGCATTAAACTATGAATTTTTATTTTGTGGAAGGCCAAGTTCAATGTGCATGGTTTGGGATCTATGTTGGATCTCTTGGTTTTCGTTTCAATTGCTGTTATGAGGAGTGTGGTTTGTTTCAACCGGCATTTTCGCTAGATACTGATCTTGGATTTTATGTTTTTTGTTGTTTGTTTTCCATTTATTTTAGTCATTTCTCGGATTGCTTGCTAAGAGAAGAATTTAGATTTTGGAAAATCCTCTAAGGCTCAAATGTTGATTCTTTGAGGATGTGTTTCATGGGTTGAACTGAAAGTATAATGGGTAGCTTCAGCGAGGATGAAGAATATCTATTCTTTGATGCCAAAGAAGATAATTCATCTGTCTCTGATGCCAATTCTGATATTTTTGGTTCAAATTCTTGTTCCACAAATTGGTTTCCGTACAATCTACATAATAATGGATGGACTGGGATCCCAAGTAGTGTTGAAGAGTGTAGGGATAATTTTTTGAGGTGGATGGGATTGAATGCAGATCAAATTGATAGAGATAGTTATGTAGAAATGAATGGTGAGATTCGAGGCAGAGAGTTTGATAGAACTAGAACTAGTAGTGGGGCAGTGTTGAGAACCACTAGCTCTGGAAATGAGTCCTGCTCAAGTTGGTCCCTGGTGTCATGTTTAACTAATAGTAGTTCTGATGTTTCAGGGAATTTGGTAACAACGGAGAATTCTACTTGCATAGATGGGAAATTGGGATACATAACGGATTGTAGTAGTGTGGAGCACTTTGAGAATATGAAAGAAAACCATGCTGCCAATTTGGGTGGGGATGTTTTGGGGGAGTTCAAGGCTCCTCCTTTATCTCCCTCGTCTCTGCAAGTGATTGAGAGAGAGGTGAAGGATGCTAATCGTTTGGTGGGGACAACGAAGAGAATTAAGAAAGGATGGGTGAATAGATTACGTTCAATGTCATGCATTGTTGATAGGGAGGGGCTTGATGATAAATCAAAAAATGGTAATACATTTCTAGTGTCTAGAGTTCGAAGAGTTAGGTTCGCCCATGTAAGAAGCAATTGAAGGTTTTGTCTGCTCTTTATATGCAACAAGATATCCAAGCCCATGAAGGTGCAATTTTGACTATGAAATTTAGTCCTGAGGGGAAGTACCTTGCAAGTGCTGGTGAGGATGGGGTACTACGAGTTTGGAAAGTAGTGGAAGATGAGAGAGCTGGTGCACTTGACATTCCTGAAATAGATCCATCCTGTTTTTATTTCACTGTCAATCATCTCTCAGAATTGAAGCCCCTTTTTGTTGATAAGAATAAAATGGGAAATTCAAAAAACTTGAGGAAGACGTCAGATTCAGCTTGTGTTATTTTTCCACCAAAAGTATTTCGAATATTGGAGAGACCAATACGTGAGTTCCATGGACACACAGATGAAATCTTGGATCTTTCATGGTCAAAGAATAATGTAAGTAACTTTATGAACCTTAGTTGTACGTCTTCACAAGTATAAGCTTAAGAGTTTTTTAGTTTGTGAACGAGATGCCTAATAAACTCTGTTTCATCTTTTTTGTATTTGCAGTATCTACTGTCTTCATCAGTTGACAATACAGTTCGTCTGTGGCAAGTGGGATGTGATTACTGCCTCAAAGTTTTTTCACATAGTAATTATGGTGTTCCCTTGATTTTTCTGTTTCCCTTTAATTGTTCATGAAATAGCTGAGATATCAACCTAATTTAATTTTTATTTTATATCTTAATTGCATCTTCATTTGCATAGGATTTATGTCTCATGGAATTTCTTTTTTGATGATGTAATGCAGTAACGTGCATTCAGTTTAATCCCGTGGATGATGATTACTTCATTAGTGGTTCAATAGATGGAAAAGTGCGTATTTGGGGAATTTCTTGTTGCCAAGTTGTTGATTGGATTGATATAAGAGAAATAATTACTGCAGTGTGTTACCGTCCTGATGGAAAGGTTTGATTCCTTTTTTTCTCTCATCACATTAATGACATGGATCTCTCTCTCCCTCCTTACATATTTTACTTCATCACGCAGGGGGGAATAGTTGGCTCTATCACGGGCAATTGTCGCTTTTTCATTGTTTCAGGTATGCTTTTGTTAGAAAAGCTTAGGGATAGTTCCCCTTTTCATCTCTTAATTTTAATAGCAATTGACTATAATAGTATAACATTTGCTATTTTTAGCATGGATCTTGGAAGAATTAATGTGTTCAATCTCCTAAACCTGAGTCTAGTTACCTTCTATTAATATGCATGGTTAATGTTGGGTTTGAATTTTTCTTTCATCTATGTGGTAGAAGGGATGCTGGGACAGACAGACCCTTGAAATGATTCTGCAATCGTTTTTATGTTTGACAATACTTATAGAGCTTTTTATCCCTTGTCAGATAATCAAGTACAACTAGATGCTCAAATGCATCTGCACAAGAAAAAGAAGTCTCCTTGCAAAAGGATAACAGGCTTCCAGGTAACTTTTCATTCATTTATTCTTTTGGTAGTTACCTTTTTTTCCCCTTGGCATACTACCTGAATTTATCTTTTCCCTTTAGTTTTTATCTCATGATTTGTCATTCTATCAGTTTGCTCCATTAGACTCAAGCCGAGTCATGGTGACTTGTGCTGATGCCAAAGTCAGGGTTCTTCATGGGCTCAATGTAACTCAAAAATATCGAGGTATGTGAATGCTCTTGTGTTTTATTCTTCAGATTTGCTTACGCCATCTTAGTTTTTATTTTATTTAAAGTGGTATTTCTAAAAATTTTGTTGTGAAATCTTAATCTTGTCACAAGTTTAAATTTTTAAGAAATCTTTTTTTCTTTTTTCTTTTATATTCTTATAATTTTTGTCATTTTTTTTTCTTTTCTATGTAGGACTAAGTAATGCAGGAAACCAGTTGTCTGCATATTTCACATCAGATGGTAAACACATAGTCTTGGCTTGTGAGGACTCCAATGTGTACATATGGAATTGCAGTGACATAGACGAGACCAAGCATGAATCAAAAAAGGTTAAGTCTTGGGAGCGTTTTTATAGCAATGCGTCTGTTGCAATACCTTGGAATGGTATGAGATGTGGAAACTCAGATAATGGAGGTCAACTTCTTGTTGCACAAGAGACTTTATCAGAATCTCTGCATTCTTCTTTTCCTCCTTTTAAATTGGGTCAAGAATTTGTTTCAGAGCCTTTTCCAAAGGGATCGGCAACTTGGCCCGAGGAAAAACTTCTTTCTTCAAGTCCACAAGCCAAATCAACTGAAGTGCATAAATCTCAACTCAAGTTTCTTAAAGCTTCTTGCCATAACACATCCAATTCTCACGCATGGAGTCTGGTTATCATTACTGCAGGTTGGGATGGACGCATTAAATCATTCCATAATTATGGGTTACCATTGTAACTATGACATTCTTTCAGTTTGGCATGATTTTTTACGATCCGTCATCCCCTTTGTCGGGCATTGCACCTGCATTTCCTCTCAATGGTTGTCAGCACATTTAAATCTCCTACCAGAGAATTAATGTGCAATTTTGGGCAGCACTAACAACCTTGCACACTGCTCTGAATGCATAATTTGGTGGGGTTGTGCAATGTAGATGATCTTGAAACGTCAGGACCTTCCTGTGGGATTTGTTTGGAGTTCATATTGTCGGTTATCAAATCTGAAGTGGTAAGAATTTCATTGTTCTATCAAGGTCCATCTTCAAATCAGAAATGGCTCGGGACAGAAACCTTCAGAAACAGTTTGTCATGAAATCTAGTTTTGATGGATTTTGTTCTACTGGGCAAGGTGTGGCCAAATTTGGATATTTAGCTTTGCATAATTCTTGTTCTAGTGGGTATGCTCTCAGCTCTCTCCATGTCAGAATGAGATAAGAATCTAAGGTGGTGGTAGAAGTTCATTTGAGAAGAGGAAAAATGGTGGGAATGTTTGCCACTATATAATTATGTTGGACCGTCTAAATGATTCAATTTCTGCCATTCATGGCCAGTCTCATGGTAGTTGCCTCAGCAATT
Organism: Hippophae tibetana; assembly: GCA_037013495.1. NCBI lineage: Eukaryota > Viridiplantae > Streptophyta > Magnoliopsida > Rosales > Elaeagnaceae > Hippophae > Hippophae tibetana. The sequence continues at coordinate 18,994,234 of CM072807.1, read as the reverse complement.
ATGCAAGTAAGTCATTTCCATTTATGAATGAGCAGCCAATCAACTATCAAGTTAAGAAACATTTCAGATGCATCTTGCAACTATGGTCTAGCTCTGCTGCTCCATCGAACACCATCGGATATCTTTATTTAATTTTATTCTTTCTAACAAAAGTTAACTTTATCTGATATGAATTTTAGGTGTAACATGATTTCCAAATCAGTTCAGTGTTGGTAGTATCTTGATTATTAACCAGATAGAAATTTCCTTGTTGAAATGATCATACATGTAACTTTAATTTTGCTTATGTAAATAAAATATCTCCGTAAACATTGTAGCAAAGATGTTATAAAAGGAACAGAATCTGAACCCAGAGTGTTGTGCTTTAAAATAAAAAGTGCTTTCTTGTTATTATTTTATTAATTTTTAATTTTTATTATTTATTAAAATATATATTTTAATAAATTTTAGTTTGAATATTATTATTGTTGATTTTTTTAAATAACTTTATATTAAATTTTATTTTTATCTTTATTTAAGACTTGTATTTTAATTTAATCTCTTGATAGAAGATAATAATATTTAAAATATTATAAATTGTTCTTAATTATCTCTTTTTTCATAACTAAGAAACTTAATGATAATTTCTATTCTAAAGAATTAAACTATACAAATAATTTTATCTAAGAAGCATATAAGAGACTTCACCCTATTTGGTATCAGGGGACTAGAAGAGTGTCATAACAAAGTTTGTTATTGTTATGTAAAGATAGCAATGTAAAATTAGCAACTTAGTTTATTATTTAAGGTTGATTTAATGAGTTTATGAGTTGATAAATTCTAATTCATTTAACATAAACTCAAATGAATTAGTTTAACTAATTCATTAGTGTTTAGTAAGCTCATTTATATTATATATAAAAAGTATAAATCAATGCTTATAAAATTTTGGATAAAATTGTTATCATATTTTAAAATAATGATTATTATTACTCTTAATTATTGTAATATTTATTTATCAATTATGTAATAAAATATTAGTAGTTAAAATATTAATAATTTATAAAATTATTATTTATATTAAGTAATATAAATAATTATCTTTTTTACCTTAATTTTTTTAATTTAAGTTATATTTCAAATTATGTATCTAACATTTATAACATAGCATGTGTGTTTTATTAACTTAACAAAAAAAAATATCTGTTAATAATTATTATAATTATGAAAAATATTACTTTTAGTTTTTTTAAATATAATATTTATATTAATATTTTTTATAAATAAAATTATAAATGTAAGTTAACTTGAACTTGATATAACTCAACTGATACTAAATGACTTAAGCTTGACACGTATACTATATGGACGTCAAGATTAAGGGGTGTTTTCTGGTACATAACTGTTATTACAGGATTTATAGCATTTTCTTTGTGATTTTGATGATCGGATTCGGAAAATACTAAACAATAGAACTCATGAAAATCATCCGCATATATTTATAGTACCTGGTTTTAAAACAACCAGATTATGATGTTGTTCTGTATATATCTCTCTCTCTCTCTCTCTCTCATTTTAGATTAATTAAATTAGATTGAACCAAATACCGAACCTTATAACCTATCCATACCTAATATCAGATCGAGTCTTATACTGATCATACCATAATGTTAGATCGAGTCTTATACAGACTAAGCTTAAAAATAACACGAAATCAGGTATATCACGAACTCGTTGACATATTGTACAAGTTCGAATATAACATGAATTCGTTGATATTTAGATTAATCATACTCTTTGACATGTAATCAGGTGTGTACATTATATAGAAACTTGTATTCATGCGATAAATAGATGGACTATTTATGAGTATAAACACTTTATCTATGCCAATATTGAGTCTAAGAACTTACACATTGCTTTGAACAGTAACAGTAGGAATATGATGTAATTGAATTTGAAGAAAGTAAATGTATTTTCGGATCATAACACACAAAAATGCTATAAATCCAAATACCAGGGAAATACTACATAATCCGTGTTCCCACAAGAAACAAACAATGAATTCTAACACATTCACAGCTCGAAGACCAAATCCTATATATAGTTCATAAACCCAGAACCGCCCATAAAACCATATCAAATTGATACAATTAATTAAAATTTAACCTTTCCTTCATCCAAGACCATGAAGGACGAACACGGTCCACGATTGAAACAAATAAAAAATTAACTAACAAAAGCAATAGACAGAACCAGAATCAGAGTACCCTCAATTTCTGGATACAAAAAAAGAGGATACATTAGGTGAGGGCAGGATCTAAAAATTATGAGTCGAAGAGTCTCTCAGACGTGGAGATTTCCGACGTCGTTTTGAGAAGGAACGCGAAAATCAGCAAAATTGACAGAGGCAGAGGATGAGAGCATGAGAGGTCGTCCCTGAGCCTCCTCGGGAAGGGTGCTGTCGAAATCGTCGGAGGTGGAAAGGTTGATGCAAGAACAACGCTCCAACGATGCGAAGAACGCAGATGTCACCCTAGTTCCGACCCAACTTGCTAGCCCATTTAGCTTCTCGTACGACATGCAGCTGTTTTGTCTGTCCATGATTCTTCTTAGATCCCAATTCAATATTCAAACAAACAAACCCTCGGCACTGTCCTAATGACATGAACGACAAACAAAGAGATCAAGAGATGAATTTGAGAGATCTTGATTTTCGGTTCTTAGTGTTAACGGCTTAACGGTTGGTTTTCTATTTCTACTTTTATGGCAATAAATTTTGGGATGGGTTATACCATTTTTTTTTTCTACACCATATTTAATATAAATTTTAAAATTTACAAAAATATTATTAAAAATAACTTAATTGGTGTGAAAGAAATGTATTAAAGTTAAAACAGTGATTTTGTTTATTTTTAAAATTTAAATTAAATGTTATATTAACACAATAAAAAATAATGTTATAATAACTTCATTTTAAATTTATTTAGATTTTAATGAATATAAATTTATAAATGAAAATTTTATTATTTTTTAAGTAAATTTTGTTATTTATTATTATAATTAATATGATTTAAGATCTGGTCTTACGATTGACACTGTTTCTTAATTAATGTATTAATATTTTAATACTTAAATTTAAATATTAGTATTATTTATAATTTTTTATATAATAATCAATTATTTTTACCCAATATATCTTTTAGTGAAATGTTTTAAATTAATTAGAGTTCAAAAAATACCCCAACTACACTATGCCTAAAATATCCTAATTGCATTATGCAGTTCTTTCTCTTTTGAGAAGTGGGATAATGTCTATGGTAACAATTTATTATAACACGTGGTTATGGTATATATTTTAGCATATTTGGAAGGTTGGGAATGACGTGGTATTTAATAAAATGATATTTAATCTTGATTCAATTTTAATTATGATTAGACATGATCGGTGATGTTTGTTTCGTGAAATGAAATTGGAATCAGAATGAAATAGAAAAGAAACAATATTGTTTGATTTTACCATTGAAATAAAGTTCGGAATCAGGATTATAGTGTTTGATTTGACACTGAAATGAAATGGAAAAAAATGTAAATTACCTTAATACATTTAATTACTATTTTTTTCGTGACAAAATACATTATTAAAATAATTATTTTTCTAAATATTTATTACTTAATTAAAAAAGAAAATATATTATTAAAATTATTATTTTTCTAAATAAGGTTTAGAGTTTTGAAGTTTGGGATTTGGGATTTAGGGTTTAGGGATTTAGGATTTGGGGTTTATGATTTAGGGTTATAGTTGTGGGTTAAGATTTAGAGTTAAAATTATTATTTTTTTAAAAAGGATTTAGGGCTTTAGAATTTGGGATTTTAGATTTAAGGTTTAGGGTTTTAGAATTTGGAATTTGGGGTTTAGGGTTTAGGGTTTTGGGATTTGGAATTTGGGATTTAGGGTTTAGGGTTTTAAGATTTAGGTTTTAGGGTTTAGGATTTTGGGGTTTTGGGATTTGGGGTTTAGGGTTTTGGGATTTAGGTTTTAGAGTTTTGGGATTTAGGTTTTAGGGTTTTGGGATTTAGATTTTAGGATTTTGGGTTTTGGGATTTGGGGTTTTGGGTTTTAGGTTTAGGATTTGGAGTTTTATGTTTAGGGTTTTAGGATTTGGGATTTTAGGATTTGGATTTAGGGTTTAGGATATTGGGATTTAGGGTTTAGGGTTTAGGGTTTTGGGTTTAGGGATTTGAGATTTGAGTTTAGGGTTATATTTGGGGTGAGGGTAAAATTGGAAAAAAAAATTGTGATGTGAATGGAATCAAAGAATTGTGATTCCTTCTCCTGTAGTAATCAATTTCATTTCGTACCCTTTATTCAGCCCAACCAAACATCATTATAAGCTTTCATAATTAATGTAGCGTTAATGTTTTGTTTCGTTGTGTTGTTATGTTGATATTGTTTTTGGTTAAAAGGAGATTATTAATAAAATAATTACTTTGGTAAATAAATAAATAAACTTTTATAAATCATGATTTGTTTTCCATCAAATTCAATGGATTTTCTCAATTTTTTTAAATATTAGTTTTGTATATGTATATACATTTGATGATTTAAATTTAATAAATATATAATAATATTAATTATTGAATAGTAATTATTATTATTTTATTTTATAAAATAAAAATAAAATTTTGAATATAAAATTTTAAGTTACTTTTATTATAATTAAAAAAATAAGTTTTTCGTGTGTCCTTTGAATTGAGAATAAAAGTTTCCTTTTATAGCATAAGAAATCTCCGTATACAATACTAGAATTATTATATTACCCTTACTTTAATAATTCATCTTCTTTTTTACTTTAAAAGATAACCATTGTTTTTCCTTGGCACATGCTGCTGACTGAGATGTGGGGTTTACATCTTTATTTTCTTTATCGTCTTTTGCTGACAGTTCTTCTCTTTATTTTTCTTTGTTGTTTTCTACCAACAGTTCTTTTAATAATGTTAATGATAATGCATTTTCATCTTCTCAATCTTTGATACAGAGAATGCATTTGTGGTTTTTGGTGACTTTTTTGGCATATAAGCAAAATACCTTCCTTATTTCTGGACCAATTTCCAAGTTGTTGCAGTTAAAATTGGTTTCATATTTGGTAATTTTTTCACCATCTTCTTCTAACAGAGTCATGCTACTGTGGAAAATGTTGATGACTTTACTAATTGAATAATTTATTTTGATCTCAGTAGAATTGTCAATCTTTATGGGTCCATAGTAAATTTGTCCTAGCATTTGACCTCTTAGTACACAAAGTTCTTTTGTGTTGAATTCATTTTCTAGAAGTGCCCTTGGTTTGGGAATTTCTCTATTTGTATTGGAAATCCATATCTTGATGAAATGGTAAGGACTAATACATCCTTCCTAATTCTAGTCCATTAATGAACTGAAAAATTTAAGATAAACAGGTTTATCACATGCTTTAATCTTCCTTTTGAAGTTCTTGATTGCTTTTTTAAAATTCTCTAAGAAATAATTTAACTCACTTAAATTAATTTTTGGATATATATTTTCTATTAGTCTTATATGAAAAGTTTTATACACAAATATTGGATCAGCTCCTTCTAAGATATTGAATTTACTTTCTACAACAAATTCCTTGTCTATAGTATAGAACTTCATATCTTCAATATTTTCCTTGGTATAATTTCTAGCCAAGTTATAGAGACTCAATCATTATGGTTTGTTGAGGTTTCTATATTGGTTCTTCTCATCCTCAATGATTAGAGTATTTTTAGGGGATGTCTCCCTGAATAACATTGAATGCTTTATTATTTTTGATGTCTCTAGAGAAGATGATTCTCTAAATAGTACTGAAGGTCTTGCTATTTTTTCAAGATTTGTTAATCTACTTGAAGCTATTGGTTGTTGTTGTAATACTGTAGAATAATTTCTTACTATCTCTTCTAGAGTTATTAGTTTTGGTGTTTTGTAGTTGGCATAACTACCTTCGGTTTCTATTATGTTGGTAAAGACTCTATGAGTTACTCCACTAATTCCTATAATAGATTTAATGACTTTTTCTCAGAAGCTATAAATTTATGGTTTTGGGCCATTATAGATCATATAAACCTTTTTATGTTCTTCTTTTTCTACCTCATATTCCCAATTGAGCTTTATGGTTTCAGAAGTTTTTTGTGAATTTTTAGGTTCTTCTTTTTTATCTTTAAAAGTATCACCTTGAACTTTTAGTGAAGATTCTTCTTTTGAGCTTATGGTCTCTAGAGGTTGTTTTGAACAATTAAGTTCTTCCTGTTTCTTTCCTGTCTCCATAAGAGATTTCTCGAGATATAGTAGCTCGAGTTATTCCTGTAGGATTTTTATCTCATTTTCCTTTATCTTGATTTTGATGTCAAGATGTTACATTCTTGAAAGCATAAAAATAGTTAGAAGTGTTAATTCCCTAGTAAGAGCATCTGCCAAGCTATTTTTATGGCTTGAAAGATGTTCAACATCAAAGTTGTAATGGTTGAACCATTGTTGCTATCTAACTAATCTTCCGTGTTTGTAATCACCTATAATATTAGTTCTTAAAAAATTACCAAAATTCTTGTTATCTATTCTAACTATGAATCTGAAGCTCATATATTTAAAATTTCTAAATGGCTTTCTTGACTCAAAATATTCTTTTTTTCATTATTATGGTAATTTAATAATGAACCTTGAAAATATCCTAATGTATATATATATATAAAGATATTTATCTTTGTCATCTACTCTTGCTTTAAGAATTGTTCCCCAATATTCTTGTGAAGCATTTGTTTCAATTATCATCTTATCATCTAGTCCTAGATGGTATAAAGTTGCTAAAGTTTTTACCTTTGATTTTACTCTATCCACATATAGAGTATCTTCTTCAGTCCATTTTCATATATGATCTTTTTTAATCTTACTTGTAATGGTTTTCTCATTTTTTTTCAAGTTTCTTAATATATGCTTCTGAATTTGTTAAATATCCTAAAAATCTTTGAAAAATTCTTTTTTTTCAAGTTTCAACCTGTATTCGAGCAGAAAAAAAACCAATATCAGTTTAGCAAATAGTTTAAATAATACAAATATTTGAAAAATAAAATATTAATTAATAACAGAAAAATTACCATGGTTTTGTTCTATTTTATTCAAGATCGTCATATTTTTCTCCTTATGTTATAATAGAAACCTACATATATAATACAACAATCTATACACATAAATAATAACACATAATAACAGAAAAATATGAATAATAGGGGATCTAAAAGATTAGTTAGAGAGGAAGAAAACTCACTAACCGATGTTAGAAATGGTAGTCGTAGGTAGCCGAAAAATGAGAAAGAGTGGAAGAGAAGTGGAGGAGGAGGTTTTCGATTTTTTTAGAGTTCTGCAACGCTGAAAATAGTTTCTGTTTGGGAAGAAAGAAGAGAAAATATTTATCCACGTGTGTAGCGTCGGTTGACGTGTCGAACCGACGCTATGTTACGTGGATAGCGTCGGTTCGCCACGTCAACCGACGCTATGCTACGTGGATAGCGTCGGTTCTAGGTGTCAACCGACGCTACCTCCACGCATAGTGTCGGTTTGACACATCAACCGACGCTACGTCCTACGTGGATAGCGTCGGTTCTATATCGAACCGACTTTAAACTAATTTAAAGTCGGTTTTTGGAAAAAACCGACTTTACGTATTGACTTAAATACCCATTTTTGTAGTAGTGTAAATACACTTTTGCAATCAAACTCGAGAAATATTCCTTTCCTTTTTTGGAATGAAATATCCATCATGAATGGTTTCTTTATTCAGTGCTTTAAAGTTTATTACCATTCTTTTTTTTCCTCTTTTTTTCTCAGCTTCTTTTTTAACTAAGAATGCTGGATTAAAGTGAGGTGAATTATTTGGTATTATGACTTTTAATTCCAAAAGTTCTTGAATTTATTTTCTAAATTTAATCCTATATTCTGGAGCATAAATCATTGATTTTACTCTTATGATCTTGTTAGGATCTCTTAATTTTATGTTGACTATTGTTTTAGATTTATTTATTTTTTGATCCAAAGAATTTTTTGAATTAACTGTTTTTAATAGTTTTTTTTATGTCTATTAGGATTTTGTCTTCTTGTATTTTATTAATAAAAAAGTTTTGTTTCTCTTCTATATCTAATGAAATATTTTCTAAATATGATTTTTGTTGGTCTTCTATCTTACCACGTTTTCTCTTTTTATGTTGTTACATAAATGTTGGTTTTGAGAGAGTTAAAGTTTTTCTTATTTTGAGACATAAATGGTATCTTCTTCTAAGGTTGTGAGACTTATTTTGTCAAAATGTTATGTGAAAGGTTGATATAAGTTTAGGAAATTATTTCTTATTAACAAATCAACTCCTGTTTCTTGTTGATATTTGGTATGAATGTGAAACTTTTCTCCTCCTATCATTATATCATTATCTTTTAATATCTTATTAAGATTTATTGTATTATTATTAGCAATTCTTACAATTAAATCTTTTAGCTCTTGTTTCGAGTTGATTTCTAGAAATACATATTTACTAGCTATATACATACTAACTCCTATATCTATATATGCATATAAATGATAAGTGTTATAGCTTTTAAATTTTAGTCTTACTTTAATGTAAGTACTATTTAGATTTGTAATACTATGTAAACCATCCATCTTATGATAAAGAATATCCACAATTTGAATGTTCATATTCTAAGTCAGTTATTTCTTTCTTAGTTTCTTCTAATAGATATATACTATAAGTATTATCTATATCAGATTCCTCGATTTGTTCTAATTCTATTTTGAAAGCCTTTTCCAAATTTTTTTCTTTTGTGGAAATTCTTTTTTATGTTGAAGTCTACTTGGACATTCATTGACATAATGTCCTTCTTCATTACAGATCCAACATCTGCATTTTTTCTTTCCTGAAGGATAATAATTTCTATTTTCAGAAGTTTTATACTTCTTTCTTCTAAAATATATATTCTTGTAGTTTTCTTTATTAAATCTCTTTTTATATTTTTGGAAATTTTGTTTTCTAAATTTATATTTTTTATATTTATATTTTTGTTTATAAGATTTTATATTACATCCATATTTTCTTAGTATTCTAAAATCTTTTATATCACAGTAGATTTTATCATTTCTTCTTATCTATTTATATTCTTTTCTTTCTTGGAATTTAATAATGATTTATTTTTTAAGGCTTGTTATTCTTCCTCTTAGAGTATTTGGTATAGTTTCTCCATTTCTTTGTTCCCAACCTTTTGTTAAGGTCTTATGTAGTATTCTAGGTAATTTTTGGAAAAAATTTCTTTATAAGTTGTTTGCACAGAAGGTAGTAATTTATGGTAATACATTTCATATTCACAAATAAAAGAATCAATGTAACACATGTTACAAATTTTCATATTTGTTAGATGTCATTTAGCTTCATTGATTTCATTTTCACTTGCTTCAGTGATAATTCCTCCTTTATCTTCTCTAATAAATTCTTTGTATATTTTATTTATTACTGTATCCAAGTATTCCATTCCTGTGAAAACATTTAATTACATTAACAAATTTTGTTGATCTGTTAAGTTTGAAAACCAAACTTTAATGTTTCTTATCATTTTATGTGTCATAAGTACCTTATAGATTGATGGGTTTGTTTGGGTAGTTTGTATAAACATACTCATACCACTAGCCCATGCATCTAAGACTTTCTTCCTATTTCTTATACAGTCTAAATCTAGAAGATCATACTTATAACTATCATGGAGTTTGAATTATGATGGAATACTACCTCTAGTTCCCCAATGCAATCCTTCCTCCATTTTAGGTGGTTATCTTCTTCTATATGTGGTATCAGATTGTTCTTCATTTTTTCTTTTCTTATTTTTAGGAATCATGGAATCTGATTTCTTAAGTGGTTTTTCTTTTAGTCATTCTAAGGGATCATATTAATGACTCATTATTTCATTATTTCTATGTATGTTGTATACATCTTTTCTTAATTTTGAAAATTTCTTGTGTATATCTTGTAGTTTATTATAACCACATCATTTTATTTCCTTCAGTAATTCTTTTTGTGCATCTATTATTTACTGCAAATATTGTGTGTTTGATTCTTAGACTAAATCCATTTCCTCTATTAATAATTGTACAGTTTCAAATAATGTTGTTTGATTTTTTGCTACGCCTACTAAGCTTCCATTTACTTCCAAATGCATAATTTTTATTTTATCTCTAAACATTATTATTTCTTTCCTAATATACAATCATGAACTACTTGCCTTCATTATTTTAACTTCATTTTCTTGTTTTTTTAACTTCTTTTTGATTAGAAGCTTTTCATTCGTGTTCTATAAGAGTAAACCTTGACATGCTATTATTTCTAACAACATTACTTTTTCTTCCTGTTATCAAGGGTTTTTCTTTGATATCTAATTTTTATTCTTATGATGTCTGTTAATATTTCTGGTTTTATTATTTGTTTGAATTCCTTAAAGGTTTTGTCTATTTCTATAAATTCATTTTGTCAGTATATTGAACTATTATAACTATTTGTTAGAGAATATGCTACTAGATAATATATTGAAAATGAATGATTTTCTTCTTTCATTAATTCTTCTCTTTCAAATTCATAAATTATACTTAATACTTAATTTAGATTTTTATCATGTATATTAATAGCAAATTTAGGATATGTTGTAAATTTTAATTTTTAGTATCTTAAGTTACCATGAATTATTCCTAATGAGACATCATTTCTATTTATTATTATGTTATCTAATAATACTATTTTTATTGGTGTATCTATTCATTCTCTAAATTGAGCTTTTATTAATATTTGAATTTTATCTAAATGGATGTATCAATTTTTTTCTTTATCTTTATGAGAAATTTTTGATAGCTTGTTTAATATAGTTTTTTTTATCAATTAATGATATATTATACATTACTTTTGCATCTATAATCTTAATACTAATTTTTTATTATTTATACCATAATAAATTATGTTTTTTATAGGGAATAATTTTCTTAATAAAAATTATGGATCTTTAAATTTATCTTCTTCTTTAAGATTTAATTTAATATTTTTAAATTTATTCAAATTTTTCTTTACTTATTACCATTTTTTGTGAAAAATATATTAAGATATCTTCCGTTTCTATGTCTATTATTTATTGTTTATTTTTTCTTCTTCCATTTTAAGAATATTACTATTCACTTTTATTAGATTTAACTTTCGTTATATTTAAAGGATATTTTTGAAGATTCTTTAAAGCTTGAAGTATCTATGATATTAATCTATAAAAAACTAACAAAAAATATAAAATATATTTTTATCATATAAATATTTTGATATTTATTGATAAAAAAATAATACCCATTGACCAAAATATTTACACTTTTTATATATAAAAAAAAATAGGGTGTTTGGCATGAATAGTCTTTTAGTTATTTAATTTAAGCGTTTTAGTTTTATAAGTATTATAGATTTTATAATTTTTTAAAATGAGTTTTTTAGTATCGTAATTTTTGAATTAAACATCTATAAGACTATTATTTATGAAAGTCATGTATTATAAGTCTTTATTTTTATATTGTTAATGGGTTAGAAATTTCAATTTTAATAAATTATAAGATTAAAAAAACTTATTTTTTATAATAATAAAATTAGTAATATCAAATTATAAATTAAGAAAATAAAATACTTATTTTTGATAAATTATAAAACTACAAATATATATATATTAATAGTTATAAAAATTAATATACTTATCTAACCTCTACGATCGTTTTATTAAACAAATATATAATATGAATTTGTTGTTGCCGACCAAAATAAGTATTATTAAACTTTTATGCTAATGACATTTTCCGACATGTCATGCCCCGTCATCCATATAGCGTTGATATCGATATGAAAGAAATAAGGGATAAGAAGACAGGATTTAGCCCCAAATAAAGAAAAGAAAAAGGGATAAGAAGACAGGAGCATCAGCTATCTTCGTTTAAAACCCCCCCACTCGTATCTACTGCTCTGGTAATCGACGTGTCATGCTCTGAGTCCCAAAGCCAAAGAAAAAATAAAAATGGCAACGGCCTCACTCCTACTTTGCCACAACGTTAGCTATCTTCGTTTAAAAAACCCCACTCGTATCTATTGCTCTGGTAATCTTATATTTTTCGTTTTATGGGGTAATTGTAATATTGTTCGAACGGAAATGACCGTATTTGTGTTTATTTTTGAGTTATTTATTGTTTGTTTTTTGATTAAATTTTGAATTGTTAGAAACTTCAAATGGGTTCTTGAATATTTGTCAGACTTTTTCTTTATACGTTTGATTATGGTCTGATTGGGTTTTTAATTTACTGGGCTGATTGGTAATTAGATTTTATTTTGTGTTTGGTGAAGCATCTAGGAATGTTCCAGAACTAAAGGAAAACTTGTCTGTTACCAATCAACTTAAGAATGTAGCTTATGGACTACTTACTGCTTGGGTTGTGTCATCTGCCTCAACACCTGTCATTGCTGCTAATCAGGTTTTGTGTTGCATTCTTCAATAACCCTAATCTTAGTTATGATCAGGATCTGTCCCTTTCTGTAATTCTTGAGTAATTGTATTTAGTGTCTGTATTTCTCCATAATACTCTGTTTGAGTCACTCATGATAATGATGATGATTCCAAGTACACTAAACACATCTGATAGTATATCGATCGAAATGAAATGCAGAGACTGCCTCCATTGTCAACTGATCCCAACAGATGCGAGCGTGCATTTGTTGGAAACACGATAGGTCAAGCAAATGGTGTGTACGACAAGCCAATCGATCTCCGATTCTGTGATTACTCAAATGACAAATCCAATTTAAAAGGAAAGTCTCTTGCAGCAGCACTGATGTCTGATGCAAAATTTGATGGGGCAGACATGTCTGAAGTAGTCATGTCAAAGGCTTATGCAGTTGGAGCTAGCTTCAAGGGTAATTCCCTCTTTCCCTCCATTTATTTTCTTCCACTTTGTCAAAGACATATCCCTCTACACCCTTCGTCTGGTTTAATCCACACCCGTTGATTCTACAACCGAGTATTTTTACTATTGAAGAAGAACTTGCATCTTCTCTTCAAAAAATTAAATGATTTCTTTTGCAGCATATTTGATCTAACCACGTAAGGAGTAAGGACAATAGTTGCAAAAGGTATTGAAACCTGTTCTAGATGTTCCTAACTATAATAATCTAGGCATGTAAACATTTGACAGACTAAATAAATAGACTCAAACAGAACAGTACTGGGTCGACAGTCTCTTGTGTATTTGTGAATGCTATGATCAATATAATGAGACAATGAATCTAAAATTCTATGCAGGTGTGGACTTCTCAAATGCAGTTTTGGATAGGGTTAATTTTAAGAAAGCTAATCTGAAAGGAGCCATATTTAAAAATACAGTACTGTCAGGCTCCACATTTGATGAAGCGCAGCTAGAAGATGCAGTTTTTGAGGACACCATTATAGGCTACATTGATCTTCAAAAGCTTTGTACAAATAAGACCGTCAGTGAGGAAGGAAGAACTTTTTTGGGATGCCGATGATAGAATTTTTTTATGAATGAGGATGCTATCTTATATTGGTAGTTCTAGTCATAGATATACTCGTTGAAAAAAAATTCAAATTATGTCTAGTTTACAATGATAGTATGTCTACTTTTTCTTCTAATTTTGACTGAGAAATATAAGGAAGTAATTGCTATTTGTGAATCGTGATCATTATGTATTTCCTATTCTGGTACTTGTTTATATATATAGTGGAAATTTTCATTTCATCTTCCTTCTAAAACACCATGCACCATCTACTGACTCGTCCCCTATAAGCAGCAGCCAGTTCTTGTCTTTTTGAGAATGTAGACGATGAGGAAGTTAAACTATATTGTAGGATAAGCAAGGTTTATCTATTTCTAGAGCCTTTCATCTTGGTGATTGATAGAGTACAACTTAAGTACCCTGCCCTTAACATGTTAGCACTGTCGATATATGGTTTTAAGCTTTGAAATATTACAAGAGCGCTGAACATAAAATTGTCAGTTTATAATTTGATGTGTTTGTGGTACAATTGTACTACAAATATCATACTATACTGGCACATCGTTCGTGATCTATGACAGTTTCGTTTAAACTTAGTTAAAAAAGAGAAACTCTAGACCCAAGTGAACTCACTTGCTTTTTTCTTTGTCATTTTTTAGATAATATTAGTACAACATAGTAACAGATAATTAGGAGTTTGATACTTTAAAGGTAGTTTTATCAGATAAAAGATACATATATATATTTTTATCAAATTAATATATTAGTAGTCTCCATATTTAACAAAATTTACATGCATGGTTCAATTTTCTTTTTTAAAAAAGCCTAATTTATAGGACAATTTTTTTCTTTATATAAAAATTTATTGTTTATTATTTTTTCTTCTTTTTTCTTCTTTCCATTTCATATGAAAACAACCATCAACTACTCTTGACATCACCTAATTCTTTCCTCCATCAACCACTCTTGTTGTTTGGTGTAAAACAATCTAAAAATACAACTTTTGTTGAAATTAAATTTAATTAACTACCAACTCATTCAAATCATCATCTCTATCAATGATAGTGACTACCTTCAACTCATTATCTCAATTTTTTTTATCCCTTATTCTCTTTTAATTATCATATTTTTTTTCATTATCAAAACCACTTTTAAGTTAAGTTTGATTGAATTTAAGATAATTAGAAAGGATGAAAGGGTCAGTGAAATCAGAGTTGTGGTAAAGACGGTTAAAGGTAAAGATGAATATTTTAAATGAATTAATAAGATTCAATAAAAAAAATACAACTTTGAATTATTTTATAGTAAATAGTGAAAGTTAATTAGTTGATAAAAGAATAAAGAGATATCAAGTATAGGACGAAAAGGACGACATATATTAACGTTAATTGCAAGGTTGGTACGAGATGTTTTTGTATTGAAATGAAAAAAACAAATAAGAGTGTCTAAAATAATAAATATTTTCATAAAAATAAAATTACCATTCTATAAATTAAGTTTTTTTAAAATTAGATCGATGTATCTTTTGTTAAATAGTAGAACTACTGACGTAATAATTTAATAATATAAATATAAATATATATCTTTTGTTTAATAAAAATCACATTAAAATATCAAATCCTATATGTAATATATATAAGCGTTAAGTTCACTTTTACCATAACTAATATGAACTTTACAGTACTTAGTTAACTAGAGCTATTAAAAAAACTAAGAAGGTAATATAAGGATACATTTTTCATCAACTCTTCATAGTGCGTTGTTGATGTTTATGATGAAAATAGTTGTATTTAAAATGAAATGGTAGAGCGGGTAATGGAAAGCGCATCTGGTGTAGTGGTATCATAGTACCCTCCCACGGTACTGACCAGGGTTCGATTCCCTGGATGCGCATTAAGTTTTTCATCAACAGAAAAAAAAAATAGCTTAAGCATAATTAATTGTCCCTTCTTGACACAAAAATAGTAGCCAATATGATTAGCTAAGCTTTTTATATTACATTGTTTAACATTTTGGAAATTTAGCAAGAGTCAGTAGCTAGCTAGCTACTAAATTAGGAGTTTCCTTTGGTTTTCAATAGGAATTATACAACTCAAGGCATTAATTAGGTGAATTAACATTATATTTTTTTAATTAAAAATGTTTTCTTTTTTGCTCTGAATTAATTAAAAATGGTTTCGTGGAAGAAGTTTGGTAGCTGGTTCCTCCTATCTAACTCTAGCTGCCATTCCATGCTTTAAAACTACACCAACGATTCTTCAGCATAAGTGCTTATCAATAATATCAACACTACCACCATCTCCTGGCCTCCAATTTGAATTTTGAACTACCTCATACGTAAATCCCCTTTTTTTCCTTTTTAATTCACACTCCCAAGTTATATAATATAAAACAAATTCAACAAACTATTTATATATGAAGCAACGACTTTAATTCAACTTTAAAGTGTGGTAGCTAGATGGCAACACATTAATATTATATTATAAACATAAAAAATATATTCAATGCTTTATTTTCAACTTAATTAAAACTAGATCTCTAAGATCTAAAATAGTTATGTTCCAATTGCTGGTTAGTTAGGTTGGTACTTTTATACGCTTTATGGGACTTCTATATATAACATGGTATAGGATTCCACATGATCACTACTCATTGGTTCATCTAAACACTATATATATGACTTTAGAGAGACAAAGAGCTAGGCTTGGATAGAAAGGAGTACTTGAAATTTTCATTTTTGTTTTATTTCCTCTTTGAATGTTTCTTGCTCAAATGAGTATTCCAGACTTATATACGTCTTAAGTTGTCATTTTTTATATGCTTCAAATAAAAGCACTTAAAACGTATTATATGTTCCTGGATGCTCATTTGAGCAAGCAATGTTATAATTGGAAAACTTTTGTCAACTGTTACTAAGGATTTTGGGGATATAGCATGACATTTTATGGCTCAGGAGATGTTCTCAAATAATTGTGTTAGTTGTTTAATTTTCTCTTTTTTTTTTATAGAGTTAGATATATATTTTCTCGTGATTCATCGTTTTGACGATATAGTTTTTCTTTTATTATTTTAAGTTATAAGTTTGAATTATGTATAATTTTCTTAAGATTCAGCTAATATTTTCTGTAAAGGAGTTTATTTAGTCTTATAAAATATCAATTATAAGAGTAAAATTAATTGTCTTGACTCTAGACATACATCGTAAGAAACAATGGTGTGTTTTCCATGGTGCCAAACAAGTTGTTGACTCCAAGCGTTGTTCCTGTAAAGCATGTAAGACCCTCCTCCATACAACATTTATTGATGCCTCTTTATATTGCCAAAGTCAAATCTTCATTTCTTCGCTCTTTAGGCAGTTCCAACATTTGTGACAAGTATCATTTAAAAAAACAATTTACAGTGTAAAATTATCATTTTCCTTAAATCATAGAGCAAGAGTGCTTGCTCTCTTAAATAAACATGTTGGTAAATCCGTAAAAGGTATGTCAATGTGATTTTCTTTTTGAAATTAATGGTACCTTAATTTTTCATTCCTTGCCAAAACGGCAGAAAAAGTGGCGAACCGGGCACAGCATGCATTTTTCTTTGCTCATAAAAAAAAAGGGCAGGCGTAGGGTTGTCCCTAATCTTATAATTTCAGTGCGTTACAAAATTACATTTTGCATCAATTAGGATTCTTGGGTGAATAATTGTCTTTATGTATGCGCTATTATATATGATTTCTGAGATTGCTTTAGAGATATTGGAACAATGTTTTCATGATGAAAGTTATTTCTGAATGTACTATTGTTATAGGCAAGCGTGGCAGAAGGTGGGTGCTATGCCTCAAGAAGAAGCAATGCAGCAATACATTGATATATATCGTTACTGATTTATATCCCTCATGGATTGCTGGTGCTACTGTGGTGAGATCATAGTTCTTCCTTCCACATTTACCCTCTTGCTTTGCACTTAGATGTCCTGTACATCTCTGCATATTTATTTTTGATATTTTTTTGTGCTTGCATTTTTTTTGTCACCTGGTTATGATCACTAGAAAAGCAAAAGATGAGATGGTGAAGAATCTAGCATAGATTATAGAGGGCCAATGAAACCGATTTTCAGGAGCTTTGTTTATGAAGAGGAATCTGGAAATGATTTGTAAGGTTTTCACAACTGCTTAAGGGAAAAACGCCGATTTAGTCCCATATTATTGGAAATTTAGGGTAAATTAACCAATGTAGGAGATTAGGAGCGCCATTTATGTTATTAATAAGTTGTTTGTTTTATTTTTGTTTTATTGTTATCTGTGAATCAAAATATTATTTTCTACTTTATTAATAGTTATTTAGGTAACTTTATGGTCATATTTGTAATTAAGTTTGTTTTGATTCTTGTTTTTTCTTTTAGTTATCAATAGGAAGAGTGTGAGCTTAAAGAAGTAGAATGAATATTATATGAATTTTTGAATTGAGATTTGTCTATTAGTTTTAATGAAATATTTTCGAGTTTGAATTGATGAATTCAATTATTTTCTAAATATCAAACTGTTAGGAACATTTTATATAAACTAGAATATAAAATTTCATTCATGGTTTAAAGATAAGATTAATAAACTTACTTAAAGATAAAAAAATTAACTTTATTATTATGAAAATAAATTACTATTACAATAGAGTAATATTTTACAAAGAAAAGCTCTATTAATTTTTGAGAAACTATTACAAGAGATTTTATTATTATTGTTTATGTCTTTAGTGTATTACTAGAGATTCTTATTTATAGATTTAACATTTCACATTTCAATGGATTTTAAATCTATCTGAATTATTTAATTCTCATAGATTTCTTGTGTATCCTAGATAAAGGTGCAATCGTACAAATGTTATTTGTTAAATTTTTTTGTGATCCACTATGATTCCATAACATTGATTATATTGTGGAGTTTTTTTGTCAACAACACTCAATAGATTATGAGTATCTTGATAGAAAGATTTCATATCTTTTACATAGAGTGACAACTCATGTGGTACAAGTTAGAAGAAATAATTTATATATTCCATATGAGATATCACTCTATATAGAGAAGATGTGAGATTTTTTGTCAAGATATTTATAGTCTACTAAGTTCTACTAACAAAGAACTCCACAATATAATCATTATTGTGGAAGCTTAATAGACCACGATAAAATTTAATAGATAACATTTGTACGATTGCATCTATATTTAACAAACATAAGGAATTTGTTAGAACCAAAGAATTCAGATGGATATGATACCCATTGAAATCCAAAATTTTAAATCTATAAATATGAGCCTCGAGCAATACACTAAAGACATAAGTAATAATAGTAAAATCCTTTTTAGTAACATTCCTGTAGATATATATGTTTATTACCTGAGCTTTTCTTTGTAAAATATTATTCTATTGTAATATTAGTTTATTTTCATAATAATAAGGTTAGTTTCTTTATTTTTATGAGTTCATTATTCTTATAATATTAGAGTTATATCTTCTAATTCTCGTAACATCCCTATAAATATATATGCTTATTTTCCTCGTTATTTGTTAAAAATAATAATTAATATCTGCTTAGAAAATCATGTATTAGTATTAGATATTTTTCCTCCCATTTCTTTGATGGAATGGCTTTTAAGACATAATCCCGTTAAAAATCTAAAGCATCTATTTTTAGGATTAATTTATCATCTTATTTAGGAAATTAGATTTCTCGAAGATTTTTTATTTCGTCTTTTATTTCTTTTAGGACTTGTAATTTTCATATAATATGAATTTAGTATCTTTATTTAATTTATTTATAAGAATAATCTCTTTTTGAGATAAATTCTTTATAAAATTCCTTATATAATTAAGAATTTTTATTAATCTTTATAGTTATTTTTTGTCATGAATTTCTTCTGAATTTTTTTTACTTTAGATATAATATGTTTTTAAAGTTTTATCCCTAATTTAAAATATTCTTAATAATTCAATAGATGTTTTCTCTATTTCTATTTTCTTTGGAGATAAAATTATTTCATGCTTTTGAATTTTTTCTTTATATTTTTTAGCATTTTTGGTGTTCTTCTACGATTTTATAGAAAACAAAAATGTCATCAATATATATCACAAAAATTTCTTTATGATCTTCAAAGATGCTATCCATCCATCTTTGATAGACTTGTGTGATTATATTTAATTCCAAAGGTATTACATTATATTGATAATGTCCTCTTTGTATCTAAAAGTTGTCAATGTTTTTGACTTCTTTGTTAATTTGATTTGACAAAATCTAGATTTATAAGAAAAATTATTAGAAACAAATTGGCTCTTTTAATTTGATTAACTAATACATCTTTTTTAGGAATAAAATATTCATTAAATTTTAAATACTCATTTAATCTTTTGTAATTAATAACCATTCGAGCTTTTATTCTTTTTATTTCATTAATGTTTCTTAGCATAAAAGCTAGACTAGAGTGCGAATTTTAGTTTGTTTAATTAATTTTTTATTTAGTAGTTCATTTATTTGATTATAAAATTTATCTAAATCTTATCTAGTATACATCATTGGTTTAACTTGAATAATAATATTAAGATCACATAATTCTAAAGTACAATATCTAGGATTTCTAAACCAAAGTTTAATTGGACTTAACTAAAATTTTCTTTTAAAATTTTATATAACCAATCAGTTTCTTCTAATTGATTAATATGTAGTGTGCAATTATTATGCTTGACTCACACAATTTTTTTATTGTATTTATACTTATGTTATTGTAAAAGTGAAATTTCTATAATTTTTTTATATAAATTGAAAGATATAGAATTATGATTGTTTTTATTAAATAATAATTTTTCATAAAATTATTTCTTATGATAAAATCTACATGTATATTAGAAAAATATAATATTTTAAGAATAATGAATTTTTTATCATCAAACCAAATAGCTATCTTTTTAGTTTTATATTAAATGAAAGTTTCTTTTCCATTTATTCCTCTAACTAAAATAGGATTTTTCATGAATATTCATTTTTTTAAAGGAATTGCAATTGATCTAAAATAACATAAAATTGCTCCTATATTAATCAAAACTTTATAGCTTGAAAAATTAAAATATTCTAACACATAATTATAATATATATATTTTTCATAACTTAGTGAGAAGATTAGTTCTTCTTTACCTACTTGGATATGTTAAATTGGATATGTTAAATTGGTGTGCGAATGGTTTCCTCCTTTTTGGTTAGTTCTAGTTAATATTAGAATTTGAACATTTTTTTATATCAATAATTTTATTAGGATTATTTTCAGGTTTAAAAGATGATTCACTAATTTTTTTATTTATTTATAGTTTTTCCAATCTTGTTCTAAATATGAAGTTTTCAATATTTATGAACATAATTTTTGTTTTTAGACTATACTTGGATTCCCTGTAACTTGCATTTCTGTTAATGAAGGATTTTTATGTCTAGGATTATCTATGATATTTGTAAATGACTATTATTTTGGTATTTTTAAATCTTTCTAATTAATAAGTGAGGATTGAATTTTTGTTTCATAAGATCTTGGTTCAAATAATTCTACAAAAAATTTATCAAAGTTTTTTTGTTGAAGCTTCATGAAATTTTATTAATTCATGGATGGTTTTTCATTAGCTAAATTATTTATGTTATGATTTGTTATAGATATAAGAAAATTTGATCTTATGTTAAACCAAACAATTTTATTTACTAAATTTGATTGTATACCACCTATTATTTATTGTAATCGATCTTTTATTCTTCCATCAAAAATTAATGAATTAAACCTATGTGAACATATTTAATTTCTAGATAATTGTGTTCCATCTTTCTACTTTCTTTGTATCGAACAATTGTATTTCAACTGTTCTATCTTCTGTACATTTAGCATTAGAATTTCTAACAAATTGTTCAAAAACTCTTTACGAGAAAATTTTAAATTTGGTCAATATATATATATATATATTCTTGTTGAACCTTTTGTTTGGTTTGTTTTATTTTTTCAAGTTGTATTTGAGTATAAGTTAATTCTTCTCCAATAACATCTTTTAATATTATATTTTATAATTATCTAATAGTAGTTTTATTTATTTTGATTGTAGAACTTGATCGTTCTTGCATCATAAATATCTCAATTTCTTCTTCATTTTTAATTCATATATTATTTCTTCTATACTATATATTTCTTCCTCATATTGAATTTCTAATTCATTTGTTTCTAAAGTTTTGATAATCATTTTTTTGTATTTTTTTTCTTTTTTAGGACATTTAGGTCATAATGACTTTCTTCATTAGAGATCTAACATTTACATTTTTTTAAAGTAGTTTTCCATTTAGGTTTTTGTTTTCTAATGTGTTTTTTTATTTTTGAAAAAAGTTTGTTCCTTTTTTTTCCAATGCTTCCACTTAAATTTTCTTTTCTTACAGGATTTTTTATTTCTGGGTGTAGAACATCCTATATTATAATTTCCGTTTAATATTTTATCATAACATTATTGACCATATTTTGTACTACTAATTTGATTCTTAGTTTTCTTTTTTGCTCTAATTAATAAGCATTATTCATTTATCAGTTCATATTGTGTGCCATTATTTTTTCCTTTAGAACTTTGTGACCGACTTCCTCTTTAAGAGAATACAAAAACTTTTCCTTTCATTTACCTTACTTTTAAGGTTATTAATTTCCAAGAAATTTGGTGCTTTTGAGAATGAAAAGCATATATCATACCCTTTGATGATAAACATAATTCCTCCCTCTGTAACTTTAAACAGATATAACATTGATAAAAATAGAGTGCCTAAGATAACCATTCTAGATAAATCTTTACTGAGTAAGAATGTAGTTTCTAAGCATATTCCTTTATTGCATACTGTCGTATTAGATAGTTTGTCGTTCATTGGCATCCTTCCCCCATTTGCAGTATTAAGAACTTAGGTTGTTTTAGAAAAATACATTGTAAGGACAATTCCTTCGCTAATACAATTTAAATCAGCCATTGAGTCAATTAATGCTTCAATTGTGAAAATATATTCCTTGTTGATGACAATTGTTACCTTTGAGTACCATTTTTGATTAATGATTTTATCAATGGAATTAATAAATTGCATATAAGCAATATTGATTGTATGATAAATTTTCTTGATTGGTATTTTAGATCCTGTGGGAATTTTACCAAGAATATTGATAAATTCTTCAGGTTCTTCTGCTGCTTCTGAAAGAGCAATATAATGTTGTCCTTGATAGAGCTCAAGTATTTGAACTCTAGTTTTAAGATTTTTAATAATCTTTTTTGTTTGATTAAGTTCCTTTCGAAGATCCTTAATCGTAGGTTCCTAATTCTCAATAATAGTTTTAATCAGTTTTAGGATTTTATTAAAGGAATATCTTTGGTTATGTTGTTGCAACTATCTTTGTATTCCTTACAACTCTCTTCTTTCAGAAGAGGTAGGTACCTCTTTAACTATAGCTATATATCTGGCTAAAGCTTCTTTCTTCTTTTTTGGGTTATCAATTTTATCGATGGTATAATAAAATCTTCTTCTTTTGTTAAGACATTTAAGTCTAAGCCATTCATTTTTATGGTGGCTTTGTAATAGTCATATTCACAATCATTATCTTCTTGCTTGTCATCTTCGGTTGCCGAAGTGGATGATGGTTCATAGATGTAATCTTCTTCTTCTTTTACAGATTCATCATTTAAGATAATCTCAGCAATCTATCTTTTGAGCTTATCGTCTATTTGAAGCTCGTTTATCTTCTTTTTCTTTTTACAACTGGAGCTATAATGAAATTTTTATCAGTAAGTATAGGAAATAACATCTCCTTTTGCTTTAATTAAAGCGGTTCTTCTGGCTTTATTTGAATAAGTAGGCATGTTAGACCACTTTCTTCTAGATTCTTTCAACCGATTGATAGACTACCTTTTAGGTTGTTCTCTTTTCCTTGTCTTCTTGTGAGAAGAATCTTTAAGTATATTGGTGTAACAATACCGTTGGTAGAAGTATCCTAAGGTTTGTTTATTTTGGAGTTTCTCCTTACTCATTTGCCTTTGGATTTTTAGATAATTGCAAAGTTGTAAACCTTGGCTGACCACTTCTACTGTATGCTCTTCATATGTGTAGAGTTCATATGGAATAACACCTCCATGCTTTGCATGAAAATAAGAACGGATTTTATCTACAAATAATATAGGAAGTCCCAAAATGAATTTTTCTTTCCAAATAATGTAGAAAGACATCTTTATACCATTTAAAATGCGATAATGTCGAACATCTTAAGTTTATTAACTATTCATGATTCCGATCCATTTGCATTCTACTTGTTCCCACAAAATGCAAACAAATTATAAGGATTAGTGTGTTAACTATGTCTTCCACCCTGTAAGGTTCTTCATTTTCACTAGGTTGTTCTTTAACAGCGTTAAGGATTTCATCCTTTTGTGACTGTTGGAGATAATTATCCCACCAGGCCTGTAATCGACTAACAAATCCTGAGACAATAGCTATGACTGCCCTTTTATCAGAGGATTTATCAAATATAATTACTCCAGCATAGATTTACATATTTTTAATAACTCTAATGGTTTGATAATTTGATATACCATCAATATTCCATTCTTGGAGTTGATTTCCGCGGTACCTAGGACTTGGTTGTAAGGGTTCTTCGATATGTAAATAGATTGGAGATCTCCAAGGGTAATAAGGTTTGGAGTTATAAATTGGTATTGGGGTAACCAATTTGTTGACTTCCATTCCTGTGTCACCATTTACTTGATTTAATACTTTTAGTACTTCTTCTACTTCAGCCTCAGACATAGTATTAACATTTTGTTCTTCCATCATTTTAATGGATTAAGACTTATCTTTTGACTCCAACTTTATGACCAAAATGGGTATTAACCTGTTTATGAACCTTTTCAAGGTTTTGCATCTCTATTACCTCATTTTTAGCAGTGTATTCTTGAATAAAATCAAAGAATTCCATATTAACTTCTTTATTATTCTTTTCTACGAAATTTAAGAATGCTTTATATTTGTTGTAGAACTTTTCTTGTTCATCTCTTGTTATAGAATAAAAGATATTTCTCATCTCCATATTAGTAGGGTCTTCAAACGTCTATAGGATCATATCACTAAAGGAAAGTTTTTTAACTTCCATCATAAATATATTTGAAAAGCGAGATGGTTGTTTTAAACTCATATAAAAAAAAGTAGGACTCGAAGGGGTACTGCCTATAAAGCTATCATGTACTCTTTTATATATTGGTTTACTAATTCTCGAAGGGAGATTAGTGACACTTTTAAATTCTACTTTGGATCTATTTAAGACCAAAAGTACAGGTTGAGACGATAAGGATGGATTGAGTGTAGAGACTCTAGAAGTATGAGTTATCGAAAAAGGTCTAGAGTTTAGCTTGATTTTTCTTGAGAAATTAAAACTAATGTCTACTGAACCATCAGTACATTCAAAGATTTTATTAAGTTCTATATTTTTGGGAATAATAGTGGGTTGGTCTTGGGTTAAAGACCATGACTCTAGAAGAGTTATTTAATCCTATGGTACCATTTAAGGTACTACTAGTCTAGATTTTACCAGATTTGTTTGGAATAGGGTGGTTTCACCTCGTTTGTTTTGTATGAAAGACTTTAGATTTATATCAGGACATATAGTATTCATTACTTTAAAATACACTTTGTAGTTAAGAGTTATATTATTGGTTTTTTCTTTCATATCAAAACCATTTGTCTTAATATCGACCTTTAAGACCCTATGAAAATTTGTGTCTTTTATATGTATTGGAAAATTTGGAAAACAATTATAATAAATTGATGTAAGGGGTTTCACTACTATTTGGACTAAACAAATATGTAAGTAATTATATTTTTCTTTATACGAGTCTAATAGATTCTAAGATAGTAGGCTTATATCAATAGTTTTCCCTGTAATAGGAAGGGTTTCTTCCATTGTTTTTATAATATAATCTGATTTAAAAATAAAACTATCTTTACTATATACTAATGATGTGCCATACTTAAGAACGCTCCAGTTTTGAAGGTGTTTTTCAACATATTCTATTCTTATTACTTATTTATTTTTAGACCTATCCGAGTTGGAATTGTTATCTTTGCTAGAAGAACTTGAAGATCTAGAGACGAAGATTTGGTTGATATTTCCATTTGAGAAGAAGATGCATTGTAATTAAGAGTTACTGTGCATCAAAAGGCTGCCTCTCCTGGGTCTTACTACAAACGTTACCTCGATTGACTCGAAATCACCTCTAATACCAAGAGGAATCAAGATCTACTAGGATTAAGCATTGAGGAACAAGTAAATGATTAGGAAAATTGAAGGATATTTTATTAATAAGAAGAATAGTTTATAGAAAAATTGTACAAAGAGTTTGAATGCACAAGAAGCGTATGTCTAAACAAATGAGCGGTCTCACCTTATATAGGCAGAACAGGCTCAATATAAGACAAAATATAACAATTCAAAAGAAAATCACACTTTAATAATTTACAACTTTAATAAAGTAAAGATTCTTCAACTTTACTAAAGTTGATGCTTTTAGCTTATGAAGTTGGCCCCTTTGTTGGATGGTGTGTCCCTAATAATTCATTTGAAGAAAGTGGAGTCGATTATTCCAAAATGGGTCTTGGTTTGTTTCTTCTTTTAGTAGTTCTATTTTGATCCAACCATTTGAATATCTCCAATGGATGGCTCTAGATCAAGTTGTTCCTCGTCATTGGAGATAACTTCAATAAATTTCTCTAATCTTTTAGAGATATATGCCTTATCCTTCCCTTGGTTTTTTAATTTGTCAATAACTAATTCTAGAGGTTCTTTTTCTTTGCCAGTGTCAGGAATAGTTTTTAAAGCTGGAAATAATTCAATAATGTGAAAATTTTCGAATTCTCCGATGTTAGTTTTATCCTACCAACGGGTATAAGCATGCTCATTAAGCATGTGATTTGATCTGTGTATGTTATCACATAATCCTATTTCATTATCCAAGGAAGTCTATATAGAGATAGAAAAAACATTAAAGCATGGTATTGATCTTGGATATGATTAAAATTATTTCTTTCAAAATAATTATAGGCCTTTAAGACCTTAACAAGAAAGATGTCATTTGTTGGTCCATATGATGAGAACCATTGTCTAAACCAGTTAGGGAAATCATGAAATGTATAATGATCTTCTGTTTTAAATTGAATATACGATGTATGGGATTTCAATTGATTTTGATAACATAAAGTATAATCCCAAGCTTGCATATAATAAAACCAATCATAGGTAGTAGGTTGCATATAGCGATCTTTAAATTGTTCTCAAATATATAAGTTATAGTTCCAGTTTTCCTTTGTTAAAATCCTTTTAATTTTTAAAGTTGAAAAGGCAATTTGGCGATTGTTTCTCATATTATGGGTTATATCAACTAAATTTGTTTCTTTTAGAATTTGTTCATAAAAGTTCCTTGTTTTAGGGGAAGTGAAGAAAGGTAAATTATCTATAAGATATATAGAAGCTACCTATTTATGTGACTTGTTAATATCATCATTTTCAATGGTTATTAACCTTTGAGATGATGTTTCAACAAACTCATCATTTTTAGGGAGTTTTCCTTCTTTTTTAGAGATTTTTGTTACCTTAGTTGGCTGGGTGACTATCTTCTTCATAGCCTTAAAGATATTCCCTTGTAAGGTAATTTGGTAATGAGTTAGACTCTTCTTTGAAAATTTTATATCAACGTCAAAGATAGAGAGTAAAACTTTCCACCTAGCAAATATTTGTTTAAAAGCTAGGGTTTTTACGTCCTTTTCAAGAACGTCTTTAGCAGACTTGCAATCTATTTTTAATAAGAACTTTTGTTTAGGAAAGTCTTCCTAGAACTTAGAGATGTTGAGAAATATGGCTAAGATCCCTTTCTTTATTGTAGAATAGTTCTTCTGAGTTGGTTTCCATGTGCCAGAAGCGAAACGAACGAGCCTCTCTTTTATAGATGTTCGTTGCTTGAGTATCCCTCCAAACCCTATCTTTGAAGCGTTAGTATCAACGATTTTAAATGTGTTAGAGTGAGGTAGGGATAAGCAAGGGAGCTCTTTAGCTCTTAACTTTATTAGTTGGACAACTTTAGTGCAGCCAAAGCCCTACTTTGTGGGATTTTTCTTCAATCTTTCCTAAAGGGGCTTGGCATCCTATGCAAGATTTTTATAAAAAATATGACAAGTAATTAAGGCTGCCTAAAAATATCTATAATTGTTTTTTATCCCTAATTTCATCAGGGAATTTTTCAATGAAGACAATAGATCAATCTATTGGGGTGATTAACCCTTGACTAATGTTATGGCCTAGAAATAGAACATTTAGTTGAAAAAGTTTAATTTTCTTTGCTGAAATAACAAGACTTGCATCTTTGATGATTTTAAAGAATTTTTTTAAATGCTTCTAGTGTTGGTTGATTGAGTTTGAAAATACCAACACATCATCAATATAAACGATCGTAAAATCCATGTAAGGATTGAAGATCTTGTTCATTTTTTTTGAATTCGAACGGGGCATTTTAAAGCCCAAATGGCATGACATTCCATTCATAATAACCACTTTTTAAATCAAATTTGGAAAAGATTACCGCTTTGTAAAAACGATTTAATAAATCTTTTTTATTTGGTATGAGATACCTAATCCATCTTAATACTCAATTTTAGGGTTTGTAATTAATGACCAATCTTGGGACATCTCATTCTAGTTGAGCTGCATTTTCAAAGTAGAATGCTGGATAGGACCATGAAGAATTACTTTTTTGGGAAAATATTTACAGGTATCGTTGATACATTTGAATAGGTATGGCTTTAATTTCAATTTTTGATTCTATAAAGCCCGACTCATATGGTGGTATAACTACATGCCTTTTATGTTCCCAAAAAGTAGTAGGAATATCTGAGCAAATGGGCCTACATCACATGCTTTAATAAGTTGTTGCAGAATCTTTACTTTATTAAAATTGTAAATTATTAAAGTATGGTTTGCTTTTAAATTATTACAGTTTTTCATGTATCAAGCTTATTATGCCAATACAAGGTACGATCGCTAATTTTTTAAGCAACCGCTTCTTATGCATTCAAACTATTTGTATAATTTCTCTATCAACTATTCTTCTTATAAATAAAATATCCTTCACTTTTCCTAATCAATTACTTCTTAGTTAATGCTTAATCCTAGTAGATCCTGGTTCCTCTTGGTATCAGAGCCAACTAGGTTAACTTACAAATCTAAGTATAAAATCTAGTTATTCTCTCTTAAGAGAGAGAAAATTCTAAGTAATTAAGGTCAATCGAGATGATTTTAGGTTAATCAAGATGACGTCTACAGTAAGATCCAGTAGAGGTAGCCTTTTGATGCAGAGTAACTCTTAATTACAATGCATCTTCTTCTCAAATGGAATGATCAACCATATCTTTGTCTTTAGATATTCAAGTTCTTCTAGCCAAGGTAACGATTTCCAATACATATAAAAGATACAAAATTTCATAGGGCCATAAAGGTCGATATTAAGATACATGGTTTCGATATAGAAGAAGAAACCAATAATATAGCTCTTATCTATAGAGTGTATTTTAAAGTAATGAATATTATATGTCCTAATATAAATATAAAGTCTTTCATACAAGACAAATGAGATGAAACCACCCTATTCCAAACAAATATGGTAAAATCCAGACTAGTAGTACCTTAAATGGTACCATAGGATCAAGTAACTCTTCTAGAGTCATGGTCTTTAACCCAAGACCAACCCACTATTATTCCCAAAAATATAGAACTCAATAAAATCTTTGAATGTACTATGGTTCAGTAGACATTAGTTTTAATTCCTCAAGAAAAATAAAGCTAAACTCTAGACCTTATTAGATAACTCATACCTCTAGAGTCTCTACACCCAATCCATCGTCACTACTACAAAATGGGGCATTAAAGTCGGTTAAAAACCGACTTTAAACTAATTTAAAGTCGGTTCACTGAACCGACTTTAAATTAAATGACTTAAAGTTTAAAGTCGGTTCAAGGTGTGAACCGACTTTAAGTTTTTTTTTTTAATTTATTCATTTTCAACCTATATTCGAGCAGAAAAAAAAACCAAAATCAGTTTAGCAAATAGTTCAAATAATACAAATATTTGAAAAATAAAATATTAATTAATAACAGAAAAATTACCATGGTTTTGTTCGATTTTATTCAAGATCGTCATATTCTTCTCCTTATGTTATAATACAAACCTACATATATAATACAAAAATCTATATACATAAATAATAACACATAATAACAAAAAACAATATGAATAATAGGGGATCTAAAAGATTAGTTAGAGAGGAAGAAAACTCACTAACCGATGTTGAAAATGGTATTCGTAGGTGGCCGAAAAATGAGAAAGAGTGGAGGAGAAGTGGAGGAGGAGGTGTCACTAAATAGATCCAAAGTAGAATTTAAAGGTGTCACTAATCTCCCTTTGGGAATTAGTAAACCAGTATATAAAAGAACAGATGATAGCTTTATAGGCAGTACCCCTTCCATTCCTATTCTTTTTTATATGAGTTTAAAACAACCATCTCCCTTTTCAAATATATTCATGATGGAATAAAAAACTTTCCTTTAGTGATATGATCCTATAGACGTTTGAAGACCCTACTAATATGGAGAAGAGAAATATCTTTTATTCTGTAACAAAAGATGAACAAGAAAATTTCTATAACAAATATAAAGCATTCTTAAAGTTTGTAGAAAAAATAATAAAGAAGTTAATATGGAATTCTTTGATTTTATTCAAGAATACACTGCAAAAAAGGAGTTAATAGAGATACAAAACCTTGAAAAGGTTCATAAAAATTTTAATACCCCTTCTGGTCATAAATTAATGGCTATCCATCCACCAGAAACCACAATTAAAATAACTGACTCTTGTTTTGCTGTTACATATAAAAAAGGCGCAATAAACCTAAATTATTTAGCCATTGATGAAGTAGTAAACCAAGTTCTTGAACATGCTAATTACACCAATCTATATTTGCAATTAGTTGTTAACCAGGTTACTAGGATCGAATAAGCTATTGTAGCTACTCAATCAGTAAGCACAAATCCATTAGCCTTGCCTTTAAAATCTTGCCTAAAAGGTGTAGTTGAATCTTCATTTTTTAAACCATTCCCAAAACTAATAGGATTCAAGAGAAGTGATGATAATGAATTCTTAAAAGAAGTGTATGAGCGACTCTCAAAGCTGGAGTCAAAAGATAAATTTCAATCCATTAAAATGATGGGGGAATAAAACGTTAATACTTTGTATGAGGTTGAAGTAGAAGAAGTAATAAAATTACTAAATCAAGTAAATGGTGACACAGGAATGGAAGTCCATAAATTGGTTACCCCAATACCAGTTTATAATTCCAAACCTTATTACCCTTGGAGATCTCCAATTGATTTATAGATCGAAGAACCCTAATAACCAAGTCCTAGGTACCACAAAAATCAACTTCAAGAATGGAATATTTATGGTATATTAGATTATCAAACCATTACAGTTATTAAAAATATGTTAATCTATGCTACAATATGTAAGTTTAATAAATCCTCTCATAAAATGGCATTTATAACTATTGTCTAAAGATTTTTGGCTAATTACAAGCCTGTGGGATAACTATCTCCAATAGTCACAAAAGGATGAAATCCTTAACACTATTAAAGAACAGCTTGGTGAAAATGAAGAACCTTACAAGGTAGAAGACGCAGTTAACACATTGATTCTTATTATTTGTTTGCATTTTGTGGGAATAAGCATGTTGCAAATGGATCAGAGTCATGAACAATTAATAAACTTAATATGTCCAACATTATCCCATTTTAAATGGTATAAGGATGTATTTATTTCCAAAGTTTTAACAAGGGATGTTTGTAACAATGAGTTTTGGAAAGAAAAGTTCATTTCAGGACTTCCTACATTATTTGTGGATAAAATTCGTTCCTACTTTTGTGCAAAACATAGAGGTGTTATTCCATATGAACTCTACACATATGGAGAGCTTATAACATAAGTGGTCAACCAAAGTCTACAACTTTACAATGATCTAAAACTCCAAAGGCAATTGAGTAAAGAGAAATTACAAAACAAATAAGCCTTAGGAGATTTCTATCAACAGTATGGCTACACTAACATATTCAACTGTTCTTCTCATAATAAGACAAGTAGAAAAGAACAGCCTAAAATGCATGTCATCAATAGATGAAAGTCACCCAGAAGAAAGTGGTCTAATAGGCCTACTTACTCAAGTAAAACCAAAAGAGTCACATCAACTAAAGCAAAAGGAGATGTTGCTTGCTACACTTGTGAGCAAAAGGATCACTACAGGTCCAACTGTAAAAAGAAAAAGAAGATAAATGAGCTTGAAATAGACGACAAGCTCAAAAGATAGATGTCTGAGATCATCTTAAATGATGAATATGATGAAGAAGACTAAGATTACATCTACGAATCATCATTTACTTCTACAATCGAAGATAATAAGCAAGAAGATAATGATTGTGAATGTGACTATTACAAAGCCATCATAAAAATGAATGGTTTAGAATTAAATGTCTTAACAAAAGAAGAAGGTTTTGTTCTTGATACCATAGATAAAATCGATAACCCCAAAAAGAAGAAAGAAGCTTTAGCCAGATATATAGCTATAGCTAAAGAGGCACCTACCTCTTCTGAAAGAAAAGAGCTGCAAGGAATACAAAGACAGTTGTAACAATATAACCATAGATATTCCTTTAATGAAATCCTAAAATGGATTAAAACTATTCCTAAGAATTAGGAACCTACGATTAAGGATCTTCAAAAGGAACTTAATTAAATAAAAAAGAATATTAAAGATCTTAAAACTAGAGTTCAAATACTCGAGCTCTATCAAGGATAACACTCTATTGCTTCTTCAGAAGCAAAAGAACTTGAAGAATTTACCAATCTTCTTGGTAAAATTCCCGTAGGATCTAAAGTGCCAATAGAGGAGACTAATCCTACAATCGATATTGCTAATATGCAATTTATTAATTCCATTGATAAAATCGTTAATCACAAATGGTACTCAAAAGTTACCATAATTATCAACAAGAAATATATTTTCACAATTTAAGCATTAATCGACTCAGTGGCTAATTTAAATTGTATCAGTAAAGGAATTGTCCCTATCTAATACGACAATATGCAATAAATGGATATGCCTAGAAACTATATTCTTACTCAGTAAAGATTTATCTAGGATGGTTATCTTAGGCACTCCATTTTTATTAATGTTATATCCGTTTAAAGTTACGGAGGAAGGAATTATATCCAACATCAAAGGGTATGATATATGCTTTTCATTCTTGAAGGCACTAAGTTGCTTGGAAATTAATAACCTTAAAAGTAAGGTAAATGAAAAGAAAAGTTTTTGTATTCTCATAAAGAAGAAGTCGGCCACAAAGTTCTAAAGGAAAAAATAATGGGAGACAATATGCACAAGAAAATCACATCTCTTAAAGAGAAATTTGAAAAGAATATTTGCTTAAATATTCGAGTGCTTTTTGGGAACATATGAGTATATCATATAGTTAAAGAAAATTTATTATTTTCTCAAAATTAAAATCATCATCTTAATTCATCTGTTTGATGATTTGGAAACAAAGTTCCTTATGATTTGATAGTGTAGTTATTTCTTCAGCTATATTTTCTACTAATTGAGTCATATGTTGTGTTAATAGTTTTCTATGTGATTCACTTAGAATATGGATTTTTCATATTCCATCAAGTTTCTCGTAATTTTTTTTAGAATACTGGGATTATAAAATAAAAATTATTTCCTATTCAGACATAATATGAGCAAAATTA
This sequence comes from Hippophae tibetana, assembly GCA_037013495.1. Lineage (NCBI taxonomy): Eukaryota > Viridiplantae > Streptophyta > Magnoliopsida > Rosales > Elaeagnaceae > Hippophae > Hippophae tibetana. The sequence continues at coordinate 18,960,749 of CM072807.1, read as the reverse complement.
AATTTTATTTTAAATGATTTAAGAACTTATTTAGCTTATTCAAAAGATTCATATGTTTTATAACAAACATTTTTTTACTTTATTAACTTGATAGTGACATGGAGTCAAAGTAATATAGATTCCTAGATGATGACCTTTGAAAACAAAATAATATTTTTCTTTTGGAATATTTGTTTGTTCCACCATTTTCACCTTCTTAACAATGGTAATCCAAACTTTAGGTGGGTTTTTCATTTACAAAACTAAATTCTCATTTTGTTAATAGTTTTCACAAAAATTTCTATTTAAGAATTTGCAATAAATATTTTAGTCCTTTTTAGATGTTTTACTTGAAAATTATAGATGTCAATTTGATTATACCATTTTAATCTTTTTTTTTAAATTATATCTTTTTCTACCTAAGAAATCTTTAACGACTTGGTTATCAGTTTTAAAAATAAAATTTCTTAGAGCTAAATAAATATGAAAATGCTTAATAACAAGTTTTATTGTTAATTATTTTTCAAATATAAAATAATTAATTTCATTTGGTTCAAATTTTTATGCTAAAATTAATTCTTGTTTTTAAATATTTTTAGGTATAGAAGTTTTTCTAATTCTGATACTACTTAATGACAGATCTTTTCTCTCTCATTTCTATACTACAATATCTTTTAATACATAACTTAGTTAAAATTTGAAGTATCTATTTTTAGAATTATTTTTCACCTTATTTGGGAAAATAAACTTCTTAAATATTTTTTATTTCATCTTTTATTTATTTTAGAATTTACTTATTATTTTCAACGCATGTGAATTTAATATCTTTCTTTAATTTATTTATAAGAATAATCTCTTTTTGAGATAATTTTTTTATAAATTCCTTTAATAATTAAGAATATTTAATAATCCTTATAGTTGTTTTTTGTCATGGATTTCTGAAAATTATTTTATTTTTGATATAATATGCTTTTGAAGTTTTATTTCTAATTGATTTAAAGTTATTCCTAAGAATTCAATAGATATTTTCTCTATTTTTATTTTCTTTAGAGATAAAATTATTTCATGCTTTTGAAATTTTTCACAATATTTTTTAGTGTTTCTTGTATTCTTCTACGGTTTTAGAGAAAACAAGATCATTAATATCTATCATAAAAAATTCGTTAAGATCTTTAAATATGTCATATATATATATCTTTGATAGACTTGTGGGATTATATTTAATCCAAAAGACATTACATTATATTGATAATGTCCTCTTTGTGTACTAAAAGTTTTAAATAATTTTAACTCCTTTGTTAATTTGATTTGCTAAAATCCAAATTTACAATCAAATTTACTAAAAAAAATTAGCTTGATTAACTAATACATTTTTATACGAATAAAATATCTAACAAATTCTAAGTTCTTATTTAATCTTTTGTAATTAATAAATCATTTGGGCTTTTTTCCCTTTTAATTTCATGGTGTTTTCTTACCAAAAAAAAGCTGGACTAGAGTGTGTACTTTTAGTTTCCTTAATAAATTTTTTATTTAATAATTCATTTATTTGAATATTAAATTCAGTTGTCTAATATACATCATTAATTTAACTCTAATAATAACACTAGGATCACATCATTTTAAAGTGTAATATCCAGGACTTCTATACTAAAGTTCAAGTGGATATTCAATAAAATTTTCTCCTAATATTTTATATATCCTATAACTTTCTTTTAATTGGTTAATATATGCAATCACCAAGTTTGATTAGCGCAAAATATTTATTGCATTTATACTTATGTTTTTGTAGATGTGAAATTTTTATAAATTCTTTATCTAAAGTGAAAGATATAGAATAATGATTTTTTGTCTTTAAATTAAATAATTATCTTTTTATTTTTATATTTAATGATGATTTATTTTCCGTCTATTCCCCTAATTAAAATAGTATTTTTCATCAATATCCATTTTCTTAAAAACAATCTATTACAATCAATAATAGGTGGTATATAATCAAACTTAGTATATGAAATTATTTGGTTTAACATGAGATAAAATTTCTTTATATCTATAACATATCATAATATAAATAATTTTATAAAAATTAAAAATTCAATTTAAAAATTTAATTATGGATCATCAATCTCAAAGTTTTGTTATTCAATAAAAAATCATCCATGAATTAACAAACTTTTCTGAAGCATCAACGAAAGAAGTGGATAATTTTTTTGTAGAATTATTTGAACTAAAAGCTTATAAAACAAAAACTCAACCCCAATTTATTAATTGGAAATATTTAAAAATACCAAAACAATGGTCATTTATCAATCTCATAGATAATCCTAGATATAAATTTTTTTACAATATAAATACAAGTCTTTAGAAATCAAGTATATTTTATAAACAAAAATTGTGTAAATAAATATTGACAAACTTCATATCCTAAACAATTAGGAAAACTTTAAATAAAAAGAAAGAATTAGTGAATCATCTTCTAAACCTGACGATAATCCTAATAAAATTATAACGGTTAAAAATGTAAGTTTCAATATGACTCATAACTAATAAAAAGGAGAAATCTTTCAAACATAAATTTATTGTATCTAAGTAAATAAAGAAGAAATAATATTCTCACCAAGTTATAGGAGAAAAATGTTATAGGAGATAAACTATATAGCTTATGTACTTTGATTGATACAGGAGCAACTATATCTTCTTATATATCGATTGCAATTACTTTAGAAAAATAGATACGAAAAACCTCATTTTATCTAAAAATATAGCTATTTGATTTAATGACAAAAACTCATTATTTCTAAAATATTATGTTTTCCTAAACTTTGGTCTAGAAGACCTAAATATTGTACTTTAAAAGTATGCGAACCCAATGTTATTATTTGAGTTAAACCAATGATCTATACTAGACAAATGGATTTGATATTCGAACAAATGAATTATGAAATAAAAAATTCATTGAAGACGTTGAAATTTTGCACTCTAATCCAACTTTCATACTAAGAAGCCTCAATGAAATAAAAAGGGAAAAAAATCGAATGATTATTATTTAAAAAAGATTAAATAAGCATTTAGAGTTTAGTGGATAGTTTATTCCTATAAAAGATGTATTAATTAATCAAATTAAAAGAGCTAAATTTTTTAATAAATTTTATTGTAAATTTGAATTTTGACATATTAAATTAACAGAGAATTCAAAACTATATTGACACCTTTTAATACACAAAGACGATATTATCAATGAAATGTAATACCTTTTGGATTAAATATAACCCCACAAGTCTATCAAAAATGGATGGATGACATCTTTAAAGAACATAAAGAATTTTATGTGGTATATATTAATGATATTATTGTTTTTTTTTTCTAAAATTCTAGAACATAAGAAACATTTAAAAATATCATGTAAAAAATTTCAAAAGCATGAATAATTTTATCTCTAAAGAAAATAAAAATAGAGAAAAAATCTATTGAATTCTTAAGAATAATTTTAAATCAATCAGAAATAAAATTTAAAGAGTATTATAGAGTTAGAAGTAATTCATAAAAAAAGATGAAAATGTTATTTTATAGATGTTTGCATTATAATATATAACTGGATTTTTTTGCAGATGGTGAGGGAAATAATGAGGGTTGAACACCTTTGCATTCAGGCAAGAATGCTGATGTGAATGCAAAGGCACATATACAACTCTGACCCTATTGTTTTAATTCCATATTACCCTTTTTTCCACCCGAGAAAAACTAAAAAAAGCAAAGGTTATTGATTAAGGTCTGACTCTACAATCTGGCATGGTAGCAGAAAGGTTATAATGTTTAAGATTTTGTTTTAAATGGATTTTGAGTATCATAATCTATTTGTTATGCTGAAACTTGTATATATATATATTTTGATATGAATGATAATTAATGAGGGTCAAACCCCTTTGCATTATACTGCTATGTGTGATTAGAAAAGATATAGTTAAGCTTCTTTTCTAGCAGCAAAATGCAGACATAAATGTAAAGGATAGTGATGGTAACACTCCTTGTGATCTTAGCGAGTCAAAATGGACTTGGATGTAGAGAGACAAGAAATTAGATTAGCTTAAGCTTGAAGGCCTTGGGTAATTTTTGGGAAATCTATTTTGGATGTAAATGATGATTTATCACCCTTTGTCTATCAATAGCATATTATGATAAAATTAGATCTAAATACATGCATAGATCTTAGACTCATATCAAATTATTAAGATTACACAAAACAATGAAGAATATACTTGAATCCACGATGAAGGATTGCAAAAACAAATTAAAGGTTTATAGTCTTCCACAAACTAATCTTTTTCTCTCTTATGAGTTCTCACTCAATAGATGAGAAAAGAGGAGGAGATGTAATTGTGATTAGCCTTGGGGACCAAATCCTACATTGTTCCTTATATAGTAAACTAGTGAGAGCCTCATTAACCCTAATAAGGTTTACTATTGGGTATTACATATTATGAAGCTTATACCGTATAAGATGTTTAATTGGGCTCTCCTAATTAGATCACTCAATTAGCCCAATTAGAATAACAATAGCTCAAAATATAATTCTCTTAATTTGTTAGCCCATTCATTGGGTTATTAAAAATAACCCAACAATCTCCCACTTGGACTACAAATTAATTCTAATGATAATTATATTTGATAACCTTAGGTGCGAACAAACTTGCTAATTATTCTATAAACATCTTCTTTAATCAATCTGGTCCATATCCTATACCAATGTGAGACCAAAGCGACCTTTGTTATATTTATCGTAACTCGATCCATCAATGATCATTATATCAAATATATTTAATGACATAGATCAAGTATGGATGTGTATCTGGAAATTACATATAATGTGATCTTAATCATGCCTATTTCTAATTGGTCTTTTATTCCTTAGTGAGATCAAACCTCAATTTTTCAAACTTTATGTCAAACCACAATTGAAAGATAATACATTCAGAGTAATAAAGATAATAAAACCTTCAACTTTATTATGTAGAAAAATAAACATACATAAAATATTATAATAATGTCAAACAAAATACCCAAATCCAGAACACAAACTTCCACTAAAGTTGTATATAGTCAAATAAGACAACACCTATTTGGGTAGTATACTCATGAAATACCTTGGGTTTCAAACCTTTATTCAGTGGGTCCACTAGCATAAAGTTTGTTCCTATATGCTTAATAGAAACTACTTTACTCTGAACTCTCTCTTGAACAACTAGAAACTTAATGTCTATGTGTTTAGACTTCGATGAGCTTCTATTGTTATTCGAATACAACATTGCTGAAAGATTGTCACAATAAATATTTAGTGGTCTTCCAATTCCATCCACAACTTGTAGCCCAATGATAAAATTACGTAGCTATATCACATGATTGGTTGCCTCATGACAAGATATGAATCATGTTGTCATAGTGGAAGGAGCTATGAGTGACTACTTAACACTTTTCTAGGATATAGATCCTCCAAAAAACATGTAGACATAGCTAGAAGTGGATCTCTTTGTATCGTGGAAACCTGCAAGGTCGGAAACAGAATACCTAATTATCTCCAAATTATCTTATTTTTGATAGGTGAGCATGTAATATTTTGTTCTCTATAAGTACCTCATAACCCGTTTGGCTTCTTTTCAATGATCTATACTGGGGTCACTTAAGTATCTACCCAGCATACCCACTATGTACGTGATGAGTGCTCAAAAAGCACTAAAATAACCATGATTTTATGTACCTTAATTGATTAAAAATACATATATTTATATGTTTTATCATATATTTATATAAATTTGTCTTTTTCGGAATCACGGGTATTTTTATTGTTTTTCAGGTATTTTGGCTTAAAAACACAATGTAAAGACTCAAAGAGGAATATTTGAAGCAATACATCACAAATATATCAACAAATAAGTGAGAAAAGGTCAACAAACATGGAAAAATCGGACGAAATGGGTCGAAAAGGTCAAAAATGTCAAAAAGACGGAAATAGCGCCCCAGCAGCCCCCCTCCGCGCGCCCAACGCGTTTTCGCCCCATTTTTCAAGTGCAGCCGCCCCTGTGACGTCATGCTGACGTCATTGATGACATCAGCAATTCCAATACGCGTTTTTACATTTTTTAATATTTTTTTTAACATTTTTTTACTCATTTTTTCTCTCCATCCTCACCTATAAATACCCCCCTTCCATTCACTTCAAAACACACCTTCAAAACTCACTTCTCTCTTCTTTCTTTCTCTCATTTCTTAGTTTTTAGTTTCTCTTAGTTTCTTTCTAAGTTTCTAAGCTTTTCTTAGTTTTTCTCTTAGTTTTTAATTCAATTCTCTTAGGTTTAGTGTTCTTCTCTTTTTGAGAGGAACTTGTAATGTTTTTGTAATAATTTAGATTTTTGATTCAATATATGGAAGTGCAAATTCCGCTCGGAGGTTTTCTAGCAACGGGAATAGCGTCGAAGTTCTGTAAGGATTTTATTTTCTTTACAGTTATTTTTATGCTTTATTCTTACATGTTATATTCAACTTGTCTGTGGTTAAATTTAATTATGCTTGCTCATATTAACTAGGTTATTAAAGATATAAATTGATATTTTATTGATTCTCTCTTTTTTATATAAATACCACCTTTGGTGGGGTTAGATATTCTTTGTTAACTAAACAAATCAATTAACACCTATGGGTGGGGTTGATAACTAATATGCTTAATTAAATTAATTCCTTTTTCTAAGAGATTGAAAATGAACCATTTAAATGCCACCTTTGGTGGGGTTAGACAATTTAAACATTATTCAAGGTGTCCAAATTAAACTTAAGAATTTAATTATCCGAGTACTAACTTTCAAGTTTTAAAACCACTATTGAAAACATGTTGTCAATACATTTTCACATAATAATTCTTATAAAAACTTTTGAAATAGAGTTTCACTCTAACTACCGGGCGATTGTACCAACAAATAAAAGAGCACTACTCTAAATTAGACCGGATAACTAAACCTTAAAATCTAATTTTCGGGTTTAAGTTTGTAATGAAAAATAATATATTTCTCTCTAACATTCTTAATATAAAATCTTGAATAAAAACAAAATCAATTCATTTTAAAGATTTTTACCTATTTAATATTTCGCAAGCATAACAACGTCGTTATTACATCATTTTTACTAAACAGCTAGCATAGTTAAATTTAACCACAGACAAGTTGAATATAACATGTAAGAATAAAGCATAAAAATAACTGTAAAGAAAATAAAATCCTTACAGAACTTCGACGCTATTCCCGTTGCTAGAAAACCTCCGAGCGGAATTTGCACTTCCATATATTGAATCAAAAATCTAAATTATTACAAAAACATTACAAGTTCCTCTCAAAAAGAGAAGAACACTAAACCTAAGAGAATTGAATTAAAAACTAAGAGAAAAACTAAGAAAAGCTTAGAAACTTAGAAAGAAACTAAGAGAAACTAAAAACTAAGAAATGAGAGAAAGAAAGAAGAGAGAAGTGAGTTTTGAAGGTGTGTTTTGAAGTGAATGGAAGGGGGGTATTTATAGGTGAGGATGGAGAGAAAAAATGAGTAAAAAAATGTTAAAAAAAATATTAAAAAATGTAAAAACGCGTATTGGAATTGCTGATGTCATCAATGACGTCAGCATGACGTCACAGGGGCGGCTGCACTTGAAAAATGGGGTGAAAACGCGTTGGGCGCGCGGAGGGGGGCTGCTGGGGCGCTATTTCCGTCTTTTTGACATTTTTGACCTTTTCGACCCATTTCGTCCGATTTTTCCATGTTTGTTGACCTTTTCTCACTTATTTGTTGATATATTTGTGATGTATTGCTTCAAATATTCCTCTTTGAGTCTTTACATTGCGTTTTTAAGCCAAAATACCTGAAAAACAATAAAAATACCCGTGATTCCGAAAAAGATAAATTTATATAAATATATGATAAAACATATAAATATATGTATTTTTAATCAATTAAGGTACATAAAATCATGGTTATTTTAGTGCTTTTTGAGCACTCATCACAACCCCCAACCGGCTTCTTGCTAGTCTCTTAGCAAGAGAAGCGATAAAAGCTAAAAATTAAACTATCCTAAATCACTTTCGTGGATTGAAACGGTTGCATTTAGCCTATGCAACAAGCCGTTAAACCCCTAGGTTGCTCTAGTGGACGAGTTTGAGTCTCGTGAGGGTTTTCAGTAATGATACCCACAAACATTGAACTAAATGTAAAGATAAAAACAATCAAATCAAAAATTAAAATTACAACACAATCAAAAATTAATTTAAGAGTAAAAGAACACAACATATCACAAAAATATCTCATACTTTTTAATCTCTTTTAAGATCATAATTGAAATCTCAAGCATAAGTTATTTTAATCTCTTTAAACAATCATGATTTTATTATAATAATTAGTCGAAAATCATTTTCATATTTCATTTCAAAAATGTATCAATTTAATTTTACCCAATTTCAGTGTTATGAATCAGTATTCGCTTCGACTCTATTCCTCACAAGTCAATACTCTCAAAGCACTGAATCCTATGGGTTCAAACACTCATACTAATTTATATGCGAAAGAGTTGATGTATAGAAATGAACTAATATGTTCGCATATGTATAAAGAATAAAGGCTCAAAGTGTTATTTTAACATTGATCTCATGAAAGGAATCGAATGTATAAATTATAAAGATATCATATACAAAAATTATTTTCATGCATAAATCAAACTCATTAAGAAAGAATTTCAAGATATATGCTTTTACAAATGAAGAAATTGAAATGACTTTTTAGGGAATTACTTCCTATATCTTTCTTTTGTAATTAGCCTTTACTCACAACTTTGTAGGCAATGTGGGTCATAGTATGTAGATGATACTATTTTTTATCTCTCTATTTTTTTTTTTTTTTTTTCTGTAGATATTTTTCAATATATGTATTTTTTTTTTTTTTTAGAGAGTCAACCCATGTACAGATTGTACATTTTTTTGGATTTTGGTGAGTGGTTAATTTTGTGTCTTTTCTGTTTGATCTCGGTTTAGGTAACCCCAGATATGTCTTTTTGTTTTTGTAGCAGTCATGCATGAATGAGATATAAGCATATACTATCAATTTCTACTCAAATCGTTTAATCTAAACGAAAAATAATAATAAAAAATATATGATACTCTATTAAGATGAAAAAAAAATTCATACATTCAATGCTAATACCTATAGAGATCATCTAAACTTTTTGAATAAATAAGAAATGTGTTTGGAGTAGAAAAAATATATATTTCACTCTGAATAAAAGAAATTAGGCTCAAATTATATCTCACAAGGGTAGTCTCCACTAAAACAAAATTCATAAATACCGATTTTGGGTTTAATCTAATTTCCACATTTTATCAAGAAATACTAGTTATGACAAAAACTAACTAATTATCAAAAATAATTACACAATATTTCATGATATGTTTTCAAAAATTAATCTAACAGTACCAAAGACTTAACTATTTACTTAAATTTGATTTAAAGAAATGATAAATTTTTGTGAGAATTTTTTTATTTTTTTATTTTTATATATATAGCATGGTAACTTTTCACCACCCCCAACCTAGAACTTACATTGTCCTCAATGTAACAACTGCAAATTAAAGATAAAGAGAAAAGAGGAGAAAGATTACCTATTTCTTGAGAATGTGTAAGTAGTAATGAAGAAATGCAGGTGCATCCATCATATTCATCATTAAAGTGTATACAGACAGATCGCTGTGAACTCTTAACATCTCAACAAATATTTTAGTTTTAACAAATTTAAAAATTATTCACATACAAGTAAACTAAAATAAACAATAAAATTAAGTAAATAAAACAAATAACAATAAAAAAAATTACCTAACATGATGGGTTGCCTCCCATCCAGCGCTTAGTTTAACGTCTTAGCAAGACGTATCTTTTTGGTGCTAAGGGTTACTCAGCCAAATGCAATCCATTTCAGCAATGTTGTTCGGTTCTTCCACATAAGGCTTGACACGATGGCCATTAACTTTGAACGTTTTTTGTGTCTTGGAGTCCAATAGTTCTACCACTCCATGTTCAGATACCTGAACTATTTTGAATGGTCCATCCCATCTTGATCTTAGCTTTCCTGGAAACAATCTCAAACGAGAGTTAAATAAAAGAACTTTCATTCCAGGGTGAAAAGTTTTAGGAACTAGCCTCTTGTCATGATAGCGCTTAGTACGCTCCTTGTATAATTTGGCATTCTCATAGGCTTCATTCCTAATTTCTTCCAACTCATGAAGCTGGAGTACTCGTTTTTCACCTGCTTTATCTAAATCCATGTTTAGCTCTTTAATTGCCCAATAAGCCTTGTGTTCAAGTTCAACTGGAAGGTGGCACGCTTTCCCAAAGATTAACCGGTAAGGGCTCATCCCAATAGGTGTTTTGTAAGCGGTGCGGTATGCCCATAAGGCATCATTTAACTTAAATGCCCAATCCTTCCTTGAAGGACGCACAGTGCGTTCCAGTATTCCCTTGATTTGCCTATTACTTACTTCCACTAATCCGGAAGTTTGAGGATGATATGGAGTAGCTACCTTATGTGTGATGTTGTACTTGTTTAGTACTCCATCAAAGAGTTTGTTACAAAAATGGCTACCTCCATCACTTATTATAGCTCTAGGCGTTCCGAACCTACTGAATATGAAATCTTTCAAGAATTTCACAACAACATTAGCATCATTGGTTTTGGTGGGGATAGCTTCTACCCACTTGGACACATAATCCACAGCAACCAAAATGTATTGAAAACCATTAGATGGGGGAAAAGGACCCATAAAGTCAATCCCCCATACGTCAAAGAGTTCAACAACTAAATTAGATGTCAAAGGCATTTCATCTCTTTTGCTTATGTTTCCTGTTCTTTGACATCTATCACATTGTGCACAAAACATATGAGCATCTTTAAAAAGAGTGGGCCAAAAGAATCCAGACTGTAATATCTTACGGGCTGTCTTTTCTCCTCCAAAATGACCCCCACAATGAAGTTCATGACAAAAAGTCAGAATGCTCTTATGTTCTTCTTCAGGTACACATCTCCGGATGACTTGATCTTGACCAATCTTGTATAAATAAGGGTCATCCCAGAAATAGTCCTTAATAGTTTTAAAAAACCTTTTCTTCTCCTGATATGAAGTGTTAGGTCGCAAAACACCAGTGGCAAGATAGTTTACAATATCAGCGTACCATGGGTTCGGACCTATGAAAAATAACTGTTCATCAGGAAAGGTTTCAACTATATCGTCATTACTCTCATCTTTAAGAGAATTAAAGTCAGAAATTAACCTAGACAAATGGTCAGCTACTAAGTTTTCACTGCCTTTCTTATCCTTGATTTCTAGGTCAAATTCTTGTAAGAGTAAGACCCACCTGATTAATCTTGGCTTGGCATTTGGTTTACTCAATAGGTATCTTAAAGCAGCATGATCAGAATGCACAATCACTTTAGATCCTACTAAATAAGACCGAAATTTGTCTAAAGAGAATACTATAGCCAAGAATTCCTTTTCAGTGGTGGTGTAATTCATCTGGGCATCATTGAGTGTTTTGCTAGCATAGTAGATGACATGTAAACGCTTATCCACTCTTTGTCCCAGGACTGCTCCTATTGCATAATCAGAAGCGTCACACATTATTTCAAAGGGTAAAGACCAGTTTGGTGCCATTATAACAGGGGTAGATGTGAGTTTCTCTTTCAAGGTATTAAAGGAAGTAAGGCAGTCATTGTTGAAATCAAAATCAGCATCTTTGGATAGCAAGTTACATAATGGACGACTTATTTTAGAGAAATCTTTAATAAATCGTCTGTAGAATCCTGCATGTCCCAAGAAGCTTCTTATCCCCTTCACAGATGTAGGGGGAGGTAGTTTGGATATCAATTCAACTTTTGCCTTATCAACTTCAATACCCTTGTTTGAAATTATATGTCCTAAAACTATCCCTTGTTGAACCATAAAATGACTTTTCTCCCAACTAAGGGTTAGATTGCATTCAATGCATCTTTCTAAAACCAAAGTCAATTTATGTAAGCAATCATCAAATGAGTTCCCAAAGACAGAGAAATCGTCCATGAAAATCTCAATGAATTTTTCCACCATGTCCGAGAAAATGGATATCATGCATCTCTGGAACGTGGCAGGGGCATTGCATAACCCAAATGGCATTCTGCGAAAAGCAAATGTCCCAAAAGGACATGTAAATGTGGTCTTTTCCTGATCTTCTGGTGCTATGGGTACTTGATAATATCCAGACAGTCCATCCAAAAAACAGTAAAATTCGTGCCCAGCTAATCTTTCCAACATTTGATCAATGAATGGAAGAGGAAAGTGATCCTTTTTCGTATATAAATTTAGTTTCCTAAAATCTATACACATTCTCCATCCAGTGATTATTCTAGTGGGCACTAATTCACTTTTGTCATTCTTAACAACTGTTATCCCAGATTTCTTTGGTACCACATGCACTGGACTAACCCACTTACTATCTGCAATAGGGTAGATAATCCCTTCTTCTAATAATTTAAGAATTTCCTTCTTAACTACCTCTTGCATGTTTGGGTTTAGTCTTCTTTGGGCCTCTCGTACAGGTTTAGCACCGTCCTCCAAGTTGATCTTGTGCATACACATTGTTGGACTAATGCCTCTTATATCCCCTATACTCCAACCTATAGATTTCTTAAACTGTTTAAGCACTTTGATGAGTTCCTTTTCTTGTGGTTTGGTCAAGGTTGAAGAAATTATCACTGGATAAGTTTCCCCTTCTCCCAAAAACACATATTTTAAGTGCTCAGGTAAGTCTTTGAGTTCAAGTTCAGGTGGATTGGCCTCTTTAATAGATGAAGAACTGGGTAGATTTAAAAGTGTACTAGATTTTGTCATCACTTCATTATTGTCTAGTTGTTCAAGGTACCCCTTTATTTCCTCATCTAAATCTTCTTCAACCTTTTCAAGTGTAAGAACGGTTTCAAGCTTGTCCTCTATTCTGGTTCGGAAAAAGGTGTTTTGGACAAGATTATCCAAAGGATCAACATCGAATATTTCATCAATGGCAGAAATAGAAGGGAAAGGTGAAGAATCAAAAACTTTAAAATGAACAGTCTCTCCTAAGACTGTCATTGTCAAATTTCCATCTTGGACATCAATAATAGTTTTAGTAGTTGTCATAAATGGTCTACCAAGCAATATTGTGTGCTCTCTGTCCAATGCTGGATTTTCTTGCATATCCAGAACCACAAAGTCAACAGGTATTATCAGTTTGTCTACCTGTACCAAAACATCCTCAACTATTCCCTCTGGATATTTAAGAGATCTATCTGCAAGTTGAAGGGACATAGTTGTGGGTTTTAAATCCCCTAGATTGAGTTGTAAGAATATAGAGTAGGGCATCAAATTTATACTAGCACCTAAATCAAGCATTGCTTTAGCAACCTTCCTATCCCCCATAGTTATGTTTATAATAAAACTTCCAGGGTCTTTCAACTTAGGGGGTAGTTTGTGCTGAAGTACAGCGCTAGAAATTTCTGATACTACTACTCGTTCATTCAGTTCATACCTCCTTTTCTTAGTGTTCAACTCTTTGAAAAATTTGGCATATGAGGGCACATTCATGATCACTTCTAATAATGGTAAATTGATATTTACTTTAGAGAGCATATTAAAAAGATCATTGAATTGCTTATCTTGTTTGGACTCTTTTAACCGGTGGGGAAAAGGTACTTGTATCTGGTGTGGTTCTGTTGTCTTTTGAATTTTGGGGGTGTCAGATGACCCCCCAATGAGTTTTTCAGAAGGCTTGTTAAGTTTAACACTTGTTTCTCCTTTTTGCGAGATTAGAGTATCGCCTTCTTTGTTACCTGAACTACAAGGTAGATTGTTAGAGATTTCAGGTAAACTGGTATTGACTACCTTACCACTTCGAAGGGTTCTAACATCCTTTGCTTGTTCTGGTTGACTGGGCAACTTTCCTGGTTCTTTCTTTTGCATTTGTTCAGCCAGTTGCCCAACTTTAGATTCAATTCTTTTAACCGAAGCCTCCATGGTGTTCAACCTTTGATTAGTCATCAATTGGTTGTCACGACTAACTTGAATAAAAGCATTCAAGCTATCTTCTAAGGTTGGTTTAAAAGATTGGCTTGGTGGGTAAGGGTGGTTGTTATCCGACCTTAGTGTTGGATATTGGGTGTAGGCTGGGTGATTATAGGTGTTTGGATGATACCTTTGAAAAGATTGGACTTCCTCTATGGCATCGACACTAGAATCACAAGTATTTGAACAATTATGAGTACCATGCCCAATTGAACAACACACTTCACATACCTCTTGATTTGAAATTTGGTGGGAAGTGAGGAATTTCACTTGTTTAGTCAATTCAGCAAGTTGCAAGGTTATCTCATTATCAGAGCCGACTTCATTGACCTTTGCTTTCCTTCTACCACCTCTTTGTTGGGAATTAGAACCCAATAGCTCATAGAGATTATAGGTTTCCTCTGCGGTCTTTTCTCGTACAGCACCTCCAGCAGCATTATCAACCATGTATTGACTCTGTAGTGTCAATCCATCGTAAAAGAATTGGTTTTGTAGCTGTAATGGAAAGCTATGATTTTGACATTGAATGAAAAGGAGTTTGAATCGTTCCCAAGCTTCATGAAAGGGCTCTTCATACATTTGAGAAAATGTTGCTATCTTTTTTCTTAGATCAACAGTCTTTTGATGGGAATAGAACCTACCCATAAAAATTTCATAGACTGCCTCCCAAGTTTTAAGCGAACCTGACTGTAGAGTAATGAACCATGACCAAGCTTTATCTTTGAGAGTGTAAGGAAAACACCTCATCCTAAGTTGATCTTCATTAATTGCATGTAGTGGAAAGGTTTGGACAATAGCATAGAATTCTCGAATGAAATTTAAAGGGTCTTCATTAGGGATACCGTAAAAGGAAGGCAACAAAGAATAATGAATCTTTTTCAATTCATAATTCCTTGCAGCCTCTTGTAATTGGATACCGGAAGTTACATTGCCAATGATTGGCATTGTATATTCTTTCATCTTTTTCCGCCTATCTTCAGCATCTCCCATGGTTGTTTGTAGTTGAAAATGATCCTCCTCCTATTGTGTATCAACAATTTGCTTTTAGTAGATAAAAAAATATTTATAACTTGATAAAACGTAAATGCAAAAAGTGCAAGGAACCTAAATTTTTTTTTTTAAACGAATGGACAGAATGTTTGAAACAAACGAATTTTATTTCATCTGAATTTTTATTACACGCAAACTAAAACAAAGGAAAATACAATAATGGGTGACCTCCCATACAGGACTAAAATTTATCGTCTTCTAGTAAGACGTTGCTTGGAGATTGCAGAATGAAAAACTCAATGTCTCCTCTTCATTGAATTAGTCTTTGCCTTTTTGCAAATGTTCAACTAACTGTTCAACTTGAACTTCCACCTTTTTGATAGAAGCTTCCACAGAGTCCAACCGTTGATTGGTTTTAGATTGATTATCCCTACAGACTTGAATAAAAGAATTCAAGTTGTCCTCCAGGGTTGGTTTATTGGGAATGCTTCTTGGAATAGGTGGGTGGAATTGCTGACCTGCCTGGTTTGAGCCTTGAGTGAAAGGAGGGTTGTTTTGCCTCCAAGAGAAATTTGGATGACTTCTCCACCCAGGATTATAGGTATTTGAGTTGGGATCAAACCTTGGTCTCTGTTGATATGCTCCCAACACATTGACCTGTTCAGGTCCAGTTGTTTCTCCTTGATATGGACAGGCTTCAGTACCATGTCCCATGTTGCTATACAAACCATATTGATCATTATTGGTGTTGGTTTGTGTAGCGAGAAGGGCAACTTGCTTAGTCAGTTGAACAAGTTGTTGTTGAACTTCATTACTGGAGTCGATTTCATGAACTCCAGCTTTTCTCACTCGGGAGCTTTTCTGTTGGGAATTAGCACCCAACATCTCAAAGAGGTTATACGTCTCTGAGGCAGTTTTTTCTCCTATTGCTCCTCCTGCAGCGTTGTCGACAATGAACTGACATTGTTGTGTAAGTCCATCGTAAAAGAATTGGTTCTGCAACTGCAGGGGAAAGCTATGATGGGGACACTGAGTGAGAAACATCTTGAACCTATCCCAAGCTTCATGGAATGGTTCTCCATCCATCTGAGAGAAAGTAGCAATCTTTCCTCTCAACTCTGATGTTTTTTGATGGGAATAGAATTTTCCCATGAATTTGTTGTAAATGTTACCCCATGTCATCAGAGAACCTGGGGGAAGTGACATCAACCAAGCTTTGGCCTTATCCTTTAGAGTGTAGGGAAAACATCTCATCCTAAGTTGATCCTCGTTTAGAATACCGAGGGGGAATGTTTGGACCGTAGCATAGAAATCTCTCATAAAGGAAAGAGAATCTTCATTAGGTAACCCATAAAAGGAAGGAAGCATAGAAAAATGAATATTTTTAAGGTCATAATTCCGAGCAGCCTCCCCCAACTGGATAGCGGCAGTTGCCGTGCCTATTACCGGTCTTGCAAACTCTTTCATTGTGGTTTCCCTAATATGTTGGTTTTCCTCCATTTCTTTTTGTTCTAGCAAAGGATTAAGACTTGGTTCTATGTTTGGCTCAAAAACAGGTTGATGGGTAGAATCCAGTTTTGTTGACACTTGTTTAAATTTATTAAATTTATTTACATATGGTGTAAGGGGGTTTCCTAAGGATCTCCTACCACGCATAGACTATTGTAAACGTAAATTTAAAACTCCTGTCAACAAAATAAAAAAAATTTAGATAAAATTTACATGTTATTTTATACAAAACACTAAACAAAACTAGTTAAACCCTAAAAAAAAAAGAAATTTTTTTTTATTTTTTTTATATTTTTTTTTATTTTTTTGTAACATAATTAGTATTAACCAAGAGTGCTCCCAGGAAAGAATGGTGGTGCAAACGGCACCTTAAATACCATTCTCCTAGCCAAAGCAACGTTCCCAGGAAAGACTAGTGGCACAAAGGCTTCCAAGAACTAGTCTCCTAGACAGAACTCCCTTAGATTTTTACTTTTCATGTTATTTAGTTAATTAAGTATAAATTCAAGTAATGTTTTTTTTTTTTTTTTTTTTTTTTATGAACGGTAATTTTATTTTACTATTCACGCTATATTATTTCTTATTAACTTAAAAAAAAAAAAGTTTTGTTTTTGAATTTTGAATTTTTTAATTTTTTTTTTTTTTTTTTACTATTCATGAACGGTAATTTTATTTTACTATTCACGCTATATTATTTCTTATTAACTTAAAATTTTTTGAATTTTGAAATTTTTTTTTTTTTTTACTATTCATGAACGGTAAAATTTTTTACTTCAAATTTCAAATTTCTAAATTATTTTACAATTAAAAAAAATTATTTTTTTATTTTTTTATTTTTTTATTTTTTATTTTTTTATTTATTTATTTTTTTATTTATTTATTTATTTATTATGAATTTTGAAATTTGATTATTATTAAAATATCACAATTATTTACAGCACAAAAATGTTTTTAAAAGTTTGATAAATAATTTAAAAACAACATACATTCCTTCCTTAGATCGACCTTGGGAGTATACTTATCATTTTCTTCGAAATGATTCGTGCACTTGCGAGAGTTTTATAAATATTAAAACCAAAGTATTTGCGGGAATCGGCGATGCCGGTTTTCGTTCATCAGTACGCCAAATCTAGACACATACATACTTGAGCATACATAAGACTCCCAATTGCAGAAGTATAAGAAATATTTTGCATCTCTACTCATCGTGCACAATCTTTCATGCCAAATCTAATAAGTACCTTCTCGATATAGCTCTTTTGTGATAACCTAAGGACACTCAAAGAATGATCTCGGTGTATCTTAATTCCTAATACAAAAGAGGCATCACCAAGATCTTTCATTTCAAAATGCTTCGTTAGAAATCTCTTGGTTTCGTGCAACAAGCCTATATCGTTTCTAGCCAATAGTACGTCATCAACATGGGACACTAGGAAGATAAATTTACTCCTACTGAACTTGTGATATACATAATCATCAACTACATTGACCACAAAACCATAAGAGATAATGATTTGATGAAACTTATGATACTATTGACGAGAAGTTTTCTTAAGACCATAGATAGACCTTTTAAGTTTACAAATCATGGACCTTGGATCACTTCATACATAGTTTTTTGGTTGCATCATGTATATGGTTTCCTCAATGTCACCATTGAGAAAAGTTGTCTTAACATTCATCTGGTGTAGCTCTAAGTTAAAATGAGCTATAAGTGCTATTATTGTCCTAAAGGAATCTTTCGATGATACTGGAGAGAAAGTTTCTTTGAAGTCAATACCTTCCTTTTGAGTAAAAACCTTGGTGACTAAATGTGCTTTATACCTCTCAATGTTGCCCTTAGAATCCCTTTTTGTTTTAAATATCCATTTACAACCAATTGGTTTTGCACCTTTAGGAAACTTGACGAGATCCCAAACGTAATTATATTTCATGGATTTTATCTCATCCTTCATTGCATCAATCAACTTTTGACAATTAGCACTTTGTTTGACTTGTTAAAAATTAATTGGATCATCTTCCATTGTCCCTATGTCAAACTCATGCTCTTAATGAAATACAATGCAATCACTTGAAATTTCACTTCTTTTCTCTCTAGTGGATCACCTAAGTGGCACTTGCTCTTGAGGTTGTTGAGCTTGCTCTTATAGAGCAACCTCTTGATTTTAAGTAGGCATTTCTATAGGTAAATACTCATTGTTGTCATAAATTGTATCTTGAACAATGTCAATAGGTTAATCATTGTCAATAACAACTTTTGGTAACAAAATTTGGTAGAGGAATGGATTCCTTTTCAAATACAACATTCCTAACTCTATCTCCTCCCTCAAACACAACATCCTAAAGAAATCTCGCATTTCCCGTCTCAAAAAAGAACTTAGTTGAGGGATTATAAACCTTAAAACCCCTCGACTATTCAAGAAATCCAATAAAATAGCAACTAACAGTTCTTGAGTCCAGTTTGTTTACATGTGGCTTATAAGGCCTTGCCTCAACTGAACAACCCTAAATGTATAAGTGCTTAATACTAGGCTTTTTTACCTGTCCATATTTCATAAGGGGTCTTAGCTACTACTTTGCTGGGTACTCTAATCAATATATAGGTTGTAGTCTTAAGTGCCTCTCCCTAGAGTGATTCTGTCAAAGAAGAATGACTTATCATACTTCTTAACATGTCCTTAGGTGTCCTATTATGTCTCTCAACAACACCATTCATGTGAGGTTTCCTTGGAATTTTGTATTGCGGGATGATTCCACATTCCTCTAAGAATTTGGCAAATAGTCCTCGATGTTGTTCACCTGATCCATCATATCTACTATAGTATTCACCATCATGGTTTGATTTGATAGCTTTAATCTTCTCACCTAGTTGATTTTCAACTTTGGCTTTGAAGGCCTTAAAAGCATCCAAGGATTGTGACTTTTCATGGATCAAGTATAAGTACCCACAACGAGAATAGTCGTCTATAAAAGTGATAAAATATTGTTAGTCATTCCAAGAAGCTGTAAGGAATGGACCACATATATCAGTATGTATCAATTGTAAGATACGAGAACTCCTATTGGCACTTCCTAATGTTTTTTGTTTCCCTTTGATACACTCAACACAAACATCAAGGTTCATGTAATCAAAGGGTTCAAGTATTTTATCTGACATAAATGCAACCCTTTCTTTATATGCCATGCAACGAATTTGGAAAATTCCTTCTTCACATGCCTAGGTTTCTTGCAAAAGAAGCAAGCATCCTAAGTCTTTTATTTCTTGGGTTGTGATGTTCCCACTATAGTTTCCTTATCATTAGTCCTTTTTTTGGTTCTCTTTAAGGTAGTTGCAAGATAAACACTTTTAGTCTTTTCTCGCTTCAACCTATCCTCTTTTTACACACAGTGTGAAATTAGCTCATTAAGAGCCAATTTCTCCTTTTGAGTGTTATAGCTAACTATAAACTAACCATAATGTGCAAGAAGGGATATGAGCACCAAATGCACAAGCAAGTCATCTAAAAGATCAAGTTTTAGTGCCTTAAGTTTGGAAGCGATGTTAGACATAGCTATAATGTACTTCATAATGTTTTCCTTTCCTTTATACCTCATTTGGACAAGGTCAGTTAAAAGCTTGCTTGCTCAGCCTTTTCTTTCTTTGCAAAAAACTTTTCAATTTCTTCAAGAAAACCCTTAACAATTACCTCATCAAACATACCACCCTTGAATGATTCTGGAATGCTGTGTTTCAGCATCATTAGACTTAAGCGATTAAAACATTCCTATTTCTCAAAGTTCATTTTTCATCAATGGAACTTTTTTTCGTAAGAGAAGTGTGTTGTTATTTTTTTAATGCATAGTCTAAATCCATGCAATCGGGAACTAACAAAATGTTCTCTTTTCACCTCTTAAAAAGTTTGTGCCATTAAGCACAGGAATTGAGTTCATATTAGTAGTGATATTAGCAGCAGAAGTAGTAATTGAAAGAAAAAATTCAGAACAAACAAATACATAAGCTCACATAATAGAAATTCATGTCATAACATAAAATAATCATATAAGACAAAAATTTCAATCAACTGTAGTGATGGGCTCATTTAAACAAGATACTTAGCACAACATTGGTGTTTAATTTTTAGACATAAGCATCAACTTGTAAGTGGTACTCTTCCTGCATAAATCAAATGTTGATAATAAATATTGTCAAACAACAACTTTTCTTTGAACCGTTATTTTGTCCACAAGGAAACTGTATAATTATCACGCATTTATTCTCGCAGGTGCATTTTTTGTTTGGTCAATCAATGACCTTCTTTTAAGTTGATCATCGATCGCATAAATAAGAAATACCTACATCTTATTATTCAAAAATAAATAAATCTACACAAAAGAGGTTGCTTTGGCAACATTTTGTTTCAATTAATTTATTCCAGAATAAAGGACACAAAAATTAAATGAGTGTCCTAAAATTTAAACTTTAATACAAAAATATCAAAAATAAATAAATAATGAAATTTGATGTTTTTACCATAAATAAATATAATCATGATAAAATCATAATTACATTTTCACAATAATATCCATATATATTTTATGAATTTAACAACAATATAAATTCATATAGAGTTAATTCAGACACATAAAATATATATAATACATATTTTATATTCCAAAAGAAAAAAAGAAATAGAATACATATTACCAAATATTGGAAATACAAATATTATCAAATTTTAATGAAACGGAATCAAATCAAATATTGTCAAATTTGAATGAAGTAGAATCAATTCAAATATTATCAAATTTGAATGAAGCATAATCAAATCGAATATTACCAAATTTAAATGATATCAATACTTTAACCAAAAAATATAACACACTAACCAAATCGAAGCATATATCATAGAGAAAGAAACAAAAAGAATGTTCCATTGAAACATATATACAAAAGCAGTAAAAAAAAGAAAATACAAAATGTATAATATTTCAATCAGAAAGATAAATCATGATAAAAAATGATTCGTTAAAAACATCAACTCAAAGGCATATATAAATGTATATTATCAAAACCGCATTATATTTATATATATTATAGTTTTTATCATTTCTATAACAATCTACCATGATTAATAAAAATACACATAATATGAATCAAATCCCTAAAATCATATGAATTTATAAAACAAACTAAAATCATATGTATATAGATAGAATTCAATAATCACAACTAATATGATAAATCTAATAATCTAACATAAGACGAAGCTATGATATTATTTGATAAAACTAGATCTAAATACATGTATAGATCTTAGATTCATGTTATCAAGATTATACAAAACAACAAAGAATATATACTTGAATATATGATAAATAATTGAAGAATAGATTAAGTATTTATAGTCTTTCACAAACTAATATTTTCTCTATTATAAGTTTAAAAGAAGAAATAATTGTGATTAACCTCTGCGACAAAACCTTGATACTTATAGTAGACTAATGAGAGTCATGTTAACACTAACCCAACATATTACTCAAATATGTCCTGAAATTGTGTAGTAAACAAGTGTTTCTATTTTGCTTGTCATGATTCATTAATTTCTTCCTCTATTTTTTTCTTTGTTTCAGAAAGTTAGCTAAGGTATGACAGATCCTATGATGTTATATGTATAATTGTTTTAGTAAAAGAATATAGAAGATTATACGGTATTAATTAGAGTAAATTAATTCTTTAGGTAAATAAACTTTCTAAACGCAAGGGGATAAATTCATAAATTATGACCTAATTAGACTACTATATAATATAAATTAGGATAATCACAGTAGATATGTAGTGGGAGTAGTTATAAAATTATTTATTGATATGTATGATAATTTATTATAATATATATTTAGTACTTGCAACTCTAATTCAATTAACTACGAAATCCTAATACTGAAATTGAATCGTCTTTAATTCTTATTTCG
The DNA here is from genome assembly GCA_037013495.1 of Hippophae tibetana. Taxonomy (NCBI): domain Eukaryota; kingdom Viridiplantae; phylum Streptophyta; class Magnoliopsida; order Rosales; family Elaeagnaceae; genus Hippophae; species Hippophae tibetana. The sequence continues at coordinate 18,938,181 of CM072807.1, read as the reverse complement.
ACGTTTTAACAATAATTCTTAATAATAATCCTGGCTCCGAAACAAACATTAAACATTAAACATTTTTAGTTTTCCACCTTTTCGTATGTTTCACGTAACGAGATAGAGGGAAAAAGAGAATGGAAGAAAAAAGTCTTTAATCTTTAGGATTAAAATGGACGTTCCTGATCTATTTTTTACTCACACAGATCTAAAACGTGCATTAGATTATTATGATAACGATAGGTCCTACTAAATTATTATAAATTTTCAATAATTTTTATAAAAAAAATATTAATAATTGGTTATACAGCTCTATAATATGTGTCGTGTCTTCTGTCATCTTCCTCCCTTCTCCTTGGTTGTTTTTCTTTCTTTTGCTTAGGTTTTCTCGGAGCTTTTTAGCTCTTGCCGATTCTTGATAATTCATTCACTCTTTTCCAGTGGTTCAGGTAATTTTACAACTTCACGTTCTAACGGTCCTTCAAAAAAAAAAAATTGAAATTGGGGCTTTTCTGTTGTACTGGACTCTCGATTTTTCTTTCGCTAGTTTGATTCGGATGAGTCTTTTTTGTTGTTGTTGTTGAAGTTTTGATGTTTTTTGTTTCGTATTTTGTGTTGGTTTGTTATCTTATTTGTTAGTGTATCGTACCATTTAATTAATTACATTTTATTGCCACCGTTTTCAGATAAAGTTATAATTACTGTGAGAATAACAATTTCTCAATATGACCACCCTTTTTAATACTTGTATTATTAATGTAGAAATTTTTGTTCTATTGAAGGGCATAATTTTTTTATAAATCACATGCGTATTGTATATTTCGAAATGATCCTGTATTTTCTCATGTTCTAATTATGGGATGGAATTTACGTTCATGCAACTTTAGCTGGGTATGTTCGACTAAAATTAGGATTTTATAACGGTCTATTATTGGTTAGGAATAGTTCTGGGATAGGCTGTTCAGTTGCTGGTTGTCTGGGCATCACGAAACGTTTTGGGGTGTTCTCTATCTATACCACCTAGGTTTTTTGAAGTATTCATATGTGATATTCTTGACCAATGCTTAGTGTAAGAATTTTTTTATACGTGTTACTTTCCAGAAGTAAACTAAGACCTACAGGCTATTACCAGAATACTAGCTTGATTCATTTTTCAGTTTAGATTTTCTTTCTTGCATGAAGATAATGTCTTCGTATTCCACTCTCATGTTCATCCAAGTTGGGTCAATTTACCCTTTTAAAAATTTATTTGCTCTTTCAGTTTTCCTTTTACTTCAGGACTGGTCATTATCCTACTCATTCATTTATCTAGAGAGACACACACATACAAATTTGTATATTTTGTAATTTGCATTTACAGCTCGAGTTATAGTCTTATAGAAGATGTATCTGGATTCAACTTGAGTTAAGCATTTGTGGTAGTCCTTGTGAACTAGTTTTTAAAACTTTCATCTCCTAGTTTAAATAGTGCTTCAAATTACACTATACATTGTTTGATCTAGGAAGTTAAAGAGTTAATTGGAAAACAACATTCGTGTAACTCATATTTTTGTCTGCAAAGGAAAGTGAATGGTTTCACTACTAAAAAGGAAACAAAAATAGAAGTCAAAGCCAAATATATATTTTTTATTTATCTATGGACTGTTGGAAATTTTCTTTTACATGTTGGTTCAGTATGACTTTAGAAATGATAAGATAATGCATCCTTATATTTTAGATAATACATGTCTGATTAATTTTTTTTTTTTTACAATTAGGTGATGGAAATTACCCAGGTTCTCCTGAATGCACAAGCAATTGATGGAAGTGTACGGCAGCATGCAGAAGACAGCTTAAAACAGTTTCAGGAGCAAGATCTTTCTCTTTTCTTGCTTTCTCTTTCCAAAGAGCTAGGAAATGATGATAAACCTGTTGATAGTCGAAAATTAGCAGGTTTAATTCTTAAAAATGCCTTGGATGCAAAGGAACAACACAGAAAGCTTGAGCTTGTCAAGCGATGGCTGTCACTGGACACTGCTGTGAAGACTCAGGTTAAGACTTGCTTGTTACAGACTCTCCCTTCACCTATAGCTGATGCTCGGTCTACTGCATCTCAAGTCATTGCTAAGATTGCTGGCATTGAATTACCTCAGAAACATTGGCCTGAACTGATTGGGTCACTTTTGTCATCTATTCATCAGCCATCAGTTCATGCTAAGCAATCCACCTTAGAAACTCTTGGGTATTTGTGTGAGGAGGTCTCTCCTGATGTTGTAGATCAAGATGAAATAAATAAAATGCTCACTGCTATAGTTCAGGGTATGAATGCATCTGAAGGAAACAATGATTTTAGACTTACTGCGACACGAGCTCTGTACAATGCGCTGGCCTTTGCTCAAGCAAATTTCAACAATGACATGGAGCGTGATTATATCATGAGGGTTGTCTGTGAGGCAACGCTGGCTCCTGAAGTAAAGATAAGACAGGCAGCTTTTGAATGTTTGGTCGCCATTTCATCTAGTTACTATGAGAAGGTATCTCCATACATCCAAGACATCTTTAACATCACGGCAAAAGCTGTAAGGGAGGATGAGGAAGCTGTTGCTCTTCAGGCCATTGAGTTCTGGAGTTCAATTTGTGATGAGGAGATGGATATCTTGGAAGAATATGAGAGTGAGTTGACTGGGGACTCTGATATTCCTTGCTTTTATTTTATCAAGCAGGCACTCCCTGCCCTTGTACCATTGCTGTTGGAGACACTCCTTAAGCAAGAAGAGGACCAAGATCAGGATGAAGGGGCTTGGAATATCGCAATGGCTGGAGGTACCTGCCTTGGTTTGGTTGCACGGACTGTGGGAGATGACATTGTTCCTCTTGTCATTCCATTCATTCAGGATAACATTACAAAACCAGATTGGAGGCAAAGGGAAGCAGCTAGCTATGCATTTGGTTCCATATTGGAGGGTCCTTCACCTGAGAAGTTAACACCCATTGTTAATGAGGCATTAACATTCATGCTTAATGCTCTGACAAAGGATCCAAACAACCATGTGAAGGACACTACTGCTTGGACACTGGGAAGAATTTTTGAGTTTCTTCATGGTTCAACTATGGATGCATCTATTATTACTCCAGCAAACTGCCAACAAATCATTGTGGTTCTTCTACAGAGCATGAAGGATTCCCCTAATGTTGCTGAGAAGGCTTGTGGTGCTCTATATTTCCTTGCACAGGGTTATGAGGATGTGGGCCCATCATCTCCTTTGACTCCTTTCTTCCAGGAAATTGTCCAGTCACTTCTTGCTGTTACTCACAGGGAGGACGCCAGGGAATCACGTCTGAGGACATCTGCATATGAAACTTTGAATGAGGTGGTGAGATGTTCAACTGATGAGATTGCTTCTATTGTGTTGCAACTTGTCCCCGTTATCATGGCGGAACTGCACGGGACTCTCGAGGGGCAGAATTCTTCGTTGGATGAGAGAGAGAAGCAGGGTGAATTACAAGGACTTCTCTGTGGCTGTTTGCAAGTCATTATTCAGAAGCTAGGATCATCAGAAACAAGTAAATTTGACTTTTTGCAGTATGCGGATCAAATCATGGGACTCTTTTTGAGGGTATTTTCCTGTAGAAGTGTCACCGTTCATGAAGAGGCCATGCTTGCCATTGGAGCCCTTGCCTATGCAACAGGACCTGATTTTGCAAAATACATGCCACAGTTTTACAAGTATCTGGAGATGGGCCTTCAAAACTTTGAGGAGTACCAAGTCTGTGCTGTCACAGTTGGTGTTGTAGGGGATATATGCAGGGCTTTGGAAGACAAGATCTTTCCTTATTGTGATGGGATTATGACCCAACTTCTCAAGAATTTATCAAGTAACCAGTTGCACCGCTCTGTGAAGCCTCCAATTTTTTCCTGCTTTGGTGACATATCATTGGCAATAGGAGAGAACTTTGAGAAGTATTTGATGTATACCATGACTATGCTACAGAGTGCAGCAGAGCTTTCGGCTCGTACTCCCAGTGCTGATTATGAAATGATTGAGTACACCAATACTTTGAGAAATGGAATCTTGGAAGCTTATTCTGGAATTTTCCAAGGGTTTAAGAACTCCCCAAAAACCCAGTTATTGATTCCTTGTGCACCTCACATCCTTCAGTTCCTGGATAGCATCTACATGGGGAGAGACATGTAAGTATAATTATTATTCTTGTTCTTGAAATGGAATGTACCCCCCCCCCCTCCACACCCCAAAAAAAAAACCAAAAAACCACCCACCAAAACCAAAATAAATAAAATTAGTAACTTTTTTTTGCATGTATGCAGGGATGATGTGGTAATGAAAACTGCAATTGGAGTCCTTGGAGATCTAGCAGATACCTTAGGGACTAATGCAGGTTCTTTGATAATGCAAACTCTTTCTAGCAGAGACTTCTTGAATGAATGCTTGTCCTCAGATGACCATTTGATTAAAGAATCTGCTGAATGGGCCAAGTTGGCAATTAGTCGTGCAATTTCTGTTTGAGGCTGCTGCCTCTTGTTACATTGTCGTCATTGTAGAGGTCCTTGCATGCATTTGTGTGTGTTGAGTTCGGTCCAGCATTGCATGTGTCTGAGTCAGCTATATTTTCAGACAACAAGAGCTGTCAGTTTCAAGTTTAGCTGTCAGCATTCGAGTTGTTTCTTACTCTTGCATCATCACCAAAGGTCACTAACTATTGCATCAGCATCATGGGGTTGGGGTCTGACTTCTTTGTGGGGGAAGAGGTAATGGTGTTATGGAAATGTAGATGATGCATCTACTAAGGACTGGGTAAAGGATCATAGTGTTTTGTGATGTCAGATTTGGAAGGGGAGTAATGCCAAAAGGTCTAATTGCAGATCGTCAAGGTTACATGGTCAATGGATGTTTATCGTACAATGTTGGAGAAAAATATGAACCAATACGATAGTGTTTCTTCTTAATTGACCGGTCTAGTTGGGATGGATGAATGGCATCAGTTGGTCCAATATTTGTTTCAATACATCTCGTGCAGTATGTCCCGGAATGAACTATTAGCAGACTTTCATCCCAATATGTTACTGCTCCAATCGCTGACTTGTTTTTTGCATTAGTTTGTCTCGGTCAGGTTCCATTTCATCACTAACATTTTTTATAATTGTCATGGTGGAAGTAAGTTTCACCATCAAGGGGGAATTACATTCATGCATTGTTTTATTCGTTTTTCATATTTGTCACCATTCGTCATTTGTTCACTCCATCTTCATAGTCATATGCATTCATGAAATCATTTTTCTTCTACACAGGTTTTATTTTCATTTCAAATATGTAATGATATTTTATATTGTGTCACTTGGGTTATGATTTTATTAAAACATCACAAACTGTGGCGGCACTGTGAGAATTAGAATATCTTTTTTTGGTATTGTGGTTTTGCCTCATTTGTGTAAAGTGATATTAAGAATATAATATGGCTTTGTATATGGACTTTGTCTACTTTTACTTGATGCCTTTTTCTTTTTTTCTGCTTCTCTATGTCAGTTCGGTTAGATTTCATTGTTCATTTGATATCAAAGAGTGTCTTTGATTTCACTAGTTTGAAATACATACTCAAAATTCTTCCTGGATGTTAACTGTAACTATTTTACTCTTGATTTACTGCGATAGTAGGTTTCTGTTTGATAGATATATATATATTAGTTGAAGACTGAAAATTTATTTCCAAAATCCACCTTTTTGCAGAACAAGGAGGCATTTATTTCCAAAATTACCACAAGTTCTATGGCAACTTGGAATTGTAATTTTCAAACCAAAAAAAAAATAAAATTTGTTGTACTTATCTTTCAACTTATTGGTGTGTATCATCACATCATCAATCTTTTAGGATCAATATTTTGTGGAGAGCTGTGCTTCTTACCAAATGTCTTGAATATACTTTTGAAAGAAATGACTTTTAATAAAGACAAAAGCAAACATTGACCATTTTCAAAAGGTCTCTAAAGTCCATTAAGTGCAAATGTGCAATATCAATAGATAGCTATCGTGCTTTTTGCTTCCAAAAAGGCTGTTAAGGGAAGAGAGCACGGTATAGGTTTTATTATTATTTCGTTGAAAGTAGTTCATAGAAGATGCTGACATGACGTCCACCCTCTGTATATCTACCAATATAGTGGAGTTCATTGAGTTTTGGCATCCCATATTGCACAAACTTTGTATCAAATCCACAACTCAATCTCGTAAGATTTTCACTCTTGATCTTATCGCAAAATGCAATGAACCAAAAGTGATGGGACAAATTGGGAAAGAAAAACAAGGAAAAAATGAATTTATTTGTAAGCATCCAAAATGAATAGCAACTGAACAGTTTGTAGTCAGTGACTTCAAATGCCTTTGACACTACTTTGATCTTTCATTTATTTCCGAAACCTTTAGTGCTCTTTTATATGCATTATTAGGAAAACGAATTTTGAGACCTCAAGTATTTTTCTTGTGCAATTGAGAGTGAAATAAAAAAAAGCGGTTTTAATGTATTTGAGACCATTTTTAAATCAATAGTTAAATTTTTTTATTTTTTATTTTTCCTTTCTAGAAACACAATTTTAAGCCACTTTCATCTAAAAGTGCTATGCATTCAAACAAATTATTTATATCTTATAAGACAAAAGCGTACATGTATTATTTTGCCTTGGACTATACTTGTATAGATTATAATTGTGTGTTTCTTTGTAAAACTAAGTTCTTTATCATTTTTAACTTCTTTTTTTCCCTTTTCTTTTTCATGCTAAGATTTTTGAACTACCGAAATGTTTAGCACTTTTAAAGAAAAATGAGAACCAGATTCAGATTAACATATTTTTTAATCCATTTATCTAATACAGGCCAAATTAATATTAAATTATAAATAAATGTATATTTTATTTTATAATATGTTATATTAAATATTATGCATATCATAGTTATATTATATAATTATTTTAGATTAAAAAAATAAATATAAATATTTATAATAATTTAATAATTTTATAGACATATTTCTTATTCTTTTGATTTTTTTAATTGTCACTATAAATAATAATATTTATTATAAAAATATCAATTTAAGATTTATATTTGTGTATAGTATGTTTTATATATGATAATAATTCATAAATAAATTTTAATATCAATCTAAATTTATCTGATATGTTCATATTCAAATTGATTATAATATCGAATCAGATTCGAATTGAAAATCTTCAAATTCATTGGAATCAAATCGAATTCAAATTGGCTAAAAAAATAGTTTTAATCCCCTACTTATCCCTAATTTGAATTATGTGACCTATTAGAAATAAAAGCCTATGAATCTTAAATGATGTATTATAATATTATTAATAATTACATTCAGAATAACATAAATATACTTAATAAAAAGTTATTATATTACTTGTAATTATGATATATAGAAATATTTATTATTTTAGTACACCTAAAGTCAGAACCCAATAGTGCATGTTTGATGGGAAAGGGCAATTAGTAGCAAAAATAAGAAAAAAGAAGATTTACTTATGAGAAAAGATGACAAAGACCTCCAAAAGCCAAGCAATTGATAATGGCTCTAAGATTTTTAATTAGCCATGCAAGCAACTGTTTTATGTGTCCTCATGCAAAGAAATCTGTTTGTATTTAATGGAAATAATTTGATTAGTAAAATTGACTTTAAGGGTTGTTGACTAAAGTGGTAAAAAAATTCATCATCATTCTGTTGCCATTGGGCTATGAGAATTGAGAGCCCCTTTTATGATCACTTATAAAAACTAGGGCATACATTAAAGGAAACCCTACTTCTCAAAGTCCATTACCCATCACATATCCTTTTAGTACTAGAAAGATCAAGAAGGAACGGAACAGTTTTCATAAGGAGTTAAGCCAATATGGCTCTTAGGGTCAACCACTTTCTTCTACTTTTCTTCTTAGTTCTCATCCTTTTCTATTTAAGTGAGTTGGCATATACAATGCTCAAATATATTTTCTGTTTTTTAAGAATTAATTTGGTTGTTAATTTTTGGGCAATCATAACTGCAATTCTCTTGTGTAGCTATGGTTCAAGGCTTCAAGGATGATACTACTACTAAACCCATTCATACACTCCAAGAAGCAAGAGTACTAAAGGTATGCATAAGGTGTAAAGGGCCAACAAGTTGATATGAATTGGGTGTGTATATGAGTAGTCGATACTTTAAATATGTGAAATTTATAGAAAATTGAGAAAACAAATATGCATAACTATGAAAAATTGATTTTGGACACTCCTTAGGAGTCCATTAATCACCTTTTTTGTGCTACACCAACGTACATTGCATGTGAATTTATGGTTTTAAAGGTACACCATACTTTTGTTATTTCTAATAAGCATGAGTGCTAATTAATTTCAATGTCTGTATCAAGGATGGTGTACTCCGGGCAATAAGCTGGAGAAAGCTTGCAATGGTCGATGTTGATGCAGTGTTAGACTATGACAATGCTGGTGCCAACCGGAGACACGATCCTAGAAGGAGGACTGGAGGTGGCCGGCCTTAATTGACTGCATTAGCCGTGTAATTTGATACTAATTATGATCGTTATATATAGATGTTATCAAGTTTTAATTATGTATGAGAAGACCTGATATGGAAATTTTGAGTTTTTTTTAATACTATCACTATTCACTAGAGTATAGCACTATGTGCAATGACTCCCGCTTATTGTATTGTGCGGGTACTAATAGGTTGGAGATTCACTGATATATGATCTGTGAACTTGGATGTTCTGTTTCTGCTACAAGCTTTTGTACTAATCTACGTGAATAAATAAAATAAATAATTGGGGTAATTATATACATTGAGTAAGAACATGAATGGAGAGAAAGAAAAAAAATAAAGACAAGGTAGGTAAGTTTTCGAAATGTGTAAGATTGTAATTAGACAAGGGTAGGAAGGAAATGTGCACATTGATAAAAGATAATGTTGGAGTTTATTAAAAATAAAAATAAAAATAAAATTATGATTCAATCGATCAAATTTCTAACTTTGAACAAATGAAGTCGTAACTTTTCAAGGTAATTCCAAGTAGCTTGAACCAAAAGAAATCATAATAGTTACAAATTATTACGTTATTATAGACTTCAGTGTGAAAAACTACATACCTTTTAATTTATTGGTTTTTAATTATCTACATTTTCAGGATGCCTTCTAACACTTGTAAAGAAAATTTGACAAGTAATCCAAATTTCAAGGGACACAACACCAATAGTTGCAAAAGCCTGGCCCAATTCATAGACCAAGTTTTCTTGCCTTTCCAATTTGTGATACGGATTTGATAGATAGCAATGAAAATATTATAGGTACGTTTCTATTTTTTAAAGCTTTCTAAATGTTCTTCTAGAGCAAAAAAAAAAAAAAACACATATGACAACAAAAAATACACTTTCAAATTTATTTTTTTTCCGTAAGTGTTCTCAAGGCTTAAAATGTACATTAATAAATATTTCCTTCTGAAATTACTTTCTCCTTAAATTGCTTTTAATAATGCACAAACAAATATAATAATATAACATAAGTATCCAAACTATTCTGTAGTGAACAGAAACATACCCAAAATCTACGATAATAATGATGATGTTGTCTTGTGATCGTTGATCTTAAAGTAAATGCAATAATATAAGAAATTATCATTGCCCAACTATTCATATTTAGTGTACGATGAATAAAAACGAAATCAAAAAATAAAATACTTAATCATTCTTAACTATAAGGATTATGAATATTAGTTATTTTCGTCTACAAAATATTTATCTATAAACTTGTTTATAGGTCTGTTATCAAGTCTATAAAAAAACTGAATAAATGTTCGAGTTTTAAATAATCATATTTCAGATATATCTTTTATAATTACGACACATAGGATTGTATTCATGCATTTAATAGAACATGTTCATAAATCTAAAATATATTTTTTATGTGTCTTAATATTTTAAGATATCATTTAAAAAATATTTTTTTATTAAGGTTTTTAATGAACTTTGAATAATGAAACCCAAATTATTTTAACCCTAATGCTAATAGGTTATCATTATCACTTATATATATAACCTAATGCTAATAGGTTATTATTATCACTTATATATACACATACATTGAGTTATGGTTAAACATATATGCCGAAAAGATGAATAACAAGTTGTCGAAATAGGAGTGTGTCAAGAGAAAACAAAATTGAAAAGAAAAGAAAACTCTAATCGGTGACGGAGGAAAGGAATATATATATATATATATGATTGAGGCTAATAAACATATATGTATATGATTTCTTCAGAATTTAATAAAGGTAATATAATATATATATTCGGTAGATTTCAAACTTATATATATTTAATATATATTGATTGATAAGAAGAAATATTAAATAATACAATCATAAATTGATTATCTTTTTCTTTACAATATTTTAGCAAATAAATTTTTATATGTTTTAATCTATTCATTTTTTATATTTATATAGCTTATTTTATTATTAGAATCTTGCATATTTAAATCTAATAATTGTATGAGTGATCATGATTATTTGATTTAATTATTAAATATTAAAAGAAGCTATTTTTAGTGAATTTGGGCTTAATCTTTTTGCTCTAGAATTTTCTAGTTGATTTGATTCAAATGACATATATTTTGAATCATTTAGTTAGGATCATTCATTGTTAAATCCATTCTAGAACACACATGGACACTTTTGTTTTTGTGTTAACTATTTTGCAATTAATTTGTGAACGATCTGATTGGCAAGGAGCTTATTGGAATGTTGGTCTAGAAACCGTTCACACTAATTTTAAAAACTGTGAAAACAGAGCAGAGACTCGTAAGTAAAGTATATTGGGACAGTATCCTAGGGAGGGTAGCATAAGATTGAGTTTGTACTTGAACATTTGATTTTTATAGTAAAAAGTTATGTGATCTGGTAGACCGATGGTTTTCCTCTTAAGTCATTGTTGTGGCCTAGGTTTTTTCCACCTAAAAATATCATGTGTTATTATTTTATTTTCACACTTATTTTTACACACAATTTCATGCTTGGATGCTTTGTTTAGGTTATTAAATTATAAATTAGTAAAAATTAAAAATAACCTATTCACCCTCCTCTAGGTTAATTAGGTCCATAATTTATAAACTTTCAATTGGTAGCAAAGCCAACACTAGACACACTTAGTGAGATTGATCCTTAGGGACACACACCTTACTTATGGACCAAATTAAAGAATGTGGGTCATCTGTTAGACCCCCACTCTTTGATGGGTTTAATTACCCTTACTGGAAGGCTCGTATGCAAGTCTTTCTCAAACAAGATGAAAAATTCTAGGATGTTATTCTTGATGGTTGGAAACTACCTTTGATAATGAAAGATGGTGTAAAAATCATAAAGCCAAGAAGATACTGGACCACTGAAGAACGCACCCTTAGTGAGGAAAACCAAAAAGGTCTAAGCTCAATATTAGCTACAACGTCAATCGATGAGTTTCGTTGCATCTTTGATTGTGAGGCTGCTAAATATGCATGGAATGCACTTGCTCTTTCTCATGAAGGAACTTCCCAAGTCAAACAAACAAAATTAAGATTGCTAACATCTGATTTTGATTCCATTAAAATGAGCAACACTGAAACTTTTGGTCAATTCTATACTCGTTTTTGTGATATCACTAATGCTTGCTCTAACCTTGGTGAGAAAATTCCACAACCAATACAAGTATGCAAACTCCTAAGCTCCTTAACAATAGACTACAAGATGAAAGTTACAACAATAGAGGAAAGCAAGAATGTGGATACATTAAATATTGATGAATTTGTTGGGTTAATCCAAACCTATGAGCTTTCTCTTGATCGTCTGAAGAAAATCAAGGATGTGGCATTCAAAAGCTCCAAAATTGACATCTTTGATAGTGATGAGGATATGAATGATGAGTCATTAGTATCGCTAGCACAAAAATTGAAGAAGTTCTTGAAAATGAAGGGTCAACAAAATAAATCTAATAAGGGACAATCTAGTTGTTCAAGGGATCAAAAGTCAAGGGAAATCAAGCCTTTTAGCTCTGAAGGTAAGAAAATTAAGCTCACTAGTCTTCAATGCTATACCTGTAGGGGCTTTGGTTATATTTTTATAGATTGTGCAAACAATAAAAAGAAATTTGGAAAAAAATTTAATGCTACACTCAGTGACATGGAAAGTGAGCAGGATAATGCTAGTAACTCAGAAGATGATGACATTAACTATCGTGCCTTTACCGCAACTTCCAAAGCACACCACAATGACTTCGAATTTAGCTTGGATGAAGAAAATGAGGAAGTAAACTCTTCTCTCTTATTGTCTAAGTTTAATGTATCGAGTTATGAGGAACTATTCATGGATTTTATAGGTTCTAGGGAAGAGAAGGATAAACTACTTGTGGAAGTAACTAAACTTAATGATATCATCAATGTTCACAAAACAAATTCCTCTATCCTAGAGAAAGATTAAAAGGAATTGTTTGAAAATATTAATGCCTTAAATCTGAGACTTAATGAAACCATTAAGGAAAACAAAAAGCTTAAGCAAGAACTTAGTATTGCTAAAGATACGGTGAAGAATTTGACCATAGGTGCTGAAAAATTGACCAAAGTCTTAGACTATGGAAAGCTACATGGAGATAAGAGAGGTCTTGGTTACATAGATAAACAGTCAACATCTTCAACATCAAATACCACATTTGTAAGGTTCCTAAACTCTACTCCTACTGTTACTACTTATGCACAAAGAACTATTGCAACTGTGGTAGACAAAAATTTTAAGTTTGTGCTTTTCTGTCATCATTGTGGTAGAAAAGGTCATATAAGACCAAAATGTAGATATTTGATGAATGCTCCTAAACTTAATCATTCTTTCCATGCTTCACATAGTAGGACTCATAAGCATTATTCATCTATGCATGCTACATCATACTCAAGGATGAATGGAAATTATAATAACTTGTTCATAAATTCTACTAGGAAGCATGAAGTCTTAGGTTCAAAGAGGCAAGTAAAATTAAGTACTTTTAAAACTAGGACTCATTATCATCATCCTATTATGCATACTGGATCTTCATTTAGGATGAATGAGAAAATTATAGCTAAGTCGAAGAACACGCCTATGAAACATAAGCTTGTTGAGTGCTAACCCAATGATATAGAGAAACCAAAATTTAAGAAAATGTGGGTTAGGAAAGGGTTTTTTTCCTGTCACCTGATCGTCTTTTATTAGAGTGCTTAAATGACCCTAAGTGAGTAATATTTATTGTATTTATTTTATTTATTAGTTAAACTTAAAAAAAATAGCATCCTTGTCTGGCCAACACGGTATTCGACTTATTTAATACTTTCATACACATAATCTCATTTTTAGTGACTCAACTCATTTTGATATTTATTGTACAAATTATTCTACAATTTTGGCTTATGCACACACACACACACATATTCTTGTACATGTGATGATCGATGTTGACACAAACTTATTCACACACTCACGAACACACATATATGTTATGCTTGATGTTTATGAATTTTCTTGAAAGACTCTAGGACTTCAACTAATCTTGATTGTAAAATTGTGTTGAGTTTTAATTCTTGCTTTTTAAAATTTTGTCGTATGGAGGAACCTAGTATTGAGAGTGCTACCTACTGTGATGTGTGAAGCTACCGCAGTGAGGGGAGAGGAATATTTCATAACCAGTGTGAAAGTCATCATGTTGATTTATGGCTCGTGCAAAAAAAAAGAAGGAAAAGGAGGAAAGATTATACAAAAAGTGATTACTTATAAATCTTGTACTTAGAATGCATAAAAAGAAAGAGCTAATAGAGGTTTAAAAAAATATCATTTACCTCATTTATGGTAAATATATTTTATTTTGTAAGATTGAAGACTCGATTATAATTTTATATGATATGTGATATTTTTTTCTTTTGAGTCTTTCTTGATAGGTCATAAATGAATTAATTGACATATTTGTGGAGTTTAAACATATATACTACTTTAAATAAATGTCAATATGTCATTATATGTGCTTGTGTGACTCTTATACTTTACTTATTTATTTATATGATAAATAATTAAAATTGGAGATAAAAAATGATGAGTTCTCAATTGGTTGTGTGCTCATTTGTGATTAAATGAGTTTAATACTTTATATGACTATTTATGAAAAAAAAATTAATTAGATTTCTTCATTTCTATATTCTTTTCATATATTACCTTTTTAATTCGTTTCTAAGTTTGAGACTCATAGAACTTAGGGGGGGTTTAAAGCATATTGCACTTCTACATTACTCTACTTTTACATTGTTATATCTTTAGGAGACATTCAACTTCATTGTTTTGTCTAATGCTTTGTCCTTCTCGTATGTCCAAAAGGGGGAGAGAATAATGTGTTTTACTTCCATGTTTTTATTTTGTTATGCACATATGGGAAGACCATATTTAATTAAGCTTAATTGATATGAATGCATACTACATGACTATTCTTTACACTTCACTTATTTCTATGTAAACTGAATTAATATACAATGGGGCTTTCATGCCAAGTTGTCCTATGCTTTGTCAATTTCATTTCAATTACTTACAAGCTTGTCAAGTTGCAGCGAAGATGGATCTACCAGACCATATGATAGTTTCAGTATAGCGTCTGGGACATCATTGTATTTTTATCTTATTTTTATAAGTGTCATGTAGTGAGTGAGAGGTTTTGCCACACGAAAATGCCAAAGAGGGAGTTTGTATTGCACTTCTCCATTACTCTACTTTTACATTGTTATATCTTTAGGAGATGTTTAGCTTCATTGCTTTGTCTAATGTTTTGTCCTTCTCGTATGTCAAAAAGGGGGAGAGAATAATGTATTTTACTTCCATGTTTTTATTTTGTTATACATATAGGAGAAGAACATATTTAATTAAGCTTAATTGATATGAATGCATACTACATGACAATTCTTTACACTTCACTTATTTCTATGTAAACTGAATTAATATACAATGGGGCTTTCATGCCAAGTTGTCCTACGCTTTGTCAATGTCATTTCAGTTACTTACAAGTTTGTCAAGTTGCAGCGAAGATGCATCTACCAGACCATAGGATAGTTCCACTATGGAGTCTGGGACATCATAGTATTTTTATCTTATTTTTATAATGTCATGTAGTGAGTGAGAGGTTTTGCACACGAAAATGCCAAAAGGGGAGTTTGTAATGACTATGAGTATTGACTATTTTTGTAGACAAAATATTTACCTATAAACTTGTTTGTATGCCGAATAAATACTCGAGTTTCAAATAATTATACTTCAAGTATATCTTTTATAATTACAACACATAGGATTGCATTCATGTATTTAATAGTACATGTTCATAAATCTAAAATATATTTTTTGGTGCTTAAATATTTTTTTTATGTCTTAATATTTTAAGATGTGGTTTAAAAAATAATTTTTTATTAAGGTTTTGAATGGACTTTGAATAATAATACTCAAATTATTCTAACCCTAATGCTAATAGTTTATTAGATTATTATTATCACTTATATATATACACACAGACACATAGATTTAGGGTTAAACATTTATGTTGAAAAGAAGAATAACAAGCTACTGAAATAGGGGTGTGTTGAGAGGAAACAAAATTGAAAAGAAAAGAAAACTCTAATCGTTGATGGAGGAAAGAAAGGATATATATATAGTTAATATATATGTGATTGAAGCTAATATACATATAAGTATATGATTCAGTCAGACTCCAGACTTGATTAATAAAGGTAATATAATATATATATATATATATTACACACTTCACATTCATAAAAGTTATATAATATATATATTCGGAAGACTTCGTACTTATATATATTTAATATATATTGATTTATAAGAAGAAATACTAATTAATACAATCATAAATTAATTATCTTTTTTTTACAATATTTTAACACTAAATTTTTATATGTTTTAATCTATTGATTTTTTATATTCATATAGCTTATTTTATGATTAAAATCTTGTATATTTAAATCTAATAATTATATGAGTGATCATAATTATTTGATTTAATTATTAAACATTAAAGAAATTATTTTTAGTGAATTTGAACTTAATCTTTTTGCTCTAAAATTTTCTAATTGATTTGATTTAAATGAAATATATTTTGAAACATCTAGTTAGGAGCATTCATTGTTAAATCCGTTCTAGAACACACACAGACACATTTGTTTTTGTGCTAACTATTTTGCAGTTGATTTGTGAACGATCTGATTGGCGGGGAGCTTATTGGAACGTTGGTCTAGAAACCGTTCACACTAATTTTATAAACTATGAAAATAGAGGAGAGACTTGTAAGTAAAGTACATTAGGGCAGTATCCTAGGAAGGGTAGCATAAGACCGAGTTTGTACTTGAACATTTGATTTTCATAGTGAAAAGTTAGGTGAACCGGTGGTTTTCCTCTTAGGTTATTGTTGTGGCCTAGGTTGTTTCCACCTAAAAATATCGTGTGTTATTATTTTATTTCTGCACTTATTTTTACACATGATTGCATGTTTGGATGCTTTGTTTCTCTAAGTTAATTAAGTCCATAATTTATAAACTTTCATTACCAAAGTAGCTTGAGCAAGTGCTTCACAAGCAACCTGACAAGTTAAAACAAAATGGAACTTAAACATCATTCTAAGTATTCCATTTTTGGTTTTGGTCTTCTTAAACATAACAGTTTTACCGTACAAGGCACATTTCATACATGAACATCTCCATGTGGTTGAAGTTGATTCCTTATATAAGAAATTGCATCCGAGTTGTAACAGAGAAAACATCAAAGTGACTCTTTCAATGATCAAAGGAGAATTCATTTTTCAACCTATTTATGTTATGTTATATGGACTCTTCATTTTTTTCATTAAGTACCACTAAAAAATAAACACACCATAAGCATTTGTGTACTCAATACTCTAAATTGGTGTAAACTTTTGTCGATTGTATAACTGAATGGATAGTAATTCTTATTACTTGTATATAAAACTGTTCAATCTAGCTTCTATTTATAAAGAGTTCTAATAAATAAATTAGAGAAATAATATCTAAAATATCCTGATAATCAAGGAAAATATATTCTCTAAACAATATTTACAAGTTTAAAACATAATTATGCACAGTTCAATATAATTGAAAATACCAATAATTTCGTGATTTTCATACTTTCCCTCAAGTTGGATCATAAATGTTAATCATATCCAAATTACAAATGAATTCATTGAAACTTTGTCGTGGAAGTCATTGAGTGAAGATATCCGCTGTTTGTTCTTTGGTGGGAACATAATTCATGCAAATAATCCCATCTTTTACCTCTTTTTTGACAAAATGTCTATATACTTCTATATATTTTGTCTGATCATGTTGAACTAGGTTAAGAGAAATATTGATGATAGATTTATTGTCGCAATAGACCTTGAATGGTGTTTTAGTTTCGATACTTAATTCTTTCAAGAGTTTTCTTAACCATAATCCTTCATAAATTCCTTATGTCACTGTCCGGAATTCAACTTCAACACTACATCTGGCTACAACAATTTGTTTCTTGCTCTTCCAAGTTACTAAATTTTTCTGTACAATTGTACAATATTCGATAGTAGATCTTCTATCCTCTACTGATCCAGCGCAATCTATATCTTAAAAATTTCTCTCTCTATCTTTGTTTTCTTGAAGAACAATTTGTTTCCTAGAGGCCTCTTTTAGTACCTTAGTATTTTGTATACCGCCTCTAAGTGTACTTATGTTGGCAAATGTGTGTGTTAACCGATTACACTAACTGCAAATACAATGTATGGTCTAGTATGTGACAGATAGATTAGCTTTCCAACTAATATTTTATATTTGTCTCTATCAATTGGTCTACTATTAATTTCTACTCTCTTTCCTGCTTCAATTGGAGTGTCATTAGGTTTTCTTCTGAGCATACATGTTTCGATCAAAAGGTCAAGAACAAATTGATGCCGTCTTTTGACCTAGCAATTTCTATACCTCAGAAGTATCGTATTTGTCCTAAATCTTTTACTTCAAACTCAATAGCTAGAGTGTTGTCAAGTCTTTCATTCTCAATTAAATTATCTATAGTGATAATTATATCATCAACATATACAATCAAAATCATCTGTAATTCTTCTTCTAATTAATGGAATAATATTGTGTGATCTGACTGTCCTTGTTCGTACCCTTGATTTTTAATCAATTTTGCAAACCTATCAAATCATGCTCTAGGTGATTTTTTTAGATTGTGAGGGGAATTTTTAAGTTTACAGGCTATGTTTTCCTCCCCCTACTTACAGAAACCTAGAGGTAGTTCATGAACACTTTTTCATCTATTTTTCCATTGAGGAAGGCATTTTTTATATCAAATTATTGGAGTGTCTAGGTTTACTACTAATGATAATAGCACCCAGATTGTGTTTAGCTAGCTTTGTCACCAATGCAAAGTTTTTGTGTATTCAATCCCACTGGTTTGGGAAAATCATTTAGCAACCAAGCGAGCTTTGTGTTGTTCAACTGTCCCATCAGCTTTTTATTTTACAATGAATACCCATTTGCATCCTACGAGCGTTTTCTTTTGTGGTAACTAGACTATGTTTAAAGTGTCATTCTTTATCAAGGCCTACATTTTTTCTATTAGTACTGGTTTCCATTTGGGAGCTTCTAATACCTTCTGAATATTCTTTGTAATTTTTATCCTATCAATGTTAGAGGTAAAGGCATGGTAGCTACGAGACAAAGAGTAATAGGACATAAAATTTTGAAATGGAATGGAATGTACAAGATTGGTGTTGTTTTCTAAATGCAATAGGAAAATCATCAAAAGAGGTTTCAAGATTTCCATGTAGAATAATTAAGGGCACTAGGAGCTATTATCGTGTTAGACTCTTGTAGTGTTTCAAGTGCAAGATTCTTCATGCATTTTGAGTTTTGCCTCTATGAATAAATAAGTATTTCCTTACTTTTTTTTGTGTGCCAATGTCTTTCCCTAAGTTCAAGTTTCCTTCTATAAATGGTATAATAGATTGGAGTGGTGTGGAAGGTTCGAGAACATAATGTTCGGGTACAAAAGTGGGAAAATAGATCAAAATTAAAAATTTGAGTTTCGTTACTAGCTTTCTCCCCATGAATGGAATTTTTTTGAAAATAAGAAGTATTTTCAAAGAAGGTGACATCAAGGCTCGCATAGATTCTACAGGTATATGAGTTGTAACATCTGTAGCCTTTTTGAGCAGAAGAATACTCCAGAAACACACATTTGAATGCTTTTGGGTATAACTTAGTGTGATTATAAGAGTTAATGTGAACAAATACAGTGCAATTGAATACTTTAAAAGGTAGATTGGGTAGAAGTCGAGAGGTAGGAAAACAATCTTTTAATTTTTGAATAGGTGTTTCAAATGAAATGACACGACTAGGCATTCGATTTATATAAGATAGGCAGAAGTCAATATTGCATTTCTCCATAACATTTTTGGGATATGGGTAGTGAGTAGTAAAGCATGTGCAACCTCTAAAAGGAGACATTTTTTTGTTTGACAACATTTTTTTGAAGAGTGTCGACTCAAGAGCTTTGGTGAATTATTTCATTTTTAAAAGATAATTTCCCAAAGTAGCATTGAAATATTTATAGCCCAAAATACAACACCTATTTTCATTCCTAACTGATGAGTGCTCAAAAAACACTAAAATTACCATGATTTTATGCACATTAATTGATTAAAAATATATATATTTATATGATTTTATCATATATTTATATAAACCTGTCTTTTCGGAATCACTAGTATTTTTATTGTTTTTCAGGTATTTTCGCTTTAAAAAGTAACTTAAAGACTTAAAGAAAAATACCGGAGGCAATACATCACAAATATATTCATAAATTAAATGAGGAAAAGTCAAAAAAGATGGAAAAATTGGATAAAATGGGTCAAAAATGTCAAAAAGGAGGAAATCGCATAAGCAACCGCTCAGCCGCGCCCAGCAACGCGCACGCCGCACCAGCCTCTCACGCCTGCTCTCCATTCCGTGCGTGCCGCTTCCCATCTGCGCCCAAATCTTCCAAATATTTTGTTTCTTCGATCATCACGACGATGTGTTCAAATTTGGAATCTAATGAGCGAAGTATCTTTCCATTATTCTGACATATTCTAACATCTCACTATTTCTTTTCAATTGATTAGAAACAACTACGACTCTCGAGAAATAGTCGGAAATAGATTCAGAAGCTTTCATATATAGAGATTCAAACTCACATCTTAGTGTTTGGAGACAAAGTCATCATCATTTAAGGCTTGATAGATAAGAAAAAGGACTTTCTTGTCTCTCTTTCTAAAATCTCTCAAAGATTCTTTTTGCACTTGCATTAGAGTAGTTTCATCGTCTAACCCACTTAAGTCTTTCTCTACAACTTCTCATACATCATGTGCACCCA
Source organism: Hippophae tibetana (assembly GCA_037013495.1). Taxonomy (NCBI): domain Eukaryota; kingdom Viridiplantae; phylum Streptophyta; class Magnoliopsida; order Rosales; family Elaeagnaceae; genus Hippophae; species Hippophae tibetana. Next base: position 18,917,704 of record CM072807.1, on the reverse strand, counting down.
AAAGTGTCTTCATCTTGATACTCCAATTATCATAGTTGTCGTTGTTGAGTGTCGGGACTTGAAAAGATGGCATGCCTCCACTTGACATAACTCTCAATATAGTGAGAATTTGAAAAATTCTAATCGTACAAATGGATTCAATACGTCAAAAAACCTTAAGAAGAACTCCGGGAAAAAATCTGAATTTTTGGTCAACAGTCAAAGTTAATTTTTTGGTCAACTTTCTCGGTGGCTCGGTCAACTCGGTTGGACTCAGTTCCAACTCAGTTGACTCAATGAGTTAACTCACTATCTAGCAGAACCTTCCGGAGGATCGTGGCGGCGCGTCCGAACTTCGATCTCGATGATTCTCACGACGTCTGATTTATCTCGTCGAGAGCTTCGATTTGATATACAATAGTGTATATTTATATTTCCAACTACAACTCTAATACTACTTTGTTGGAATATTATGGATCAAAACTCTTAAAAATCAAGAACACTCAAGAACAATTTTCCAAAAGCACTCAGAAACTCTCAAACTTTTGTTTCTGATTTCTTTAAATTGATTATTACATTACTATTGAGAGGTATTTATAGAAACAATTAATAATTCTAAGCCATAAAATATAAACCTACCAAAATAATCTAAATCATACACCTATCTCCTTACCTAACTCATTTATTTTCTGCTTCCCACCAACTATGAGTTGTATCCTTATCAATCCAGATCATCACCATAGAAACTTCCATGAGCTGGACTTCAAATAGGCTAGAATATTTCAAAGAGTTTTATTTTATTTCTTTGGGCTTGTAAACAAGTTTACAAACCAACAGAGTTGTAGTTACTAAGTCCCCACTAAACTGTACACCGACAAAACATAAGATGTTTACAAAAACCAAGTTAACAAAATGACCAATCACAAAGAGATCATATATATAACTTGCAAGAAGAGTCTTTTCTTTTTTAATCATGGAAATAAAGGTTCATTTCTAGGAACCCAATGATCTAATTTATTGGATTCCAAGTTATATACACTTATGATTTCATAATTCTCTTAGTTTTAACCATTTTTTAGATTTCTATATTATTCAAGTGAAAAATAAGTTCATGAATTGTATTATCAACTATAAACTTAAAAGCAATATAATAATCCAACTCCTCCTTCATTAAGAGAGAGGGCAATCAGATTGCTCACCGAGAAACAAACTTTTCAGACCATCTACCTTCTTCAACGCCCTTCTTCAGCATCCTATGCATTACATATAAGTGCAAACGGTACGGCAATAAAAAGGTAAGTATATAATAAGCTTTTGCGCAAATTTGATCAAGTACATTTTCAAAAAACTAAAACAAAGAAAGTAAAGAAACTGGACTTGTTTTTCTTTGTCTTAAACCTTAGGTCACCAAAAGCACGAGATACAGCAATGTCTCCGCAAATCCTTCCATTAGAAATCTGTAGAAACTCACTATATATAAGTAGCTACTTAGACGTATTACATTATGAAAGTCAAAGCAGCAATAGAGTCCCAACGTTAATTTCAGAAACTAGAATTAGCAGATTTATAGCAGCAATATGACAGTAAAAAATTATATAATTGGAATTATGCAGGAGCAATACATAAAGAGAAAGCAAGAGCATTAAAAAATTACATTGTGAAAGTCAAAGAAGCAATAGAGTCCCAACATTAATTTCAGAAAATAAAATTAGCAGATTTATAGCAGCAATATGACAGTAAAAAAATTATATAATTGGAATTATGCAGGAGCAATAAATAAAGAGAAAGCAAGAGCATTAAAAAAATTTGTTTACAATGCTAATGGATTGTATATTACATACAGTTCCTAATTTATATCCTATAAAAGAAGATTAAAATGGAAAGAAATGACCGAAAGGAAGGAAAAAAAAAGCAAATTAAGAAGAGAAAAACACACCCATCCACCTGCTTCTTTGATTCTTCTGATTTCTTGAAGAGAGACTTTGTTGTTTCCATATGGCCTATGAGGACTTGTTAAGCCATCCACTTTTTCAGACCGTGATAAGACCTATATCAACATGTAAGCCAATAAATGCATCAATTTACACAATTTGTATAAGTTTGTTTTCGAACAATACCCATCAATTTCAAAAATATTGGTGTAAAAAGGGGAACTGCTAGGTACCGCTGCTTGGATGTGCTTCATTTTATTGAAAGTGCTTTCAAATGAGTCAAAATGCTTTTACAGCATGCTGGTTGTGCTAATCTTAGATAGAAGTGGTTTGAAATAAAGTAGTTTGGGTAAAAGTGCTTACAAGAGTACTTAGGTGTTCTTATTACAGATTGTTCTTTAGTTCAAGAAACTGATAATTATAGTATTGTTGAAACAACAAAGAACTCCAAGAATAGGATACATACTACACATGAGTTACCAATATGTGATCCAAACAGCATATCATTTCCAATATGTGATATAGAATATAAAATCATATTCAGACTAAACAATATGTACACATGTTATCATGATAAGATCATATGATCATATTTTTGTTTCCCTACTAACATCTGTTGGCTTACCAATTTAACAGTTTTCCATCAATTTTTTGAAAAGCCTCTTGCAATGCCTCCTTAATGCTTTTATTGTTGGTTTTTTCTCTTCAAACTGCTCGGGAACCAACCGAGCAGTTGAGCAGTTGAGCAGTTGAGCAGTTGGCCACTGTTGGCAAAAGTTGGTCCATAACTTCCATCACTCAATCACCCACATTTTGCAGCCCCTTAAGCGCACGTCCATTTGCTCTTTGATGGATAGAGCACTTAAGACGTGCTTATATATTTCAGTTTGGTCCCTAGACCTCCTCTATGTGTTGAAAACTAAAATAAAATTCAATTAATCTTCAGTGAATTGTTCTATGCACCATCGTATGAATAGAGAAAAGTGTAGAAGCATCAAACCAAAAACCCATTAGAATTTCCGTAAAAGTTGTGATATTTGATCAATGACAGGAGGGTATGTTTACAATCCCTTTTTGCTTCCGATGTATTCAAATTTGCGTTCATATGGTTTCTTTAACATTTTTGGATTATAATCCAACATTTGGTATGAGAGAAATTTTGAAAACACCCATATTTTGTTCTGTTTCACCGAGGAATTGAAAATTTGGGTTTTTTATTTGGCTCGCTTTTTATGCATATGGAAATTATAAATTATTTCAATATTGATATTTGAATGATTTTGTGAATTGAAACTTGAAAAACCATGAAAAAAATAATTCTAATTTGTCGTGCGCATTCGTTGGAATTTTTTAATTAACTTATTTTTATTTTGTCATTTTTTATTTAAAATAATACCATGAACCACTCAGAAATAAAATTATGAGAATTTTGATAAAAAGAATGTCATATTTAGTAGTCAAAATAGAGAGAAATCGTCAGGCCTCCATTCGGGTCAAAATCGGTCACGTGTCCTGACTGGAGGTTGAAGACGACTCTCACAGTAAAAAACGACAAGTTGTTTTTTGAGAAAAATAGAACATTTGTTGTTGCTAGGAATCAAACTTGGGTCTCGTGGCTGAGAATAAGCACCAAAACCACTCGGCTACAATGCGTTTAGTGTTGTTTTATGTACAATACTTATTATTGTAGAATATTTATTATACATATGATATTTATTTAAATAATTTTTAGGATCTTGAGATCGAATAGAGGTGGAGAGTATTATGGTAGATACACTGAGAGTGGACAAGCAAGTTGTCTATTTGCAAGGTTTCTTCAAGAGAATGAAATTGTTGCCCAATACAGTTTGTCAGGCTCTCCGGACCAGAATGGAGTAGCTGAAAGGAGAAATCGAACATTATTGAACATGATGCGAAGCATGCTTGCTAGCACCAAACTTTCTGAGTCCTTGTGGACTGAAGCTCTTAAGACGACTGTATACATATTGAACCGATTTCCAACCAAGGTTGTCTCAAAGACACCTTTTGAGTTATTCAAGGGTTGGAAACCGAGTTTACGACATGTACATGTTTGGGGTTGTTCGTCTGAAGTAAGAGTCTATAACCCATAAGAAAAGAATTTGGACCCAAGGACCATAAGTGAGTATTTCGTTGGATATACCGAAAGGTATAAGGGATATAGGTTTTATTGTCCATCTCATAGCACTAGGTTTATGGAATCAAGAAATGAAAATTTGTTGAGAATGACTTGATTAGTGGGAGCGATCGATCCCAAGGCATTGGTCCTGAGAAAGATCATTCAGATGCTCAATGTACCACTTCAAATAATAGACTGATCGTTGTTGTTAACAACACACCTTGAGTACAAACGCGTGTTGAAGAACCAATCCTAGAAGTACCACAAGCTGTTGATCCTGATCCAATAGATGTTGAAGTTCAATAGATCACTCAGGAGAATGTTGATGCATCATTAAGAAGATCTACTAGAGTAAGGAAATCGGTGATTCCTAATGACTATGTTGTGTATCTACAAGAGAGTGACTACAATGTTGGTGTTAAAAATGATCTTGAGACATTTTCACAGGCCATGAGTTCTGAGCTTTCGAACTTATGATACAATGACATGAAAGAAGAGATGGATTCTATGGCGTCTAACTGAGTCTGGAATCTCATCAAGTTACCTAATTGTGTGAAAGTCATTGGATATAAATGGGTCTTCAAGACAAAGAAATACTTAAAAGGTAACATTGAGAGACATAAGGTTATGCTCATTGTCAAAGGATTCACTCAAAGGGAGGGAATCAACATGGAATAGTTTGAGTAACTATGCCTGTAAAATGCATCGAATATGCTCTTTTACAGTGGTGCTTCAAATTCATTAAAAAAATTGTGTTAGGTATGGCTTCTTGCTTAAGTGTTAACTATGTTATAGCCAGAATGAGACTTGCAACACCCATGTTTCAATAATGTCCATATGACATGACATGTATGTAGGCTTATGTTTTCCTATGTTATTTAGGTCGCAAGGTAGTTTTCTGTGTAGATTGCTCTAAAAAACTTGTAATTAACGTCACCTCTGTCAACCGTGGGAGATTATGAGGTAGCCAAGTTCATTGGACTCTTAACGTTAAACTCCGAACCAAATAAGTTGTAGGGAAATAATAAAAGTTCCATTGGGTTGTTGAGTTTATGGATGCTTGTTGATGAAGTTTTGGTGTTTGTAATTTGGTAGGTCATTAGCACATGGTAGCCACTAAAATGCTTTGAGTTTGAGGACATTTTTTCCCCTAGTCATTTGAATTCAGATATTCTTCATTTAGATTTGTATATACATACATTTTTTTATATCTTGATTAGTTATTTTCCTTTTTTCGCTCGAGAACTTGTTAGTGCTAAACTTGGTTTTCATTATATTGGTTGACTTTTAGAAATGTATTTAACCCATATGACAACAATTTGGAAGATGCTTACGAATGAAACCGACAATTGTACAAGGGAGTGATGGCGTTCAATTGAACATGTTTGTAACATTTTTCTTATAAAGTATTTTTTTTCTTTTTTCTTTTTTCTTCTTCGAAATGAATTTGTCGCGTAACAATAAATGATATGGTATGTAATAATTGATCAATAAAATTAAATATATTTTTTCTAATTAATTATTACATATAATATCAATTATTGTTTGATATAAATAGATTTTTTTTGTTTTTTATACGACATAAACAACATTTTATACTAAACTAAACAAGCTAATGGTAGTTGAAAAATGAAACGGGATGAGTGAGTTTTACCGTGACAACTAACAACTAATCAAATCTATAATGTTTAACACATGAGTGAGTTTTTGGCATAAAAAAAATTAAATGAGTGAGTCTCACTGTTTCTTGGTTTCCATTTTTTATTTTCAATATCTTATTAGTTATTAAATTAAATTAAATTAATTATTATTTTTTATTTTTAGGTATTTTAATTTTATTTTCTTAAAATATAAAAAAAAATTATTTTTTTAATTTTAAAAATTAGTTTCTAATAAAATAGGAAACAATATTTTTATAATTATATTAATTATTATAATACCTATACTATTGATGTATATGAATATCAATATTTATGGGTTTTATTTTTTATTTTTCAAAAAGTTTATACACGTCATCATCAGATATCCATATCCCAATCAAATCTTCTAGAATTTGATTAAATTTTGTTTTTTCTACGTAAAGAATTCATAACGTTCTGGAATATGTTTAATAAGGAAGTAAAGCTAAACGTGCTAACTAGCAAAGCTAACTCATGTTCATTTTGTAGGAATAGAATCATAAGACACAAGCTGAGCTGTAAGTAATGACTAATCGTAATTTGGCATATGGCTAATTGAATTTGACTTTTTCTAAGTACCGTAAGAAATGAACCACCCAACTTTTTATATTATTATCCATTTATATAATAAAATATTTCCCCTTCTCTTTTATATTTTATTATGATTTAATTTAAAGAGTGAGTTTTTTAATATTTGTTTTAAAAAAGACATTCCCATTTTCTCTCAAATACCGTATGAAAAACGGAATGTTTCGTTATTTCAAAAATTTGAGATTTGAATCTAATTAAGAATAAATAAATATTATAATTATTTAATTTAACAATCAGCCATGAAACAATTTGATCACTACTTAAAACATTATATAATCACAAATCATTACAAAATAATATTTTATTAACATATATATTTTTTATAGAAAATATGAAAGATACTTTATTAAATTATCAAAATATTTTTAATTAGAGTTGTATAAAATTAGGCATATTTAAACTCAATCCAAATAATTTGGAATAATCTTGTCAGAACCCATTAACCTAATCAATGAATCAATCGTTGCATTGAAGTTCAACTCGAAAAATCCCATGACCAAGGGACTAGTCCGACAATGTTGAAAGTTATATAACTTAAAAATATTTAAATAAATAAAATATTATTTATTGCTTGCATTATTAATATGGTAAAAGTAGAATATCAAATATACATATTATTATTTTTTGATAAAAAAATAATACTTATATATATATATATTATTTACTTTTATCACTTATCACATATCAATGAATTATTCATAATATAAAAATAAAATTTTCCTGGTTATCGGGTATAATAGAATCATTTTCATGTTAATTTCAAGGCAGCCTCTTCCTCCGTAGGTTTTGTTGACTTTGACCTCATCTACCGACCATAGGTGATAGGCCATAGCCGACCATCGTCCTTACCACTCCTTAATAGCCACGTGTTCCCGGCCAACCTCCGTTAAAATAAAACACACCCAGTACAAAGACACACACACTCTCCCTCTCTTTTTGGATTCTGAAATCACGACACAAAAGCCAAAAACCCTTCGGTCTCTTTCCTCTTTGTGGTTCGGTCATCTTTGCAACGATGCCGTATTGCGAAGTTGGCTCGCAGCAAACCGGAGTGGACTCGCAGCTCGATAATGGAATCAATATTTTCTACAGAACTTGCGGCCACGGACCGACTAAGGTTCTTCTCATCATAGGTTGCTTATTGAATTTCATTTTTTTTAGTTATCGATTTTTTCCTGAATTGGATTTTCGTCAAAATGTTCTGGGTTGCTGATATCTCAATGAATGGTCAGGATTGGCTGGAACACACAACTCTTGGGGTCCACAAATCAAAGGACTGACTGGCTCCTATGAGCCCAATGACGCTGACGGAGCTGATAATCGGGACAATGAAGCTGGTTTTGGTGGTAATGGTATTGAGGTCTGTGTTTTCGACAATCGTGGTATGGGTCGGAGCTCCATTCCAACTAAAAAATCTGAATACACGTGAGTCTCCTTCTAGAAATAAATATAAAGTTGCTCATTTTAGTCTTAAATTTTATACGTAAATATGTGAATAAGTTTTTGAATATATGGGTAATTATTTTTTATTTTTAAATAACTACATGTTGATAATATTTCAATTCTTATTTAGCAATTTTAAATTTTATAAATTTTGAAACTAGATAAATTTTTATTTTCTAAATTAAAATTCAATAAAAGTTTATTTTGAAATTGAACTTTTTTTTTTGGCACTAAAAAATAATGATTCAATTATACTCAACTTAATCATAATGATTATGGAACCAAATTTAATGAAAATTTATCAAAAATTAGCTTGAAATTGAATTTTATAATTTATTAAATTGAAAACTATGAATTGATTATTAAAGAAGTATATTCAATTTTTAGTTTTACTATTTAAAATGAAACTAGGATTTGATTATTAAACAACTTTATTTCAAATTTTTTTTATGAAATTTATGATTCAATTTCAAAAATAAAGAATTATAAATTATAAATTGAAATACCTATTAAACATGACCTACCTTACTCAATCACCCATAACTTTTTGATGCAGAACAGAAATTATGGCAAAGGATGCAATTGCTCTGTTGGATCATTTGGGCTGGACAAAAGCTCATATTTTTGGCCATTCAATGGGTAAGTTCAATTTTAAACATTGAATGGATTGAAGTTTATCATCAAATAAGTGGATTTGGGTTTAAAACTTTGAATCTGAATTTTCTCACTTTTGAAGTCTAAATCGTTTTTGATCCAATTTCAATTATCTTCTAACTAGTTTTTTTTAATTATTATTTTTATTTATTATTATTATTATTTACAGGAGCTATGATAGCTTGCAAGTTAGCAGCAATGGTGCCAGAAAGAGTTCAGTCACTAGCGTTACTTAATGTAACTGGTGGAGGTTTTGAATGTTTTCCTAAGGTATTTGACGTCTTTTGTTGCAATGAAGCCAATATTTGTCTGTACATCTATTTCATCAACGGAGATATGTGTTGCTAAAGCAGATATGCTTGTGGATCTTTTACCTTTACTAGGGTCTGTAATGTTATGAATTGTCAGTTTGACATTATCCTATCTACTACTGGTAGATCCTAAAATGAAGAAGCGTGTCAAACACATTGATCTTTTAGGGCCAAAAGGATCAGAAAGAAGCAATATTCCAAAATATTTATAAAAAGAATATTGTCTTACAGATTTGCTAAAAATTTGAAGCATGTACTGTGTTGACAAGTTGCACTTAAGGATTCAGATTCCTGATTAAAAGATATTGAAGATTAAATGCAACGCATCATATGCCCAACATACAGTTCGCTCCCTTTTTAATTTTTTTTTTATAACAATAGTAGTCATCTTAAAGCTTGTAGCTATAATGTAAATATAAGATTAATTAAAGGTTTTCTGGTCAGTAACCATAAAATATATCTTTACAAATCAAACTTGCCACTCAGAGAGATTTTTAAGACATTGTTTCTTGCAGTTTGATCGAAAAACACTATCCATTGCAATTCGGTTCTTAAGGGCAAAGACTCCTGAGCAAAGGGCTGCTGTTGACTTGGATACCCACTACTCTGAGGTTATAAGTTCTCTAGGTCCTTTATATATATATATGGCTCTGAATTACATCCCAGATAGTGTTAAATGAACCAGGTTAGAGACAAAAATAATAACTGAAGCAACTCTGATAGTTTACTCTTAATATTGTGCAGCAATATCTTGAGGAACATGTTGGACCAACCACTAGAAGAGCAATTCTATATCGAGTAAGAGCCACTTCAATTTGCTGACGTTCTGTGTGTCTCAATTAATTTATTCACCTTTAATGAGATATGAATATTCATATTTAGTCATCACATTGAACTTTACGGATCATTGGATCAGTTTTACATCTAATGGAACACTTGTATTGTTTGTATATACTCCTTGACTGCAGGAATATGTAAAAGGCATATCAGCTACCGGAATGCAGCCTCCTCATGGTTTTGATGGTCAAGTAAACGCATGTTGGACACATAAAATGACAAGAAGGGAAATTGAATCGATTTGCTGTGCTGGATTTCTGGTTTCAGTAATTCACGGAAGGTATATACATATACACGCACTTTCTAATCACCATTCATCGGTTTTTTCGTTTCCTTATTCCATATTCGAAATTGCACTGAAACACTGCTTCAAAGTCATAATTTGACTAAAATGGCACTTAGTTGTATGCATAATAGGTTCAACCAAATGAATTTGAGAAATCAATATGTAAGATAGTTTCAAATTTTGCTTTCTCTACTCATTTTACTACTTCATGGTTTCTTCTTAAAGTAAAAAAATGCTTATCCTTTTTAAATGCATAGGCATGATGTCATTGCTCAAATAGACTATGCAAGGAGGCTGGCAGAAAAGCTGTATCCTGTAGCTAGAATGGTAGATCTTCACGGAGGGCATCTAGTGAGTCATGAGAGGACTGAGGAGGTTAGTGTTTTTATAATAAAAGTTGCATATTTGACAGATCATTGTGCTTAAATCTTTCCTGGATTTAGATTATATAAATAACTTGATTTTGTTATGCCTCATAGGGAAATGAGATCTGACATTATTGTCTTCAGGTTAATAAAGCTCTTTTGGAGTTAATCAAGGCTTCAGAAATGAAGATAAAACCACACGAATGGACGAATATACCTGAGAAAAGCGCTGGTGAGTTTTCTTTCTCCTACTTCAACCGGTAAACTGGCAAGGCTTAATGACTTATTATTACCCCTGGATCAGAAATGAGGCACCTTCCTTACCTATGATTTGCCAATGTTTTGTAGCATTGCATTCTTTTTTTCTTCTTATTGATACAAGTGGCAGAAAATGGCAAAATTCTGCTGATACAACTGTGAAAAAAAATCCAAGATTAGTAATGACTACTTTTTTTTTTTTTACACTAAAACTTACGTTGATCAGATGATGTATTTTCATATATGTGGCATGTGTTTGAAGCTTATTGTTTCTACTTTTGACAAGAAGAAAACACTTCTAAACCAAATAGAAAAAAATTGTCAAGAGTGCTTTCCGGATTCAGAAAGCATATTTTGAAGCACAATTATGATGATCGTCCTGAAAGCACTTTTTAATTGTGCTTTTGAGTAGTATGCAAGTCTTTTTTTTTTATGTTTCATTTTTGGTTGAGCAGACGAGCTATGTATTTTTCATACATCTGTCATGATGTCTCTTTGTATTCTAATTCTTCTTTGGCTAAGATATTCTGCAATATTGTCTTATGTTGAATATACATTTTTTCTTCAGGGTGGATGGGAACTCCGACGTCACTCATCAAATCAAATGCAGAGGGTGGAAGCAGCATCTCCTTGACTCGTTGCATGTCAGAAAAGCTACGTCTTTCGTTATACTACTTCTTTGGTCTTTTCGCATTGGCATTTGATTTTGCAAAGAGGACTTCGAGAAGACTAAAACCAGTAAGAGTTGGAGCTTCTTTTACATAAGCATTAAGCCCCCTTTTTTGCTGGTAAGTGTGCTGGTGGATACACAGATTCAATAAGCTTCAGTAAAAATGCATGTCAAATATACAGATCATCATAAAGTTCACCTTACTCTTGGCATAATCAGATATTGGAGACCTGCGCAGTAAGATGAGGTTACTCGCGCACTACACTTGAAGGCTAAAGGAGGCAAATGAGCAGAATAACCAAAACCAATACTCGTAGAGATTTATCTTCTCGTGGTGCATAACAATAACATAGAATTACATGTCCCAAATGCAAGGATGGAAGTAAAAGCAATGTTTTTGCAGCATACAACAAAAGAACAATCTTTAATTTATATCCCTACAATGTAATGCATGAATTATTGTATATCATTCTCAAGCAAATAAGATTTATTGTATATCTCGTCAGAATTATCAAGTTGTTGTGCATTTACACATAACGTAAATGACGGAATCAATTTAGATCAAATAAAGTACCTGTTTCTCACCATTCAAATCTCAAATATGTAAATAAAGCATAAACAGAAACATGACATGCACTGTTACAACCTAAGATCACCTCGCCCGTAATTGAAGCCATCAGTCAATAGAATATTTTAAAAGACAGAAGGAAAACAAATGAACATTAAAAAAACATAGTCCACAAACTTTATAAATAAAACAATTAGAGTACGATGATCTTTCAACAGAATTAGCAAAGAAACGATATAGATAGATAACAGAGGCAGAAAGAGAGAGGTACATACATGCTTGGAACTTTTATCGGATGAGAATATTTAGAGCCACAAAGAAGGTTTCCAAGAGCTTTGAAAGGGAGGAGAGAGAAAGAAGAAAGCATCATCTTTCATCTTTGTGCTGAATAAGATTCCACTAAAGCTAATAATAGTAATATAGCATTAAAAATATGCCGTTGGAATATACTAATATGCCTCTGGTGATTTAGTCCTCCAAAACAAGTAACAAGTAACAAGTAATGACTAATGAATAAACCCGCTTTGTTGTATACTTATTTTCCTCTAAGTCAACTATCTATATTTATAAAAATATATGGAAACTTCGAAAGTACGATGATATTATTATCCATAAAATTTTAGAGAAAACTGAACACGTGGGTATTGGGAGGATTTTATTACTATGAATTTTATTTTTTTTGCAGATATTGTAAAGCTCGTTTCTGATTGGTTAGGCTACCATGACAAGTCACAAAATGATTGGTCAATCTACTGTTAGCTTCTTGGTTGGCGTCGTAAGTGATTGCGTGCGAGTGTGACTACCCCACTGTTTTCTCCCCCTCCCCCCTTCTCCTCACTGAAGGTCAGTTCAGAGTTCAGTCGATTTTGGTGGTGAAATGGCTGCCTTGGCTTCAAAAAATGGCCAAATCCGGATTTGGCTGGTTAGTCTCTCGTTTTCCCTTTAATCCACAGATATTTTGTTTGTCATTTTTGAACAATAACGAGTCGATATTGATTGAAGGTTGGTTTTCTTCGAGGAATTCGAATGAAAGAGGTTTTGAATGCTATTCATTATATTTGATTTCGTATACGTAAGAAATGATTTTATTAATGATGAATAAATGAATATTTATAATTTATTTATACAAAAAAAATCAAAATTATAATAATTAAAAACAAATATAATTATAGAGTAACATGTTCTTGGTCAGTTAGATTCTTTCCAACAATCTGTTGGTGGCTGCTTCCAATTGATATGTTGTTTGTCGCCAGTTGGATCTAAGTTCTTTAACATTCTTCTTCAAGTTAGAATATATGTTAATTATTCATAACTTGTTAAGTAAGCTCAATAACGGTGGAAAACTTAGGGATGTAAATATATCTGTTGGTTGCTCTAATGTAAAGATATGATAAGTCTTGATCATTCTAGTTTAAATTTTTTCTCTTACTAGATGACAATCGATCTCTATATGTTTGGTTCGTTCATGAAACACTGGATTTGATGCAATGTCAAGGGCTGCTTGATTGTCACAATATAACTTGGTTGGTTGTGAGTATCTGATACCCAAATCATCCAAAATGTATCGTAACCAGGTTACTTCGCAACATGCTTCTGCACTTAATCGTGAGATTATATCTTGTTTCTTAATCTTCCAAGAAATTAGTGAGTTTCCAATAAACATACAATATCATGTGGTTGATCGTAGTGTATCTGTGCATTTTGCCTAATCTGCATCACAGAAAACATTTAGTTGTAATGAGCTAATTGTTGAGAAAAAGAGACATTGCCCTAGTGTGTTCTTGACATATCGTAGCATTCGTTGAGCTGCTTTCAAATGTGGTTGACATGGTTTATCCATATATTGATTGAGAGTGTGCACGACATACACTAAGTCAGGCCTTGTGATGGTCAAGTATATTAATCTCCCAACAAGTCTTTGATAGGATAGGATGTGGGATTACTGATGAATTCCCCTTCAACCTTATTGAGGGATAAATTTTGTTCCATAGGTGAATTGGCAGATTTGACACCAAGATAACCCATGTTCTCCAATATTTCAAATGCGTATTTGCGTTGTGACAGAACAAATCCCTTCCTGGAACGTGAAACTTCTATGCCCAAAAAATACTTTAATTCACCGAGATCTTTAAGCTTGAATTGTCGCATGAGATGATTCTTAGTTTCTTCAATGTCTTGTACATTGTTTCCTATTATGATTATATCATCTACATAGACAATAAGAGCAGAGAAGGAATCACCACGAGTTCAGATGAATAATGAGTGATCATACTTGGATTGGTTAAAACCAGCTTGCTTAAGTGTTGTTGATAGCTTGATGAACCATTGTCATGAGGCTTATTTAAGTCCATACAAAGATTTGTGTAGCTTACATACTCGTTTTTCCCCATTTCGTCTGAATCCAAGTGGAAGGGACATATAGACATCTTCATGAAGATCACCATAGAGAAAAGCATTGTTGATATCGAGTTATCGAAGATGCCAATTTTGAATAGCAGAAACGACAAGAAGAAGACGAACAGTGACAAGTTTGGCTACTGGTGCAAAAGTTTCTTGGTAGTCAAAACCTTCAATCTGACTGTATCCTTTGGCCATTAACCGAGCTTTGTATCGTTTCATAGAGCCATCAAGATTATACTTGATTTTGTAGACCCATTTACAACCAACTGGTTTCTTGTTTGGAGGAAGCTATTGAAACGTCTAAGTGCCATTAGTTTCAAGAGCATCCAGTTCTTGTTTCATGGCAAGTCGCCATTTTGGATCGTTGAAAGCTTCAACAAAGATGGTTGGTACCCTAAGAATGGAAATAGAAGTAGCAAAGGCATGATATGTAGGTGATAATTGGTCATAGGTAAGTACATGAGATAGAGAATGAGAAGTACCTTTGTTAGTGGACAATATTGAGTTAGACAAAGGGAAGGACTGAGAAGGCAAGGAAGCTTCTACATGATATTTGTGAAGGTAGCTAGGAACATTGGTGGATCGGCGAAGCCTATATGTGACTGGTGTTGGAGGAGTCATGTGTGGTGCAGAAGTTGATGATGATGTTTCAGGAGATGAATTTTAAAGATGAAGAATATTTGAGTCGATTGTTGGAAGGACAAATGGTGTATGATGAAGTAATGTATTTGGATTGGTTGATAGACAAATGTTAGGCATGTCATCATAAATGGTATTTTCTGATGGAGTGAATAGAGTTGGAGTGTTGACAGCGGAAGTGAAATAAGGGAACACATGTTCCAGATTGTAGACACGATAACCTTTTATCCCAGATGGATACCAAATTAATATGCATCTATGTGATCTAGCATCAAACTTGGTGGGTCGATCATGATGTGCAGACACAAAACAAAGGGAACCAAAAACACAAAGATGTTCATACCTAGGAACTTTGTGAAAAAGGATTTCAAATGGTATTTTTCCCTTGAGAACAGGTGTTGGAGTATGATTTATGAGGTATGTGGTTGTAAGAATGGCATCTCCCCAGAATTGTTTAGCGAGGTTGGCTTGGAAAAGTAATGCACGAGCCACATTGAGAAGGTGATGATGTTTGCGTTCAGCAACACCATTTTGTTGAGGGGTAGAGATACAATTGGTATGATGCAAGATTCCTTTGCTAGAAAACAACTGGGTCATAGAAAATTATGGTCCATTATCACTACGAATGATTTTAACTCTGGATACAAATTGTGTTTCAACAAGATTAATGAAGGTGGTGAGAAATGTGCGTGTATCGGATTTGGTATTTAAGAGATAAACCCATGTGCATCTTGATAGTCATCAATAATAGTGAGGAAATAACGTGCTCCATTAAGTGCTGGAATGTGATAACCACCCCAAATATCAACATGAATTAGTTCAAAAGGTGCTTTTGTTTTGATGAAACTTAAAGGAAATGGATTACGAGTTTGCTTAGCTAGTGGACAAATAGAACAATCACTAATAGAACAAAAAGGTATGTTGATGGAAAGAGAAAGCTCACGCAAACTATTATTAGATAGATGACCAATTCATTGATTCCATAGATGAGGGTTGGTTGGAGTAGTATTTGAAACAGACAAACATTCTGCCTTCTTCGAAATAATCAGGTAGTATAGCCATGCTTTCTCAGTTCTCATCCCAATCGTCTTCCCCGAGCATTTGTCGTGAACAAAACACATATTATTAGTGAAGGTGACATGACCCAGTGTAGTTTGAGTTAGTTTGACTATTGAAATCAAGTTTAATTTGAAGGAAGGAACACATAAGACATTATGGAGTATGAAATTATTGGAAAAATGTACAGTATCGATATGTGTGACACATGCAAGTGAATGGTCAGGTAAATGTACATGCCGATTAGTGACTGGAATGTTAGAGCTCATAAGATTTTGAGAACAAACCATGTGATCAGTTGCTCCTGTATCAAGAATCCAACGTGCTTCTGAATGAAAAACATTTGCACATGATATGTTACCTGAAGAAGTAGTCACTTGTCTTACCATGCTACCTGATTTGGCTTGATTGAGAAGTGTAAGAAGCTCATGATATTGGGCGTATATAAGGTTGTGGGATGATATTCTTGTGTTGGAGCTACTTTCTTGAAGATTAGTATGGTGAGCTTTGGAGGGGAAGCCATAACTTGCATCTTTCTTATCTTGAATTGACCTTCTCTTCTGATACATGTTGATGTAATGTACATTCAAACCACAGAAAATCATATTTGAGGCATTTTCGGCAGTTTTCATAATTGTGTCCATTGAGATCACAAAAATCACATTTAAGATGACTTCGACAATTTTTAGAATTATGGTCGATATTGTTGCATCGATTGCACTTGAGATGTGAGTTTTTTAACAATATAATTTATTTTATTCTTTCGATAATAAGAAACACTTTAAGGTAAGATTTTGATTAGCATAAAAATATGGGTATTGTTCAGAATATGAGAGTTCGTTTGCTTGTGTTTATGTCAAAATTTAAATGTGGTTTTAGAAGAAAGCACTTATGGTAAAAAAAAAATTGTTTGGTTCGGAAGTGCATTTTTATAGTTAGAAGTACTTTCACAAGATCTTAAAAAGCATAAACAAACAAACCCTAAGGGTGAATTTTTGGATTAATTTAGATCCATAAACTAATCGAGCATGAATTGTAGAATTATTTGGTGATTCTAAGAATTGATCTTGAATAACACAGATTGGTATCTTTGCTGGTGGAAGGAACAACCATTTTGTCTACTAGATGTGTAATTCTAGAATGATCTGATAGTTTACCATTTATATTCCTTTTCTGAAACACCTTTCAATGGTATTGAACATTGAAGTTTTGGCAGCTTTTGGTAACGAAACCAATTAAACCTGTCTGTAGTGACTTGGAAGTGGACTATGGCTCCGAGGAGTATGCTTCAATAGTCTATTGTCACGTCCCGCTCGAAATGCCCCTAAAAATCCAAATAAATGGTGCTTGCCTAAAGGATCTAGACTTTTCTACATGAGAAGGTTCTAGAGTGGCCTAAAGATGTCTAGAATAAGCTAGAGTTGGATGGACTTAACTCAAGCTTTGAAGACCCTAGAATGTTCTAGAGCACACTGGAGGGTGCTAGAATGAGCTGGAATAAACGATGTAAAAGCTGCTGGAAGCTTACGAAACATCCTAGAATGTGCATGAAGGAACTAGACATTCCTAGAAGACTCTAGAGTTGGCTAGAAGGTCCTAGACCCTTGTGGCATATTGTAGATAAAACAAGAACACTCTTGTATATTCTAAAACTAGAAAAATCTAGAAAGTGGTGGCATAGCCTTAAGCTTAGAGCCACACTATAAATAGACCCATTGGTCTTCATTTGTATTCATCTTGGGAATTCTTAGGAATCCTTAGCATCTTGTATGATAAACTCTCTCTAGAGCAATACAAAACATTCTTTGCAAACTCTCTTTCTAGTCTCTTTGGAGTTTCATTCGGATTCAAAGGTAGGCTTAGTGCAACAGATGGTGCTAAGTGTCGCACGATCGCTACTTGAAAAATAAGGTCATGACAGTTGGTATCAGAGCTTTCGGTTGAAGCATTTCTACCTTTGGCATAATGAAGAATGCTACTCCATCTACACCAAGCATCGATGTTCCACCTATGGAATGTGGGCGTGAGGAAACCCGGAAACCATCAAAGGAATCTCGAGCCAAGTCGAAAGACATACTCTCTAGCTTAGAAACACGTGTGAGGAGTGCATAAGACAGCTTAGGGGAGCTGTTCGACAGGGTGGAAAACTTGGAGGAACGTTGCAATGGCTTGGAGGCCGAGGATGTGGAGATCCATGCAGCGGTCAAGATGTCCCTTAATGAGCTAGACGGTGGTTTAAGGCAAGAGATTGATGGATTAAATGCTGAAGTTGCCAAGGTAAGAGATCTCGTCCAAAGAGAACTTGCTAATGTCTTGCTTAGAGTGGAGGACATGGGTGGTGATCTAGCTCTATGTAAGCGAGCTATGGCCGCGGGAACTAGCACAACCACCGTCATTGAGGCTAAGAGGGTGGATGTTCCCAAGCCTAAGACCTTCAATGGTGTTAGGAATGCTAGGGAAGTGGAGAACTTCCTATGGAGGCTGGAACAATACTTTGAGGCTACTGGCATAACGGACCATGCCAGCAAGATCCAGACTGCTGCCATGTATTTGTCCGACACTGCTATGTTGTGGTGGAGACGGAGGCATGAAGATGTGCAACGAGGGGTTTGCACAATTGAAACCTTTGAAGATTTCAAAAGGGAGTTCAAAATGCAGTTCTTCCCCGTAAATGTTGAAGAGGAGGCAAGAGGCCGACTACGACGGTTAAAGCAGACAGGTAGCATACGGGATTATGTGAAGGAGTTCACAACCTTGCTACTTGAAGTTCCTGACACATCAGACAAGGATGCCCAATTCTTGTTCATGGATGGCCTCCAATCGTGGGCTAACCTCGAGCTTAAGCGACGTGGTGTCCAAGACTTGTCTTCAGCTATCGCGATTGCGAAAACCTCTATTGACTACTCCACAAACAAGGACAACTCAAAAGCCACGGATAAAAAGTTTGTTGGAGGAAAGAGTGGGGGAGGCCACAGCAAAAGTTAGGGACCCAAAAATCATAAAGATGGCTCTTCATTCAAACCACGGGATAAGGGGAAGGAGAAGGAGGATCGTGGTGCCTCGAAGCCCCGTGTGACGTGCTTCATATGCGACGGACCGCATTGGGCACGTGAATGTCTGAAAAGAAAGGCATTGAGTGCCTTAGTTTCCTCCACACATGATCAAGATGGAGGTGAGTCGGACGAAGGTGCAAAGATGGGTTCTTTGCGCCTACTTGGTGCAATGCAGAGCGCCCCAAAGACCCCCAAAGGCTTGATGTATGTAGATGCAGCCATCAATAGGAAGGTCACCAAGGCTTTGGTTGACACAAGTGCATCTCATAACTTTGTTTCAGTGGAGGAAGCAAAGAGACTCGGCCTGAAGGTAGTCCATGGAGGGGGATCTCTCAAAGCGGTTAACTCAACAGCACTACCATTACATGGAGTTGCTCGTGAAGTTAAGGTCAGTCTTGGTACTTGGACTGGCCAAGTGGACTTATCAGTAGCGCCTATGGATGACTACTCAGTTGTATTCGACATGGAGTTCTTGGAACAGGTTAGAGCTTTCTTGGTGCCATGTTCAAACTCTATGTGTATCATGGATGGACCAAAGGTTTGTGTGGTACCGACGGACAGGACCACCAAACGTACGACCCAAGATCTCTCGGCGCTTCAATTCAAGAAGGGATTGAAGAGAGAAGAAGAGAGTTACCTGACCATCTCAAAAGAATACAACAAGGAGGAGTCGCCAAAGCCAAGCTTGCCAACAGACGTGAAGTTATCTCAGATAAGTCTCATGATGTGATGCCTGAGGCATCGCCCAAAAGGTTACCTCCAAGGAAGGAGGTGGACCACAAAGTTGAGTTGGATCTTAACATAAGACTACCAACAATAAGCCCTTATCAGGGAGAAAAATCAGAGTTGCGCAGCGGAAGCGTAGGGGCTGATGCGCTAATTCGAAAGGCAGAGTTAGCAACCTTGAGTAGGCCAAGTAGTCCTTTATTGGAAAGGATCGAAGAAGGGTTGGAGCATGATGCCCTTGCTCAAAACCTCCTTGCCCTCATCAAGGAAGGAAAGATGAGACAATTTTGGTTGAGTGACGGACTACTTTATGCCAAGCAGAATCGAATCTTCGTGCCAAAATGGGGGAGCTTAAGGAAAGAGCTTATTAAGGAGTGTCATGATTCCCTATAGGCTGGACACCCAGGAATGAGGCGTACCCTTGCTTTGATCAAATCAATCTACTATTGGCCTCAACTTCGGGATGATGTCGAAGCTTATGTAAGAACTTGTCTTGTGTGCCAACAGGATAAGATAGAGCAGTATGCACCCGGAGGTCTACTAGAGCCGCTGCCTATTCCAGAGAGACCATGGGAAAGTGTCTCTATGGATTTCATCACTTGCCTGCCAAAATCTGAGGGCTTTGGCAACATCATTGTCGTCATCGACCGCTTCAGCAAATATGCAACATTCATACCTGCCTCAACGGATTGCATGGCAGATGAGGCGACATGGTTGTTCCTCAAACATGTTGTGAAGCATTGGGGGATTCCATCCAATATCGTGAGTAACCGAGACCCACGATTTACTGGCAAATTTTGGACGGGATTGTTCAAGCTGTTGGGATCAGACTTAAAATATATCATGTTTTCCATGTAAGCATGCTAAAACCTTATCATGGAGACAAGGAAGACATGAGTCGAGGAGAATCCAAGAGGGTGCCTACCGCAGTGGTAACCTCCTTTGACAGGGAAGTGGACTCAATCTTGGTGGATCGCCTGATCTGGCGTAGAGGTGTACCAAGTTATCGAGAATACTTGGTCAAATGGAAGAACGCTCCGGATGTAAAGACAAGCTGGGAACCTGAAGATTCTTTGTGACAATTCAAAGATGACATAGAGAGGTTCAAGTTTGAAGCCGCGACGAGGGCATCGCGAACTTAAGTGGGGGAGGGTGTCACGTCGCGCTCGAAATGCCCCTAAAAATCCAAATAAATGGTGCTTGCCTAAAGGATCTAGACTTTTCTACATGAGAAGGTTCTAGAGTGGCCTAGAAATGTCTAGAATAAGCTAGAGTTGGATAGACTCAACTCAAGCTTTGAAGACCCTAGAATGTTCTAGAGCACGCTAAAGGGTGCTAGAATGGGCTGAAATATTCTAGAACATGCCGGATGGTTCATAAAGGATGTAGAAGCCGCTGGAAGCTTACGAAACATCCTAGAATGTGCATGAAGGAACTAGACATTCCTAGAAGACTCTAGAGTTGGCTAGAAGGTCCTAAACCCTTGTGGCATATTGTAGATAAACTCTCTCTAGAACAATACAAAACATTCTTTGCAAACTCTCTTTCTAGTCTCTTTGGAGTTTCATTCTGATTCAAAGGCAAGCTTAGTGCAACGGACGGTGCTAAGTGCCGTACGATCGCTACTTGAAAAATAAGATCGTGATACTATGCTGCATTAGCTGTTGATAAGTAGGTATAGATCATGATCTCAAATTTTCCTTAAAATTGTTTTACAAATTTCTTATCTAATTACTTTTCTAACTGCAGCCTGACAAAGTTAGGAGGCAAATGACAGTATTTAGAGGAAAGCTTTCAGTGTAAGCATTTCTTCGGAAAATAACTTTTGTAAGTGGGAAACAATAAATAGCATACAAGTAGTAATGATACTCTTTCTCAAGAATCAAAGCATTATATAATTTATTCAACTACAATGTAATATGCATTTAAGATCTTTACTTCATTGAATAGAAAAACAGATATTCAATTTAGTATATCTGCTGAACTGTTGGTGGTTAAATTTAGAAGATATCTGAATAAGTGAATATGTTCCCTTGTTTAACGTTATTCTTTGTTTGTTTTTGAGCCTGCTTGGATGCAAAGCCCTTTAGATAGAAGTGGTTTAAAAAATCATTTTTTTCCCACAAAAAAGTCTCTTATTCTGAAAAAGCGCTTTTACTGTTATAAAAGTGGTCCTATAGACATTTAAAATGCTTTTTTTATTTCACTCCATAATGTAGAAAGAAGTGCTTGTCTCAAAATGCACTTTCTAATAATTGCATGCAAATGAAGACTTGTGCTCATCTCCAGTTCCTTTTTTTTTTCTTTGTTGTTGCTTGATTCTTGTATGCAGGCATTTTGAAGCAGCTGAGGCAAGATTTCTTCGGGCATCATATAGTGCATTTGTAGATGTCCTTGCGCTAGCCATAAAAACCATTAAAGATTTTGAAAATTGAATGGAATTGTGACAAACTAATGTCCTAATCTAATGTTTTCTTAGATTATACGTGAAATTTGTAACATTATTTGACACATCTTCTCACTGGTATTGATTGTCCTCTACTATTGATCAAACTTTTAAAAGCCAACGCATGTGCATAGTTGCATTTGAATGGAATAACAAATTTAGATTACAACTATTTTAGGACAATGCAAGAGCCATTAAGATCTAGACATTTATATTTGAGGACATTCAGATGTGACAGTTGAAAAAGGACGTCAAATACACCATAATAATGATGGATGCTTACTATATTGAATCGTAAAGACTACATTTTCAAGGATTACAATCAAAGGATACATAACAGATATGTATAGCCAAAAAAAAAAAAAAAAACTTACCTGCTTCTTTAACGTGTTATTCTTTTCTTTAAACTCTATTTCATGCTTCAATATTCATCCAAGTATGTGTAAAGATGATTATCTTTCTTAGATTTGCGTCGGCTAAGCAAGGCCTTTAGAAGACGTTTACTCTTGCTGGGATATTGCTCCACGTCTTTGCCATTTTCGTTTTCTGCAGATAATCGCATTGATGCTGATTTCCGAGGCTCTGAAAGGTACTGGTTGCACGACAAAAATAATTTTCGGTTTATATGTACCAAAACAAAGAGAATTTACAGAAACACAAAATATGAAACTCTTCTTACAAGATAAATAGGCAATCATTTTTGGATAATAACTATAACCTGCATTCATGATTATTGTAAGACTAAGGCACTCTCTTATCAAGTACTCACCCGCCTTCTTGCATCAGAAGGATTTGGAGTGGTCAGTTGACTAGACTTTGGGGTTGTTGGCCGACTTGACTTTGGAGTCATTGGCCTACTTGCGAGAGATCCAGAACGCAGAAGTGGAAACCGGTGAGGAGAAACTGTTGGCTTTTCTGATTTGCAAGCAAGCAGGCATCACCATTAGGAAAATATGAAGGTACTTGCAAAGAGAGTAACAAATCCTAAAAAACTTTATTTCAATGTAATACATTAACCAACATCAGTACACTACACACCTAATTCTTTCTTGGGTGTGGTAAAATAAGTAAATGAAAAAGTTCCCGGTCGCTGGGGAGTTCGTTGAGCAGGAGATGGAGAACGTCCTTTACTGGAATGAACATAACTCATAGAATATTACATTGGTCACACTGATGCATAAGAATGCCTTTAATACACTTTGATGTAGAATCTTTCACTTAACTGATTGACGTGTGTCATTGTATTTTTCATTTAAAGAAAATTTAATTTGTTTTAAAAAAACTGATGCTTGTCATTCAAAGAATACAAAAAGTGTATAACAAAGTGCTTCGCATTTCCTTTATAGCAAAATTAAAACAAGCAAATTAACAATTACCTGACAGTAGATGTTGGGGTTTCTCTAATCGTTGCTTGTACGGCTTTACAAAATACACCAAGTTACAACAAAAATGAAGCCTCGATAAAATTCTCGGTAAGGTCACAATCACAAGCAAACAAAATGAACGAAAAAAGAATATATATATACTACCATTCCTAAATTGATGCCAGTCATCTTCGTCATCAAGGCTGCAACCCAGGTATTTTGATTTAGCATTGGAACCACGAATAGTCACACCAACTAAAAACAAATTCAAGATATCACAACGGTTGAGTTTCGATCTGAAAAAATAAAAACCCAAAAAAAAGAGGGAAAAGTATGAAGGAAAAAAATCAAGTTTAAGAGAACAAAATATTCCATGCCTGGTAAGATGTACCGTTTATGGTACTTGGGAGTATTTATCACCAGTGACTGCTGAGAGCGACCCTCGTGATCAATATATTCCTGGCACGTCCTTATCCTCTGAAATAGCACATGGAAAGGGATAGATTTTTTATTTCTTTAGTTTGACATATTCACAAGAGAAAATTGCAGTTGCTTCAAATGACATTCAGATCATGTGCTATGCAGAGTTTAAACTCTATATAATCTTTCTTAGTTAATATAAATAATTAATACATCCAATCTCAGCTCACCTGCTCAATGCAAGATGCCCGAAGTTCTGTTCCAGAAACTTCCTCTACCTTTTCATCCAATAGATCATTAACTTTATAACTCACAGAACCCAGGTGGTCCACAGTATTTACAAGAGCTTTAATGATGTAATCTTTTAATGTTTCTACCACTCTGCAAAAAAGAGGAATGGCTAACCTTCAACAAATGAAAATAAGAGAAGAAAATGTGGAAAAACAGAATAACATGAATTAGAACTAGAATTAGAATTCCTTACAGGTGTCTTTGATTATCATTTGTGTAAGACATTTCAAAATACTCTGCAGCTGAATACAATTGTGTTCTCAAATTTTTCAAATCCTGTAAACATGTAAGCAATAAGAGAAAGGTCTAGGAATTATAGTTTGGGAGACTTGAATACTGATAACTCTACCTAGAGTTATCAATGTATTTTTCTGCTTAATATTTACTCGTTTTATTTAATTAGTGCTTTTGGGATTAAAAATATTAAAATATAAACTTCTTAGTGAAAAGGGACGAAAATATATTTGTTGGAAACTTTTGAGAATTTTTATAGATTTTATATGAATTTTTTAATGCAAGACCAATCAAAAAACGTCAACGCCATGTGAATGCCACATAAGCAAAGAAGTTGATTAGTCATCGCTATGTAGATGCCATGCATGCAAAGAGGGTCAATCAAAGCACACATTGTGCACTGGGTGGTCCAAGACATGCCACGTGTCGATACGACATTCGTTTCGAATTTCACCATGTGGTCAACAGGCATGCCACGCACCGTCACGTGATTCGTCCATTCTTTCCACCGAGACGCCATGCAATCCGTATCTACGAATCACGCCGCACCATGTAGCACTAACTTAGCTCATGTTGACTACAACCAGTCACCCACACCACGCGTCGTGCGCTGGTTCAACCAGTAAATCTCCTGTCTCATGTGTCGCATTCCTATTGACCACATTGTAATTTTTCTTTTTTTCATCCCAGTCCTTGATTTGAAATTGATCTGACGGTCCAAATTTCATTTGAACTTAATTTAACCCTTAATTACCCTAAAAACCCTAATGGTTGAAAATTATCAATTTTTAATCAATTTTTGAAGCCACTAAAAGAGAACAATACTGAAAATTCAAAAGGAGATACAATTTTGGTGAACATGCATAGTTTTTAGGCATAAATGTATAATTTTTATGTATGTGATCCATAATTAATGATCTTAATGAGTAGTATGTAATTTAATTGACATGAAAATGTGATTAAGTTAATTACTATATGGTAGTTTACTTGAGAGAGAAATACATGTTAGGTTAGATTCAATCAATCATATAATTGATTGATAATTATATTCAGGGTATTTTAATGATTCATATGTTTAAAAATTTGGGAAATTAAGTATTTCAAGAGATTTTCTCATATGTTTTTTTAGCTACCAATTTTGAGTTAATTAATTATTGTTATTTAATTTTATTTTTTTAATTTTGCTCTCTTAAAACATAAAAACATAAAAAAAAATTAATCTTTATTTTTTAGTTTTAAAAATTAGTTTCTAATAACATAATCTCCATAAAACTAATACTTTCTTATCGTTATATTACTTATTTGCGATACATATATTTGCGTATTCATTGTACATAATTCTTGTCGATCAAATACTCATATCACAAAATAAAATACACGGGAGAGGCAATGAAACTATGTCAAACAAGTTTCTCCATCAGATTAAAAGGATACACACATTTTTGACTGAGGCCAATGAAACAAGAGTTGAACTTTCATGAAAAATTGCATGCATTCTAACTAGGAAACCAAAAAAAAACAACAAATTAGTTCAAGCAGCCGATGAGTAGTACCTTAAGACTATCAGAGAAGAGCATGCTCTGATGCATTGAAACCTCATCAAAGTTAGATACTTCTAGGGGAACTTGTGAAGTAAAGGCTGCCATCGTACCCATGAAGCAGAAGGCTATTGAGGATTCTTTATCTTGCAACCATAAAGATACACAATTTAAAATCCAGTAGAGACAACAGTTGAAAATGAAAACAGCCTAACATTATCACCCTGTTTAAAGCTATCCTGCAAAATAGTTTCCTGTTTGAAACACATAATAAACTCAAGAATCCCCAGAACATGCACATGTGACCAAGCATCTGATCTGCTGCTTATTTGTGTGTGAGTGAGAACAGCCTATGGAATAGCAACTTATAAGATACCAATACCCTTTATTTTAATTCTCAAGGGATCAAGAACTGTGACCTAAGTATCATATACAAGAAGTACAAAAAATAAAATGTCATAAATTAGGTAGTGGTGTCCACATTTCCACAGCTATTTCAGACAAAGACAAACGGCCAACCTGATTATTAAACTAAACAGTAGAGTTTCAAACTCTGCAGCCAGTGCAAAAGGTCAATTAACTCACAAATACTGGAAGTATTTAAAATCAAAACAAACCCACAAAAAGAAAATGAAATAAAATCCGTATAAACTTCAAACGCTGTAAAGTTCCATTTTCCTTTACATTGTATTAAGATAAAATCAGTTTCTTTCCCAAAAGATAAATTGGAGAAAATGAAAAGGCAATTCTTACGTTGCAGAGAAAGCAAACAGAGCTGAGAAAAATGGAGAAGAGTACGTTACTAACCTTGCCTCCACCTTTTGTGAAGTTCTTAAGTTGCTACTATGAAGGCTGAAACCATGGCCCTGACCAAGAAAACCCACATCCCAATTTGAATTTGGAGCATCAAACGTAAAACCCAAATGGTGTAGAAGGACAAATCAGCAGATTAATAGGTCACTGCTTGACAAGGACCAATGATGGTTGGTTCTGGACTTTGACTAAAAGCATAAAAACGACAATACAGATTTTTATCTATAGATTTTTAGCTATATGAGGAACTAAAAAGAAGCTCATACGTTCAATAAAAAGGTCATACATGGAGGAGACTGAGATAGGAAGAGGACAAGCATCAGGGAATCAAGGAGAGCACAACGGCATAGGCCGTGGAATCAAGATGGGTTTTGAATATATTTGTAAGGGAGAGAGCTAAAAGGTTTGCACCTTTTTCCCTTTGCCTTTTAGTTTGGTCAGTTGTCTCCAAATTGAAGTGTGAGCCCTCTCTCAAATGTCAAGTCTCATTATTGCATTGCCATTTTAGATGGCTCCATCCACATTATCTTATTTTCTCTTTTTTTTTTTTCTTTTTGATGGTCATATTGCCTCTTTATGAAATATATATCTCCTTAATTATTTTAATTTTATGATATATAAAATAATTTATAAAAGTATTTAAAATATTTATTTTATTATAATTATGTTATAAATTATACATAATAATAAAAAAATATTTAATTTTATACATAATTATATCATTATTATATATTATAAATACAATTATAAATTCAAAAATATATATTTATTATTATTCATATATTATTAACATGATTATAATAAAATAAATATTTTAAATAATTTTATAAATTATTTCGGGAATATAAAACTAATTAATACATTCAAACAAAGATGACCTATTTTTTAGTTTTTCTCGAGCATCTCAAGCTCATGCTCTCAACTAAAGATGAGTCCACTTTATGTTTGGGGTTCCCACCTGCTAATTGCTACAGAGTTTGATGATTATGATTTCTTACCGTGTTTAGAATAATTTTATTTTTTATTAACATAATAAAAATATATAAATTATTTACTTTATTTTTATAATTAAATGTATTTTAATATTATTATTAATAAAAAAATTATTGTAATAATAATAATTTAAATTATATTAAAACACTGGATTTTTATTTTTTATATCATGTAAAATAATTTAGTCCAACCTTCTTTTCTTTTAAGATAATGTTTATATAATTAACAAAACATAACATAAATATTATGTAAGCGGCATCCTGAAAATTTTATTAAAAGCAAATGAGCTTACTCAATATCTTGCTAATTATATATTTTATTTTATTTTGAATTTGAAATATGGTTAGAAAAAAACACCAAATTAACTATATTTAATTTTAGCTATTGATGTAAATTAGATAATAAATTAATAAAACCATTTCTTTCACTTCCAAAAAAAAACCCTCTTTTTCTGTTATTTTTTCTATTTCTTTTTTGTAATAGCAAAAAAAAAACATAATATTGGTGATTATATTAAAAATGTGTCCATATCGACCTCCCATAAAATTGTAGTTGAAAATATAATTATCCTTCGAAGGCACGCGAGACGGGTACTGTAGTTGTAACTTGTAATACATCCTTCTTACTCCAACTTCCTCCCACGCGCCATAATCCTACACTAGGATAAATGGATAAGAAACCCAAATAATAATTTTTAAAAAAAATAATAAAAAAAACACTTAAATAATCATACTTTACACTCATGGGGTTTGCGTTTATGACATTTTAGTGATTATACTACAAAATAATTAATAAAATAAATAATATTTAAATTTTTAATTTTTTTATGAGTTTTAAAAGTATGGTGGTTTTTAAAAGAATTTAAATTATAGATAATTTTATACTGTATTTGACTATCGAGGGCAATTTATCGGCAAATCAATGCCGTGACGGGTGGAATTATGCAGGGTCCCCTATGCCTAGAAGTCTAAAATTGTTTGCTTTGCATTTTACCTTGCAATTTTGATTTTGACCTCTCATCACCCTTCACCTAATATTTTAATAAAAATCATAATGACTGTTATTATCATTGTAATAAAGTTTTAATATCTTCTTGAAAATATAAATCTTTTACATTATAAATTATATTTTTAAATATATAAAAAAATATATGTTTTTATATAATATGAAAAAAAAAATATCATACATACACACCATAAATATGATTAAAAATAAAATTTTATTTATAAAAAAAATTATAAAATACATTAATTTAAAATTTAATATAATAAAGACTATATAAAGGTATATTTTGTCAGATAATATTTTAACACCTCATTTACAATTTTTACAGTTTTGTAATGATTGTACAATTAATATTTTTCGCATATGGAAGAGAGATATTGATATCATTAGACTTTACAACTTTACATGGGCTTTAGTCTTGGGTTGGGTTAGTATAGTTTATCTATACAAGTATCAGATGACCTAACTTATTCAATTCGCTCCAAGTTAACTCATCTTAGTTGAATTAAGTTTGACAGCTTATAAGTAATTCTTTTAATTTTTTTTTATTAAATTTATTTAAATTATTTAAATATCTAAGTTATGTTTAATATCCATTTCAATTTCTAATTTTTAATTCTTTAATTTTATAATTAAATTTCTAATTTTAAAATATTTTAAAAAATAAAACTTACTTGATAACCAAAATTCTAGTTACAATTTTGAAAAATAAAAATTAAAAATTGGATATATATATATAGTTAATTTTTAATTTTTAATTTTTAAAATTTTAAGTTATGTTAAGCACAATTTTTTTATAAAAAACTCGAAATCATAAACCGTAAAAAAATTTAGAAACTAGCCTTTTAGAATTCTCATAATTGTATATGAAATGATTCATAATATTTTATAAGGTATTATAATTTATCTTTTAAAAATGAGTAAAAAAAAATATTCTATCAAATTTGAATAATTGTTTGTAAAATGAGCATAAATTTTTATAATAAAAAAAAAACTCGAAATCATAAACCCTAAAATTTATTACAAATTATACTTCTAAAATTTTGTAATGATATTTGAAATAATTCATAGAATTTTATAACTTAGTACATTTTATATTTTAAAAATAAGTAAAAAATTGTTTTTCTAATTTTAAACAATCATTAATGAAATGTGTATAATTTCTATAAGAACTTGAAATCACAAATCTTAAAACTTATTAGAAACTAGATTTTTATAAATTTTTAATGATATAAGATACCATGTATAATATTTTGTGAATTAATATAGTTTATATTTTAAAAGTTAATAAGAAATATTCTTCTCGATCTAAACAATCATTAGCAAAATATGCGCAACTTTTTATAAATAACATGAAATTACAAACTGTAAATTTTTTAGAAACTAGACTTATACAGATTTTCTAATCATAAATGAAATAATTCATAATATTTTATTAATTAATACAGTTTATATTTTAAAAATCGTTAATAAAATATTAACAATAATCAATAAAATGAGCATAACTTTTCTAAAAAAACTCAAAATATAAAAATATAACATATCTTATCAAATAGAATATTGATATTTTCAATAATATATAGATATAATTATAAATTATTGTGAATTATTACAATTTAAATTTTAAAGTTGAGTCAATAATCATTTCTTTAACCTCAATTATATCGTGTATATTTTTTAAGTTACTATTTATCTTTTATTTTATTTTCAATAAAATAATTTATTACTTTTTCTATTTATTAATTTGATTAATATAAATATTTTTGTTAACTTTATAGTAATAATTAATAATTACATTTTGATAACTCCTTTATTTTTTCTTATTTGATAGTTTTTTAATTCAATATGTCTTTGTCAAATAAGCTAGTGAACTGCTAATAAGCTCAGGTGAATTACTCATTTAAGTTCATGAGTTAAATAAATTAGGGTTTTTTAGCTCATGAACTCCATGACCAAACTTTAAATTAAATGAGTTGGATTGAATAGTTTATTTAACATCTTTATCCATACATAAAGGGACATTTTTGTTTTTATTTTTATTTTTAAAATTAAAGGGCGTTTAAATTTTGATTGTATCGTTATTTATTATTGTGCTTTTAAATTACTTGATAAACAAAATTCCTCTCTCTGTATCAAATCATATATTGAAACCACACTAATCAACTTACAGTAAATAAATATATTTATTATTACTATTGATACATATTGGCTAAAGAAAGGTAGTATTGAATCTAGTATAAAGAGCTAAAATAGTAGCTTTGAAAAAATATTATGGTTATAACATAACATATATACCTATGTAAGGCTAAAAACGTGTCCTTGTAAGCCTTACACAATTTGAGTGATTATTGTAATTGGTTTTTTATTAATGCAACAAAATTTCATAACAGAATTCAATTTTGATTCTGCTATACTTTTCTCGTCTATTCATGTGTGAGTACTAGTATAACACTTTACACGTATGAATAGCTTCATTAGAAACAAGTAGTATAAACAAAACTTATAATGCGTATTACAATTTAATTAATTGAAGTTAATATTTTCTAAGAGTTTATTCTTTTCAAGAACTCTAAAAATCCTCTTTATGAGTTTCTTGTTTTCTTAATTGCTACCAAAGCTAAATAAGAAGCTTATGGAAAGGTTCAGTGGAAGATCCTGTGACAACTTTTGTGTCCATTGGAAATGATGTAAATACTACAAATAATGCTTTTGTTTGCATCATGTACATCTCAATTTTTAGGAAGATTTGTTTGTGCAGTTTCTTCATTTCCAAATAGTCTAATATTTTTTATAAAATTAGCTCGCACTAACTTTCTGATCTAAAAGGAACAATTATTGAGATCAATTATCGTGTATGGCTTGGATTCATACCTTGACATCAACTATAGCATTTCTTCACAATTTATCACTGATGAAGTTGGTAATATAGTATTGAATTTTGATTTTTCATTGTGGAATCAGAAGAATAATCTCTTGAAAAGCTAGATTTACAATTCTATTATAAAGGAGATATTTTTCTACATTTATGAGTCACTTTCACCTATAGTAGCTAGAATGTAGACTATTCTTGAAGGAATTTTCTCTTCTTCAACTAGATTTCGAATTATGGAATTGAAAATACAATTGCAACATGTTAGGAAGGATTCACTACTCATACATGATTTTTTGGCTAAAGTGAAAAGTATTGCAGATCATCTCACTATTGTTGGTAACAAAGTTCCTAAAATAAAGTTAATCATGTATCTCTTGTGTGGCCTAAGAGCTAATTATAAAGGCTTTGTTACATTTCTCAACACAATAATTGTAAAAACTACTCTTCAAAAAGTTTAAAGTTTGCTACTCATTGAGGAAAAAGTGGTTCTTGATCATAGGTTGGATTAAAGTCAGCTTCTTCAAAATGTTGCAAGATTTAACAATCTCAATATTCATGGCAAGTCTTTTGGAGGAAATACAAGTAGTTCCAATTCTAGTTCTAGTTCTAAGCCTTGAAATCTATATGATTTCTTGAAACCATCTAGATCACAACAGAAGAACTCATCAATTTGGCTTCTTAATAGTGGATCTATTCACCATATGACCAGGGATGAAGGTAATCTTGCAAGTTCAACATCATATATTAGATCTAAAGGTGTGGTAGCAAGAAATGGATCTCTATTTCACAAGTAAGCGTATGAGATCTTGATCTTAATCATCATAGGCTGCTATTAAATAATATTTTACGCTCACCATAAGTTTATTCAAATCTCCTACTAGTCCATCATTTATGTGTGGCCAATAATATTTTTGTTGAGTTTCATCCTTCTCATTTCTATGTTAAGGATCCTTCCTAAAGGCAGACACTTTTTCCAAAAAAAAGTGTGACAATGGACTCTATAAGATTCATAGTGACAAGAACTACTCTTCCTAGGTTCAGTTTTCTTCAGGAAATTTTTGCTAGTTATTCCAACAAGAATATTAACTAACATTCTAGATTAGGATATGAATTAGATGTTGTTCTGAATAAAGTTGCAAGTTTAGCTACTCCTTCTATGCATATTATATTAAAATATAAGTGTGTGATTTGTCTTTTAGCTAAAGCTCATAAATTACCCTTTATAACAAATACAAATAAATATAAGCATTATTTTGAACATGTGTTTATTGTTATAGAACTCACATGTTCTTTCAATAACTAATGCTAAGTATTTTCTTCTATTAGTTGATGATCATACTAAGTACATGTGGATTTACTTCCTTTCTACTAAGAGTCGAGCAAAGGTTGCTCTTAAGTTATTTAATACGAAGGTTGATAGACAATTTAAGCACAAGTTCAAGTGTATTCAAGTACATGTGCATAAGAACATTTCATACAAGGCATAATTCATTGTATGACATGTTCTTATACTTTAGAATAAAATGGTTTTTTGGAAATGGAATAAGAAGAATTGTTGAAGGTTGTTTATCTCTTTTGCTTCATTCTAGTGTGCCTACACGATTCTGGAGTTATGTATGTAGAATTGTTGTCTATTTACAAAATAGACTTCCCAGAAAGGTGTTGAATTACAGTTCACCCTATACTCTCCTTTATAAAAGATCACCTGATATATGTTTTTGAGAGTGTTTAACTATCTAACATTTCCTTGCTTTAGATCTTATGTCAAACATAAGCTTGAACCTTGATCTACCAATTGTGTTTTCTTAGGGTATGTTTCACAACACAAGGGTTGCTTATGCTACAAACTTTATACTAGAAAGATAATAACTAGTAGACATTTAGAGTTCCATGAACATCATTTTCCATTTCTTGAAAAGCAAAATGAAACAGGTTTCAATGACCTTTAGTTTGATTTTTTTTTTTGTATTTTTCTTATACCTAGTTCTCTGGTCAATCCCTACATACTAGACCATTTAAAATCTCTCTAGTCAATCCCTACACACTAGACCCTTTAAAATCTATTCAATCTATACCTTCTCTTTCTTCTGACTTTAATTAACCTTTTATGTCTGACTTGTCACCATTACCTCCTATTTTGGTAGAACATTTTTTGTCTCCTCTTCCACAGTCATCACCTCATTCTATTTCTTTACCCCATTCACCTTCTGGTGCTTATGAGACACAGTAAGTTGGTCCTAACATCTCTTTACCTCCTTCAACTTGTGTTGAATCTTCTATTCAACTACATGAACCATCTCAACCTTCTAATATCTTCAACACACATCATATGGTCACTCGGTTAAAAAAGAGTATTCAAAAACCAAAAAAAACTTACTTACATAGCTAAGGCCTTTCTGTTCCTAATGTAGAACCAAGTAATTTTATTGAATAAAAGAAATATCCTGAATGGATGGTCTCAATGAAGGAAGAGTATGATGCTCTTATGCAAAATAGAATATGGGAGTTAGTTCCTCTTGAAAAAGATACGAAGATGATGGGCAATTTATGGGTTTATAGAATTAAAAGAAAGCATACACGTGAGATTGACATATTGAAGTCTAGAGTTATGGCTAAGTGATATCATCAAAAGGAAGATGATTTGTTTTGAAAATTTTAACCCTATAGTCAAGCATACTACAATTAGGTTGATCCCTGCTATAACTATGAGTAAGAACTAGGTCATAAGGCAACTATATGTCAATAATGCTTGTTTGAGTGAGGATGTTGAAGAAGTGGAGTACATGATTCAACCTCAAGGATTTGAAGTTCAATCTATAGTACCTATGGTATATAAGTCTAAGAAGCACTTTATGTACTTAAATATGCCCCTAGAGCTTGGTTTTAAAAGCTAAGTGCAAATTTGGTTAGCATGGGATTTGTCAATTCCAAATGTAACGTTTCACTATTTTATATGTCTCATAATCAAGACTCGACTCCAATATTGATATATTTTGATAATATCATTGTTATAAGAACAAGTGCTAACATTATTCAGGAGTTTATTACACTCTTGCATACTTAATTTGCTTTAAAATACATTGTTACTTTGTCTTTCTTTTTAGAAATTGAAGTTCTAAGAACAAGTGAATTTCTGCATCTTTCTTAGAAGAAATACTTGTAAGATTTACTGGATAAGGTTGAGATGAGTAATGTGAAATTTTTCCTAATCCTATGCCAATTGGCAAGCAATTCTCCAAGTATGATGGATAAGTACTTGCTAATCCACCTACTTATAGAAGTGTGGTGGAAGCATTATAGTACCTCACTGTAACTCAACAAGATATTGCATTTTTTATAAACGAATTATGCCAATTATTCTCTTCTCCAACAAAGTTGAATTGACAAGCTGTAAAATAGTGCTTAGATACCTAAAATGAACACCAACATATGGTCTGTTATTATAGAAAAGTGAAGAGATTGATTTGGTTTCTTTCCTAGATGCAAACTAGGCTTCCAATGTTGATGACAAAAGAAGCATAGGTGCTTACTGTGTCTTTTTTGGTGATAGCTTAATTTCTTAAGGCTTCAATAAATAAAAGGTGGTATCTCGCTCCTTCAATGGGTCAAAATATAGAGCATTTTGTTCTACCACTACAGAGGTGATCTAGTTAAAGGTCCTTTACTATGTGAACTGAGCTTGAAATTGCAAGAAATACCAATTGTATATAGTGACAATGCTAGCCCTCAACATTTGTCAAAAAATTCAATGATGCATACTAGGACCAAACACATAGAAATTGACTTTCATTTTGTTAGAAAAGTGGCTAGTTAGCTACTTGATGTAAGGTATGTCTGCAATGAAGATTAGATGGAGGATATACTAACAAAGTCTCTCATAATCACAGGTTTCAGGAACTGAGAAACAAACTTTTAGTCTCGTCCAGACAAGAGTTTGAGAGGGGATAACACACAATATATATACTTATATAAGACTTACAGTTTGTTCATATAAGCCTTACACAGTTTGAGTAGTTCTTGTAATTGGTTTGTTATTAATGCATCAAGTTTTCATAGTAGAATTCAGTTGAGATTCTATTATTCTCTTCTTGGCTCTTCACGTGTGAATGCTAGTAGAGCACTTCATATGTATGTGTAGCTTCACTAGAAACAAGTAACATAAATACAACTTGTAATGTGTATAATAATTAAATTTAAATATTTTTGAAGAGCTTTTTCTTCTCAAAAACTCTAAAAATCCTCTATGAGTTTCTTATTTTCTTCTTATTTAGTCCATTAATTTTAGATAGATGTCTTTTAGTCATTTATGATTGAAAAATAGGTCATCCAAAAAAAGGGCGTTTCTTCGTGTAAGATTAAGGTCTCAAAGATCTTATTTAATTCTAAAATGATTAAGTTACCCATTTTTTTAATTTTAAGAGGACTAAAAGATTCATTTTTCAATTATGAAATAATTGAATGACATTTTTCTTAAGCGACTTCTACGACTCTTTACTCTAGAATCTAATATTATGAAATTTTGATGTCGCATCTATTTTTACCGTACGAAAAAAGGTAATAATATATCTATTTATGTCATATATGCATAGTTAACACTTGTATTTTTTCAAATATAATTTTTGATTCATATCTTTAGAGCTAGTAAAAAAATAAGATGCAATCATGTCGAAAATTAGTAATAAGATGTAGAAGTCTACAAATCTAAAATTGGAATAGATACAAAAGTACTTTCATTTTTCAATTGCTTAAGCAGCCAAGAAATTGAAGACAAGGGCTTACTGTGTTGAAGAAGAGGTGTATAGAACTTGGCATTATGAGGTGGTCTCGTTGAAAGATTAGCTTCAAGTCTATCATTAGCAATGTTAAGGTATGTATATCAATTTTTATAAGTTTCATAAGCAATTTTTAAAGGAAAAAATCATAAGTTTAAATCATTATAACTCATACATTTCGAAACATTTTTATGTTTTATGTCAGAGTAGGTAGATCAAGAGTCACTATACCTATCTAAAAATTTAATAAAGCTCATGTTTAAAAAAAATAATTCATGGGCTCTTTTTGGAACCTTTTTTTCTTTTTAATTGAAAGTGGTTTTAAATGACTTAAAGTATTTTAAAAAATGTTTGACAATTTCCATAAAATATGGTTTCAAACTTTTGAGAAACTTTATTTGCATTTATATAAAAAGTAAGCAAACCTTTTTTAGGAGAAATAATTTAGAATGTATGCTTCTATCTTAAATTAATGATTAAAGAGCCATTGTAAACCATTACAAGTAATTTTATGCTAAATACCTTAATTTCTTTAAATAACTTTTAACTTCTAACTTCATTGCAACCAATTTATCTCAAAATTACTTCTAAAAAAAAAAAACTTCCAAACGTGTCATGTGTTAAGTATATATGATACTCTCAATTCTTAAATACACCCCAAGTCAATATTGCAACATAAGTAGCAATAAAATTCTATGAAACATACATGAAAGTTTGGTGGTTAGGAATGAATTTTTTACAAAAGGTTTTCATAAAACTGTTCATGTTCAATTCTTTGATTGTTTTTTGGGAGCTCATAGTCTAATAGCGTGATTGTTGAAATACAGGAAAATTAAAAGGGTTTGACTACTGAAAATTGGTGATAGGAATTAATATAGATAGAGATTCAAGTCTGAATTTTCTTCTTAAGTCTAATAATAACTAATTGATGAGAAATTATTTATTACTTTATGATAAGTAAACTGGTCCTCCGATACTTCCAATTAACCTTATTAATAGTTGTTTTAAAAAAATAATGAAAAGTTGTATATTTCAATAAAAGTATTGCATTTATCATTAGATTGGATCACCATATTAACAATACTTCTGAACAATTTATAATTTCTGGCTAGTTGATATTGTTGAAATATATCAGGAACAGGGTTTGACCAATACTGCCTAGAAGATATGGAGCTAAACAAGAAAACAAAAAAGCTGAGGCAAGCTTATTGGTGGATAGTTGTTGAAGTCATTTTTCTTACATAAAATATACCCTTTAGTCACTTTTATTACATAAGGTAAGGGACACTTAGACATATTAATTAATTTTTAAATAATATAATATTATTATATTAATAAAAATTTAACTAGTAAAAAATTATTATTTTAAATTATTTCTTCGTTTATACCATTCAATCATTTTTTGTTTCAACTTTTAAACTATTTTTTCAACTATAAAGGTAAATATATCAGCATTTTTAACTATTTTTTCATTTTTTTTTGTCAATATTCTCTATTATTTCCATAACCAAAAAAAAAAAATCAACTAAAACATACCAGCCCATCCCAATTGTTACTCTAAACAGTTTGCAACTAACTCCATGGGATAGATTTGGAAGAAGGTTCTATTTGCATTTACTTAAAAAGTGATTTAAGAAAGAAAAAAAATCAAAACTAAGCATATTATTTGTGTTTCAGCCACAAAGTGAAAGTACGACATAGGAGTTTTAAAATGAATTTTGGGAAATTTCTCTGAATTGGTAAAACACTTTTTTGTTAGAGAAAAGCTTTTACAAGTCGGGGAAGCAAACATATTTGTAAGTTGCAAGTGTCTTGCACTCTCGTTTTTTATTTTATTTCCAATTGTCCATTTGGAGAAAATAACACTTACAATTCCAGACAAAAATAATGTGAACTATGTTCTTTGTCATTTAAGATCTCAATCACTAATTTGTGAAAGATTCAAGTTGCTGATATAACATAATGATATAAGATGGTGGTAACTACAGTATTATTGTGCTTAGGGATGATCTAAATGTTACATGTTTGACTACTTTACACAAGTTAAACTAATAGAAATTAAAGTGCAATAGAGATTTGATTAACAACAGCAATGACTAATGAGCAATATATTAAGAATTTATGACCCCATTTTTTCTCAGTTTATCTTGCCTGCGTTTCCACGGGACTGCCTGCTTAAAGCTTTCATAAATACTTACCTGCAGTAAAACATAATTACCCCTCAAAAGGTGAACAATTAATAGAATCCATCTATAAATGGAATAGAGGAACCCAAAAAAAAAAAAAAAAAACTAACAAAAACTTTTTTGTGACAAATTATTTATTAGTTAATGATCTGCTACTCCCATGCTAATGAAACTTAAGATAATAAATGAAGGGAGAAAGCAATATGATTGATGAGTATTATAGTACACCTAATGTTTCTTTGCTTAATTCCTGTAATCTAAATTAGTTAGGTGTTCATCAATCAACACTAAGTGACACATGTTAACTTTTGGAATTCATCAAGTGTTTTTAGCATGACACATTCTCAGGAAGCCCAAAATTTGTTTCTCATTCAAAATAGGAAAGAAGATGGTCCAAAAGCTAAAATGAGTTTATACACTTTTAACTACACAGTCTGATCATTCGTGAAAAGTTATGTTCTATACCTAAATCCTTCAACAAACAACAAGAAAATTGAATTTAAAATAAATGGAAGTTGTAACTGAGTTTCTTGTTTCTTTAACTTACCAAAAGAGGTGACTTTGTTTGAGAAAGACTCAAAAAACTGTTTCTTCTTCTGACGCTTGAAATCTTCACCTTTGCAGCTTCACCATCACCAGCACCAAATTTAGAAGAAGATGGGGAAATGTCAAAATTAGCCTCAACAACATCTTTATTCTTCCTGAAACTTCGCCACCTACTAGACCCTCCAAAGTAACCTGCTCTGCTTTCGCTGCTAATCCTCCTTCCCAAACTTTCTGGGCTTCTGAAAGAATAGCTCACAAACAAAGACCGGCCCATTTCAGGCCCATCCAAGACAGTAGTTGGGGAAGCCGCATTGTTGTTCTGGGCAAGTTTGGGTTCGGATACCAACCTCGGAGGCAGTTCCAATGTTCTTGCACTCTGAGGCTTTGATTCAGCGTTGCAGTGTCTAGGCTTTCCTGGTGCTTCTTCCCACTGAAATGGAATCGAAGCAATTGTTTTGAGGGGTGGCGTTAGAGCTTCTGGTGGCTCTTGTGGTTTGCTTGGAAGTGAGAACAGAGATAGATTTAGTTCTATGCTTGTTTCTTTCTCTGTTTTAAAACCCATTTTCTTCTTATCGTTCTAAACACTTTCTAGGAAAATGAAGTTGTAATCTTTATCAGTTGGTGTGGTGGGTGAGTAAGATTTTAAAGGGTGAAAAATTGGGTCTTTAAGATTTTGGAGAGAGAAAGAGATAGTTAGATAGTGAAAGATAGGAGTGGCACTGTGGAAGTGGGTGGTGGTGAATGCGAATTGTGAGGGTCATACTCATAGAAGCGCTCCTGGCGCTTCTTCTTCACGAGAAAATGCACCAGTTACGCTTTTTCTTACTAACCCTTCACTTTGACTACGTATCAATTTTTTTTTTTAAATATAAGCCAATTCTTTCGAAGTAAGTTTAACGTGCATTACTCACTAAAATAAAAATAAAAATTGTAGTCCTTTATTTTGAAAAAATTGATAAATAAATAATTTTATTAAAATATAATTTTTATATCAAATAATTAAAATATTATTAACAATGATAATATAACCACTTATATAAAAAAAATTGATTATTTCTATTATTTTTGTTTTAATATTTGTTAATTTTCAATTTTTTTAATTACTCATATTTTATTATATTTTAATCAATTAAATATTAAAAATAATATTTAAATAAATAATATTATTTATCGATCATTTTTAAGTATAAAACTCTTTTTAAAATATGATAGACTAAATAAGTTAACTTTATAATCTAAGGCACTTCTATGGTTATCATCTTATTTTTTAATATTTTAAAGAAATAAATTAGGATCTTTGCTTCTTCTTTTTTAATTATGTTAAAATTAATTTTCAAAAAATGTGGTTTTTTCTTACTTCTATTAAGAAGAACAAATTCTGATGAGATTATTCACGTTACAAATTGTGATTACTCATCACCTATTAATTTAGTGGTAAAATAATCTTGAACTTGTGCTTTCAAATCTCACTTGAAACATTATATTTGTAATATGTTCCATTATTAAGTTTTTTTAACCCACTAATTTTTTTATATAATTTAGTTATTATATATATAATTTTTAATCCAAAAAAAAATTATATATATAATAACTAAATTATATAAAAAAAATAGTGGGTTTATTTTTTATGTTATAAGAAAAAAAATGTGTATTGCATTTTTTGGAAACAGTGTACCATTTAAATAATATATCATAATTTGAATATACAAAAAATATATTAATTTAAAAAGAAACTAAATTTATGAAAGATGGTTATTTAAACATTTTTTTCTAATTAAATTCATGTCTTTTTACCTCGCTTTACAGTCTCTCGAAAGCAAAATCAAAAACCAATTCTGTGTTTAGTGATTTCAAACTTTCAACTCTCAAATATTAGACTAATAAAAATTTACATGAAAAGGATCATCTAAAAAAAGTAATTCATAGTACAATCAATCAACAACAAAACAGTGAACGCTAATTGATATAAAACAGATCATTAAAATCGGTTAAAAGCGTTAATCAATTTTAAAATATATATTAATTTTTTTTACATATTTATATTCATTTTTTATTCTACTAATAATAATAACCTGTATTCAATCCGATAAAAGATAAAAAAACCAAAATCCATTTAATAAAGTGTAAATAATAATACAAATAATTGAAAATTTTAAATATAATTAATTATTTGATAATTAAAAATATTACAAAAAAATAATATATATACAATACATATATATATTTAATTTAAATTACAAATAAAATGATTCGTCAAAGTATCATGAATTTGTGATATTCTTACTTTATTTCAAGGAGTGTAAGATTGGTTGGTTTAAAATCATCGGCATAGTAATAAAGAATTTGGGCAAAAAACAGCTAGTCAATATAACAATTTATTCTTTTACATATATGAGCACATAAATATATATCAAACAAGCACTCTAAACTTCAGAGACATGAATAGAGAAAGCATTATAAATATTACTATAGTATTATCTTATGTTATTCAAGATTATATTCTTTTTTTTATGTTATAATTTGAACAAAATGTTTTGTCCATTCTTCTTATAAATCATCAAAAATATACATATCATAGTCTCATTTGTTCCAACCAAATAAATATATGTAATTAAATTCAAAATAAGATTGTAATATCATAAATTCATAAAACATAACTTATATATGTTAAAATATTAGTAAAAGAGATTAACACATCGATACTCAAGTGATATAATAATAACATTATTCATTCGAAATCATATTAACACTTTATTAATACTTTTTCTATAAATATGAAGTTATCTTGAATCAAGTTGATATTTTTAATATTATAATGAGCTCTAAATATTTTTATAAGTGTAACTTCAATATGTAACTTGGGTTGGTTGAGTTTTGGTGCCCTTAAACGTATGAAACAACTGTGTAATTAAGTAATGTACAAATCAAGCTCTTACGTACATTTTTCTCAATGTGCATGACATCTAAGATGTGACGAATTTGTAGGTCTTTCCAATAAAATAATTCCCAAAATATTGATTTTTTATTCCAACAACCATCGATTAACACGCAAAACTGACGTTATCCACATGTATTTCTTTTATTTTAATAGTTTTTAAAATTAAAATTAATTAAACAATACAATTTTATTTTATTTTTTTGGTCAATTATTTTTTAAGATTTTAATTAACTATAGATCTTTTATATTTTTTTGAAAACTTTTCTGTATTGTGTTTTTCATGCTATCCAAATTCGATAGCTACATAAGGAATGCATGTATATAAAATTAAATATGTATCTACATACATTTT
Source organism: Hippophae tibetana (assembly GCA_037013495.1). Lineage (NCBI taxonomy): Eukaryota > Viridiplantae > Streptophyta > Magnoliopsida > Rosales > Elaeagnaceae > Hippophae > Hippophae tibetana. The sequence continues at coordinate 18,875,351 of CM072807.1, read as the reverse complement.
TTTTTATTTTAACAATTTTTAAAATTGAAATTAAATAATACAATTTTTTTTTATTTTTTTTAAACTTTTCTATATATTGTGTTTTTCATGTTATCCAAATTCGATAACTACGTATAAAATACATGTACATAAAATTAAGTACGTATCCATATCCATTTTTTATTTTAACAATTTTTAAAATTAAAATTAAACAATAATTTTTTTATTCATTTTTGTGGTCAATTATTTTTTAAGATTTTAATTAACTATAGACTTTTTATATTTTCGCTCATAAACTTTTATGTATTATGTTTTTCATGCTATCTAAATTCGATAACTACATATGTATGAAAAACATGTACATAAAATTAAGTACGTATCCAAACAAATACACAAAATTTTATAAATGATATAATTTTAAAAACCAATTGACTAAATAAAAGAAGAAAAAATTATACTATATATATCCAAATTCAATTTTAAACAGTTCAAATAAAATAATAATTGACAAAAAAAATTAATTACGTGAATAGCATTGGTTCTACGTGTTAACCGATACTACATGTAACGTCGATTTTTCACCGAATCGACTTTAAATTGATTATACGTCAATTTTATTCAAAAATTGACTTTATATATCGACTTAAATGCCACATTTTGTCATAGACTATGAAAATGGATTGAATATTTTTGTATATGATAAATTATGTTATAAATATAATTAATATGATAAATAATTATGAATTAAAATAATAAAAAAATTCAGTAAATAAACTTATTCCCCAAAACATTTGCCTTGCAAACTAAAAAAAGAAGAGTACAATCAAATGATAATTTTTCAACAACGTCCCTTTGAAAAATCAGAGAGACGAAATCAATGAAAATGCAGAAAACATAAAGAATGTGGGACATCCAATATAGTTTGGCGGTCAATGACATTTGTGATTTGTGGGATCAAAGTCCATCTCCACATTTATGCAATCGAATGGTGATTCTGACTTTTGAAAGTGATAAATTTTAATACGTTGTGATATATAATGATAGTCACTATGATGAGATTAATATATTGAATGGAGGAATAATGTTATAGATGATGTTCTTACAGTATATAAAAATTATAGGTGTTTCCATAAGCATTTATTTTTTTACATTAGAACACTAATTATTTTTATGACAAATAGAACTAATTTCGCATTACGTGTATCGGTGTATGTTATAAGTTGTAACTATTTCTGAAAAATTAAATTGCAAAATAAGCATAACTTAACCTATGTTCTTAATTTTTTTTATATCTAAATTTGACGATGACTACGTACGAGTATTTTAGAAGAGACCGTAGGTCAAAGTACTTAATCTTATAAACTTATTTGTGTACGAGTCAAAAGTTGGTTATATAACGAGTCATTAATTAATTTCCCATTAAAAAAATACATTGTTTTTGTGTTAAATATTCCAAGAAGCTATCTAATTGGTTCTCTCTCAATTATTTATTCTACAATCACAGTCCAATACTCCCATATTTCGTATAAGTTCAAGGATTTATAGAATTTAAAAAAAAAAAATTGGATGTGGGAGTCCACACGAATTAATTAAATACCTGCAACTTAATTTTTGCTGCCAATATCTTGGAAGTTTCTTGGATCCCATTTTTCATATTTTTGGGCAAGAAGAACCTTTGTATTGCTCTACATTTAGTTGGTGGATACTATTAAATAGTTTTAGGTGTGCTGTACAGTCATTGCTTTAATAAAACTAGCTATGCCTGGTTAGTATAATGTGTAAACTCGGCTCACAACTCTTAATATAAGTAGTCATGAATACGAACACGATTGACATCCCTACTCTTTGAGGATCCTGCCTTTGCCTGGTTTGCTGGGTCCTAAAAAGAAAAAAACCTCCTTAAGTGAAAAGGATGACACTTTATCCCTGTCCTCTTTTAAAATCTAATATGTTTTTTGTGAATGAATTTTCATGATGAATTATGCAGTGGTAGTAATCGTTATGCTAACTATAAGATCAGACCATCCATAATTCCATATATCCTTCAAATTGACCAAGAAACAAACTGAATCTCATTTTATCTTACCAAAAGACATACAGACAAAAGTTATATCATAAGGTGTTAAAGGCATAAAGACAAACAGTAAAGTGCAATCAAGAAAAAAGAAGGAAAAAAAAACGTACAGGTAATTGTAATATAAGAACAATAGTGTTTGTCACGATGTGATATTATGTGGTTACATGAAAAGATAAGAGATATAATCATATAACCTTCTCTTTAGAAAAGATCAAATGAGTTGATAGGAAAGCAGCATATTATTGATTGCTACTTTGTGAATTATTTTATTTAACAATAATAATAATAATAATAATAATAAGCTACAAAACAAAACGAGTGCTTTTTAAAGGCAATCTTGCTATAATAGCGTTTGGTATGGTATACTTTACCATTGAGAATAACACCAAATGTCCGAAATAGAAAAGACCGAGCAAAAAGATAGAGAAGAAATTTATCACAATCTACACATTGAGAGTAAAGGATCGAATTTCATACCAGGGATGAAATAGAGGCATTCATTTAGAATTGGGCCCAAAAACTATTATCTTTAGGCTTTTCTAGAAGTCAAAGGCGCCAGTCCGCCAAACCTAGACAAATCAAAGATGAGTGAAAGAAGCTAGGATAGAGTTAAGGATTGAGTAGACTATTAATGGAGGATGTGATACTCCATATTAACCCAAAAAAAAGAAGAAGATAATTGCAATAATTTTTCTAAAAAGTACAACAATCCACTATTTTTTTTGGATAATGAAGAGTAGCACAAATTTACTCATAGAGAAAAGTATAATTTCTCGTAAACCCGATTCCCTAAATCAAGAGGAATTATTTATTAGTCCAGGATCAATGGTCCTAATGCATGATATTATCATAGAGGAAAAAGTTAAAAGGGACTCCTACTTTTTCTTTTTCTTTTTACCATTGAAATTGGCAATACTAATTTTTCATTGATCTGGACTATCTCATCATCAATGAATAATTTCTCTTGAATCAAATACCAAACTGAACATAAAACAACCCTTATAAACTTGGCTATTTGTTCCACTACAACATAGAAAATGACTCATTAATAAAATTATGAACATTATAAAAACAATTTATATAGCGTCAACTATGACACAACAAGAGAAGAGAATGAGACAATATGCATTACAAGGAAACATACCCATCTGTATATGCCAATCAAGGGACCTGTATCATACAGGGATCCAAGTCCACTAAGTAAGACCATACAAACTAGAATTGAGAACCCGCAGAGACTGCTTCCTCATAAAGACACCAATTTGCAACAGAAAATGTCCACCAAGAAAAAGATAACATCTTTATTTCAATTCAAGTTGAGATGATATATCAACATACTGCCACTAGATCAAACAATCTGTTTACTTCTAACATTCAGTCACATTTGCTATTAATAGATTTCCTCTTCATTCAACACCTCAAGGACCTCTTCAAATGTAGCTATTTAATGCACTCAACTCCTCCACAAACCCACAACCATATAACAAACAGAACCAAACAAACAAACAGATCCAGAAGCAAAACCACCCAAACATGTTTTCTCCAAACTTGCTTTGCCTTTTGGTAATCACCAACATGCAAACAATGATTCTTCTGCAATGGAAATGACAAACTCTTACTATTATCAGCATTAACATCGTCACCAACATCCAACTTTTTTTCAATTGCAATGTCTTTCCCAACATCCCCAGATAATCTCTTCTTCAACCCTTCAGTCGGAGAAGCATCAAGCAATGGTGATGACAATATTTGCTTCCCTTTTGATAAATCAGTACTGGGATTTCGATTTGTTATTGACAAACCTCTATCTGAGGCCATTAATTTTCTAAAAAAGGGATCCAACTTGACTTGAAAACTATGGGAGCTAAAGTTTTCAGATCCCCTTACCAACTCACCTTCTTTAACAACCTCCTTGAAAGCACATTTTAAGCAGTCCGAGAATGAAAGAGCCTCAGATGGATTAAGATTTTGATCAAAAATAGCAAAATAGACAAAAGGGTCTTCAATCAAGAAGGTATAGGTTCTGTTTCTGACTGTATGAGTGAACATGGAATGATACGAAGGGGTTCTTTCGATGCATTTATGAGCTAACAATTTAAGATCAGGTTCTCTGCTAAATTCAGCAAGGATTGTGGTTTTCTTGGCAATGCAGGCATAGAATATGAGATTTGGGTTCGAAATCATCGATGGATTATTCTATAAATAAAACGAGGAACTGAAGCTAGAAAACAGAAAAATAAAAATGAAATTTTGATTACCAACTTGGATGTGAAATTTTCAAATTGGGAATATACATATTTTTATATCGTAGACAAGTGATTGATTCAGAAGAAATTGATTAGATAAAGGGAAAATCTTGAATCTCCTATGGAACCTTCTCTTTCACTCTTCGCTACCCGAAAACTAAAATTTTTGTCTCTCTCTCAATCTATTGATTTTGACCTCTCAATCCCAATTTTCTAGGGCTAGGAATTGTACGAAGAAATAATTAATGTGAAATAATTGAGGGTTCATGAGGCGGAAAAGAAGTACTTACTTTTTCCATGAAATTGGAGCTCTGATAAAACTTTGATCGGGGGAATACACTTGCCAAAAATTGCATCAATGGAGATCCCAATGTCCCATGGTCAATAGATATATCAACATGCGGTAAGTAATTGCGGATAAACTACTTGATATAATATATCCATGTAAATATGTAAATGGCTCACATCACTTTAATTTATCTCGATATTAAAAAATCTCAAAATATCTTTTATTTAAATATGAATCATTAATATGATAGAGCACATGAGCTTAATTACTTTTTTTATTTTATTTAATGTAAATTACCAAAAAGTAATTGATTAACTTAATGATAAAAGAAAAAACAAAGAAGAAAAAAGTGTTTTATTATCTTTTAATTTTAATTGTTCTTTTATTTCGAAAAAAAATAATTAAAATCTTGATATAAATCCCTAGTACGTATGATGAGATTGATCATTGAATATTTGAAACACGTCCAGTAAAAATATCCTATAAAAATAATGTGATTTATATTGGGCTTAAAAAAAAGCGAATTTAGTCATTTATGATATTCTAAATTAACAATTCTCTTTTAATATTGGTGAGAATTTTGGCTTTGAGGCTTAAGAAATTTGGTGAATTTTCCACTTGTATAATTATTTGTTTTTTCTTCCTGTTTTGTGTCTTAGTTGTTCTAGATTTGAGACTAGCAATTTCAAATCATAGCACAAACCATCAAACCTACAATCTCAAAATAACAGACACCATGTTTACCACCAAACTAATTGATATTGCTAGATGGGTGGCTTAGGGTTACTTTCATTCTGTCTTCTTACACCTAACCCTACCTACCAATGCGGCCCAGGCATGAACCATAGGACACATTTTCTCTTTAGCAAAAATAAAGAAACCACCCTTTTCATTCTACATAAAGAGACCACTTATTTTTTACATTGGAGTTCCCCTTCATTTTCATTGAAGGTTTACTTTAGCAAAAATCACATTTGTAAATGTTTTCCACCAGCTCATATCAAAAAAGCATAAAGACAAGGATTTCAATATTTGCATAATGTATTAAAGTCGATCAAATGTAAGTTTTTGAGGTGATAAGCAAAAAGATATGAGGAAAACCTGCCTATTATACAATTATTAAAGTTGAACAATCCCAAGCCTCAATAGTATTCGTCCGTTGCTACACACACCAGAAAAAGCTGGTAAGGGTACACAGCACACAAGCGTCCCAAAACACAAACAGAAAATGATTCAAAAAAATCATCGTCCTCAGCTACATAGATTTGGTATGCAGACCCCAGGCATCGGAATTCTGTTCCTTTCATATCCTTCCTGTAATTCTAAGCTTTAGTTCTTTCCTATCACCACCAGAGAAGAAAAGTGCCATATCTCGTTGAATAATGAGACCATCATGGCTATCCCTGACCTTTCTGTGGCTATTGCGGATGCTTTGTGACATACCCTCCCATATGAGCTTCCTGCCACTTGCCCCAACCTCGAGGCTGTATCTATATGTCCGTGCATCATTCTCGTCACTTATGAAATGAAGAAATCCCATATAAACCAGGGCCATTTCTAGCTGGAAGGCCTCAAAATGCAGGCAGAAGTATTGACCAAAACAATGGAAGATCTAACATTAAAAACCAGGAAAGTCACTAGATTTATAGTCACTGAAAAAAATTTGTTACCCTAGAATACATATGAATGTTGCATGGTATAAGATCCTATTCTTTGTGCATATATAAATGATGTAATATAAGAAAGTTCTGAATTCATGCAACTTTTTCAAGCAAAAAAAGGCGAAATAAGTAAATGAAAATATAACCAATGATATAATTATCAGCAATGGAAACTATGAGAAAACACATATATTGAGAACTTGAGTGGCAGACAGAAAGGCTCCGAGCCATCCAGGATAAAATTCACAGCACCAGCTATGAATATAATGTGATAGAGCCATGATATGGAAAATGAAAGGGTTAAAAGAGTATTTTCTGTTCCAAAGAGAAAAATTCCAAAAAAACCAATCGATATAGGAAAATAACTCATTGGAACCTATATGTACGATTGTGTTCTATTATAAATTATTCTTTGGTTAAAATAAAATATGCTGCATGTACAAACTAGACAAGTCACATGTTGAATGGAATTGAAAGTTAAGTTACATCCAAAGATAATCATTCTTACTGTAAGCATCCATGTAGCATTCTCTACTTCCCGGGGATTAGATTTCACATCTTGTATGCATGTCTACTTTGTTATCGTCCCTCAGATGAGCAACCAGAAAAGGAATTATCCCCAACAACAGAACACTCTGATCCAGCATAAGGGCAATTCTATGGTCTGAAATTGCACAGTGATTCATGCTTAAGTTTTCTATAGTATGGAAATATCTCGGGGCATCCAAGATTATAAAATTTGCATGGCAATTCAAGTGATTCAGCCACTTTCTCCAATACTAAACACCTAATGTCTCTAAGTTCTTGCCTACGAGTGGGGCAACGGTTGTGTACCCTTGTTTAACAAGTAGAACATAATGTGTGTCCATTGTGGCACTGTGAAGGAGTTATATCGTCAACAATAATATAAAATGATTTTGATTTTATAATGACAGCTACAGTATAGACCTCATATAAAATTACAACTTGAAGGAAAAATATTTCATCAAACATTCTTACCAATCATATAACGGTTATCTAACGCAATAACCAGGCTCCCAATCAAATCAGCAATACAATTCCAAAAACGACATCTAGTGAGGTTTAAATAAAGAAAACTAAGAAACAAGTTGAACACTTTCATAAATTATTCCACTCTTCAACAAAAGTGTGATCGACAGAGTGATAGCAGTCTATAGGGATTTTAAGATAGCTTGCTTTTTCTAAGAGGCCTAAAGTACCCAAACAGGGATATTACAAAAAAAACTCTTAAGAAGGTAAAATCAAGCAGGGTGATAAGAGACACAAGATTTCCCAGCACACAAACACTCTCATATTTGATCATTTTACTGAGGCTTAAGATAAAAAGTAAACTTATTTGCAATAGTAACATTTCTGGAATACAAATATTCACGTGTAAATATTCAAAAAGAGGAAGTAATATTTACCAAGAATCTTCATTCCCCTAATAACAAGTCAATATAAGTATATAACCTACGTTCCACAAAAATCCACTGAAGCCTTGCAGATTTCCAACAAGCAAATTCTTTATGCATCAAAATTCCTCAAACCCTTCTAAACCCAGATTTGTTATTCCACTCAAACCCACCCAGCCCCATCAAAATCATAATTTCTGTCCAATAACAATGTTAGTACCGTTCACATTAAAACAAAATCCTAAGATAAACATGAATGAATAAAAAAAATCAGAGAGAATCAAAGACAAGGAACATTGTGGATTGGTGGATACATAGAATTGGGGCAAACAAGGCATTCTAGCAACTCACGGATGCTTGTGGCTGGAGAAATGACTATTGGACCCACCATAGAGCCATTGGTGATACCAATGTTTCGAGGCTTAGAAGAAGAGAACTTTATTGATGAGGATGTGAATGAAGACTAGTATGGTGTTGGTAGATCTCATCTTCATCAAGACCATCTAAGGACCATACACACCCAATGCTATCAAGGTCTATGTTTTATGTTAAATTTGAGTCTAATTTTATCTCAAAATTCAGGTTGTGAGATAAAGGACTGCCCTTGTTTATATGCGCAGTGTGAGATGTGAGACTTTAACACTCCCCTCACATCGACAAGGGTCTAATCCCTTGATACTGACGAGGATGTTGAACTTATGGAGCCCAAGTGACGACAGAATACATCACTTACCAATGACGAAACAACTACACCGACCAAATAATCTTGTTTTGATACCATGTTAAATTTGGACCTAACTCCATCTCAAAACCCAGGTTATGAGATAAAGAACTATCCTTATTTATATGCACAGCATAGACACGATCTTCAATCGATGTAAGACTTTAACATTTTAGACCCTAGAAACCAAGCCAACCTCCTAAAAGTATAAATGAATGGAATTTTTGAAATACCCACTAATAAAAAAAAACCACCAATGCTATCCGCTCATATCTCAAATTTTCCTTGTCCATCCTTCATGGGAAATTTATGGGGAAGAAGATGAAAGGAGAGGAAAAAAGGGAGGGAAAGATGGGATGATTGGGATTCTAAGTTACCAAACAACCCTTCTATCGGAAAAGAGGTTCCCTTCTTCATTCTCTCTCTCTCTTTCTCTCCCCTCCAGGGATGTTTGAACCGTTGATCCAAAGCTTGGTAGAGTAGGATTGAAATCGGACGGTTGCAACAATTCGTGATTTGTTTAATTCAGATTTTGGTTAGGATAAACAATTGTAGATTAAAGAAAAGAAATCTATAACAGCTATATATCATTCAAAGTGAGAGGCGTGATTAACATACCTTTTTGTGTAACTATTTATTAAAAATCATAGGAAAAAAAATTAATTTAATTACATAAAATTTTATTTTTAAATTCTTAAAAGTATATATTTATTTGTCTTACCAAATAAATAAATATATATATATATATATATTTAATGAAAAAAATTAAAAAACAATTATATTAAATAATTAAATCATTGTGAAAAAAATCTAATAGTAAATAAGGTAAAATATTTGGTTCTAATTTGGTTTTCTTTTTGGTTTTCATATACTGTTGGTTTTGTATCTTATATCTATACTATCTATATCCATTTTATACATTATAAGTCTAAATTACAAATATTACCCAAAATAATTACTATATTATAAAATGCAAAAAATATTATGTACAATCATTAGTGGACAAATAAATGACTAATAATGTTACATGCTTGCAACGACAGAAGGAATTTCTGATTCCACTTCATGCTCTGCTTCCGTCCCCTCTGTAGTTGCGGACTGTAAAATAAGAACCAAAATGAGTATCAGAGTTTTTTTTTTTTTTTGGGGTCAGATTAAAAATTGGGGATCAGAGTTCCGTTATCATGGGTAATAATAGTATGCAGCGGAAACATACCAAAAAAACTAATAATTGTAAACACACCTGTGAATCCTTTACATACCAAAAAAACTAATAATTGTAAACACACCTGTGAATCCTTTACTTTCTGTTGAGAAAGATAACAATCCCATGTTCCTTTACCATAGAGGATTTTAGCACCACAAGTACTGCCCTGGTAATCTACAACCTCTTCATCCACTACAACTGCATCGATGATGTCGTCCCCTGTTCTACCATCGGGGATCTGCAAAGGGTTTAAACGAATTTAACTATTAGGAAAATTGATAGCACAACTTAAGTTATAAGAAAGTGAGGTAATGCCTAATCCTCTTATGTATGCACGAGGAATGCTAATTATATACGATTTTGTACTCATATCAATTATAATGTACCATACTTCATGTAATCTAAAATATGATTAACTTCTCACTTTTCCTAGATTATGGTAGCCATGACTGGTGTGATGCATATCTTCGTGTATGTATTTCTTTTAAGAGACACTAACATTAACAAACCAGTAATTGCATCATTCTAGGTCATTCTAAGCTGTAATTTTTTCTGGTGTTTGTTGTGATGCTTAGCTTAGCCAACGAAAGAAGATTACAGATACCTCATACATAGCATCCATCAATATATTCTCAAGTATTGCTCGTAATCCACGGGCCCCAGTGTTTTTAGATATTGCTTTTCTAGCAATTAGTCTCAACGCACCTTCTGTAAGATGCAGCTTTACCTGAACGAGAGGGAAAAAAATTAAATGAATAATATTACAGACAAGAACACTACTCAAACAGGCGGCAAGGGAAACACATTGCGATAAAAATCAGCAAAAAAATGCTCATGAATCAATCTTGAATACATGACAGGGACAACCTGGAGGCACAAAGGCGATGCATCTGAAGAGAATAACTCACATCGTTCATCTGAAACATTTTCTTGTATTGCTTCCCGAGGGCATTTTTGGGCTCTGTTAGCACCTATAAAAAATTTCAGCAATTTAAAAACTTATAGGAACCAAGAACAACTGGCGACACTAAAAGTTCTGAAGAATTAATGGCACTTTTCAGAATTGTTCCTAAAAGTTCCAATTGTAGAAAGAAGGGGGAAATTTCAATAAAACATCCTAAGAAATGTTCTTGGAGAGATGGGGGAAGGGGGAAGGTGCAGATTCAACTTCGTATCAATACAGCAGAATCTATATAATATTAACCTGGACAAGCTGATCTTCACTAAGTGCTGACAAACTGACTAGGACAGGAAATCGCCCAACAAACTCGGGAATCAAACCATAAGCAATAAGGTCACTACTTTCAACCTGCCAGAAACAAAAATTAAGCAATCCGAATCAACATTCAACAATCTATCGTTTATTGAATTTTTTGAATAAGAAAATCTGACAAAGAAGAGAAGAATTAATAATTAAATTATTAAAAACTGAGGTTCACTTACAGTCTCCAATAAAGATGATGTAACAGCACCATCTATGACACGACCAGTCCTCATGTTTGCACGAACTAGGGAACCAAACCCAATAGAAGAATCTTGACGCCTAAAAACCCACACAAAAGTCTACTTATTATTTTCTTTATGGAATAATTGAAATTTAATTGAAGACAGCAATAGGACGACTCCAATGAATTTATGTTGGGCAAACCTTTCTGAAATTGTTTTTTCTAAATCAATAAAAGCACCTCCACAAATAAAGAGAATATCCTTCGTGTCAATCTGTAAAAAAAAAAAAAAAAAAAACAACTAAGCCCAAGCATCTTGCACAAATAAGCAAAGGGACTTCAAAGGTCAGCAAACAGTAGTAATATAAACTCAATTTGCAAACCAAATACAAAAACACCTACTTTCTTCTATCATAAGCAAAAATGAAAAATTTAACGCATTGTCTAGTAGCAAATCAGAGAGTTAAAACATAATGGTATAATTCATTAAACATCAAAATAGATATGTACCATAACGTTGCAAGTTATTACAATGTATACCTGAATATTTTCACCTCTGGGATGCTTTCTTGCTCCCTTCTCAGGAACATGGACAACCTAGACCAGAAAGAACGTTATATCATGTTCCCAACTGCATCAGATTCAATTGATTGAGAACAGAATAGATAGAACACTTCACCAATATTTAACTCTAGCCAGCACAAGGAAAATGCAACTTACAGTTCCTTCGAGCATCTTCAATAGTGCCTGTTGAACGCCCTCACCAGACACATCTCTACTAATATTGAGGCTTTCGGCCTGCAAATCAAGGCCAGAAGATGTAAAAAATCAAGTAGTCTGCAACCTTTTTCCTCAGAGAAACAGGATTCATTTTGAAAAGGTAAACACTATATACCCTTTTAGTAATCTTGTCAATTTCATCGATGTAAACAATGCCTCGTTGTGCTGCAGCAACATTGTAATCAGCGACCTGTGATATACAGGAAAATGGAGAAATTAAGAACATGAAGAGGCATAACAGCACCTATTTATGAATAAGATAAACCATAGAAGTAAGAAAACTGTACAGATGCTCTAAGGGTATTGGTTCATGTATTTTTTGTCATTTGTTTTCATAGACTGCAAAAGCACATATATAAAACATGAGGGAATTACCGCAAGGAGTTTGTATAATATAGATTCCACGTCTTCTCCCACATATCCTGCCTGCAAAAACCAAGAATAAGTCACAGCCAAGTCAAGTAAAATATCGTACAAGAATGTTTTCTTGCAATGGAAGCCGATACTTAGAAGGCCAAGTGAAAATAAAACAGACAACACACACACACACACATCAGTTCTACAGACTGCAACATACAAAATTGACTATTAAAACAACTACATATTAAATCTCACGAGAGAGAGAGAGAATAAAAAGGATTCCATTGACACAAGGAAAGCCATCCTTCTCATTCACAGAAGAATACATTCTAAATAAGAATTAAGCCATAAATAGATCAGGAGTTGAACGGAGAAATTTAAATTTTAAGTTTCTCAATAAGAAAACAATCATGAATAAAAACTTGCCTGGGTCAATGTTGTTGCATCTGCAATAACAAAGGGTACATTCACAAATCGTGCCAAGGTTTTGGCAAGTAATGTCTTCCCTGTCCTTGATGCAGAGAGACAAAACGAGTGAGGTAATTGACTATCAAAATACACATCGTCAGAAGGACAAGGGAAAATAAAAAAAATACTCACATTACATAACTTTTTTTCCTTTTAATTTTGGATGAGAAGTTTAAGAACAAGACATAGGAAACCTAACTGACGACATTCACAACATCGAAAAGCGGAATGATCAAATAGAAATATCAATCTATCCAAATAACTTTTTTTTCTTTTAATTTTGGACAAGTCTTCTAAGAACAAGACATAAGAAACCTAATTGATGACATCCACAACATCGAAAAGCGGAATGATCAAATAGAAATATCAATCTATCCAAAATCTCACTCCACTAAATCTTTTGCAAATGTAGATCTCGAAGGCATATCAAAAGCCTTTTATCATCTTTAATATCAACAATATAATGACAGTTGACATAAACTCAACACATGAAAAGCAGTTGAGAATGAGTACTACCTGAGCCTGTTGGTCCCATCATAAGAATGTTACTTTTTTCAAGTTCCACCCGGTCATCATTTATTGCATCAGCTATTTGGTTGTCCAAATCTCCGACAGGCCTAACATCCACAAAAAGAGAAAGCAAGTTAGAGGTCATATCCATGCAGAATAATTACTACAAAATAACCACCAAAAGCTACACCTGATCTAATCCTCAGGCCAACTAATTCCTTCCTGATGATAAACCCTTCTTTTCAGAAATCAATAACCTAAAACTTGTGCCTCTTTCCAATCTAATTTTTTTAAGAACTATTGAAACCAGCAATCACCTGTTTTGTAGGGACTCGTGATAAATCCTCATGTAATGATTGTAAACAGCCACAGAAAGCACCTGTACACAAGATATAGAATGAGGAACCTCAAGAAGCACTTTCGAAAGACTCACATCCAAATTCAGGAAAAATAAGCAAATAATGGAAATTGAAGTTACCTTCTTGGCCCTCTCTTGCCCAATAACAAACTTGTCAAGCCCTTTACAGATTTCCTTTGGCGTTGGAAAATTATCACCCATATTCGATCCACCCCAACCATCATCCTTAGAATTTGACTCGAACCTACCACCCGAACCAGGGTTTGAACCACCACCACCATCGCCACCGCCTCCACGAACTACATCCACGCTCGGGCCCAATCTAACTATAACCCCATCACCTGACCAAACCTCAGGTGGATCTCCATACGAGCTCGAGCTCAAAATAGTGTTATTACGCCAAATTCTACTCGATACCTCCACACAATTGCCATAATTGTTTTTGCTAGCCTCTCGGTAGTTGAAACTTTTGGTACCCTTTTCAACAAAATCACCACGGAGAGAGACTGGTTTGAACGAAGTGAAGTGGTAAGGGGTGTTCATGAAAAGGTCTTCACCTTTGGTACAATATGTACAGCGAGAATTGACCATACGACTTGCGTGCATATAGTTGAGGACAAAGTACCTGAATTGAGAGACTGTCAACGACGCCATTTCTTTGTAGGGTTTCGATCGGAGAGCGGCAGCCATCAGATAGTGAACGAACATCTGGAGGATTATTGAAAAATAATAAAGACTAGGCAGCGAAAGCTGACTTTTTTGGGGCAAAATATATGGTACATTTAAGTGGGTTTATCGAGGATTTGTGAGAATGTTCATGTATGGCTGGAGACTTTTGAGAAGGAAATGGATTTTAGAAAATAGAGAACGAAGATATTTGAGCATACAGCAAGAAACTGTCTACCGAACGAGAAAAAGTTTAATTTATTAATTTTAAGAATATATTATTAATTTTTATATAAAAATAAATTCTTTATAAAATATATATGTATATAAATAAATTAATAATAATAATATTTTTAACTCAATTATAAACATGATGCATGTAAAACTTCCTAACTTCCTAACTACCCCTCAATTAATAATGACTAGGCCGCTTGAGGGTTGTCAATTATGTTTTCTATGCCGCTGAATGTTTTCATAGAAAAGGGGAGAATGCAATTAAATGTCAATTTTACTATATTATGATACCAGTCCTCAAACCTTTGCTTACATACTCAAATTTTGAGTTAAATAAAGCAAAGCTAAAAGAAACCGGTAATTTTAGTATATTTTCATTAAATACCACAAACTTAACATTTCAACACCCTTCATAATAATTTTTTTTCAGTATTAAGTATTTATTTTTAAAAAAAATAACTATAATATATAAAAATAATGTCTTATATTGCTTTTACATGGTATAAAATTTAGTCTTCTCACACATTAATAATTGAAACTTGAACTCAATACCTTCTACGTGTCTAAATTAACTATACATATATATTGTGTAAAATATCTGCACTATCAACTCAATTTTTATCCGATAAATTTTGACAATGGATACAATTTCAAGTAAAAATTGAACATAAAACAACAAGTATAATTATAATAATAATCGTATCTAACATACACAAAATTAATTATATTTATTAAATTAATTTATATATTAATTAATAATTAAGATTTATTAAGAAATTTTTAAAAAGTTTATAAAACGGTTTTTTCGAATATTTTTTAATAACCGTTATCCGTGTTTAAAAATCCATCCCCAATTCATAACAATTTTTGGGCAATTTCAAATATATATTTTATAATTTAGTTCGGAAACGATTATATCAAAAACCGTCTCCCATCCCCAATTCATAATAATTTTTGAGCAATTTCAGGTATACATTTTATAATTCAGTTCGGAAACGATTATATCAAAAACCATCCCCGTTCGCACCCGTGCCATAGATACTGTATAGCCAAAAATCTTGATGGCATTCAATATTAAGTTAAAAACACCTACAATTCTCCTTCAACTCTTGACTTCATATTGATGCTCACGTGGTTTTTATTGGTTTAATTAGTGGGAATAAGAGAAGGTCAAATCCTCCTGTTTCGCCCTCGCCATTCCTTCAACTCATTAGTTAAGCATAAAAAGATAAAGTAAACATTACAGAAAAGCTGTTGAGAAAAGCCTATGGAGTATAAACATTTATCAGAAAAAAAATTAAAGATTATACGCAAATCTTAGTAACGCAAAAGCTTAAGAGAAAATAAGTGACAAATGACAACCTCTAATAACCTCTAAAGCCAACAGAAATATATATATAAGAAGGAATATTGTTAATGCACAATGTTCTTCCAAATGGAGATTTGGTTTCCAAAATGATAAACATGTGACATATTTTCTGAATGCATGAAGGTGATGCATCTACGTTTACAAGATCTGAACAACAAGAAACAAAACCATAGAGAACATATATAGCTTCATTTCCCTCCTGCTTTCACTACAGAAGGAAGATCTCAGCCAAAAGCAACCTGTGGACGATTTGGTCTTGATGCATTTTAGTCTTCTACCACAGTCTAATGGAAGCCAGTTAATAGTTTCTTTGATGTACATATCATCTTGGGCTAAATACACTTGGTGCAGTAGGAATTTGCTGCCAACAAATCAAAGACTAATTTCAAATCTTATGCAATTACAGTTTTATAAATGACTTCCTGAGATGCGATCACGTGATTATGAAAGATGTACGTAAGAAGAGACATTGACAATCATTCCAAATTGAAGTCTGAACCCACACTAAAGCACAAGCAAGTTCTACATGAGTCATGTTCATGAATGATGTGGATGAACCCACCTCTCTATTCATCACTTTACATAGATGCATTTACTTACATATATGGTTTCATTTTAGTTGAACTAGTGATACCTTCTTGAAGCTATCAAGATACACAACATACCCATGCACCTACCCTACAAAAAGACTTTTTCGGGCTATTAACTTGGATGGATTTATTGCTAAAAAGTAAATTTTAATTATTATAGAAAGAGTCAAAGTTTCTGTTATCTAGTTCTAGTAATTATTACTTAAGATACTTTGTAAATAAGTGTGCAATTTATTTTTAGGATAATCATGTCCTCCTGTATTAGACAATCATTTAATTTCACATGTAACTAGGGACCTTTTTATAGACATTCATGTACCTCAAGTGTAAGTAGATGTCTAAAAATACAAGTACATCTAATGAAGGCAGTAGTTCAGATTTTTAGCTCAAATTATTCTCAATTCTATTCTCAACATTTATAAATGCCAAATAGACACACCAAAAAAAATGAGGAAAAAATAAACCAAAATTAAATCCATTGCATGATGAATGTCTGAAAATTGAACTGGCACAACACATTAGTCCGGACTCATCAGAAATACTAGCATTTACTGTTAAGACAAACTGAGCTGTTACCTGAGATACAGAAGGAGAGCTTTCAGCCAGGAACTTGAGAAACTCGTCCTTTTTTCTCATAAAATTGAACTTTGCACTGTCCAATAACATCTGCTCTCTCTTAACATCTTCCAACAATTTCTCTATTTTCAATTTCAACTCCTCAATTTGTTTCTCAGCTTCAAAATAGCTTTTGGGTGATTTCGATGCCACATCGGGCTTAGGAAATATCACATCTACTTCGTCCCTGCATGAAATTGTTTTCAAAACTAAGGTGCAATGATAAAGGCAATTGTAAATTTGTAGCAAGACAACATGAAGTAGCACATCCCTAGGGATCATGCAATTATCATTGCTCACCATTCAGTCAAGCAATAATAGTTTTGAAGAGAGTGTAAGACAGATAAAGTTATACATTGTTAATAGTTATTTTATTTGCCACACAAACAATGTTGAAAGAATTTTTTACCAGTTTCCCAGAGAAAACAAGCCAGGACTCTTAATTATTCCTCCATCTAAAGAAAGGGCTCCATTGCTTATGCAAGGAAGAGCTTGTAGCATGTCAGCCCTCGTTTTGTATACTTGCAAGCAGGAGAAAAGATTATAAAATAGGGTCTCTCTTAGGCCGTGCCCACTGACTGTGACGCACAGTAAGTTTGTGCTGTCCACATCGATCATATTAACAGCAAAGCCAAGAAAGCCAAGTGGACACTCTCCATTAGGTAATCTTGGCTTTAGAAGACCAAGCCTTCTTTGACTGTCTTTGGCTACAAACTCACCAGCATATGGGCTGTGGAAGAAATAAAAGTTGATGCTTTAAATTTGCAGCCAAAAAAGTATAGCTTAAAATATTAATGCCACTCTATTGGCTAAGAAACTGTATATAAAACACTGGAGGTTTTTTATGCAAAGAAAGTGTATAAGACTCATACCTTAACTTTTCAAGACAAATGACTAGAAACCTGCCTTCCAAAGGCTTCCCTATGGAAGCACCAAGCCCATGAAGGCCAGAACTTTTACTTATGCAGCTTTCTTTGTCATAAATTTCAAGAGCTTTGACACCTTCATAAGTCTTACAAACAACTGCCAACATAGTCTCCACTCCTAAGTACTCAGAGAAAAGCCTTCATTTTGAGAGAAGTGAAAAGAATGTAAGGTAGAGTTGCAAGTTATTGCTGCTCCTCTAGAAAAAGCATCACTCTTGATATGGTAAGCAAACAGGCATTTGCTCATGTAATTCATTGATATTTAGTAATTAGTCCAGTTGCATAAAATAATCTGACAGACCCAGTTTATGGACGATCATTAACTCAAAAAACCACAAATGACTCCATTGGAACCAACAGTGGATACTGTGGCATGAACACTTCAACAAAAGGAAGAGAACCAAGAAACACAAAGAAGGCAAACTCAAACTTACCTACTTAGATTGTCATCGTCTACTTTTCCAAGTGTAGCAACAATACCTACCACATCCTTGATCAGTGGAAGATGAGCAGCCTGAGTTTCTTGATTAGTTTTTAGTTGGCATAAAATGGCTGCAGCGGATTTTTCATGTCGAAGAATCTGCTGATTGGCTTGCCTAAAGTAACTAGAGGAGCAGAGGAAATTACGAAAAGAATGAAAATGCTCATCAGAATGATTGCAGTACATTAAGATACTTAATGCACTGCACTTATGATAACTTTTGACCTCACGCAATTTATCAAGGTTTAACCAACCAAGCTCAGAGTGAAAGGCTAAACATGCACATCAATTTATTTGTGAATTCCTAAAGCATTATGCGTATCATGGCTAACTTCTTGTCACATGTACGTAGCAGTATGTAGTACTTACAAAGTCAACCAAATACCCTTTTCCCTTTTTGCTAGGAACATTCATTTCAAAATATGCAGTCCTAAAAACTAGTCATCTACTGATTGCATCCAGTATTTTGTTTCAACATTATTCTGCAAAGACAAGCTTAATTACACTGTATATGTACAAGTACCAAGAAGCAACAAAAACACATTGTACCTTGCAAATCCCTGATAGAATCCTCTAATTGATATTTCTGAGACTTCATCATTTTTATGTTTTCCTCGTGCTGTCTGAGTTTTGTTCCTATTACATGTAAATCATCTTGAAATTTCTGCAAGCATTAGATCATTGGAAAGTTAGTTTCTTCAATTTCATCTCAAAATTTACTCATTAAAAAAATATTCAAAAGGAAAAGGCCGGCTAGAAATAGCATACACCTTTGAAAACTTGTACACAAAAAGTTATAAAATTTAGCATGCATCTTCAAGAAAATTGTTATCACGACCTTGGAGGAGTAGATAATGGATTGTGCCTGTCCAGACCCTCCATTTTGCATATTACCATCCCATAAAATCAAGCTGGTTTCGTTGTTACCCACTTGCATTAGTGATGGTGAATTTTGCATTGGTCGTGAATTTGTATGAACAGAGAACTGAAGGGGAAAAAAAGGAACAAAAACAAGGTTGTTAGAATTTCTCAAGATCCTTGGACAACAACCACAATAAACAAAGCCAGGAAATAGCTTTAATATTCCTCACGGTAAAAAAAAACACACACACACACACATTACCAGATAAAATCTCAAGTAAAACAATCAAAGAACGCATGCATATTGATATTTTATAATAATTCAAATCAAGCGCTATATATAGAATTACATATGAAATTTGAGTGACGCCGCAAGAAAATTGAACTAAACCCCGTCTTAAAAAAGGCCAAAAAAATATATCAGGAGTTTTTTTTTTCAAAACAAATGCAGGTTTAAGAAAGCTTTAAGTGAATTTATTATCGATTAAAAGTTAAAACCCTGCAAATCAACGGTACGGTAGAAAGACGTGCATTGTAATCACCAAAATCCCACACGTCCATGGTGTCGAGAGGTCCGAAACACAGGTGAAGTAAGAAATGAAAAAAGCAAGCATATTTCGAACTCAAATGAAGATCAAAATATTCCAACATATTCTAGGAAAGCAAACAGACGGAACGAGGGAAAATTGAGAGAACGACTCACCAGATGATAGTGAGGTTGAGACGTTGCTGGGTTGACTAGTAAATTTCCGAGCGGTAAGGGGCACCAG
This sequence comes from Hippophae tibetana, assembly GCA_037013495.1. NCBI lineage: Eukaryota > Viridiplantae > Streptophyta > Magnoliopsida > Rosales > Elaeagnaceae > Hippophae > Hippophae tibetana. Next base: position 18,855,323 of record CM072807.1, on the reverse strand, counting down.
ATATGCGGAACAACGACTGTGTAAATATTATTGTTTGTTTGTAGGCGAAATAATAATAAATAAATAAAGGCTTAATTACGTTACATAACACATTCCTTTAGTTTTTAATTATTTTTCTTAAAATATAAATAATATATGTTTATACTATAAAACAATAAACCTATATTAATTTTACTAAAATAATTAAAAATAACATCAATAAAACATCTGGACCACTCATTTCTGCTAAAGCAAAGTTTTGGATTACATAGCCCACAAATTTTTCAAATAAAATTAATTTTAAACACATTTCACATTTTAAACCTTCGTTATCAATAATATCTCAAATAATACCCTTTGACATATTTTCAATTATGTCCTCAAAATTTATAAAATATCAAAAATATTCTTAGATTTTAACGGTATTAATTTTTCATTTATTACTATTTAGACTATTATTCCTAAGCTTTGATACCAATTTTTGTGGATCAATACAATTTTTAATCGGGAGTTAATAATGACTTAATTGATGATTTTTGTCTATTTACTGAAAATAATAATTTGTCTAAAAAACTTATTATTTTTTGGTATAAATCTAATTTTCTTCTATATTCATTACAATTGCATAGTATATTATGTTGGTTACTTAATTCTAATTCTGAATCCATTAATTATCTTTTAAAGTTAAAAATTATTTTTTTATTTGTTAAATCTAATAGTTCTAATTTATGTACTAATAACTCGATTAATAACTCGATGTTCATAGAGTATTACCTTGATAAATCATATGTGTTGAATACATATTATTTTGTCTTATTTTTAATATACAAGTAGGTTTTTCTTCTATACATACAGTGTATTTATAATATTTAAAGAAGCAATATCCAAACATTAAGTTCTTGAATTACTCTTCATTTATTCTTATATATTTTTGACTAAAATAATCTTTTAATTTCCTTGAAACAGGATGGTCTATAATATTTGTTATAGCTTTAATATAATCTGTATAGATATCTAATAAGGTTCTAAATCTTTAAAATTTTCAAGACAAGTTTCATAATCCTCATCTTTAAAATATTTATTTAAATGATAGAGATAACCTTCATCAAATGTTTCTAATAGAATTAGATTTTTATCTTTGATCTTATTTGGAATTATTAGTTGTTTATTTCTAAAAAGAGTTTCTATTTTTCTGTTGTAGTAGTATTATGTCTTATTATAAACAAATATTTAAACATTCAAGATTCTTAACTAGCTTAAATTTATAATTATTATACTTGAATTTGATGGGTCCATGATGAGTGCTCAAAAATTATTAAAATTACCATGATTTTATGCACATTAATTGATTAAAAATATATATATTTATATGATTTTATCATATATTTATATAAATCTGTTTTTTCGGAATAACGGGTATTTAATTTTCATTTAACTTAATTAACTTAGGTTTTTACTAACTTAATTAACTTAGGTTTTTTCTAATTTAATTTTTATTTAACTTAATCAACTTAGATTTTCATTAATTTAACTTAATTAACTTAGATTTTCATTAACTTAAATAACCTATACTTTTATTAACTTAATTAACTTAAATTTTTACTTAACTTAATTTAATTAACTTAATGTTAATAGCATGAAAAGTAAAAATCTAAGGGAGTTCTGTCTAGGAGATTCGTTCTTGGAATCCTTTGTACCACTAGTCTTTCTTGGGAATGTTGTTCTGTCTAAAATGATGGTTTTTAAGGAGCCTTTGCACCACCATTCTTTCCTGGGAGCACTCTGGGTTAATATTGATTATGTTATTTTAACTTAAAAAAAATTAAAGAATAAAAAAAATTCTTAAATTATCTCCAAAATTTTAAAGTTTTAATTACAATCTAAGGAGTTAATTGCTTTGTTTGATCTAGGTACAATTTTGTTTTAATGCCTTAATTATTTGATTTGCACCTAGATGTGGGTTATCTAAAACCCTCAAGCATGCCCCTAGTTTTAAGTACATAAAATTTTGAAAATCAATAGGGCATGACTGAAAAAGTATAGGTAGACAAAATTGTCTTACCTATAGGTTTGATTGACTCAATGATGTGGGGACATTGAGTTTACTGAAAAAGAAATCCCCAAGTTACGTCTTGCTAAGACGTTAAACTAAGCGTTGGATGGGAGGCAACCCATCATTTTAGGTAATTTTCTTTTATTTGTTTTATTTATTTAATTTCTATTGTTTATTTTAGTTTAATTACATGTGAATAATTTTAAAATTGTTAAAACTAAAAATATTTGTTGAGATGTTAGAAGTTCACAGCGATCTGTCTGTGTGAACTTTATTGATGAATATGATGGATGCACCTGTATTTCAAGAAGTAGGTAATCTTTCTTTTCTTTTCTTTTTATCTTTAATTTACAGTTGTTACATTGAGGACAATGTAAGTTCTAGGTTGGGGGTGGTGAAAAGTTACCATGCTTAAAAACAATTTAACAATTTTAAAAATAAATAAAAATAATAATAATATTTTTATTATTTTATGTTCACATTTTCATTTTTATTATGTTTGGTTTTATTTTGTGTGATTTAGTAATTTTTGTAATTTTAGAATTAATTTTTAAAAAAACAAAATTCTCACAAAAATTTATCATTTCTTTAAATCAAATTTAAGTAAATAGTTAAGTCTCTTGTACTGTTAGATTAATTTTTGAAAACATATCATGAAATATTTTGTAATTATTTTTGGTAATTAGTTAGTTTTTGTCATAACTAGTATTTCTTGATAAGATGTGAAAATTATATTAAACCCAAAATTGGTGTTTATGAATTTTTTTTAGTGGAGACTACCTTTATGAGATATAATTTGAGCCTAATTTTCTTTATTCAGAGTGAAATATATATTTTTTCTACTTCAAACACATTTCTTATTTCTTCATTTTTTTTAGATAATCTCTATAGGTATTAGCATTAAATGTATGAATTTTTTCTCATCTTTATAGAATATCGTATATTTTTATTATTATTTTTGCTTAGATTAAATGATTTTAGTAGAAATTGATAGTATATGCTTATATCTCATTCATGTATGACTGCTACAAAAAAAAGATAGACATATCTGGGGTTACCTAAAACAAAACAAAAAAAACAAAAGCCACAAAATTAACCACTTACCAAAAACCTAAAAAAATGTACAATATGTATATGGGTTGATTCTCTAAAAAAATGCATATATTGAAAAATATCTTCAGAAAAAAATAGAGAGATAAAGAATATATAGTATAATCTACATACTATTACTCACATTGCCTACAAAGTTGTGAGTAAAGACTAATTACAAAAGAAAGATATAGGAAGTAATTCCCTAAGAAGTCATTGCATTTTCTTTATTTGTAAAAAGCATATATCTTGAATTTTTTTCTTAATGAGTTTGATTTATGCATAAAAATAATTTTTATATATGATATCTTTATAATTTATACATTTAATTCCTTTCATAAGATTAACGTCAAAATAACACTTTGAGCCTTTATTCTTTATACATATGCAAACATATTAGTTCATTTCTATACATCAACTCTTTCGCATATAAATTAGTATGAGTATTTGACCCCATAGGATTCAGTGTTTTGAGAGTATTGACAAGTGATGAATAGAGTCGAAGCAAATTCAGATTCTTGACACTGAAATTGGGTGAAATTAAATTGAAACATTTTTTATATGAAATATGAAAATGATTTTCGACTAATTATTATAATAAATCATGATTGTTTAAGAAGATTAAAATAACTTATGCTTGAGATTTTAATTATGATCTTAAAGGAGATTAAAAAGTATAAGACATTTTTGTGATATGTTGTTTTATTTTATTCTTAAAAGTTAATTTTTGATTTTATTGTAATTTTAGTTTTTAAGTTGATTGTTTTTATTATTTCTTTTAATTTTTACATTTAGTTCAATGTTTGTGGGTATCATTACTGAAAACCCTCACGAGATTCAAACTCATCCACTAGGGCAACATAGGGGTTTAAAGGCTTGTTGCATAGGCTAAATGCAACCGTGTCAATCCACGGAGTTATTTAGGATTTAATTTTTAGTTTTTATCGTTTCTCTTGCTAAGGAACTAGCAAGAAGCTGGTTAGGGGTTGTGATGAGTGCTCAAAAAGCACTAAAATTACCATGATTTTATGAAAATTAATTAATTAATATATATATATATACATGATTTTATCATATATTTATATAAATCTGTCTTTTCGGAATTACGAGTATTTTTATTGATTTTCAGGCATTTTCGCTTAAAACGTAACTTAAAGACTCAAAGAGAAATACTGGAGGCAATACATCACAAATATATTCATAAATAAATGAGGAAGGGTCAATAAATATGCAAAAATTAGACAAAATGGGTCCAAAAGGTCAAAAATGTCAAAAGGGAGGGAATCGTGCACGCAGCCGCCCATCAGCGCCCGATCCCACGCGCCGCATTCTCCATTCCACGCGCGCTAGCGCCCAGCAACACCCAGTCCGCACGCGCTCCTGCTCCATTCCGCGTGCGCCGCCGCGCCCCACCTACCAACTGACGTCATCATCACCTACCACGCATTTCCTCCATTTTTAATCATTTTTTCACCCACTTTTTATTCCATTCCTCACCTATAAATACTCATATTCTCTTCATAACAAAATACACCTTAAAACACATCTTCTCTTCTCTTTCTTTCTCTCATTTCTTAGTTTTTTTAAGTTTTTTTAGTTTTTAGCTTTTCTTAGTTAGTTTTTCTTAGTTTTAGAGTTATTCTCTTTTTGAGAAGAACTAGTTATATTTTTGTAATTTATTTGCTTTTCGATTCAATAAATGAGAGTGCAAATTCCATTTAGAGGTTTTCCAGCAACGGAAATAACATCAAATTACTGTAAGGATTTTATTTTCTTTACAATTATTTTTATGATTTATTCTTACATGTTATATTTAATTTTTCTGTGATTAAATTTAATTTTTCTGGCTATTTGTAAACATGATATAATAATAACGTTGTTATGCTTGCGAAATATTAAATAGGTAAAAATCTCTAAAATGAATTGATTTTTTTATTCAAGATTTTATATTAAGAATGTTGGGGAGAAATATATTATTTTTCATTACAAACTTAAATCTGAAAATTAGATTTTAAGGTTTAGTTATCCGGCCTGATTTAGAGTAGTACTCTTTTATTTTTTGGTACAATCGCCCGGTAGTTAGAGTGAAACTCTATTTCAAAAGTTTTTATAAGAATTATTGTATGAAAATGTATTGATAACATGTTTTCAGTAGTCGTTTTAAAACTTGAAAGTTAGTACTCGGATAATTAAATTCTTAGGTTTAATTTGGATACCTTGAATAAAGTTTAAACTGTCTAACCCCACCAAATGTGGCATTTAAATGATTCATTTTCAATCTCTTAAAAAAAAGAATTAATTTAATTAACCAAATTAATTATCAACCCCACCCATAGGTGTTAATTGACTTGTTTAGTTAACAAATAATATCTAACCACACCAAATGTGGTATTCATATGAAAAGAGAGAATCAATAAATATCAATTTATATCTTTAATAACCTAAATAATATGAGCAAGCATAATTAACTTAGTTATTATATTCATAAATACTCCACTTTTATAAAAGATAAAATTTGCATAAATGTTTATCGAATCTGTATCTATACTTATTTTTATGTTATTAGATTAAAAACACAAAACCCCAAAATATTGTGACAAGATGTTTAGGATTTAATTTCATTTTTAAAAGTTTAAATAATAAATTAAAAACCAGATACACTCCTTTCTTAGATTGACCTTGAGAGTATACTTATCATTTTCTATGAAATGATTCGTGCACTTGCGAGAGTTTTATAAATATAAAATCAAAGCGATGGTAGGATCGGTGATGCCGGTTCTGTCTATCAACTACCAAAATCATTATGATCCTAAAAGAGTTTTTCAAAGAAACTGGAGAGAAAGTTTCTTTATAATCAATGTCTTCTTTTTGTGTAAAGCCTTGTGTGACAAGATGAGTCATACACCTCTTCACATTGTCTTTTGAATCCCTCTTGGTCTTAAATATTCATTTACAACTAATGTGTTTCACACTTTTTAGAAATGGGATAAGATCACATATATCATTGTCTTTCATGGCATCAATTCACATATGAGATTTAGAACTTTTCATGGCTTGACGGAAGTTGATTGGATCTTCTTTTATCACTCCAATGTCAAAATCATGTTCTTAGATAAATATAGTATAGTCATCTGAGACTGCACTTCTTCTTTCTCTAATGGATATCCTCAATGCCATAAGTTCTTAAGGTTGTAGTGTTTGTTCTTCTATAATAGTTTCTTAAATGAGAGGTTCTCCGAGATTATCTTGATTAAAACCAAGAATGAGATCCTGATCAAGGCCAATAGCACATGTTTGAATATCAACATTTCTCTTCCAAGACAAAATCCATAATTGTATCTTTCCCCACAAACTTGATATCCTCAAAGAACCATGCATTGACTGACTTGAAAATCAATTTAGATGTAGGTTTATAAAACTTGTATACTATAGATCTTTTAGAATATTCAATAAAATAGCAACTCACTCTTCTTGAGTCTAATTTTTTTTATTGGGCATATAAGGTTTTTCATCAACTGGACATCCCTAGATATGCAAGTGCTTTAAACTAGGCTTATATAGGTTCAAATTTTATAAGGGATTTTGGCTATTACTTTAGTTAGAACCCTATTAAGGATTTATGTTGTAGTCTTAGGCGCTTCTCTCCATAATGATTCTAGTAAAGTATGATAAAAAATTATACTCCTCACTATATCCTTAAGCATTATGTTTCATCTTTCAACAATAACATTTATAGTGGGTGAACCCAACATAGTGTACTATAGGACAATATTGCATTCCTTTAGGAACTTAACAAATAGTCTTAGATGTTGCTCATTTGAACTATCATATCTACCATAGTACTTACCATCATGATCAGATTTGATGCATTTGATCATTTACTGAGTTGGTTCTCAACTTAAGTTTTATAACTTTTAAACACATTCAATAACTTTGAATTTTCATGAATGAGAAATAAATAGTATATTTAGAAAAATCATCTATGAATTATTGACCATTCCAAGACTATAGGGAATGGCCTACAAATATCTATGTGTATAAGTTCTAAGACTTTTAAAGTCTTGTCAACTTCAAATCTCATTTTATAAGTTTGTTTTCCTTTTATATAGTTAACACAAATATCAAAGTCTGTGAAATCTAAAGGGTATAAAATTTCGTCAAACACAAGTCATTTTATTCTCCTTCTAGAGGTATGACCTAATTTTTTATGCCATAATGTAGCCAAATTTTCACTTTATAATTTTATTTTTATATCTTGTCTACTTAATTGAAGCTTTCTTATCCTTCTTCATTTTCTTTCCCTTATAAAGACTTGGAGATTGGGGCATTTTCTCTTCATGAAGATAGTGCAGAATGAGCTCATTCAAAGACCAAGTCTCTTTCTAACAATTATAGCTCACTTTAACCTGGCTAAATTATGTCAAAAGGGATATGATGTAGTTACTAGAAGTTGAATGCATATTTCCTTTATGTCATACACACATGATCGGTCGTTAGGCCCATAAGGTGTACTCGTGTTGCCTATAAGGCTCACATAGAGTCATACATAGACACTACATATTTCTTGTTATTTTTCATCATTTTCAGAGTCTCTCTCTGTAAATCTACTAAATTCTAATCATTGAATTGTGCTCCTACAATACTCGGAAATCGATTTTGTTTCTAAGTTTATTGTCCTACATCGGAATTGGTATTAGAGCTAGAGTTATAACTTTAACTCAGATGGAAACGTTAGGCACTGACAATCAAGTTTTCAGTAATGTGTGAAGAGTCTATGGAATGCAATGGTTGGTCTTAAAAGCATATTAAAACAACGAATTGAGGAGGTGTCGTAAGACTTTCAATAATCATTCCAACATACCACAAACCAAATTCAAATCCAGTTGAGTGAAATTCAAAAAAATCTTAACCCTAGAGGAAAAAAAGTGTTTCATGATGTTTCACTAATGCCATTTGAGCAATGGTTGCACTTACCACTTAGTCTGCAACGTATGTCTTGGTTACATTCACCTAAACTTTGACGAAGATTTTACAACACCCCACAGACCAAAGTCTAAAAGCTTTGGGTTTGATGGTGGAACTTCATAATTGGTAAGTAGAAGGTTGGTTAATGAGAAAGCTAATTCTACTTCCAGACACTACGAGAAATAAGGCTATAAGCTCAACATTGATATTCCTACCTTCACTGGTCACTCTCACATGGAGGAATTCCTAGATTGGATGGTTACAGTCGAAAATTTCTTTAACTACAAAGAAATACCATAATAGAATAAATTTAAGTTGGTTGCTTACAAGCTCAAATAGGGTGCATCTTTTTGGTGGGAGCATATAAAGAATGAAATGAGACTAAGGGAAAATCACCAATCAACTCTTGAGAGAGGATGAAGAAATTGATGGTGCAACAATTTCTACCTATTAACTCTGAGTAGCTTCTCTATCAAAAATATCACCAATATTAGGAAAGAATTATGTCAACGATTACACTAAAATTTCATAAGGCCTAGCCTTCAAGCTAATATGTGGAAGCGTGAACCACATAAAGTTTCTAGGTATATGCAAGGTCTAAATCCCCTTATTAGAGAGAGGCTATAATTGAGCCAAACCCTCTGGACTGTGAACTAAGCCAACAGTATGGCTCTGAAGGTGGAAAGCCAATTGGCCAAATCCAAGAAACCAACACTATTTGGGTTTCGCTTATGTGACTCCCCCACCAATAAAAACATAGGTAGCTTCACACCAAAACCCATTTCACCATTTATAGCCAAAACAACATCAATTCCAAAAACTCCCATTCCTAAGAAACCAGCCAATAACCCAAATAACCCATAAAAAATCATAACCCTTATGCTAAGCCACTATATTTTAAGTGTTTTAGATGTTACCGACAGGGTCACAGGTCCAACAAATTCCCTCAGAGGCATGCAACAAATTTGGTGAATGAGTTTCAGTACTCTGATGATGAATATGACCCACTATCTCTAGAGGACTTAGATGGAGCATAACCAACTGAGAGAGATGAAGGTGACATGGCTATTAATTGCATTGTGTAGAAAGTGATGCTCTCCCTAAAACAATCAGCGTTGTTCTAGAGGCACTCCATTTTTGAAACCAAGTGCACAGTCTAGCAAAAGATATGTGATGTAATTGTTTATAGTGGTAGTACTTCAAATAAAATCTCAAAAGCTCTAGTTAAGTCCTTGGGAGTGATAATTATCTCCTACCCTTACCCCCTACAAAATAGGATGGATCAAAAAGAGAAATGAGGTTTAAGTTCAAGAGGTTTGCATAGTCCAATTTTCCATTGGCAATTTTTACAAAGATGAGGTACATTGTGATGTGCTTGAAATGGATGCCTGTCAAATCCTTTCAAGGAGGCCATGGCAATATGATATGGATGATATCCACAAAGGCAGGCCAAATATTGTTATTTTCACTTAGAAAGGGACCAAAAGTGCACTACTACCTGCAAAGAAAAATCCCATAGAATCTAGCAAACCCATCTTCAAATAGAAAATGCTTCTTAGCTATAACCTCAACACCTTCAATAAGGAGCTTAAGAAGGAAAGAATAGTACTAACATTGGTCACTAAAGAATAAGACCCTACTTCTCATACCATACCTAACACTGTAAAAGAACTGTTGGCCACTTAAAGTGACTTCACACCTACTTAATTGCTTGATACCTTACCTTCATTAAGAGACATCTAGCACCAAATAAACTTCATACCGATGAGAAACTTTCCTAACTTACCACACTGCATAATGAACCCTAAAGATCATGAAATCTTGCAAGAAATAATGGAAGATCTCCTGAACAAACACTTAATATAGGAAAGCAAGAGCCCATATACTGTGCCTACACTTCTTATGCCCAAAAAGGATGGAACAATGAGGATGTATGTTGATAGCAAGGCTATTAACAAAATAACTGCAAAGTATAGATTCCCTATTCCCATGATGGAATATATGCTTGACAAACTGCAAGGGTCGAATGTATTTTCCAAGATTGGCCTTCCTAATAGGTACCATTATATACGAATTAGACAAAAAAGGATGAATGGAAGATAGCTTTTAAGACTAAGGAGGGGTTATACGAGTGGCTTGTCATGCCATTTAGGTTGTGTAATTCTCCTACCACCTTCATGAAGTTAATGCACCAAGTCTTGAAACCTTTCAATGACATACTCGTTTATAGAAAAAACCATGACATGAATTTATAGCATCTTCAAGATGTCTTAGAGACATTAAGAGAGCACAAACTTTTCATCAACCTTATGAAATGTGAGTTTATGACTACCACCCTCATTTTCTTAGGCTACGTTATCAGCTTTGAAGGCATTTCAGTGGATAACAAAAAGATTGATTTCATTCAATCTTAGCCTACTCCTAAGTCAATTCAAGAAGTTAGGCGTTTACATGGCTTAGCGACATTTTACAGGAGGTTTGTGAAGAATTTCAACTCTATTGTGGCACCTATAACAATCTTTTTCAATAAAGAGAAATTCAATTGGGGTAAGGAACATGAAAATATTTTTAAACTAATTAAATAGAAATTGTGCACAACCCTAGTCTTATCTTTACTTGATTTTGACAAGGTGTTCAAAGTTGAGACATATGCATCAATGCTAGGAATTGGGGTTGTGTTGTCTTAGGCTGGTAAACCTATCAAATTCTTCAATGAAAATCTAAATGAAGTAATACAAAAGTGGTCTACTTATGATCAAAAGGACATGATTTGTGCTTTATCTCATTTTGAAAGAATTCATCCTTTATAATGACTATCCAGCACTTAGGTGGGTTATTTCCCAAAAGAACATATTTAGGGTGCATACACTATGGATTATCTATCTATAAAGGTTTACTTGTGTGTTCAAACATAGGCAATGGAAAATGAATAAAGTAATGGATAAACTCAATCGGAGACATACACTACTCACTACCTTTCAAGCTAAAATTACCAATTTTGACACTCTTCCTGAATTGTATGCCACAAATGAAGATTTTGCAATTGTATGGACTCAGTGCATTAATCAAAAACCCATAAATGACTATCCACTTTCAATAGGGGTATATTTTTCAAAGATAACAGGTTATGCATCCTTAAAATAAGCCTAGGAGATTACCTGGTACATGAAATTCCTACTGGTGGAATCAATGGCCATGCTAGAAAAGATAAGAACATACATTTGGTTGAAGAAAGATACTATTGGCCTTATTTATAGAGGGATGTGACTAGATTTGTGCAAAAGTGCTCTATTTGTCAAAGAGCCAAGAGAGGCAACCAAAATACGAGTATTTATTTACCCCTACCAATTCCTACTACAATTTGGTAGAACCTTAGCATGAAATTTATTCTTGGGCTACCAATTAACAAGAAAAGAGTAGACTACATTCTTGTGTTGGTGGATAGATTCTCTAAGATGTCTCATTTGATACCTTATAAAAAATTCATGATGCCAACAATATAGCCACTATTTCTTTTTTAACATTGTCAAATTTCAGTGTATCCCTAAAACCATCACCTCTGATCAAGATGTGAAGTTTATTAGTCATATCTGAAGGGAACTATGGAAAAGGTTTGATACTTTTTTAAATTTTAGCAATTCATATCACCCATAAATATATGGGTAAAATAAGGTTTATCAATTACACCATAAGTAACATGATGAGGTGCCTAACGCATGAAAGGCCTTGAGAATGGGATGCATATCTCCCACAAGTTAAATTCGCTCTAAATAGAATCATAAATTGAACCACCAACCATTCACCATTCTATATTGTTTACACTAAAGTGTCTTAGTGTTGACTTATAAGCCATATCTAGTCCAAAAAGTAAAGCTACCAATGTGTGGGCTACTGATTATGCACAATTTCATCATGAAATTAATACATTGAAAAACTAAATGCGTAAGAAAAACTGCAAGTTGATCAACATCACAGACTCACACAATTTTAGGTTGAGGAAATGGTTATAATTCATCTCAATAAGCACTGACTATTACCAGGCACTTACTCCAAACTTCACCTTAAGAATTATGATCCTTTTCGAGTTGCTAAAAAAATCAATGACAATTCTTATGTCATTGATCTTCCTGAAGATTGGTCTATCTCAAACATATTCAATGTGGTAGATCTTCACAAATATTATCCCACCGATGCGGCTAAAGTTATCTAGTTGAATTCAAGATTGGATTCAATTGAAAGGGAAGATTATGATGCAATTACTGGGAGTTGAATGCATATTTCCTTTTTGTCTTGCACATTACTGTCATTTTCTATTTTGCAACCAAATAACTAATTTTGGCATGTAGTGCCACACACATGATTGTTCGTTAGACCCAAAGGGTGTGCTTGTATTTCCTATAAGACTCATGCAGAGTCATGTAGAGACACTATAGTTTTCTTGTTGTTTTTTGTCATTTTCAAAGTTTCTCTTTGTAAATCTACTAAAGTCTAATCATTGAATTATGCTCATTCATTACTACAAAATCGATTTTGTTTCTGAGTTGATTGTCCTGCATCAAGATATCAAAACCAGATATACCAATGCGTCCTTAGAGAGTTATAACGTATGTGCTTTAAAATTAGAAGCAAGATGAGACATCTCCATGATCCTTGATATTGTCTTTTCCCCTATACCTCATTGAAATTGGACTTGTAAAAAACATACCTATTTTTACCTTTTCATTCTTGACAAAACTCTTTTGAATGTCCTTAAGAAAATCCTTAGCACTACTTATCTTTTCAAATATTATGCCTTTGAATGCTTTTGGAATAACCTTCTTCATGATCATCATACACATGATGTTTGATCTCTCTCTCTTTTCCTTTTTTCTTCAGAAGTATTGTTATTCGTAAGAGGTGTAGAAGAATCAACCTCTATCACAAGGTCTATATCCTTTTTTTCTCTTGCCATTTAATATAGGAATAGATTTGATGTTGACAGTAATATTAGTAGGATTATTCATAGTTGAATCCAAAAAATAATAACACAAACAAAATAAGATCACATAACTATTTAATCCAAAATAACAAATTCAAACAAAGTTAAATTCCATTTGAAGATACAGGACACTCCATTAATATTTTATCTTTGGACAACAATATAACTTGTAAGTGATATCTTGGTATAGTAATCAAACACTAACAATAAAAATATGTCAAATAATAAATCTTCCTTTGGATGTTCATATGCAAAAATCAAATAATCATCACACTTTTATTACTATATGTATACATACAATTATGTTAAAATTAATTTCCCGTTAGGCTTATCAATATTTACATAAATTACATACACACAACTATTTTTATTCTAAAATAAATTAATTTTCACGAGAGATATCACCTTATGACATATTACTTCAATTAATTCATCTTAATATATATAAATGTACTAATATTTATATTTAAAATTGTGCCAAAATATATTTTTGGATTAACGTAAATGGTCAATATCAATCAACGTAGGTCAAACTCAATCAACATCGATCAAATTCGATCTGATCAAAAGTCAATCAATATTGGTAAATTTTTATTGGATAAAAGCTTATTAGGTCATAAAATTATATCCATATTTTAACTTATTAATCTAAATTCATATATTTAAGTCATAAAAATATCTTTATGTCTTATGCTTTTTGAACTTTAATAAATTAATTATTTGGGTTAAATTCAATACATTATGTAAAAATGATGAAAAAAACCTTAGTTATAATTATTGGTTGATGAAATTATTTATGAGCTTAAAAAAATTATAGTTATTTTTTTAATTATATAGTAATTAAAATTTAGTTCAATATAAAAGAACCCTTAATTTTGTAATACCAAAAGAAAACTCTACTTACCATAATAAAAAAAAACCTATAGTTGTAAACAAAAATATTTATATTAACAATTTTGCTGTTATTTCTTTTAAAGAAAATTACTTAATAATCAAAATCTTTATTACAATAAAAAAAACACTAATTACAAAACCAAAATAAAAATAAAAATTCTAACCGTTAAAAACTGCCACCGTAAGAATATTACTACCAACTATTACTTTAGCCGGCAGAAAACAGCCGCTTACAATAGTTGCCATTTATGAACAAGTACTCCTTTCTCTTTTTTTAATTCATAATGAATGAAAAAAAAAACACTTTTATCAAATATGTATCTATTTTTAAACATGAATAATATTAAAAAAAAACTTTGCTATAATAACAGTCAAATTTATTTACAAAATTCAAGATAAAAGAAATCACAATTATAAATTATTTTTTAATTTGAAATCATAATTTTGAATTACAATGATAATTATTTTCATAGTAAAACAAAAATAAAAAACTTTAGATTTAAAAATAAAAAAATATTATAATTTGCAAATAAGTTCAATTCTTAATGATTCTACATGAAAAGTCTCTAGTATCCCTTGATAGAATAAAATGACATATAGTAAAAGAAAAATAACTTAAAAATATTCATGTTGTATTATTAAAAATTAAAAACAAATATACAAAAATGTAATTAAATCTATAGCTATTAATTAATTATGTAACTGAATGTTTAATTTCTAGATTTATGTAATTTTCTTACAAAATCTTTTAATTTTCTATGGGCTCTATGAGATATGATATAAGATTAAAATAATGTGTGATTTGAATACTATAGCCAATATATATATAACTTTATCTTTATTTTAGCACATCATTAAAATACACATAGTCTTTAGATCTATACACATTAAAGATTCACACCTTATTCTATGTATTAAAACTTAAATTACTTAAATTTTAATAAATCATTTTTAAATAAATTTAATCTTATATGATAATATATAATACATATTATTCATGTATAAATCCATTCATTATGTTACCCCCAATTTCATAAAAATTAAAAAGTGGTGTTGTAGCTATAACAAATGTAGGGTGAGAAGTGTTTCTTA
Organism: Hippophae tibetana; assembly: GCA_037013495.1. Taxonomy (NCBI): domain Eukaryota; kingdom Viridiplantae; phylum Streptophyta; class Magnoliopsida; order Rosales; family Elaeagnaceae; genus Hippophae; species Hippophae tibetana. The sequence goes on along the minus strand of CM072807.1, from coordinate 18,840,273 downwards.
CCAAACTCCATAAAAAGCCATCAAAGACTAAATGAGACCTTTCTCCTTTCTAATGCTTTTATATTGTCTTTGCTTCCAAATTTCCCTTTAAATACAAGCAATTGATGTTTGATCATCTACCTTAATTATTGAATTTCTTTTATTTTCCTTTTAGGTCTCGACTATACCAGATATTTGCTTGCCACAATTAATTGGTTAAATTTTAAACAGCCTTCACAGCTAAGCAGAGCTAGAAAGCTTGCTCATGAGTCATGTGTTAGCTAACTTTTACCTTAAGTACGTACCAAAAGTTTCAAAAAGGCATTGTTATCGCTATTTAGGGGGTGAAGTCCATTAAGAATGCTGTAACTTTAAATTAAAGTATAATGCATATGTTTATTTATTTTTTAATCGAACACTTATATTCTATTATTTTCAAAAAATATGTTTATTTATTTTTTAATCGAATACATATATTCTATTACTTTCAAAGATTTAATATTAAAGTCATATTTTCTTTTAATGTTGATTAAGAAATTGGAGTCATGCTATTAAATTTGTGAAATTATTTTTAAATTAACAATTTTATTAAAGTTATTATGGTGATGATAAATAACTAGAAATAGCTTTATAAATTTAATAATATGATCGATAAATAATAGATTTTAATCTAATTTTCAATCAACGATTAAACTAGAATTTTAGTGTTAATTTTATAAAAATAAAATGACATATACGATATGTTAAAAAATTAGAGACTTATACGTTCTACTTATATAAATTACAGAATACGCCATTCAATCCTACTTGGGTATAGCATCATACTTGTAGGTAGAATTTATCTCTTTGTTAAGCTCTTTGGATTCAATTCAACAAAATGTGTTTGATAAATATGTTGAATATAGTCTTATTTAAAAGAAAATCATGAATATAAGAATATGATACTTTTTTATTGGTTAAATTTGATCCAAGATGTAAAATAATGTATAAATATGTCAAATAATATATACTTAATTGATTCAACTTATACAGATACATTTATTTTTTTAATATTTTTAATATCACAATTTATATATTTATATTTTGCATTTCTCTTGCTTGTTTTCTCTCTCTCATTTCATGTATGTATGTCTTATTTGTTATATTATTTACTTGTGTTTTAGTTTTAATTTTTCACTACTAATTTTATTTTAATATTTTTATATCTATTATAATTTTTATAATTATTGAGATTAAAAATAAAATTGTATTTGAAATTAGGTTTATTTTATTGGAATTTATTTTCTAGTGTTATTGAAGTCTTTTTTTGGAATTCTTTTTTAAAATACTTTTGTTATTGATAAAGGTAACACGTTTGATTATCAATTTAAGCAAACATCTAGACAAATTGAAATGTTCCTAACCCTAGATTGCGTGTAAAATATAAAAATTAAACAACCATCGGCTTTGAAATTAATAGGCTTAAAGTATTGGTTGAAACTTGAAAGTTCCATCAACAATATGAGAATTGTTTTTGGAATTCTATAGAAGCAAATCAAAAAGAGAAGTGAAGTGAAGTGAAGTGAAGTGAGAAGAGAATATGATTGTTAATACATGAGTGTAAACTTCATAATAATATTTTTTTGGGGGGGACTTGTATTTTAATAAATAGGAATTTTCCAAGAAAGGCTATTGATGATGTAGCAGGACCCATTTGGGCCAGTCTCAACTGTAATATGAAGTTAAGAAGTATCCGTGAAATCCTTAAATACTAACGGCGGTTGCGCGGGCTTTCAGTTACTACTCTCTCACACTACCCCACACCCCCTCTCTACATGAGTTTTCTTTTTGTTTACAGAGTTGCCTATCAAATTCATGAGAGGGCTTGTAAATTGTGATTTAGAAGATCCAATTATTCGGCCATAAGTGATCCCAAACTCAACTCATATTCTTCACAGGTTTGGCTAGTTTGTGCACAGATTCTGTAACTTGTGTCTTTATATTTCAAAATTTTACTTAATTAAAACAAATTTTAATCCAGCATATTCTGAAGGTCGATCTGATTTCGTTTTTCTATTGCGTATATATTCATTCCATTTTTCTCTTTGATTAGTTTTCAAGACATTTTGGAATTTGGATATATAGTTTTGAACTGATATTGATCACAATTCTGTTTACATGTGTATATATATGGCGGGATTCGTGAGAAGATCTTAATTTATACCGAAAATGGGGAAGAAGGGAAACAGTTGGTTCTCTTCTGTGAAGAGAGTTTTCAAACCTTCTTCTAAGGACTTGTCTGTCAATAAAAAGGTAATTATTTTTTTGGCAATTTTAAATTGAATTTGTACTTCATATTTAATTTCCCTTGTTATTAATTCTCTTAATTACCCTGGTATGTTCCGTTTAATCTGTGTAAAGAATTTACATGAAGGCGATCAATTTCAGGGTCGAAAATCTTGAAAACAGCTGCAGGGTAACGACAGAAATAAATTATTTCAATCACTGACTTAAAACTTTTACAGATGAAATTTAAATTTCAATAGTAAAAGATGATGAAATTTGAAATGCCTACATGGTGCTTGAAATTGTGTTGAAGAGAGTAAGTAAACTGAACAAAAAGAGAGAGATAAAAGTGTACTTACGATACTGTATTTTTATAAATTTAATATATTAGTTATTTTATTTTAAAATAAAGTAATTTAGTTACTTTACTTGTATCTGTGAATAATTAAATAATTTTAAACCAATTTTAATAATTTTTATCACCTTATTTTTTAATTTAATTTATTTTTTGAGACATTCTTTTATTCAAACAAATTTTTAAAGTTAAATTTGATCAAACTTAAGTTTTTTTAAAAAGAAAAAAATTCAAAAAATTTAAAATTGATAAAAAATGATTAACATATCTAAATTGTAATATTAGATGACAAAATGTACGGATTTTAAAAAATATGATTAATGTGTTAGATTTGTTAAAATAAAATCAATATTTATTTTTTTTAACTTTTAAACAAATTTCGATAATTGAAGCCAGGAGATCTTCATTCACTACACTATAGGGTATTTCTTAAGAAGCAATCAATAATCATTAAGGTATGGTTTGATCACGTACACGTTATTAACAAGGAAGATAATTCTTCCGTACCAACCTAATAATCATGATTAATCTTTATACAAATTGTGTGAAAATACACACCTTAGTTTGGCCTTCTTCTTTTTATTCTTTAACCTATTTTTACGTTATTAGCAAGTTTAGTTCAATTTTTATTCCTGTTATTTTTTTTAATTACTTATCAAGTTTTAAAAAATGGGAAAAAAGAAAGAAAATAAGTGGAGGCGGCATTTGATTTCCCATGGCCAAAGGTGAAGTACCTGTAACTCTTTGCTGCGTTTAGTACAGTTAAAAATAAGGTTTACATGGTCCCCTGGCATTGGCAATATTTATGATACATAAACCTCACTACACCTAAGCCATCACATCTTTCATCATCATCTTCATGTGATTCTTTATGTTAGATTTTTATCTTCCCATGAGTACATTTCTTGTCATAGTGAAGGTCACATAAAGGTTCACATGTTGACAACTAATAGTTCTATTGTTTGTTTCTGCAATAAAGATTAAAGACAAACATTTACTTTCAAGTTTTGCTTACTCTTATATATTGTCTTGTTAATTACCAAAATTGAAATGACCATTCTCAGGACAACTCGGACAAATCGCAGCAACAAGCTAAGGATGTTGTGCCGTTTGAACATTTTCTTGCAGAGAGTACTTCTCCGGACATCACAAATGTGGATCAGAGTGCTCCATCGACTCCGATAACCGAAGATAGGAACCATGCCATTGCAGTTGCAGTGGCAACTGCTGCTGCTGCAGAAGCTGCAGTAGCAGCAGCACAAGCAGCTGCAAAAGTTGTTCGGTTGGCTGGTTATGGTCGTCACTCAAAAGACGAAAGAGCTGCAACACTTATCCAATCACATTACAGAGGCTACCTGGTAATGAATAGACAGTTTCTTTTTCCTATGAAAAAAATGGTTTAATTCGTTTTATTTTTGGTTTGCGTTTTTTTTCTTTACTGTATAATGCTATGGTTTCAAACGAAAGAAAACTTGCTAATATGAACTAAAAACTACTTTTAACAAAGAGAGAAGAAGAAAATGAATAATGCATGAATTTTATTAATCTTGGGCTCAAAATTGAATTTACTTATACATCTCACTTTTATATATATATTTATATTTTTATACATCTATAACACTTAAAATAAATTAGATACACTTAATAAAAATTGAAATTAAATTTATAATACAGAAGCAAATTAGTAAAGACCCAAAATTGTTACATAAATCAATAATAATAGATAACGATAAAATAATAAACACGGAAAAAAAATTAATTGTATAAATCGTGAAAAAAAATTAATGTTATAAAAAATATAAAAATTCTTAACTTAAAAATCCAAATTGAAAATTCAAACATTAATATTTAAAAAACACTCAAAAACAAATCTTAAATACCAAGACAATTCTCACAGTCAAATACGTTAACACAAATTAACCAAAAATATACCAACAAAATCTTGGTAATGGTAAACGCAAATTACAACACAACTATCGGTAGAAAGTGTCTGCTCTCTACACGAAGACCAAAGCTTTAAAGGGATTAAGGTAGTGACAACTTGCTTCCAGCCCAATCCAAAAGACAAGCTTTTGATATATGGCTTACTTGAATATTGAATATTGAATCTTGTGTTAGGAGAATAATTAATATGGCTGGCTTCGGAACATCTTGGCTGCTGGGACCAAGGACATATAATATATTGTGATGCGGCTAGGGCTATGTGCCCTCTTAACCGACTAAGAGCAATGGACAAATTTGGGCAATACATTAATATTGAAACTGCAATCACAAAATAGCCCTCGCTAAAGGATGATCATCTATTACAAGAATCAACAAAGTCTAAACAATACTTGAATTTATTGATATCAAATATCATTTCATTCATGATATTGTGTTTCAATGTATTTGGTATACATATCATTCTTAGTAAAGTGTATCACACTCTCACTATCACAAAATACAATAGAAATAACCTATTATAAACCCAAATCATAGATCAAACATCTAAGTCAAATAACTTATTTCTTTGCTTATGATACTACCATATATTATGACTTTATGATAGACAAAACAACCGTAAACTGTAAAATAACTTTCCAACTAATGACAAAATGAGAAAGAGTGAAAACATAACCTGATAGAGATTTTTTTATATTCAAATCACCAGCATAATTGAAGTATACATCGTCAATAACACTGCAACTAGCATTAGAATTCCCATCATATACCAAACCAAAATTGAAAGTATCTTTCAAATACCAAAATATTCATTTCAGTGTTTGTCAATGACCTTTATTAGGATTATTCATGTATCTACTAACAACATTAATTACATATAAAATTTCTAGATAAGTACAAGTCATTGTGTACATCAAACTATCAATGACATTAGCATATAGAACATGTGACATGTACTGTTCTTTTTCTTCTAACTATGGTGACAAATTCAAAGAAAGCCTACAATGTTTAGCTAACGGTGTACTCACAGATTTAGACTACTTCATATCAAAACGTTCAAAAAAAATTTCAATATAACTTTTATAAGACAAATAAAGCTTGTCGCTTTTTATCCTTGTAAATTTTCATGTTTAAAAATTTATCGCTAAACCCAAATCTTTCATCTAAAACTCAACACTACGTTAAGACTTTAATTTTTTAATCTTAGACTTATTCTTAGAAGCAATAAGCATGTTATCAACATTTAACAACAAATAAAAAATGAACCATAATGAAATCTTTTATGATAAACACAATTATCATAATCTCTCCTAAAGTAATCACGATCAATCAAAAAAGAATTAAATCGCTTATATCACTACCTAGGAGATTACTTCAACTTATATAAAGACCTTTTCAATAAACAAACATTGTTTTCTTTAACTGGATCAATAAACTCTTCTGGTTGATGCATATATACTTGCTCCTCAAGCTCACTATGTAAGAAAGTTGTCATGACATTAGGCTGCTCTAATTCGATGTCAAATAATGCAATCATATCAAGTAACACACGAATACAAATATGTTTCACAACATGTGAAAATACTTCATTAAAGTCAATACCCTTCTTTTGACAATAGCCTTTTACAACAACACGTGCCTTGAACCTAATTGTTTCAACCTAAGTATACCTTTCTTTTCTTGAAGACCCATTTGTTTCCAACAATCTTTTAGCTCTTAGGTGGCTTTACCAATTCCCATGTATGGTTCTTGTGAAAGAACTCAATCTCTTCATTCATAACAATTAACCACTAAGTAGACTCATCGCAAGTGACAACTTCATGATAACTAGAAGATTCATGCACCTCAATAACCTATGAGGGCTTCGAATCTCTATGGTTCCTCTACCTTTAGAAATACTATATGGTTGCTCATGTTGCTCTTATATTACATCATGACTAGAATTATCTACCTCATTCACATATGGATGATCTAAAGTACCCTCTTACACTTGATTATGAGTTCTACTCTCAAGCTCCACTTGCTCACTAACATCAAGGTCTTTACTTGCAACAACAGACTCCTTTTTCTTTTCTAATATAGAAAACTCATCAAATTTAACATCTATTCTAACCCTTTACTCTAAAAGAATACCCCAAAAATATATATTTCAATACCCCAGGCTTAAGCTTACCATAATTACTATAAGCATAGGAAGGGTAATCAAAAACTTTCAAATTAGAATAATTAGTAATAGTACAAGAGAATACTTCAAATGGAGTCTTCAAATCAATTACACTTGATGGAGACCGATTAACCAAATAGCATGCATGATTACAAGCTTAAGCTCAAAAATATTTATTAAAACCAACTTGAAAGAGCATACATCGAGCTCTTTCTAAAAGAGTCTTATTTATATGTTCTGTAACTCTATTTTATTGTGGTGTATTACACACAGTGTGGTATCTCACTATGTCATTTCTTTCGTAAAACTCATTTAACTAACCCTCATAAAATTCCAAGCTATTGTCAGTTCTCAAGCACTTGATTTTCTTGCTTGTTTGATTTTCTATACAAGCCTCAATCTTTACAAAATTTGAGAACAAATCATTCTTGTTTTTTATAAAATACACCCAGACATGACGAGAAAAGTCATCAATAAAAGTCAAAATATACCTAACACCATCCTTAGACATAATATGAGAAAGACTCTAATTATCTAAATGGATATAACCAATATTACCTTTTGTTTTATGGATGATTGTACTGAACTTGACCTTATGATGCTTTCTATATAGATAATGCTTACAGAATCCAGCTTTTCAGTTTTTTGACCACGAGACAAATCTTGTTTGTTCAAAATAGACATATCTGCCTCACTTATATGTCCTAATTACATATGCCATAAGTGAGTAGTATTTGAATATAGATTTAATGAGGACGAAATTGAATCACTGCCAATGACGGTGTTATCCTAAAGCATATGGAGATTATGCGAAAATTTCCCTTTAATAACAACCATAACACCTTTATTAACTCTTAAAGCTCTACCTTCAATTATATACCTATTGCCTTATGAATCAAGAGTACCCCTTTATATTAGGTTCTTTCTCAAATCTAGAACATGACGAACATCTTTCAAAGTTTTAACAATACCATCATTTGCATCTTAATATGGACAGTACCAATACCAACAACCTTACAGGATACATTTTTTACATCAAGACAATACCCCCATCAATAGGTTGATGAGAAGTAAACCAATCCCTACTGGAACACATATGATAAGTATAACCTGAAACAAGAATCCAAACATATCTGAAAGAACCAACAGATATTGATAGAACATTCTCACAATCGAAACCAAAATTATCTACAACACCAACAACATCATTAGTATTAGAAGATGTTGTGACAGATTTTCCTTTACCTTTGACTTTCGGACAATTTACTTTCCAGTGACCTTCATGATGGTAATAGTTGCATCTATCTTTTCTTTTTCTAGATTTGGTTCTAAACTTGCCTCTATTGTTGGTTAAGCTTTGTTCTTGATTTCTATCTCTCACAAATAAACTACTATTACTATCATTATTGTCAGTAAACACATTTTTTTTCAATTATCTAGAATTCAAAGCTATTTTGAAATCTTTCAAAGAAATAGTATCTCATCCATATAACATGATATCAATAAAATGTCCACACGAATGAGGTAAAAAACATAACAGAACTAATGATTGATCCTTATAATTAATTTTAATACCATCCTTCTTCATATCACGAATTATTTAATAAATTCATCAAGGTGATCTGTAAAATTATACCTTCTGACATTCTGAAAATACATAAGCACTGCTTCAAATATAATTGACTTGCCAAAGACTTGGTCATATACACACTTTCTAATTTAAGCTACAATCTAGTGAGAGATTTCTCATCACTAACCTCGCATAGTACCTCAGTAGACAAAGATAATCGAATTAAACTGAGAACATTTTCCATCAATACATATTTTTCTTTATCAGTTAATTTTTTTGACAATTTATCATTGCATTCAGGTGTCCTAACGGGATATTCTTTAACTAATATGACCTACATCTTCATTTGTTAAAGGCTAAAATCATTCATACTATTGGATTTCTCAATTTAGTATTTTATCATCATAATAGAAAACCCAATATAAAATAAATAGAAGTACAACCCAAAAAATATAAAACTAATAAGATAATCAAGAGTTCAAAATAAATCCAAAAGAACAAACTTGATTAGACAAATAAGTAACAAAATAACCCAAAACTTTAATACCAATTTGTTATAAATTAGTATTTGCCCGAAATATGGGTTCAAATAGGTTGCAAAAATAAATTATAATGGTTAACAATAAAATAATAAATAGTTAGAAAAAATTAGAGCTACGAAAAAATTTAAATGATCAACTTTTTTATTTGAAAAATCTAATTCATTGACGATGGCACATCGATAAAACTCTCCGATCAAAATCCAAATAAATAGTACAAACACCAATATTCAAAAAATCACTCAAAAACAAATCTTAAATACCCCAACAATTCTCACATTCAAATACGTTAACACAAATTAACAAGAAATATACCAGTAAAATCTTGTTAATAGTGATTACAAATTACAATACAACTATCAGTAGAAACTGTGTAGAGATTGTCTACTCTCTATAAGAAGACCAAGGTTTAAAGGGTATTAATATGGTGACAACTTGCCTAAGGACAATCCAAAAGGCAATCTTATAATATATGGCTTAATTGAATGTGTGTGTTAATAAGGCTGGCATTGAAGCTGCTTAGACCAAATACATATAATGTGTGTGTATGGGTGTGTGTGTGTGAGAGATGTGACTAGCGCTTCATTCCTTATTGAAATAAAAGAAATCGATTAAGAGCAGTGGAAAAATTTGGCACTACATTAATATTGAAGCTACAATTACAAGATTTCCCTTTTACTAACCCACGTTTTGAAAGCCACATAAATAACACCTACACTTGCAGTTTTGCACGGCAATTGGTATAGTGGTATTGCACCTTCAGCAGCCTTAATTTTTGACCTTTCACGTTATAACCTTACACATAATTCCATTTCAAACCTTTAAGCCACAATTCGTGTTGTCTGCATTGTCTTACTTCTCTTCGTTAGGAGAATCACAATAACAATTTGAACTTAATCAAGTTCTAAATAGGGGAATTAAATATATTCTCCTTCTTTGTGTGAATCTTTTAGGAAACAAATAAATAGAGCTCAAAATGAAACATGTACAAAATCAACACAATCAAGTTACGTGGAAAAACCTTCCCAGTGTAGGAAAGAAACAACCACGACACTTCTCTCCAAAACTTCCATTATCAAGAAATAATTGTACAAAGGTTTTATCTAGGTAAAACTAGAGGCAAACAATCAAGATCATCAAGAATACAAATTCTTGGAAACTAACAATTATTTCAAGAAAATGGAGAGATCTAACCCAATTTCATAATCACTATTCACGACTCATAATTTTCCAAAAAGGTGAGCCAAATACAAATCCCACTGTACAGATTAAAGAGTCTTGAGTCGTGAACCTTCCTGCAATATTTCAAATCAATCGAACCACAAACGACCTTCCATCGGAGCACTTAATGAAGACTTGATGGAGAGGAGAAAAACTAAAAAACTGCTTAGTTTTCTGCTTTGTTTTTCTGCTTCTGTAGCTCTTGTTTTCTCTATAGAATACACTATCAACAAACCCTAAATGGGTTTATTAATGAAGCAATGAAATGAAAAAATTACCCCTTCTTACTCCATGGGCTTTTAAGTCACATAGGTTTTACTTGGACTCCTCTAAATAAGAGAGAAACTCAACAAATCTCCCATTTTCCTGATTAGATGGAGGGATCCGCCATCCCAGAAATTGAACAAAAAACTTCAACTTTTTCTCTTGACACTACTTTTGTCAGCATGTCAGATCAATTCTCATTAGTATGGATTTTCTCAAGTTCAAGTAACTTATTGTTAAGAGTATCTCTTATCCAATGATACCTCACATCAATATGTTTTGATCTTGAGTGAAATGCCGAGTTCTTTGCTAGGTGAATAAAACTTTGATTATCGCACAATAACACATATTTTTGTTGCTTGAAACAAAGTTCTCTCAAGAACTATTTCATCCACAACAACTCTTTACAGGCTTTCGTTGCTGCAATAAACTCCACCTTTGTTGTAGAAAGTGTAACACACTTTTGCAATCTTGACTGCCAAGAAATTTCTCCACTAGAGAAAGTAATTAGATAACTTGAAGTAGACTTACGAGAATCTTCATCTCCTGCTAAATCAGAATCAGTGTATCCAACTAACACTGGTTTTCCACTTCCAAAGCTAAGTGTTAACTTGGAAGTACCTCAAACATATCTCATAATCCACTTTACTACATCCCAATGCTCTATTCTTGGATTCGAAAGAAAGCGACTAACAACTCCAACTGCATGAGCTATGTCTGGTCTCGTACACACCATTGCGTACATTAAGCTTCCTGCTGCCGAGGCATATGGAACCTTTTCCATATCTTCCTTCTCTTTATCTGTTGAAAGGTCTTGACTCGATCTCAACTTAAAGTGGTTAAAGGAGAAGAAACCACTTTAGCTTTATCCATATGAAATCTTTCAAGTACCTTGTTAATATACCGTTCCTGTGACATGTACAACTTCTTTCTTTTCTTGCCTCGAAAAATTCTTTTCGAATACCAAGAATTTGTTTTGTTGGTCCCAAGTCCTTCATAGTAAAGGATTTACTCAATTGCTTCTTCAAATTATCAATCCTTGAAGAATCTCTGCCAACAATCAACATGTCATCAACATAAAACAATAAAATGATAAAGTCATCATCAGAGAATTTCTGCACAAAAACACAATGATCAAAAGTAGTCTTCTTGTAACCATGTTCCCCCATAATTAACTCAAACTTCTTATACCATTGTCTACATGCTCGCTTCAACTCGTTGAGGCTTTTCTTTAATCGACATACATAATCCTCTTTTCCTTTAACCTTAAAACCCTCTGGCTGCTCTATATAAATCTCTTCCTCTTAACTCACCATGAAGAAAGACAGTTTTCACATCCATTTGCTTAATTTCTAAATCCAAGCTTGCTGCTAGACCTAGAACAACACGTATGGAAGACATCTTCATAACAGGAGAGAAAATATCATCAAAATCAATATCTTTTCTTTGACTGAATCCCTTGATGACTAGTCTAGCTTTGTATCATGGTTGTGAATTGTGTTCTTCTTGCTTCACCCTGTAGACCCACTTGTTCTTCAAAGCTCTCTTACCCTTAGGCAACTTTACCAGCTCAAATGTGTGATTGTCATACAGTGATTGCATATCATCTTTCATAGCACCAACCCAATGTTCTCTGTTTCCATCTTCCATTGCTTCTGCATAACATTGAGGTTTTCCCTTATCTATCAATAACACATACTCATCTGAATCATACTGTGTGGAAGGACGTCGGTCTCTGGTAGACCTCCTGGGTGGAATTTCTGGTTTTGGCAACTGATCAGTAGTCTAATGATCTGCTTTAGCTTGCATAGCTACATCATCTGAACCTTATTGGTCATCATGAACATTTTGTTCCATCTATACTGATAAAGAAACCGGATCTAGGTCAATCAAATAATCGCTATATTGATGGATTCATTTTTCTATCTTCTCAACATCTTGTATAGTTTGATCTTCTATAAACACAACATCACAACTCCTTACCAGTTTCTTCTCAACTGGATCATAAAATCTGTAACCAAATTCATCCAGACCATAACCAACAAAGATACACTATTGTGTATTCACATCGAGCTTAGATCTCTCATCCTTTAGTATATACACAAATTCCTTGCAACCAAAAACGTGAAGATGATCATAAGAAACATCTTTTCCATTCCAAACTCTGTTTGGTACATCAAACTGAAGAGGAACACATGGTGTGAGATTAAGAACATGTACAACTGTATTCAAAGCCTCACCCCAGAAAGATCTTGGCAACTGAGCCTATGAAAGAAGACATCTTACTCTTTCAACCAATGCCCTCTTCATTCTCTCAGCCAACCCATTCAACTGAGGAGTCTTGGGAGGTGTCTTTTAATGTCAAATGCCATGATGCCTACAATACTCATCAAAAGGACCTGAATACTCTCCCCTATTATCTATTCTGATGCACCACAATTTCTTTCCAATCTTTCTTTCCACTAAAGCTTGAACATGTTTAAACACATATAATACTTTATGTTTGCTCTTCAAAGTGTACACCCATAACTTTCTTGAACAATCATCTATAAAGGTCACAAAATAACTGGCACCACCCAAAGTTTTTGTCTTCATAGGACCACATACATCTAAATGTACCAATTCAAGTATGTATTGTTTTCTTGAAGGAGGGAAAATCTTGAAAGAAACTCTATTTTGCTTCCCTGCCAAACAATGAGTACATCTTCTTAAACAAACACCATTCATTCCAGAAAGAAGATTCCTTTTAGTCAATACCGCCAAGCCTTTCTCACTCATGTGAGAAAGTATTTTATGCCACATTTCTGCTGTGAGCTCATCTGTCACAACATTAATAACACATTTGAAGAGTCTTGTCTTTAGTATATACAAAATAGAATGCTTGTTCCCACGAGCAACAACCATAGCACATTTAGTAAGTTTGCATTGACCATTACTAAAGGAATTGTAATATCCTTCATCATCAAATTTACCTGCAAAGATCAAGTTCAAATGAATTTCAAGAATATGTTTTACCCATCTAAGAAGTAGCCTCGTGCCATTATTCATCTCCAATACCAATGACTTTAACCAAGCCATCATTACCCAACTTCACTGTCCTAAAGTCACCTGCTGTATAGGATGTAAAGAAGTCCTCTTGAGACGTAGCACAGATGGAGGCTCCACTATCAATAATCCAATTGATCTCGTGACATGCAACATTGAAGACATCCTCATTATAAACAACAGGAAGTCTTCTGAACTAGCGATGGAAACTCGATCATTTTCCTTGCCAACATCACCATCTTGCTCTTTGTATTTCTTCTTGTTATCTCGCTTCAATTGTCTACAATATTTATTGATGTGCCATTTCATGCCACAGTGATGACACTCAACATTAGAAAACCCGTTGGACTTGCTTCTTCCTTTTTATTTGCTTTTGAAACCTTAGCTTTTACTCCTCTCTCTTCTTCCTGTAACCAAAATCTATGACTGTTGAGAAGATCCATGTGATTTTCTTCTCATTTCTTCATTCAAAACACTACTCTTAGTCAGATCCATATTGATTACACAATTTGGAGTTGAGTTACGTAATGACATTCTAAATTTTTCCTAAGAGTTCGACAACGTACCCAATAAACACAACCAATGAATCTCATCATCAAACTTGATACCCATTCCAACTAATTGATTGATTATTCCTTGTAACCTATTCAAGTGATTTTTCAACAGAGTTTCATCTTGGTACCTTAAAGCCATCAACTGTTTTATGAGAAACATTTTATTATTTCCTGTTTTTCGAGCATACAACCTCACTAATATGATTCAAAACATTATCATCTATACACTTCCTTATATACCCATAGATTTGTCGATGTAACAAAGTTCATTCTTCTTCAAACAAATTTTTTGGCTTCTCAGAGGCAAATACCGATAAATGAAACTGTTTGACATAAAAGAGATCTTCCATTTTTACTTTCCAAGTATGATAATTATAACCATTCAAAGTAATCATTCTACTTAAATTTGCTTCCATTATTCAACACAAGAAATTCAACAATAATAACCACAACTTTGATACCACTTTTTTAGGAGAATTACAATAACAATTCAAACTTAATCAAGTTCTAAACAATAGAATTAAATATATTCTCTTTCTTTGTGTGAATCTTTTAGAAAGCAAATAAATAGAGCTCAAAATGAAACATGCACCAAATCAACACTACCAATTTACGTGGAAAAACCTTCTCGATGTAGGAAGGAAACAACCACTGCACTCATCCCTAAAACTTCCACTATCAAGAAATAATTGTACAAAGTTTCTCTATAGGTGAAACTAGAGGCAAACAATCAACAACATCATCAAGAATACAAGTTCTTTGAAACTAACAATTATTTCAAGAAAATGGAGAGATCTAACCCAATTTCGTAGTCACTTTTCACGGCTCATAATTTCCCAAAACGGTGAGCCAAATCCAAATCACACCGTAAAGATTAAAGAGTCTTGAGTCATGAACCTTCCTGCAAAATATCAGCTCAATTGAACCACAAATGACCTTCCATCGGAGCACTTGATGAAGACTTGCTGAAGAGGAGAAAAATTGAAAAATTGCTCAATTTTCTTCTACTATAGCTCTTGTTTTCTCTACAGAATACACTCTCAACAAACCCCAAATGAGTTTATTAATGAAGCAATAAAATGACACAATTACCCCTTCTTATTTTCCATGTTTTCAACTAGGTGGATTCCTAGGATGTTAATATTTTAGCTCATAGGATTTGTTAACGTCTGGGCTTTGCCCAATTACTTTGATGACAAAATTGACTTATCTAATTTGTCATCTGAACTCAACTTATTTTTATGCAATTAACCAGCACTCTTAATTCTTAACTGACTGTAGATCATTTAAAAAATATATATAGAGAGGGAGTTATTGGTGATAATCAATTTGTTCGTGCTAAAAATCCATTAAAAAACACATTAAATAAGAGTTCCAACGTATTTATTTTCCATTGACATAAGGAGTTGTTACTCAATTTGTTAAACATTCTATTATATAAAATAAGTGTAACAATGATATTCACGTAATCAGAATTGTTAATATAACAAGAATAATTTAATAATGAAAATTTTATCCAATAATAATAATACTAAATTATAAGAATGAAATGAAAATTTTATATATTTTATCTTGATAATAACAAAGTTAATTGTTGCAATATCATTGTCCTAAAATAATTCTTTGAGATCTATTTTTAACACATTTCATGCTCAAAACATATGCTTAATTTTTATAAGTGAGAATATATTTCAATGATAGTTCATAAATGCTTAAATATATGTTCAGTTTGTGTAATATTTTGAATATATATTTGTTTTATAACATGAAAATGTATGTAAAAATGGAAGTTTATTATTCTGGTAGGTCTTTTGTGGTTACTTTTTTCCCATCTTTCTTGATTAAATTACATTAAATCTGTCGTAAAAATCAATGGTCTAGTTGTTAGTTGTTAGTTTGAAAGCTTTGAGTTAGACAAAGTAACTTAGTTAAACAATAATGTAATGGCAATATGTGATGCAAGCATGATGTTATTTCCTTGTTAGCACTAAAAATTCACATAATTAATTTAACTTTTGCAATGTATTGGAATCGTTCCATAAACGGATTTTGATAGGCTCGAAGGGCTTTGCGTGCTTTGAAAGGATTGGTTAGGTTACAAGCACTTGTTAGAGGACATAATGTTCGAAAACAAGCGCAAATGACAATGCGATGTATGCAAGCATTAGTGCGTGTACAAGCAAGAGTAAGAGCTCGTAGGCTTCAAATAACCCATAACAAGTTGCATGAAAAGGTAGATAATGAAGACAAAATACAAGTAGAAGATCAAAAGATGAAAAGTAGTATCAAAAATAATGAAAGACATCAAAGGCATCAAAGTTCAGAGAAAATTAAAGAAAATATGTCAAGAAAACATGATGCTGTTTTGAAAAGGGAGAGAGCTCTTGCTTATGCTTTTGCTTATCAGGTTAGTGCTAGCTTTTTAACTTATTTTCAACTCACATTTAAAAGAAAAATCATTTTTATCCTAACTACATTACTTGATATCATTTAAATGTAAAAATTTCACAATCCTCTCTCCTCGTTATGCTAATTTTAACTCTACATTTATGATTCTACACTTAAAGCGAGTTTATATTAGTATTTCATTCAAAATCATTACTTTTAATTAAACATAAGTCTAATTTTTATATTGTTATGATATGTTTGATGCCGTCCATTTTGATTCATTAGCAACAACAACAACAAATTATGCAAGCAATAAAAGATGGCGACGATTTTGGGCCACAAACCAATTACCGCAATAAGTCCCAATGGGATTGGAATTATCTAGAGGGCTTGATGTCATCACATCAATACCAAGCCCAACACTCAAGCCCAAGAGAAACCTCGTATATGAATCTTGCTGCCGCTGCAACCACCATCGCTAATTTAGATGACATGTCAGAAAATATGGTTGAAATGGACCTTGTAACTTTAGGGCCGAATAATATCAATATGGATCTACTCCAGCAGGAGCTAAATGAATCAAGTCCACATTCTAGCCACCAAGAGTTACAAGGACAATCAAGCTTTAATAATGTTCCTAGCTACATGGCCCCAACTCAATCTGCCAAGGCTAAGTTAAGAAATAATGGTACTCACATGCAACGTGGTTCATATACTCCGCAATGGAACCCATCAATCAAGAAAGGCTATGACTCTTCAAGTTCAGGTGGAGGCACAACAACTTACCAAGTTCCAAGAAGTCCAAGCCCAAAGCATCATGGTGTACGTGGTAAAAGGAGTCCAAGCCCAGTTGGCTCTCCAAGAGGTGATGATTGGGCTTTGCCTTCGAGCATCCATGGTTGGATGCATGATTTTAGTTGATTTGCTTCTTATCTTGTGTATCAGCCTGGTTTGCTAACAAGTCTATATTTATAACATTTAATTTCAATGGCCTTTTGAAATGATAATAATGAAGCAATGATTTTGTTTGTATTAATATTCTATATTTGTATTTTTTTTTGAAAAATTAAGAGTGGATTTACCCATTATGATGTAATTAATTATAGGTAATGATCTTATTAAAAAAAATTATTATTATAATAACAAAAATATATGAAATACTAATTTTATTCTTAGTTAATATACCTTAATATCACTATTATTTTACAAATTATTATTAATAAAATATTTTTTATAATAATAAAAATTTATTTTATAAAAATATAATATTCTTAATTATTTTAACTTTAATTAATCGATGATGCTTAAGAAGAAATATGTTTTTTTATTATTCAGGCATTTTATTATCCAAATTATGAATAATAGCTAAAGAAAAAAATGTGCTCTTGATATTTATATATTTCATTCAAACAATAGTCTCCTAATTTTTACCAAAAGTTCGATGTTTAAATCTCACTCAAACTTGTACATAAATATATTCCTAACCACATTTTTCTCCTAAAACATATAAAAAATCATCTTATTTGATAGGTATGTTTTATTTATATTTATTTTATTTTTATTAATTATTTTGAATAGAAACATATATTTATGATTTTTAATATGAATTTTACTCTAGGGTGGTTTTTTTTTCTTATAGATGTATTTATATATGACGATATATGTCATATTTATGTTTATAAAATTTGTGTTTTATTATTAATATAAATCTTTATCTAAATTTATAGTGTCAAAAATCATAAAGATTATAATATATTATCAAGATTTGTTTTTAAAAAAATGATTAATATATTAGTTAAAACAATTAAATACTCATTTGAATAACTTTAAAATAAAAAAAATAAAAAATCAAGTTTTTATTTGTATATTTAATAAAAATTAGTTTTAACTTAACAAATTTGATTATGGATGTATTTATAATAATTTTTTTTATCTAAACTGTATATTTTGATTTTTAATAAAATTATATTTTCTTAAAATAATGCCAGGCAAACCAAAATAGTATATGGTTTTAAAATTAAAAAAAAATCAATCAAATCAATTGGGTTTTTATTAGGAGTGTGCAAAAAGGACCGGAATCAAACTAAACTAATTTATCCAAACTAGTTCAACTTAATTTTGTTGATTTTAAAATATTTTTGAATTTTTTTAATTTTAAATTTTGAAGAATTGATCAAACATAATTGATTCGATTTTTAAATTTTAAAAATCAATTAAAATCGAATCAATATATATATATATTATTTAATTTGTTTTTATATATATATATATATATATATTTTTTAATTTTTCATATTTTCTTCAAATTTAAAAATTTAAAACTTTAACATATAATCTTAATGATTTATAATTATAATTGTGTCCATAAAAATATTTATAATATATATAGATTATATTTAAAGTTTAAAACTATTTAACTTATACACTAAAAATTATATATATATATATATAATTTAAAAATTTTTGAATTAATTTTATTTTTGATGAATAAAATTTTATAATTATAATGTTTCGATGAATAAAATTTTATAATTATAATCTAAAAAATTAAAAAAAATCAATATATGCAACACAAACCAATCTAAATTTTTTAATTTGATTTTATAAATTTAATTAATTCAATTCAGTTTTTACTAATAACTTATTAGAATGGATTGATTTAACTTTTAATTAAAAATCGAAGCAAACCAAGTTTTAAAAATACATATATTTTTCCAGCGTGAAACGTGTAAGAAGTTGATAGGTTGTATGTTTTACGCAAATTGAGCGTGAGGCTGAGGATCAAATTTTATGGATAGCGGTATGGCACTTTTCTCTGGATCTGTACCATTCTCTAATATCGATAACGACGGTATACTTCTTTTCAATATATTTTTTTGTCACAGAAATACATGAAAAATATTATGTTATCTCTTTTACTTGATATTTAGTTACATTTTTCAACTAAAATTGACGATTCTTTCTCTGTTATATTAAGCTTAGGTCTCTATCTTTTCCTCTCTCTCTCTCTAGTCTCCAAACAGTCATGGAGTCTGTACGAACCAGAGGTGTCATGTCATCCACCTCCTTCCCCAATGCAGAACAAGCAAAACTCAGCATGTCTAGAGTGATTGGACAATTGGGTTTCACTCCTCTGTGGAAAATAACTAAAAATGGGTACTTGAGAATTAAAGTTTCAGCTCCAAGTACTAGTGAAGGTGGGTTAGGTGGCTTACAAGATGGGTCATCCTCTTCTATTGATGATGATGAACAAGTGAAAAAAGCTCCAATAGATTCAGTTCCAGATGGAAATGAAGGTGGATTCGGAGTTTTACCAAATGGAAATGGGTCTTCTGGTTCTGTTGTTGAAGAAAACAAGAAAAATAATAGAGGTCTCGTTTTTAATACTGAAACAGATAGCTCTGACTCTATTGTTGGATTTAAGTTGGTTCCTCCTTCTGGTATGTACTTGAATTCGAGTACTATGAATTGTGATGTTTTTACCCTTTTATTTTCTTCACTCCACCACTCTGTCTTAGATGCCTCATATATTTTATTTGATCATAATTTTATATTGACATTTTTTTAAATATATGCCATCACTGTATCATATGATGTGGTGTATAAGTGTATGGAGAGGATTGTTCCTTTGACATGATAAGAAATGAATGATGCACTTGCTAGGTTAGAAATATACATAGAGTAAATGCAATTGCTGAAGAGAATGAACAGACAAAAACAGATATTTTAAATGCTGGGCTATTGATTTTTAGTATATGGGTCCTACCCTATGATACATGCTAAAGATATCAAATGAAATTTTCATTACGTCTCAACTCATTGGTTTCTCTGTGTTTGATATCTGTATTAAATGAAGTTATAATTTTATATAATCATTTTTATTTATTTATTTTTTTACTAATTAATGAAATATTTTATAATAATTTAAATGAGTATAATAAAAAAACTTAAATAAGATGTCTATTAGTAGCATAACTGAGCTCATTTATAAATTAAATGAGTTGAGTTGAGTTATTATTAGCATAAGATGGGGTGAACTTAAACTATTGAGTTAACTCAACTCATTTAACATCCTTAATATAGATCAACAATCAATTATTCGAAATCGAAATTAAGCCTTTTTCTTTAAAGGGTTGTTTTTATGAATTATTTTTGCTGAATTTGAATAAATTGGGGACCATATGTAATTCTGGATGTTTTTTTTTTTTTTGGAATCTTTTAATTGGAGGATGTCAAAGTTCCTATAGTCGTTGTTTTATGTGGCTTTGTTCTATAGTTTTAAATAGGGATATGGTAGCACTATTGTTAGAGAAATATTTTCATTTTTAGAAATCATAGAGTATTAAGCATTAGTGTTTTCTACTCTGCAAATATTAATTCCCTTAAATACGACCTATTTATATGGATATTATTGATGCTTTTTTTGTACATTGATGTCTTTATTATGTAAAGTGAGATTATATTGTTAAAACAGTTAAAAACAACCTTTTTTTGTACATTATGTCTTTATTATTAAATTTGTTGAATTTCTAACAAATATTGATGGTTTATGATTTCTATGGGGATTGATTCGACTCGACTCGATGCCATTGCAGATGAAGCTGTTGGCTCTAATGAAAATGAAATCACTGATAGAATGATAAAAATCGAGGACATGGATGGAGGAGAAAAATCCCTTACAAGAGTAACTTGTAATATTGTCTTTGTTACCTCCGAAGCAGCTCCTTATTCAAAAACGGGAGGCTTAGGAGATGTTTGTGGCTCTTTACCTGTTGCACTAGCTTCCCGTGGTCACCGTGTTATGGTTCTCTCTCCTCGATATCTCAATGGCACATCTGCTGACAAGAAATTTTCTGGTGCTTTAGATTTAAATACTCGCATCAAGCTATACTGTTTTGGTGGAGAACAAGAGGTTGCTTTCTTCCATGAATATAGAGAAGGTGTCGATTGGGTAAGAATTATGTAGGCTTCTTGATGGAAACTGTCGTATTTTGAAAAAACAATTATGATATCTTTTTTTTTTTTTTGCTTATCTTATTATGTTTAGGTATTTGTGGACCACCCATCATATCATAGACCTGGAAATCCGTATGGGGACAAAACTGGTGCTTTTGGAGATAATCAGGTAATTCTGCTACTTGTTCAGCATTTCACTTTCACTTATAGATCAATTAGTATAATCTTTTGTTGGTTGACAATGATTACATTCTGTTCTTCTTTGGTTTTACAGTTTCGGTTCACTTTACTTTGCCATGCAGCGTGTGAAGCTCCTTTGGTGCTTCCGTTAGGAGGGTTTACCTATGGAGAGAAATGCATGTTCCTGGTCAATGATTGGCATGCTGGGCTGGTTCCAGTGTAGGTGGTTATTATTAATGTAATTGCTGCATATTTCGCTCATTTGTTTATGTTTCTTATTTTCTTCGAAAATATATCATGTATGTTGTTTGAGGCTTCTCTCTTTATCAGTCTGTTTCTTTATGCTTATAATGTACCTTATGACGCCTGCCAATTATAGTTTTGGACTTAATTCTAGTATTTTGTTTTGACAACTAAATGTGTTTGGCTTCAGGCTTTTGGCTGCCAAGTATCGCCCATATGGAGTTTACAAAGATGCCAGAAGTATTCTTGTAATCCATAACCTTGCACATCAGGTAGATGACTTTTCTTATTTGCTTCGTCAGAAAAGACATAAGACGCATCAGAACATTGCATGCTTTGCCTTATTATAATGTGATATTATTTTTAATGCTTCTAGACTGAAGGCACGGTAAATGACTATGTGATTGATTCAGCAAATCATGCAGTTTTCTTGTAGAAGAAAAGAAAACGATCTATTTCGCAATGGTTAATCTAATTGATTCTGATGACATAATGTTACAGTATAAACATTATTTCTGTTTAGCCAGAGTTTAATTATAATGCATTCGTTCAGGAATCTAGTAGTCTGCCATAAATGAGATGTAGAAGAAAGTTATACTACTCTATTTCATGCTAGGAAAATCTACAATACATAATTCAAATTTGACTAGCGGGACGCACGAGGTGTTATGTGAAAGAGTGAGTAGCTACCCAAGATGTTGTAAATTAGCATTTGATTATTAGTGGATTTTCTTCGGTGTGTCGTCGTTAGTGGAGTAGACTTTTCACATTGAAAAGTTGAACCCCTTAAATCATCGTGTGTCATTTATTTTCTTACTGTTGATTATTTTGCTGTTACCCATTATTATTAATTTGTGCATCCAAAATTGGACCCGATCTTCGCTTCTGTAAGTGCTAATTTACAACAAATTGGTATCAGAGTTATTGGGTTATTCTGTTATTTATTGGAACTGATCAAGTTTTCTCTTTTGGATTTATTTTGAGCTTCTGGTTATCTGATTGGTTTTATATTTTCTAGGTTGTGCATATGTTTATTTAATATTGGGTTTTCTGTCATGGCGGCAAAATATGAAATTGAGAAATTCAATGGTAGAAATGATTTCAGTCTTTGGCGTACGAAGATGCCGGCCATATTAGTTAAAGAATGGCTCGTTAAGACACTTGAAGGCATGGATAAATTGCCAGAAAAATTGACCGATGAAGAAAAAGATGCATTTATGGAAAATGCTCTTAGTTCAATTCAGTTATCCTTGTCTGATTAGGTATTACGCGAGGTTGGTGATGAGGAATCTTCTGTTGGGTTATGGCTTAAATTGGATAATTTGTATATGATTAAGTCTTTGACAAATCGGTTATATTTGAAACAACGTTTGTATACATTCAGAATGTCAAAAGGTACACCTTTGCACGATCATCTTGATGAATTTACTTAAATTATTCGTAATCTGAAAAATGGTGGTGTTAAGATTGATGATGAGGATCAGGTCTTAGTTCTATTATGTTCTTTATCTCATTCATTTGAACATTTTGTTGATACCATGCTATATGGGCGAGGCACTATTTCTTTGGAAGATGTTAAAGCAGCTTTGAATTCCAGAGAGTTGAAGAAAAAAGTGTCTACATGCAACAATGATAATAGCAGTGGTTTATTTGTCAGAGGTAGAAATCAAGACAAAGGCACAAACAATAATAAAGGCAAGTTTAGATCCAAATCTAGAAAAAGAAAAGATAAATGTAACTATTGCCGTCAGGAAGGGCACTGGAAAATAAATTGTCCGAAACTCAAAGGTAAAGGAAAATCTGTCATAACGTCTTCTATTACTAATGATGTTGCTGGTGTTGTAGATAGTTCTGGTTTTGATGGTGAAAATGTTCTATCAGTATCTATTGGTTCTCCTGGAGATGTTTGGATTCTTGATTCGAGTTGCACTTACCATATGTGTCCCAGTAGAGATTGGTTTGCTTCTTATCAATCTATTGATGGGGGTGTTGTCTTGATGGGAAACAATATGTCTTGTAAGGTTGTTGGTATTGGTACTATCCGAATTAAGATGCATGATGGTATTGTTAGGACTTTGAAAGATATTCGTCATGTTCCAGATTTGAAAAAGAATTTGATATCTTTGGGTACTCTTGATTCACAAGGCTACAAGTATGTAGAAGAAGGTGGAGTTTTAACAGTTAGTAAGGGTGCTCTCGTTGTTATTAAAGGACAATTGTCACGTGACCTCTATATGCTTCAGGGTAGCCATGTTATTGGCAGTGTATCAGTTTCATCCTCGTCAGATCAAGATTCAGACACTACTCGATTATGGCATATGCGGCTTGGGCATATGAGTGAGACAAGGATGTCTATTTTGAGCAAACGGGATTTGCTTTGTGGTCAGAAAATTGGAAAACTTGATTTCTGTGAGCATTGTGTCTATTGAAAGCATCGCAGGGTCAAGTTCAGTACAACCGTCCATAAAACGAAAGGTACTGTTGATTATATTCATTCAAATCTTTGGGGTCCTTCTCGTGTTGTATCTAAAGGTGGTGCTCGGTATATGTTGACTTTTATTGATGACTTCTCTCGTCGTGTTTGGGTGTATTTTCTGAAGAATAAGAATGATGTGTTCTCAAAATTTGTGAAATTCAAGGCTTGTATAGAAAATCAAACAAGCAAGAAAATCAAGCATTTGAGAACTGATAATGGTTTGGAATTTTGTGATAGTCAGTTTAATGAGTTTTGTGAAAGAAATGGCATAGTGAGACACCGCACTGTGCGTCATACATCACAACAAAATGGAGTAGCAGAACGTATGAATAGGACTCTCTTAGAAAGAGCTCATTGTATGCTCTTTAAATCTAACTTGGATAAATCCTTTTGGGCTGAAGCTTATAACCATGCCTGCTATTTGGTGAATCGGTCTCCATCAACTGTAATTGAGTTGAAGACTCTGTTTGAGGTATTCTTTGGTACTCTTGCTAATTATTTTGATTTGAAAGTTTTTAGTTGTCCTACTTATGCTCATGTTAATGATGGTAAACTTGAGCCTAGGGCATTGAAATGCATATTTTTGGGGTATCCTTCTGGGATAAAGGGTTATAGATTATGGTGTGTTGAACCCAAGTCACCTAAATTTGTGATTAGTAGAGATGTTAAGTTTGATGAGTTTTTCATGTTGGAAAAGAAAAAAGAGTCTATTGTTGCAAATAAAGACCACGGTGTTAGTGAGCAGGTAGAGCTTGAGAGTGGAGCTCCTAATCAAGTGCAAGAGGGCACTTCAGATCAGCCATTTATGGATGAGATAGATGATTATGCTCATGATGTAGCAGAAAAGCAACATGAGTAACCATATAGTATTGCTAAGGGTAAAGGAATAAGAGAGATTCGACGCCTTCAGAGGTACGTAGATGCAGATTTAGTTTCTTTTGCATTGTCTGTGGCAGAGTCTATTGAGGTGTATGAACCTTCTAGTTATCATGAAGTTATCACTTGTGATGAGTCTGTTCAGTGGTTGGTTGTTATGAATGAAGAGATTGAATCACTTCATAAGAATCATACTTGGGAATTGATGAAACCGCCTAAGGGCTTGAAGATTGTTGGAAACAAATGGGTTTTCAAGAAAAAAGAAGGTATACTTGAGGTTGAAGCAGCGAGGTTCAAGGCACGTGTTGTTGTAAAGGGCTATTGTCAGAAGAAAGGTATTGACTTCAATGAAGTATTTTCACTTGTGAAACATAGCTCTATTCATGTGTTGCTTGCTATGGTTGTATTGTTTGACATGGAATTAGAACAACTTGATGTTAAGACAGCCTTCAACCAGAGGGGTTTGTTGTTCCAGGTAAGAAAGATCATGTTTGTTTATTGAAAAAGTCTTTATATGGGCTGAAGCAATCTCCTTGGCAGTGGTATAAGCGGTTTGATTATTTTATGATTGATCATGGTTACTCTAGGAGTGATTATGATAGTTGTGTTTATCATAAAAGATTTCATGATGGTTCATCCATTTATTTGTTGCTTTATGTTGATGACATGCTTATTACTTCTAAGAATAAGTTTGAGATTCAGAAATTAAAGTCTCAACTTAATGGTGAGTTTGAGATGAAAGATTTGGGTGATGCGAAAAAAATTTTGGGCATGAAAATTTACATGGATAGACAAGCATGCAAGTTTTATTTGACTCAAAAAAGTTACATTGAAAAAGTTCTTGAATGCTTTGGCATGAAAGATTCTAAACCTGTGAGTACGTCGTTAGTTGTGCATTTCAGGCTTTCTTTGGATTTGTCACCATAGTCAGAAGAAGAAGAGCGGTACATGTCTCAGGTTCCATATGCTAGTTTCGTTGGTAGTTTGATGTACGTTATAGTTTGTACCCGTCTAGACATTTCACATGCAGTTAGTATTGTTAGCAGATATATGGGTAATCCTGTGTTATTGGTTATGTGGACTTTGATTATGCTAGTGATCTGGATAGAAGAAGATCTCTGACAGGTTATGTCTTCACTCTTTCTCATTGTGTCATTAGTTGGAAGGCTACTTTACAGTCTACAACAGAAGCAGAATATATGGCAGCAGCAAAAGCAGTGAAAGAAGCCATTTGGCTTAGAGGTTTGGTTTGTGATTTAGGTTTACATCAGGATACTTCTGTTGTATTTTGTGATAGTCAAAATGCGATACACTTGACTAAGAATACTATGTATCATGAAAGAATCAAACACATTGATGTCAGATATCACTTCGTCCGTGACATTGTCTCTCAGGGTGTTATTGTTGTTAATAAAATAGTCACTATAGAGAATCTAACTGATATGTTAACCAAACCAGTTCCATTTAACAAGTTCAAGTATTGGTTGGACTTGATTGGTGTTTGTAGAAGATGATCACCCTTCGGGGCTTTGGACGACGGTTATTTAGTATTCCGAAGAATTTCATATTTTGAAGAACTTATTTTGTGTTTTGAGCCAAGGTGGAGATTTGTTATTTAAATGGCCCAAAAAAATGTGGCCCAAGACCCAATACTAAATAAACCTTATATTTATTTGCTATATATATATTAACTAAGTTCCCAGGTTCTCTGTGCGTGAAGAAGCCGCTAGCGAAAAGAGAAACAGATAGCAGAGGGAATATATATATTTGTTTTTTCACCAACTCTTCTTCTTAACTGCCCATCATCATTTTCCCCAACCTAAATCACCATTCTTCGTTTGCCTTGTTTTGTCAAGCTGGGATAGAAAAGAAATAGTAAGCTGCGTGAAATTGAGAAGTAGAAGATGCCGGCTGATATCATTAGTGTACAGTAATATTTTTGATTTAATAGCAAGTTTGTTAATTTATTTTGTTATATATTACCAGTAAATTAGAGGAGATATTTTGTGGGTAAATTATGGATTTTGGTATAATTTTGTGAAACTCTCAAATATTGGTGCTTGTATCTCTATTTGATTATTAGTGTATTTTTTTCGGTGTGCCGTCGTCAGTGGAATATATTTTTCACATTGAAAAGTTGAATCACTTAAATTATTGTGTCATTTATTTTTTTACTGCTGATTATTTTATTGTTACCCATTATTATTAATTTGTGTAATTAAAATTGAACCCGATCTTCGCTTCTGCAAGCGCTAATTTACAACACAAGAGTATTAGAAGTATTCTCTTTGCACTATTCTTAAACTCTTTTCCGCAAATAGAATATCTAAGTAGGGATTATTATTTTTTTTGCATTTCTGAGGGAGTGGAACCTGCAACAACATATGAAAATTTGGGACTATCTCCAGAGTGGTATGGAGCAATGGGATGGGTGTTCCCAACATGGGCAAGAACCCATGCTCTGGACCCCGGTGAAGCTGTCAACGTTCTGAAGGGTGCAGTTGTCACAGCTGATCGGCTATTGACAGTTAGCAAGGTAATAATACTAATTTGTATAGTGTCTCAATGTAGAAATTCATATGGAATTATCTAATAATCATTTTATGCTAAATATTTAAGTTTTTTTATTAGAATTTGGAAACATCAATTTTCAGATCCTACCACGATTTAAAAGAAATCTTTCTAGGAAAATATATAAAAGAACTATTAACTCATGATGGTATAGCTACTATGTTTCTATGAAGTTCTTAAACTTGTGGCAAATTTATGGTTTCTTAACACACAAGTTAATGGAACCATCTATGTGGTTATCTAATTGCTTTAAATGAAAACTATAGTATTTTTCAATGTTAACATAACCGTTTTTCTGCCCATGGGTACCTTATTTTTCCTATACCTTTAGCTTTTGATATTCCAATTATACCTTCTCATTGTAGGGATATTCATGGGAGATAACAACTGTTGAAGGTGGATATGGACTACACGAACTATTGAGCAGTCGAAAGAGTGTTCTTAATGGTAACAAGATTTGCTTGTACTTTCTATGTCTTAACAATTTTGGTGCCAGCCTATGGAAAATAACTTTGGGGTATCTTGCTAATATATATTTTTTGTTGACGCTGCGACAAAAAGGGATCACAAATGGCATTGACGTCCTCGAATGGGATCCTTCTTCAGATCAGCACATAATTTGCCATTATACTTCTGATGATCTGTCCGGAAAGGTGCCTAAATATATTATTTCTAAAATCTGATTATTCTCAATGTCTTACCTAATTTTGGACAATGCAGGTTCAGTGCAAGATAGATTTGCAAAAAGAGTTGGGCTTAGCTGTTAGGCCTGATTGCCCATTGGTAAGATGTTACTACAGAGATTGGTTTCAAAAGCTCATGCTTCCTACTTATAGCAATAACCGTTTCATTATGTAGATTGGATTTATTGGAAGATTAGATTACCAGAAAGGCATTGACTTGATTCAACAAGCTATGCCAGAGATCATGCAAGATGATGTACAATTTGTAAGTTGTACAAAATTTCTTTTTGATCCTTACCCTTTACCACTCTGCCAGGAGTTTGTTTAAATGTCAAATTCTCCTATATACACTAAACCTAAAACCAAGAATTATGTTTCAGGTTATGTTGGGTTCTGGAGGTCCATTATATGAAGATTGGATGAGAGCAACAGAGTCAGTTTATAAAGATAAATTTCGGGGATGGGTTGGATTTAACGTTCCAGTATCTCATAGAATCACTGCAGGGTAATGATAAATATTTTAAATTTGCATTATTTTGATGTTGCTGAATATATCGATGACAGCGGTTCACTTTGATTTTTGTATTCCAGCTGCGACATACTTTTGATGCCCTCTAGATTTGAGCCCTGTGGTCTAAATCAACTGTATGCAATGACATATGGAACTGTACCTGTGGTACATGGAACTGGAGGACTTAGAGTGAGTTTCAACATTTTCAAGAAATTTAATCATTGTTGGTTAATATAACAGTTTTTTCATTAAATACCTTGTTCTTTGTATTTCAGGATACCGTTGAAAATTTTGATCCATTTGCTTCAGAAGGCAAAGGAGCCGGGACAGGGTAAGTAGATCCTTCATCCTTTGGCAAAGGTCGATTTTATTTTACAGTTAATTTCATTACATGCTATCAAATTGGTTAGAATTTAATTGCATCAAGTATATATCATGAATATAGTGTATCTCTAGACCTGCATTATGGATTTTTTTAAGAGTAACTCTCTCACGCTATTACAAATACTTAACAAAAGGAGGGGAGTTTTAGACGGGAGAGAACTCAATATTAGAGTATAAAAAGAATGTTCAATATTGTTTAAGTATGATATTAATGTGAGGTTTATAAGTAAGCATGAGTATCACTATCTTTATATTAATCTTTTGGGATTAGAATATTCTTCTTATAGAATTTCTGAAGACATTTGAGATTTATGAAATTTATTTCCGTAATGTATTGAATTGATTTATAATAGCTAAAATATACAATTTATAGGACAAGATTAGAGCTAGAAAAGGAAAAAAAACTTGGAAAGAGGAAATAAATAAATAAATAAATTAAAATCTCCTAATTATGGTTGAAATAATCTTTCTAATTTTGCCTAATACAAATAAGAAAAAAAATCAATCTGCTCCTAATCAAAAAATATATTAAGGAAACAAAATTCTTGGTATTTCAACACTTTCTCTCAAGTTGGATCGTAAATATTCATCATAACCAACTTGCAAATAAGATTATCAAACGACTGTCAGTGAAGTCATTTGGTGAAGATATTAGTAGTTTGTTCTTTTGTTATAACATACGTTATGCAAATTGTTCCATCTTTAACTTTTTCTTTGATAAAGTGTTTATCAACTTCTACATGTTTTGTTCTATTATGTTGAGCTGGGTTAAGGGAAATGTTATTAGTATCCTCATTATCACAATATAGTTTGATTGGATATGGTGTCGGAATTTGAAGTTTCATAAAGAGTTTCCTTAACCATAGTACCTCATAGATTCCTTGCGCGATTGCTCGAAATTTTGCCTCGACATTACTCATGGCTACTACCTTTGGTTTTTTGCTTCTCTTCGTTGCCAAGTTTCCAAAAACAAAGGTTTAATACCCAATAGTAGATCGTATATCTTATATTGAGCCAACCCAATCCGCATTAGTGTAGACTTTTAGATTTCTAGCTTCATTTTTTAAAAAAATAATCTCCTATTAGGTGATCCTTTAAGGTACATAGGAATTTTATAAAATACTTCAAGGTGGGTTTTCTTTGGAGAATGCATGTGTTGACTAATTATATTGACCGCAAACGTTATGTCGGGTCAAGTGTGAGACATGTATATCATTTTCCTCATGAGTTTTTGATATCTTTCTCTGTCCACTACTTCATCCAAGTTTCATATTTATTTTTGACCTCAATTGGAATATCAATTGGTTTGCAACCAAGAATATCTATTTCGGTGAAAAGATAAAAGGACATATTTACGTTGTATGACACTGATTCTTTTTTTTATCTTTCAACTTTCATTTACAAGAAGTATCGCATTTATCTTAGATCCTTGACTTCATATTCATTACCCAAATTTTTCTTTAGTCCTTTCACTTTCTTCTAAGTTGTCACCGGTCGGAATTATATCATTAACATATACAATCAAAATTGTTTTTTTCACATGTTCATTTTGTTTAGAAAACAAGGTATGATCTGATTGTCCTTGTTGGTATCCATACTTTTTCATTACCTTAGCAAACCTATCAAACCATGCTCTAAGTGATTGTTTGAGGTCATACAATCATTTTTTTTAATTTACATATTGTATCTTCTCATTCCTTGTCGAATCAAGGTGCCATGGTCATAAAGATTTCTTCTTCTAATACTCCACTAAGAAAAGCATTTTTTATATCAAGTTGTTGGAGTGGCCAGTCTAGATTGAGTGCTAATAACAGAAGCACTCTTACAACATTCAGTTTAGCCACACGTACAAGTTTTTCTATATAATCAACTCCATAGGTTTTATTAAACCCTTTTGTAACTAGACGAGCTTTGAACCGTTATATTGTTCCATCAGCTTTGTATTTTATAATAAATACTAATTTGTAACCAACTGGTACTTTTCCTTTTGGTTACTTTGTTACATTCTAATTTTCATTTTTTTCAAGTGCTCTTATTTCTTCTATAAAAACCTCATTTCATTCTGCAACCTTTAGAGTTTCATGAATGCTTTTTAGAATTTGTAATTCATCAAAATTAGAGGTGAAAGCAAACTAGTATACAAAGTTTTACATGAAATAAATCTAGAGATAGGATGAAGTGTACAAGATCTAGTTTGTTTTCTCAAAGCTATGGGTAAATTAGAATTACTTGTGTTCGTGATAGACTTGGAAGTGTTTGAATCTATCATCGGTTTTGATGCTCTTGATGCACCAAGTGTGAAGCTATGTTTGTTTTTTTAATTTGGACCGCCATGAGTAAATAATATCAATTTATTCATATTTTGTTCTATGTATAATTTTTCTTCCGAATAGGACTTTTACTTTTTCCAACAGCAACAAAAAATCTTCGCCGTATATGGGTTTTTCCTAGTGTTTTATTGTTAAGTATAGTTATGTTTTTTTCAGCCTATCTATTTATTCATCAACTTAATAACCATTCTACCTATCTATATGTATGGTCTTGGACCCTCAATAATGCTTTTTCTTTAGAATTTGGTTACTTGATTGATCCACTTACTTCTATTATGTTAATATTAGTGACTACTGTTGGAATTATGGGTAGAATAGAATAGGAAGGGGTAGTTTGCTCATAATTTAGACTATTTTGGTTTGGCTTATGAAGGATAATCTCTTGATTTGGACTATGAGCGTTTAGACTATTTGGGATTTCAGAGTACTCATCGACACCCATATTTAAGTTTAAGTATTGATTGATAGGAAAATCTTCACTCAAGTTCTCCCTTTAAAGATGTGGCTCTTTGTAGTAATGAGTGTTTTCAAAGAAAGTGACATCTCGGTTAACAATGACTTTTTTTTAGGGTTTATAGCATTTGTATCCCTTTTGGGTGGGTGAATACCTAATAAAAACATATTTACTAGCTTTTGGATATAACTTTGATCTAGTAGGGGAGAGAATGTGAACAAAGGAAGTACACCCAAATATCTAAGGGAAAGATTGGACTGAAAGTAAGAAATTAGAAAAAAATCTTGAGTTTTTGAATAGGGTTTTAAAAGAGAGAATGCGACTTAGCATTCGATTAATAATATAAATGGCAGTTAAAACAACATTTCTACATAAAGTTTTGGGCATGTGTGTAGTAAACATTAAAACTCAAGCTACTTTAAGAATGTGTCGATTTTTTGCTTTCGCTATCTTATTTTGGGGAGTGTGAACATAAGAAATTTGATAAATTATCCCATGTTTTTGAAGATAGTTCCTTAAGTTATAATTGAAGTATTCGGTATGATTATCAGTTCTAAGAACTTGAATTTGTGTTTGGATCATAAGTTGAAAATTAATGAAGACATCACGAACCTCGGTTTTTTCTTTCAATAAGTAAACCCAACATACTCTAGTGTAATCATCAATAAAGATAATAAACCATTTAGAATGGGTACGATTAAGAATACGAGAGGGTCTTGAAACGTTACTATGAATCAGGACAAAAGGTTTAGACGATTTATATAGATTATTGAAAAAAGAAACTCATTGATGTTTTACTAGTTCACAACTTTTACATTGAATATTGATTGTTTTATTTGGAAACATAATTGAAAAACATGTTTTAAATATTTAAAATTAGAATGTCTCATTCTATAATGCCATAACAAAGTTTCGTTAGATACGGAATCACATATTGCAATAATAGAGTCTTTTAAACTCTTTAGTATTACCAATCGTCTTTCTTGATGATAGGTTCTGAAAAATACAATAAGATGGAAAGAACTTAGTTGAGTAATTTGAAACTTTTGTTACTTGGCTAATGATATCAAATTACAAAATATGTTTGGGACATAATGATAGATTGAAGAGTTATAAAATTGAAAATTTGGATACTCATTTAATGCAACAATTGAGAGGGAATCATCTACCACTTTAAGATTTTAAGTAAGTCATGAATAAGTGATGGATATTAGTCATGTGATTAGATGTGCATAATCAACAATCCAGGAATTTTTGAACAATGAAGTAGTAACTAGAGCATTTAAGTAATTATCTTTATAGGTTCAAGAAGTTGAGGATGATTAACCAGAATTTTGCATATTAAAAAAAGTTGGTAGAGTTGGTCTAGTTGTTTTAGATTAAATTCTCTCCTTGAGGTTGAGCCATCATGGGTTTAGTGATCAGTTGAAACCTGATAATTTTGGGCCATGTTTTGATAATTAGTTTAATGGATCGAGCCCATTGTAATTTTTATCGTTAAATTTATAGTAGATTAGATAAATTGACTTACAGAATTATGTAGTCTACTAGAATTCATGATAGACATGGTTTTTGTTTCTACATTGTTATTTTCTAAAACTTAAATTATAACTTGGTTATAAGAAAATATACCATGAAAATATTTGAGATTTATGAAATATATTTATGCACTATATTGGATTGATTTACAATAGCTAAACTATGCAATTTTTAGGACAAGATTAGAACTAGAAAAGGAAAAGGAAAAAAAAACTAAGAAAGAGGAAATAAATAAAAAAATAAATTAAATCTGTTGAAATAATATTCTTAATTCTGACTAATGCAAATAAAAAAAATCAATCAAGATAATGCTACTAATAAGAAAATACAATAAGGAAACAAAATTGTTGGGATTTCAACAATTTCACACTCAGCAATTAATAACACCAGACTCAGATCTTAAACATATACAGTATAGGCTTGAGATTTGAACTTAAACGATACTAATGATTTGGAATGGATTTGCAGGTGGACATTTACCCCACTAACAAAGGAAAGTATGTTATGGGTATGTAAATTAATTAAACCACCTTTGCTATTTTTCATATCAGACAATTAAATAATCTTAGCTTTATATTTGAAGGATCGAAATAACCAAATGGGCAATGGTTAATTGTTGACAGGCACTAAGAACTGCTATTAGTACGTACAGAGAACACAAGTCTTCTTGGGAGGGACTGATGAAAAGAGGCATGAACAAGGACTTTTCATGGGAAAGCGCTGCAGCTCAGTATGAGCAGGTCTTCGAATGGGCTTTTATTGATCCACCCTATGTTAGCTGAGGCGAAAAAAAACCTCCAAGTCGAATGGCGATAACTTACTGTCCATTTTTTTGATTAATTGTTCAGCAGTGACCTTAGAATGGTCTGTCAAATGCTTCAGTTTAGATTGACCTGCATAAGAGGTTGGATTAGTACTGTTATGCATTGATTCTACAAGTAGGTTGACATTTGTATTGAGAGAAGCTGAGAAGGTAAGCTACTTTCGGCTGCTGGACTGTACAAGTGATTCTTCACTAATGTGTCAAAAAGCAGTTAAAAATAGTACATATATAGTGAAAGTTTTCTTTTTAGATTAAACATTAATCAATATGGTTAAAACTTGCAACTTGATAGTATAAGTGTGACTTTTGATGTGTATATCTTGTTTTGTGTACACGTATTTGGATTTTTTTGAAAATTTATCTAAAATGCCCCTAAGATTTAACATATATTCATTTATGTTCTTAAGGTTTGTAAAAACTGGTGTAATATCTTAGTCTTTATAGTTAATACCATTGATATTCATAAATCTAATGTTATTTTTTTCATTCATATTATTGATATCTTTAAATCTATGACTATGATACCAAATTGAGAGGTTGTTTAAAATTCCTATATATTATTGTTTGAAGATAATTTTTTTAATTTTCTTATCATAATATTGTGTTATTTTTATCTTCTTGTTTATACCAATATTATAAATTGATATAATCAAATCCTTAATTGGTTTATGAGTTATAATTATTATACACGAATTTAATATGTCCATCACAATCTTTTCTTATGTTTGTTTTCTCTTATTACATCATATGGTTTTTAATTTAGATTTTCTGAAAAATAGTGATTACATTACATTTTATTCATAATATAATAATTATTATAATTTTAAGATTAATTAAGAATCACTTCAAGGAATCTCTTTCTAAGAAATTTGAAATGATTTTTAGCCATTCATAATTACTAGTTGAAATTTTTAGTTAGAGAGAGTTATGCTAGAAATTGTGTTTTTTGAATTATTCTCAAATGAAAATAATAGTTTCTTTTATAGCACAACAAATTATTGTTGGTATCTTAAAAGAACATCAAAGTGCAAGTATACATTGTCAAAAGTAAGTGATAAATATGATATTGTGTTCACAGATATTTGTTATTAATCTTTGTTAATTACTAAAATTGTCTCAATCTAATTTTATCCAAACAATCGATATTTGTATAAAGTTAAACTAAACTAATTCTAAATAACAATATATGATATTAATACTTGAAAAAAAAAACTCTAAGATTGTAATTTCACTAAATTAATCCATTTGAATCATATTATTTTCTCTTAATTTGTGTTCTCGTATTTAATTTGTCAACTAAGAACTCTTAATTTATCCGCATGTCTCTTCCGATAACAAATAGACACATTTCACTAAATTATTCACTATATTCCTATAAGGATTAAATTTACCCAATTCATTAAGATCAAAATTCATTTTTCAAGTTCATTAGGGTTCACAAATCAATTGATTAATATTTCAACCATCAAAGTCATTAAGTACAAATAGAATAAACAAATTAAAAACAACATCCCACAAATCATTCAAAAATAATTAATTCAAGCTTCATAATGTAAGCTACATTGCAACCCTAGAACAAATAATTTGGTTCATAGTAAATATTGAAATCACAATCCAATAATATTTAGACATTTAAGAAAACTTAAATCAAAAGACAAAAGGATTAAAAAAACTCTTTGATGATTCCTCAATCTCCAAGTAATATTCCACTTCAAAGTCTTGCACAATAGTCTTCAAGAATGTCCCAATATTCAAGAGCTATGATAACTCAATATTCAACTAGAAAAAATAATTTTTTTTCTCTTCATTTTGATCTCTGTACTTTCTCTATACTTTCTCAATAACAAAACAACAACAAAAATATGGCCTCTATTCGTTCTAAAATACTAAAAAAACTCCTCAAAAGAGGCGTGCAAAAAGGGGTAAAAAAATGTGCAAAAGAAGCTGGGCTGTTAGAGAAAATTTTTGAATTTTTTTTACACTACGCATGACACGTGGAAACTTTGATTCGTTGATAGAAGAATCGGACACATGGCGTATGTAGGTTGGGCAAGACGTGAGGGTGCACGGAGCTTTGATGGACCACAACGTAGGGAATTCTACACTTTGGGCTGTGCAAAACAACTAGACTCCATTCACGACTCTCTCGTGTGGAGAGTAGAGAACACGCGCAATTTGGACCGTTCATCGTTTGATCTGACGATGGGTAACGCATGTTGTTCCATCCGAATGTGAGACTTTTTTTTGTGCACTGGGTTGTGCAGACTAGGGGTGTCCATAAACCGGACCGGACTAAACCGTAAAACCGGACCAGACCAAACCGAACGGTTTTACTAATCAAACGGTCCGGTTCGTTTTATATTAATTTTAAACCGTTCAAACCGGACCGGACTGGTTTAATAATATATTAAAAAAATTACATTATTCTTCATTAAATTATAAAAAAATCGAACCAAACCGGGAATAAAACCGGACCGAACGGTTTTATAAGTCAAACGGTCCGGTCCAGTTTTTATTTCTTAAAACTGTTTCAAACGGTTCGGTTCGGTCCGGTCCGGTCCGAGTAATATGAACGGTCCGGTCTGGTTAATTTTTTTTAGGAAAAACCGGACCGGACCGGACCATGGACACCCCTAGTGCAGACAATTGAGCCCCACTCTACGAGGTGGGTTATGTAGAACAGTTGGAAAGCTTCGTCCACTCGCCCGCGTAACGTGTGAAGCCCACACTCTGGATCTACACCGTTAAAATTTGATCCAATGACTTGAGACACACGTGACTCATTTTACATGTGGAACTGCATTTTGTGCCAAAAAGGTTTAAATTTTTAACTTTTGTTATTTACACTTAAGTCCTTTTTTAATTCAAATTATTTCTTTTTCTCTCAAAATATATTTTCTAACAAAACTAACGCCAAAAAAAATTTTAAAAACTTAAAATTAGCTAAAAACCTCAATAACATAGTAATTATTATTAATAAATTGGATAAAATAACTCTAAAATACAGAGTTATCAATTATTGTTTACAATATAAGAATTATTATATCATCCTTACTTTAATAATTCATCTATTTTACTGTTTTTTGGCTTTATCAATTTCAACTATTGCTTTTTCTTAGCATATGATGCCGACTAAAGATGTGGATACTATATCTTTATTTTTATTTATAGTCTTCTACCTACAGTTCTTTCCTTTTTATTATTTCTTCTCATTTTTTACTGACAGTTTTTTGGATAATATTGATGATGATGTATCTTCGTCTTTTTTATCATTGATGTAGTAAATGCACTTGTGATCTTTGATGGTTTTTCTTGTATAGAAGTAGAGTACCTTATTTGTATCTTGACCAATTATCAAGTTATTGTTATTAAACTTTGTCTCAAATTTGGTGATTTTTTCACCATTCTCTTTGGTAAGAGGCATGCTACTATGAGAAGTGATGATGACTTTACTAGTTGAGTAATTTACTTTGATCTCAGTGGAATTATCAATTTTTCTAAGTTCATATAAATTTGGCCTAACATTTGATCTCTTCATACACAAAGTTTATCTCTGTTGAATTCTTTTTTTGGAAGCGCTCTTAGTTTAGGAACTTTTCTATTTGTGTTGGAAATCTCTAGTTTGATGAAGTAGTAGGGATTGATACATTATTCCTCATTTTAGTAAATTAATGAACTGAAAAATGTGAGATAGACAGGCTTGTCACTTGCTCTTATCTTCTTCCTGAAATTCTTGATTGCTTTTTTGAATTTTTAATAAATTAATTACTGAATATATGTTTTCTATTAGTCTTGCCCTGCATGGAAAGCTTTGTAAACAAATATTATATCAACTCCTTTCAAACAAATTGAATTTACTCCCTGTGGGAAATTCCTTTTATGTAATATAAAACTTCATATCTTCTATGTCTTTTTGGGTAGATTTTCTAACTAAGTTATAGAGACTCAACTATTATGGTTTGTTGAGATTCCTATATTGGTCATTTTTTTCTTCAATGACTAATGAATTTATGTGGAATGTTTCCTTGAATAGCATTGGATGCCTCACTATCTTTGATGTTTTTGGGAGAAATATTTCTCTAAATAGTACTAGAGATCATACTACTTTTCCTAAAGTTGTCAACTTTCTGGGTTCTTCTTGTGTTGTAGTGCTACAAATTAATTCCTTACCATCTCCTCTGAAGTTACTAGTTTTGATATTTTATAATTAGTATAACTACCTTTAGCCTCTATTCTGTTGATGAAGGCTCTGTGAGTTATTCCACTAAATCTAAGAATAGATTTACTTTTGTTTATCCAGTTCTTGTAGATTCTTGGTTTTAGGCCATTATAGACCACACAAGTCTTTTGATGTTCCTCTTTTTTTGCTTCATCAACCCAATTGAGTTTTTTTTCATTTCAAAGATGTTACTTCTTTAGAACTTTTAGGTTCTTCCTTTTCATCTTGAATTCTTTCTTTAGAAGTTTTACTCTCTTTAGATTGAATTTTTTATGAAGATTCATCTTTATAGTTTTTGAACTCTAAGAGTTATTTTGAACAATTAAGTTCTTCCTGTTTATTTTCTGGCTCTATAAGAGACTTCTCGAGGTATAAAAGCTCAAGTTGTTCCTAGAGGATTTTTATCTTCTTTTTTTAAATCTTGATCTTGATATCAAGATATTCTAGTCTTGTAAGCATAAAAATAATTAGATGTGTTAATTCTCTAGTAAGAGCATATGCTAAATTATTCTTGTTTCCTAGGAGATGTTCGACATCAAAATTATAGTGATTAAACCATTGTTACCGTCTGACTAATCTTCCTTGTTTATAATTATCTACAATATTATTTTTAAAGAAATAACCAAAATTCTTGATATCAGTTATTACCATGAATCTAAACTTTATGACGTATATTGCAAATTTTTTAATAGCTTTTTTAATAGCTAAATATTATTTTTTATTACTATGATAATTTAACTCTATACCATGGAAAGATCCCAAGTATACCTACAAAGATATTCATCTTTGTCATTTATTTTTGCTTTTAATACAACTCTCCAATATTCTTGTGAAGCATCCATTTAAATTATCATTTTAGTTTCTACACTTAGATGGTATTAAGTTAGTAAAGTTTTTACTTGTATTTTTATTTTATCCATATACATAGTATCTTGTTATGTCCACTTTCAAATATAATCTTTTTGTAATCTTGCTTTTAAGGGTTTTTTGCATTTCTACAAGTTTCTTGATTTATATTTCAGCATAAGTTAAAGATCATAAAAATCTTTGTACTTGATTTTTGCCTTTCAATTTACTAGGAAAACCTTGAATGTTATTTAGTATATGGGGTTATAAATTATGTTTTTCATCTTTAATTTTCAATCCTAAATACTTCATTTTCTGCTGAGTAATTATTGTTTTTTTTCTTCAGAAAATATAATACCTTCTTTCTTGCATTCTTATAAAATATTAATAATATCCAAATAATGTTTATTGAATTCATTATTGAAAACTAAGGTATCATCTATGTAAACACAATAAATATTTTGTAATTTCTCAAAGATATTATCCATATATATCTCAAAGATACTTAGAGCTTGTTTTAATCCAAATGATACAACAATCCATTAGAACTATCTTTAAGGGCAACTAAATGAGTATTTCATTAAGAAATGAGTTTTATATATCTTCTATATCTAATAAAATATTTTCTAAATAAGGTTTTTGTTGATTTGTGTCTATCTTACCATGTTTTCGTTTTTTGTTATTGCATAAAAGTTGGGTTTGATATAGTTAAAAAATTTCTTATTTTTGATACATAAATAATTTTACCATCTAATGTTGTTAAACTTATTTTTTCTAAATATTGTGTAAAATGTTGATATAAGTTTAAGAAATTATTTTCTATTAATAAATCAACTCTTATTTGTTGTTGGTATATGGTAAAAATATGAAAATTTTCTCCTCCTATAATTATATATGTGTTTTTTAAAAGCTCATTAAAATTTATTGTAATATTATTAACAATTCTTACAATTAAATCATTTGGTGTTTATTTTCAATATTTTTCTGTGAATACATATTTATTGTAGTATTATTAACAATTCTTACAATTAAACCATTTAGTGTTTATTTTCAATGTTTTTCTGTGAATACATATTTACTTAATACACATATACTAGTTTTTGTATCTATATATGCATATAAATGATAACTCACATAGCTTTTAAATTTCAGTTATACATTAATATAGGTAATGTTTGAATTTGTAATATTATACAAATCATTCATCTTTTGATGAAGAATACCTATATTTTGAGTATTTATATTCTGAGGCAGTTATTTCTTCATCTATTTCCTTCAATAGATAAATACTATATGTATCATCTATATCTATTTCTCATCTTTTATACAATCTAGATTTAAAAGATAAGATCTATAATTTTCATGGAGCTTGGATTCTAGTGGAATACTACCTTTAGTTTCCCAATGTTTTTTCAATTTTGGGTGGTTGTCTTCTTCTATTGGAAGTGCCAAGGTCTCTTAACTTTTGTCTATTTATTTCTTCTTTGTGTGAGTCAAATGTTGCTTCTTGATAAGGAACTTATAATGAAATTGGTTTTATATGACCTTTTAAGGTTATTATTTCTAATTCAGAATCAGTTTCATTGATTACTATCATATCATTTTTTCTTTGTTTATACAAAAAAAATTAATATAATGTTTTTCTAGTTCTTCATTTCTTAAAGTTAACAGAGTTACTAATTTTTCTATATCTCTTTATATTAGGACGTCCTATCTTCTAAGTGGTTCTTCTTTTAATCCTTCTAAGATATTGTATTTATGACATATAATCTCATTGTTTCTATATGTGATGTATACATTTTTTCTTAATTTTATACATATATTTTATTGTAATTTATTATAGCCACATTCATTTATTTATTTTAATAATTTTTTTGTATTA
Organism: Hippophae tibetana; assembly: GCA_037013495.1. Lineage (NCBI taxonomy): Eukaryota > Viridiplantae > Streptophyta > Magnoliopsida > Rosales > Elaeagnaceae > Hippophae > Hippophae tibetana. The sequence goes on along the minus strand of CM072807.1, from coordinate 18,799,015 downwards.
TAATTATATCTTGTAGATACTTGGTGTTTGATTATTGGACTAAGTCTATTTCCTCCGTTAGAAGTCTAAAAGACTTTATTAATATTATTTGATTTTTTGACACCTACTAGAATCCTATTTATTTATAATTGTATATTTTTTAATCAATTTTTAAATATTGCTTTCTTCCTAATATGACATCATGAACTAATGTTTTTATTATTTGAACTTCTTGTTTTAATTTCGTGACTTCTTTTTCTTTATTGGAAGTTTCTTCTTCAGATGCTATAAATGTAAATCTTGGTAAGTATCATTCCTCTAGTGTTTCAAAGTCTATCAAAAAAATTATTTGATCAAGTTCTTGAAATATTATGTCAACTTCTATTAATTCATTTTTTTTCTTCATATATTATTATGTTATGACTATTTGTTAATAATATCCAATTATATATAGTATTGAAAATGAAGAATTTTTTTCCTTCATTAAGCCTCATATTTCAAATTTATAAATCATACTTAATATTTGATTTATATTTTTATCATGAATATTAATAGTAGACTTAAGTATAGAATTTTAGTTTATGGTATCTTAAATTATCATAGATCATTTATAGTAGAGTATCTTTCTTGCTTATTATTATATTATTTAATAGTGTTATTTGTATTCATATATCTATTTCTTTTTTAAAATGAGTTTGTATTAATATTTTGATTTTTTTTAAATGAATATATCTAATTTTTTCTTTATCTTTTTGAACAATTTTTGATAATTTTTTTATCATAATTTCCTTATCAATTAATGGTATATTATATCTTTATTTTGCATTAATCTATAATAAATTATATCTTTTGTAGTAATAATTTCATTAATGATGAAAATGATGTATCTTTAAATTCATCTATTTTTTTAAGATTTAATTTTACCTTTTGAATTTTTTTAAATTTATTTTTACTAATTATTATTTCTTATGGAAAACATTATGAGATATTTTTTATTTTTAATTCAAATATTCTTGATTTCTTATTACTTCTTGATTCTCTATTATTTTTTCTTCCATTTTTATTTTTGAAAATTTACTATTAACTTCCATAATATTTAACTTTTATTAGGTTTGAGGAAAAATTTTAAATTTTTTAAAATTTTAAAAATACCTTAAAATTTAGGAATATTTTTGATGTTATTATTAGTTAACAAATTGAGTATCTGTCACAAGCTGTTCTTGGCATTTGAATAAACCCTGCATAAAGTAGTAATGAATTAATTACGCGAAAAGCTTACAACTCTCTCATGGTGTTTCAAAATATTCGAATTTGCTTCAAACACTCAAGATGAGGCCAGACATATATACCAAACCAACCACGACAAGAAACAATAGTAGCAACTTGGTGAATAAGAGGGTTTTATTTTCGCAAGATTGGGGAATAAGTAGCATAATGTTAGCTAATCAATACCACAAGACATTGGGTATTTTCCTAAGTTAAACTTTTTATTTACAAAAAAAAAATGGAAATTATGTTAACTTAATCCCTTTTAACTATTTTTATTTTAAGATAACTCCTACATATTTTAAAATATATATATAAATAAGGTGTTTATATTAAAATAAAATTAGTAACATGAGGTTAATTTAATTTATTTCTCAATTATAATCTGGATTTATTATAATTTTTTTAAAAGATATTTTTTTTAATTATAACTGAACACTTCTTTTTTTATTTATAGTAATTTCTAATGAGTTCAACAAACCGCAACATACCCAAGTGGCAATAATTTGCTATAAAAGAACGTGGCAGCAACTCGGTTTTTTTTCAATGAAAATAAATAAATTTATTATGAAAGAAGAAATAAAATTTTCAAAATTTATTGAAGACTTTGTTTGTTTATGCTGTTGAAGTCCCATATCGATTCAGTATTGAGTTTTCGCTACATTTATAAATCTATGATAATCTTTACTGTTTGAGAGCTCTTTTGGAGGAAGTTAGGCCATGAATTTCTTCATGATATCAAAGTCAGCTAACTCATTCGATACCCGATCGATTGTAGGGAATAGACCTTGTGCCGATGTGAGGGGGAGACACTCCATATTCTTGATCGAAAATCGATGTGAGGGAGAGTATTAAAATCTCACATCAATTGGGGACTGTGTTTCTGCTGTACTTATAAGTCTATTACAAACATTTTTCTCTAAAAGCTCTTTTGGAGGAAGTTAGTCAATATATTTTTTTACATGCTACTACTAAAATCCATTTTAATTAAAAATATTTAAGAAGAAAATATTGAAAGAATTATTTTATATAATATCCTTCCATGGATATAGACATATCATTAATGCAGCATTTGGTGAATTTTCCACAATGGTTGCTTTCTGTTGAGTCCTCTATTTCTATATTTGACGAGGTAGCTTAAGCAATTTCAATAGATTGTGCAGATTATGTATTAGTTTGGAGGTATTATTGTGTTATTAATTATTTTTAAAATATATTTCTTATTAATTAGATTATTTTATTTCTCTATTTTTTGTTAGATATTTATTTAAAAAAAAGTTACACTAATCTGACTTTGAATATCACGTTATCACGTAATTTAAAAATAATATATAATTTTCGGTAAAAAAACAATATATAATTTCCGGTAAACTTCTTTATTAAACAACTTCGATGTAATGTGACGTTTGGTTCATGGAATGGAGTCAGAATCGGAATGGAATGGAATGGAATGGAAAGGAAACAATGTTGTTTGGTTTGACCAATGAAATCAAGCTCAGAATCAAGATTACAGTATTTGGTTTGCCACTGAAATGAAATAAAAAAAGCTATAAATGACCTTAATACCCCTACATGTTGTAAAGTTCAAATAATGTCATTTAATTACTATTTTTTCGTTAGACAAAATACATTATTGAAATCATTATTTTTCTAAATAATTATTACTTAATTAAAAAGAAATATATTATTAAAATTATTATTTTTCTAAACAGGGTTTAGGGTTTTGAGGTTTGGGATGTGAGATTTAGGGTTTAGGGATTTAGGATTTGGGGTTATATTTGTGGATTAAGGTTTAGGGTTAAAATTATTATTTTTCTAAAAAGGGTTTAGGGTTTTAGAATTTGGGATTTTGGATTTAGGGTTTAGGGTTTTAGGATTTGGAATTTAGGGTTTTGGGTTTTGAGATTTATGTTTTAGGGTTTATGGATTTATGTTTTAGGGTTTTGGGTTTTGGGATTTAGGTTTTAGGGTTTAGGGTTTAGGGTTTAGGGATTTTGGGGTTTACTAGTTTACGGTTTAGGGTTTAGGGTTTTATGATTTAGATTTAGGGTTTAGGGTTTTACGATTTAGATTTAGGGTTTAGGGTTTTGGGATTTATGTTTTAGGGTTTAGGGTTTTGGGATTTAGGGTTTAGGAATTTGGGGTTTAGGGTTTAGGGTTTTAGGATTTGGATTTAGGGTTTTGGGTTTTGGAATTTTGGGTTTAGGATTTTGGAATTTTGGGTTTGAGAATTTGGGATTGAGTTTAAGGTTATATTTTAAGTGAAGGTAAAATTGGAAAAAAAAAGTTTAGATGGTAATGAAATTATGATTACCATGGGTGGGAGAAGGGATTGTGATTCCTTCTTTTTTAGTAATCGATTTCATTCTGTTCAACCAAACACACAAAATGGAAGGAATCATTCTGATTCTTTTCCATTTCCTCCAACCAAACATGAGGTAAGTATTGACGCAACAACAACTCTTGCGCCTCTCTTCGCAGATTCTGCTGCTTCAACTTCCTTAGCCTTTGATTCAGCTTTCTGCCATTCCTTTTGCTCCATCAGTTTCACATCACTTGTGATTTGGATTTTTGACTTAAATAATTGTAAATTTTACTATTAAATTACTAGATGTACCACTAAATAATTTACTAGTTCAATACTTAATATATAATCAAAACATTTCCGATAAAAAAAGGACCAATTGTCTGTATGTTGCCTAAATCTGATGAAACATATTATTATTGTTGGAGAAATATTAACTTAATTCCGAATAACTGAAAATCACTTTTACGGTAGTTGCTCTAGAAAAAGCAATTTTTGCTTTAGCAAATTTTTTTAATTTTTATATTGAAGCTTTAGAAATTGAATTACTCAAAATAAAAAGGGTCTTTGACCTTAAATAAGTCTGCTTAAAATTTAGGTCGATAACATAATAGCACACTTTTCATTTAGAAAAAACAAAATTATAATAAGTATAGTTATTTTAATCTCAAAATGTTAATTTAATAAGTAAAAATATATATAATCTTTATAAATTTTATTATAGTATTATTTTTAATCAATGTTGTTAATTAATCATTAATGATATATTAGTTGTATACAACTAATATACTTTTCCTAAAAGTACTTTTACAAAAAACAGATTCTTATTTTCTGTATTTATACATGTATTAATCTTCATTGTAATTAAGAGTTTGTAAATACATTCAGTCTATTTAATTTGGTATCAAAGCAAGAAAGAAAAAAAAATTGTTTTACCGGTTTCTCAGTAGCAGCGCCGCCGTCAGTTCTAGCTTCGCGCCCCTCTGCGCTGTTCAATTTCCTCTCCAAAATCAGCGCATTGTCCAGCCGCACCCCTGCATGCCGTCCAGCCGCACCCTTGCGCGCCGTCCAACCGCACCCTTGCGCGCCATCCAGTCGCACCCCTGCATTCTCTGTGAGTCCTGCGCTGCGCTGTTTGTTTCTGAAATATTTTTTTCCTTTTTCAATTTTAAGAGCTACCACTTTCTGCAAGTTCTGCCCTAATCCGCCCAAACCTAGCCCATTAGCCCAAGCCCAGCCCATCAACCCATCAGCCCAAGCCCAAACCCATCAACCCAAGCTCAAACCCATCAGCCCAAATACTTATCAACCCAAGCCCAAACCCATCAACCCAAATCAAAGTCAGCCCACCCCGGCCCAAAAAAAATCACAATTCTTATTCAGCTGCACAATATGTATATTTTTTTATTTCAATGGAAGATTCAAGACAACATCAAGTTTCCAGATTTCATGAAGTTCCAAATTTTGAAGTTTCTGTTAAGAGTTCAAAAATTGGTTCTTTCGGGGGTACTAAACTTAATGGTACAAATTTTCGAACATGGAAAAAAGTTATGTCTGTTTATCTTCATAGTATACATAAGATGGGACATGTATCTGGATCAATTAGGGCTCCTAGTCAAGATGATATATAAGCCTATACTAGGTGGGAAGATGATGATAGCTTTGTCATGTCAATTCTATTTAGATCCATCACTGATGATATCTTACAAATGGTGGAGGAATGTGAAACTGTTGAGGTCATATGGAATACCTTAAGCAATCTTTATACAAATGAGTCTGACTTTATTCAAGTCCATGAACTCATGTGCAAAGCTGCTTGCATGCAGCAAAATGGGCAACCAATATCTCTTTTTTTACCAAGCTGAAAATTGTATGGGCTGAAATTGACCAGAAACGCCCGTGTAAAATTAAAAATCCAGAAGACCTTCTGTGGTACCATAAGGAGAAAGAGCTCGAACGAGTACATGCCTTTTTAAGAGGCCTTGATACAAAACATAATAGTGCTAAAGACGAATTGCTTCGAATGTCAGACCCTCCGAGCTTGATTACTGCTTTTATATACATCCGTAAAGACGAATCTTAACAAGAGAGTCTTCATCAGGCACATGTTGAGGTATCAAGCCTAGCCATTCAAGGCAAATCAAAGGCACCTTTCCTCCAGCAGTAAAATTCAATTCCACTTCATCAGTAGGGACCTCCACCAGGTTTTACCAATCGCCCTCGTTCTTCCTGCTCTTATTGCAATGAACAGGGGCATCTTCGTGATACTTGTTGAAAACTGTATCCACACTTGAAACCAAAAGCAGGCTACTATGGAACAAAACGACAACATGGGCATCGTTCTAAAGCAAAAGCAGTTGTCGTACAAATTGTCCAAGAACCAGACTACTATGGACAGAATCATCCTATGGAATGTGAGGGTATCCCTACAGCTTCAATAGCTGGTCGTGGTAAGATTGGCATGACCTTAAATGTTTCTCACTCTGTTGGGTCTAATACTTGGATTATTGATTCTGGTGCATCTGATCATATGACTTATGATAAAATCTTATTTTAATGAGTTATCTCCCTCACCAGTGTCTCATGTTACGAATGCTAATGGTGAGGCCTTTCCTGTCTTAGGAAAGGGGTCAGTTCATATCACTCCATCTTTACAGCTCCATAATGTTTTATATGTACCTGACTTATCTCATCACTTAATATTTGTCCCACAGTTGAATCTTGAGTCTAAATGTTTTGTAACCTTTTATCATATGTATGTGATTTTTCAGGATCTTCTTACCAGGGAAATAATTGGTCGAGGGTATCTGAGGGGCAGATTGTTCCGTTTGGATCAGAACTACGGAGGGGAGAAACCAAGAGCACGAGCAAGCATTACATTGACTTCTAGTTTTGATAAGCTAAGTGAAATTTGGTTGTGGCATCGCCGCTTAGGGCAATTGTCTTTTAGTCTTATGAAAAAAACCATGCCCACTTTATTTATTGGTGTTAGTGAAACTGTTTTACATTGTGAGACTTGTGTTTTGGCCAAGAGCCATCGTATTACTTATTCTCCTAGTTTTTATAATAAAAGTACTATTCCTTTTGAATTGATTCATTCTAATGTTTGGGGACCATCTAAAGAGCCCACTATATCGGGTATGAGATATTTTGTTTCGTTTATTGATGATTGTACAAGGTTATCATGGATTTCTCTTCTTAGAACAAAAGATGAAGTTTTTTCAGTTTTTCAAAATTTTCATACCTTCGTTCAAACACAATATAATGGCATCATTCGGATCCTCCGTTCTGACAATGGGGGGAATATGTTAATCATGTTTTTAAAAAAAAATTCAAAACACATGGGATTATTCACCAAACTACTTGTCCGCAAACATCGGAACAAAATGGAGTGTTTGAAAGAAAAAATCGCCATTTACTTGATATGGCTCCTGCACTCTTATTTAGTGCTTATATGTCGAAATATCTTTGGGGTGATGCTGTACAAGCTTCCGCCCATCTCATCAATCGTCTCCCGTCTAGTGTTCTTAACAGAAAGATCCCATTCCAAATTCTCGCATCTTACGTCTCCTTATCATCCTTCCATAATCTTCCTACCCGTGTATTTGGCTGTGTTTCTTTTGTGCATGTTCCTAAAAATCAAAGGTCTAAATTAGATGCCCGGGTAATTAAATGTGTGTTTGTTGGTTATGGAAGTTATCAGAAAGGGTACAAGTGCTTCCATCCACCAACCAGAAAGTATTATGTTACTATGGATGTTACCTTCTTTGAGGACATGAGTTATTTTTCCTCACCTGATACTGCTCGTCGGGAGGAGAATACATATTTCGAAGAACTGTATCATGGTGAGGGGGAGGCATTAGGAGAATCACCAACTGATGTTTCAATGAGACCAGATGATACTTCTAATTCCTTGAATCCAGTCATGGCAGAAGCAGATACTCCAAGTATTCAAGCACCAAATTCACTTACAGCAAATGACATTGAAGACACAACTGTACCCTTAAGCATTACTCTTACCCTTGATCAACAACTCCCTAGTACTGAAGGTCACTCATCTGAGGTATGTACACCTACTGATACTAATAGCATCGAGTCTAATGTTGGACAATATGTGTTACCAAATAGGTCTACTCGAGGTCAACCAACCAAAAGGTATGAACCAAATACTCATGCAAAATCAAAATACCCAGTAGCCAATTACATGTCCACTAAAAGATTATCTAAGTCATATAAATCAGTTGTGAATCAAATATTTGGTGTATCAGTACCTAACAAAGTGTAGGATGCGTTGGGAGATCCAATATGGAGGAAGGCAATGACTGAAGAGATGGATGCGTTAAAGAAGAATGATACTTGGCAACTTGTGTCACCACCACAAGGAAAAGAGGCACTTGGTTGTCGATGGGTGTTTACTATAAAACATAATGGTGATGGATCCGTAAATCGGTATAAAGCTCGTCTTGTAGCAAAAGGGTTTACTCAAACGTATGGTGTAGACTACGATGAGACTTTTGCTCCTGTTGCCAAAATGAACACAATTCGGGTTCTGCTCTCACTTGCTGCTAACCTAAACTTGCCACTTTGGCAGTTTGATGTCAAGAATGCGTTTCTTCATGGAGAATTAGCCGAGGAGGTGTGCATGAGTCTTCCATCTGGGTATGTAGTTGATTCTCCTAGTAATTTTGTATGCAAATTGAGGAAGTCTTTGTATGGCCTCAAGCAATCCCCTCGAGCCTAGTTTGGAAGGTTTTCACAGTTCATGCAAAAGATTGGTTACAGACAGAGTAATTCAGACCACACTCTATTTCTCAAACATCAACGAGGGAAGGTAACAGCCCTAATCATTTATTTTGATGATATGGTAATAACTGGTGATGATACTATTGAGATGGATAAATTATAAAGACAGATAGCCTCTGAATTCGAGATGAAGGACTTAGGTGAACTAAAGTACTTCTTAGGAATTGAGGTAGCTAGGGGAAGAGAAGGAATATATCTGTGTCAGAAGAAGTACATTATTGATCTGCTAACAGAGACAAGTATGTTGGATTGCAAACCTATTGACACTCCTATTGAGCAAAACCATTGTTTAGTAGGGTATCCAGATCAGATACCAACTAATCGAGCTCGCTATCAGAGATTGGTTGGACGTTTGATTTACTTAGCTCGTACTAGACCAGATGTTGCATATGCAGTAAGTGTGGTGAGTCAGTTCATGCATAATCCAAGTGAGAACCATATGAATACTGTTTTGAGAATTTTAAGGTATTTGAAATCGGCTCCAAGAAGGGGAGTAATGTTCTCTAAACACAACAATCCTCTTGAAGTCTGCGGATTCACAAATGCTGATTGGGTAGGAAGTATTACAGATAGAAAGTCAACATCGGGTTATTTCACCTTTGTGGGAGGAAATTTAGTTACATGGAAAAGTAAGAAGCAGAAAGTGGTGGCATGATCTAGTGCTGAGGCCGAGTATAGAGGTATGGCTCATGGGGTTTGTGAATTGTTGTGGATAAGAACTTTGTTATTGGATTTGGGCTTCGAACTCAAAAATACTATGCAAATGTATTGTGACAATCGAGCAGCTATTGATATATCACAAAATCCAGTACAACATGATCGCACTAAGCATGTAGAGGTTGATTATCACTTTATAAAAGAGAAGTTAGATGCCAAACTTATTAGTTTTCCTTTTGTTCCCACAGAAGAGAAACTTGTAGACATGTTGTTGTCTGTTTTGCAAGACATAAAAACGTGCAAGTATACACGGTCACAAGTAATAATATTTGATAAGTAAGTTATCGTTCCCACAGAGATTTGTTACTATAGTTTGTTGAGTACTAAAATTATCTCTCTCTGATTTTATTCAAAACGCTCATTGATTGTAACAAATTTAAGAAAAGAGTTTAAAAAAACAAAATAAAAGAAATCTAGGATTGCAATTTTTCACTAAATTCATCAACTTAAATCATTTTATTTTCTTTTGATTTATATTTTTTAGTACATTTAATTTGTCAATCGAAAACTTCTAATTTTATTCATACATCTTTTCCGAGCTCCGTACACACACATCTCGTTAAATTAATTCACTATATTTCTATGAGAATTAAATTTACCAAGATTCATTACGTTCTAAGTTCTTAAATGGCCACACATACAATTAGGGTATATTCATATCCTTCATCATACATGTCATTCTATCTATGAGCAATATACACAAAAATGCATCTTCCAAGTTTATTTTTGTGCCACGGATCATTTGATAAAATTCGTAAATAATCAAAAGCATTAAGCACAAAATAGAATAAACAACTCAAACGTCTTATAAATCGTTCAAAAATAATTAAAATAAAAGCTTCATAAATTTAGATCAAATGCAACCCTAGAAAAATTAAATTACTACATAAATTTAAAATAAAAATTACAACAGATACAGAAAAATTAGATGAAGAAGAAGGAAAATTAAAACATAAATATTTGGCACACACAGAACACAACAAAAGCCAAAAAATGGCTTATGCGTGTTCTGCAATCCAAAACCGAACAACACAAAATAATCTCCAAACTAAACACTCCAAAACTTCCCAAATTTTTTTTACTCTATCATCTTATCTCTTATTTATAGCTAAAAATAATACATCTAAAATATTACATTTTTTATTTTATTTTTTTATATAAACGCGTAAAAATTTGTATCGAAACTAAAATCGACGCGTATCGAAATTCGATATCGAAAACATTATTATAATCCACACGTGAGACAAGCAGAACCATTTTTGATTTTTTTTAATTCAAAGTACATGCCACGTGTCAGCGTCTGATTCGCTGCAAGGATTTAAAGCGGACACGTGGCACCTTCTGATTGGCTGCGGGAAACGGGCGCACGATGGATTGTCGCACGGGAGACAACGGCTGCACGCGGGCGTGATCTTGCGCTTTCGCACTCATCGTAACATGACACGTGTCATAACATGACTGGCTTAAACATAGAGTGAGACACGTGGCATTTTTTGATTCGCCGAAAGGATTAGAGTGGACACGTGGCATCATTTGATTAGCTGAAGATCCGGTTGTACGTAGAGATCAGCGCACGGGATCAGAGGCGCGTGTAAGTGGGGAACAGCGGCTGGACGCGTCAGACACGTGGGCCCTACCTGCATGCCGGCCTGCGCAGTAGGTGCGCCCCACTCGGGCGCCGAGCCGTGTGAAAATACAGACCTGTACCCACGCGAGTTGGTCGGGTGTGATCGGCACGCGTGCATCGTAGTCGTTTCTTCTTTGATCGGACGGTCCACGTTTCGCGCGTGGTTCTTCTCACCTGCGCAGAAAAATAAACTTTCTTAATTGCATTTTGACCTACAAATTTATTTCAAATTACATTTTAAACTTTATTTAATTACAACTAAGCCCTTTTCTAATTTAAATTAAACTTTTAATAATTATAATTAAGCCCGATTTTAATTTAAATTATATTTTTGACTTTTATAAATTGCAATTAAAAACTCTCTTTTTTTTAAATTATATTTTTGGACACAAAGTTGCAATTAAGTACATTTTCGATACAAATTATTTAATTTTCTTAAAATATATAAAAAAACAGAAAATACTAATTTATTATACTAAAATTAACTAAAATCATTAAGAACATAACAATTATAATTAATAAAATAGGTGAAAATAACTATATAAAATACAATTATCACATGCTTATCAAAAGAATCTCTAAGAAGTCATTATGTGGCTCACTAATCAAGTTGGCCATGATTGATATTTATGCGCCAATTTGGGAGGAGTGTTAATTAATCATTAATTGTATATTAGTTTTATGCAACTAATATACTTTATCAACTGTATATTAGTTGTATGCAACTAATATACTTTTCCTAAAAATACTTTTACAAAAATTAGATTCTTATTTTTTATATTTATACATGTATTAATCTTCATTGTAATTAAGAGTTTGTAAATACATTCAGTCTATTTAATTAATGTAATATATTACCTCTTATATCCTCTGAGTTTTTATCTCTTATAAAGTCAATTATTTTATATTTTTAATCAATTTTATTATATTTTATTTATTTAAATTATTATTATTTTCTTATACAAGATCAATTTTATTTTTTTATGAAAATTTTAAACTTTTTTATTAAATAAATTAAAACTTTAATATTATAAGATAATATTATCTCATATCAATATAATATATTACTCTAATCCAACACATCATGGCCTTTTAAATAACAATTATGGGGTCTCGGTCTCCCAAAATGGCAGAAAGAATATTGGCGGTATTAAGAGATAAAGACCCAACACATTTTTTTTAAAGAAAACTTTTTAATATTGTAAATTTATGATATTTTTTAAAATAATATAGTAAAATATGATTAAATAGTATACTATAATATATAAAACTATACTAAATAATATTATATTATATTAATTGTATTTGTAGTATTTTTATGATATTTAGGTAGAGATGTAAAGTAAGTTATTTTATCTCATATTTTACTAATTTTTTTTAATGAATTTATGCTGTAACATTGGTTATTTTGTTTAAATATCATATTATCTTATTTCATCTTATTTAGTTTGTAATCTTAATGAAAATAATTTTAAACATATGTTATATAATTTTTTTGTTAATGTATATCTAGTAAACAAATTAATATATATATCTCCTAATGTATATCTATTTATTTTAGACATATCTATATCTAGTTATTTTAGTCATATCTAGTTTACTTGTAAAGACACCATGTATATTCCTTTAATTACATAATAGAATACAATTATTAATTATTTCTAACATGGTATCAAAGCTACTCCTCTTATCTTTCTACCAGTCTTGTCTTTTCTGGTGTTACTCCACCCTTATAACTTATGTTGTCACAACAACCGCTGCAACCACTCACCGTTGAACCCCCGACGTCTTTCAGTCGTTGTCCTTAAGTTCCAGGCCTACAATCTTCGTTGTTAAGGAATCCCACACCACACAGACCATTGCAATCACCGTCGCTATCATGCATCTTACTCCGACAACCTTTCTACAGATACCACTATGATCGGATCAACTAGATCTACATAACCATGGAAGTCTCGCAACAATCGGAGTATGCACGCTCCCTCACGCGCCTCTCAAAGGAACTACACGTCTTTTCATGGGTCGCCATTGAAACCAAATTTCGTCGTGCATCTTGCTTCGATAACCTCTCTACAGATACCACTATGATCGGCTCGACTAGATCTACACAACTATGAAAGTCTCATAATTGTCCAAGGCCTCATGCGCCCACATGCACCATCAGTAGAAATTGCACGTCAGATTCACGTGCCTCATAGCCGCACTCTGTTCTAGTGATGCATCCCTTGGACTGAGGTCATCATCGCTTCTGCTGACATCATCGTGACCGTGTCGTAGCTTTCCGTTGACTGCATGTTGACCGTTGACTTTAATTGTTGACTTTTGCAATTTTGGTCCTTCTAACCTAGTGTTTCGAAAGACCTCGTTTTTGCAATCCGTTTTTGCATATTGTGTTTGCAAATGAATAAAAAAGATGTTTTTCTTCCTTGTCCCATTAATATTGTATTGGAAGGGATGAAGAATTACTTATCATGGTCTTAAGCTATGCACAATTTTCTTAATTGTCGTATGTTCTAGCATTATTGTACTGGTGCAATTATCATTCCTGTCAAAGGAGCAAGTGAAGAAGATGCTACTTTCCCTGGTTGCATGATTGAATGGGATAGTCACAACCACATGATCCTCACATGGATTCAGAATACTTCCATTCCCTTCATCTCTAATCTGTTGGGTAGCTTTGATGATGCCAAATCAACATGAGATATGTTGGCCAAAAGGTACTCCACTACTCATGGATCCATGAAATATCAGTTAGTAGTTGAATTGCATCAACTTCGAAAGGAACCAGGGCAATCCATCAATGACTACTATGATCAGCTTCGCTTCCTTTGGGACCAAATTGACCTTTGTGATCCAATTTGGGCATGCTCAATGGATGCTCAGTAATATGCTACAGTTAGGGATGAATTTTGTCTCTATGAGTTCCTGATGTCACTTCACAAGGACTTTGAGCCCATTCGAGGTCAGCTTCTTAATCGTAGTCCTCATCCCTTTCTTGATACTACTGTAAACGAGTTAGTTAGAGAAGAAGCTCGAATTGCAACCCTTCAAGCCCAGCATAAATTCAATGTTTTGGCTATTACTCCTTCTACTCCTACCATTGAGCAACCTCAGCAATAAGGTGATTCCTATTGCTCTAACAATCGTCACAGGTAAGCAACAAAAGGTTATGAAATTATTGCAAACATCATGGCCATACCATTGAGACTTGTTACCGTCATAACAAATCTACTACTATTGTTGCTAATACTGAGCCTACTCTGCTGATGCATTCCAGTTCAATAGAGTCCCAGTCTTTTGGATCCATTGTCAACCTCTCCCCCACTGAACTACTGAAGATCATAACTCAGACTGTTCAAATGGTTGGTAATGCATCTCTTTCCACTACTCTCTTTGTTTTGCCCGATAGTCTCAAACTTGGCTTTTTGATTCTGCATGTTGTAATCACATGACACCTCACTCATCTTTATCCTCCAAACTTGACCCTACATCACATCCTCTTAATATTCATATAGTTGATGGTTCCACCATGCATGGGAATAGTCTAGTTTTGTTTCGACCTCTAACCTCTCTATTCTTTGGGTCTTCCATGTACTTGACCTATCCTAGAATTTATGCTCTATGAGACAATTAGTTGAACAAGGATATTACCTCATTTTTTACTATTATAGTTGTATTGTGCAGGATCTGAGGACAGGGCAAGAGCTTGGGATTGGTCCTAGGGTTGGGCGTATGTTTCCCGTGAATAATCTTCATCTTCCACCTATTGCTCCTGCCTCTATTATTGCTGCAGTTTCTTCCTTACCTTCTCTTGCACTTTGGCATTCTCTTCTTAGTCATGCCTCATCCACTCGGGTACAACAATTAGCTTCTAAAGTTCTATTAGGTTCTGTGTCCAAAGACAATTTTGATTGTACTTTATGACAGTTGGGAAAACAGTTAGTTTTACCTTTCAATAATAGTGAATCTATCTCTAATAGTATTTTTGAGTTAATTCATTCTGATATTTAAGGACCTTTTCTTATTCCTAGTATTGGTGGATCTCGATATTTTGTTGTTTTTATTAATGATTATTCTCGTTATAGTTGGATCTTTCCTATGAAATCTCATTCTGAAATCTTATCAATATATAGTAACTTTGCAAAAATGGTTGAAACATAATTCTCTAAACATATCAAAACTTTTCAATCTGATAATGCTCTTGAATATACTCAAAATTATTTTCAAGCTTTGTTACATTCATATGGCATTGTACATCATCTAGCATGTTCAGGCACCTCTCAACAAAATGGTCGAGCCAAAAGAAAACTTCGTCACATTCTTGACATTGTTTGTTCTCTTCTTCTTTATGCCAAAGTTCCTGCTCTATTTTGGGGTGAAGCTGCTCTTCATGTTGTTCATGCCATTAATTGCCTTCCAAGTGCTGTCATTCATAATCAAACTCCATATGAGCGCCTTTTTGTGTCATCCCCTAACTATCATTACCTTCGTTTATTTGGATCTGTCTGTTTCCTTCTTCTTCAGTCTCATGAACACAACAAACTTGAGCCTCGATCTAGAGTTTGTTGTTTTCTTTGTTATGGTGAAACTCAAAAATGGTATCGATGTTATGATCATGTCTCACATCGTTTTCGTGTTTCCCATAATGTTGTCTTTTGGGAACACGATTTATTTGTTGAACTTTCTCACTTTCGTTCTTCCCTAACTAACTCAAATGTTTTAGAAATCTTTCTAGATAGGTCTCTTGTTCCTTCTACAGCTACTCTTAATCCTCTTTTGGACTTCTCTATTCAATCTTCAGATATTTTTTATGATTCTCCTAGATAGGTTGTAAAAGAACAGGTTAATGACGAGCTACCCCACCTTGAGCATAGGTCCCCTGCTCCTGCTCCGCCTAAAGATCCTCCACAAGACATTCCACCTCACCACTCAACCCGGGTAAGATCCATCCCTGCACATTTACTTGACTATCATTGTTACACTGCTATTACTACACTCCATGAGCCTCACACTTATTGTGAGACATCTACTAACCCTTTATGGCATATTGCAATGAAAGAAGAAATTGATGCATTAACCAAAAACCATACTTGAGATCTGGTTACTCTCCCTCCTAGTCAGTCTGTGGTTGGTTGTAAGTGGATCTATAAGATCAAGACTCGTTTTGATGAGTCCATCAAACGCTACAAGGCTCATCTTTTTGCAAAAGGTTTTACGCAAGAGTATAAGATTGATTATGAAGAGACTTTTGCTCCAGTTGCCCATATTTCCTTTGTTCGTACCCTCTTAGTTGTTGTCGTTGCCAGTAAATGAGACCTTTTTTAGATGGATGTTAAAAATGCATTCCTTAATGGGGATATACATGAAGAAGTCCATATGTAACCTCATCCTAGTCTTTTTATAGCCTTAAATAAGCTCCACAATGGTGGTTTGCCAAATTCAGCTCCACCATCCTTCGTTTGGGTTACATTGCCAGTCCTTATGATTCTACCTTATTTCTTCATCGCAATGATAAAGACACCATTTTGCTTCTCCTATATGTGAATGATATGATCATAACTGGTGATGACCTCAGTGGCATTCAAGAACTCAAGGATTTTCTTAGTCAACAATTTGAGATGAAAGACCTTGGACATCTCAGCTATTTCTTGGGTCTTGAGATCACTCGTTCCACAGATGGTCTTTATATTACTCAAGCTAAGTATGCATCTGACCTCTTATATCAAGTTGGACTCACTGACAACAAGACTGTTGACATTTCAGTTGAACTTAATGCACATCTGACACCCTCGGCGCGGGGGAACCATTGTATAATCTCTCTCTTTACAGACGATTGGTTGGTAGCCTGATTTATCTTACAGTTACTTATCCAGACATTTCTTATGTTGTTCATCAAGTGAGATAGTATCTGTCTACTCCACGATCGACTCACTATGTTGCTGTTCTGCGAATTCTACGATACTTGAAAGGCACTATCTTCCATGGCTTTTTTTACACAGCTCAATCTCCTCTAGTACTTCATGCATTCTCTGATGTTGATTGGACATGAGATCCCACTGATCGCAGGTCCACTACAGGTTATTGCTTTCTCCTTGGTTCTTTTTTGATTTCTTGGTGAAGTAAGAAACAAACTTCAGTGGCCTGCTCCAGTACTGAAACAGAATATCGTGCTCTTGCTGATACCACATCTGAGCTCCTTTGGCTATAATGACTTCTTAATGATTTGGGTGTATCCATATCCTTTACTACTCCCATTTATTGTGACAATCAAAGTGTCATTCATATTGCTCACAACGATGTTTTCCATGAACGAACTAAACACATCGAGATTAATTGTCACTTTATTCGCTCTCATCTTGTCCATGGTGCTCTCAAGATTTTCCCCGTCTCCTCCAACGATCAACTTGCAGATATTTTCACTAAGGCACTTCCTAAAAGACGCACTCGTAATTTGGTTGACAACCTCAAGTCGGTCTCACATTCACCTTGAGTTTGAGAAATTAATGTATATCTAGTAAACAAATTAATGTATATATTTACTAATGTATATATATTTACTTTAGATATATATATATATATCTAATTACTTTAGGTATTTACTTGTAATTTTTATATAAAAATATCATATATATTCCTTTTATTACAGAATATAATACAATCATTAAGTATTTCTAACATTTTTTATTAAATTTAAATTACAAATAATTATTTATTATTTTTATATTATTACTTGACTCATTTAGATCTATTATCGATAAATAAGATATTTTAATTAATATTATTTCATTATTATCTTATCTTATTAAAAATTAAATTAAATAAGATAAAATAGATTTTAAAAACTAATAAATTTTATTAATCTCATATTAATTTAAACATATATATATATATATATATATATATATTAATGATATTGTTCAAACGCGCATTAAGGAGTGCTAATTATCAATTAGACAGGTAAGACTCGCGCCCTCGTAATAAGTTATAAAAGATATCATAAAATTACAACATATCCAAGCAAATATTTTTAACTGTCAATTTGTATATACTTAATATTGGATTGTTTTACTTGGTATGAATTTGTATATTTATGTATCATTATTAATTTAAGTTTATATTTTATTTATATATTTTTTTATTTAATAAAAAAAGATGATTTATGTGCAAATTTTTTAAAATAAAAACTTGTGTATTCTTAATTACTTTTATATTAATTAATAATTATATATATTAATACAAAATCTATTTTATGTTTAATTTTCTCGCTAACAAAATGTCTTGAATATGCCTAATTAACGTCTGATATACTCCAATCGCATCCTTTTGTGAGTAATCTTGTCGTTTTTACGCATGACATGATTAATTAATAAACTAATATATAAAATAGAAACGCAAATATAAATGGTCAACAGGTGACGTATTTTTGGTATTTGAGGATGTTTTACAGGACGCGTAACTCTTTCTTTAAAGATTTAATTTATTTATATAAAAAGGGTTAATTTTAATTAAAATATTAATAATATTGTCTTAAAAATATTAAGATATATTATTATTCGATTTTCGTATAAATATATTTTTATTTAATAATTGGAGTCGTAACTTATTTCTTTAAAAGTGATTTAATGTAGTAATTATTTTAGAATAAAGTGTTTTCATAAAGACAATTATTGCTTACTTATGCCAGAAAATACAATATATGTTTTTTAGCTTTTAAAAGTAGTTATGTACTTTTTTTTGGGAGATTTTAAAGCTATTTTTTAACATGTGCGTTTTCATAGGTTTCATATATTATCAATTAACTCGTTTCGTGTACCAAAAATGTTGCAATTTGTATTGTTTATGTAGGTATTGTTTGGCTATATATTGAACCTTAGAACTCGCTATATGAAGAGAGAGAAAAAAAAAGGTTTAATTTTTTTAAAAAATAAAATTTCTCATAGTTTCACAAGGTTTCATGCATTCCTCTTTGTTATTCATATAATAACATTTAAAAAAAAATTAAAATAACTCTTAAAATTTATAACAACATAAATAATACTCCTAATATTAATTCATATGTTTTTAAATTTAAAATAAAGGTATTATTTTTTAATTATTATAAATTTTAAGGTTTATAAATTTTATAATTTTTACTAATAAGTTTTTGCTTCTTTGAAGACGTTCTTTGTAGAGTGAGCAACAAAATTGACCAGGGGCGGAACTGAGGAATTGGGGTGGGATATGACCTCTTACTCAAGAATTTTTTTTTATTAAAATATAATTTTTAATAATTTTAATGATAAAATAAGATATTTAACTCCTATTATTATTATTATTATTATTATTGTATATATATAATAAAAATATAATTTTTTATATTTAAAAAAATATCTTATATTTATATATAATAAAAATATAATTTTATTATAACATAAAATTTTATCGATTGTAATCCTTATATGAAGTGAATTTTTTTCATTTAACACCACCCATATTATTCTGATATACTTGTGCTTGTATATATAGTTTTGTTTGCTAATTATGATTAGCATAGCTAATTGTAATCAGCTACTAAGTGCCAACCAACGCCGGCCCAAACATTTATGCCCTTAGAAAAGACTTGTTTATATCTTATATATATGGTTCTTTTATAATATTCCACGTTTTTAATAAATGACATCCAAAAAAAATTATTAATTTAAATTATCGTAAAAAAAATTTAAAATCTAAAATAATTGGTGAATTTTATGTCATGGACATTATAAAATATTTTTTTTAACAATCATATAGCTAAAAAATTTAAAAATTATATAAATTATGAAAATTTTAAAACGTGATCCCTTACTTTAAAAATGAAAGGCATTATCATTTCAATTAATTATAAATCTCTTTAAGATTAAGTATATTTTTTTAAAATTTTAATAAATTTGAGTTTATAAAGGAAAAAATAAAATATTTATTAAGTTGCATCTATTTTCAAGTATAAAATGATTCTTTATAATAATTTAATAAATTTATCATATTTTCAGGATATAATATATTATTAAATTTACATAAACTAAATAACTTATTTTATAATAAAAAAATTATGATTAAGATACTTGTGCTAAAATAATATAATGCCTATTAATTCATATAACTTTAATGATTTATCTATTAAATTATGATTTTTTTTATTTTGAATGATTAAATGTAATTAAAATATGAGTATTTAATAATATTAAAATCATAATTAATATAAAAAAATTCTTAAATTTTTTAATATATATTAATTTACATTATTTATTTAATATTTATTAATTTTAAATTCTTATTAAATATTAAATATATATTTAAATAAATTATTTTTTATTTTTCTTAAAATATTTCATAATAAATTTTGTTTTTATCATTGTTAAAAATTAATATTTTAATTGCGTTTTAATTAAAAAATAATAATATTTTAAATAAAAATTATTAAAATAATATTATTTATTTTTAATTAATTATTTTCATAAAACTAACATACTAAATGATAACGACTAAACATACTTAATCTAAGATATTTTTGTAATAACAAATCTTAAAATATATCACAATTGCGTCCTGTTCCTGCTGTATCTATTACGTAGGCTGTCATAAAGTTTTTATTTTATTTAATTATGATAAATACTATTTTTCAATTATAATAATATATATCTAATTATTATATCCTATCTAAATCGTGATAAAATCTTTTATCTATTTAACAGTTATAAATACTATTTTAAAGGAATAATCTACATGTTTCGTGTTTGTCTTACGGTGGCTGATAGTAACATGGATATATATATATATAAAAAGTAAATAATAAAAGTAGTAGTAATCATCTCTTTTCAGCTTCCACAATTCATCTTCCGTTCTCACCATTCTTTATCACTTTATGTTGTTGGGGACTTGGACTCATGGCTAAGGATTGAGCATCCACTATATATATTCCTTTAACTATTTAATTTTGCTAAAAACGTCCGTTGCTTGTGGTTGATTATAAAAGAAATAAGAACATTAATTTGTCCTTTTTGTTAGGACAAATATCATTTTTTCCCCCTTAAATCATCATATTATTACTTTATAAATAGCTCGGGATCAAGTAAGCATAGACAAGGAATTTTCTTATTACATTTCTAATTAAAATACATATTTATGTTTTAAAATAAAAGCAAAAGCCAAAGTTCTATATTTTATTACGAGAGAATAGTTACAGAGGTAATGTAATTGTTGCATATTAATTTCATAATTATTTATGAAATGGTTAAATTTAGTTTTGTTATTTTTGAATTTAGTATGAAAATTGAATTTTATAATTATTAAAATTAGATTAATTTAATCCTATAATTACTTAAAATTAATTGTGTATTTTACTCTCACCACTAAAACATACTTTTTACTCTAAAATATTTTATTTTCATAAATTATGAGATTAAAGTAATTCATCCATAAATTATAGAACTACATCGATTCATTTCAAAAAAAAAAAAAATCTTAGACTATCTCTAATTTTTAGCACCATTTTACACCAAAATTTGCATCATTTTGTATCAGAAATTGCATCAAATTTTTATTTTTCTTCAACACATTATAAAATAAAATATTCTATTAAAACTGTAATATATATTAATACCAAAAGTAATATTTAGTTATTTTTTTATTAATTTTAATTTATTATATATAATAAAAAAATTAAATTTTTATTTATAAACAAATATTAAGATAAACAATATATCGTCAAATTTAATACACTACTATTTATAATATTAAATAAGATTAAAGTAATTTTATACTAAATTTAGTATCAAAATATTAAGATACCCTTACAACCGTTCTTTTATAGATACGCAGACTTCGTCTTTTATAATCACCGGTTGGCAAATTTATATTCATCCTATGTCTTTTATTTTTTATTTTTTATGTCGTAATCAAGTCATATTTAAAGTGCAGGGATATGGCATTTGCAGGAAAGGTTGAGATAGTACGTTGAAAACACATATACATCCAAATAAACCACGTTAAATTGCATTATATAATTTGATTTTTAATCATTTATAATACGTCGTTTTTTTCTTAATGTAAAACAACTATCTTTTTATATAATACTTTATATTTTTTTTATATATTTTAAGTTGAAAAAAAATATTTTTTTAAAAAATAAAAATATATAAATAAATGAGTATACAGATAAGATATATTATTTATTATTTTTAAAATATATTTTTTATTAATTAGATTATTATATATATATATATATATATATATCTTATTATATGTTTTTTTAAACACAATTTACATTAATTTTAAATTTTATTTATCTAAAATATCACTCATAATGAATAATTTCAATACAGATTGACACGTTCAACCCGTTACTCAGCCCCCCTCCCCCCAGATTGACACGTCGAACCCGTTACTCAGCCGCCCCCATTTAAAGTTTCTCTCTTTCGAACAAGAAGATGTCACAAACAACACGAAATTTATTAGTCTTACGCATTAACATCCTCAGTTATCTGCCACAATTCTAATCGGTGAACTTTTTATTTCTTTATCTGATTTCTCTTGCGTGAATGGTGATTCTGTTTTTTTCTTTTTCTTTTTCTTTTCCATTCGATTTTTGTTTAAATTCTAAAGACATTTTATGTTTTCATTGGAAAATTGAAATTGGGTTTGGTTCTTTCAACTTTTTAATTGATCTTTTTATGTTTTCTTTGATTTTTATCAATGAGAAGAAACGCATAAAGAAAAGATCTTTATATCTCACTTTCATTTTTCTGCTTCTTTGGCTTTGTATTCGTATCCTAACTTAATTGCTTCGCCGATTTTACTATTGTAATTAGCTAAGCTGCTCAGAGTTCATTATTTCTGACTTTGGGTTATGATATAAGTTTTAATGGTCATGCCAACAAAGATTTAGGAATAATGCTAACTGAGAGTCCTGTTTTGTACTTCTGTGCAGACCTTTATATTTCATTATTTATCTACTTTTGATTTTCTCTCTTTTAATTTCAATAGATAATACATGATATTGGTGAAAACAGGATTCAAAAGTTGTGTTCCACAGCATTATTCAAGATTTAGAGTCGTACTACCAAATTGTTTGAGTAAAGTGTTAAGAAGAAAAAAAAGGTGGGAACAACTATGAACGACAACCATGCTCAGTTATATTTGGGGAGAGAGAGAGGAAAGAAAAAAGAAAAAAAAAACTCTTTACACATGTCTACTATAGTTTTAGAAAAACCCTAGTGTTGCTTGAAGGTTTTATCAATTCTTGATCTGATTTTTGCTATGTTATAAGTAAGTCCACGTCATGGGCTATTGTTTTGGCTGCTTTATGTCCACATACATACATCCATTGTGCGTTTAAGAACTTATTGCGTGTTTATGTTTATAGAAAACTATCTACTCATCCATATTCTATATCAATGCAGTGTCTGTGATAAGAAGTATGCAAAAGGTTCAAGTAGACTTGGGGTTTATATGTTTTTGCTTATGTTAAAACTGATTTAAGACAAAACGGTTTCATGAAGAAGCACATAATCTATACTTTTGTCATGAAGCACGAGCTTTAAAGTAGTTTTGATAAAAATTTCACAAGCATTTTTATTATTGTCAGAACCCTTATTAGTTACTAACTTACTATATTTGTTCTCATGGCACAGTATATATCTAGCTTTGTTGGTGGTGGATCTAAGATTCATTGGAATTGACTGTCTTAAATGTTGACAGGTGATCAGGCCTTTCAATATCTACTGATTTCCAAGAAATTTTATGAGTGTGAACTATGCTTACATAAATGGGCTCTTGTGTCTCGAAGAAAGCTAAAGCACCTGGTTATGAGAAGCCTGCTATTCTTGCTGCTGAAACACCTTGTGAGTATGGACCGTGGGGGTAGTGTTCTCCTGTATATCTCAGCACAGGTTTCAAGAAATCCTTGACCCGTCTTAGCAAATTGTTGTTCTGACTATAACTTAAAAACCATCAAAGTGAACAGAAAAAATTAAATAGCTCAGTTCAGCACACCTTTTCATTTGCTCGTATTTGCTTGATTAGAATGAAATTAGCATTAACTATATAAAACTAGAGTAGAAACTTGAAACTTGCGACCTTAATAAGGAGCATAGATGTTATGGTCGGTGTAATTAGTTGAGATGGTGTATATTTTGACTCGAGTTTGCTAGATATAGGCTCTTCCAGTTTGAGTCAAGCATGCATACTGCTAAACGCCTCATTGTTAAGAAAAATGTATTACAGCTTAAATTGTTTTCATCTTATATATTTGCAGTTACCGTGAGTGAAGTAGAAGCCTTGTATGAGCTTTTTAAGAAATTGAGCAGCTCAATAATTGATGATGGGCTTATCCATAAGGTATGTCTCAATAATCTGATGATATTACTTCCATCAGATCCTATGTAAACACAATGTGCTATCTGAAATATTTGGTTTTGACAATTCTACTTAACAGTTTGTTTAACTTTTTACTTGTAACAGGAAGAATTCCAGTTTGCACTATTTAGGAACAGAAACAGGAGGAATCTTTTTGCAGATAGGGTGTGTGATTTTTGGCTCGCAACTCAAAACAATACTGGCAGCTTCTGTATTCCAAGATAACCAGTAGTATTTCATTTTCTAAGATGATTTTTCGTTGGTTGTTGATACAGTTATTTGATTTATTTGATGTGAAGCACAACGGTGTCATTGAGTTTGGAGAATTCGTTCGATCCTTGGGTGTTTTTCATCCAGATGCACCTATAGAAGACAAAATAACATGTAAGGTTTTTCTTTCTTTCCTGTTAGCGTTTCAACCAAACCCACCTATTGTTTATTCTGAGTGAACTAATTCTTAGTGATCCCTTTGCAGTTGCTTTTAGATTGTATGACCTGAGACATACGGGCTATATTGAAAGAGAGGAAGCAAGTTTATCAAATACATTCCTTCCCTTAAATTTAGTTTTTTCTTAATGGAATTTTCATTTAAGAGAAAGTTGCAAAATTATTATGTTATATGTTATATTTTTCTTATAATGTTACATTTTTTTTAAAAAAAAAATTTGCTTGCAGCTGAAAGAGATGGTGTTGGCACTTTTGCACGAATCAGAACTGGTACTTTCTGATGATGTTGTGGAGGCGATTGTGGGTCAGGTACGTACCACGGTATCAGCCTATTTTGAGCTTCTCATTTTTGTCCCATTTTTATGTGAAAATTTGGAAATTTTTGTCTTGTACAGACATTTAGTGAAGCAGATACTGAAGGAGATGGAAAAATTGACACCGAAGAGTGGAAAGCATTTGTATCAAAACATCCATCTTTGTTAAAAAATATGACCCTGCCATATTTGAAGTGAGTAACAATTTGATAATGCGGTAGAAATTTTTTTGATTACTATCAAGTTTGTTACAACTCTTTAACTCATAGATGGAGTCTCAACAATCTTCCGTTTTACAGGGACATAACTCTAGCATTTCCTAGTTTTGTGGTGACTAGTGAGGTTGATGATGATCAAGTGTAACTCTTATGACGATGATATTATCAAAAAGGGATCTACAACATTATGCTTGAGGGAGATGATGTATTTTCCATACAAAAATCAGACCATGAAAGATTTTGTCTGAAAGATGTTCCTTCCCTGCCAATGTATATGTGTGATTGTGTAATGTTATTCAAAAAAGATATTGTCTCAAAGATGCCTCCTCAAGGGCATGAAGATTGGTGGGACAAACTCAAAATAAGTGAATTTAGCTGCACTTTGTTCTGATATTCAGAAAGTCTCAACTGGTTCTTCGATGCAGATTGAATATGATCGTACACAGCGATTAAAAATAAAATAAATTCAACAGAGTAAAATAATGATACCGATAATTTAACGTGATTTACATTTTAATTTGGATTAAGTTCACGGGACAAATTTTGAAAAATATTTATACTATTAATAAAATTAATAGGTACAAAATGAGAAGTAATAACATAAATTGAGATAAACTTAAAATAGTGTTACACGAGTATTTATCAAATTCACTATTTTATCAAATATCTCAATATTTTTTTAATATATACTCTCCCACTTTCTTAATCACAAAATACTATTTTTTTTTAAAATGAAATTGTTTCTTTGACTTTATTTCTTTTTTCTTTTTTTTTTTGTGTGTTGACGTATTTTTAAGATAAAAACATTATATATTTATATGAAAAATTTCTTATTTTAACTACAAAATATGATATGTATTTGTCCAATGATTGTATTTAACATTTTTATTTTCAAATGTATATACTTAATATTTTTATTTTCTTTATTTTCGGGAGGGACGTATACTTTGATCATTTTGATAATTCGTTTTCTTTTGGTGTGCTGTTTTTGGCATAAAAGAAATTTTGTAATAGATATTATGCAGATATGTAATGTGTGTGCATTATTGTTATACTCCCAATAATTTCAGAAAACCTTTTTTAAAAAAGAAAAAGTAATAAAATTTTCGTTTTTATTAGATAAAATAAATATTATAGCTTGAGATTTAAACTTCTAATATGACAGGAGTTAAGTCATAATACTTTATTACAAGTCAATCTCAAAAAAATTATATGATTTAAACTTGTATTTTTTTTATTTTTTTAACTATTTATGTTAATTACATTACATTAACTTGGATATTTATTAAAAGTAATAAGTTTTTAAATATAAATTTTAATGAATTTAATAATTAAAAATGTACTTTGTTATTAAATGACTTTTTTATTTATTTGTCAAGAAATTGTTTTAGAAAATAATTACTAAGAGAACCTCAAAGCTTTATTACAACTATAAAAGCTTCCTAATTCAAAGGGACGTATATTTTTATTTTATTGTTAAGATTTTTGGGGGGTTAAATACATTATTTTCCAAAAATAATAAACACTCCTACTTCGAAACAAGAAACTTCAATTATTAAGATGAGAAAGAGAAAGAGAGAATTCACTCTATGTATATTTGGTGCTCAACTAAATGCAAGATCTTAATATTAAAAAAAAAATTGAAAGGGGCGGTAGAAGTTTTCAAATATTAAAGTTACTATACAAAGTCTTAAGATAATAAAATATTTTTTTATGAAATGATTAAAATATGGAAAAATATAAAATTTATATAAAATTATTAAATAAAAAATCAATAATAATATTATAATAAAAAACTGTTTAAAAAATTAAGAAAATATTGAAATAATTTTTTTATAATTATAAAATATTAAATTAATATTTTGTAATTTTTTATATTTATTATCATTTTATTATTATTAAAAAATTACGTTTAATTATATTTTAATTATTTAAATATAAAAAAATTATTAAAATAATATTATTTATTTTTAATTAATCACTTTTGTTAAAGAAAAACAACGTTTCAAACGTATTAAAAGTTTACTTCTCTATTATTAGCATTCGAAGAGATTTACAATAGTAATACACTCAAAGAAATCGTTTTCGGATCGGAGTAGGATTTTTATTTTTATTTTATATTATTATGTATTGTATATGATGGTTTGAAATTATTATTTTATATAAAAAATATATATGATTTAAATTTAATAAATAAATAAATAAATTAAATGATAATTTTTCTTTTAGATTATGATATCGGATTCAATAACGATTTGATTCTGCTGAGGAATCTAAAGTCTGCTATGTTCTTATTCTTCTTCAGTTTCATGGCCGACCATTTTCGCAGGGTTCAATAAAACTCGTTAAGTATTGTTTGCCTTTTATGTTTCAAATATTGCGGTGCGGCTACTTCTGAATTCCAATTAAATCAAAAAGTTCACTTTTTTGCTTTTGCTTTTGTTTATGAATTTCTATTTGTCGTCCCGAAGAGTCTTCACGCTTGTGATCGGACCCTGTGGATAATTTCTCTTCAAGGGGTTTCTTAGCTTGTAATCAGGTATTGGCTGTTCTCTGTCTGTAAAGCGTTTCCAATTCAATTATCACACTTTAAAAAATATGGACATTATTTGGTTTTCCTTATTTCTTGTTTGCTCGTATGGTTGCTAATATGCTCGTATAAAAGCTCAAGAAACTTAGGCCAATTTGGGTGTGCTTTTTTGAAAATGGTTTCAATGGTATTTTAGTCAAAAGTGGTTTAAAGAGAAGCATTGGCATAAAATTATTGGAATTGGTTTTGAATGACAATTTAGTAATTATCTTAGGATGAGAGTATGCATTACTCTTAAAAGCACAAATAATGTTTCTCAAATTTTTGAACTACTTCTAATCAAGATTTCCAAATACTCTTTAAATTGCTTTGATTCATTTGTAATTACTTTTAATCAAAAGGATAAACGGTATCAAATGGACCTTAAACTTACATCACTGATACGAATTTTACTTTTATCATAAACTTTTAAAAGGAAAAAAAGAGAGCTTATGAATTAACTAACCATTTTTGTGATAGGTTCTTATAAATTCAACTTTTTAATCTTTTTACTTCACTTTAATTCATAATAAATGAGAGACTCTTCCTTGATCCTGACCTTGTGGAATAACTATACCATGCTTTCTCGAATGTCTGACCTTTTTCTTTGTCATTTGGTGTGTGGGAATAAAGTTTTTTAGGCCTCGGTGCCTCACTGAGCTGAATTCTTTTTTTTTAGCCCTCTCATCTCTCTCTGTTCTTCTCTCCGGCATTGGTTTATTGATTTCATAGGGACTACTTATATTCGATAACACATGATGATATTGGTTGTTCCAACATAAAGCTTGTGCAGCAACAGGTGTACATTCAGAATATATTTTTCCCCAGTAATCTAACACCTATTTTGCTTTTGTTTAGATTGGTGACGTGTGTTTATCCAAGCTGTGCTCCTTAGCTCTCTTGTAATGCATTCTTTTGATGACAACAAAAGTAAGAAGAATCTGAAGCGTTCTCGATCATTTCCTTACGACATGCCCGTGACCGACTCCAGTGTTGCACAAAGTGTTGATGACTCTATTCTTTTCCCTCTTAAAGAAATCGTGCAGTACCCATTGCCTGGATATATTGCTCCAACTGCAATCAGCTTCAGTTTGGATGACAATCTTGTAACTTATTTATTTAGTCCTGACCACACTTTGAATAGACAGGTTTTTGCTTTTGATCTGAAAACTTTCAAGCAAGAACTATTATTTTGTCCCCCAAATGGGGGGTTTGACGAGAACAATATATCACCAGAAGAGGAGTTAAGAAGAGAGAGGTTAAGGGAGCGTGGGTTGGGAGTGACATGGTATGAGTGGGTGAAGACAGGCAAAAGAAAAAAAGTAATAATGGTGCCATTGCCGGCAGGGGTTTGTTTCTTACTCCCCACATAATTACTGTTATATCCTCTGTTCTCTTTTCATAATTCATTAATGGATACCGTCCATTTGGATTGTTATATTGTATCTTGAAATGCTATTTTGCTTTTGATATTATACTAGTAATTTTTACATTATCATTTAGTCTCTATTTTCTGAAATTAAAGAATATACCTTTTTTCATATAGCTTTTTTATGTACTTTACATCCTCAGTTACTTATTAAAGCCATATACAAGAAATGTTTGAATTCTTATGATGATTCGGTTAATCTTTTATCTGCAGATATATTTCCAGGATTTATCATGTTCAACACCAGAGCTCAAGCTTCCAAGCACTTCGTGTTCACCAATTATTGATCCACACACATCCCCTGATGGTACAATGCTTGCTTATGTTAGAGACTGCGAGCTGCATGTTCTAAATTTGTTTCAAAATGAATCAAAGCAGTTAACAAACGGTGCAAGAGGAGATACTTTGGTTAGTTTGAATTTTGTGAATCTTTGCTGCACTTATATTGAATTTAAGAAGCACATGAGTGTTCTATTGTTGCTTATGATTTAAAAATAATTTCGAACATGTTAATTTTTTGTATTCTTCTGTATATGACTCCCAGTTTTTGTGTATTGCAGACTCATGGCCTTGCTGAATATATAGCTCAGGTGAGGATATCAATTTAAGACTATCCTTTCTTGTCATGTAGAGTGACATTATTTTCCATAATAACGTACATTATTTAGGTGATTCAATTAAACTGTTCCTGAAATTTCACTGTGCTTCTGATTGCAGGAGGAAATGGATCGGAAGAATGGGTATTGGTGGTCATTAGACAGTAAATTTATTGCATTTATAGAAGTTGATTCTTCCGAGATACCTCTTTTCAGAATTATTCACCAAGGTAAAAGTTTTGTTGGCTCAGATGCACAGGAAGATCATGCTTACCCCTTTGCAGGAGCTTCAAATGTTAAGGTTCGTCTTGGGGTAGTTTCTGCCACAGGAGGTCCTATCACTTGGATGGATCTTCTCTGTGGGGGTTCAGATCAACCAGACAATGAGGAAGAATATTTGGCCAGAGTAAATTGGATGCATGGGAATATATTAATCGCCCAGGTCTTGAACAGGTCCCACACTAATTTGAAGGTCATTAAATTTAACATTAGAACTGGCCAACGAAAAGTTTTACTTGTTGAAGAGCAAGACACGTGGGTTAACTTACATGATTGTTTCATGCCATTAGATAGAGTTGTAAGCAAATATTCTGGGGGATTTATCTGGGCTAGTGAAAAGACAGGGTATAGACACCTTTACGTGCATGATGCAAATGGAAATTGTTTAGGACCTTTAACTGAAGGGGACTGGATGGTTGAAAAAATTGCGGGTGTAGATGAAGCTGCAGGGCTTGTATATTTTACTGCAACCTTAAATGGACCATTAGAATCTAATCTTTACAATTCTAAACTTTTCATCGATGTTAACCGGCCATTGCAGACACCGGTGAGGTTGACTCGTAGCAGTGGGAAACATGTTGTTGTTCTTGATCATCATATGAAGAATTTTGTTGATATCCATGACTCCCTTGACTCTCCTCCTAAGGTTTTGCTTTGTTCCTTGCAAGATGGAAGCTTGATAAGACCTCTGTATGAGCCACCTTTTGAAATTCCAAAATTTACAAAGCTTCAACTTGAACCTCCAGAGATAGTTCAAGTACAGGCTAATGATGGAACTGTGTTGTATGGGGCCTTATATAAGCCAGATGAAGCAAGTTTCGGACAACCACCTTATAGAACATTGATCTGCGTATATGGAGGACCAAGTGTGCAGAGAGTGGTTAATTCTTGGATTAATACAGTTGACATGAGAGCACAGTATTTACGAAGCAAAGGCATA
The DNA here is from genome assembly GCA_037013495.1 of Hippophae tibetana. Classification (NCBI taxonomy): domain Eukaryota; kingdom Viridiplantae; phylum Streptophyta; class Magnoliopsida; order Rosales; family Elaeagnaceae; genus Hippophae; species Hippophae tibetana. The sequence continues at coordinate 18,768,155 of CM072807.1, read as the reverse complement.
CTTGTGTGGAAGGTTAGTATTCACATTTCTTCTTGTTGGTACGAGGTTCCTTTCATGTGAAACCGTGGTGTACTCTCTCTCTCTCTCTCTAAATTTATATCTTGACCATTGAGTGGTTCTGAAATTGTTTTTACTAGTGTCATGAGGACATGGTTAATAATGACAGCTCGGCTATTAAGAATAATGGTTGTTTGACTATGATTTGCTTATGACAGCTTGACAATAGAGGAACTGCTAGACGTGGACTGAAGTTTGAAGGATCCTTAAAGTACAAATGTGGACGCATTGATGCAGATGACCAACTTAGTGGAGCTGAGTGGCTAATCAAACAAGGGCTAGCAGAAGCAAGCAGAATTGGCCTGTATGGATGGAGTTATGGTGGATATCTTTCCGCTATGACTTTGGCTAGGTTTCCTGATGTCTTTAGGTGTGCTGTCGCTGGTGCTCCGGTCACATCATGGGATGGATACGACACCTTTTATACAGAAAAATATATGGGACTGCCTTCTATGAATTTAGAGGATTATGAATATGCATCTGTAATGCACCATGTACCTACGATGAAAGGGAAATTATTACTCGTACATGGCATGATAGATGAAAACGTGCACTTTAGGCACACTGCTAGACTCATTAACGCACTTGTGGCAGCTAGAAAGCCTTATGAACTGCTAATTTTTCCAGATGAACGTCACATGCCTCGTCAGCATAGAGATCTGATATATATGGAGGAAAGAGTTTGGGACTTCTTGGAGAAAAACCTTTGAATTGGTAGCCATTTATGTTCTTGTTTGTAGTAAAGTGGGATGGAGATGCCTCTTTTTCTTTCTTTTTCTTTTCCCTTTTAAATCAAATTTATTGAATTTTTATTCAGTGCTTAGTTTCTCAATAGAATTTACTTACATTTCGTAGTAAGTTGAATACAATGATGTATCAAAATGTAGAACTATGTAACCATTTGGCCGTCTTTTGTCACCAATTATAAACGAGAATGGTTCAGATGTAAGTGTGGCTTGTGGTCAGGCTCTCCTCTATTGCCCTCCAAACTTGTTTGACATTCAGTGTCTTTTTAGATAAAATGTCGTCTTGATAATTTTCATTTTATTTAAGTGTCCAAAAGATGGTGGTTTAATTAATAGTCTGGTAATAAAGACTTATTTTTCTTCAGTTTCCAATAATAAATCAAATCATACCAAAAGTATGGCATTATCTTAAATAAAATGTTTGAAAGATCTCATTTTCTTTAACCTGGAGTCTATAGAGCATATGTCCATAAAGAATTGTTGGTGATCCAAGAAGTGCTTCCTAAACATGTAGCTGTTGCAAGATATGGTTACATAATAAATCTTCTGTCCCTAGGAGCCTCTTATTAGGGTGGAGTCCAAAGTTATTATTCTTTTCTTTTTGCTCGCAATAATACAAATTGAAGATTTATTTAACTTTTTTGTTTACTCAATTATATTTTTGGTGTGATTTGTTTTGTTATATATAATCATTTTAGTTATAAATAATTGTTCTTAAACAACTGTGTTGTCTATGATTGTCCACAATTGTCTATAAATAGTTGCTCATTTTGTTATATTTTATAGCTTTATTATATATTGTAAAATTTATAAATAGAAAGAAATCACAAAATTAAATCATTTGGTTATTTTTATTAAATATTTTTGACTTATTTATGACATCATAGAAAAAAATAAATGAAACAAAAGATATTAGAAATACGAAGGATTGAAATTAAATTAATTTTTGTTATGTTTATTTATATTATTGTTTATTCATAATAAAATAAATTGTTTTACTAAAATATTATTGTAATAAAATAATTATTATTTTTAAAGAAGTTAAGTTGATTATATAAAATTCACTCGGTGGGATTTAACTTTGGACATATGGGAAACAATTTTTTATTAGAATTGTTACCTATTAATAGTTTAGTTATTTAAAAAAAGTTAAAAAAATAAAATAAAAATCATATTATTTATATTCACTTCATATATTTTCAAAATTTACGTTATTTTATTTTAAACATTATCTAATTAGATACAGTTTAAATTAAATTATGGATAATTAGATCTATTCAATATTAATAAGATATTATTTGTATTGTTATAAAGTATCATTAGTAATAATTTTTATAAATTCAAAAAAAAAATCAACTTAATTCTTATTAGAAATAAGTTAACAATAATATGAAGTAGAACTACTTAAATAAAATAGAAATATTTTTTATGGAAATATTAATAAAATTAGTTGATAACTTAATATATTAGGGTAAATCCCACTCCATGAATCATCCACAACACACGTTAGAGCACTAACGACGGTAATTAACAGCGCGATATATCCGTCAGGAGTCCCTGATCCATTGGACTATATATAACCATTTCTCTCTCACTTTCTGATAATAACATGTTATAGTGGAGATTTTGGAGAAGAAGACCCAGAATATATCCTAATCCGATTCTCCAAACAGAGTCTCAGAATTCAACTGTTTCACTTTATCTTCATTAACGTACTTTTCTTGTCCAACTTAGATTCTTCAGGTATTAATATTAATTTTCTTATTCTTTAGTTTTTCCTCCATTATCAATTTCTTCTTTTATATTTGAAATTTTGTTGCAGTCTATCTGATTTGATCTGATTGGTTACGGGGAAAATGGGAAGCAAATACTGAGAAAATGAAATCTACTTATTAGTTAGACTTGAATTGAGCTCTATCCTGATTATTAGTTTATAAGAATCTACTTTTCTTGTTAATTCTAGAAGATTTTCTCAAATGTTCACATTTTTATTTCTTTATTATTATTTACTTATTGAAAAATGTTGATATATGAAATCACTAAGCTTCTTGAGAGTTCTCTGTATCAGGATCTTTGTTACATTTTTTCTTAGATTCTGGTTATTCTTTCTTTTTTACTTTTTCAATGAAAACTGACCTCGATTTTTTGTTATGAAGATTTTTCATATAATAAAAAGCTATGAATCTTTAAGTTTCTGTTGATAATTTTATTTCTTTCTCTTCTCTTTGTTCATGCAGGTATTTGGGGTTTTAGTACCTATTACAGATTTATATATCTTTAGTGACTTTATCGTCACGTTAGAGCTCTCTCTCTCTGTTTCTTTCTATCTCGATCTTGCATTTACTTGATCGGAGATATATTGCACTTTGTAGGTGTTTTCCTATTAGTTTTCCGGAAAAAAAGTTTTTCTTTCCCTGAACCAAACCGCGACATTAACTCAATTTCTCGAAGCATTGGAAAGACAGGAAATAGAAAGTTTGACTATATTTCTATTTTTTTTTACTACAACATTTAGTTAGGTAGTCAACTCTTGTTTCCTTGAAAAGCCTGAATTCATTCAAAGCTTCAATTTGGTATAAGACGTGATAAGAAGCTTTTAGTTTCATTTCCACAGAGATTCTTTGTTTTCGTTACTCTTGGATCATGGTGTTGGTTTTAACCTGACTACTTGCTTATCCAGGATTTTTTTTATAAGTTGTCTGCACAGTTTAGCCACAGGGGTTTTAGACTGAGAAGAGACACAATGTCAGTTGTCAGTGTAGCTCGGAGTAGAGGACATGAAGAATCCTTCCGTTTGTTTAGTAATTCCTCTATTTTGATATATCTAAGTGTTGCTGGTTCTTTGACTCCGATGCATGTGATGGAGTCTGACTCTATTGCTTCTGCGAAGCTGAGAATTCAAGCATCTAAAGGGTTTTTTGTGAAGAAACAGAAATTGGTTTTTGATGGAAGAGAACTGGCTCAAAATAATTCTTGTGTCCGAGATTATGGAGTATCTGATGGGAATGTTTTGCATCTGGTGCTAAGGCTTTCAGATCTCCAAGCTATAGTTGTGAGGACTGTATGTGGGAAGGAGTTTGAGTTCCAGATTGAAAGGACTAGAAATGTAGAATATGTGAAGCAGCAGATTGCTAAGAAAGGGAAAGATTTTGCTGATTTCAAAGATCAGGAACTTGTCTGTGATGGTGAGGAACTTGAAGATCAGAGACTGATCAATGATATCTGCAAAAACAATGATGCTGTTATTCACCTGCTGGTTAGGAAATCTGCCAAAGTCAGGGCCAGACCCATTCAAAATGACTTTCAAGTATCAAAGGCATCAAATTTGTTTGACAATAAGACTAATCTAGTGAAAAAATACAAGTCAGTGGCTACTGAACCTCAGGTCATAGAGAAGAAGCTATTTCCAAGAGATTTCCTTTTGGAACCTCTCATTGTAAATTCCAAGATCAAGCTGTCATTACTTATTAAAGAGGTAATTAACTCTACTGCTAAGGGGTTAGAGAAAGGAAATCACCCTATTCGCTCCTCAGATGGATCCGGAGGGACTTATTTGATGCAAGATTCATCTGGTGTGAACTATGTCACTGTTTTCAAGCCAATTGATGAAGAGCCAATGGCTGTGAATAATCCACGGGGACTACCAGTGTCACTAGATGGTGAAGGCTTGAAGAAAGGAGCATGTGTTGGAGAAGGGGCATTGAGGGAAGTTGCTGCATACATTTTGGATCATCCAAGGAGTGGACCTCGCACTCACTGGTCTTATTATGAAGATAGGGGTTTCACCGGGGTACCACCAACTCTGATGGTTAAGTGCTTGCATGGAGGATTCTATCATCCAGAAGGTTATGAATATGCTTCCAAGTGTGTTAAGATTGGATCATTGCAAATGTTTGTGAAAAACAATGGAACTTGTGAGGATATGGGTCCTTCTGCCTTCCCAGTGGAAGAGGTTCACAAGATATCAGTGTTGGACATTAGGTTGGCAAATGCAGATAGGCATGCTGGGAACATACTGGTTTGCAGTGATGGCAAAGAAAATAAGATCATGCTCGTTCCCATTGATCATGGCTATTGCTTACCCAAGACTGTAAGTATGCTAACAAATCTTTTTTTATCACTGGTTAATTAGTTTACTAAGGTGATTCACTAATGATACTTTAGTGTTCAGGGTTTTGTTTACCCTTACATTTATTAATATCATGCAACATTTGATCAGCATCTTCCTACTATAATTGCATCGCTGCTTTCAAGTCTTCATAACCATTAGAGAAGATGTTTAATTACTTCTATTAGAATCTGTTTCAACTTTCAATCTTGTTTTGCAGCAATGAGATTTAATCACTAAAACAATTTATGTGGTTAAAATTTGATCAAAGACATTTAAGCTATATCATTGATCTTCCAACTTATCTTCTGTTTTTTTTTCTTTTTTTCTTGACTGCAGTTTGAAGATTGCACCTTCGACTGGCTCTATTGGCCACAAGCTCATCAACCTTACTCTCCCGACACTATTGAGCACATCAAATCATTGGATGCTGAAAAGGATATAGAGCTTTTGAAGTTTCACGGGTGGGACATACCACCTGAGTGTGCTCGCATCCTTCGCATTTCTACTATGCTTCTCAAGAAAGGTGCAGGGAGAGGGCTTACTCCATTTGCAATTGGAAGTACCATGTGCAGGGAAACCTTAAAACATGCATCTGTTATTGAGCAGATCATTCAAGAAGCAAATGAAGTTGGGCTCCCGGAATCATGTGAAGATTCATTTCTTGGAACAGTTTCGTTAATCATGGATCGGCGTCTTGATGGTGTTTCCCCACAAGTCTAAATCCCAAATTTGTAGGTGTGATGCCTTTCCATTCATCTTTTAGTGGGAAAACTTTTGTATGAATTAGGTGCATTTACATATGATATGCATTGATAATATCAAGAAAGTATTATTAGTACATGCATGAAATCAGACTCTCCATATGTAAATAAATACATCCTTATATGGAGGTTTCAAGCTCATGTAAAAGTTTCTCCTTTTAGTGAACTTGTGAATAATGAATGGATGTCCTTTTGCTAATCAATGAATATCTTTAAAAGTTGTGTACTTTTAAGTCAGCCGCTTTTGAACCAAAAAAGAAAAGAAAAGTCACAGGGTTGGTTGAACTTTGTTCATACATTATAAAGAGGTGACACAGTTTATCCTCTTTACCACATAAAAAAAGGGATTGGAGGATTACCTTATTCATCCATGTAGTATATAGGTGTTGTTTGATATCATCTAACTAGTAGGGACGCAACCTAAGTGACCTGTATCACCCGCTTGTTTGATGGCTGTGTAATGATGTATGAGTTAGCGATCCTAAGTGTCTTTATTATAAGGGAAAAAATATATCATGGCGTATGTTATACATTTAAAAATGGTCATGGTCTTCGTATACATGTCAGACAATAAAAGATATACCATATTTTGCAAGTTATTTACTGCCAATTTCTAAGAAATGGCATATAAATGGTTCATCAAATTACCTCCAAAGAGCATAAAAGATTTCAATGGGTTAGTCAAGATTTTCTGTCACTAACTATGAATGTAACAAGCCTATTAAGAAGGAATCACACCATCTATTCTCCCTCATCTAGAATAGTGGTGAAATAATGAAAATTTACATGAAAAGATTCAAGACTAAAAAAATAGAGATCTCCTAATGCCCAACCCCATTACTGTTGAAGCCTTTCGAAAGGGAATGAAGAGGGACAATGGTTTATTCATATAGTTGACTAAGACTATTCCACACTCCCTAGATACAGTTTATGAAAAGCCCCATAAATTTGTTAACATGAAAAGGGAATTGAAGTCATCAATAAGGCCATTATCTAGACCTTCGGATAAACCCTCTACCAGCAAGAAAGAGAAATAAAGGAAGACAGAGGATGTAAGGGGAGCTTTATCACCTTTTAGAGGTCCACCGTTGCATTATCCTTGGTTTATGTAGTACAAAGGATGGAGAGAATGGATTAGGTAAGGTGGCCAAAACCTTTGAGAGACCCTAATAATGTCTTTCACAAAGACACGGGTCATTGGACAAAGGACTATAGGCACCTTAAGTGATAAATGGAGTAACTTTTATCTGATAGACATTTAAGAGACCTGGTGGATGGAAATAGAGGTCCAAAAAGAAAAATAATAAGGAAGAAGATCCTCGAAGAGAATTTGTTCCACATAATCCTTCTTGAAGGGAAGAAAATAGACCCGATTATCCCCTGTAAGGATATGTATGTGTAATTCATACCATGTTAGAACATACTCATAATTAGAGAAAAAAAGGTACACTCGAGAGGCTAGAGATACGCACCAACCTATTTACACTTTGAGATGAGAAGGACCGATATTCCCCATTTTTTTGAAGGATGAGAGGTCTTGCCACCTCACAAGATGATCCTTCTATCATCATAGTTAAAATTGTACATTGTAAGATGCATATAATATTGATAGATAATGGTAGCTCTTCGGATTTGTTATACTTATCAACACTACTGGATATGGAGATAGATCCTAGAGAGATTACGTAATAACAAATATTGTTGGCAGGTTTCAATGGTAGCTTAACCATGTCGTTTGGTACATACGACTCTCTATTCTCATAGGGGCCATCAAACTTACCAATTTCATGGTGTTGAACATCCCTACCTCCTATAATGAAATATTGGGTAAAACTTGAATTTATAGAATGAAAAAATTCCCCTCAACGTACCATTAACTTATTAAGTACCCTACAATGGATGGGGTAAAAGAAATAAGAGAAGAACAAGATAAGGTGAAGAGTTGTTACAATTTTTCCTTGAAAAATACAATACCCTATGGTCCAAAGTAGCAACAAAAGGATGGGATACATTTAAGTCCAAGTACTACACATTTGGTGAAAAGTCAAGTAATGACAATGGTAATTGAAGATTATGAAACAATCCCAGTGGAAAATCCATAAGAAGACAAGTATTTGAAAATCAGTTCGGAACTTTTAGCTAAGGTGAGGGAATCATTGATTAAGTTCTTAAAGAAAAATTTGATCTTTTTGCATGAAAACCAGAAGATATGTTTGGTATTAATCCTGACATTATTTCACACGAGTTGAATGTCGAGCACACCAAGAAGCCAATTCAATAGAGAAAAAAAGATATTTGCATGATAAAAGAGTAAACATTATAAAAACAAAGTATGTGGATTGGGTTCGATAGATTGTTAAACATTATGTCAAATTTTGTTTTAGCAAACAAGATGGGAGGAGACCATAAAATGTGTGTTAACGTCACCGATGTTAACAGTGCCACTCCAAAGGATTATTTTCCCTTACCTAATATCGATTAGTTAGTTGATATGGTTGCCACTTTTAGAACAATGAGTTTTATGGATGCATACTTGGATATCATTAGATATGAATACATCCAAGAGGTGAAGAGAAAACAACATTCATCATAGATGAAGGAACATATCATTACACCAAGATGCCTTTTGGTTTGAAAAATGACGAAGCTACTTATCAAAGGTTGGTAAACAAAATGTGTGAACACCAGATTGGACAAAACATGTAGGTTTATGTTAATGACATGATGGTCAAGATAAAAAATAGTTAAGGATTATGTCTTCGACCTTGATGAGGTCTTTGCTATAATAAGATGCTATAAGATGCGCCTTAATCTAAAAAAGTGTGTTTTTAGAGCGACATTAGGGAAATTCTTAGGGTATTTGATATTTCTCGTGGGATCGAGGCCAACCTCGATAAGATTGTGACCCTTGTGAATATGAGGTATGCTGAGACAAGATCATCTTGGGTTAGCAATATCAATCGTGCAGATACTTTGGTTTTATATTTGTAAAACTCTCGCAAGTGCATGAATCATTTTATAGAAAATGACAAGTATACTCTCAAGGTCGATCTAAGAAAGAAATATATGTGGTTTTTAATTTATTATTCAAACTTTTAAAAACAAAATTAAATTATAAACATTCAATCACGATATTTTGATTTTATGTTTCCTAATCTAATAAAATAAAAAATAAACATAGATATAGATATAGATTCAATAAACAATAATGCAAATTTTTATCATTCATAACAATGAAGTATTTATGGATATAATAATTAAGTTAATTATACTTGCTCGTATTATTTAGGTTATTAAAGATATAAATTGATATTTATTGATTCTTTCTTTCTTATATAAATACTACTTTTGGTGGGGTTAGATATTTTTTGTAAATTAAATAAATTAATTAACATCTATGGGTGAGATCATTAATTAATTTAGTTAATTAAATTAATTCATTTTTTTAAGAGATTGAAAATGAATTATTTAAATGTCACATTTGTTGGGGTTAGATATTTTAAATTTTATTTAAGGTGTCCAATTTAAACCTAAGAATTTAATTATTCGAGTACTAACTTTCAAGTTTTAAAACCATTATTGAAAATATGTTTTCAATATATTTTCAAATAATAGTTCTTATAAAAACTTTTAAAATTGAGTTTTACTTTAACTATCGAGTAATTGTACCAACAAATAAAAGAACACTACTATAAATTAGACCAGATAATTAAACCTTAAAATCTAATTTTTAGATTTAAGTTTGTAATATATTTCTCTCTAACATTCGTAATATAAAATCTTAAATAAAAATAAAATCAATTTATTTTATAGAAATGTTTTACTTAGCAAGCATAACTACGTTATTATGATATCATATTTATAAGCAATCAGCCTTGTTGAATTTAATCACAAACAAATTAAATAAAACATATAAATAACTGTAATAATTCATTTTAAAATCATACTTCAAAAGAATCTTTATAGAACTTTGATTTTGATTCTGTTTCTGGAAAACCTTTAAATAGATTTACATTTCCGTTTATTAAATCAAAAACTAGAAATCTACAAAGGCATAACTAGCTCTTCTAAAAAAGAGAAGAACATTAAAACTAAAGAAAACTTAAAAAAACTAAGAACTAGATAGAGAAAGAGAGAAAAATGTGTGATTTTTAGGATAGGGGTGAGGGATTTGAATGATGATTTTTACAATCAGAGAGATGATCCTTTTATAGGTAAGGAAAAGACTAAAAAAGTGAAAAACGAATCTTGAAAATTGATCTTAGACACGTTTGGACATGTTGGCACACATATGGAGAGTGAGATTTGCACATACGGGTGCGAGTGGGTGTGGGTGCTGGCTACGTGCGGATTAAGCATTTTTTATATTTTTGACCCATTTTGTCCATTTTTTCTATTTTTTTAACTTTTCCTCATTTTTTTTCTCAATATATTTGTGATGTATTGCATCCATTATTTTTATTCGAGTCTTTAAGTTATTTTTAAACAAAAATACCTGAAAAACAATAAAAATAACTGTGGTTTCAAAAAGACAAATTTATATAAAAATATGATAAAATCATACAAATATAAATCTATTTAATCAATTAAAATACATTAAATCATGGTAATTTTAGTGATTTTTAAGCACTAATCAAGGTCACTAAGATGTGTTAAAGAAGTCCAACAACAAAATGGAAGGATAGCTGCATTAAGTCATTTCATCTCCAAATGTTAAAAAAATGACTACCAATGTTTTCAACTATTAAAGGAAAAAAGGACTACTCATGGAGTGGGGAATATGAGTGTGTTTTTCAATTCATCAAAGAATATATAGGAAAAAAACACCCCTATTGACAAATCCCACATTAATGATGTTTTATACCTTTATGTGGCCTTCACTGACAAAGAAACCAATGTCGTTCTCACATTAGATAGAAAGAGGAAGTAATATCTAGTATACTATATGAGTCATTCCTTGAAAAGAGAATAACATAACTATTCTCCTTTATACAAGGTAGCATTTGCCGTAAGAATGGCCTTAAGAAGACTAAGACATTATTTCGGGATCATAAGGTGATTGTCCTAACATCTCACCCACTGAAGAATATTTTGGATAAATCAACCTATCTAACTAACTTTCTTAAATACCCATACAATCGAGTGAGTTTTAAATACATTACAAACATCAATTGGCCATTAAAGGATAGACATTAGTTGATTTCATTGTTGAGTGGACTAAGAAGCCTACACACAAATTATAGAGGATCAAATGGAGGTTTTAATTGAGGAAGCACCAACCCCAAACCTATGGAAAGTATATGTGGATAGATCTAGTAACTCAAAAGGGTCTAGGATAGGAATTGTTATACTCACTCTAATCGAGGGATTGATAGAACAATGTGTTCGTCTTGCTTTTTAAGCTATAACTCCTACTGGCACTGTGGCAATTGCAACTATTAAAAGCAAAGCAATTTTTAGTCCATATCGACTCGTTCCTGGTAGTGAATCAAGCAAATGTTGCATTTAAAGAAAAAGAAACATGAATGAAAAAATACTTGGAAGTGGTAAAGAACGCAATCTTGACATTTGAAAAGTTTAAGATCAAACCAATACTTGAGGGAAATGCACACACTAACTCCATAGCCACTTTAACATCAACATTAAGTATAGAGTCAAAATGGTGAATGAACAAAAACTCACCAGTGCCATAACATGTGCTTCATGAGAAACTTGTTACTTAAAATACCTCATCCAGTGGACTTTGCCATCTAGTAAGGAGTTGGCACAAAAAATAATGACAAAATCAACGAACTACGCCATTATCCAATGAGTCTTCTATCAAAAATATTATAGTAGACTGTGGTTAAAATGTCTACCTAGTCAAGAGGCACAAATGGTTTTGAGGGAGTAACATGAAGGATAATATGGTGCCTATTTGGGAGGAATGAACCTTTTTTCAAAGAATCATATCACAAGGTTACTATTGACCTGTTCTTCAAAAGGATTGTATAAGCCATGCCAAGAAGTGCGATAATTTCCAAAGATATATCAATATCCCACAATAGCCAACTAATGACTTAAAATCCATAGTTAGCCTTTGGTCATTTAAGAAGTGGGGTTTAGACATCGTGGGACCATTATCTCTCACTCTAGGTCAAAAGAAAATTTTAATTGTGGCAAAAACTTGTTTCTCAAAATGGATAGAAGTTGAGTCGTTAGCTAGGATAGAAGAAAGTGATGTCCATAAGTTTATTTAACATAACATAATATATAGATTTACCTTATCTCATGAAATGATCAAGTAAATAACATATGACAATTCATAGGTTATGGCTTAGTTTATTTTTTCCAAGAGGTGGCAATAAATATTTTGCACTCCATCCCTTACAGGCCACAAGCCAATGGCCAAGTAAAGTCTTCAAGAAAGACTCTTATAAACATATTGCAAAAGTGACTAGAGGGAGAAAAGGGTAAATGGGTCGATGTGTTGCCCCCGATCTTGTAGGCAATAAGAACGACCCCCAAAATCCTATTGAGGAGAGTCTATTCTATCTTGCCTATGATACTAAAGCAATCATATCTTCTGAAATACAAGAACCTACCCTCTGGTCGAAGATAATGCAAGAGGAAAATGATGATCTCAGAAAAGAAAACATTGTACTAACCGAAAAAAGGGAGAACCTTTGATACGAATCGAAGCACAAAAGAGAATGGTCTAAAAATCATACAATAGATTCGTAATATACAAAAAATTCATCTTATGGAAGATTGGGTCCTACGTAAAGTGTTCAGCAACAAAGTTGAAACAACTTGTAGAAAGTTTATAGCAACATGGGAAGGTCCTTACCAGACATATGAAATCACACGATAGGGGAAAGGTTCATATTGAATAGAAATTCATAGAAGGAAGGAATAATTGAGCTAAAATTCTGAACATTTAAAGAGATATTACTTATGAGCGATGTTATATTATGAATGAAAGTAGCTTGAATTTATATTTTGAGTACCTATACTTGCTTATCTCATGAAAAAGCAACATGATAACTCCTAAGTAGGAGTGATGAGGCCAAATGGTCTCCCCATTTGGGATGTAGGTATAAGAGACATGACGCCCATTCTAAAAAAAGGGTCTTGAGTTCACAAAAGTGAACTCCTTTTTTGGGAAGCACAGAATAAGGGATGGATTCAATTTCTACCTTGTATGTCTCTTGTCTCATGAATAAAATAACAGGATAACCTCAAGTAGGAGTGGAGAGGCCAAATGGTCCCCCTACTTGGGATGAGATATAAGAGGCATGATACCTATCCTAAGAAAGGGCCTTCAGTTCATAAAAGTGAGCCCCCACTTTGAGACCCACAGAACAAGGGATAGATTCAATTTATACCTTATTTGTCTCCCATTTCATGAATAAAATAACATTATAACCCCCAAGTAGGAGTGAGGAGGGAAAATGGTCCTCCCCACTTGGGATGAGATATAAAAGGCATGACACACATCTAAGAAAGGATCTTCAATTCACAAAAGTGAGCCCCCTTTTTGAGACCCACAAAACAAGATACAGATTCAATTTCTACCTTGTTTGTCTCCTATTTCACAAATAAAATAACACGCTAACCCCCAAGTAGGAGAGAGGATGGAAAATGGTCCTCCTCATTTGAGATGCAGGGATAAGAGGCACAATTCCCATCCTAAGAAATGCTATTGAGTTTATAAAAGTGAAACCCTCTTTAGGACACACATAACAATGGATGGATTCAATTTTTACCTTATTTGTCTCCCATTTTGTGAAGAAAATAATGTGATAACTCCAATGTATAGATTGAGGAGGCCAAATGGTCCCCCTACTTGGGATGTAGATATAAGAAGTGTGATGCTCATCTTAAGAAATAATTTTGTGTTCACAAAAGTGAACCTTCTCTTTTAAAAAATAAAGTATATCAAGGAAAAACAATATCGATATTGGGATACGATCTAGTGCTCTTGATAATGGGTGCTTTGCAAGAACTTTTTTTCAATGCTCTTTGTTTCTAATACTCAACTAATTGGTAGATATCATCCCTATACTCTTTATATTTATCATACTAGGAGTGTGTTCTGATCAAATCATTCCATAAATCTTTCAAATCATGTTCCATAGCTTTATAGCATGCCTTGACTACATAGAGTTGTTGGTCCATGAATCCTGAATTCTCATAAGAAGTCTCCACTTCCCTTTCATAATCGATGGTGAGGGATAAGGACAACTTCATGCCAATAAAAAGAAAAAATATAGGAAGAAGTTATAAAGTATAGTTAATAGAAGGCTCAAAAGTATACTTACATCAAGAACATTGCTTAGCATCAAGTGCCAGATAATTCCTCTCTTGTTCTCTCCTTTTCTCTCTCTTTTAGGCTTCATAAATAGGTAAGTGATGTGTAGGAACACCAAATTAGTGGTAGAGGTTGTCCTGGGTAGGTTGATTTTGAAACATCTTGTTTATAAATAAACTACTAGCCCTCTATCTTGACCTCTCTTAGTAGAAAGAGGGGTCGTACCTACCCATAGGCTTACATTTTCCCCTAAAAAGTGTAATTCTTCCTTAGCTATAAGCCTCATCAATCTCTCATTGTCTTGGTCAAAGGAGACCTCAATTTGTCCCACTACCTCGATGTCATCAGCGACATGTATATGACAACCCATAATTTGTCCTACTATCTTGGTGTCATAAAGGCGTGAACATGGTAGTCCATAGTTTCTCCTTATAATAGATAGGGCAATACATGTATTTGGTTCACTTTGTCACTTATAGATAGTGATGCCTTATGGGATCTCTTACTTTTGGAAAGAGTGTTCAGGGTACAAGAAAAACAAGACCACATTTCTATTAAATCATCTCAATTGACCTTTGAATAGTTCATAGTCTAACTACTGGTTTTCTGGTTAACAGGCTCAATTTCTAGATTGTATACTCAAAATCAAACTTGATGGAAGAATAAATTCAAGACCTAAAAAACCAAATGATAGAATGCAACATATAAATAAGAAAAAAAGCACAAGTGCATTTATGTAACATTCCAACATCCACAAGACAAATTGAAAGGTAGATATAAATATATAGTTTGTTCAAACATGGAAATAAATACCACTTGTACACACTTCAAAGCAAGTTATAGGTGTATAAACTGCATTTACAAAAGGATAACTAATTACATAAAAAATTAAAGTTGGTGTAATGTAAATAATATTTATCGTAGGGTGGCATTCTCGACATATCCCTCAACATGGCCTCTTTGGGTTGTTTCTTCTAAATGAGGTGAAGGAACCAGGATGTTGGTAGGAAGTACTTTGCCCCTACTACTTTGAAAAGTTTGCATCAAGGTGTAGTAGGGAACAATCAGGTTAAGCTTCTCGACCTGCATCTTCGGGTTGCTAATCACAAAGCTCACCTTGCTTCGATAGGCCTTGATTTACTCCACTTTGAGAGTTTTGACCAATTCAAAAGGCAAGCTCATTTTCTCTTTCAATGAGCTCATATGGTATTTTAGGGAGCTTCCTAGGGCCTTGGCTTCTTTGGCCTCCTCTTCATAGTGGGATACCTTCAAACCTAGGTTGTAGGAAAAGCTTTCAACTTTCTTAAACATTTCATATTTGTCTAAGAAATCTCTTCAAGTCTTATAATTTTGGTCCCATTCTTAAGATATAGGGTGCGCATTCTCCTTGTCCTTTATGCATTTCGCTAACAATAAGTGACCTTCTTACACCTCACGCTTGTATGCCCTAAAAGAGAGCTCACCTTCTCTAACTAGTGCTAAAATCTAGGAAAATAAATACATGTATTAAAAAGTGAAAGTAAAGTGGTGTAAATGAGTTAACAAGTAGGGGTTCCTCTAAGAGACGATCATCCATTATCTCACAATTTGATGCTTGGGCCTCTTTGTAGGTTTCTCTTACCATAGTCCATCCTAATTCACTTCCAAAGTGACTATACAGGTTCATCATCAATTCAAGCCGCCCGAAGATGCCCTCATCAAAGTAGATAATGAGATTTTCAATATCATGGTGTTTTTCTAGATGAATTCATCAAATTCAAAGCCATCCAAGCCCATGGCATGGATAGGGGGAATTGAGGGTTCAATGTTTTTCCTCTTTTGAAAGGTTGAAGCATTGGTTGGTAAAGTAGACGAGCTAGGAATGCAAGACAGGTCGATTGTGGCTTAGGGAGGAACCTCAATAGGTACATCATCTAGATGAACTGAATCCTCATTCTATGGAGGAGAAGTTTGACTAGATCTTTAAGTAGTAGGCTTGAGTTTGCTAGCACATACATATCGGTAAGGTCCTCAAAGTCTACTTTTGTATAATCCATGCCTAAAAAATTAAACGAACTCAATCAGTCTATAACTTAGATCGCAAAAATTTATGAACCTCATCATTAATAATAAATTGTGTATTCATTGGAGAAATCCTTCTATACTCCAAAATTTCTAAAATGATGTGCCATTAGAATGTGCTTACAGATCTTGTTGTTGGTATTTTAGAGCTCAATCCTCTTAATTTTCTTTTTACAATCAGGTCTTAAACTATTGAAGATCTCGTTGACACAAGGTTGGATCGTATTGAAATTGTGATTCCAAGTAGTGTGAATTGGAAACTCTATCCCATCACCCAAAATGTTAATAATGATGTAGAAATACTTGTTTTTCAACCCTTTACACTATCAGAGAGCTTTAAAACCAACCCGTGGTTAGAAGAGCATAAATGTATACCCTTCCTTTGTAGAGGTCGTTATTTTTTAAGTTGTATATATATCGTACTTACTTGTTATTCACTATCCCATATTCACCAACAATGACAAAGAGGCATAATATATTTTTCCATATGATGGGATTGACTTGAGCAAGTTTTATGTCAAAGGTATTCAATGGACGAGCTACTATTCTTAGGTATGGACATCTAAGTCCCAATTCAAAAGCTATAGAGAAAATAACCCACCACCCTATAGGGGAATAGTCTATGTCTTAGAGATGATGAAGAACAAACAATATCTCAACTCGGTGTGGGATATTTTAATCTTTCTTATTTGGACCAAGTCATCAGTGTCCAACTCGCTAGGCATCTTTTCAATTTGATACTTATCCTTTGAATTGTGTTTTTTTATTTTTACGCTATACCCTTGTTGTTATAGGGATTCTTATTACAGATACTAGACCTTATGACGACGAGGTGGAGGTTGGATATGAACTGGATGAAACGGGAAGAGATAGAATGCTCTATCTCTTAGAGGTACTAGTTTCTTTGCCACGACTTGTTGCAGTGTCGCAAGGTTGTTGAGGGGACTTTTGGAAGGCTCTCGGGATGCCTAATTCTAATGGGAACATTTTTGGTGCGACCTTAAGGAGGATCCTTGGAGGTCATTTGGCAATCTATGTTTTTATCCTTATTGAATGACATGCTAAAAACCAAAATAAACTACCTAGAAATGGTTAAACTGCTTTGAGAGCAAGCTACACAAAGAAGGTGAAGTGGCCTAAAAATATTTTGCATAGATTAAAATATAAACAAAGTCATAAGAAATTGGACTGAATTCCAGGCTAAGTCACAAGAAATCAAGATGAAGATGCTAAATGCAACTTAAAGTTCTTATAAGCAAGTTTAGATTCTTTGATTAAAAATAAAACTAAGTTAGATGAATATGGTAAATGGGGAAAAGTTACAATTTATAGGGGTTCTAATAGTTATGATTTGAGGAAATAAAGGGAGTTGAATAGTTAGGAAAGTGAAAAGTTCTAGCTAGTTCTTGGATTTCTCTCACCTTGTTAATGTTAAGAGAATATGAGAGTTAATGTTTGGTATCATTCAACTAGAAAGGAAAAGACCCAAGTGACTTGTATCACCCCTATCGTTCGGTGGTCATGTGAAGATGTATATGTCAGTAGCCTAAGAGTAACAATATGGTCCTTAGGTGACAATTGATCTAGTTCTTATAGAAGATAGTGAGTTAGCTCAACGAGTTGCGATCCAAAGAGTACGACTTGTGTGTAACTACTTGTTCCTTTACTATCAAAAGTCCATCTTTAGCGGCCTTGATAAGGTAGGAATATTTGCATATAGCAATATGATGTTCGTTTGTAGTTTTGTCACGTGGATTTTCTCGAATATACCTCAAGCAGAGCACCAACCATTGTAACAATGACACCTACCACTTATGCACCTATATAGCCCATAATAATAACTAATAACATCAATAAATGATCTAAACGTTGTATCTCTCTAGAAATATTAAGACACTAACAATTCTTCAAATAAGTGTCATTTCTTGTTTAACCATTCCTTAATAAGGACGATAACACATATTATTTCACATTTTTCTTTGTGCAAATTTTCCAAATGATGTCCAAGAAAAAAAATGGTTAACACGAATGAACCATATTAGCTCCTTGTATAAAAATCAAGTACAAGCCACTAAACTAGAGATATAAATGATCTAGGCATCCTCATTGATATTCTCCATTTTTTTGTGGGGTTGTGAATTTTTCTCTAATAGAAATCTTAAAGACTTAATTATATGTTAAATATTCTAAATATACCTAAAATATTTAATATTGGTTTATTATGAAATTTAATCTAATAAATTTGGAATTTAAAGTACAAATCTTAACTATAATTGTAAGGATTATGAGTGTTGGCTACTTTCATGGATAAAATATTTATTTGTAAATTTGTTTTAGGCATGATATCAAGTCTATCAAGAAAATCTGAACAAATGCTCGAGTTGCAGATAGTCGTACTTCAGGTATATATTTTATAACTACGACACATATGATTGCATTAATGCATTTAATAGCACATGTTTATAAATTTAAAATTATTTTTGGTGCTAAAATATTTATTTAAATTTGAATCAATTTATGAAATTATCAATTAGTTATCTCTTAGATAAATGTGTTTAAATATTTTTAGATGTGTCTTAATATTTTTAAGATGTGTTTTAAAAATAATAATAATAATAATATTTTTTTATAATACTAAAGTTTTTAATAGGTTTTGAAAAATTAAACCCATAATATATTTAACCCTAATACTACTAGGTCATGATTATTATCTATGTATATATAGACACATTAGGGTTGAAGGTGTGGTGAAAAATAGAAGTTCAAACTGCCGAAGCTTCTATGTTGAAACGGATGGAAAACTACCGTATAAAAAGAAAAAGGAATTGAAAAGATTTTCATCACCATCGGCATCAGAGGAACGGCTCCTGCACTAAATCATTATTTGAAAGTGATATGCTTAATTGAAAAAAGGTATATATGTATATACAACAACGACAAGCATACATATACATGAGAAAAGGATTATAGACAAAAGACAATGATTGATTTTGGTAATCAATATCATTTAATGCGGGTATAAGATTTGGAAATTAATTCATGATCATATATGTTTTTCTAAACTTTTATTTTTATATCTATTTATTTCATACTTTTTATATTCATATAGTTTATTTTGTGATTAGTATTTTGGGTATTTAAATCTAATAATTGTATGAGCAATTATGATTATTTGATTTAATTATTAAATTTCAAAGAAGTCATTTTTATTGAAATTGTGCTTAACCCTTTGACTCTAGAATTAGTTAGTTGATTTGATTTAAGTGACATGTTTTGAATCATCTAGTTAGGATTATTCATTATTAAATCTGTTTTAGAACATACACGATCACTTATGTTTTTTGTGCTAACCATTTTGCAGTTAATTTGGGAACGAGCTTATTGGTGGGGAGTTTATTGGAACGTTGGTTTGGAAATCGCTCACGCTAATATTAGAAACTGTGAAAATAGAGCACAGGCTCATAAGTATAGTACATTGGGGCAGTATCCTAGGGAGGGTAGCATAAGACCGAGTTTGTACTTGAACATTTGATTTTCATAGTGGAAAGTTAGATGGTTCGGTGGACATGTGATTTTTCTCTTAGGTCATGGTTGGGCCTAGGTTGTTTCCACCTAAAAAATTTGTGTGTTATTATTTTATTTCTGCACTTTATTCTTACACGTGATTACATGTTTTGCCGCTTTGTTTAGGTTATTAAGTTATAAATTGATAAAAATTAAAAATAACATATTCATCCTCTTTTAGGTTAATCAGGTTCATATCTTATAAACTTTCAATAATTAAATTATTGGTCTATACCACGTAATATTATACTTTAATTATTCACTTATTATAAAAAATAATATTTTTAAGGTTTAGTTGTATGGTATAATATCTTTTATATGTGGATTTCATTTTTAACCTCTTATAAAAATAAAAATAAAAAAAACTTCTCATAAAAAAACATTTTCATTTCTTTTAAATATATTAATGTTGATATTTTTAATCAAAATTGGCTTAGTTTAACTACAAACTTAATTAAATGTATAAATTTTTAAAAGAAGAATATGGTCATTCTACATTGATCCTATATCTAAGATTTTTCCATAGATTAATTCTTTTGAAAATAAATTGACATCTTTACACTAGACATGCACCATCTAGTACTAATGCAAGTTTTCCCACTCTTTTTCAAATAAAACAACATATTTATTACACAATAGTAAAGGTCATATATAATTTTGATACAATCATATGTTTGGTTGTGAAATTAAATGGTATTATATAACATAAAAATAATACAATTATGTAGAAATTTAGTATGATTAGAGGATATTAGTCTAAATTGTACATTACGCATAACTTAATCTGTCTGAGTTTTCAATTATAAAATTATATATCTTGATTTTTTATTTCATCTCAAATTAAAAATAACATTTTTTATTTTAAAATATAATAATATATAAATTAATTAAATATTGATTTAAATAAATTTTATGATAAAAACTTGTTTATATAAAAAATATTTTATTAAATTATTAATTATTAATTTTGTTCTACTATATTATACAACTTGTTACCAAATATTATAGAAACTAAATATAATATAATTTAATATTTTTCAATCTAATATATTTATACTTAATTTATCCAATAAGTTGTAACAAATATACCCTTAATCAACTAAGTTCAACTATTAAAAACTTAATTATTTTTAATTAAATTATTTATTTATTATTTTAATAAAATAAGAATGCATAAAGCATTTAACAAGCAAACAAAAATAGAAAGGAGCAAAAAATAGTATTTTTAAAATTGATAATCACATAAATAACACTTATTGTGTCAATCTTACATATTTTCACTATTAAAAAAATCTAGCATATCTTTTCATTTTAAACATTGTTTAGTTTAACGTTGTTTAAGTAAAACTAGGATAATTTAGACATATTTAATGTTAAATATTGTTTAATTAAATCTCGGTCAATATTATAATAATGTTATTTTTGTTATTATAAATTTGAGGATATTATTTTAATTTTGAAAAAAATATTGTCGTGTGGTTTAAAATAGATACATGCTTCTTGGTTAGAAAAAAAGAAAAGAAAAACAATTGCACATAGAATGACAAAATTATGATACACTATTCAACATCACCTAAATGTATCACGAAAAGTAAACATGAGATAACAAATCCAATTTGAGATATTTTTTTCCTTTTGGAAGATACAAGAGCAAAATAATGAACCTATTGATATTTAAAGATCCAAAAGATTATTCCAATGTATCATTTCTAGGTACAATAAAATTCATATGTATAGGAAAAAATCCTACAAAAGGATCGATTTAAAACCTCTAATTAATTTCGCGAGCCAACATATTTTTCTAGAGAATTGGAGGGAGTCTTTTAGGGTTTGCCTATCTCAATAAAATCTATGATTGATTCAAAGAATGTCTTGAAATTTAGGTAATTATAAATGGTATAACTAATAAATATGTTCTTTTTCATGTTAATATATTTTATTATCTAGAAGGAATTATGCTTACTAGTTTTTAGTACAAGTAGCTACATGATTTGCTATGAATTTTTATTACCGTCCGAAAGTTATTGAGGCTTTTGCTTCTGTTCAATATATAATGACCAAAGCCAACTTTGGTTGGTTAATCTGATCAATTCATCGATGGTCAACTAGTATGATGGTCATAATGATGATTCTGCACGTATTTCGTTTTATCTTTCCATTTAATGAAATAAATTGTATATAGAAAATCAAAATTTTGATAGAAAAGAAAAAAAAGGGAGGTTCGTGATTATTTTTAAATCTTTATATTAGGTAATCTAGTATCCTTATGCATAAAGATAATCAATTTGGTCATTATGGTCGAACTCTATTATGAATTTCTAACCACATTCTCTATAGGGCCCTCTTATCTCTTCCTTTTCTAAGCTCGTGTTATAGAAGAAGAAACAGAAAAGAAAGTATCAACAATAACCCATTTTATTACGAGACAACTCATGATATTCATATCAATCTATTATGTGTCTGTGCATCTAGCATTGGATATACCTCATACAATAACTATCCTAGCTCTACCATATCTTTTGTTTCATTTCTTCTGGTACAATCACAAACACTTTTTTTATTATAGATCTACTAATAGAAATTTAATGTGTAATCTTAGCATTAAATGTGTATTCCTGAATAATCTCATTTTTCAATTATTCAACCATTTCATTTTACTTGATTTGATGTTGTTTAAGGGGAGGTTAGAATACAGATGTTGACTAAGTAAATCAGTGGAATGCTTATTTTTGTTGAGTTAAATTTGGGTTTTTATGGAATTAAAATTGTCTGAAATGCTCTTGCTATTAGTCATTCATTATATGCAAATGATCTAATTCTCTTCTACCAGGAAAATATGTCTGAGGTTAATACTATTCATCAACAACTACTCAAATATTTTTCTTGGTTAGGTTAAAAGGTTAATTTATCCAAATTCGGTATTTTATATTCAAAAAATATTTCTAGCCATTTGAGATCATAGTTTCAATATCATTTGAGTATTCTAAAGGCCTCAAAATGAGTTAAATATCTTGGTCATAATATTTTTCTTCATAGGAGTAAATCGTCTGAAATCTTTGAGTTGAGAGCTCTTCATACCTCCCACAGCACACCTCTGAATCCAAAACGCATACCCAGATCTAAATCAAATCCATACCCAACAACAATTACTCAAGCTTATATTTCTAACTTCAAAAATGCAATGTTCACTACATCTTCAGAAACGTTCGAACATCAATCATCACTTTTACCACCGGTAACCTCTCTTGGAAATCAGAGGAGTAGATCGCTTGAGACCTTCGAGAACCCTGAGGCTACACCCGCTAACTCCTTCACAATGAGCTAACTACAAACCACAGAACTCAGAGCTAATAAGAGCTGCATTTTGGGTTACAAGAAGAAGGAACAAGGGTTTATACAGAACCCAAGTCGAAGCTCTGTGGATCGCCACCAGTTGGACTCACAAAATCAGCCCACATACTAGCCCATAAGGAGAATTTATATCGTAAAGATAATTTTCTACCTTCAACTGGGCTTCTTTGTAATGGGTTTTGTCTCAAGTCTTTAGACGAGCCTCTAGACCCAACCCATGAAGAAATGGTCGCTCCATATGATAAGGTCACCCGTGTAAAACCCTATCTGGTGAGGATATCAATCACGCGAAATTGCACAGGTGGCTTAGAGTTTTTGGTGGAGGTATTCGTAGAGGGGGTCGGAAAACTGCCGTAAATAAGGGCCGAGGAGGTCGTATATTTGATCCCAGTAAGATCTGGCAACGGTGGCACGATAGGACTAAACAGAAACGATATTCTCTTGTATCAATTAGGGTTGCTTCTGGTAATTCCTTTGTGATTATGACGCGTGATCAAAGTCTTGAGGCTGTTCCAGAAGAAACCCTCGTCGTTCTGGAGTCAGTTGAATGTGATGCAAAACTCCAAGAACGATTAGAACTTGGAAGCATTCCAGAGTTTCTCTGAAGTTGAGAAGATCTTCATCTCACCCTGTCTTCCTAATCAACCTACGATTAAGGCTAAGATAACATTGCATAGAGGTAACATCAGTACCCTAACTTCTTCTATGGGTAATAATAAAACACTTGGTGGGCAGATTACTGAAAAGAATTGGGCTGGGAAGAAGGTGTTCTTCATGAACATTAACTCTCTCTACTATGAAGAAAACATTTCTAGCTTACATTCCTTGGTCATTAGGTTCCCTTGTTCTTCCATTAAGGAGTTTTCTCTGGTTATACTAGTTATACTTGTGGTGAAAAAGTTGAAAGACTTGCCTTTGCGAACAGATGAAGGGTTTCAAAATGAGCTGCAGATTCTAGATGGATTGAGATCATCATTTTTGTCATCCCTTTGGGCTATTGTGTTGAAAAGAGTATTAGAACCTCTACTTATGAGTATAGGCCTAATAGAAATCTTCAAAGATCATTATCTAAAAATGTAGATTTGGGTTCTGATAAGGAAATAGGAAGTGATCATGGAAGAATGTTATTAATTTCATGTAAGACCCATAGATGGGAATTCTTAAGGCAACTTTCAAAGAGTCAAGTTGGAAGGATATATCAGTATGAGGGTTTCTGTAAATTGAAACAGATGGATCTCAAGCTTAAGGGTTGTAGAGGTACTTCCAACAAGAAAATTGTTGTTCAAAAAACCAAATCTTACTCTACCACTAAGATTATTGTGAGAACCAGTGTGAGCCATCATAAGAATCTGTCATCAACCTATGTTGCCAAGCACTGTGCTAAGGAGCTACCAAATGACTATGGAGTTCTTGTTGTGAAAGATAGGGAAGTTGACTTCAAGAGAGATGGCTCTTTTACAAGTGATTATAACCCTCAAGAAGTTCAAGATCGTCCCAGAAATGGTTTCTTTCTTTTTTTTAGCTTTACATTAAAAAAATCATCCAAAGTTCAAAACAATGGCAATGTTAATGTGGTCGGGAAGGAGAAATTTCAAGATCAGAGTCATAGCCAATCTTTGGAGCAGTGTTTTGACACAACAGTTCTGAATAGTGGTAAAGAAAGTAGTGTTAAACAGAATGGCTCAACCGATACATCAGTTTTCTCCTTGCCTGATAAATCTTCTAATCAATAAAAAAAATGGTCTTCTTTAGTTAATAATGGGAACAACAACTCTCTAGCTGTAGTGCCAGTGCAGAGAGTACCAGAAATACCAAGTTTAGTTTCTATGTTAATAAGAGAATGGCCTGAAGTTAAACCTGGTTGGCCAATACCTTATCTAGCTATACGACCAAACTGTTAAGAGAGGTGTTTCCTTCGGCAGACCTTAGTGGTTCAATGGGCATTACAGTTACTACCTAGGTACTTTTCACCTGCAAAAAACAATTCTGGCAGTAGAATGAGTAGTCGTGTCCCAGGTGAAAACAATTCTTGCAATCTTAGTAGTGAAAGTGGTATAATTGTTTTGGTGGGTAAAGAAACAATGAAAATTCCACCTTCTCCTGATAACAAATTGCTTTGGCCTATAGTCTTAAATATAGAGGTCATGTATGGCATGTTTGTATCGTCTTTGGTTGAGCCAAGACATGTTAAGGCATATGCGAGAGTGTTCACAATATTTGATTGTGGATATGCAGTTGGAATGGATAAAAATTTATCTTATCTACTACTTGAACTACCATCCATCACAAGGGGATTCATGGTGGAACATGATATGGGTGACATAGTCACTGGGGATGTTGTGGAGCTTGAGATGGTTACAAGTGCATATTCAATTGTTAAAGGGTTGTTGGACTCACTTACAAAAACTATAATACCAGAGGCTCCAAGGAATGGTACAAGACAATTGGAAAGACATTAAGCAACAAGCATGGAAGCCATATGATGCGGAAGGATTTCCTGAGTTATCAGTACCCTTGACAGGATCAAATGGAGATCAGAAAGAAGTTTTGTCATTTCACCATATTGCTAAGAATTCTGAACAGAATGTGGACAAACAAGTAGTGAAGTTATTTCCAACCCTAAGCAGTTTGGTGTGGACGCGCTATTAGGTGGGTTGTGGTAATAGAACTCCCCTTAAAGGATCTTACCAAGTATCAGTGACCTCAGAAACTAAAGGATGAAGGTGTACAAGCGACAGCTAATGGAAGAGCATCCAACTGAAAGAAAAATAATGTCAAATAGGCATGACCTTAGTGTCAAGGCAACTATCCATGACACTATAAACTTGCTACAAAGTCAATTCAGGGCTACTTTTTACGCCTATCCAAAGGCACAGATAGTGATCATACCAACTCATACCTCCATTCTATCCTTGAGGACAAGGATTCTAAAAGGGGGATGGAATGATATGAGCATAAGTACGATTGGGCGCTTGGCATAGCATGTGGGCACGCGAGGTGCAGAAAAGGAACCACGCATGGCGCTGAAGGCAAGGACGAGACTCGGTAGAGGAAGGGACCAACCCAAACCGTTAGAAAGATACTCTCTGGACAACCCCTTTGACAACACGTAACTCCTGCTACCATTCCATTACTTTCCTGCATTTCCCTTTATGTTATTTCTTACACTGTAATCTGTAAGGCTATATATAGCCAAGGAACTATGGAATTGAAAAACAAGAAATATTATATCAATTACCTCTCTTCCTCTACTATTCTTCTCTTCCCTAATCTTCCTCTAAATTCATTCCTAACATTAGGATGACAATTTCTTAATAATGATAACAAATATTGGGTTCAAATGTTTCATTCTAAAAGAGTTTTTTTGACTATGAAGTTAAACCATCTAATTCTTTCATCTTAAAAGGTATTTGTTCTTCTAGAGAGTTATTAAAAAATGGAGCATATATAAATATTGAAGGTGGTAAATCGTTTGATATATGGTGTGATCTTTAGAAAAGTCACTAAGGTTGTTGTATTGGAATTTAAAATAAAATCAATTTAAAAAAAATGCGTAAAATAAAATAAATATGTTGTTCATCGATCAAATAAATGGAAGAAAACTTTTAGGAAATTGATTTCACCTAATCTCTCAGTATGCTTTACTTATTTAACTAATTTAATTTAATTCACTCTGTTTGTTAACCATTTCCAAAAAACACCCAAAAGCCTCTTTCGACCATCAATTGCAAACATTCTTGTTAATTAATTTACATAAGAGTATGCAATTTAATAAAACAAGAAAATATTAAAACTAATTATTTTAATATTACACAGGTCCGTACAAGTATTTTGATCTCTATATTTACCTATACTGAAATATTCTACATCTATTTTATAATTCCCTCGTTTATTAGTAAATCATAAGATTAAAATCATCTAATTAATGGTCAATTAATTAGAAGCAATAAACTCATAATAAATCAGACAAACATGAAGAAAAATAATTCAAATTAACGTAGAAAATGAAGTATAATTTAGAATTAAATTACATCTTTTTCTTATAATAAAGAAAAACTAGTTCATACTGAAAATAAAATTTAACATAAACGAATTTATTGTAATCTTCTGAGAGAAATTGAAAGAAAATTTAATCGAAAAAAAAATATACTTTTGCATCTTGTCGAGCATTTTGATTAACTTTTCTTTTCTTCTCTCCTTTTCTTATTTCCCTACTTCTTTTTCTTTCTTATTTTTGTTTTTTTCTATTACAGTCTACGACCTTTCTTTATTTTATGTTTTCTCTTATATATATATAATTTTAATTTTAATTTGATTTAAATAAATCTTCATTTAAATTTAAGATTTTTTAAATGATATATTTTTAAAATTTTAGGTCTTTATTTATTCAAATCTACAATAAAATTTAAATAATAATAATAAGGTCTAAAATCAATAAAAAAATAAATAAAATTAAAGTTGAAAATTGATAAATTATGTCAAATTATACAAGTCATCACTCCTAACTAGTTAAATAAAAAATAAATTCATGGTTTTGGACACCTAATTCCATAAACAAATTCAACACTAAATATGTTTACATGGAAATAATTTCAAGAAGAATCTCTGCCGTTTATTTCTATATATGAAAACTAATTTGAAATTTAAAAATTAATGATAGAATTAAAGTTTTCATTTGGTGATTTTATTATAATTTTCTTCCTACCAAATGCAACATTTCTTTAATAATTCTTTTATTTGATGTGATATGTCATTTATGTCACAGTTATCTTAAAACCTTAAATTATTATTTTTTATCACGTTAAGTTACTTTTTCTATTTTGTTTAATTGGTTTTTCACTTTTAAATTAAAATATCAATATATTCTCTCTTATCTTTTCAAAAAAAATCTTTAAATCTAAAATTATTTTTGTTTATGATAATTTAACTTGAGTTTATCCTTATTGTCTTTCTTTCATTTGAATATATTTAGAAGTTTAGAAATAATTTATTTTTACATTCAAATATATTGATCTTATTTTATTCGATTTAGATTTAAAATTTTCTAACTTTAAAAAGTGTTATTAATTCTAATTTAAAAAGTAAATGTTATTTTGAAATTTTGATTGAAATTTTTTATTCATCTCCGTACTATCTATTTGAAAGAGCCACCTAAAAAAATATTAAAATAAAGCCATTTAGAAGAATTATTAAAATAAATTTTAATATTAATAGTTTTAACAATAATCTTATTATTTTTATAATTATAAGATATTTTAATGAATAAATCTTACATTATTAGAGTAAATTTTTTTTG
The DNA here is from genome assembly GCA_037013495.1 of Hippophae tibetana. Classification (NCBI taxonomy): domain Eukaryota; kingdom Viridiplantae; phylum Streptophyta; class Magnoliopsida; order Rosales; family Elaeagnaceae; genus Hippophae; species Hippophae tibetana. The sequence goes on along the minus strand of CM072807.1, from coordinate 18,739,915 downwards.
GTAATTTTACAAAACTAACCCCACATTTGGTTGGAGGGAATGAAATGGAATCAGAATTGATTCCTTCCATTTTATGTGTTTGGTTGGATAGAATGGAGGGCGGAATGAAATCTAATTATTAAAAGAGAATGAATCACAATTCATTCTCTCACCTTTGGTAATCATTATTCCATTCCCATCTAAACTTTTTTTTTTCAATTTTACCCTCACTTAAAATATAACTTTAAATTCAAATCCCAAATTCTCAAACCCAAAATTTCAAAACCCTAAACCCTAAACCCAAAATTTCAAAACCCTAAATCCAAATCTTAAAATCCTAAAACCTTAAACCCTAAACCTCAAATCCCTAAACCCTAAAACCCTAAAACCCTAAACCTTAAAACATAAATCCCAAAACCCTAAAACCCTAAACCTTAAAACATAAATCCCAAAACCCTAAAACATAAATCCCAAATCCCTAAACCCTAAACCCTAAACCCTAAATCCCAAATTCCAAATCCTAAAACCCTAAATCCTAAACCCCAAATCCCTAAACCATAAACCCCAAATCCCAAATCCTTAAACCCTAAAACCCTAAACCTTAAAACATAAATCCCAAAACCCAAAACCCTAAAACATAAATCCCAAAACCCTAAACCCTAAACCCCAAATTCCAAATCCTAAAACCTTAAACCCCAAATCCCTAAACCCTAAACCCCAAATCTCCAAATCTCTAAACCCTAAACCCTAAACCTTAAAACATAAATCTCAAAACCCAAAACCCTAAAACATAAATCCCAAAACCCTAAACCCCAAATTCTAAATCCTAAAACCATAAACCCTAAACCTTAAACCTTAAAACCCTAAAACCCTAAACCCTAAATCCAAAATTCTAAAACCCTAAACTATTTTTAGAAAAATAATAATTTTAACCCTAAACCTTAACCTACAAATATAACCCCAAATCCTAAATCCCTAAACCTTAAATCACACATCATAAACCTCAAAACCCTAAACCCTATTTAGAAAAATAATAATTTTAATAATATATTTCTTTTTAATTAAGTAATACTTATTTAAAAAAATAATGATTTCAATAATGTATTTTGTCTGACGAAAAAATAGTAATTAAATAACATTATTTGAACTTTACAGTATGTAGGGGTATTAAGGTCATTTACAACTTTTTTCATTCCATTCCAGTGGCAAACCAAACACTATAATCCTGATTCTGAGCTTTATTCCAGTGGTCAAACCAAACAAAATTGTTTCCTTTCCATTTCATTCCATTCCGATTCCAATTCCATTCCACGAACCAAACGGCACCTAAGTGAATTGATTGTTTTACTTTTTTTCTATCGAGGTATCTTTGTAAGAAAAAAAAGAAAAAAATGTTACAAAGTCTTTAATGTTTGATAATTTTTTAAATGAGATTTTCATAAAACAAGTTAAATGGTTATTAAAATTTGTTAATACGTTTAATGATTCTTGGATTTCTATATGTATTACTATTATGGCTTATTGCTACTTGGATTTTTAGATGTATTAATATTGTGGCTCATCTTTAGTTAAATGGAATTCTAGTAACTTTGTTGATGGATGTTTAAAACACTTTTGTGAATGATAGAGAAAAGAACTACAAGTAAACAAGTATCTGAAATTCATCACTGATTAGTCATGGCTATAATCACTGATATCCAAGAAGACCAAAAGGAAAGGAAACCCTCGTCGTCATCTGCCGCTGAAGGGACATCGTTTAGGGAAAGCTTCGATCGCTCTAACCCTCTTGGGTTTCTCGAGAAAGTATTCGACTTTATCGCTCAAGAAAGTAATTTTCTTGAGAATGACACTTCCGAGAAGGAGATCTTTACGGTTGTTCGCGCTGCAAAACAGAGGAAGGCGAAGAGTAAGGTTGAGGGGAAGAATCCAGGGAAGTAAAGAAAGAAGAGCCTAAGAAGGTCAAAGTGAAACAGGAGGAGAGGTCTTCGATGGAGGTCGAGAAGGAGGAGGATGAAAACGGTTTGAGAGGTAAGAACAGCTGTTTCTTTGTACATTTTGTGGCATCACGTTTTGATATTGTTTAGTTGATTATGGATGATTTCAATGTTTAATGGAAGTGTTGGATACCTCATTAGTTAGTTAATTTAAAAAGTCACGCCTTTGTTAAGAATGGTTGTTATATTTTGTGCTATAAATAAAAAATTTCTCCACGTAAACATTTTAAAATTTGTAATTTTTTTTATTTTTTTTAACATTAATTGATTAGTTTAATTTTGTTTAATTAATTACAATTTTAGAGTTAATTTATTTGGAGATAGTGTAAGTAGTCAACGACGTCTGAGAACCTATATAGTATTTATATCGAATTTTGTTAAATTTCTAGGGTTTTTTATTTTTTTTTGTTTTTATATTTTTATTTCAATATATGTTTTAGTTTATTTTAACAGTATATTTTAATAGCATTATTTTGTTGAATTAATTTGAATTCTATTCATTTAAATAATAAGTGAATAGTAACTACTTAAAATAGAGAAAATATATCTGATTTTCCCAACAATTGGTATCAAAGCCGAAGGTTTCTACCTAAATATTTGTTTGTATTCTGTTTGTTTGCTATTGAAATATAGTTGCTAATTGTTGAGTTGTTGTAATATGAAGAAACGGTGGAAGAAAAATCTCCCTTAAATAAAGGCCAACCATCCACGTCAGGCAGAACAATGGTTATGAATGCAAGGTTCTAAGTGGAGAAATTTGATAGAATCGGTTATTTCGGCATGTGACAAGACGAAGTTCTAAATGTTTTGTTTCAACAAGGTCTAGACATCGCCATTGAAGAAGAGAAACCAAATGAAGCAGATGAAGTCGAGTGAAAAAATATCAATCGATTGTCACGTGGTACAATCCGTTCGTGTCTCTCAAGGGAACAAAAATACACATTCATAAAGGACACAATTAAAAGTAAGTTGTGGAAGGCATTGGTGAATAAGTTCATGAAGAAGAGCGGACAAAATTGGCTCTATTTGAAGAAGTTGTTCGGTTTGGAATACCTTTTAGGTACCGCAATAAACGACCACATTATTACTTTTAGTAGATTTGTTAAATATGGATGAAACTTTTAAAGATGAAGATTTAACCTTAATGTTGTTAGTCTTCCTTCTTGATGAGTTTGATCACTTTATTACAAGCTTACTTATTGGGAAGGATAAAGTGTCTTTTGAGGAAGTTTGCACTATTTTATATAGTTATTAAATTAGAAAAAAAGATAAAAAAGAAAGTAGGAATGAAGCAACAGAGACATTGTTTGTAAGAGAACATCCGCAAACACAACAAAAAGGAAGGAGATGTAGATCTCTATTAAAAGGAAGACTTTGTAAAGATGAATGTACCTTTTGTCATGAAAAAGACTATTGGAAGAAAAACTATCTGAAGCTGCAGAAGAAAGGAAAAGTTGTACCGTCTGATACATGCGTAGCTGAAAGCAATTCAAATTCAGATTTTGCATTGGTTGGTTCGTCAACAACATCTCATCCTGGTGATTGGATTTTTGATTCAGCATCTACCTCCCATATGTCTCATAACAAGGAGTGGTTTTTTAATTTTGAAGAACTAGACGGTAGAGTTGTTTTCATGGGTAATGATTATCCATGCAAAGTTTTAGGGATCGGTACAATTCGTTTGAAGAATCAAGATGGTTCAATCAGTGTCTTGACAAATTTTCATTATGTTCCGAATATGAAGAAGAATCTCATTGCTGTGAGAGTCTTAGAATCAAAAGGTTTCATTGTGACCATACAAAATGGGGCATTGAAGGTTACTATTGGAGCACTTATGGTGATAAAAGGTATTCGGAAGAATAACTTGTACTGCTACCTTCGTAATACGGTTATTGGGACAACATCAGTAGCAGTTTTAGAGGAAGAAAGAGATTTAGAAACTACCAAGCTATGGCATATGTATTTGGGACATGCTGGTGAAAAAGCTTTACAGATTCTTGTAAAGCAAGACCTGTTAAAAGGAGTGAGAACCGACAAGTTGAAATTCTGTGAGCATTGTGTATTAAGAAAGCAGAAAAGAGTAAGCTTTGGCACTGCACTCCATAATACAAAAGGTATTTTGGATTACATCTATACTGATGTACGGGGGTCAACAAGAACTCCATCCATGAGTGGCAAACATTATTATGTTACTTTCGTTGATGACTTCTCCAGAAGAGTTTGGGTGTATCTCATGAAAAAGAAGGATGAAGTGCTGAGAATTTTTCTCAAGTGGAAGAAGATGATTGAGACTCAGACTGGTAGAAAGATCAAGTGTTTAAGATCTGATAATGACACTGAGTACACAAATGATCCATTTATGAAAGTTTGTGAAGAAGAAGGGATAGTGCGACACTTCACTATTTGAAAAACATCACAACAGAACAGAGTTGTAGAACGTATGAATTGGACTTTGCTGGAGAAAGTTCGGTATATGTTGTCAAATGTTGGGTTAGGCAAGCAGTATTGGGCTGAGGTTTTGACATATTCGTGTCATCTCGTTAACTGTCTACCATCGTCTGCTCTTGAAGGCAAAACGCCTATGGAGGTATGGTCTGGAAAACCTGTTAGAGATTACAATTTCTTACATGTGTTTGGTTTTATTGCATACTACGAGATATCGACTATGGTGCCTTGAAACGAAAAAGATAATCTTCACTAGAGATGTTATTTTTGATGAATCTTTCTTGTTGAGAAAGGTAACTGAAAAGATTAATGACACTTTGGAGTAGGTGGAGCAAACTCCGAAGTAGGTGGAGTTTGAAAGCAGAATTGTTAATCCAGTTAGTGAAGATAAAACAGAAGTTGATCCTCCATTAACAGAAGATGAATCAAATGAAGAGGTTTTAACCTAAAAACCTCCACAACAACAAGAAGAAACTGCAGTTGATAGGTCACGACTACAAAATGTCAAGGTGCCTGCTCGATACAAAGATTTTAAAGACCTATCTGCTCAGTTTAAGAATATGGTGGCCTGTGCACTTTCAGTTGTGCATGATGATGTTCGTTCCATATATAAAGAAGCAATCAGAAGCCCTGAAGTTGAAAAATGGAAGGAAGTCATGGACAAAGAACTTTTGTCCCTTCTGAAGAATAAGACATGGAAGTTGACACAACTACCTAAGGGCAAGAAGGCAATTGATTGTAAATGAGTGTTTGCAAAGAAAAGAGGATTTCCTAACAAAGATGGTGTTCGTTACAAGGCAAGCTTGGTAACTAAGGGCTACACTCAAAAATAGGAAATCGATTATAATGAGGTATTTTCTCCAGTTGTAAAACATTCCTCCATTAGAATTTTGTTGGCCTTGGTAGCACAGTTGGATTTGAAACTAGTTCAACTTGATGTGAAAATCGCATTTTTACACGACGACTTATAAGAGGAAATCTATATATGTCTCAGTCAGAGGGGTTTAATGTTGCTGGTAAAGAGAGTTGAGTTTGTAAGTTGAACAAATCATTGTATGGATTGAAGCAATCTCCGAGGCAATGGTACAAACGATTTCATTAGTTTATGTTGCAGCAAAAGTACACCAGAAGCACATATGATCATTGTGTATTTTTGCAAGCTACAAGATGAGTCTTTCATCTATCTCTTATTGTATGTCGATAATATGTTTATTGCATTGAAGATCCAAGCAAAAATTAAGAAGTTGAAGGCTCAACTAAATCAGGGGTTCGAGATGAAAGATCTAGGAAAAGTCAAGAAGATTCTCGGCATGGAGATAAGCAGAGACAAAAAAAAAGGAAGCTTAGTTTGACCCAGAGTCAATATTTAAAGAAGGTACTACAACGTTTTGGTATAAATAAACAGACTAAACCTTTAAGTACTCCGCATGTTCCTCATTTCAAGCTTAGTGCTCAATTATCTCTTAAGAATGATGCAGATATGGTTGGTAGCTTGATGTATGCAATGATGTGTACAAGACTTAACATTTCACATGCGGTTGGTGTTGTAAGCAAGTACATGCATGATCCTGGTAAAGGACATTGGTTGGCTGTGAAATGGTTTCTACGGTATATTGTAAATACTGTAGATGTTGGTTTAGTATTTTAGCAGGACAATACTGTTGGTCTCACATAATGTGATTCTGACTATGCTGGAGATTTAGATAAGCGTCGGTCAACTACTGGTTATGTGTTTACTCTTGCTAGAGTTCCAATTAGTTAGAAGTCTACCTTGCAGTCCACAGTTGCTTTGTCTACTACAGAGGCAAAGTATATGACAATTACAGAGCCTGTGAAGAAAGCTATTTGGTTACGAGGTTTGCTTGAAGACTTAGGAGTTGATCAAAAATATATTAAGGTGTTTTGTGACACTCAGAGTGCTATTCATTTAGCAAAGAACCAAGTCTACCATACACGTACAAAACACATTGATGTTTGTTATCATTTCGTGCGAGAGAGTATTGAAGAAGGTGGATTACTAGTTCAGAAGATTAGTACTACAGAGAATCTCGCAGATATGATGACCAATGTGGTAATGACAATCAAGTTCAAACATTGTCTGGACTTGATTAACATCCTGCAAATCTGAATTGGTACTGTCGTCGTTGATCTAGTGATTGAATAAATCATTTGAGAATCACTAAGTCGCTAAGTTGGAGATTTTTTGTATAGCTCTTTAGTGAGTAAATTTGAAAAGTCACACATTGATTAGGAATGAAGATGGGTGTTGTATTTTGGGCTATAAATAAAGCCCTTTCTCCACCATTTGTAAACATCCCAAAATTTGTAAATCTTTCTATCTTTTGTAAGGGTAATTGATTAGCTCAACTTTTCCCAATTAGTTGTAATTTTGGAGTTCATTCATTTAGAGATAGTGAAAGTGGTCAATGACGCCTGATGACCTAGGTAACATTTATACTAAATCTCATTAAATTTCTGGTATTTTTTATTTTTCTGTTTTAATATTTTTGTTTTAATATCTGTTTTAGTTTATTTTAGCATTGTATTTCTAATAACATTATTTTAGCATTGTATTTCTAATAACATTATTTTGTCGGGTTAGTATGAGTTATATTCATTTAAATCACAAGTGAATAGTAACTACTTAGAATAGAGAAAATATATCCGATTTTCCCAACAGGAAATAACGACAAAAGCTGTTCTAAAACTATATCAACTTGGATGTGATACATGTGACTCCAAATTAAGAGATAATATTTTACGGTTATCAAAGATGAAATATTGAGAGACGTTTAAAGATTGTCTAAATGATGCATTAATTTGGCGATTTGTTTTATCTCATTGGCAATGGCTTTGTTGAACCGACTAAATATGTAAATGGAATGATGAGTTTTGAAGTCTTATGTAAAGTTTTATTTGCTGTTTTATTGGTGGTATTTTGGGATTTGATTTGTAGTATACTGGAAATGATGTGGTAAAATCAAATAAGTTTGGAAATGGGAGTGGTGTGTTTGAAATTGTTATGTAGTTATATACAGTGATGACTTAGGTATATAGAAATGTTGATATCACACAAATTTGCACCCATTTTGGCACTCACACGTTTTATATATTGACATGCGTCAAAATCATTTTGGAAATTAAAAAGAATTTTTTTCTTAGCTGTTACGGACATATGGCTCAATATAGAGGATGTCGGTGCAAATTTGTGTGTGCATTTCTCTTTAGGTATAACATCATTTTGATTCTATCTCGACTATTTGAAGGAGTTCAAAGTCTGGTTTTTACATATCACTCTAAGGAATAGTTGATACACTGATAACTTTTTACTTATTATAATAATTATGCATTGTTTTGATTTCTTGGATTTGGCCGTTGGTGGTGGTATTTTTGAATGTTGGAGGGGATTGTTTATGTTTAATCTAGTCAATCACAATTCATAATAGCATCTGCCATTTCGACATGCCCTTGCTTGCAAATAATGATAATTTATTCTGTTTCTCTTTTTCTTTTCTCTCCCTTTAACTAGTATTGCTTGCAATTTTACTCTTCATCTTTTTCATACAGTTCCCAACCATGGTAACGGCCTTGATCTGGAGAAGTACTCATGGACTCAGAGCCTGCAAGAGGTTAATGTGGTTATTCCGGTGCCTGCTGTAACAAAAGCAAGGTTTGTTGTATGTGAGATAAAAAGGGTCAGCCTCACATTATTGATGTAAGTGTCGATTGTTTTATTTGTTAACATAGATTTGTTTCTTATTAGATATGTGAAATTACATGTAGGGAGAACTTCATCGACCTGTCAAGCCTGATGATTGTTCCTGGAGTATAGGTATGTTGCATTTAGAAAATATTCTCGACTCTCGAGTACATGTTATTGTTTTGTACGAAAGTCATGTCCATTTTTGTTGTTGGGCCTCTTGATCTGATTTATTATATGTCTTCATTTGTTTGCTAAATTAACTGAGTTTCAAAGGATTTTCTTATGATGCAGAGGACCAGAGTGCTGTGTCTATTCTTTTGACTAAGCATGATCAAATGGAATGGTGGAAATGTTTAGTGAAAGGGGATCCTGAAATTAATACTCAGAAAGTTGAGCCTGAGAATAGCAAATTATCTGAGTTGGATCCCGAAACAGGATCAACAGTTGAAAAGATGATGGTACCTAGCTTTTCTCACCTGGCCCTTTTTCAATATCAGTTTGGAGTTCTATTATTATTGTTGTTGTTGTTGTTGTTGTTATTATTATTATTATTATTATTTTATTAATTTTTTATTGGATTAGCTGCTAGGTTTATAAATTTTGGAGGAAATTTAAGTGATTTGTGTCAATAGCGACAAAATTGTATTAGATTGGAAATGCCTTATGATCATTACTAGATATATTAATGCATAAAAGAGCATGCTACGTTCAAATGTAAAGTTCGAACATGATACTTATATGCATCCATGCAGATGCTTCAAATTTATTATCTTTATGAGCATGACTGATTTACAAACACTGTGTTTCATTTTATACTATTTTTATAGGCGTTCTCATTTTATGAAATTTCATTTTGTGATTTTCATGCACATATTATTGTTTCCACACGCTAATACACCATGTATCCTGAACTGTTCTGTATATCTGGACAGTTTCATCAGAGACAGAAGTCTATGGGCCTTCCAACTAGTGAGGAAATGCAGAAGCAGGAGATTCTAAAGAAATTCATTGCTGAGGTGAGTACCTAAGAATACTGAAATAACCTCTGTGTGTGAGTGAGTTACGGACATGGAGAGAACATTACACTAAATCTGAAGGTATGTTGTTTTTGCAGCATCCGGAGATGGACTTTTCAAGGGCCAAGTTATCGTAGACGAGCGCTGTTTCTGTTGACTGACTATATTTTCGTGTCATTTTCATTTTGGTAGACAAAATTGTCAATGAAATTTTTTCAGATAATATTATATAATATAATCAAAATGTAATGTTTAGCCAACTGCCAAGAAATATAATTCAAAATTCATAATTAACATTATTGTCATAGCTAGGGAATGTAAAGAGTTTTGTAAGTTGAGGAAAATGAATAGAGTGTGAAGAGAAGAGTCACCTAATATGTTGTCATAGTAAGTGAAGGGAATGTATAAGTATGATTGTGATGAAGAACTATTTTGGATTAAAGCAATCAAGTTTATTGATAATTACCAAATTCCCAAATGCGCTTTGCACTACCCATTTGGGAAGTTTTAATCTTCTTCTTTCTTTCAATACACATGCGCACACAAATCTCCTTCTATGATCTTTTAATAGAATTTCTTGTTCAATTCTTCCCGTTCCCAAACATCTTAGTATATCCTAAAAAAATAATTCTAAATAAAATAATTAACAAAAATATACATCACAAATTAGTATTAGTTGATCTTGAATTAAATTGATATGTTTACTAACATTATGCCTTGTTCTTGACCCAAAAAAAAAAATCATTATGCCTTGTGAGTGAGTGAGTGAGTGAGTGAGTGAGACGTTTTTGTTGAAAATTGTTACTCACATTGCATTTGTAAGGTATGGTATGGTATGGTACAATAATTGTGTAGCAATTTCTTGAGGCTGCTGAGCAATAATGAAAACACCTTACAGCTCGAATTTGCAGAAAGCAAAAAAGGCAGATGGATCGCTTTTCACAAGCACTTTTCAATAGAAAGGTAATGGGATCATTTGATAACTTGTAGGATAATTGTCCTCTTTTGGGGCAGGGTCAAGCCCAGAAAACGACTTTGTGTCGTTTATATGGAATCTGAAGTTGTTTTCAGGGTTTCTAAAGAGTGAGATCTAAACTCTTGTGTCTTCTTCCTCCTCCATTTTGCAATGGTCCCTTCTTTCATTTCTACGGTCTTTCACCATCTTCTTTCACAAATATTTATACCCCTTTTCGTCAAAGCTAGTAAGTCCATTAGTAAGGGTATCAATTGTTTCATCACATCTATTCTTTTTAGTTTCAGTTGTTTCTTATTTTTTATACTCAACAAAAAAATCTACACTCTATGACAATCGTCCATAATATTAATTCAATTGAATTGAATGAAAATATTTTATTTGAATAATGAAATTAAAATGAGCATAGGATTGAAAATAAAACTTTCTTATCTAAAGGAGAGGTAAATATGAAAGATAACTTTTATTATTTTTATATTAATAAATTCGAGAGAAATAAAATTAAAAATAGTATAATTCTCTCCAAAAAAAACATTAATCATTGATTGAATACTATGATTTGTCTCACATAGTAATATTTAATAAATTTGTGCTAAATTCATTATATATATTCGTAATATAATTAGGTGAGTGTAGATGAGTTGAAATACTTGCTAAAAAGGGGAGGAAAAGACACTTTGTCACATTCTTCATAAGTCCAAAATATTAAAGGGTTCCAAACTTACAATAATGCAAATGGACATATCTTATCTCCCGCATGATCCGACACTTAGGACAACATGTCACATTTGAAATAATTGGCTACTTGTAATCATGAAACGGAGGAAAATGCTTTATTTTTCAAGTTGGAGAAGTTGGGACAAGTACTAATTTTGGTTGTATTTATTTATTTTCATGGCTTATATATTTTAAATTTTGATTATATGTAAATTAATTTACTAATTATACGAATTAAAATAAATATCATAATTATGAAATTAAATGCAAAAACTTAATCTTAGCATGTAACTAATTTTTAGGTTTTGTAATGGTTCTGAGATAGTTAAGATGATAATATATCTCGTTTTGTATGCATTAATTTATAAGTTTAGTGATAAAAAAAATACATCAATACTATTAAGTGATGAGAATCAATTAATGTCTTACCTCATGATATTTTTATTTTTTAAGTTTTATATGAATAGGTGAATTTCAAAAATACTCATTATTTAATAGATTAAACCTAGAATGTGAATGTTACATTAGATGATTTTATTCAAAGAATGCTTTTATTTTTTTTATTTTGTTTATGCGTTTAAAAATGTAAAAATTATCAGAAATTTAACAATCATTATGACAAACGATTACTAAAATAATAACAAATTATATTATGCTTTTAAGAGAAACTTTGAATCATGGATATTGTTATTGAATATATATTTAAATAAGTTTTATTTTTAAATTTATATTTAATTTTAAGAATAAATTTATAAGTAGCAAAAAATAAAAAGTATATATTGAACTAACGTCAAAAATGATATTTTTTAGAATAATCTTACTAATCTTATCCCGTTAAAAAAGAAGAGGAGGATCATGGATATTGTTATTGAATATATATTCAAATAAGTTTTAAGGATATTGTTATTGAATATATATTCAAATAAGTTTTATTTTTTAATTTATATTTAATTTTAAGAATAAATTTATAAGTAGCAAAAAATAGAAAGTATATATTGAACTAACGTCAAAAATGATATTTTTTAGAGTAAGTTTACTAATCTTATCCCGTTAAAGAGGAGGAGGAGGAGGAGGAAGAGTAAGATTCGTCCAATATTAATGAGGTGGACAAGCTCCGATGCACAATTTGACATGACCACTTGGAAACCAAGAATAAGTGGATCTTCACCTACAATGAACCAATCATGTCCCTGTCTTTGTCCAATTCCAAGCATCTCTCTCTAAAAGTTTGAAACCATATATAGTGTTATTCTTTGCTAATATGGAATTGTTTGTTTGTACATGGCAGTATGGTCGTCCCCTATTAATTGGGTTTTCTTTTTCTTTCTTTCTACACTATTGTACTGCCAAGAGTTGTGTGAGACAGTGATGTAAAGCTTTGATAATCGATGAGTGTACAACTACGAGTTGTATATGTGAGACTATGTGTACTGCGCTCTAAGACTTTAATTCGCTGAATTTGGGGTTAACGATCTAAAATTGAGACTAATTTATTAAAAATAACACATAATATTTAATTTATTAATCATATTTATTAAATATTAATCCAACAATCCCTTATATATATAGTACATATTTTATTTTTTTAGAAGTTAGTTTACGGGATAAATGGATTTTAAATTTTTTAATTCAAAATTGATTCATTAATTTTAAAAATATATTTTAATTTAATACAAACATGTTTTATTAGATTGACAAGAATTTCAAAATAATAATATCTACATTTCTTATTACTTTAAACATTTGTATTGTTTACGCAAGTCTACATGTAGGACCTATCATATCTCTCATGCAACTCAAATTTTATTTTAATTCTAACTCAACTTGTTGAGATTCAACCTATTATCCCTCACCTAAGATTAAAAAAAATGAGTGCTCTATGTTCTAAGAAATTGTAGATATGAGTCTACACAATAGTTTTTTTTTTTTTTTTCCAAATCTTTGTATATTAAATTAGACGCACTTTTGACGGTAAAAAATAAATTATACAGTATTACGTACCACATATTATTGTTGGACTACAGTTGATGAAATATTGTGTGCACTACGTTAGCTTTGATGGGAAGCAATTTAGTAATAGTGTTACTATTCTTTATAAATTTTGAAAGAATGTGATAAGATTATTATTGATAAATAAAATTAGATTTATATAATTGTATTTTATAAAAAAAATATCATTTAAATTATAATTATAATATATATAAAAGTTATAGTAAATTTCACAAAAAAATAAATGATATAATAAAATATCACTGTTATAACTTTATGAGCACAATTGTTCTATTTAATTATGCTCATTTATTATCTTATTAACACCTATATTAATTGTTTGGTCCTTAATATTGTTATTTAAACTTTTGAGTTGTATCTTAAAAATATCCAAATTATCTAAAACATTAGTTTCGTTAAAAAGTACATATGTGTTTAAAAATTTAAAGGATTTTTTTGTGTGTGTTTTTTGCTCTTTTTGATTTTGTGGGTGTAGATTTTAATATTTAGAGTTTAAAGTTTTTGATTTTAGAATTTATTGTTTAGTATAAAAAAGGAGAGAAAATTTTAAACTAATAAATATAGGTGTGAGAAAGATAAAAATGAATGAAAAAAGAGAAGAAAAAAAATAATTAAACTATCCTTATTTATATATATATATATAAAATATTTTTGACAAAATTACTAGTTACATAAAAAAATATGAATATTTTTAAAATATCATTTAATAACTAAGAAAATAATAGTATAAATATCAATAACATAAAATTATAAAATTTTATATTATTTTTCTAATAATTTTGTAGGGTGGATTATGAGGTGCATGCATATGCAAACTGAACGCCAAGGACTACCGCATATATATATATATATGTATTTTTTATATATATAAATAAATAAATTTGGAAGTGAATTGTCAATATCAAGTTTTCAATTAGTTGAACAAATAATAAAAAATAAGTTATGTATAAATTTTAACCGTTTATAATTATTATATATAATATTTATGAATAATAATTAACATTACGTACTGTGGTTAATTAATCTTATGGTAAGATAAAATATTTATTATTTAAAAGCATATATTCGAATATATATTTTTTAATCTTCACTTGTAGCTACCACTGTGTTCACCCGAAGACCTCATTCCTGCATCTCCTTCTCAAACACACAGCATTCACATTTACAAAGCTGGATCGATCGGAAAACATATGACGTCTTCAAGTTTGGTTTGAGGCATATATAATGGGGTGCAATTGGGTCCCCATTTCTCATACCAATTCCAATTACAACTCGTCTGGAAACCCCAAAGCACTATCCGACAAATCCCCACTAGTTTTTTTTTTTTTTTTTTTAAATAATAATAATTAAAGTCCATCTCTTTCCTTCTTTTACCTTTCTAATTTGTATTTTCCAATCTAGTTTGTAGCAAAGAATAGCTATTACGGCTGATAATAACTTTTTCTGTTGCCAGTTTTTTTTTATATATAATTATTATTTTCCTGTATTGTTTTCTAATTTTTTTTTTTTTTTAATTTTGTTAAATTATTTTCCAAATTTTTTAAAAGACCTTACCGAAACATCTTATTGCTCTACCGATTATAAAAGGCTCTATTGATAGTTCACATTTTTTTTATTTATAATTTATAATTAAATAATTAATTTTATGATTTTTAATTATTTTATATAAATAGTTAGTATTATATTTTATAATAATTTTTTAAAAAATAATATATAAGTTATTTGATAACTTTTTATGTTTTTTATACAAACTAACAAAATTAAAAATTATGATATTATTTAAAAAAAATTAAGTTTTTTTTTCAATATTTATATATATAAAAGTTATTGAAATTCATTTATTCCAAAAATATATTTGGTATAATTGAAAAATCTGAAATATAAAATTTGATTAAAAAAATCTTATTTTTAAAGATTTATTAATCATTTTATATTTTATAAATGATTACTTAAAAATATAAAAATTAAAATTAATTATAAAATATACATAGCTAAAAAACCATTTAAAAAATTAAAAAAAAATTAAGAATCAAAATTAATATAAAATACACTTATAATAATATAATTAAAACTATTTTTTAATGAATACTTACTTATGTGACGCTCACGCACTACAACTTAATGTAAAATTACTTTCCAAATACAAAAAGCTAAAATTGTAAACTAGTTGGTTTTGTTATTTCTTTATTTTCCATGGAACACAAGCAAAATTTCAGGTAATATTAATAATGATATAATAATATTTCTTGAATTACACCCTATTTTTCCCTTGCTACTATCAAAATTCGAAACTATGTTATCTTACTAGTTACGAGATAATACTTTATTTTTTAAAGAAATAATAATTACACTATTCATTTATTTTAACACTCCAATTCTAAATATTCTATATGTTTCACTTGAAGTTATATAGTATTAAATTACAAACTCATTAATCAAATAATACTTTGTTTACTACACTTACAAATATTTTTCCTTTAAAATAATACCATAATCAAATAAACTTACATCTATGTTTACACTCGTATCAATTATAATATGTTATATCGTCAAATTTTCTTAAAAAATAAATAACATTTTTTATTTTAAAAATTATTTAATTATATAATATATAATAATTATTGTGAATAAAAATTTATTAATTGATTATGTAATGTTTATGAGTGTTAGCGCTATTTTTAAACAAAATGTTTAAATATAATTTAACTTTCAGATGTGTTTTTTAATATCACTATTCAAGCTAAAGAATTTACCCAACTTCAAATGAACATATTTAAGATATATTTTTGTTTTATGCATGTTAGATTTCATATTAGACACATATGAGCATTTAGTATATATGTTTCATATTAGACATATAGAACTTCGATATTTATTATTTAAACAACCTAATATCTCTTATTTTCTTGTGCAACATTCATTATAATTTTTTAATTGTTTTTGTGCGCTCTCTTTCAATTTTTTTTTTAAAAACAAGATCTTATTTGTTTAAACTTCTTTCTTTAATTGATGTATCAAATATTGATGATTTTGTTTAATTGAATAATAAACATATTTAATTTATGATATTTGGTTATATATTCACATATCTTCTTCTTTATTATGTTCTTGAATGCTTCAATAAAATAATTATATATGTAATATTATAATTATTTGATTTGACTATTTAACTTTAAAGAATATATCTTTCTTGAAGATATGCTTAATCTACTTTGTTAAAGGATTGCTAGAAGATTTAAAATTAACTGATATATTCTTGAATCTTCAAATTAGGATTTTCATTATGAAATTTGCTCTATGACATGCCTTGCACTTAAATTGTGCTAATTTTTCAAGTGTCAACTGAGCGAGTTTGATAACTTGTGTGACTCAAATTTATTAGGTCGTTGATCCATATCTGATCACCTTTTTGTGAAGAATGCGAAGGAAAACAACAATTTGTAAGTAGAATACTTAAGAACATTTTTAAAGGGTAGTTGATCGGTGCAAAACTACAAATACATAGTATTATAGTTTTATAATAAAGTGATAAGAATGATATCGTCCTCAGGGATTGATAATTTACTTTTGAAAAATACCAAAATTATACTAATATCAATTTTATCTAGAAAAATCACTAAGGTTGTTGTGATTGGAATTTAAAAGAATTTTTTTTAAAGAAAATAAAGATATTATTTAAAAATCAAATTAATGGGAAGAAAACTTCTAGAAAATCTATTTTAACTTAATTACTTAATATGCTTTACTCATCTAACTAATTAAATTTACTTCTTTTTGTTTGTTAGCAATCTTCAAAAAACATCCAAAAGCTTATTTTAAGAGTCAATTGGAAATATTTTTGTTCATTAATTTATACAAGAGTATATGCAATTTAATAAAGCAAGAAAACATTAAGGTCAATGATTTTAAAACTACATAGGTGCATATAAGTCTTTCGATCTCTATATTTACCTATGCTAAAATATTTTAGATTTATCCTATAATTTCCTATTTCGATAATAAATTACAAGACTAAAATCATTTAATTAATAGTCAGTTAATTAGAAGCAATAAACTTAAAATAAATCAAACAAACATGAAGAGAAATAATTCAAATTAACATATAAAATCAAGCATAGTTTAGAATTGAATTACATTTTTTTTCCTAGAATAAAGAAAAATTAGTTCATACTAAAAATTAAATTTAACATAAATGAATCCACCATAATTTTGTTAACGAAGAATTGAAATGAAAATGTATCGCAAAAGAATCTGCTTTTGCTTCTTCCTTGGCGTCGGACTCTGTCCTTTATCTTTTCTTTGGAATTCTAGGCAGTTTTTAATTTTTTTTCTTTCTCTTCGCCGTTGCCCTCTATTCTCTCTGTTTTTCAATTTTTTCTCTTCCTTTTCTTCTTTTTTGGTTTATTTTTTAGTTTTTCCTCTTCCTTTTCTTATTCTTTGGTTTATATATATATTTGAAAAATATTTATTTAAATTTGATTTAAATACATCCTATTTTAAATTAGATTTAAATAAATTATCTTTTAAATTTGAGAGGTTTTAAACAATATGCTTCTAAAATTTTGAATCTTCATTTTCTTCAAATATGCAATAAAATTTAAATAATAATAATAAAGTCTAAAATCAATAAAAATAAATAATTTAGACTAAAGTTAAAGTTGATAAGTGATAAATTATTGCAACTTATGCAAGTCATCGAACATTTCCAAACTTAAAACTTTGTTT
Organism: Hippophae tibetana; assembly: GCA_037013495.1. Lineage (NCBI taxonomy): Eukaryota > Viridiplantae > Streptophyta > Magnoliopsida > Rosales > Elaeagnaceae > Hippophae > Hippophae tibetana. The sequence goes on along the minus strand of CM072807.1, from coordinate 18,722,353 downwards.
GTCTTCAAACAAAAAGAAATAAAATAAAATACACATATAGACATTATCAACTAGACCATATAGAGCTCACCAAGTTATGATCTAAATTTAGAAATTATCACTAATAGCTTACTCTTTTTACATCGAAGATAGTAGAAAAATCAATCAAAAATTCACTAATTTGTGAAGAAAGAGTTAAACATTTTTTCAATCTAAAACTAAGTCGTTAAATATGTGTGTGAAATAGTCAATTTAACTTCAACCACCAACAAATTTAAATAAAAGTAGAACAACTAAAATCAAAAGAATTCTCTCAAAACTTAACTCGATGAGTCTAATTTTCAAAAATTCTCTCTACTAATGTAATCAAATACTAAAATTACAATCAAGATTGTAATGACAGGCTATAGAATGAAGGCTAAGAAAAAATGGATATGAAAAATTAAAATAAATTGAGAAAATACTCGATAAAAAACAATAAAAAAATATTCATAGAATTCATTCCATAACTCTTTTTTGACAATATGCTCATACTAATGATAATATTGTTGTCATACTTAATAAATGAAATATTCTTTTTTTTTTACCTTGATACTCGTAACCTTTTCTAATTTACAACCACTTTAACCCTTTTTTTGATTGTTGTCATAATCTCGTATGCGTAGGTGAGTCTTTTCTACACCTACGAATGAGGTTGTGGGTACAGATATAGATAGATATTTTATAATGATTAAAGCTGATCAATCTATATGATCAAACAATATATATAACTTAATTTTTTTAAAAAAATATTTTCTACTTAATCAAGTCATATTATTGGAGAATGAGGATATCTCCACTTTATTATTCTTCCTATATTTGAGAGGGAATATACTCATTTAATTGCACTACGAGACGATTCTCATAAATGAAAGCAATTAATAAGCACCATGCTGAAATAGTACTACATAGTAGTGTTGGAGTATAGAAAGGGGTGCTACGTAATTAATTGTTCACAAACAAACATAAAGTTTATACATATAAATGACTTTTCACCGCTAATTGGTTTAATTTAGTATCGCTATCACTATTACAAAACAGGAAAATCAAAATTAGATTTTTGAGTCGGTTGTGAGATAAATTTAATTAATTTTAAAGTCAAACAAACAATGAATTCAACTCAAAGTTCACTAAAAAAAGAGTGAAAATTTGGACAAAAATATTAAAATAATAAATACGAGTTGGTTTTAACATAAAATAAATTCAAATTTAGATTCGGTTGAAGTTTGAAACTGACTCTAAATTGAAAGTCAAAAAATGATAGAAAATTAAAGGGAAAAAAATTAAAAATGCTTGAGTCGGTTTTCACTTGAAATAGTTATTATTTAAAGATATAATGACATGTACTACCAGGTAAGTGAAAATTCGTGATTGGACTAAATATTTGTGTTATATATATATATATAGTCACTAGTGGCAAATATCATTTCATTTTATAAGTTTGAATTTGAGTTATACTTCCTTTTATTTTCATAAAATTTATGTTAAATAGATCAAAACACTTGCAAAAATGTTTTTAAAAATTTTAAAAATATTATTTATGTTTTTAAGAGAATTAGTAATTATTATCTGAAAAATAATTTTTAATACATGCTAATTTAAATTTATCCTAAAATAATTATTAAAATGGTATGACTCAAAAACACATCTAATAACTTTAAGTTTAAATGCTTGTTTTGAAACTACTTTTAATCGAATAACTTCATCTCAATCTATTTCCATTAAAACCACTTAAAAAAAAAAACCTCGACAAAGTTTACGGTGTTCGTGAACTTTTATGAACCTGTTAGCCCAAAGTACATGGCCTAAAATAGTCATGAGGAGGTACGTACACTGCCGAGTGCCGATCCATGTATGTGGCACGAAGCTCTCTTATTGATCGTCCATGAAATTAGCAAAACAAGACATAATTTTTTTTTCTTTTTTTTTTATAGAAAGACACACATTAATTATTTCTCATGATTTCCATTATTATTTTCATTCTTTGTCAGCTAGACTCCACTAGTAGCTACCAAAATTTGGATGACAAGTGTCGCAAGTACAATTTGGCAAATGGAATCAAACGAGTGGTGGTGATGGAATATACTTCACGTTATAGTGACATGAACAAACCATTAAAACAATTTTGAACACGTGCGAACAAAGCTAAAGCCTTAATTTGTCTATGAAGGTTCTACGAGCTTCAACCTTTTTACAGTTTTTCTTTTCTTTTCTTTTCTTTTCTTCCTAATGTAGGAGTTTTAAGGTTTATGTTGTACTTATTATATCTGCTGTAGATATCTCAAAGTATACATATATTCTTTAATACTCATTACCCAAAAAGTAGAGGCATAATAAACTCCCACTTTTTCTCTAAGGCTCTTCATTGGTTGAATTTTTATTTGATCCTTTTTTTTTTCTTTTCTTCCCTTCCCTTTTGGCAAACTTTACAACCCATCTTCATATATATTCTTCACCTGAATTTTTTTTTCTTTCCATAATTGAAATCTTGATACTTTTAATCTTTACAAAAAGAAATTTTTTAGTGGATTTTTAGTGGGTTATTGATCCTACTAATTTGCTTTTACACACATATATATATATATATATATATATATATATATATATATTTAGTTTTGATTTAACTTAAAAGAGCAAGAAAAACGAAAGATGCCCAACAAGTCTATATAGCACTTTAGTTTGCAATTTCTGTGAAGTTGGTTGTTATTTTTATTTTTTAATGCAAGACTCACTTGTTATTTGTTTTTACATTAATGCATGTATTATTATTTCAAGGTACGTATTGTATCTATTTAATTTTGATTTATAATACTTTCAATAATAAATTTATAACGATTAAAAATTTAATTATAATTTTGTATAAAAAATAACAAACATTATTACTTTTATACATCAACGCACTTTCTAGTAAAATGTTTGTACTCGTCTATTTTGATAAGCAGAAAAATAAATAATGGTTTACTTTCAGCATGTACGTAAATCGGCTTATTCTTTACTTTATGCTTTTGAGTTTGAGAAAGGGACAAAAGTTTGGTTGACGCGCTTTAACATATTGTTTCTTATATAATTAAATTCCAATTTGCATTTATGTCCACAAATATGTGTCACCACATTGAAAGAGAATTTGAATATTTTTTTTTTATTTTTTTTTACAAATTGGACGACAGAAATACAGAATCCTATCTTTCTTATTTCCCTTTTACAGCTAATAATTTAATAAATTGACATTTTTAAAAGAAAAATATATATATCAATATCAAAATAATTTAATTTTTTAAGATTTATAAAAATAAAATTTTTATTTTAACATTAACAAAAATTACTCTAATAATAAAAATACACATAGTTTATTATCTTTTTTTTTTATTTTCTTGTACATATTATATTTTATGAGAATAATTAAAATTTAATATGATTAATTTTGTTATATATATGTATAGTCGCTTTCCATGTATTATTTGAAATTTGTATTCATAATATGTTACATGAGTTGTACAAATGCAATAACTTGAGTTTTAAAAAATTACTTATTAATAAACTCAGCACCTAATAAGCATCTATATGGCTTCTTAAATATATTTTATATCCTAAATGTTTAGGTTCAGTTGTAAATTTATATCTAATATCAGAGTTGTTATAAATCTAATCTAAACGTTTTATTTTTGTGTTATATAAATATCCTTTTAAATATTTTTAAAATTAAGCTTGATTATTCAGGTATAAATTAATGTATATTTAGGTCGGAACCCTTCAAATCTTAGTAATGGTACATTTAAGTAACATAATTTTTGATTAAGATACCACTAATATGTTAATTTTTGTAAGTAAAGGGGCTCTTTAGTTCATTACTCTTTAAAATAATAATTAATAACATTTTTAAAATTTATAAAAATAAAAATAAGATAATGATATTATCGAAATAATTTTTTGTATTATTATAATAAAAATATATAAAATGTTTATATTTTATAGTATTAATTATACTTTAGTGTCATATAAAATTATCATTAATAAAATATTTTTGAGATAATAATAATTTACATTATGATAATATTGTTATCTTAAAAAAATATTCTAATAATATTAAATATGTTTAAATAATTCAATTGAATAATTTTCGATATGAAATGATTGGATATAATTTTTTATAATTTAAAAAATATATAAATTTGATATAAAAAAATATTATTATTTTTTGTAATTTTTTTTTTAAAATATTTCAACTTTTTACCTTTAAATGTATTTTTTTTATTGAAAACAACATTCAGGTATATCTTTTTTAAAGCTAATTGTATTTTATGTGTAACTTGTTTTAAAAGACAATCTAGTTTATTATTTGTTTTTTGTTTAGTAGTTTAATCATTTTATTATGAATAATAATATAAAGATTAATGATCAAATTTAAATTATTTATATTTTTTGATTAATTTTATAGTCATTATTATTTATACAATCTAATAAATTTGAGAAAAAAATAAATAAAAATTTATCATTTATGTTTTTTAAATAAAAAATTATAGAAATCTTAAAAAAAAAAAATAGTGCCTTTACTATTGTAACTCAATTACTCACCTCATAATTAACATCAATTATTATTATTATTATTATTATTAATCAACATCATTTTCAGATCATCATAAATGAGGAGTAATGCCAGAATGACGACAAAGTTGAGAATGATCCCAGTAGCAATTCAGTCATATTATAACTAATATTGTGCTAATTTAAATCATTTTTGATATGTATGACTGACTCTCTTCTTTCAATTTTGTTATAAAGAATTATTTTATTTGATATTTTAATTTTAAAAGTAAGGTGTAGATGTTAACTATCTTAAAACTTTTTGATATTTTTAAGTGGGCTATAATTTATTTTTTAAGTGGGGTACTTACTTTTATTTTTTATTTTTTATTTTTTGGGATGAAGAGACTAACTATTTCTTGATTGCGCAAAATTTTCATAATTTATTTGAAAAAATGAGATAATTTATTATCCAATTTATTTTGTACTAATTCGATATTTTTTTTATTTAATTATAATATATAATTATATTGATATTAGATTATATATACATCACAAATTTATAATTTTTTTTTATAACAACGCTTTCATCATTGATCATTCATTGTTTGTAGAAAACTTATCACGTAGTTTCATAGCTACATTTCATCAGTTGAGAGAAAATAAACAATAACATCTTACTCATTATCCTTGTTATTTTATTTATTCACATGTTAATATTTTTTCAAAATAAAAAATATATATTATTTTATATTTCATTAATAATCATATATTTTAAAAATAATAATTAATAAAATTACTTTATTTTTATTCTCTACTAATTTAATAATGAAGCTAACTAGGGCCTAGAGGTACTTAGAAAAAACGAAGTAGGACCTCAAACTTATCCAATTGTCATAGCCTTTTCATTTTTGCCTCAGCTAATTTACCTAAAATGTGCTATTAAATATTGGGCAGAAAATAGAAAGTTTTGTCAAAACTTAAAACGAAAAAAAAATTATTTACAACAATACGATATAATATTACAATTAATATATAAGTTATTTATTAATTTTAACTAATAAATAATTATTATATTAATTATAATATTATAATAAATTAATGTAAATAATTAAGAGTGCTCTATTAAAAAATATATATATAGGCCTGAGATGACAAAATTATAGGTAGCCAACTTTATAACTATTATTTTAAATATGATATTTAAAAGTAGAAATGCAAGTTGCAAATATAATACACTTGAAAAATTACAAACAAAAAATCTATAGACTTTATAGAAGAAAATATCTGATACACTTAAACCGCGTTCCAAGTGGGTCCTCTTGTAATCGAGTATTACTGATGACTGGTGGCTCAGTAATATTACAAAATGAATTAATTAAGTCGAATATTTGTTTTATTTAATTTTTTATTAAAAATATTTCATTAAATGAATTATTTAAATTAATTTTTATTTTATATTTTAAAAATATTATTTTAATTTTTGATTGAATAAAAACTTAAAACACATAATTTAAAATTTAAAATTTAAGTAAATAAAATTAAATATTTTTTATGATTTAAACTTATATTTTTAATATAATAATTTTGTTATATAAATTTTATTATTTAATATATAATTTAATTTTAATTTTAATTTTACTATATAAAAAAATCAAACAATGATTATATAAAAATTATAAATATAATATAACAGATCACAACATTATGTATATTAATAACATATTAGAACGTACTTAATATAAGTCGCAACAATTTGTATTATAATAATGTATGTATATTTGATAATATTATGGTACAATATAAATAAAATAAAGAATAATTAATACATTTTAACTTATTTTATATAAACTAATTTTCTTTTGGTAATTTTAATTTATATTATATAATAAATATTGATAATATATGTTAAATATAATTTAAAATATTTATAAATATATACTATTAAATATATATTTATTATTCAAAATGAGGTTAAAATGATTTAAAAAAATGAGATTAAAATAAAAAATTTATTTATAGAAATAAGTATCTCATCTATTTATATCTAATTATTAATTAATAATTATAAAAATATATTAAAATTTAAAAGGTAACATCATAAGATATTTTTTTATGGGGAAACTAATAAAAAAGAAAAAAAAATATGGGAACAGTGCATTATAAAATTGGTTGGGTCGTTTTTCATACTTTTTTTTGTCCGTCGTTTTTCATACTTTGTCCTTATATAAGCTCATTCATGGTTCATATTTTCATTCTCTCTTCTTCTCCTCTCGGTCTCTTAGTCGACAAAGTCTCTTTTTGATTAAAAACCAACCTACTGCTCTTTCTTCATTTTGGCTGCGGAATTTCAGTGCCCTATTGTCACTCTGCCACCGTTCTGTGTATTTGAGGCTGAGGGAGGTAGCTTCTTTAGAAAAAGCTCGAAACTTTAAGAGTTCAGACAGAAATGTATGCAGAGACCGGGCTTTTGTTCCCTTATTTTCAGAATTTCTATCAAGAAGTTCAACAACTCGACGATTTCTTCAAAACGCAGATGTCCAATGCTTCAATGGTACTCTCTCGTACTTGTCTTTATGTATGACGTTATTGGTAACTCTGTATCTACAGTATCTTCTTCGTGTTTATTTTACTCCTGGATTTGCTTGATCTGCATTCTTTGATTTTTTTTGAAGAGGTTTTCAATTTGAACTGATATCCATGAAATACCTACCCTTTGATTTGCTCTCGGAAATACCCATAATCTGTTTTGCTGAGAAAATGGGCCATTTGAAAATTGTAAATTTGTTCTTTCAGTGGATTTTCAAAGTCAGAACTGGATTTTTTTCCCGTAGAAATTTGATTTATTTATTGTTTCAGGGTTCCAAATTTCATCAACATGTTTGTTTTGGTTTGATTTTGCTCTCTATGAAATCCCTCTTTGGTTTCTGATAAATTAACGGGTCGAAAGCTTTATGTGCTATGGTGTTTGTCTTTCTACGAATGAAAGTAGAGCAGGGGAAAAACCTTACATTTATTCATCATTTTCTCACAGCATAAATTGTAACAATTAGAGTGGCCTTTCTATTCTAGATCTGAGAAGGGTTAAGAAAGGTTTGTGGAAAAAACATTTTTTTACTTGTCGAATCATCTTATTCCAGTTTCTTTATATATCTGGTGTGAACTTGTAGTTGGTTTGGTTTACTTTTGAATACCACTAGACAATTTCTAAGAGATGAAAGAATTTTTTTTTGTTTTCTTTTTTGGGGGGAGGGGGGAAGAGAGAAGGTCCCGTGGAATTTCCTCTTTTGATGTTGAAGGTGAAAATTTTTGGGGTTGAGAGGGAAAGCAAACCCAAAAGAAGTTTCAATGTATGAGCTTCTGATCAAATTTTTGGGGTAATGAATCTTATGATTAAGATATGAACTTTGGGTTTGGTGTTGATTTAATGATTTACCATTCATTGAAAACGCACGAGTGTTCTTTCTTTCCCCCTTTTAATATCTTATCTATTTTATGAATCTTATGATAAAGATATGAACTTTGGGTTTGGTGTTGATTTACTATTCAATGAAAAATCCGGAGAGTTCTTTCTTTTCCCTTTTTAATTTCTTATCTATTTTATTAGGGAATCCTTTCCCCACTTGCAGAATAAAGTAAAAAAGGCTTTGACTCTTTAGCTATTATTCTCTCTTATGAATTTTTTTCTTCTTCCATTATTGACACCCTATTTCTTTCATTTTGTAAAATAAAAGAAAAAGAAGAGAAGATCAAATGAAAGACTCACACCCCTTACTCTTAGATCTCAGGGTTTTGATCTCCTTTTTTTCTGAATCCTGTGTCTGAAACATGAACTCTCCTTTCTCTACTATAAAAGCCACCAACTGTATTCAAATTTCATTATTATCGGTCTGAGCATGACCTAATTTCAAAAGTAATAATTTTCATAACTAATGTTTAATCAGCATCAATTTTGGAAAGGAGAGAAAAAAGAACAACTTAATAAAATGCTGAGCAGCATAAATCAATCGTAGCATATTGTTTCAGTCTTGTAGATTGCAGCCCCTTTTTCTGTTTTAGAAATGGACGATAATTCAAAGTTATTATTTTAACATATTGTTACCCTTACAAGACTAAATACATACATCATCAATTCCTTTTGTTTCCGTGAGAACTACCAATATTTTGCTGCATGTTCTATTTCAATTATGGAAGACATGTATATACTCCTAGATACTTTAACAACGATCCACTTTGACTTAGCCATTTTATTTATGTGGTTCTGAAAGTTGTTATATTATATGTCACTGTCCTTGATGTGTAGTAATAATTGGAAAGAAATTTATGATCTCCTAATTTAAGCACTAGTATCTGATTGCTAAAAATGAAATTCTAATCTCAGTGTTTGCATTTTTATTTTGTCCTGGTGTTTACTAATTTTTGTGTTCTTTTGTTTTATGCAGAGTAACCTGATTCAAACCTCCATGGTATCGGACTATGACCTAGGAGCAGAAGGGGATCTTTTCAAAGCTCCGGAACCAATCATCGAAGAGTCAATTATGAGCCTTGATCCCATGACAGCAGATATTTCAATGATATCCTGTGTTGAAGATGTCATCTCTAGCCAAGCATTCAAAGCCACGGACATTGAATCACTTCAGAAGGAGCAACTTTTGAGTGAGGTGTTTTATGAGTGTAAGAAGGATCTTTTTGAAAAAGCAACCATGGAATCACCTCTTTCTGAAGTCCTAGATATCAAGATTCCTGATTTTAGGACAGAAGAAAACCAACTTTTAGAAAACAAACCCGTTCCTGATTTACCATTCCAGAAGAGTGTGAGCTCAGGATGTTTGAGCTCAATGGAATGGATGCGTGAAGCTGCAATTAAACCGAACTTTCTCGATTTTCATGGTATGGACCTAGGTGCTGTTTTTGGCATGCGGCGTGCATTTAGTGACGGAGATATCAAGGTTAGATTTTATTTACTATCATTGTTTTAACAAGTTAGTTTGATGGCTGAGTTAAACAAAAAAGTAATTTGTCACTGAGGGAAAACACCGATATTAATAGGAATATCATGGCTATTACTAAGTAAACCATTACTGAGGTGTTTTGATACAAAATTACTAAAAAATTCGATCTGAAAAATGTGATTTATTGTGACTCGCATTGTTTTCTCAATGAAAAAGTGGTTTGGGGGCTTTGGGCCACCAGATTCAAAGAAACATTTTTGATTTTTGATTTTAAAGGTCACTTGGTAAACAAGTCTAGGGACTGAGAAATGCTCAGATGTTTCGGGCCATTTTGATAGGATAAGACTGGATTATTAATACTAAATTTTTGTGACAGACTCTTGGAAATGGTAGCATCAGCCTCATGAATTCTTCACATGAGCAGCCTTTGATAGTCAGCAACTGCACCTCCAAAGAGCGCAAGGAAAAGCTTTCTAGATACAGGAATAAGAAGACAAAGAGGAATTTCGGCCGGAAAATCAAGGTAAAAATATCAAACCTTATGTATCTTGTTTATGTAAATGCAGTATGACTCTTTTTCAAGCTTATAGGATTGAGAGGCAAAGTCGTAGTCTCAGATTACTGAGCCTTTTGAGAATACAATATTTGTTTCAATAATATCACAATATGTGCATGCAAGAGACAAAGGTTGCTGCATCAAATTAGATGGTTGGCATAAAGCGGAGATTGGCTCCCTATCGTTTCACACATTGCCATCGGTGATCTCAAAGACTTCTCAGTCCTCATCTTCATAACTAAAATGGATTGGTCAAATACATTTTTCATACATGTACATTGACATCTAAGAAAACTAGACCTATGTGATTCTCTGATGCTCTTGAATTGGATTGTTGAAATCTCTGCCTGTAATGATTTCTGATATTGGTAATTTCTTTTGCACGAGATACAGAAATGCCGCTACAGATTTAAAAAATGACTGACCAGCATCAATCCACTAACTTATTACTACAACTTTAAGTTCGAACAGCTAAAGAATTAACCTTACCTCCACGTCGTCAAAAGATGAAATAGGAAGAACATGGCATGTCTACATACAGTTCATAATACGGCAGCATTGGTTTCATGTTAAGTTGCGTAAACTGTTTAAAAGAACCGTGCACAATACTGTATAGCTGTGCTTTACATGAAGCTGAATATTTTTTACCTTTTTATTTTCCGAACTTAGAACATCAACTGTGTTATTGAAATCCTTTATGCTTTTTTTCAGTATGCATGCAGGAAGGCTCTTGCCGATAGCCAGCCAAGGATCCGGGGAAGGTTTGCCAAGACTGAGGAATCCGATAACAAGAGTCATTAACTTTGAGTTATAAAGTAAGAAGAATGTAGGAATGAAGTAGCTAGGGTTTCATGATATTAACGAGTCGACGGAAATATTGCTTGATGTACGAGACCCTAAATCTTGCAAACTAGTTGATCTTCTGTTAAAATGTTAATGTAATATTAATAACCCCCTCTATAGGCTTACTATTCCAGATAGTGCTGTAAATAGGCATGTTAAATAAAAATTGGGGAAGCAAAAAGTTGTTCATATTATAAATGTTGTGAAATGAAATAGTGCTATGTTGTTCTCTTTGTTCAATTATTAAGCTGTGTTCTCAGTTGTTATCTACATTATATATATATATATATATATATAGAGAGAGAGAGAGAGAGAGAGAGTATTATTATCAAAAAAGATAAAAGGAAAACTCAAGTTTCTCTTTCTTTGCATCATGATGAAGACCATGATCTTATTTCCCCCCAAATTATTGGCTGAAAAGCACACTGGTATAAGCATTGATATTGGTCTTTTTCTTGCTTGAATTGTTACAAGAGGTGGCAAATCGTGTCAGTTAACATTTATTTTTTTCGTATCATGTTAATAAGTTGATTGTCACTTTAGGTTGTGAACTATTATATTACCTGCAAATATCTGAAACCTAAAAACCTAAAAAAGTAGTGTCCCAGAAGCTAGAATATAAGCATGACTCAGAATGATCTGAATATGCTATTTGATTAAGCCATCTTTAAACTGAAGACTTAAGCACTAGCTATAAGTTATAATTACAAAAATCTTTGCTACCAACAGTACTTAGTATGTAGCTCACTTTAACGAGCATGTAAAAAGTTTGAAGTTCGAGTTCAATTACGATTTTACGAGTAATACGGATAAAATTAGCAATTGTGGGGAGAAGTTAAATCTTAATCAAATGCAGTACTGGCGTATTCCTTGTTGCCAACAAAGTCTAGGGAACCAGAAAGCACTTTTCAAAAATTCCGATTTGTTTATAACCAAAGGAATTTGCATGGGGAAGATATTTAAGTTGAAGATTACCTGTTATTTCTAAATAAACATCTGAAAAATCTTTACATGTAAAACGAAGAAAAGATGAACAAAGAAACCCCAACACATAATGTACAAACTGATCGACACACTCTTACCAGAAGATGTTCCGGCCCTTACTACTCAAACTCGATCTTTTTTACATTGCACTATTTGCTTTCAATTGTAATGAATTACTGGCACCAAGAATGGTTAAACACAGTTCTTGACCAGAATGTTCTCATTGCTAGATAGATTTAAATAAGATAAACATACAACAAATTTAGAAGGAGACTTCGCATTCTCAGAGGATGAATATATGGGTGGTTGGTGAATGATGCTACTATTTTTAGGTCATTATTAATTAAAATTTTGTGAACCATTAAAGCTTTGAGGTTTCTAACTATGGAACTAAAATCCCATTAAATCAAAAATAAATATACCTTTATGGTTTTATTATTTAAAATAGTCCTCCAAACATAATCTTTCTTATTTTCTCATTTTCTTTTTTAAATAAAATAAACATTATACTATGTGATTCAAGATGAGTAATAATACTACCTATTTTTATTACAAAATATAACTGCTTTTTTTTATTATTCACTTAAAAAAGTACCATTTTCCATCAACAAAAAAGTAACCTCTCCTACAATATTACCAAAAAATTTACCTTCCAAGAAATTGGAGGGAAGACTAACGACTTCCATAGATGTGGCCTTGAGTTCAAACTTCAAACACCCAATCACTTTCTCTCAAAACATTTAAAGTTATTTGCAACTCTATCTTACCAATTATCAATAAACATCGACAGAACCCCAAAACAAATACAAAAAATAAAAATTATTCAAAAGATTATAAGCTCGTCTCTGCCAGAAGCAGGCTATTCTGTCCCAAGTCCGAACCCAAATTCCAGAAATTTCTCATTAAGATTTCAACGACATAATAATACTTGGTTCATTTCATAACCTCAAAATAATGTTCAAAATGTTTCATACAAAGAACAATTTGCTATTACTTTACCATTACCATAGCCAATGCTCGAATTTACAGAGTTGCGTTTCTATAATATCTAAAGGCCAATACCAAATTTAACAATACACGAAATTCATTAAACAAATGCTCAATAACTTTTTTATCAAAATATAATTGAACCCATAACATCAAAAAGAGTAAGAAAATCGTAAGTTCAAACATTCTTTGAACTAACATGGCTTCCTCTGTTGTTTGTTCAAAATCCATAGCCACCAAATTGTAAGATTTTTAATACACATAACACAATATAATTTATTTTTATTTTTTAAAAAAAAAACACACACACACACGTAACAAAAGATTAACCCAACCCATCAACTTTGCTATACAACAGATTTGCCCACCACCATGTCCAACAACTTAGTAGAAGAATTGTGCTATAAGGCGCAAGTTAGCCTAATCCCGTTTATCTCATTCCTAGTCTCATATAAAACGTTTTACAAGATAACGCCAACCCTTTTCTCTCTCTTTCACAACTCACCAGCCCAACACCCTCCATCATTCTTATAATGAAAACGCTCTGAGAATCTCGAATTTCACTATTTAATAGTTAAAATTACAATATTTTAATAAATTTTCAATCTTTTCTACCTTTTTATGCTCTGAGAGTCGTTAAGAGGAATCTTTCTCGAGAAGATCCCTATTTCTCCTTCGACGTCCTCTATGAATTGGGTTCTTATCCATCAAATTCTGTGATATTCTTTCTCTCCTTTTAATTTCCCATCTGGGAGATTTTCTTTTCCAGTTTTGTTTTGATTAATTTGGTGAGAAAAGTTCTGCGATTCGTTATCGTTATACTTGCTCTGTTTTTTTGAAATTTCAGAAATTAGGGTTTATGCACGTTCTATGAATTGGGTTTTTGATATGAAATCAGAATGCTTCTCTGGATGGTAATATTTGAGAGTTAGATTGCTTGATATTTATTGTATTTGAGGATTTTGTAGTTTCTGAATTCCGTGGCAATGATCATCAAGCGGAATTTGAAAACCCAAATGCCGAGTCTGAAACGGTGTAAACTCGGTGAGTCAACAGGTGAGGATGATGAGACTTTAGCGAGAAAGAAAAGGAAGACGAATGGGTATTATCCTCTGAATTTGCTCGGCGAAGTAGCCGCTGGTATTATCCCTATGAGTCTTCATGGGTTGATTGGCTCTGTCGGGGGCGACAAGGGCTTCACTGCTTCATGGTCTACCCAAGTATCGTGCTTTCCTGAGGTTGAGTCCAAATCAAACGAACGAGAATTGACTAAAGCAAAGGTTAATGGAAATGTGGAGGCTCAGAGACCAGCTCTTGTGAGAACTTCACGGGGTCGTGTTCAGGTATTGCCTTCGCGTTTTAATGATTCAGTTATTGAGAATTGGAGGAAAGAAAGTAAGACTAGTTTGCATGATGATTGTTCTGATGATGAGATTGAAAATAAGAAGGAGAAACTAAGCTTTAGAGCCAAAAAAAAGGAGAAACTAAGCTTTAAAACATCTAAAACGTGTATTCAGAATGCACAAAAGATGAAAAGTGAGGTTAAAAGTAGAAATAAGAGTGGGAAGTATACCACATTGTGTGAAGAGGAAGGACTTGTTGGGTATGCGAATTTGAATAGTAGAAAGTTTTTGAGTTCACCAAATTTAATTATGTCTCCGCTGGATGAACAACTTGGTGAAGATGATAGGCACCATGTTGAGGTAACTGAAGAGCAAGGTGGTTTATATGGGCCGGAAGACTTCTATTCTGGTGATATAGTGTGGGCAAAGCCTGCAAGAAAGGAGCCATTTTGGCCTGCTATTGTCATTGACCCGTTTTTGCAAGCACCTGAACCAGTTTTGAGGGCTTGCATTGCTGATGCAGCTTGTGTGATGTTCTTTGGGTACTCTGGATCTGAAGATCATAGGGTACGTAGAGACACCTCATTATCTTTAAATGGAGTTTATATAAATTATGACTTGTGGTTTTCCTTGAAAGCATGATCTTTTATTGTGATGCTTTAATGATGTTGTGCAGGATTACGCGTGGGTTAAAAGGGGAATGATTTATCCATTCGTGGATTATGTAGACAGGTGTGTGGTAGTGATTAATTTGATGCTTTTACTTCAGGTTAGCTACTTGTATTTGTTTGGTAACTCCTTGGGCTGAAGCACTATTTTGCATGACTAGGTTTCAGGAGCAGTCTGAATTGAATTACTATAAGCCCAGTGATTTCCAAATGGCAATAGAGGAGGCATTCTTGGCAGAACGAGGCTTCACTGAGAAACTCCTTAAAGATATAAACTTGGCGGTTGGGAATCCAACTTATGGTGAATCCGTTTTCAGAGGCGTAAAAGGTGCTACTGGTTCAAACCAGGGTACAGAATGTCATGTTATGAATCAGGTAACCTATGGAGTTTCCTACCTTCTCTCAAAAAAAATAAAAATAAAGTAAATTTGGTAAAACCCCGAAACTTAAGGATGTCAATGATATTTTCCCGAAAAATTTGTTTATCGACCTTTATAGCTCATTTGGGACTGATCCTCTACAGAATGTAATTGGCAAGAAGGATGTGCAATCCTGTGAAGGCTGTGGCTTGAGCCTTCTTTTCAAAACAACTAAAAAACTGAAGGTTCCATCTCAAGCTGGGCAATTGTTATGTAAAACATGTGCTAGGGTATGACTTGCTTTGTTTTGCATATTTCTTGTAATGTACAAGCCATATATTTAATGTCTTTTGGGCATGCAATACTGTGCATTATTAACAATGATACATTCTCATTGCAGTTGACAAAATCAAAACATTATTGTGGCATTTGCAAAAAGATTTGGAATCATTCGGACAGCGGCAGTTGGGTGAGGAATCCTCGTGCAGTATTAGTACATCATAATATTCCTAAATTTGGCTATTTCTATCTAATAATGGTTATCTTCTTCCGTTGAGCAGGTTCGCTGTGATGGGTGCAAAGTGTGGGTTCATGCGGAATGTGACAAAATCTCTAGCAATCTGTTCAAGGTCTGTCCTCAAAATGAAGATCTGATACTATATATATTTTGATACTATGTATGTATGTATGCATAAATGTATATTTTTTTTAATCTCCATACTAAGAGCATAAAAAGGCATTTGGTTCTTTAATCTGCATATTTAAGCATAGAATTTTTTTTTCTTATTTTCGTGATTGAAGTGTATTTTCCTTGAAGAATTTGGGAGGCACTGATTACTACTGCCCTACTTGCAAAGTGAAGTTTAACTTTGAATTGTCAGATTCAGAAAAGGGACAGCCAAGAGTCAAGTAAGTCAGTAAATCACCATTTAGTTTCTTTTTATGCCAAGTGTTGGTTATGGATTTATATTCATTATTCTTTCATGTGAATTTTCATATTGCAATATTATTAATGAAGTTTGTGGTTTATTTTCTTTATTGTTCACCTTCAGATGAATTATTTAATCATCATTCATTTTATTTTATTTTTTGCTTTTTTGAAAATTACGATGCATTTATGGTAAACTGGATTTATTACTGTTCATATATATGATAATTAGATTTTTTTTTATTCAGATGGAGCAAAAATAATGGTCAACTTGTACTACCTAACAAGGTTACAGTTATCTGCAACGGCATTGAAGGCATTTATTTTCCAAGCCTTCACTCGTAAGGAATAGATGCACTCATTGAATTCTAGTTATCATTAAATTCAATATTCTTAATTTTTGTCCTTTTGCCTCTGTGGAGATAACTGATTTACAAGTAGCGGTTTATGTTATTTTGATTGCAGTAATTCTGCAGCCGTTATCTATCGACTTTTCACATAACTAATCCTTCTAGGGAAATAGCTACAATGCTCTGGTATTTTGCATCTCTTATTGTTTTTGTTCTCTAATTTTTTCTTTTGTTCAGAGTTGTTTGCAATTGCGGGTTCTGTGGGACAGAAAAAGTACCACTTAGTGAATGGGAGTGGCATACAGGCTCTAAAACAAAAAATTGGAAGACAAGTGTGAAGGTGAAAGGTTCCATGCTTCCACTTGAACAATGGGTTTGTATTTTTTCCCCTTCTATGCATATTCCTTATTTCTCAATTATCTATATTTACATATTCGGATGTAATTCTCAGAGAAATATAGTAATGAATGATATGAAAATTTAGTTTAGTGACATCTTATTTCATATTGTAGATGTTACAATTGGCAGAGTGCCATGCAAGTGCTCTTGTGTCTGCCAAACCTCCCAAACGACCCTCTATAAAGGAGCGGAAACAAAAGTTGCTTGCTTTTCTGCAAGGTATAATTGTATACTCTTTCAAGCTTAAGACTTTTTGTTTTCGGTAACCAGTTGAGCTGAGGAAATCTAAGTGCATTTTGCTCCCTGTGACAGAAAAATATGAACCGGTATATGCTAAGTGGACAACAGAACGATGTGCTGTGTGTAGATGGGTTGAAGATTGGGACTACAACAAGATCATCATTTGCAATAGGTATTATAGTTTTTGACCATTTCAAAGCATCCATTGCCTATTGGATGCCCTTTTTAGACTGCATAAAATAGAAAGGTGCACATTAGGGGAAATAATTGAATTATTAACATTTCTGTCAGATGTCAAATAGCCGTTCATCAAGAATGCTATGGAGTGAGAAATGTCCGGGATTTCACTTCATGGGTTTGCAAAGCATGTGAAACACCTGAAATTAAGAGAGACTGTTGTCTCTGTCCAGTAAAAGGCAAGTATTTGCACATTTATAATTCTTAATTAATTGACTTTCTATTTTTCCATTTTCTCTTCATTTTCAGATTGCTTTCCCTTTTCAATTTAGCTTCTATCATGTCAAGAATATACAATCCAATGAATCTATTTCACACTTTAAATGCACATTTTGATTTTGTTTTGATGCCATGAGTTGACCTATTCAGTGGATAGCATGAGCTAATTATATTCTTCAATATAAAATGCTTTCCCCAGGTGGTGCTCTAAAGCCTACTGATGTTGAGACATTATGGGTTCATATCACATGTGCTTGGTTCAGACCTGAAGTCTCTTTTGCAAGTGATGAGAAGATGGAGCCTGCTCTAGGGATCTTGTGTATTCCATCAAGCTCTTTTGTAAAGGTGGATGTTTTACCTTAGCTGTCACTGTTCTGTGGCTTTTCTAATTTTAATTCTCTTTAAAGCTTCATATTTATCTCGTTATCTAGATTGAAATCAACATTTTACTTTTTAAGAATAAGAACTTAATTTATGTTAGAATATGTACTCATTGGAATGAACATTGTAGATAAATCTCTTTCCTTATCTAAGAAAATGTATTAATTGCGTAATATGGAACAAGCCCGAGTGAAAATAATTTTTATTTTTGGCTCAAGGATGCACTTCCTTGCAATGTGGGTAATTTCTTGAAACAGTTGGTTATCTATACTGTTTCGTTTGTGTCTCAAATATTGTTCTGATGCAGTCTAATTTTTGCTCTTCTGTACATGAACTGCAGATTTGTGTTATTTGTAAACAAATTCATGGTTCTTGCACACAATGTTGTAAATGTTCCACTTATTATCATGCAATGTGTGCATCAAGGGCAGGGTACCGCATGGAGGTGAGTTATCATTTTTTGTCTTGTATATTGTCTGAATTATTGAATGTGAGATAGTGATACTTAATCGATGAAAAGACACTTTGAAAATTCTCATAATACATATTTTTCTGCAAATTTGTCTATTGACTCCTTTCCTGCAGTTGCACTCTTTGGAAAAGAATGGCAAACAAATGACGAAAATGGTTTCGTATTGTGCTTATCACAGGTTTTGAGTTTTGCCTTAAATTCCCACTCCTACTTTCTTCTCTTAGTTTGTCCCTTATTGGTATGGCATTTGGAAACAAAAAATGCCAATACTTTGTTAAGTTTTATCCCTTACCAGTCTTTAAATTATGGTGCAGAGCTCCAAATCCAGATACTGTTTTAATTATACAGACTCCTCTGGGTGTGTTTTCCACCAAGAGCCTTCTACGAAATAAAAAGAAAGCTGGTTCAAGGTTGATATCAGCAAATAGAAAAATGCCAGTAGATGTTCCAAACGATGAAACGACTGAACCAAAGCACGAGTCATTATCTTCTGCCAGGTGCCGAGTATTTAAAAGGTCTATCAATAACAGGAAGGTAATTGTTTACATTCAGCATCAGTTCTAGCATTTCTGTCTCTCTGATTCTGAATATTTTCAGCTATATATGCTTTCATGTGTGTGACAGAGACAATAAATTGATCTCTCTCTCTCTCTCTCTCTCTGTACTGTATATATTGTTTGGATCCATATCCAGATTTTGTCAAGAATTTCTATTTGGTGGTGCTGCTTTTTCTCCTGCCCTAATGCTTGACTATAAGATCACACTGCTGTTCTTTAATTTTTCACTTTTATTTCCTCTGGCTTTTAGAGAATGGAAGAAGAAGCCATTGCCCACCATGTTAAGGGAAATTCACACCATCCATTAGACAGGATAAAGAATTTGAATGCATTCAGAGTATATCTCTTTAAACTTAATATTTTGTGCAATTTTGTGTTTTGTTTAGTAAAAAAAAAAATATCAGCCTTTGTTATTGTTTATTATGGGACTCCGAGATTTTAAATTTTTTCCCCCCTTCAATAGGTGGTTGAGGAGGAGCCTCGTAGTTTTTCTTCTTTTCGAGAACGGCTGTACCACTTACAGGCAGATATCCATCCTTTTTCTATTTCGTGATTTATTTTCTGAACTGATTTTCTGAGTACTGGTTCATATTGTTGCAGAGAACAGAGAGCAATCGTGTTTGCTTTGGTAGATCTGGAATACATGGCTGGGGTCTCTTTGCCCGGAGAAACATTCAGGAAGGTGAAATGGTAAGTATATGTTTTATACTGCGTACGCTTCCCTTGATGATTTTTCAGGTATCTGCAACATGCTGATTTAATCTTCACAAAGTAGTTTGAACTACTTTCTGCAGAGAATAAAATTTGCATATTTGGCAGGTTCTTGAATACCGTGGCGAACAGGTGAGGCGTAGTGTTGCAGATCTCAGAGAGGCACGCTACAGACAGGAAGGCAAAGACTGCTATGTGAGTCTATAATTTCTTGGCTAATTTATGCTTAGTTTTCGACAAGATCTCCATGCTTGTTAATGCTGCTTCTCTTTTTCTTCCCTATTCTAAAATTTAATATTCCGGCCAAAAAGAAAGAAATGTTAAATGTCTTTTGTCATTCTGCAGCTGTTTAAGATCAGTGAAGAAGTCGTCGTGGATGCTACAGATAAAGGAAATATAGCACGTTTGATCAACCATTCGGTGAGTCATGTTAGGACAAACATAAAGGTTTTAATTCAACTATTGTCATTCATGCCACATTTTGCGTATCTAACTGAAGAATTGTTGTTATGAATTAGTCTGCCCGTCTAAAAACTCTTAGTCTCTCTCATTATGTCACCAAATTTTGATTTTTTGTTCTTGCTTTTGTAGTGCATGCCCAACTGCTATGCAAGGATCATGAGTGTTGGCAACGATGAAAGTCGGATTGTACTCATTGCTAAGACATATGTAGTTGCAGGGGATGAGCTAACGTCTCTCTCTCTCTCTCTCTCTCTCTCTCTCTCTCTCTCTATCTATCTATTTGTGACGCATATTTGGCATCAATATCTTAACTGTACATTGCTTATGGCAGGTATGATTACTTGTTTGATCCAGATGAGCCCGATGAATTCAAAGTGCCTTGTTTATGTAAAGCTCAAAACTGTAGGAAATTCATGAATTAAAAAGACTAGGATACAAGCAAGTTTTGAACAGATTGTTTTCTCCGCGAGGAACAATAACTCATGGATCACACAGTGCATAATACTTTGCATCTTTTTTCTTACAAGGAAAGAAAGGGGAGAGATCTGTCTCTGATGCTCCTTTTTCATTCATCTTTTTTGAACATATCTTTTAATCCCCAATAAAAAGCTATAAATTTTCCGGTGTTTTTTTGTCATTAGTATATAAAATTTTACATAGGAGAGTTTACTTTGAGCGCATCCACTCATTTAAATAAGTTGATGGTTGAAAAAACCTAGTTAACTCAAGTTCAAATGAATTAACTCATTTAATAAAATATCTATATTAGTGATAATATTATTATAATTATAATAATATTAAATTTAATTAAAAGATACCATTTTTTTAACTTTACAAAAATATAAAATTGAAAGATAATATCTATATTAATATCTTTGTTTTAAAATAAAATTATAAATATTTTTATTTTTTATTTTTTATTTTTTATTTTGTTTTATTTTTAGAGGTACGAATGAGATAAGTCGCTCAAATCAATTTATTTAAAAGTTTAACTTAAACAAGTTAAATCATATTAGTTTATCTCACATCACTAATAAAAACAAATAGACTATAAGTTTTTGGTCTGTCAACAGTCGGTAAAACCTTCCCATTTTTTTAAAAAGAAATTATGTGTCAAATCCCCTCCGGCAAAATATTAAAAAATAAAATAAAGCTCGGGTATGTATGTATGTATGTATATCTCATAAGGACCCGTACTCCAAACTACATAACGATTCGAGTCAATTTGTCCACAGTTCGGGTCATATTTGCCTCAAAACTTAACATCCTTGAGATAACATTTAACACGTTGAATAAAATACATGTATCAAATTATCGTAGTAGTTGTTATTCATGCTAAATTCATATATAACATGGAACCAATGCCTTAATTTAGCTTTTAATGTATCTTTGACTGTGTAACTACTCAAATTTTAATAGAAAATTAATTGTATTAACTACACTTCTGATGTGACGTGGAAGGTAATAGTGGTCCCTTATTAAAAAGGTATCATTTAATTTCATAACTTTTAAAATATAATATTTAATCTTTTTATTTATAAAAATAGTAAAAAAAAAGATATTTAATAATTTTAAATTCATTTATAAATAATAAAAAATTATTAAAGATAGAGTAAAAGACTCACCAACTATGTTTAAAATTATTTTTGATTTGATAGAGAGAGGATAAATGAAAAATATACACTCACTAATATCTTTTTTTTTTAATTATTAATAAAAATCTTATGCTTTTTTGTTATAAATAAAAGGACCAATGAACACATTTTTCATAAATAAAAAAACTAATAAACAACCTTTTAAATTTGACGAACTAAATATTTTTAATAAAAGAAAAGAAACCTGGTACCATTTTCTCTTTAATATATTATATATGTTACTAATCGAATTTTAATACAAAGGCAATTTCTGCCACTTTTTCAATCACTTTTTAGTCAGTCATGCTCGTGTGTGTGACAATTGTCAGTGGCATAAACAATGAAAACTAAAACAGCACACAAAAATTACTTCTTTAACATTATAAAAATTAAAATATTCCCTTAAAATAATAAAAACTAATGTGTTTGTTAGCACA
Organism: Hippophae tibetana; assembly: GCA_037013495.1. Classification (NCBI taxonomy): domain Eukaryota; kingdom Viridiplantae; phylum Streptophyta; class Magnoliopsida; order Rosales; family Elaeagnaceae; genus Hippophae; species Hippophae tibetana. The sequence goes on along the minus strand of CM072807.1, from coordinate 18,700,095 downwards.
AAAGATTAGCGATCAGTTTTATAAAAATAAAAATAAAGTATTGTCATGTTATACTCCAACACAAATTGTCATTCTTATCTACCATCAGTTCAGTTTCAAAAGCAATGATGTACAAACATAAAAGAGAACCGATGGCTACAATATAAATTATGGTTCAAGTCAATAATGAAAGAATCAAAAAATTTAAGTTTAGGGAGTATAACCAATTTAAAAATATGCTTTGACCAAACATGTATTTAGACAAAACAAAACAAACATTGAAAACAATAGTGTCTTTTGTACAGAAATTTAAAAAACCACATTCCCTCCCGAACCATCCGTTATTTAAAAATAAAATAAAAAACTCACCTTTTGCAACACTACACCAGACGAAGGTTAAAAAAGGAAGAAGATGCAATTATAGGCCTACCAGAAAGTCGGGTAGAAGGCAACATTTGAGGAAAATAAAACGATACCCCCAATATATCATATCAGGGAACCCATATGGCTTTTTTTTAAATAGGTTTATTTCTTTTCTGAAGGAAGAAGCAACAGGAAAGACAAAATAAACTTACCAAAAATGCAATAAAAAACATGGATATAGAAACTGTCTCAATGTGTACTTTCAGGAGAATGATGTATCCGACTTAAAATTACCGACTCATTTGACTCAGAAATCATATCCTCACAAGCTATGGAAGAACCATCTGGAATACATAAAGGACCCTTCGATGCATCAGCAAATAACACACCTTTCTCAGCACAAGACATAGAATGATCGCCGTCGAGTTTACTGCTTCCATCTAAGCTATCGCCAATAGGTGACAAAGGAGTTGCACTAGGAGAAGCTGTGTCAACAGCTTCCATTTTCTCCCCACAAGAGGTTGGAACCATCTCCCCTAGCTCCTCTTCTTTCTTATGATTCTGAACTGAAGCTTCCAACTTTGGTTGATGGAGATTGATGTTATTCTGCTCCTTGGCAGGAGTTGAGACAAACTCCCCCAGTTTCTCCACAGCCACAGCTGATGAAACAGACTCAATGTTCTTTGGGTCTTTATTTAAAATTGAAGAATCTCTCATCTCTGCATCCGTAGTTATGACTTGGTCCTCTACTTTTTCTTCCTTATGATCAAGCTGCTCTTCCATATTCTCCTGGTTGGATGCCAGGAAAGGAACCAACATTCCTTCCTTAAGAAAGGTTGTGCCTCTGGTTTCCATCTTTTGTTTATTATAAAGATCCATAGCTCTCTGCAAGTCACAAATAACAAATGACTAATCAAAATACGCACTTACTACATAATAAAAATTATTATTTTCAACATTTAAAGTTCAGGGTAATAAACCAGCTAATACATTTCTCACTATTAAATAACAAGACAAGAAATCACGTAAAATTATCAAGAGCTCTCTACATTAAAAATAAGCAAAAGAAAACTGAGAGTAACAAAATATGCACTTATCCCTGGTCCCCTTCCTCTCTCTACAGACCTTATTTTAGCAGAACTGATAACAAGATACAGGACTGCCCCCATATTTCTCCATGTTTCCGGACTTGGGGAAAAACAAAGTTTGAAAAATAACTACACTCTTTGTTAAAATATATTTGATCTTGCCACCCTTAAGGATACAATTGTTGCTCAAACATATAATATATATCTAATGTCCAAAAAAATCACAAGTGGTGCACCAAAGAGACTCATAACTAAAATATGGACAAAAAGAACATTTCTTCAGAGTTTGAAGCAGGAATTTCACATGCATTCTAATTTCTAGCCAATCCATACAGATATCAGTAGTGAATGGACAAAAAAGCTTTATTGATAAAATTGCAAAATAACAAAATATCAAGTGAATTCTGTAACATAAGCTATTATAAAATGGCATACCTCAAAGACAGAACCTTCTATAAGAGGAAAATGAGAAGAAATCCACTTAGTATTAGAAGCCTTCAGTCCTGCCCTTGAACCATCCTGTGACATTAAAGCATGGGTCAAGGTGATGAAAAGCAAAAGTATTATTGAGCATGCAGTCGTGTAAAATTAGACAAGGAAAGAAAAATTGTGTCGAGAGATTTCTACCTCCAAAATGATATGCATGCTAGTGTCATCATCTACAACTGCACTCTGTTGAGTACCCAGCAAGTTCATGAACCGGTTGTGTACTTCTGGATGAACGAGTTCTGCCGAAATGTCAAGCTTGGAGAGATAATAATAACTTAAGCGAGAAACATCATTTCTCCAAGACTTGGAATGATCAGGTGTCTTCTCATCAATATTTTTAGGTGTAGACTGTTTCACAGGAGAAGTAACAGGTAACCTTCTTTCAGTGAGCTTTCCACTGATCCCTTGATTATAACCAACTTTGTAATTAGACAACTGACAAGCTTGCCCAACATCATCCTCTGAAGCCGGCACTGGGTAATCATCCTTGTGGGATGGGGACGGCAGAGCCCTTTTCGTTTCACCGTTCTGTCCTTTCCACACCTCAGGACTGGATTCCCACCCACAACCACTCAATGGATGCCTGTTTTGATCCCACTCAGTGGTACCATATAAGTGAGGTTCATCCCTAAATACACCATTACATCCATCCCATCCATGTACATGGGAAGGCCCTGAACCATCCATTAAATTATGCCATCCAAGTGGGCGCAAATGACTAGAAAATCTATCAGCATCAGCCATATGATAAGGCATCCCAGAGTGATTAATCTCCATTGAGGGTCTAACACCAAATAGTGGACCTGGAAATTGTGGCATCATCCCCTGGAAACCTCCACTAGGAGGAGGCCCATGCTGGAAAGGAATGAAGCCATTTGGTACTGGTGAAGCCCAATTTGGCACTCCCCTCCAAGCACTGCCATGGGCTCTTCCCATGTTTGGATCACTACTTCTTCGGTAACGTGCATTAGAATTAACCCGACCATCATCTTCCAGTGAACCAGGGCTATCAAGCCCAGACCTGAAAGCAGGGTGTGGTGAAAGAAAAGAAGATGAGTTTCCCTGGTTAGTTCTATTGTAGAAGGATGTGTCTGCAAGGGAAGCATCATCCATAGGCTTCTCTGACTGTAGGTCCAGATTTGGCCTTTCCTCAGTGGTACGGAAATCTCCACCGCTTTTCCATCCTGTCTCTTCAATATCAAGACTCCGCCTAACACCAGATCTATTCATGTACCTACGGTCATTACTTGGGGGGGAAGGAGATCTCTCCTTTGTGCCTAGAGGTGAGGCCTTAGAACTTGACCTTTCAATTGATTGCTCTCCAAACAGGTCATCAATTTTAGTAGATTTTTCCATGGATCTGTACTTGGAACCTCTTTCTGATAATTCAGGAGGAACAGATACCTCTCTCTGTGAAAGTGCTTTGGATTTCTGCTCACTTGAAAAATCCCTGTACTTCAAATCCTCTGGATTTATATGCCTGGAAAAACAGCAAAATGAAAAAATTATTATCTGAATGCAATAGATATCAAAGAAAAAGCAGTGAACAATCACATAAAATGTTACAATGAAAGTATGTTATTAGATAACTCTCCTATGGGATATTGATTACTATCAGGATCAATTCCAAAAATAGAAAATGGCAACAACAACCAGAAATATAGATCTTGCAGTTCAACGTCAAGCTTGAACCTTAATTTGTGTACATATCCGACTGTAGCCAACAAACAACTGCTTTCCAATTTTAAATTCAAATATACTGTTCTGAAGTATTATGACAACTAAAAAATACGTACAAATGTACATCTGAACATGAAGTATTATAAATAATAATGATGCTAACATGACTTTATAAAACCAACCTGCAAAATATTAAATCTAACATACAAAATGAGTAGCATCTCTAATGAGAGTACTAGTTGAAAACAACTATCTTAAAAATATTAATTATAGTATGAGGAATAAGCTGGTACCCAAGGTTCTGAACGTTATGGCACCTACATGTTACAACTACTTAACGGTCATGTAATGATGATAAAATCAAGTTACATGACTATATAACTGGCTGCCAAATGCCATAGCATACCCAACGTCGGGTACCAAATCAATCCTCATTGTAGTATAACATGCCAAATATGGGGCCCTTTTAAGTGCTCACAACTGGGATATTACTAGAGAACATAAAAGAAAAGAAAAATAAACAAATATTTCCACTATTGATAATAACATCAAAGTTATAATGCACATAATGACGGTTAGAGTATGTGCAACCTGAAAAAACTTGAATCCTATCACTACAACTTCAACGTCAAACTATTTAATAAATGTACAAAGTCCTATGACATTTTTAAACCAAGCTAATAATATGAAAGCATAAGAGACCAGTAACTACCTGTTATCATCTAAAGGAACATGGGAATTAGAACTAGGGGAAGTCCCCCATTTGTTGCTACTCTTGTCGGTATAAGCGGGCCTTGATTGAGATCTTCTCTTGCTCACCTCTAACACATTTCTATCACTAGTTAATGCCTTATTTTCCATATCAGAAAAACAAGCTTTGACGGATCTAGGCTGAGAATAATTAATATCATACTGACACTCTGGAGATCCTCTCTTCCCCCTGCTGGCATCTCTGTGTTTAACTGTTCGATCATCATGATGAGATCCTCCAAACCCCCTGTCATAATCATGACCACGGTCCCGGTCTCTCTCAACCCTATCACGGTCACGATGTGAATCTCGGCGTCTATCTCGATCACGGCTCCGGTCATGATCTTGATCTTGATCCCAATCATGATCAAAATCATGGCCACAATTACTGCCACGGTCACGTTCCCGATCCCTAAGTTCTGAATCATGGTTCCATTCACGATCATAGTCACGGACATTTTCTTCCTTGCGCTCACTATCCTTGAGTTTTGATCTCTTTTGTTGTGTTTCTTCAGTGTCTTTTTCATCTCTAATTTGCTTATCAACAGACCTATTACTAGGATGATAATCTTTTGCAAGGCGCTCATCTCTTTGCCTGTCCATATGAAGATGTTTATCTTTATATCTCTCATCCCTGCGTGTCTCATCTTTCAGTTTTCCATCTTTTCCACTGTCATCTCTAGAAGATAATTTTCTACCTTTAATGTCTCCTACAACATCTTCATACTTATCTACATCATCAGAACCATCTCTTTTTTTCCTCATTCGTCTCTCGAGCAGATTATGTGGTTCAGGACTCCCCACATCCACCTGTGCATTTATATCTGCAACACCACATTGATCAAGATGAAACCGTGAAGACAACAGGACAGGTCAAGATCAAAAAATGTAGTTTCTCATTGAACATATAAAACATGGAACAAATATCTTGTTTAATGATATTGTTGGTTCTTCAATGCTGACAAGCATAGAAGTACGTAAATACTTGTATGTGAATCCATGATATTTTTACACTCATGACAAACTTACCATATCCAATCAATCTTAATTTTCAATTAAAGCAGATCCTGCCATCTTATATGTCCCAGTCTATGTTAAAGAACCAATACATAATTTACTTGATTACTGGCTGACTGACATATATAACCAATAATAGAACAACCACATACTGTGCTCAAGTTAAGAGAGAACGATTAAAATATATATATATATATATAATATGCTCAAGCATCTTTGGAGTTGCTGAAATCAAATCGCATGCATGGATTCTTTTACTAGCACATGAATCTAGAGAAATAATATTTAAATCTCGTCTAACTGGGGAACATTAATTAGATAAGTGATGGGACAACTGATGCATATATTCCAAGTCAGTGGTTCAGTCAATCTAAAGGAATAACATGAGATGTTCAACATGTCAATTTTTCCTTAATTCCATTTGCCACAAAAATCACATCCATCATGCACTTGCATGCTAAAGCGGTCAGCGAAACCTCTAATTTCGATTGAAATTCCTAAACTAATGACATCTAGCACTTACTTTTATCAATCATGCAAAGAGAGTAGAGAAACCAAAAAAAAAATTGAAGCAGCTGAAGCCAATAGTTTTTCCTCTGCATTTAACTAGTAAATGAGATGCTTAATATCACCACTAAAACCTTCCTATTTTCACCTCCAAAAATTCTCTTGATAAATGTAGTTCAGAAAAGCTGTTGTTCCAAAAAACACACATCAAGCATTTAAAAGCCTGTATAATGTCCAAATTACTAAGAATCTAACAAGATTGAATATTAATCAGTACTCTCCAGAGATTAAACATATTTTTTTAACTTAGCAGCATAGAATTCCAAATCTAGATCAATGAACTTATCACATGATTACAAAAAACTAGGAACATATCTACTCTTCTCACAGATCACCATTCCTAGAGGAGAAGTGAAACACCTCTAGATTACAATAAAATTTAACACGTTATCTTGGTTACTTGGTTATTACAAAAGTTGCTTCATAATTTGAAAGCAAGCTGGCTTTTAGCATCACATTCACAAGTTAATGATTGTCAAGTTGTAACAAATGCACAAATGGTAAATCAAAATTTCCTCCTGCATAACCCCAATAACAATGTAATATTTAGTAATGAAAAATTATGCAAATAGAATTCATCCTCAAAGAATCCTCATTTAAGCCACATCAAAAATTATGATCAAATACTGAGTACCTACTATTCTAAAGAAGAAAAAGAAACCACATAATCTTCAGTTACAAGCCCATATTATTATTCATTTATCCTATACAAGGGCATTTGTTTAGAAAAAAGTTACACGTTTGAATTGAACTCATCCCTTGAGAATCTCATTCAAGGTGATACTCACGTAAATTCACAAAGAAGGTTGGAGGCTTGACATATCTCTTAAAGTTCAGAAACTATGCTTTCCATAAAGTCATCAGGGTGTACACTAAGAAGCTTAAGTTGCGTAGTCTAAATTTGCATGTTTCTACTAAGTTAAATTGAAGCAAATTCACATTTTAGCTTTAAATTAAACCAACGTACTTACATACCGGTTTGAGAACACCATATATTACAATGAAATAGACCATTCAGTTACCTTACCAGTAATATCAATGACTTGCTTGGGCGCTCTGCGATGATCAGCATTGCTTCCCAATCTCTCACTTCTCCCATCCGTACTTTTCCTTTCCCTATCCTTCTCTTTTTCCTTCTCATTGCCACCAATCTCTCTACCTTCCTTCCGGCTCAAATCTCGATCCCTATGCCTTGCCTCATTCTTCCCACTACTGCTGCTCTTCTTTAACTCCTCGCGCTCCTCGTCCATTCCAACACCTTCATCCCTCCTCTTACTCTTTGCATCCCCAGATGCCTTCAAGGACTTCTTCGAACCGTCTCCGCCTTCATAGTAATCATCTTCACCGCCATTCCACCTATCACTTGGTCTGCCATCGGACCTCTCCTTTCGTCTCTTCGAGGAACTGTAATCCTCCATATACTCCCCATTCCCTGAAGCAACACGAGATTCTTTCCCATCCTTCGAATCGAGCTTCCGCTTCTCACCCGAGCCAAAATCCTTCGAAGCCCTAACTAAACGGCTCTCTTCCTTTCCCTTCCGCTCCTTTAAACTCGAATCCTTCTCCGAATCGGAGTGTTCTCTCGCCTCCCTCGAACTGCGTTTACTGGACTTGTGACGGGAACTCCTCGGCATAACTGTGAACACTCAAAAACCCTTAAACCAATAATAAGGAGTACGCAGCAAAGATTCGAATCTCATCACCTACTTTCAAGAATCCAGAAATACAATGAAATACTAAATCAACTGAAAACCCTAATCGCAACCGCTGGTAAATACTTAGGACTATAATCGAATAATGAAACCCCGATACCTAAAAAAATTAAAATCCAATAAACGATTTAGAAAACCCTAACAATTAGACGAGGGCGAGCGACAGAGAAAACCTAATCGGATGCATAGGTTAATTTTATCGGCCGGAATCAGACAAAACACAGTTGAATCACAGGTGATTAGAAATGCGGACAAAAATAGGGTCAAAGATAGCAAATATTACAGGAAAACCATGTGAATATATGTAGTAGGTCAAGGATGAATATGGAATATCAAGTAAAATCGAAAAGAGCAGAGAGATGCACGTAAAGACTTTAAAAGGCAAGATTTACCTAAGCTTAACGAGACTCAAAGAAGAATTTGGATAATTTGCTTAAGATGACGATAATACCCTCAATACTTTCGTTTTATTACAATGTCTGACGTTGAGTAATCAGATTCGTTAATCAACACGTTAGCTGACCAACCAGAAATAGACACGTAACTGAATAATTTCATTCATTTTAAATTTCATTGCGTTATCATATAATCTAAAAAATCATTACTCTAAAAACAATAAATAATTTCTCTAAATATTCTCTACTCTTATATAAAAAACATAAATTATTTTTTCGACAATTATCTAAAATATCTCTAAGATTTAACATATCTTCACTTATCTTGAGTTTTGTAAAAAATATTTAAATACTATTAGATTTTATAGTTAATATCATTAATATTCTTAAAACTAATGATATTAATTTTTTTATTCGTATTATGTTAATCTTCTTATAGCTCTTATATCAATTTATAGGGGTTTCTGATAGCATATTATTTCTGATTACATAATGGCCTTATGGCCAAATTTTAACCAATCTGATACTCTTTTAGAAGTTCATTCCTAGCTATATGCTCTAAATAAGATTAATCGTGTCTCAAATAAGCTTAATCTTGTAATTGTAAATTTATACAATTACATGTTTTTGTACAAACAATGTACCTATAATTTTCGAAAAAATAATAACCAAACATAAGGTTACTAAATTTCCTTTTTCCTCCTTCTTCTAAAAAGATTAAATTTTGATTAAAATAGTTTCTTAATATACTTAAAATGGGATGATTTATTATACTTGTAACATCTTTAATATAATATGTATAGATTTCTTATAAGGTATTGAATCTTTTAAAATTTTTAAAACAAGTTTCATAATTCTCATCTTTAAAATATTAATTTAAGGTTACGAAATAGCTTTTATTAAACTTTTCTAATAAAATTAGATTTTTATTTTTCATTTTAATTTCTTTCAAACTAGTTGCTTGATGTTTAGTTGTTAATTCTTGTTACCTAATTTTCCTTATCATAATATTGTGATATTTTTGCCTTCATTTTTTTATTTATCAGTATTATCACTTGGTATAAGTAAATATCTTAAACATTCAAGATCCTTAATTGCATAAAAGTTATAATTATTATATATGAATTTAATGGATCCACCATGGTCTTTCTTTCTGTTCATCTCCTCTTGTTACATCGTTTATGCCTCAACTTTGCTCAAATCTCAACACCCTCCCGATAATGGTAAGTCTTCTACATCCGTACATTATAGATAATGTCCAATTCTTACTTACTAAGAAAGAGTAGTTGAACTTTATTTTATTCATAATACAATAATTATTACAAATTAAGGCCAACTAAGAACCTTGAAGCGATCCTTAACCACTCATAATTACAGGGTATGTCATTATTGGTTTAGAATTTCTAAATAGAATGGATTTCTATGCTACAGTTTATGTATTTTTCCGAGGTGGGTGCTTTGATTTTCTGTGTGTCCTCAAATGAAAATAAGAGTTCTTTTTACAGTATACAAAATCCTTAATTACAATATGAGAATCACTATTTTATCCTTACGTTAATAATCCATCTATTTTACTGCTTTAAATAGCATTCATTGCTTTTTCCTTAGCACATGTTGTTGGTTAAGATATGATACTACATTTTTATTTTCTTTGTCGTCTTTTGCCTACAGTTCCTCTCTTTATTCTTCTTTGTCATTTTCTATCCATAGTCCTTCTCGATCTTTGATGCAGTAAATGCATTTATGATCTTTAGTGGCTTTTCTAGCATAGAAGAAGAATACCTTCCTTGTTTCTTAACTAATTTTCAAGTTGTTGCTGTTAAAATTGATTTCATATTTGGTAATTTTTTCACCATCTTCCTCCAAAAGAGTCATACTACTATGAAAAATAATAATGAATTTACTTTGATCTCAGTAGAGTTATCAATTTTCTTGAGTTTATAATAAATTTGGCCTAACATTTGACCTCTTATTACACAAAGTTCTTCTGTATTGAATTTCTTTTTTGGAAGCGTCATTGGTTTATGAACTTCTCTATTTGTGTTAGAAATCCCTATCTTGATGAAGTGATAGGGACTAATACATTTTTTCCTCATTCAAGTCCATTATTGAAGTGAAAAACCTAAGATAAACAAGCTTATCATATGATTTAATCTTTTTCCTAAAGTTTTTGTTAGAGATATTAGTTATGTATTAGGTGTCTGTCACTAGTTGAATATATTAGTTGTATATTAGGTGTCGTAATTGTGTATTAGGTATATGTCACCTAAGAGTGTCCCTAGCTTTGTATATAAATATGTTGTGTCTTTGAATAGAAATGAATAACAGTGAATTCTAAGTTTTACATGGTATTAGAGCATTTGGGTTACAAAATTCATAATTTTTTTTCCTGTTCAAATTAGGGTATAATTTTAGGTAAACACAAATTAGGATTTAATGATTTTTTGGGTTCCAACTCGGAACATCCTTTTGGAGTGCAATTTTTTTCTTACCGCCGGCACAGGGAGGAAGCCTAGCCACAACCAAACCCCGAAGTCTGGTCACTAGACGAGCCGTGAGTGGGCCACATGCGCCACCGCGACTTTCTGCCAACTTTCCACGTATTGGCGCGTGACAATGCGTCCCTGCAGCAATCTTATCTGATCGAACTCATGTTTCTCTCTAGCATTCCCCTATGTCATCTATGGTGGTTTGGCACTCATCACTTGTGATTGTTCAAGTTTGGGTTCTTCCAATTTTGTGTTCTTATTCGCTGCGTGTTTGGTCGCTGATGTTATTGGATTTTGTTTGTTCGTTTTTTCGTTGCCTTGTCGTTTGTAGGAGTTATGGTTGAAAATAAATCTAATGTTGTGACAGATATGGTACATGTGATGTCTAAAATCACAGACCATAAGCTCAATGGCTCGAATTATTTGGCTTGGAGCAAGACCATTTGAATTTATTTAAGAAGTATCGACAAAGATACTTATTTGACTAATGATCCTCCTAAAGATGATTCAAAGCAAACATGGCTTAGAGAAGATGCTCGCTTATTTATGAAATTTCAGAATTCTATTGAGAGTAATGTAATTGACTTGATCATTGTGAATTTATTAAGGAATTGATGGATTATTTGGATTTCTTATATTCTGGTAAAGGAAAGTTTTCTCGCATGTATGAGTTATGCAAAGCATTTTACCGTGCAGACAAAAAAGATCAATCACTCACAAATTATTTTATGAAATTTAAAAGGACTTATGAGAAACTCAATAGTTTGATGCCTTTTAGCCCTGATTTAAAGGTTCAACAGAGCCAATGGGAACAAATGGAGGTCATGAGTTTTCTTGCCGGTCCTCCCTCTGCTTTTGAGACTGCTAAGTCCCAGGTTCTTTCTGGTTCTGAGATCTCCTTTTTACAAGAGGTATTTAGTCGAGTACTTCGTACAAAAGGCACTCCATCCCCACCTGCTCAATTAAATGGTGCTTTGGTCAGCCGAAATAATAATTATGAGCATGGACATTCAACTTATATGAATAGAAACAAAGGAGGTGGCTCACAAGGGTTTGAAACTCGACCACATGACCTAGGAGGCATTGTGTGTCACTATTGTCACAAACCAGGACATACGAAACATGACTATAGAAAGCTTCAATACAAGCATCAAAAAGGTCACTCAGCTTATATTGCATCCATTTATGATACTTCTGAAAAATCGGTTCTTATCTCTACAGATGAATTTACCAAGTTCTCATAATATCAAGAATCACTAAGGTCTTCATCACCTTCTGTCACTGCTATTGCTAATTCAGGTAAATCAAATGTGTGTCTCTTTTCCTTATCTTTCAAATGGGTTATTGATTCTAGTGCCACAAATCATATGACAGGTAATTCTAGTCTCTTTTCTATTCTTCAGTCACACATTTCCACCTCTATTATTACCTTTAGCCGATGGGTCACCATCTCGTGTTCTTAGGTCTGGCACAATTACTTCCACTTTTTACTTCCTTTGTCGTCTTTCTTACATTTACCTAGCTTATCCTTTAATTTGATCTCTGTAAGTCAGCTTACTCACAATCTTAACTGTTGCATCTCATTTTTTCCTGATCGTTGCTTATTTCAAGGTCTTATGATGAAGAAGACTATTGGTAAAGGATATGAGTCTAGAAGCCTTTATATTCTTGACATACTAATACCAAAATCTGTTGCTTGCTCTGGTGTAACCTCTCCCTTCGAGGCACATTGTAGAATGGGTCATCCATCTCTTCCTTTACTTCAGAAGCTTTGTCCTCAGTTTAGTAAGGTGTCTTCATTAGATTGTGAGTCTTATCAATTTTCAAAACATCATCTTAGTTCAAATCCAAGAGTTAATAAACATGCTAGTGTTCCTTTTGAATTAGTTCATTCTAATGTTTGGGGTCCTTGTCCTATTTTGTCTAAGCTTGGATTTAAGTATTTTTGTTACTTTTATGGATGATTATTCTCGTGTAACTTGGTTATATTTAATGAAGAGTCATTCTGAATTGTTTTCTATTTTTTGTGCATTTTGTTTTGAGATTAAAACTCAATTTAATGTTTCAATTCATACTTTGCGAAGTGATAATGCCAAAGAATATACATCAGCTTTGTTTCAATCTTATATGGTTCAACATGACATGCTTCATGAAACTTCATGTGTTGATACTCCATCTCAAAATGGAGTGGCGAACGTAAGAACATACATCTTCTCGAAACTACATGTACCTTATTATTTTAAATGAATGTTTCTAAACATTTTTGGGCCGATGTAGTTTCAACAACATGTTTTCTTATTAATCGCATTCCCTCATCTATTCTTCATGGTGAGATTCCTTACAAAATTTTGTTTCCTAATATGTCATTATTTCAGATTGACCCTAGGATATTTGGTAGCATTTGTTTTGTTCGGGATGTTCGTCCGCATGTTACTAAATTAGATCCTAAGTCTTTGAAGTGTATCTTCCTTGGTTATTCTCATCTCCAGAAAGGTTACAGATGTTATTGTCCTAGTCTTAACAAATATCTTGTCTCAATTGATGTTACCTTTATGGAAGACATACCCTATTTTTTGTCTTCTCCTCTTCCTGCACGTTAGGGGGAGGATGATGATTTGTTAGTCTATTATATCACATTATTTGAACCTGTCTCTGATCTAGTTCCTATTAGGCCTCCTATAACTCAAGTCTACTCCAGATATAGACCTTCTGATTCATATCCTGCACTTGCTCCTTCGTCATCAGATCCAGTCCTGAACGATGATCTTCCTATTGTATTACGTAAAGGTAAACATCAATGTACTTATCCTATTTATTCTTTTGTTTCTTATAACTGCTTGTCATCTTCCTCTTGCTCTTTTATTTCCTCTCTTTATCCTATTTCTATACCTAAAATTGTTCACGAAGCCGCAATGATTGAGGAAATGAATGTGTTGGATGACAATGGTACTTGGGACTTGGTTGATTTACCTTTAGGGAAATGGGATATCAGATGCAAATGAGTGTTCACAGTTATGGTTAATCTGGATGGGTCAGTTGCTCGATTAAAGGCTCGTCTTGTTATTAAGGGATATACTCAAACCTATGGAGTGGACTATTCTGACACTTTCTCTCCTGTTGCTAAATTGACCTCTGTTCGGTTGTTTATTTATATGGAAACTACTCACCATTGGCCTTTGCATCAACTAGATATCAAGAATGCTTTTCTTCATAGTGATCTTCAAGATGAGGTGTTTATGGAGAAACCTCCTGGTTTTGTTGCTCATGGGGAGTCTAGGCAAGTTTTTCGTCTCCATAAATCTTTGTATGGTTTGAAATAGAGTCCTCGTGCTTGGTTTGAAAAATTTAGTCAAGCTATAGAAACATTTGGTATGATGAAAAGCAAGTCTGACAATTCTGTGTTCTACAAACCATCAGAAGCTGGTATCATTCTTTTAATTGTGTATGTAGATGACATTGTTATTACTAGAAATGATACTACGGGAATTTCATCTCTTAAGCCTTTCCTACATACTCAGTTTCACATGAAGGATTTAGGGATGCTAAAGTATTTCTTGGGTGTTGAAGTCACAAGAAGTAAAAAAGGTATCTTTCTATCTCAGAGAAAATATGTCATGGACTTATTAATTGAGACAGGAAAATTAGGAGTAAAACCTTGTAGTGCTCCAATGACTCTGAACATCCACCTTACAGGAGATGGGGAACTCTTTAAAGATTTTGAGAGATATAGAAGGGTGGTTGGAAAGTTAAATTACCTTACCATGACTCGTCCAAATATTGCATATTCGGTCAGCGTTAGAACAAATTTTGTGTTACTTGAAAGGAGCACCTGGACGTGGTATCTTGTATGCAAATCATGGACACACTCATATTGAATTTTTTTTAGATGTAGATTGGGTAGGTTCCAAAGTGGATAGAAGATCCACATCAGGCTATTATATTTTCATTGGAGGAAATTTGGTCTCATGGAAAAGCAAGAAGTAGAATATTGTGTCACGATCGAGTACAGAGTCAGAATATAGGACTATGCCACAATCTACGTCTGAGATAATATGGATATATCAGCTCTTGGATGAAGTAGGTCTTAAAACTTCAATACCAGCAAAATTGTGGTGTGATAACTAGGGGTGTGCAAAAAATCTGATCTGTTAATTTTTCATCCGATCCGATCCAATCCGATGGTCAGATTGGATGAAATTTTTTTCCATCCGTTAAGTGCGGATCGGATGACGGATTTCACTACGATTCATCTAATCCGATCCGACCGAAATTAATTATATATATTTAATTAATATATATTTATTTGATTTTTTAATATTTTTTAAGTCAAATAATTTTATGTTATGATTTATGTAAAAATTTAAATTTTTTATTTAAAAATACAAAAAATAGAGTTAATTAAGTTTATTAGTCGGATTGATCGAATGTCATCCGAATAGTTTATGGATCGGATTGAGCGGATGTGAGAGGTGATTAGATCGGTTGCGGATTAGGATGTTTCAATCCGAGCGGATAGTCGGATCGGATCAGATGAGTGTAAAATCAGCGGTTTCGATCCGATGAACAGTCCTAGTGATAACCAATATGCTCTTCATATTGCTTCTAATCCTGTGTTTTATGAGAGAACTAAACACATTGAAAATTGATTGTCATTTTGTTCGCGAGAAAATTCAACAAGGTTTGATTTCTACAAGATATATGAAGATTGGAGAACAACTAGGCGATATCTTCAAAAAATCTTTAAGTGGGGTTCAGGTTGATTATCTTTGTAACAAGTTGGGCATGATTAATATCTATGCTCCAACTTGAGGGGGAGTGTTAAAGATATTAGTTTTGTATTAGGTGTATCACTGCTTGAATATATTAGTTGTGTATTAGGTGTCTTAGTTGTGTATTAGGTATCTTAGTTGTGTATTATGTGTATGTCACCTAAGAGTGTCCCTAGCTTTGTATATAAATATGTAGTGTTTTTGAATGGAAATGAATAAGAGTGAATTCTAAGTTTTACAGTTTTTAATTTCTCTTTTGAAATTTTATTAGAAATAATTTATTCACATAAATTAATTCCTAAATATATGTTTTCTATTAGTCCTGCATGGAAACCTTTGTAAACGAATTAATTTAACTCTTTCCAAAATATTGAATTTACTTTATGTAGGGAATTCTTTATCTGTAGTGTAGAATTTCATAATCAATGTGTTCTTGGGTAGATTTTCTAACAAAGTTGTAGAGACTCAACCATTGTGTTTGTTGAGGTTTCTATATTGATTATTCTCATCTTCAATGACTAATGAATTTATGGGGAATGTTTCCCTAAATAGTATTGAATGCTTTACTATTTTTTATCTCCTTAGGAAAGATGCTTATCTAAATATTACTGAAGATCTTATTATTTTTCCTAGAGTTGTCAACTTGCTTAGTGTTATCGTAGTGCTGTAGAATACTTTCTTACTATCTCTACTAGAGTTATTAGTTTTGGTATTTTATAATTGACATAATTGTCTCCAGCTTTTATTTTGTTGGTGAAGGCTATATGAGTTACTCCACTAAATCCTAGAATAGATTTACTAGTTTTTACCCAATTGTTATAGATTCTTGGTTTTGGGCCATTATAGATCACATAAGTCTTTTATTGTTCTTATTTTTCTACTTTACTAGTCCAATTGAGCTTTCTTATTTCAGAGATATTACTCTTTTTTAAACTGTTAACTTCTTTCTTTTTATCTTAAATTCTTTCTTCAAAAGTTTTATCTTCTTTTGATTGAATTTTTGATAAAGATTCCTCTTTTGAGTTTTTGAACTCTAAGAATTGTTTTGAACAATCAAGTTCTTCCTATTTATTTTCTGTCTCCATAAGAAACTTCTCGAGGCATAATAGCTCGACTTGTTCATGTAGAATTCTTATCTCCTTTTTTTCTTTATTTTGATCTTGATATCAAGATGTTCATTCTGATAAGCATAAAATAGTTATAGGTGGTAATTCTCTAATAAGAGCATCTATTAAGCTATTATTATTTCCTAAGAGATGTTCGATATCAAAATTATAGTGGCTGAACCACTGTTGACATATGACTAATCTTTCTTGTTTTATAATCACATGCAATATTAGTTCTTAAGAAATAAGCAAAATTCTTGTTATCTGTTCTAATAATGAATCTAGAACTTATAACATATATTACAAATTTCTTAATAGTCATTTTAACAACTATATATTCTTTTTCATTACTGTGAATTTAATTATGGACTTTAGAAAGATCCTGATATATATCTACAAAGATATTCATTTTTGTAATCTAGTTTTGCTTTCAGAAATACTCTCAAATATTCTTGTGAAGCATCTGTTTCAATTATCATATTATCATATGGCCTTGGATGATATAAAGTTAGTAAAGTTTTTACCTTTGTTTTTACTTTATCCATATAGAGAGTATCTTATTCTGTCCATTTCCAAATATAGTATTTTTTTAATTTTTCTTGCAAAGGTTTTCGCATTCCTACAAGTTTCTTGCTATATACTTATGCATATATCAAACATCCTAAAAATATTTGTAATTGATTTTTTTCTTTTAATTCACTAGGAAAACCTTAAATGTTGTTTAGTATATGAGGTTGTAGATTATGTTTTCTATCTTCAATTTCCAACCTTAAATATTAATTTTCTGCTTCAAAAATATTGTTTTCTTTTCAAAGAGTACAATGTGTTCTTTCCTACATTATTGTATAATATTAATAATATATAAATAATGTTTATTTAATTCATTACTGAAAACCAAAATATTATCTATATAAACATAGCAATTATTTTATACTTTTTTAAAGATGTTATCCATATACCTTTAGAAGATACCTAAAGCTTGTTATCCTATAGGTTTCTGTATTAAATCTTCTTTTATATTTTTAAAAATCTTGTTTTCTGAAATTATATTTTTTAAATCTCTTGTATTTTTTTGTAAAATTTTATCATTTCCTCTTATTTGTTTATATTCCTTTTTTTTCTTAGTATTTAATAATTATTCACTTTTTAAGGCTTCTTATTCTCCCTCTAGGGTGTCTAGTATAGTTTATCTATTTCTCTGATTCAATTTTTCTGTTAAGATCTTATATAATGTTCTAGGTAATTTAAAAAAACATTTTCTTATAAGTTGTTTGCAGAGAGGGTAATAGTTTATAGTAATACATCTCATATTTACAAATAAAAGAATCCATGTAACATATATAATACAAATTTCATATTTGTTAAATGCTATTTGGCCTTGTTGATTTCATTTTTAATAGATTCAGTGATAGTTCTTCTTTTATCCTATCCAATAAATTCCTTGTATATTTAATTTATTACTATATCTAAATATTCTCTTCTTGTGAGAGCATTCCCTTACATTAATAAACGTTTTGTGGTCTGTTAGATTTGAAAACCAAACTTTAACACTAGCCCTGTATGAGTACACTTATAACACTAGCCTATTTATCTAAGGCTTTTTTCCTATCTCTTATACAATCTAGATCTTGGGTGGTTGTCTTCTTCTATCGGTGGTGTTAGGCTCCCGTGACCTTTGACTATTTCTTTCTTCCCTATGTGGGTCAAATGTTCCTTCTTGGTAAGGTAATGAAATTGGTTTTATATGACCTTTTGGGGTCCATTTCTGATTCACTATCAATCTCAATGATTATTGTCATATCATTTTTCTTTTTGTTTGTACAAAGTTTCATTGTACTATTTTTTTTAATTCTTCATTCGTTAGTGTTAACAAACTAATTAATTTTCCTATATCCTTATTTTCGGGGTTCATAAATTGTTCTTTTAATTCTTTTCTATATTTTGAAATTATATTTTTTTCATTAGATTTTTCCTCATTTTTTCTTCTCTCATATCTAGTAATCAGGTCATATGATCTCCTAGGTGGTTTTATTTTTAGTCATTCTAGAGGATCATATTATGACCTACAATATCATTGTTTCTATGTATGTTATATATATATTTTTTAGTTCTATAAATTCTATGTATATATCTTGTTGAAATTTATTATAATCATATTCATTTATTTCTTTTAATAATTTTTTTTTTGTGTTTCTATTATACCTTGTAAGTATTTGTGTTTGATTCTTAGACTAAATCCATTTTTCTTTTTATAAGAGTCAAAGCTTTCAATAATGTTACTTGGTTTTTTGCTACTTCTACTAAGCTTCCGTCTATTTCTAATTGTATATTTTTAATTTGTCTTTGAATATTATTGTCTTCCTAATATGACATTACGAACTAATACTCTTATTACTTGAATTTCATCTTTTAGTTTTTTAACTTCTTTTTTATTAGAGGCTTCTCCTTTATGGTCTATAAAAATAAACATTAGTACATTATTATTTTTAACCACATTATATTTTCTTCATGTTATTAGAGGTTTTTCTTAATATCTAAGTATCATTCATCTGATATTTCGAAATCTGTTATTATTTCTTATTTTATTATTTATTCAAGTTCTTAAAAGGTTTTATTTATTTCTATAAATTCATTTTGTTTATATATGGAACTATTATGACCATTTGTCAATGAATATCTTACTAGTAGTCAATTGAAAATGAATTATTTTCTTTTTTTTATTAAATCTATTCTTTTAAATTCATAAACTAGACTTAATATTTGGTTTAAGTTTTTATCATGGATATTAATAACAAACCTGAGATATGCTATAAATTTTAGTTTATGGTATCCTAAATTACCATAGATCATTCCTAGTACAATATATTTCCTAATTATTATTTATTATCTAGTAATATTATTTTTATAGGTGTATCTATTCATTTCCTAAAATGATCTTGTATTAATATTTGGATTCATCCTAAATGAATGTATCTAATTTTTTCTTTATCCGTTTGAGAAATTTTGGATAATTTATTTGTTAATTAATGAAATATTATATTTTTTTTTTGCATCTGTAATAATAATGTTCATTTTTATTACTTATTCTATAATAAAACATGTCTTTTTTTGGTAATAATTTTCTTAATGATGAAAATGATAGATCTTTAAATCTATCTTTTTCTTTAAGATTTAATTTTGTTTTTTAAATTTCTTCAAATTTCATTTAACTTATTACTATTTTATGTAAAAAAAAAACATTCTAAAATAACTTATATTTCTAATTCTACTATTCTTTGATTTATTATTTATTCTATTATTTATTCTTTCATTTTTAAGAATGTTGTTATTTACTTCCGTTACATTTAACTATTGTTATATTTGAGGGATATTTTTTAATTTTTTGAAATCTTAAGAATATTTTTGATATTATTCTTTATTTTTCGTAGTCTAAAGATTCTAAACTCTTATCTTAATTCCCAAATATTTACAAGACAAATATATTTAAAAAAATGAAGAATATTAAAAATAAACAAAATTGCATCAATTTTCCTTAAAGATAGTAATCATTCTAGTTTTATATGTGATTTATATACTTTAATCTTATAAATTTTTAAATAAACTCTATTAATACTATAATTTAAAAATATAATTAATTAAGTCAAAAATTTAAAAATTAGAATTTTTAATGAATAAAATTAAAATAATATACTTTATTAATAAAAAATAAAAAATAACAACCTCACATTCCCCATCTATTTCTTTTTCTCTTTCTTTTTGCCTTTTAATCTTTCTCTCATCATTATTTTATTAATAAAAATAAAAAATAAAAGAGAAAGAGAAAACAATTAGTAGAGCGATAAATGGAGAGAGATCAGAGACAAAGAATAGAGAGGATAGAGAAAGAAGAAGTTGGTTTTTTAACACTTTTTTATCAATAAAATATATAATTCTTATTTTACACTTGAAAAAAATATTAATTTTTAAAAAAAATTAATTACAAGACTAATAAAACTTACCTAAAAAATTATACAACTAACATGTATAAATCATATAGTTAAAACAACTGAAATGAAGAACTCAATAGGAAAGTTGAGTTAATGGAATTATGGAGCAGCATGCAGAAAACAACTATGCCGAAAACCTTAACGGTGGCTAAGTTTGTTTCGGATGACATTGACACGACAATGAATCTTTTGAAAGCCATTGAATAAAAATGTTAAAACTGAAAGAAATGCTACCCAAAATGTACATACGTGGACACTAGGCTGCTAGTCCTCCGTGGAGAGAATGTTCAGCACTCTTATTTACCAGATCGTTTGAGATGTAAGTTTGAAATAAACATGTGATCTGATGGTTCTATTTTCTCAACAGTCGATACAAAAAAATAACACAATAACATAACAAGCAATTTCGTAAAATTCCAAGGAAAACACATCATGCTCGTGATGTCCATCTCTATATTTCATGAATGAATGATCAGAGCAGCTAAGAATAGCCTATACCTGAATCTTCAACCAACAAACAAACAAAACTAACTGGACAAGAACAGATTTCAGGCTTCAGTGAATAATTTTCATATCAGTCCCTGTCGTTGCAGATCAGTGTATGTCTTCTTCTTGTATATGTTGTCCTTCCTATCTTCATATTCTTCTTCAAGATCTGGATGCCATATGTTCAATCCTTGCCTATCTTGAATTTTCTTCCACAATACCTTAGCTTCCTGCGTAATATTTTAATAGGGTTAACAATTGATAGAACTGAAATTAATAGAACATTACCAAAAATCCAATCCAATTGATCAAAATACAAGTGACGAAATTTCCATCGCATACCATGCTGATGGTGTCATTTCTTAAAATGTCGCTCATAAGCCCTATGGCCCCAATAACTGTTGTTCCCACATATCTCACACTTGAATTCCTGAAATGCATTTAGAATTGCAATTGCATGAGCCTTGTGTAGTTTGATAAAGAATGAATGCATGCACAAGGGACTCGTGAGTTTATCATATGGAATTCTTCAGCCTTATTATTTAAGATGATTGATATAATATAAATTACAAATTCAACAAATACCATAAACTAGAAAATTTACTCATAGGCTTGGAACTCGGTTACCAAATAAACACTATACTTTCCAAACGTTAGACAAATTGCTAGTTTCTACGTGGAAGCAACAAATTAGTTCACAAGTGACTTACAATAAAGAAGTACAGCCCAAGGAATAAAGGACAAGAATTAAGTACATCTAAAACAGATTGGACAAGAATACACGTTTATGAGTAATAATCAGAAAAATATTAAAGCCGAAACAGATTAGTGATCACTAATATGAAGAGTAATATTATTACTTGGCCAAGCCCATGAAGCTTATAGAGCCAATAAGGTATAGGTTTCCCATCCCAACCCATAGGCAACTTCAGGGGGCTATAAATCTGCTTCTCATTGTCGCCACTTTCAGTGTCAGCTTGTGCCTCTTCCTGCAACAAATTACCAGAAGCAATAATTATCCTTTAGATGACAACATGAAACTCAAGCACTTGATTATTAGAGACCTTATGAGCGGGAAAATTATTAGACCTAGTACATTTACTGCATTTTTTTGATAAGATAGTACATTTACTGTATGAAGCTAGAACAATATCTAGATAAAAACTAAAAAACAACCACTGATTAGTAATATGATTTTAGCTCAAGGAGCCCTGATTAGTAATATTAAGTTTTTCCATCCAAACTAGATAACGAGCAGAAATGAACCTATTAAAAGAAAATGTGGATCATACTGATTTTTAAACTCAGAATGTAACTTGACCCTCAGATTTCAAAAAAATAAAACAAGAGCAATCAACTTACGTCTTCACGCTCTGCTTCAATTTCCTCACATGTCAAAGCTTGCTTCTTCACTGTGTTGTCCTTGGTTCTTGCAATTGTCTGCAAAATGTAAACAATAATTATATAAATATGACATGAAAGATATTTGAGCATAAAGTACGACCTGGAGCCCAAAGTCAGTAGGAGAGATACTACGTCGAGCTGGTGCTTGGCGTTTAGGCATTACCCTGGTTGGAGGAGGCATGGAGTCCGGTCTCATTAATCCGCACGCTACAAAGAGCGGTGTTGTTAAGAGCTTTTTCCAAGGTGTAAGTTTTGGCAGATAGTTCTGGATGTTGGCAAGCCTTTCCTTGGCCGTAGGGCTTAATGTAGTTATGTATTAGACCATATTTCTAATCATGAGCTTTGTATCGACCTTAATAATTCCCGATAAACCTCTCATCACTATCAGTCGTCTCCCATAAACCACAAACATAGAAAAAATATTTTTTCCAATTCTTTTCATTCTCTGAAAGGATCAAATTTATGCCTTAGTCTTATTTGACTGACATGTAAACCCTCATCGTGTCATTAGGGTTTTGTTTCAACACCTATGCATCATTGAACTTTGGCATTTTCAGTTTCACCCCGAGCTATCTACATATAAGAGTAAGACAAAGCAGGTACCTCCATCCATTAGGTATTAGTTGACTCGTTAAAAATTTCCTAACGAATGGATACAAGGAAAACCTAAGCACGAGCCTTATAATCTTCTCGTGAAAGGCTATCTAACCTTTAGGTGGGGTCATACTGTCTAATACAATCGAGTTGGGGATCATTATGTTAACGGGAGAGGGTATGTTGTACATTTTCCTAAAACTCGCCTCGTCCCTTGGAGTTAAACCACTAGTTTCAACTTTGTCATTCTAACCTTTAGTTCTACCTATGAGATCCCCGGTCTCCTTTTGGCGGGATTTCTTTCTCCATTTTCTGGAAGTAGATATTTATATTTGAGGGACACTCAGTCTAATGATCGGGGTTAATTGAGGTCAAGATGTTGACATGGTGGGCATCTCAGATTATGTACTCTCCTCAATGATTGGGCCCAAGCTCACACTTTCATCAAGACGTTGACGTGGTATAGTGGACCTCTCCCAGGAAGATGAGTATGAGGAGTTTGATACTTCTGTATATAAACTCGAGAGAAAGACTACTCTCAATAAAATAGATGAGCAAGGCGGCTTAGGATTTGTTTAATGTATACCATCTGTACTTAAAAGAAGACACTAACATCAAAGTGCTAATCCCCCAACCAAAATTTGGAAGGAGGGGGGACCCACAAATAAAAGTACCTTTTCTTTTTCAAAGCATCTGATTTCATGTAATAAATAAGCACATTTCCTGTCTCATACAAATTCAGAATATCTTATCCATCTAGAGCATGTACCTCAATGGGATTCCAAAGATCCAACTGTGACTAACTGAAACATGAATTAAGCATATAAAATATTTAGGTCTAGTATTTTTTTTTCCTACCTAAATCTGGTAAATTATGGTATTGTACAATTGTTTCACTTCATCTCTCCTTTATTTTTCTACAATCCTACGAGGTTTGTGGAAAGTTTACCTTAGTGAGGAAAAGCCTCTCTGCATGCTGTTGAAGAGTACCACCCATCTTTAGTCCAAACGCAGCCAATGCCTGGCATGTAAAGATACAAAAATTAATGATACCGACAATTAAAAATTAAGGTCTTAATCAAACTTCCACAGAGTGCAGGTTAAATAAAATAACAATAATACCAACAATCCTCTAACAAAAAACTGTAGCATGCATAACATGATGCTTATTTACAAAAAAAAAAAACCTTCAATTTTTCAGAACCGACTTCCATCAGCTCTTCTAACTGTGCTGTAATAGTCAAAATCAATCACAGCATGCTGTTCTAGAACATGCCCATTTTCTTGGGTCTCATTTTCCCATCCTTCTACCTTTTACCATTTGACCATTTCTCTTCAAACTCTACTTCAAGCTGTGCATAGAATAACATATTTGATAAGTTCATTACTGAGAGATCATTGCCTAGATTTGTCATGATGGAATAAAATATGGTTCACACATACAAGGATTCACAACTACCATAAACATGTAAGCAGGAAAAGACCCAAATCAGTAGCTTTCGATAGCATAAGTAGTCCGTGATTTGGAGGATTTGGGTTCACGATCAAATGTCTTAGATTAGATACAAAAAAACAAAGCATTTCTAATTCCACACCAATATTGGCTTCTGACATAGAAATCTATCAAAATGACAATAACGTGATTGGCCTACCACCCTTCAAATTTCATATCAATTAAGTTCAAAAAACCCTCGACCTTTGTATCAAGCCAAACTATCATTGCCATGAAAAGGATGATGTCATAAGTCATTAAATGAATAACTGTAATTTCACCATTTCAGTTCCATCAACACAGGTGGGCCACAATTACTTCAAAACTATACAGATGGAAGCAAAGTGATCATATGGAATAAAAAATTAATCGTAACTAACCTTTGAAAATATTCCCTAAAGATCTTGCAAAGGCTCCATTCATTGAAAAAAATATACCAGGTACTCGTTTCTATATATTCCCTGTATTGCCTGCAGAAAAGTACATAAAAACCTCAGATTTGAAGTAAACAAACTGGACCAGTGAAAGAAAGTTGGATGGAACACCAAACAACCAAGTAAACAAAGACATTCAATTCTCAAAAAGACACAAAAGGTGGAGTAGCTTACCTTGTCAACCTCATTTTATGAGGAAGTTTATGTAGTTGTGAAAAGATATCAAGATAAGTCCAGTACTCTATGGGCTAGCCAAATTTAAAATTGATGTACTGGTTGAATAATTCATTGTATCCAAGTATCGTCCAAAAGCTTCCTGCAAATGAAATTTCAACAATTAATGGTCGATGTAAACAAAAGGCCCCAGAGAAAAAGAAATTGAACTTAATAACTTGTTATCAATAAGCTTAAAATGTTTCAATCATATTCTACGCATCATTTGACAAAATTTAGCCTGGTACATGATTTAGGAAAGAGGTAAAGAAAGACCTCTCCACTGAACTCAATAAGGGGATACTCCTTCAGTAGTGCTTCATACTCCTCATTAGCATCAACAACCCTAGCAGTTGGATGCTTTCTGTGATACTCACGGATCTAACATTGAGCATGACACAATTCCCAAGTTACTTAAAGAAACAATTATAATCTATGAATACAGAAGAAACAGAGTTTCAAAGTTAAAACTAACAGACAAAAAATTTAAGGAAAAGAAAACTAGGGAACCAAGAAAAAGGAGGAAGGGATGGAGGTAAGAAAGAATTTCAAATTTTAAAAATTATCATAAAAAATGGGAAAAATGTCGTGAATGTTTTTTTCTTTAAGTAAAAATGTTGTTTAGTCTCTAACTTTAAAAATATGCTTATTGGTCCTTTTAATTATAAAAATGTGCTCATTAGTCCTTTTATTTATAAAAATGATGCTCATTAGTCCTTTTAGTTATAAAAAAATGAGCCACAAAAAGACTTTTATTGATAATGTTTTTTAAAATATATTGGTTAAGATATTTTCATCATTTACCCCACCCTATCAAACAAAAAAAAAATTACAAACATAATTGGTGAGAGTATTAACATCTTTTACCTCAATTATATGACTCGAATACTCTTGATAATTGTTTTTAAATAAATTCAAAATTACTAAATATTTCTTTTTGGCACAATTTTTATAAGTAAAATGGCTAAATATCACATTCTTAATGTTAAAATACTAAATGACACGTTTTCTATAAATAAAAAGACGAATATGAACTTCCACCCTAAAAAGTTTATATTTGAATAAGAACAAGGAAATACACATTCATAAGTTGTATCTGCAAACATCAATTACCTCCTTGAGTCTTGTCATAAAACACACTAAACATCACAACTAAATTAACGAAGAAGAAAAACCACCACTTAACACCTAAACAGCATTTTACGCCATTTTTTTCCTGGAAAATTCATAAAAAAAAACACGAAGACATGCGTTGAATGCTCTGAACTACGAACTCTTCAAACTAATCAAATCAAGAACCCACCCACACAATGCCATAGCGAGAGCAAGAAGTTCTTTAATCACCTAAAAAGATAGAAAAAAATTCAGAAACTCTTTTTCTTGGCCTATTTCTCGTCTATTAGTCGATTATCTAAAAAGCATCCAAAATTAAAAAAGCAAAAACACAAAGAAGAATTACGAGTTTTTCAGTGGTGGCGGTGATAGTATCGATCATCTGATGAACTCGATGACTCTGGAAGAGCCTGTCCTTAGTTCGGATCATTCTGAAGCTCCTTCACAACAATCCGCTCTACCTCTTCGTGAGCCGCCCGAGTCACTTCTAATACCATCGACGACATCTTCGCTTTGTATAGGTCTGTCTTCTCTGCAAAATCCCCACCCTTTCGAAATTGAAACTTGCAGTTAGGTTTTTGAAAGAGAAACAAATTGGTAGAAGCTAGAAATAAAGTTTATAATTCATGGGATATTATAATTTTGCTCAGTAGCTCCAATTGAGCCATAACTGAAAGTTGAAACCGTGATATAAACTCAACGCTTTTTTTTTATATAAAGAAAATAATCACAACATTGTAATATTTAAATTATAATTAATTAAAATCAAATATATATTAATATTATTTTTTATTTATAATTATAATTATATATATATTAATATATTTTTAATAATTAAATTAATAATATTTAAAATAATTAAATAAAATTTATTTTATTTTTAATTTAAAATATTTTATTTTACTTTTAAATTATTTAAAATAAATATTAATATCAATATTTTAAATAATACAATATATTAAATATTATGTTAAAATTTAATTTTTTAAAGTTAAGTATATTTTTAAATAAATTTTAAAAAAATAAAAAAATATGTTTAAAGTGTAACCTCAGTTATCATCGCCCTTGAATTTAATTAAACTCTCCATATTGTTAATATATTCACACTTATAAAAATACTACTTTTGTACTCGTACAAATGTATAAATTGGTGATTTAAATTTAATAAGTATATAATAGTATCAATTATTGATTAATAATTATTATTATTTTAAATCTTTTATTTTATAAAATAAAAAAATAAGTATTTAAATATAAAGTTTTAAATTATTTTTGTTGTAACTAAAAAATTGATGTTGAAATATTTTATAAATTGATTTACAAAAATATATTTAAAATAAATAATTAATTAATTTATTATTTTAGTGATTAATAAATATGTAATAATAACTATTTTATGAACAATGTAATAAAATATAATATAAATATGAGTGACTTATTAAGATATTTACAATAATTGCATAATTTTATTTAATAAATAAGTTAAATATAATATATTAATATATGAATTTATTTAATTAATATTTTTACTATTTAAAAAGTTAATTATAGAGAAATGATACACATGATTTTATTGAATTTAATAATTATTTTTTTCTTAAGAATAATCTATATTAATTGATTATTATTTTTTAATTGATATAAAATACAATATAATCTTGATATAAAAATATTAGTTCAATAAAATACAATCTACTCGTAAGTAAATTGATGAAACACTCTTTAAATGAGTAATTATGAATTGTAAGAATTTTCACTCTTAATGTAATAAAAATAATTATATTATACAAAATAATTATTTATAAAATATATATTTATTATATGGACATTTTAATATTTATTGGGGTAAAAAAACTAACAAAAAATAAAAAATGTATTTATTATATATACATTTTTATATATTTATTAGTGTAAAAAATAAAAATATTATATGCTCATAAATGATTGATTGAATTTTTTAAATGAATAGTTATGAACTATATGAATTGTTACTATTAATGTAATAAATAAATTATCTTTTACAAAATAATCATTCATAAAAAATGTTTTTATTATACAAATATTTTGATATTAATTGGTGTAAGTTAAAAAAAACTTAAAAATATATTTTCTAAACGAATTAATATCAAAATGTTTATAAGTGAATTGATTGAAGAATCATTAAATGTATAATAATTAATTATATAAATTATTACTTTTAATAATAAAAATAATTGTATTATATAAAATAATTATTCATAAAAATGTGTTTATTATATTAACATTCAACAAAAATATGATTGATTAAATTGATTGAACATACATTAAATCAATAATTATTAATTATATAAATTGTCACTCTTAATGTAGTAAAAATAATTATATTATACAAAAAAAATATTCATAAAAAATGTATTTATTATGCGAATATTTTGATATTTATTGATATAAAAAAACTAAAAAAAAACATAAAAGATATGAGAAATGATATGATTATGACATGAAAATTATTAATTTAACAAATATATGATTATTTGTAAGTAAATTGATAAAACACTCATTAAATATATAATATTAATTATATAAAATATAATAAAAATAATTATATTATACAAAATAAAGATTAATAAAAAATATGAACATTAAACAAAATTATAATACGTAAACAAATGAATTATCGAATACTTGTTAAATGAATAATTATTAACTATATGAATTGTCATAATAATAGTTGCATTATACAAAATAACTATTAATAAAAATATATATATTATATAAATATTTTAATATTTATTTATTTAAAAAACTAATAAAAGTAAAAAATAAAAGAGTATTGTCGTGGACTGATCTTAAACCAAACATTACATCATTACGTATAAGAGCTTTTACATACAGAAGATATTAATATAAGGTGGAAAAGTATTATTTTTTTAAAGATTAATTGATATTTTTGTGTAATTTAAATTTACTACTTAAAATAAAAAAAAATTATATCTTGAATAAAAATGACATGATAAAACTTAGTTTAATAGTACAATTAAGCTCATAAAATTATATTACAAGATTTTATTAAATTAGTTATATTTGTAATATATATTGTGCAATATATATAATAAAAAGTTACTATATGTTATAGTATATCTCAAATGAAAATGATGCAATAAAATTTGATTTAATAGTATAATTAATCTTATAAAATTATATTATAATATTTTATTAAATTAGTTATATTTGTAATATATATATACATAGATTGTGCCAAAATAACGGTAGATCTACCATTTATACTCACAAAGAAAATATATATAATAAAAAAGTTATTATTAATTTCTCAATCACTAATTACTTTTAAAAAATGATATCGTATGTATCACATTTAAATATAAATATAAATAAAATATTAAGTTTTAAATAAATTTTTAGTAATTAAAATATAAAAAAATATACAATTTTATTTTATACACACTATATTTATAATTTTATAAATATTATATAAATTATTTTTTGTAGAACATGCCCCCAAAATTCCATTTAAATCTACTTATGGTCTGAAATGTTCTTATATTTTATTCGAGTCTAATTAAAAATAGAGTCAATTAAATTTAAATTTTAAAAATAGATATATTTTTAAATTTTTTACTTTATTTATAAGAAATGTATTATACAGAATTTTAGATTATGTTAATTGTATTATTTTGTGATTTAGATTATAAGTAATATCATTTAGTTATATATATTTTTTAAATGATTAATTAATAACAAAACATATTATTTTAATAATTTTTTAATTAAATATTATTTTATAAAGTAATATAAAAATAATATAATTTATCCTTAATTAATCATTAAAAAAATTACTTAATTAAAAAGATAATTAAAATATATGTCATTAATTTATCATTTTTTAAAATTAAGAATCTAAATAACACTGATTATTTTCTAAAATATCAAATAATACAAATGATTTAATCTTATCAACACTCACCCTCTTTATTTTAAAAAAAATAAAAAAATATCTCATATTCTCTCCCTTTAAGGATATTTTTGCCGTATGTTTACCACTATCATTGGCACCTATTTAACTAGTTATGTTATCTAAAAAACAAAATGATAAAATTGATCTAATCTAATAGACATATAGACGTTGTTTCCTTTATTTAAAAAAAAAAATAGTATATTTCATATTCTTTCTCTTCCAAGGATATTTTTGCCATATTTTTACTACGATAGTTACCAACGAACTTATTAGCTATATTTGAAATGATTTATCGTTTAAAAGATAAAATAAATGAATTAATCTAGCTGACATTTCATATTCCGCTCTCTTTATTTAAAAAATAAAAATATTATATCTTTTTTTTTTACAATCTAATTTTTTTCTTTAAACAAATTCAAGGTATATAGATTTTACCTTTGAAAATAATATTAATCTTTTAAATTTTGACTAATTAGAATTATACGATATTTTGGCCAAAACCTATATATAATTCTCATGTAAAAAAGTTATTTTTTATATTTTACAAAAAATATTTATCAATAATAATATAATTTGATGTTTTTACATTAAATTCTCACGTAAGTATGTCAATTCCATGAATAATGAAAATAGTTTCATTTTTAAGTTTCTATTAACATTTACTTTTAGAACAAAATTCATTCCCAGCCAAAAAAACTCTATTGCTGATTCCTTTCATACCAAATTTATTTTATTATGTTCATGCAGTTTAAAGTTCAACAAAACTATTTTTATTTAAATTTAATAATTAGTAAAATAAATTATTATTTTTTACATATTATATTACTCACATATATTATTTTATTATTTTATTATTCACGTATAATACTTAGTTGAATTATTTATCAATTATTATTTTTTGTTTATTTTTTAAATCATAATTTTAAAATAAGAAGGTATATTATTTTTATAAAAAATATTCTAATTTTATTAATATAAAAAATATAATATTTATTATTTTTTAAATATAAGAGTATTTTAGTAAAATTATTTTTCATTATTTCTTATTCTTATTTAAGATGATTACTTTTCATACAAGAACCTGTTATGATTATTCCAATTCCATAAAAGAGTTAGTAAACAACATCTAATTATTTTACATATTTAAATTACTTTTAATTTTAATTTATTCATATTTTGATTTTATTTTATTTCTATTTTGAATTAGCCAGTGTACAAAAAATGTCTAAATGAGTAACATGTACCTTCTAATTTTCAATTAAAATTAGTTTTTTTTTTCAAATCTTGGTTTAGGAACTATTAGTAATATTATTATAAAAAATATTATATATAATTCTATAATTATTAAAAATAAAACATTTCAAATCTCATAATTATTTAAAATAAATTACTTTTAGTTCAATCAAGGTGACTATTTTTACACTGAATTACTTAACTTTTATAATAACAAGATTATAAATACCTGATCAACTAAAGTTCATTTTTATACATAATAAGATAATAATTAAGATATTTTTTTTCAAAATTAAATATTATGATATTTTTTTCAAAATTAAACATTATGAAATTTTTAATCATTTGTGTAATTTACAACTTATAGCCATTATCTGAACGTGGTTAAATGGAATGAAAATTATTTAATTACGTAGAATATTTAGAATTTGAATCTGAGTTATAAATGTGTGTATTTGAGTTGAAAATGATATATAATAATACTGAATAGAATAATAAATTTATAATGACTTACGTGATAGATAATTATTAAATATATATATATATATATATATATATATATATATATATATATATATATATGTATATATATATATATATATATATATATATGTATATATATATACATGTGTGTATATGTATATTTAGACATATGAATCAACCTAGAACCTGATCCAACTAACAGCCCGAATCATCAGACAAATCTTTTCAAAAGGGTCTGTTTGTGCCCGCACCCACAACGACACCAATAATATGGGTCTGTCTACACATAGGACTTTTGGTGTTGGAAGGTTAAGGCTAGATCTAAACCATGGCATGGTCGACTTCAAGCTTTAAATGTGTTTTCTTTTACTTTTGTACTCTTCTGACATGTTGTGACGTGTACCCCTATGTAACTGACATGTATACATGTAATGCTGTATACATATATGAACTTCATAAAAGATCCACAAATTCTACAAAAATCTCTAACTTCTCTTTAGTTTCTCCCTCTATAAATCGTATCAATCCCAACATTTTGGGGCTCAAATTTGAAGTTTGAGCTTTGACTTCTAATATCATATTTTTAAGGATTCACCTTGAGTTTTAAGAGGGACACTTAGTAAGCGAGAATATTTTTCCAGAATCACAATCATCATGGTAGGAACACGAGCTAAGGAATGATTGAGACTAGTGAACGAGAAGACAACATCGACATATGACCACAATTTGCCAGCACAGGTCGATCCCCATCAAGAGATGGCACGTCAACTTCTTGAGTTAAGAAGAGAGCTCGATGAGACTAGGTGAGACAATAGAGCATTGCGATCACAATCAATCATGGTCGCCTCTAAGGGTCAAGCCACTAACCTAGTTGATGGGATTGGACCAAATCACATTATGCCCGAGAATGTAGTTGATGGAAACCTTCCTAGCTCGATAGGGCCCAATAACGAGCAGGTGTTTCAAGAGTGAGAAAGCTAGGAGACATGATTCTAGGCACTATAGGAAGCTAATAGAAAGTAAGACCAAACCCTAAAAAGGACAATGAAAGGCAAGACAAGAGTAATATGCCCTATGATGTGGATATGAATTGTGAGCAACTATGTGTCTCCCCCTTCTCTGATAAAATAGAGCACGATGAGCCCACAACCAAGTTTAGTGCTCCTAAGTGCTTGGACTACCAAGGTACTAAAGATCCAGTAACTCTTATGCGACACTTCAAAATGGATATGGCCTTTGTGAGCCTCACTCAGGATAAGAGAGATGTTATGATGTGTAAGCTGTTTGTTGCCACCCTATGTTCTGGCGCATAAAAGTGGTTCAACAACTTGGCACCCGTACCATAACCTCATTTTCATAGTTTGTTAAATTGTTCATCACCAATTATGCCTACAATAAACCTTTGAGAAATGAGTCTTACCACCTCTTCTCAATCACCCAAGGAAGGGGTGAATCTACTAAAGAGTACATGAGAAGGTTTAGGGAGGAAAAGTTAGACATAGTAGATTGCTCTATCTTTATTGCAATAGAGGTCTTCAGACGGGTCTGCTAAGGAATTCTAATTTGTTTGCAAAACTAACCAAGATGGTTCCATAAATTTTGAATGAAGCTTATGAAGAGGCAAGAAAATTCATCAATCTGGAAAGAAAGTTAGGTCTGGATAAGAGCAGTAAGGTAGATGTGAAAGATGTGCCATAAAAAAGATAAGAGAATAATAAGCTTGGATAGGGCAAGCCAAGATAAAAGAATTAACAAAAACAAGCTCTTCACGTTGAATCATAGGGCAAATGGCCAATAATGCATTAACAAGGGAGTCTTAGGGAAGGTCATTGTCCATATTCATAGGTCCACCCTTGAGAATGATCCTAGTACAAGTAGTATTGAGAATAGAAGAAGAGCAAAATGTTAGATGGCCACCAAAAATGAAGGCTTTCCTTAGGGACACATCTAAATGGTATGCCTTTCACAAAGGTGTGGGCCACAAAACGAGAGACTACAAACATCTGAAAAAAATAGAGGATTTTTAGCTCACGATGTGGAAGCATATCTTAGCAAACGGCGGCATCCTACATTCGAAGTTGCGATCAGATCTATTCATTAAAAAGAAAATGGAGTTCTTGTAACTGGATAGTTCTCTCAGTCCCAGTGTGGCTTATCATCCTTGGGAAGAAATAGTAAAGAAGGAGGGCGATGACTCGAATGTGAAACATTGAGGATACCCGCTCCATCAGGTAGTAAGATAGACCCTCACAATGAGGCCAATGTAAGGACTATCCATACTATATATGAAGGGCTTTAGCTCAGTGAAACCTCCAATAACTCGTGTAAAAGGTACGCCAAAGACTTGCGTGGTTCACTGCATGTTTACAATTTAGAAAAGGTAAGGTCTTTAGTTGAAATCACCTTTATTGGAAGAGACGAGACCTCGTTTCCCTACGAAGACCCCTTGGTAATTACCTTGAGTATAAGATCCTACGATGTTTATTAGATCATGATTGACATTGGGAGCTCTATCGACCTTCATTTTCTGTCAACAACAAAGGCTCTAGGCATAAAAGAATGCAACATTGTAAGGATAAAGCTATCATTGGTGGGATTTAATAGTAGCACCACCTATGCAATCAAAATCATGGTGTTTCCAATCATGGTGCAAGACCAAATTCATGGTAATTGATGTTCCAACGTACTACAATTCCATCCTAGGTAGACCATGGATGCACAAGATGAAAGAAGTTCCATCCACCTTCCATCAATTCATCAAATACTCGACTAAGGAAGACATAAAAAAAATAAGGGGAGATCAAGAAAAGGCCAGAAGTTTTTGTAATGCAACTATGAAAGAGGTCATTTCCAAATAACAACCACAATATAAGCCTTTTCAAAGAAGGCCAGAAGATGTATATCTAGCAAAGTCTGTCAACTTAAATGAAGTGTGAGATCTACCAATTAGAGACAAGGAGAATGACCATTCTCTAAAGTTGAGCAGAAACTTGACAATAGAGGCGAGGGAGCAATTATCTCATCTCTTAAAGGCGAATTTCAAGGCCTGCAAAAACGCTTGGGATTGACCCCGAGATCATAATCCACAAGAATGAGGTGATTAAAAATCAAGTCACCATTCTTAAGGAGATTGAAATTATTATAGAGGTAAACTACCCCACTTGGTTGTCAAATGTGGTGCTGGTAAAAAAGGTTTCGTATCACCTCGTATATGTATGGCCTTTACAGACTTAAATGATGCATGTCCAAAAGATTGTTTCCCCCTCCCAAGTATTGAACAATTAGTTGATGCCACCATCGGTTTCGACTTGATGAGTTTCTTGAATGAATATTCTAATTATCATCAAATCAAAATGCACCCAGAGGACAAGGAGAAAACATCTTTCATCACTAAGGAATGGCCTTCTGTTACACCAGAATGCCATTTGGGTTTAAGAACGTAGGAGTCACCTATCAATGCCTCGTTAATAAGATGTTTGTAGACTAGCTAGGAGGAAATCTTGAGGCATATATTGATGATACGGTGGTAAAGTCAGCACGAACAGTAAACCACGTTAAGGATTTAGAGGAAATATTCTCCGTATTCCGAAGGTATGGTATAAGGCTTAACCCTAAAAGTGTGTTTTTGGTGTTACTTTGGGAAAATTATTAGGGTATCTTATATTTTTTCGAGGGATAGAGGCCAACCTGGATAAGATACAAGCCCTAGTCAACATAAAGCCTTCTACCAGTCTAAAGGGGATTCAATAATTGAATAAAAGAATAGTGACACTAAACATATTCATTTCTAAATGCATATACAAGTGTTTTCCATTCTTAAAAATATTGAGGAAGAACACATCAGTTTTCTAGAACGATGATTGTAACAAAGCCATTTAAAGAATTAAACAGTACTTGAGAAATAAATCATATCCTAGTCAACCCTATCCCAGGAGAGATGCTTTATTTGTAGTGCCATACTTCTAGCTAAAAGAAACAAGGTCTAACACCTCTTATACTTTATCCAAATTCTGATAGACGCCCAAAACATGTACCTAAGCCTTCGCCTTGAAAATGATGGCACATAATCTCATACATTATTTTGGCTCGCACACAGTGGTAATACTTACCTTTCAACCACTTAAGAATGTATTGAGGAAGCCAGAGGTCGTAGGGAGACTAGCGTAAATTGCCATAGAGTTGGGAGAGTATGATACCAAGTATATGTCTAGAACCTCTATTAAGGGACAAGTGGTGGCTAAGTTTGTCACTGAGTTCAATAAATTACCAGAGGTTATCAATGATGTGATAAAAGAAGAAGTATGTGGGATGGATCAAAGAGAGAGGCTGACCTAGTAGGTATTCATTGATGGTATGCACAACTTTAGTGGCACTGGGCTAAGAGTGGTTGATTAGTGCTCAAAAAGCACTAAAATTACCATGATTTTATGCACATTAATTGATTAAAAATATATATATTTATATGTTTTATCATATATTTATATAAATTTGTCTTTTTTAGAATCACAGGTATTTTTATTATTTTTCAAGTATTTTCGCTTAAAAACATAACTTAAAGACTCAAAGAGGATTACTGGAAGTAATATATCACAAATATATTAATAAATAAATGAGGAAAGGTCAACAAATATGGAAAAATTGGACGAAATGGGTCAAAAAGGAGGAAATCGCCCTGTCAAGCCGACCAGCCCGCGCGCTGCGCCTGCCTTCCGCGCGCGCCTGTGCGCACCTTAGCTGCCCTCTAAGCTCGCCGCTGCCATTTCGCCCCATTTTTGTGCACAACTATTGCCTACGTCATCAATGACGTCAACAATCACCACTCCACGTTTTCACCATTTTTTAACCCACTTTTTCTCTCTATCCTCACCTATAAATACCCCCTTCTCTTCACTTCATACCACACCTAAAAACACACTTCTTTCCTCTTTCTTTCTCTCCATTTCTTAGTTTTTAGTTTTTCTTAGTTTTTAGTTAGTTTTTCTTAGTTTTAGAGTTCTTCTCTTTTTGAGAAGAAATAGTTATGTTTTTGTAATTTATTAGCTTTTTGATTCAATAAATGGAAATGCAAATTCTATTTGGAGGTTTTCCAGCAACGTGAATAGCATCGAAGTTCTGTAAGGATTTTATTTTCTTTGCAGTTATTTTTTATGCTTTATTCTTACATGTTATATTTAATTTGTCTGTGATTACATTTAACTCTACTGGCTGTTTGTAAACATGATATAATAATAACGTTGTTATGCTTGCGAAATATTAAATAGGTAAAAATCTCTAAAATGAATTGATTTTATTTTTATTCAAGATTTTATATTAAGAATGTTAGAGAGAAATATATTATTTTTCATTACAAACTTAAATCTGAAAATTAGATTTTAAGGTTTAGTTATCCGGTCTGATTTAGAGTAGTACTCTTTTATTTGTTGGTACAATCGTCCGGTAGTTAGAGTAAAGCTCTATTTCAAAAGTTTTTATAAGAATTATTATCTAAAAATGTATTAACAACATGTTTTCAATAGTAGTTTTAAAACTTAAAAGTTAGTACTCGGATAATTAAATTCTTAGGTTTAATTTGGATACCTTGAATAAAGTTTAAACTGTCTAACCCCACCAAATGTGGCATTTAAATGGTTTATTTTCAATCTCTTAGAAAAAAAGGAATTAATTTAATTAACCAAATTAGTTATCAACCCCACCCATAGGTGTTAATTGATTTTTTAGTTAACAAAGAATATCTAACCCCACCAAAGGTGGTATTTATATATAAAAAAAGAATCAATAAATATCAATTCATATATTTAATAACCTAGATAATATGAGCAAGCATAATTAACTTAGTTATTATATCCATAAATACTCCACAATTATAAATGATAAAATTTGCATAAATATTTATTGAATCTATGTTTATTTTTATGTAAGTAGATTAAAAACACAAAACCCAAAATATCGTGACAGAATGTTTAAGATTTAATTTCGTTTTTAAAAGTTTGAATAATAAATTAAAAACCACATACATTCCTTCCTTAGATCGACCTTGGGAGCATACTTATCATTTTCTACGAAATGATTCATGCACTTATGAGAGTTTTATAAATATAAAACCAAAGTATTGGCAGAATCGGCGACGCGATTTCCTCTTTTTGACATTTTTGACCAATTTTGTCCAATTTTTCCATATTTGTTGACCTTTCCTCATTTATTTATTAATATATTTGTGATGTATTGCTTCCAGTATTCCTCTTTGAGTCTTTAAGTTACATTTTTAAGCGAAAATATCTGAAAAACAATAAAAATACCAGTGATTCCGAAAAAGACAAATTTATATAAATATATGATAATATATATATATATATATATTTAATCAATTAATGTGCATAAAATCATGGTAATTTTAGTGCTTTTTGAGCACTCATCAGTGGTCATAGTTGATCATGATGAAAAATGTTTCAAGTATGCTTTCAGGTTGGACTTCCAAGCAACTAATAATGTCGTAGAGTATGGGGTAGCTATATTCAGGGCCACGATGACAGAATCTTAGAGTGGATAACATCACCATGCATAGTGACTCACAACTGGTGGTGAACCAGTACTTGAGCACGTTTGAGGCTAAGGATAGCAAGATGAAGAGATATTTGGAGAGACTAAGAAATGAGTGCTTGAAATTTGCCAACTTTGAGATCAAGCAAATAGCTAGGAATGAGAATAGTAATGCCAAATGATTTAGCCATACTAGCCTCTGTGCGAAAGACCAATCATACTCGAGTGGTATCAATAATAATCCTAATAGAGGTCAGTTTGGAGGAGGCTAAAAAAATAGTTGAGAATGTGGATACTACCATAAGCCCATGGTTCACCCCGATCTTTGACTTCCTAAAAAGGGAAGACCTTTCCCAAGACCAAAAACTCATAAAGGAAAAAGGCTAAGGTATGTTAATACATGATTCAAAATGATAAATTATACAAAAAGACTACATTCAGACTCACGCTCTTGTGCATAGCTAGGAAAGGGTATGATAGAATTATGTTTAAAGCCCACGAGGAAGAGTTCAACTCTTATTCGGGTAGAAGAAGACTATCCTATATAATCATAAGGCAAAGTACTACTGGTCCATTATGCTAGCAGATTACATAAGGTACACTCAAGCGTGTGATAAGTGTTAAAGATTCATCATATTGTTGCACACTGCCAACCACCACGGTAAAAGTAGTTAGCCCATTGCCCCTTTTACAAGTGGGGGCTTGATATAATAAGAATTTTACCCCAACCAAGGGGTCAAAATAAGTTTTTATTAGTCGCCACAGATTATTTCTCCAAGTGGATTAAGGTAGAACCTTTGGGAAGGATACATGAAGAGAAAATGATTTGATTTATCTAGAAATATATAATTTGTTTCTTCAGTTTGCCCAAGGAGCTTGTTACCGATAATGGAAGACAATTTACGGGTCGTAACATCAAAGAGTTTTCCATTAAGTATAACATCAAGATATGCCACTCAAAACTATATTATCTATAAGCCAATAGTCAGGTAGAATCTTCTAAAAAGTTGATAATTACCCTACTAAAGAAAAGGTTGAAGGGTGCTAAAGAAAGATGGCTTGAGGAGCTATATAGGGCATTTTAGGCTAACATGAATAATCCCCAAGATAGCACTAATGAGACACATTTCTAGCTAGTATATGGAATCGAGGCTATGATACCAACTGAGATCATAGTGTCCACTGGGAGATAAACCCTAACTGAAGACTTGAACTCCACAAGTAAAGCATTTGAATTGACCCTTGTTGAAGAAAAAAAGGGATGAAGCCTTGAAAAGGATAGTCGAGCAAAAAATGAGAGTGACAGACTACTACAATAAGGTCGTGCATTTCAAAAATTTCACCACAGGTGATTGGGTTCTCAAAAGGGTCTTCCCTAACAAAAAATAATGGATGGATAGTAAGCTGGGTGTAAATTGGAAGAACCCTTACCAAATAGTCGAGGTGACTCTAGGAAGGGCCTACTTATTAAGGAGTATTAAGGGAGCCGTGGATAGAGCAAGTTAGAATGCTCAACACTTGAAAAAGTATTATTTCTAATGAACTTTGATTAATCATCCTTATATATCAACCATATATATATATGATTAGGTGACTATTTGAAAGCAATGAATCTCTCTTAATATTATGTGTCGCGAGTTGATCACCTCGGTTAAAAACCAGGTAGAGCGCTCTGACACTAGAAGAAAAGAGTTGATCACTTTCGTCACAAAATAGGTAGAGTACTCTCCCTCAATATTACATGTCATGAGTTAATCACCTCAATCAAGAACCAAGTAGAGCGTTCTCCCTCAATATTACGTGTCACGAGTTGATCACCTCATTCAAGAACTAGGTAGAGTGTTACAAAGAAAAGAATTCATCACCTAGTCATAGACCAGGTAGATCGATCTCCCTTAATATTGCATGTCACGAGTTGATTACCTTTGTCAAGAACCAGGTAGAGTGTTCTAACACTAGAAAAAAGAGTTGATCACCTTGGTAAATAACCAAGTATAGCACTCTAACACTCAAAAAGAGAGTTGATCACCTAGGTCACAAACAAGGTAAAGCGTTCTCTCTCAATATTACATGTCATGAGTTGAGCACCTTGATTAAGAACCAAGTAGAGTGCTCTGAAACTCGAAGAAAAGAGTTGATTACCTCAGTCAAAAACCAAGTAGAGCACTCGTCCTGCCAAAAAATAAAGCATATTAATAAAGTGTTATAGGTTCATCTTATTAAAAACAAAGGTTTATTGCTTAAGTTTACAAAGCTTTCAAAATTCCTAAATGGAGAGCTCGACCTCCCAAAAAATTAAAAGTTCTTCAGACATTTGGACGCACGACCAGTTTCCAAGTTGTCTATCTCCTCCACTAAGGGCAGCAACTCAACATTAATCTTGACAACTTTCTTGCAGATATTAACCCCCATTTTGGTAGAGGCAAAACTCGAGTTAAGTATGAAATGTTCCAATTTCTCAAAAATACCATCAGTTTGAGAAAGACTCCCTTAGATCGCTTCATATAGAAGTTTACCCAACAAGACTCCCTATCAATAGAATGGCCATTTTAGTCATGGTCCTTCTCTCTTAAGATCGAGTTTAGGATAAATGCTCCTTACAAGAGGAAAGCTCACACTTGGTCTCTTCATAAAGGGAAAACTTATCCTTGAGTATGGACAACTTGACTTTTAATTTCTTTGCCTCGATCTTAAGGCTACCATTCTCCAACTTTAAATCTTAAGTTGAACATCTATTCGCCTGGTCAGAATCCATAAGATTAGCACAAGAAAGTTGGAGAGAAAATTGTCAACTACTTAAAAAAAAGATGTTTGAATTTTACAGCATCCATAACCCTATTTTATAAGGAATGATAGTGGGACAAATTTAATGACACATGTACTTAAAAGTAAGAAGGTGGGTCAACATCATAAATAAATACTATAAATGCTATAAATACACAATCATACATGCAATATGAGTTGTTCTCAAAATCAATTGTTTCTCATTAATAATAATGGGTTACAAGTATGATCTTGAGACCACACAATTAGGAGTGACGTTAAACTTAAAAAAAAACATATATATAGTCCCTAATATGTTGAAGAGGCCAAGAAGATGGGTTTGGAATATAGAACCATTGAACTACTTAATTAAGAGGGTTGGTTCGATGCCAATATCAGAGGTTCCCAGTTTCACCCTCTTCATCGCCTACCCGGGCACAACATTACTCACACCAGAGTCTGAGCCTTGTTCCTCACCCTTGTCTTGTGCTTGATTGGGTGAATACTATGAGGTGACCGAGATATTCAGAATCTGATAGTAGTATTCCCTCAGGCTTTTCTTCTTGGCCTCATCCTTGAAGGAGTCCATGGCCAGGTTATACCCTATCTTATCTATAGCCTTGCCCTCATACTTGTTGGCCTTGGCTAATAGCATAACGTATTTGGCCCGAGTTGAAGCATGGCTATATTTTTTCTATTGCGAGCTCATGCTTTAAACTCTCCACACCTCGAACCCTACTCAGTCCATGAAAAAGCTATGCTTACAAAAAAGACAAACAATGTCAGGTTAATAAATACAACAAGAAAGAAATATCGTGGCTCAATTAGAAGTAGGGATAAACTAACACTTATCCGGTACATAAGCCGGCTGAGCATGACCCCAAAGTCCACATCCTTGCACATGACATCAAGCTATCTATAGTTTACCATGTTAGAGAGCTAGTCCATATAGTGGTCCAACCTATTTGGTGCCATACCTTAGTATAGGCCTCATAAGGGGAGTAAGTGATTGATGACTTGAGCTAAGAGGTGTTGAGGTATGTTGATCCAAGTTTGGGGATGGTGAGGTGTGTTGACTAGGTGATATTGGTTATAGCTTGATGGTATTAAACGACATCACCCTAAGTACGAGCTTATCAATGGTCACTATCTTCTTCCTCTTCGACATGGTTGGCATGGCCTCTTGCCTATAGCTTTTTGCTTTTTGAGAGCTCTCATCCTATTTAACGAGCCTACTTTTGAAGCCATACCAACATCTCAAAAACGGTGAACTCTATGCTATCTATAAAGACATAAAAGGGTGTTAGTTTTACAAGCGTGGGCTAAATAAAAAGTAAGAAATTTTTGTTCTAAGGGTCAATTCACCATCTTCAAGGAACACCTCGAATCTCCCCCTATAGTCTGTGGGAGGGGTCTGATGCTTGGGGGGTACCTATGGCTTATGAAGAACCTGTGTAGAGGCTCTACTGAGCCCCACCTTATCAACCCATACGCAACAAAGTGTGGGGTGTTTAATAGTTGACTCCATGAAGTCTTCTTAGGCATATAGTTTTGAATATCAGCTAATCATTGTTTGGCCTTATGGCTCAAGGTTGTGATAAAGGAGCCCATATTCCTTATCACGACTTTGGTGTTAGCCCAAATGCTCCTTATCAGCCTAGAATCGTTGTTTGGGGTTTCCCACAGACCAAAAATGTAGAAGAAATACTACTTCTACTTATTCTTATTCTAGAGAAGGATCCTATTTATGCCTTGGGTCTTGTTTCATAGACATATAGATACTTCTTATGTATGTAGGATTATACTTCGGTACATATGCCTTATTGAACTCATGCATCTCTAGTTCAACCCCAAGTTCTCTGTATGTTAGTGTGAGGCAAAGTAGGAACCTTTACCCGTTTGGCATTAATTGGGATGACGCAAGTTAAGAGGAAATCTGACCCCCAACCATAAGGCCTTCTTGTGGAAGATTGTCTACCCAGTTGAATGTGGATCATTGTTAAGAATGCTAGGC
Source organism: Hippophae tibetana (assembly GCA_037013495.1). Classification (NCBI taxonomy): domain Eukaryota; kingdom Viridiplantae; phylum Streptophyta; class Magnoliopsida; order Rosales; family Elaeagnaceae; genus Hippophae; species Hippophae tibetana. The sequence continues at coordinate 18,656,984 of CM072807.1, read as the reverse complement.
CCAGGGATCATATCTCAACCAATGAGGGAATGCCATATGTTCCCCTTATCCTCTCCTCATCCTGAGAAGATAACCTACTTATCTTAACCTTGGTTGCCCAACCTTTGGTACGGCTTGTGGGTTCACCAATTCCCTTTTTCCTCATATGTTTCCTCCATGACCTTGGGATGGATATTTAAGTATGAGGAACATTCAACCTAATTTTAGGTACATCATATGGGTAAGCCGTGGAGGTAGAGAGTCGAGGCTCAAATAACTTTCCTTCGCTCGAAATGCTCATCTCATTGGTAGATCCCTTGAAGTTACTTTCTACCTGGCCTGAAAAGTGGGATATTATAGGCTATCTTAGGAGGAAAATCCTGAAGTGCTTTCTTTATTCATGGTCTCTACAAAATATTACAAAACATAAAAAGATGTAAGGTACGAGAAGTAAAAATTACCTAGGTCAAGTTTAAAAGTAAAAGGGAGAATGATTCTTTAAATTGACCTGAAAAGAAAGTAGAAAATTGTTAGACTCAAAGATTTTTCCTTTAAAAGTCGAGTAAATAAGTAATATGCTGTATTGATTTTCTTACCACCAAGCTGGGAACTTATATGGCTTAAGCTAAGGCAATAGAATATTTTTTGTTCCAATTTTTCTATGATATGTAAAAAATGATGAAATAAAAAGAAGCTTAGGCTTTTTCTTATATAGAGGTCCATATTTCTTTCTCCAATCATGTGACAAACATTTATTAAGGGAATTAAACAGTTTAGATCCGCTACCCGGGTATTACTCTTCCATCCCCTATTGAGGACCTGAGCTAAAAGAGTAGGGAGACTGAATGTTTGGACATATGGATCGACCCAAAACCTTATTCTACTGACAACCCAAACCATCAGAAAAATCATCCCAGAAGGACTTGCCTGTGCTCACGCCCACAACGATACCAATAGTATGAGTCTGACCACATATGGGACTTTTAGTGTTGGAAGACCAAGGTCGAGTCCAAAACATAGTGTTGTCAATCTCAAGCTTTAAATATGTTTTCCTTTACTGTTGTACCCTTTTGATATGCTATGACATGTATCTCTTATGTAACCGACATGTGTACATACAATGCTCCAGACATTCCACAATTTTTTTTTTTTACTTTTCTTTAGTTTATCTCTTTATAAATCAGACCAATGCTTACAATATATATATATATATATATATATATATATATATATATATATATAATTGAAACTCTTATTATATTTATTATTTTAATAAATTATAATTTTACATAGTTATAATTACTTGTTTATATATATATATATAATGGTAAGATATTTACTAAAATTATATAAATATATACCATTAGTATATTAGAGTATATCATTAGTTTTTTTTATTGATGTCATTAAAAAATATGTTAAAAAAATATGAAATAAAATATACCTAAGAATTAAAAATAATAAAATAGAAAGTTTCCTATTTGAAAAAATAGATATTTTTATTAATAATTTATATTAATTAAACTTATCTTTTTATGTTATTTTGAATTATATTATACCTATTTTAAAAAAAAAACTTCTGATTTACTTAATTTTGTGAATTTTTCTTAAAACTATGATCCTTTTTGACACCAACTCCAATAAAAAATGGTATATCACCGTCTAAAATATATTTTACTATTTTATTAAACATTTTACAATTTTTATGTATCAAAATTGGCCTGAGTACCTTTTAATTTTGAAATTAACACATATCATTGGTTAACACTCAATTAATATATAAAATTATAAGTATCTATCGTCTCCTTTACTTTTTTTTTTAAAATAAAAATAAAAAAATTATGAAACAAAGCTAAAGTTATTTTTTTTAACAAAATAACGAGTATTATTTATAAAACAAAATCATAAATAGGAAGAAAAAAAGGGTTCAAAAGTCCGAACTTTCATTTAAATGAAAAAAAGGAATATTTTTCCCCGGAACCTGGTTATGATCTTGCAAAGCGGCTGAATAGCGAGAAAGGAAACTTTTGGTTTATCACAATGTGGGGGAAGCTCCGCCAATCTATATTGAGTGGTGACAAAGAGCAAGAGGAGAGCTTATTGGATGAAGAATCTGAGGGGTTGTGCTCTCTTTCTCCTACTCAGGTATACCATTGCAGAACAATACAAATTAGCACTGATTTTCATTTTTCAATTCAGTTTTGTGTTATGCAATCGTGTAGCTTCAAAATGATACTGGGTTTCTGGGTTTTTGAATCAAGCAGAGAATGTATGGTTTCGCTGCGTTTTTGGTCGCTGGTCTGGCTTGTATGTTGTTGGTATGAGCTTCAATCCACTTCTTCTCTTTGTTCAAGTAATTGAATTTTAATTAAGGGATTTTTCTTATGGATGGAAGAGATTGGATCAGAGAATTTTCGAATGCTGGTTAATTTGATTGTTGCAATCTACTTGTTATTTTAACACTAATATGGGATGCATTTTATACTTGGTGTCTGTTTGGATGTGCTCTCTTGTGAGTGATTTCAAAGTTATTTGAAACGAAGTGGTTTGGTAAAAAGTGAATACAAGAGAAGCATTTAGTTGTTTAGTACAATATTATTAGAAGTGGTTCTAGGTAACACTGTAACAGTAGTAATTGTTTAAGCTGAGCATACATTTAAAACTACTTTCAAAAGTAAACATTATTTTTATTTATCTTAAAAGCACAAATATAACTTTTCAAATTTTTGAAAGCAATTTTCTTGAAGATTTTCAAAGGCTCTTAAAATAAGGTGATTTGATTGATTTGAAAGTACTTGGTTGTTTGATAGGGTAACCGGAGCTATTCTTTTTTTGCTCTGAGTAACAGGTGTTATTCGTATTGCTTCCAAGTTCTAACCAAATTCACGAAAGGACTTAATGACAGAAAGAGAATTACTTGCATTGTTGCTGGTTGTTATTAGTTTAAGCACACATGAACACCCACTCATTTAATCTTTCTGGGCCTTCTCAAATTTGCTTAGGTTTTAGCTTATAAATCTCCTTCATAATCTTGTCTTTTCTCAACTCTTTTAATAACTTGAAGTCCCAAAATGATTCTTTAATAACTTAAAGCTCCCGTTGTTTGTTATATTTGGTAGAGAAACACGGTGCACAGTATTCATGCCATGGAAGAATTTCTTTGCTTTATTGTTTTTTTATTTTTTTTAACGCGATTTAATACACATTACTTCGGTTCTCACTTAGAGCACATATGATTTTGTTACAAAGCAATTGGCAATTTCTTTGCTTTATTGTTGAATAGACACTTTCCTGCCTTTTCACTTCTTTCCCATGTAAGCTAGTTTCAAGAACTTTAGTGCTAATTGGGGAACTTCTATTTTCTGTATCTTTTTGTTTCTGTAAAGAACAAATGTTCAATTTTTTTCTTTTTTTTTGAGAAGACCGTATAAAAGTGATTTGGATAGTTTATTTGCAGTTGCAGTCAATGATCCAATTACATTGTTCCTTAAAGTGTTGCTTATTTGCAGTCAATGATCGTATTTACCAAACCAATCAAATTTGCATTATTATTCACCTTTGGCAATGTCTTGGCAGTTGGAAGGTAGGTAAACAGGTTAGTTTCTTTATTTGGACTATTTGTACACGCACATCCGTGATTTCGATTATGTAGTGTCTTTCCTTTCACCATATGCCTCTGTTCTTTTTCTGTATTTGCTGTTTCATGAATAAATTTTATGAACTTTCTCAATGTCATTCAAATGATGAATATTTTTTCTTGTTTGGCAGCACAGTTTTCCTCCTCGGTGTTGGGCAGCAGATGAGAATGATGTTTGATTCTGTTCGCATTTTTGCAACTGCTATTTATCTTGGATGTGTTGCTATAGCACTCATCTGTGCTCTCTGGGTTAGTATGCCATCTTCAATCCTATGTGGATATGGTATAGTGGACGACTAGTTGCTTATGCAATCTTAGACAGCTCAAGGAGATGGAATATTCTTGAGCATTTCCTTATAACATGCATGTTTGGTTCTGTATCATCACTTCGCTGCCTCAAATCTGTTTGATTGGATTCTCTTTTATACATCCACATAGAAATGCACTTAAACCAGCAATTGAAATCCAAACGTAAATCAATATCACGGTGCTCACACAATGGTCATGTTTGATTTGAAAAATAGAAAAGTAACGAGAATATTAACAATAATTAGAACCGAATTCAATAGACAATATTATTATTAATAGGTTTGTTTGAACATAGTAAAACTGAAAATAAAATTATTTGTTTTCAAAATGAGCTAAATTTGAAAGTAAATATTGCGTGTGATCTAAATGAAGAAAAATGAGAGAAAAGAATAACTAATAATTAAATAAGTGAAGAAAATACATCATTCCTAGGTATTCCTACAATTGGGTAGGATGATTTTTCTTACTACTGTATGCTAACAGCTAAATCAAACATAGCAAAATCTGTAATTCTTTTCCATTATCATTCTTAATATTGTCAACCAAATATGATCCGTGTGTATATTAGCGTGGAAAGGTTGGTAGTCTAAATGTCTTAAGAGTTGAATGTAGATTAAACACCTCCCCTTTTTTCCCCTTGTGTTTCTTATATGATCCTTATTCCTTAACTTGTGTTTCTTATTTACAGATCCATAACAAGATTTTAACCATACTAGCAATAATAAGTGAGATCTGTGCTCTTTTATGGTGAGTTTGCCGCTTGAACTCACCAAATTTACTCATTTACAATTGTGGCAAACATCTTATCATTAACATTACGAGATCTGATTTGACCGCCCAACTCATCCAATTTGTGCTGTTTCAGGTATAGTCTAAGCTATATCCCTTTTGCTCGGACAATGGTCTCACAATTGATGGTTCGCTTATGCGACACTGAGCTTTAGATTTGAAGCCATTACCTGTCCAGGAGTGTCATGACTTTGTATTCAGGGTTTCATTTTTTGCTTTGACATTTCAAGTTTTCAAATCAAATTCATCAGGGTTGTGACTGATGTTAGAAAACTACATGTATTTCTTAGTTTCGTATTTCAATTTTTTTTCTATTTATGCAAGGTTTGCGTCTAAAATTCTTTCTTCTTCTTTACACTTCCTTTAGTGTTCTATTGCAAAGAAATCCATCTTGTAAGCGTATAAGTTATAACCCAAACTCCTCCCTGGCCTCTCAGTCTTTTCTATTCTGGTTCCAAGAGTTATCATCTTTCTTTTTTGCCTTTGGGATGTGACCCACTTTGTTGTATGGAAACAATGGTCTGATCACTGTTGGATCACAATAAAAGCAAATCGAGTAAAGTAATAAATATACTATCAAATTTAAAGCATTTGAATAAATCTATTATTTAATTTTGAGTCATGACAAATCTACTACCTAAATCTATTATTTAATTTTGAGTCATGACAAATCTACTACCAAATTTCTTGCCGAGTGTTGCAAATATACTACCTTTGTAATAAATATACTCCTAATTTTCTTAAAAGTGTTATAAATTTATCATTATTGTTATATGTTTTAGTGGTATGTTTTTACTGCTAATAAGGACTTTGATGGTCACAAAAGTGATATATTTATAACATTAATAATGAATTTAGTGGTAGATTTATCACAACTCAAAATTAAGTGTTACATTTATACAAATGGTTTAAGTTCGGTTTACATTGTTAGTTTAATTAAAACCCTTTCCTTCAATACTTTCATGCATTTAGCTGCCAATTAACTCTACCTACTACCTCAAATTGTCTTATAAAACAATGTCATAAGTTAGCATTAAAATAATGAAGTTCAAAACTCATCCAATATAAAGTGTATTTGCGTAGATTCTGAGATGCAGTGGATAAGGTTCTGAATATTTGTCTATAGTTTTTAGAAATCACTTATTGTCATTTGGTTTGCTTCTCACCTATCGAGCTGTTAATAATGTACAGTTTTGTTGCATCTTAAAATGGCTATTTTTGTGGTTGATTTTAAACTATGTAAGGAAATTTTATGGTATTTTTCACTTTGGGTTTATGCCATAGACCAGATTTATCTACCACAGTTCCATTTTCCTTAGTCAAACTTGTAGAACCAAAAGGATTTGGAGGCCGAACAAGTTGTTCATCTCTTTCCAATATTTGAACCACAACTTTCATTGGAGGCCTATGCCAGCACTGCCAACATCTCCATGGGTCGGCTGTAATGATACTATGCCAGCACTTCCATGGACCGGTTGTAATGATATCCTCCATATGCGCTAATGTGTAGACTTGTTTTCATTCTCTTTAACCTTTTTGATTACTTTATATATCTGTTTGTAAGTTCATTTATTACTACAACATTAGAAAATGCAGAAGCAGAAATAAAACAATGTTCAGTTTTCATTTTTTCTCTAATTCTATCATGGTATCAGAGCGTACCTGTCGACAATTAAAATAACCACCAGTTTGCCAGTTTTCCGCCACCAGTTACGCTACCAGTTTTGTCAGTTTCCATACCCAAAGCCACCACCAAAAGCTGCCACCCAAAACTACCATCTAAAGCCACTACCAGTCCCGTCAGTTTCCATACCCAAACCCGAAATCTTCGACTCATCAAACCAATGCTCTACACCACCAGTTCTGTTCCAACGCCGCACAAGAAAACTTTAAGTGGTGCTGCAAAGAGGAAACCATGGATCGCCAGAAACAACACCACCCAGAGAAGGTTGAATTGCAGAGATGAACGGCGCCCGAAGAAGGTTGAATCACAGAGATGAATGACGCTCATTCCAGTTCTGCCTCTTCCAGCGCTAGATCTTCCTCTACGCCCATTCCAGTTCTAGATCCTCCTCAGTGCAGTTCTTCTTCCTCTCTCGTCTCAGAGAGGACTGAGTCGTATAAATGAGCAGCGTGATATGCGATACTTAATATATATTTGGCTGTTAGTTTTAAAAAAAAACCATACAATGAGTACTACTGAGTCCACCACTTCCAGGATTTCTTTAACATCCTTAAATAGTACAGGAGTTGTGGTTCAACTACAAAATCAACTCATTTCTCTTAAATTAAATGATTCAAACTACCTTATCTGGAAACATCAAGTGCTCACTGATGTTAGAGGGTATGGACTCAAACATTTTCTTTCTTATACTAACAAAGCTCCAACAAAGTTCAAAGAGAATACAAAAACAGGAGAAAAAAGATATTAATCCAGTTTTTTTAAGTTGGACAAGGCAAGATCAGCTCCTTGCCTCATGGCTTCTATCCTCTCTATCTGAGAATCTTTTAGTGATGATGGTCGGTCTAGAATCATCTTTCCAAATCTGGGAAGCCCTAAAGATAAATTTCTCATCTCAATCTGCAGCAAGGAAGATGCAATACAAGCTTCAACTCTCATATATCAAAAAATGCTCTTTACCTATGAGAGACTATCTGAACAAGGTAAAGTCTTGCTGTGATTTGCTAGCATCGTCTGGTCAACCAATCTCAGATGATGATCAAGTAATGCAAGTTCTTGCTGGACTAGTAAGTGAATTTGATCCTATTATTGTTGCAACCACTTCAAGGATAGAACCATGTAAACTCAGAGAAGTTTATGCTATGCTCCTAAGCTATGAAACCAGTCTTGAAAATACTGGACATCATTTTGTCAACACTGAAGGCTCAAATCCTTCTGTGAATGTTGTCACTCAATCCAACTTTCAGAGATGATTCAATAATAGTGGAAATGACTATTAATGAGGTAAAGGGAGAAGCAACTTTCAGAATTCAAGAGGAAGATGCAGGTTTTCTTATAGAGGAAGATGAGGAAGGAGTTTCAAAAGCTCAAACATGAGTAGATGTCAGATCTATAACTACACAAATCACACTGCTGATAAGTGTTATTACAGATTTGATGCCAACTATAATTCACTTTCAAATACTTAGACTATGGCTTATAACTCTCAAAACTTCACAGCATATCCAGTCACTAAAACAAATTCTTCTGAATCAGAGATAGACATGTCTTGGTATGCAGATTCTGGAACAACCAACCATGTGACAAATGAGCTTGGCAATCTCAATATTGCTTCAGAATTTCAAGGCACCAACAAGGTTCAAGTAGGGAATGGATCAAGTTTGTGCATTACTCACATTGGTAGCTCACAAATTATGTCTCATAATTTTCATAAAATATTTCTCTTAATTGATCTTCTTCATGTTCCTGAGATAACTAAGAATTTAATCAGTGTCTCACAATTCTCCGAAGATAACTCTATGTATTTTAAATTTCATCCCACTTTTTGTTGTGTCAAGGATTAGGTTACACATCAAACACTTCTCAAAGGCACTATTAAGGATGGACTCTACACGTTTGATATTCAACCACTCAAGTCTCAAACTGTTCACTCAAGCACCACTCAATTACCTTCCCATGTTTCAACTCTTCTTGTCAAGAGAAATAATCAAGATATTCAGCTTTGGCACAATAGATTGGGTCATGCTTCAAATAATGCAGTAAGAACTGTTCTTAGCACAGTTCTGAAGAATTGTAATTTCTTTGATGTTTTAAATAAAAATATTTTATGTGATTCTTATATGAAGTTTAAGAGTCATCAATTTCCTTTTCCTATGTCTGAAACTGAGTATCATCATCCCTTTGAAATTATTCACACTGATGTTTGGGGTCCTTCACCACAAAAATCCACTAATGACTTTCAGTACGATGTTACTTTTGTTGACCATTATAGTAGATATACATGGTTTTATCTTCTTAAACAAAAATCTGAAGTTCAAAATGCTTTCATTCATTTACAAAACATTATTTCCACTCAATTTCAAACCAAAATTAAAATGGTTCAAAGTGATGGAGGAGATGAGTTCATAGGCCTTACAAAACTCTTTAATGACCATGACATTTTACATAGAATCTCTTGTCCCTATACACCTCAACAAAATGGTCTTGTTGAAAGAAAGCATAAACATGTTGTGGAGATGGGATTGTCCTTGTTAGCTCACTCAAACATGCCTACTCAGTTCTGGGATGATGCCTTCACCACCTCAGTCTATATCATTAATAGGCTTCCAACGAAGATCCTAAATCATAAAAGTCCTTATGAGATGCTTTTCAAATCTAAGCCTACCTATCTCCATCTAAGAACCTTTGGTTGTCTATGCTATCCTTATCTTAGACCTTTCAATAAGCACAAGTTAGAATACATATCACAACCAAGCACCTTTCTTGGGTACAATAGCAAATACAAAGGCTATAAAACACTATTGCCAAATGGTAGAGTCATAATATCCAAAAGTGTGGTCTTTGATGAAAGCAGATTCCCTTTTGCTCACGCTCCTAAATATCATAATACTCACTCTCAATCATCCATTCTAGCATCTCTACCAAACGCTACTTTCCCTTTCCCTTCTCAATTACACTCCAACTCTACCTCATCCCAACATACCTCACCTATTAAAACTTTCCCTTCTCATTCTACTCACTCTCACCAAATGTCTCCTCCATCTCATCACTCACCTATTTCTATTCCTTCTTTAGCTTCAAGTCATACTTCTACTCCTTTTATTGATGAGCTACCAACTGAGTCTAATGCATCTCCTTAGTCTATTAGTAATACTAATGTGAATGATCTAGCTCCAGGTACTCTTAACAAGCATCCTATGGTCACAAGGTCAAGAACTGGGAACTTAAAGCCAAGAGTCCTTAATGCAACAGTGATTGACACACAAGAACATTTTTCCTACAATGAGGCTCTTCTTAATCCATATTGGAAAAAGGCCATGAAAGAGGAGTATAGAGCTCTCATGAAGAATCATACATGGACCTTGTGTGACATACCTATTAGTAAGAAGGTTATTGGTTGTAAATGGGTATTCAAGGTCAAGAGACACTGAGATGGGAGTATAGCTAGGTATAAAGCTAGATTGGTAGCTAAAGGCTATGATCAAGTACCTGACTTTGATTTTTTAGAGACTTTCAGCCCTGTTGTTAAGCCAACTACCATAAGAACAATGCTTTCTATCTTTATAAATCAAGGATGGACAATAAGACAACTCGATGTTAACAATGAATTTCTAAATGGAGATTTGGACAAGGAAGTGTTTATGAGTCAACCACCAGGATTTGAATACAGGAATGATGGTGATAGTGAAAATTCCTTGAAAGTATGTAGGTTGGCCAAAGCATTATATGGGCTTAGGAAAGCCCCTAGAGCTTGGTCAGATAAACTCAAACATACTCTCATGAGTCATGGTTTTTCTTGCTCAAGAGCAGATAACTCACTTTTTTTCAAAAATACCTCTTTTTGTTGCATCTAGCTTCTTGTTTATGTTGATGATATATTGGTCACACGAGGAGACATTAAAGGCATTCATATCATAACTCATCTTGATAATCAATTTTCTTTGAAAGATTTAGGAGAAATCCATCAGTTTCTTGGATTAGAGGTTACTCACACCAACTCTAGTCTTTATCTCAGTCAAGGGACATATATTAAAGATCTTCTCACTTGAGTTGCAATGTCTCAAGCTAAAGGTCTACCCACACCAATGGTTTCCTCACTAAAATTATTTAAGTTTTAGGGTATACCTACAGTTGATCCTGTCTTCTATAGGAGTATAGTTGGTGCTCTCCAATATGTTACTCTCACTAGGCCATAAATTACCTATAGTGTTAATAGAGTATGTCAGTTCATGCATTGTCCTTTAGATGAACACTGGAAGGTAGTGAAAAGGATTCTCAGGTATTTGGCTGGCAAAATCAATCATGGGATTCATTTTACTAAGGGACACAGTCTTGATCTGGTAGGATTCTCAGATGCCGATTAGGGAGCTGATATTGATGATATAAAATCCATCAATGGTTTCTGTATCTTTCTTGGTAAAAATCTTGTCTCATGGTCTTCAAAGAAACAATCCTCAGTATCTCGATCAAGTACTGAAGCTGAATACTACAGCTTGGCTAATGTTACTTCATAGGTAATATGGCTTCATGCTTTGCTTAGGGAGTTACATGTCATACTCCCTCATACTCCTACAATTTGGGTGGACAATCAGAGTACCATCTCCCTTGCTTCAAACCCTATGCTTCATGCTAGAACTAAACATGTGGAATTAGACATACACTTCATTCGTGACCTAATTTAGAAAAATTTAATTCAAATTAGGTTTGTAGCATCCTATGATCAAACTGCAATTATCTTCACAAAACCTTTGAGTGTTCAATTCTTCTCTCGGTTGACACTAAAATTGACGGTCTGGCCACTCATCTCGCTCGACTTGAGGGGGAATGTTAGGACTATGCCAACACTATCAACACCTCTATGGGTCAGTTGTAATGATACTATGCCAGCACCTTTATGGGTCAGTTGTAATGATACTATGCCAGCATTTCCATGGGTCAGTTGTAATGATACTATGCCAACACCTCCATGAACCAGTTGTAATGATATCCTGTATATGCGCTAATGTGCAGACTTGTTGTCATTCTCTTTAACCTTTTTGATTACTTTATATATCTGTTTGTAAGTTCATTTATTACTACAACATTAGAAAATGCAGAAGCAGAAATAAAACAATGTTTAGTTTTCATTTGTTCTCTAATTCTATCATCCATTGGGTTCGATTGGATGCACCAAAGTCCTACAATTGCAAGTTTCTTTGCAATTTTATCATCTTCCTCTCCTTCAATTTGGATTTGTAAATCTCCACCCCCTTCTAAAAGATTATAAATCCATTATGGGTAGAAAATTTAACTGACATTCTCTTCATTTACGTCGACATTCTTCCTCCCTCCACTATTTCAAGCAATATCATTCCAAAACTATAAACATCTGAATTATAAGAAACATTCCTAATTAAACAAACAAAATAAGAAACATTGCTGAAGTTCCTAGAGAAAACCTCAGGTGCAATTTTGTAAGTTCATTTATTACTACAACATTAGAAAATGCAGAAGCAGAAATAAAACAATGTTAAGTTTTCATTTGTTCTCTAATTCTATCATCCACTGGGTTCGATTGGATGCACCAAAGTCCTACAATTGCAAGTTTCTTTGCAATTTTAGCATCTTCCTCTCCTTCAATTTGGATTTGTAAATCTCCACCTCCTTCTAAAAGATTATAAATCCATTATGGGTAGAAAATTTAACTGACATTATCTTCATTTAAGTCGACATTCTTCCTCCCTCCACCATTTCAAGAAATATGATTCCAAAACTATAAACATCTGAATTATAAGAAACATTCCTAATTAAACAAAAAAAATAAGAAACATTGTTGAAGTTCCTAGAGAAAACCTCAGGTGCAATGTAACCAATTGTACCACCTCTTATCATAGACATTGGTACTATGCTTTCCTCTTTAGAACACAACTTGGCCAAACCAAAATTCAAAATTTCCGGGTTAAAGTTGTGATCTAGTAATATGTTTTCCTTCAAAATCAAGAATCCTCTTATCGCACATTCAATTCGTCTAGCTATTCCTAAAGCAATGTCTTGCAGTTTCTTCCATCCTATAAAATGTTCAGTGTCTAGTGATGATATATATTGTTGTAGAGAACCTTTTGGTAGGAATTCATAAACAAGAGCTCGTCCAAATCCATTGCCACAAAATACAACCAAATGAACCACATTGACGTAATGAATTTGACCAATTGTTGCTACTTGTTTGCAGACTTTTCCCCATTTCCCTTTGAACTATTGAGTAGCTTCATAGCAACATCAATATTATTTGTCATCTTTCCTTTGAACACTGTTCCATATGCTCCTTGGCCTAACTTGTGCTCGAAATGATTTGTAATACTCTTGATATCAGTATAAGTGTATCTACTAGGCTTGAGAGCCTTATAACCCTTTAATTTTTTTTCTACTCTTACTCTACTCTCTTCTTTCACTTTCTTACGCCTATAAATTAAATAAGCAACTGGGACTAGTAGTATCAAAATAAATGCACCAAGAATTGCACCTGTACCATTTGATTCAAACACCACTATTACAAAATCGGGCTTTAAAAAACCGAATTTAAATAACAAGACTTAAAATTTAAAGTCGATTCATGCGTTAAATTAACTTTAAACGTAAAGTCGATTAACGCGTTAAACCGACTTTACGTTTAAAATGTGTTCAACGCGTGAAATGACTTTAAATTATTATTTTTTATATATTTTACTCATTAGAATCAATATTCGATCACATATAGCAGAAAAAAATCAAAATCTGTTTAACAAAGTTTAAATAATACAAATAATTGATTGTAATTACATAAAAATCAAACATAACAAATATATACACATAAATATAATTACGAAATACTTATAGAAAACCTATATAATAAAAATAATAACATATATAATACAAAAAATTATACACATAATATACAAATAATAACACAAAGTGAATAATAAGTGCGTATGATTAATAGAAATACTTATATGAGTAAATGAAGTGACAAAATGAAGGAAATGAAGGAAAAAAATGTGTTTTGTAAATGAGAAAATGGGTATAAATCTTTTGAGTATTTCGTTCAAAAAAATAGGGGATTTGGAAGATAATTTGGAGAAGAAGAAAACCCACTAAATAACGCTGGAATTAGTGGTCGTTGGTGGCCAAACAATGAGAAAGAGTGGAGTAGAAGGATATGTTTTTGGATTTTTGAGTGTTATTTACAGTACTTCAAATAAAAAATGTTATGTCTGATAGGAAAGAAAGAGGAGAAAAGGAAAACATCCACGTGTGTAGCGTCGGTTGATGTTACACGTAGAACGTAGCATTGGTTCTACGTGGATAGTGTCGGTTTTTTAACGAACCGACTTTAAATTCATTAGTTAGATGTTCTCTTTGACAATAGTCATCGTATTTGTGTTATGAAACAAACACAAAGAAACTATTATCCAAGAAAACACTTTAGTAAATCTAAAATAGAAAAAAACCTAACTATATTATCTATCTTTAGATGAGTACTCTAGTAACTCTAGAGTGAGACTAGTCTAAAGATATTTTTCTATCTCACAAATAAGATGAATTCAACTTCCAAATAGAAGAAATAAGAAATGTTCCTAAAATATTAGGAATAAGAAAAAAAAGATCTTATTTAATATTACTAAGTTTATTATTTTCTAAAATGTCTTACACAAATAAGATCTAGCTATTTATAGTTGAAAAAACCCTACAATAGTTCATAAAAATAACTCTAAATAGAGGTTTCTATGTAAGATTCTAGTAATACATAAGAATTATAACTCTAAATAAATTAAGCTATTACTTTAATAAATTTCTAAACAAAAAACTCTAACCAAAATAAATTACATTTTCTTTTCTAATTTTGTCTTGTATTATTTCCCTTCACTTATTTTAAACTCGTCCTCTAGTTTTTTTCAAATGAGTATGATAATACTTGAAGCATTCATGAATTTTCAAAATTAGTTTTTCTTGTTATTCCACTTCCTTGAGCATTATTAGCTAAATATTTGTGTACATGCTAATCTTTAAAATTAATATTTTCAACGAGTTTTGAAATACTAAAATATGACTCGGTATTTTGAAGATAATTTAACAATTCTTGCTCATTTGGAAAATAATTTGTTATGATGTCAAATAATTGATTGCATTTGAAAGTATACACTTTATTCTTTAACTTTAGGAATGTCTACAAGTGTTATGATAATTGAATATTCTTTTATGGAAATAATTTTAAGATTTGAGACTAACTCACCTTGTAAATAGATTTTCTTTTCAAATTCTTCATTCTGAATATATATGATCTCTAATATAGATTTGTTGGTCTTAAAAATATATTAATTTTTGTCTTTGATTAAAACTATCTCTGAAACTTTGTTTTCAAAATATTGTTCTTCCACTTTTAAAGCATTAGACGAGTCTTTATTTTTTGATAACCCATATTTAATGATGTGTTAGGTCATCTTTTTTCATTTGAGTAAGATCTTGATTTTGAATTTTTCCATAATCTTTTTGAATAGGAGCTTGATTTATATTTTTTTTAATAACGTCAATGATGCAAGTATTTTACTAAAATCTTGATTAACCTCTTGAAAAAATTTTAGAAATTCTTTTGGTTAAATACCTTTATTATTCTCTATTGAACCTACATGAATCTCCCTCCGATACCACCCGATGCATGACGAAAGCAAAAATACACTAATAATATGGAATAAGAAAAAAAAGAATAGAGTTTCTTTAATATTAATAAATTGATTATTTTTTAGGATACCTTATACAAACATAAGGCTTAGTTATTTATAGTTGAAAAATCCGTAGAACATTTTATAAAGTTTCTATATAGGACTCTAGTAATACACACAAAAAAGAACTCTAAATAAATGCTTATATGTGGGAACCTAATAGTACATAAGAATTATAACTCTAAACAAAATAAGCTATTATTTTTGTAGAACTCTAAACAAAATAAAATATATTCTCTTTTCTAATCTTGTCCCATGTTATTCTTCCTCCTTAAGTCTTCTCATTCTCATCTTATTGTCAAAATAGAAATAAAAGCCAAAGAGATGATCTCCACCGCAACACTCTTTTCCTTTTTTTTTATCATGTCTCTGCGTGAGCTTCTTATAAAAGCCACAAGAAGAAGAAAAGAAACATAGAAGAAAAAGTTGAGAATCAACTCAACAAGAAGATCAAGGTACTGCGTAGTGATTGTGGTGGTGAATATGAAGCATTGTTTGGTGAATTCTTTGCATAACACAGAGTTATTCATGAAACCACAACGCCTTATTCACCTTAGCAAAATGGAGTTGTTGAACGTAAGAATCGTGTCTTGAAAGAAATGATGAATGCAATGCTATTAAGTTCTGGGTTGACACAAAACTTGTAAGGGGAAGCTATTTTGTCAACTAATTACCTTTTAAATAAGGTATCTTGAAAAAAGACACATAAAACACTGTATGAATTATTTAAAGGAAGAGTAATTTCTTATAAATATTTATGAGTTTGGAGGTGTCTTGCTAAAGTAGTTGTACCTATACCTAAGAAGGTGAAGATAGGTCCAAATAGGTCCAAAAATAATAGATTGCATCTTCGTTGGATATGCATATAATAGTAGTGCTTATCGGTTTCTTGTGCATGCATGAGTCAAAAGTCTCAAACATACACAAGAACACGAAAATGGAATCAAGGAATACATCGTTCTTTGACCATATATTTACAAGTAAATCTAAAGGATAATCAAGTTTGTCTAAACGAACATATAAGACTATGAATGAAGATAGTTAAAACAAAAAACCTGAATAAGAGGTTGAGGTTTAAATCAAACATAGAAAGAAGGCTAGGATAGAAACGTCCTATGGTTCAATTTTTTTGAACTACTTGTTAGAAAGTGAACTTCAAACCTATGAAGAGGCTATGAATTCTTGTGAAGGTCCTCAATGGAAAGAAGCCATTCATAGTGAAATTGAGTCCATTTTACAAAATCACACTTGGGAATTAGTTGATTTACCTCTAAGTAGTAAAAAACTAGGGTCAAAATGGATTTTCACAAGAAAACATAAATCAGATGGATCAATTGATAAGTACTAGGTCAGGCTTGTAATTAAGGGATACAAATAATGACATGACCTTGATTACTTTGATACATATTCTCCTATGACGAGAATAACATCTATAAGGATGATAATTACTATCGTTGCTATGTAAAAGCTTGAAATACATCAAATGGATGTAAATACAACCTTTCTAAATGGAGAGTTAGATGAAGAAATCTACATGGACCAACCCAAGGGTTTTTCATGCCTATGGCAAGAAAGAAATGTCTGTAAATTGGTGAAGTCTTTATATGGCTTGAAACAAGCACTAAAAAAGTAACATGAAAAGTTTGATAATGTTATGAGGACAAATGACTTTAAAATAAAAAAATGTGACAAATGTGTATATGTCAAGGACAAAGAAGATGGTTATGTTATCTTGTGTCTTTATATTGATGACATGCAAATTGTGAGTAGTAATGATCAAATGATCAAATCTACTAAGTCTATGTTGAATTCAAGGTTTGATATGAAAGACATGATGCCTACTGATGTAATTATGGGAATTAAGATATCAAGGATACTAAGTGATCACATTCTAAGTCAATGTCATTATGCTGACAAAATACTTGAGAAATTCAACAAGGGTAATTCTGAAATTGTAAGAACACCCATAAATGTAAATTTACACCCATCTAAGATTTAAAGTAAGAATGTGTCTCAACTATAATATTCTAGAGTGATAGGAAGTCTTATGTACTTGATGATTTGTAAGAAACTAGGCATATCTTATGCTGTAAGCAAAATATGTAGGTATACTAGTAATCCAATATCTGATCACTATAAATGTATTACAAGATTACTTAGATACTTAAGATATACACATAGCTATGAAATGAAATATACAAGTTATCTAGATATATTAGAAGGATACAATGATGCAAATTGAATATTTAACATGAAGACTCAAAGTATACAAGTGAATATGTGTTCATACCAGATGGTGTAGCTATTTCATGGAAGTCCTCTAAACAGATGTGCATTGCTAGATCCATGATGGAATCTGAGTTCATCGCTTTGGATAAATGTGGAAAAAAAGCCAAATGGCTATGCAATGTTTTAAAGGATATTCCTAAATTGGTGAGGCTTGTTCATGTAATATGCATCCATTATGATAGCCAATCTACTATTGGCAAGGCATAGAGAAATATGTATAATGATAAGTCTCGACATATACATTGTAGACATAATATCATTAGACAATTACTCTCAATTGAGGTTATCTCTATTGACTATGTGAAGTCAAATGATAACATATCAGATCTCTTAACTAAAGGGTTAAATCAAGAGTTAGTTGATAAGTCATCGAAAGGAATGAAGCTAAAACCCATGAATGAATAAGGATTTGTAAAGGAAACCCAACCTATTTGACTGAAGATCTTAAGATCTAGGTTCAAAGGGACAATTTAATTATAAAGACCTAGTGAGATCACTGATGAGTGCTCAAAAAGCACTAAAATTACAATTATTTTATGCACATTAATTGATTAAAAATATATATATTTATATGATTTTATCATATATTTATATAAATTTGTCTTTTCGGAATCACAGGTATTTTTATTATTTTTTAGGTATTTTCACTTAAAAACGTAACTTAAATACTCAAAGAAGAATACTGGAGGTAATACATCACAAATATATTCATAAAATAAACGAGGAAAAGCCAACAAATATGAAAAAATTGGACAAAATGGGTCAAAATGTCAAAAAGGAGGAAATCGCGCACGCACCTCTGTGCGCCCTTTTTCTAGTTTGCGCGTGCCGCTTTCCATCTACGCCCAATCTGCGTGCACCACTGCCCATCTACGCCCAATCTGCGTGCGCCGCTGCCCATCTACGTCCAATCCGTGCGCGCCACCTACTCGCTGACGTCAGATGATGTCATCATCACCTATTATGCGTTTCCTCCATTTTTAATCATTTTTTCACCCACTTTTTATTCCTTTCCTCACCTATAAATACCCCCATTATGTTCACTTCAAATCACACCTCAAAATACATCTTCTCTTCTCTTTCTTTCTCTCATTTCTTAGTTTTTAGATTTTCTTAGTTTTTCTTAGTTTTAGAGTTCTTCTCTTTTTGAGAAGCACTAATTATGTTTTTGTGATTTATTTTATTTTTGATTCAATAAATGGAAGTGCAAATTCCGTTTGGAGGTTTTCCAACAACAAAGTTAGCATCAAAGTACTGTAAGGAGTTTATTTTCTTTGCAGTTATTTTTTATGTTTTATTCTTATATGTTATATTTAATTTGTCTGTGATTAAATTTAACATTGTTGGCTGTTTGTAAACATGATATAATAATAACGTTGTTATGCTTATGAAATATTAAATAGGTAAAAATCACTAAAATGAATTGAGTTTATTTTTATTCAAGATTTTATATTAAGAATGTTAGAGAGAAATATATTATTTTTCATTACAAACTTAAATATGAAAATTAGATTTTAAGGTTTAGTTATCCGGTCTGATTTAGAGTAGTGCTTTTTTATTTGTTAGTACAATCGCCCGGTAGTTAGGGTGAAACTCTATTTCAAAAGTTTTTATAAGAATTATTATCTGAAAATGTATTAACAACATGTTTTCAGTAGTAGTTTTAAAACTTAAAAGTTAGTACTCGGATAATTAAATTCTTAGGTTTAATTTGGACACCTTGAATAAAGTTTAAACTGTCTAATCCCACCAAATGTGGCATTTAAATGGTTCATTTTCAATCTCTTAAAAAAAGGAATTAATTTAATTAACCAAATTAGTTATCAACCCCACCCATAGGTGTTAATTGATTTGTTTAGTTAACAAAATATATCTAACCCCACCAAAGGTGATATTCATATAAAAAAGAGAGAATCAATAAATATCAATTTATATATTTAATAACCTAAATAATATGAGCAATCATAATTAACTTATTTATTATATCCATAAATACTCTACTATTATAAATGATAAATTTTTCATAAATGTTTATTGAATCCATATCCATATCTATGTTTATTTTTATGTTCTTAGATTAGAAACACAAAAATCCAAATATCGTGACAGGATGTTTAGGATTTAATTTCATTTTTAAAAGTTTAAATAATAAATTAAAAACCACATATATTCCTTCCTTAGATCGACTTTGGGAGTATACTTATCATTTTCTATGAAATGATTCATACACTTGTGAGAGTTTTATAAATATAAAACCAAAATATTGGCCGAATCGACGATACCGGTTTTGCTCATCAATCACTTTGAGGGATTTACCCTCAAGTCCATTCCTATGATAAAAAAGTGATACATGTAAGATATAAGATAAGTTAAGGCTTTTAATGATTTTAATGAAAATAATATCGAGGGGAATATGCAAGTTACTCTTTGCGAATTACTTTTAAAGATAAGAGATCACCTATTTGAGAGAGGAGTGGGGCCGCTTCGAAAAAGAATTATATAGGGCTCAATTCTTCAAAGATTCTCACATAACCAAACGTATATTCATGGCCAAAACGAACATAACAATGAGAATTGAATTGTGTCAGGAAAGGCTTTTGTGTCAAGTATGTCATCACTTGCATAGACAACAGAACAGTTCAAGGACATCGTGTCTACTTGTTAGTGAGTAGAGATGTATGGAAATGTAGGAGGTTTTTTTGTGTATTTTTTATTTAGAGTTAGGTTTTTCTAATAGAGTTTAAGCACTTGTAAGTTCATGGAATAATAAACTCTAGTGTAAGTTTATTATTGTTTAATCGTTGTATCTTGAGAGATAAGTTTTCGTCGTTCTCTAACATCCACGGTGAGCAAAAAAATTATCTTAAAGACACTGTGTGATATACATGTCTCATTGTTTTACTATATTTAAATTTTATATTATATATATATATATATATTTGTGTATTTCTAATTTTAATAAAATAATTTTATTCTTAAACTTGTTTTTTCATGTATTGTTTCCAACAAAATTGACCGTAAAACATAATTTATATCACTTACTACAAGCTATTTCACAGGGATTAATGGTAGCTCAAGAAGCGTTGCCATTGGTCTCATTCTTACATGATAATTAGAACCCAGTATATCCATAGTGGTTTGTGATGACTCTATGAAAGTAGAGTCATTAGCTACCACATGGCTTGCCACGCAAGTAGAGGAGCAGATTGGGCAAGCCATGCAGATGCTACATAAATAGGGACAACATATCACATTACGGCATATGTGAGGAGGACGAACTGCATGCCACGTGTCAAAAAAATGTTCAATTAGAGTTCGAAGATCGATCAACCTACACTGCCACATGTCGCCATGCGATTTCTCCTCGTGTTCTACCCGTGTGCCATGCCATTTGTTCCTGTGAATCACGTTGCGCTGACTCAGTAGACATTGACTCGGACAAGTCTCCCCTACTACGCATCGCGCTCTGATCCACCCAATGAATTTTGTATGCCATATGTCATGCTATGATTGGTTGGCGTTGTAAGTTTTTGCTTGTTTTGATCTCAATTTTTGATCTGAAGTTGATATGCGGTCCAGATTGCACCTCAGCTATATTTAAACTCATAATCATCTTATAAACCCAAAGAGGCCATCATTAGCATAATTTTGGTCAGAGCTAAAAAGAGAAAAAATACATAAAAATTCAAGTGGGGATATAATTTTGGTGGAGATTTAAGAGGAGATTAATATTACAATTCAAGAGATTGATTGTATTTATTCTTGTACTATTTTCTTTATCAGTTTTTATGTATTTCTTTATAAAAATATGAGATTTATGAACATAATTATCTGTAGTTAATTTATTAATCTAAAGATCTTATGAATCCAATTTTCACAATGTGATGATCTAATATTTTACCCAAATTATAATTTAATTATATTATTTAATCTGATTTTTATGCTATTAATTGTTTGGTCAATAATTTATCTATAGAGACAATTAAATAGATTTGAAAGAATTATTTAATTGTTTGTCTTAATTAAATAATATGCATAGTTTCTAGGCAGAGATGTATGATTCTTATGTATGTGATTCATAATTGATGAACTTAATAAGTAATATGCAATTTAAGTGGTAGGTTAGATTCGATTGATCATATAATTAATTGATAATTATATTAGAGGAATTTTAGCGATTCACATATTTAGAAAATTGGGGGATTAAGTATTCTTAGATATTTTCCTATATATCTTCTTAGTTACAAAATCTGATTTAATTAATTATTATTATTTACTTCCTTAAAATATAAAAAACACAAAAAAATTGATTTTTATTTTTTTAGTTTTAAAAATTAGTTTATAATAAAATAAGGTAACCATATTTTCTTATCATTATATTATTTGTTGTGATACATATAATTGCATATTCATTGCACATATAATTTGTGTCAGAATCAGTTTGGATGGTGGTGTTTAAGTTTGAATGAGAATCGGACAACAGGGCCATAATGGTCATTACATCTTAGTTCGCTGCACTTATTCTTACTGTCTCCTAACTATACTAGGAAACTCACCAATAATACCAATATGTATAATGAAGAGATCATCATGGACATTGTTTTAAGTTAAACTGTTCATCAGATCGAAACCGTTGATTTTACACTCATTCGATCCGATCCGACTATCCGTTCGGATTGAAATATCCTAATATGTAACCGATCCGATCACCTCTTACATCCGCTCAATCAGATCCGTAAACTATTCGGATGACATCCGATCAATCCGATCAATAAATTTAATTAATTCTATTTTTTGTATTTTTAAATAAATTTTTTAAATTTTTACATAAATCATAACATAAAATTATTTGACTTAAAAAAACATTAAAAAATTAAATAAATATATATTAATTATATATATATATATATAATTAATTTCGATCGGATCGAATCAGATCGGATGAATCGTAGTGAAATCTGTCATCCAATTCGCACTTAACGGATGGAAAAAATCTCCATCCGATCTGACAATCGAATTGTATCGGATTAGATGAAAAATCAACGAATCGGATCGGATGATTGAATTTTTTGCACACCCCTAATTTTAACTCTATTAATTAAATAGGCAATAATATTAGAGTACTATATTTGTTCAATATATTTGCAATCTTATAGGATATATACGACGAGTATAGGACCAAGTAGTACTACTAACCAGTGAGAAAGCTGGGACTGTTTTGATCGAGAATATTTATATATTTGTGTTTGTATTGTCTACAATCTCAGTAATTCACACCATGTAACTTCTTTGTCGAAACTGGGGAGTGGGAAGAAATTGAGACTACTCATAAGACACAATAAGTATATTGGTATTTAGTAGGATAAACTATATATTTTCAAAACTTTATATGCACGTGAATAGTATGTCAAAAAAATTTAATATGTTTTTTATAAGAATTCATTTTGAGTGTTTGGTACTATGATTGAGAATTGTACTAATTAAGTTGCCACAGTATTACTAATTGGGCATTCGTTATGTAAATAATCTATTTATTTATATAATTTTATTTTTAATTATATTAAAAAAAATATTATTTTACGTTATAAAAAAATAATTTTTTTATGATGAAAATTAAAAGTGAAATTCTACGTAATAAGGTGATTTTATCATATATATATATATTTTACTTTATAATCAAATATAAAATTATAGAAATTATTTAGTTAGATCTTTATTTATAGACAAACAATTAAACATATCTTCTAATTATAAAATGGAAAATTATATTATTTTTACTTTTTTTTATTTTCGCTAAAATATATTATTTTTACATAATGTAATATGATGAGACTTTGAATTTTCAGCAGATTAATTTGTAGAAGAGCAACGGCTTGGAGGGAAGCTGTATGATCATATAAAGACCTTGACCTGTAGACTTAGGGAAAATGACTGAAGGTGGATGAATAAAGACACTGAAAAATGACTGAAAGTGGTGAATAAAGACATTGACCTGAAGACAATACTCTTATTACTATAACTTAGTCTATTTAAATGAATTAATAAGCTACTTCTTTAGGTACTACTACTTCATAAAAAATGGAATTTTATTAATCTTGTTTAATGTTTTTGGAAAGAAAAAAATAGTATTTTATCTCCCGCTTATTTTTAAGAAGCTACTTCTTTTGGTATTGTTGGCACCCTCTGCACTCTGACCCTACAGTTAGGGGGTTGATGCTCTTGTTGTCCACAAAAGACTCCTTTTAACTGAGTGTAAGATTTATCCGGTAAGGAAAAAACTAATGTACGGGTTGAAAAGTTCCTTTGGCCATTACTTTCTTGTCCACTACCCAGAATTGTTTCAACAAAACTTTGTTCCAAAGATTGGCTATGATTCCAACCTTGAATTGTTTCCTTCAGGACCATATTGATAGCGCCATTTCTTTGAATTGTGGATGATTTATTCACTGTCAAGTTCAAAGTATCCGAAAAATCATATCTGGGGCGATCTTGTATTTTCTGAGGGTTACAATAACTTATAAAAGAACCTTCTCTTTTGAAGCCAGTCTTTCTGTTATTTACAACAAGAATTCCACAATCATTGGGTAGCTCCTTAGCACAATACTTGGCAACAAAGGTTGGTGACAAAGTCTTATGATGACCCCTACTAGTTTATACAATAATCTTAGTGGCCGACTAGGATTTGGCTTCATGAACTAAGGTTTTCTGGATTGAAGTTTCTTTGCAAACTTTAAACTTGAGATTCCCGTGTTTCAATTTATAGAGACCATCATAG
The DNA here is from genome assembly GCA_037013495.1 of Hippophae tibetana. Classification (NCBI taxonomy): domain Eukaryota; kingdom Viridiplantae; phylum Streptophyta; class Magnoliopsida; order Rosales; family Elaeagnaceae; genus Hippophae; species Hippophae tibetana. Next base: position 18,632,793 of record CM072807.1, on the reverse strand, counting down.
TGATATGACCTTCCCACTTGACCCTTTGAAAGCTTTCCTAAGAATTTCCACTGTGAAAGTAATGACATTCTTCCATGATTACTTCTCATTTCCTTATCAAAACTCAAATCTCTATTTTCAGAAAGTGATCCTTGAAGATTCCTATTAGGTCTATACTCATAAGTAGGGATTCTAATACTCTTTTCAACATAATAACCCAAAAGGATCACCAAAAATGATGATCTTAACCCACCTAGAATCTATAGCCCCTTTAGAAGTCCTCATTTTGTTTGCAATGACAAGGAATCCAATTTTTTAATAGAAAGTATAACCCATATAGCCAGAGAGAACTCCTCTGGGAGTACTTCCTTGGTGGAAGAACGATGGAACCAATTAATCAAGGAACTTACGCTGGAAATGTTTTCTTCATAGCAAAGAGAACTAATGTTAACGAAAAACACCTTCTTCTTAGCCCAATGTTTTTCAATATTTTGCCCCCCAAGTGTTTGATTATTATATACTGAAGAAATATGGGTACTGATGTTACCTCTATGAAGTATTACTTTAGCCTTAATCGTACGCTGAGTAGGAAGGCAGGGTGAGATGGAGATATCCTTAACTTCAGAGAAAACTCTGGTATATTTCAGAGTTCTAATCGTTGTTGAGGTTTTTGCAACACTTTTAGCTAACTCCCGAATGACAAGGGTTCCTTCTGGAGCAGCCTCAAGACTTCGATCACACGTCATAACCATAAATGAATTACCAGAAGTAGCCCTAATTGATACAAGAGCATATCATTTTCGTTTAGTCCTACCATGCCACCATTACCAGATCATACCAAGATCGAACATATGACCTCCTCAGCCCTTATTTCCAGTAGTTCTCCGACCACCTCTACGAGCACATCTACCAAAAGCTCTAAGCCACATGCACAATTTTGCGCGACTCATATCCCAATGAGCTAGGCATTTCATCGGATAGAGTTTCTCGTGGTTAACCTTTTCATACGGAGTAACCATTTCTTCGTGGGTTGGGTCTAGAGACTCGTCTAAAGGCTTGAGACCAAGCCCATTGCGAGGGAGCCCAATTGAAGGCGGAAGGCTATCTTCACGATATGGAATTGCTTTATGGGCCAATAAATAGGCTAATTTTGGGAGCCCAGCTGGTAATGACCCACCAAATCTCCATTTGGGTTTTAAACAAGTCATTGTCTTCTCTTTTTGTATCCCAAAAACGTAGTTCTTATTGCCTCTGATTTCTATGGGTTGAGGTTCTTTCATTGCGAGGGAACTAGTAAGTTGAGTTACAAATTTCTCGCAGATCTCAGGTGAGGCACGAGGGTGGGGTTTAGGTGAAGGTGATGATTGGTGTTGGAACTTTTCTAAAGATGCAGAGAACATTTGAATTGCGTTCTTGAAGTTCAAAATCTCAGATTGAACAATTGTTACTGGGTATGGATTTGATTCAAATCCGAGTATGAGTTTTGGATTCAGAGGTCTGTGGGAGGTACGAAGAGATCGCAGCTCGCTCAACACCGCTTGTATATCAGTGATTACTCGCTTGAATCTGGACCCATGTTGTGCCAAAATCTCAAATACTTCATGGAAGAACTCGGCGTCGAAGGGGTCGTCCATGGCTGGAACCGGCTTTGATACCATTGTTACGTGAAGAAATTTTAGAGAAGTAGTGGAAGAGAGAAACTAAGAAAAATAGGTAAATTGTATAATATTTCTTGTTATTTAATTCTTCCACTAAGTCTGATTATATAGCCTTAATTTACAAGGGTTTACAAGCTTATTTTCTAACTAATTCTAACACTCCAACTGAATTAGTGGTCCTTCTCGTTCGTGCTTCATGCTTGAATTTCTCGCCATTCATGGTCCCCCTTTTTGCTTGTGATTTCTACGCTCTTGCGCCTAGCAATTGCTCGGACTGGAACCCAATTGATGTTGACGAGTGATGCGCCACAGTTTACGCCGAGGCTACCAATACTCATACTCTTGTAGCCATTTTTACTCGTAACAAAAACATGATTGTACATGTTGTTTGGCTAAATTATTTTTAAAAACTTGTTTTTATCGTATACTTTTTAATTATAATTTTAAGATATTTATAATAATTTAAGCATTATAATTAAATTAAATCGTTTAAACTTTCATAATATAATTGGAAAGAAAAAAAATCTTAACACCAGTTGCCAAATTTAAATACAACTTAGTAATACCATTCAATTATAAAAATAATTATCTAGTGTCTAAAAGCATATTTCAACCACATTTGATGAGAAATGAAGTCTTAACAAATTACCATTGCTTTGGAGGAGGCATGCATCTAATAGATCAACTGCATGCTTCCTTTGATTCTCCTCTTCATTAACCACAAGTTCGTCATTTTCATATTACCTAAACCAAGGATCATTAAGAACACATAAATGAATAAAATTATGAAGAGCACAACATGTTACAATAATTAAGCTTTGTCAACTCAACTTCTAAGAGATATTAATTTCAAGATTTTAAAACTTACTTTGAGAATGTGAAAACACATTTCAATAATAGTTTAAGGGAATAATGTCTATAATTAAGTTTTTTTTTTGTCCTCTTGGTTATCGACCCCTACCACAAAAGTATTTCAAGTAATATCTTTGGCCATGATAAGGAGAAAGAAAGCCAAAAATACATGAAAATCCATAATCAACTATATAGTACTCATCTATTCAACACAACAAATTAACTCAAATAGCATACTTTCAAATGAAATTGAACATATATAAATTATTTGAAAAATATAATATTCAATCACTTTTTTTTTGGTCAAGAGAAATTATTTTATGGTTGTAAAATTGCATCTAAAAATACTCTTGAATAATTTGCAATACCTTCCCACCTGGCATATATAAATGTGAATAACATATCTTAGTTGTAAATACACAATACATTTTGAGTCAAGTCTAATTTTCTACTCCTCTAGCTAACTTGTTTTTCAACAGGAACAAATGTACTTATATGTGTACCACCCATTGTTCCTATGCATTTCTAAGAATTACACTTTAAATTATTACAAATTTTATTACAAAATACAAACTAAAAACAATAAAATATTCACATAAAATAAATATTACTATAAATGTGGAGAAATATTTTGAATTGTTGGCCATATGAGACAATAATGATGGTGTTTCAAGAGGACAAATAACCTCCTTTGAAAATTTGCATAGAGCTTCCAAAACCTCATTGAAATGTCTATCTGCCGTTTCTAAAGAATATTGAAAACGATATGCCACAAGTCTTATTCCAATGTTATGACCAACGATTATATGAAACATTGTAATTGATTTTTCAACACTTATTTGCTTTGTTTTGTTTAAATATCCCTTTCCTTTTAATGCCTCACAAAGATAGAAAAATATGTTCTTGTTCATTCGAAACAATTGGTAACATGTATTCTTATTTCCTGCAAATATCTCTTTCAAATAGTCTTCTCCTTTCAAGGACAAAGTTCTTTGTGGAAGTTTATGAGCAAACTCCTCCATCTAGTCACACTTATTGCAAAGAAAAAAAAATAAAAAAGTCATCATCAATCAGAAATTGAATCATTTGCATGATTCGAATGATCTATTATCTAAAGATATAAATTTAATATTTATATTAAAATTTAGAATAAATATAAAGAAAAATATACAAGTCTTCGTGAAGAAAACTAAACAAGTCAAAGTATCAAGTTTCAATAATTTTTTTAAAGGTGAATTAAATCACTATAAAAGTAAAACAAAGAAACCAACCAATGTCTAAAATGTCTAAAGGGAGTTTATCCAAATCTTTTTAATATCTTCCCTCCTACCAAAAAATGATCTTTTAACTTCTCTAGTATCTTCACCTTAGTAATCACATCAAACCCTTCAATTTCTTGAAGAAGTTTAGTATATCGAAATGGAGAGAAATCTTCACCAATAGAGCTAGTATTTTCTTTTCTTTTATCTTCGTCTAGTATTTTAATTCTAGCTAATGTAAACTCAATCTTTGCATCAGCCACCCTAGCTAGCCCATGTAAGTGTACTACTCATTTTCTCTAACCTTGACTCTTTTATACTTCTGCATTCTAAACTTGTGGATGTAGTACGTCTCTTTGAGCTACTGCCTGATATGTCAACAGTTCCATTGAAACTAGATGCATCTGTATCAATATCAAAAACAACTTCATTTGTGTTCAAGGGCTCATCCTCTAAGTCTACTTTATCATCAGTACTAGGTGGATCTTTAGTAGAGACAATATGAAAAAAATCTCTTGGCCATAGAATTATCAAATATAATTCCCAATAGATAATAATGATCACATCCTTTCTTACGAAATTTTCTCTTTTGGGTGCCTTTGAGAGAAAAAAATACACGTTGGTTTAACATGTTTCTTACTCAGTAGTCAGCAAAACAAATTTGATAAATTATCTTTACCTTCATATAGTTTTTCTATGTCTCTTCTACAGTAGTCATTGTGTTGCTTTCTGTGGAATAATGTCAAAAATACTCCTAAGCTATGAGATATCTTCAAAAATACCCTCAAATTTTTAAAAAATTCAAAAATACTCCTAAAATATAACGGAAGTAAATAACAAAATTTTATAAATAAAATATTAAAAAAATAAATAATAGAGAATCGAGAAGTAATAAGAAATCAAGAAATAGGAAAATTAGAAATAGAATATATATGTGAATGTTTTTCACAAGAAATAATAATTAGTAAAAAGAAATTAAAACATCAAAAGGCAAAATTAAACCTTAAAGAAAGAGATGGATTTAACGATCCATCATTTTTATCATTACGAAAATTATTCCCAAGAAAAGATATAGTTTATTATGAAATAAATAATAAAAAATGAGGATTAATATTACAGATGCAAAATAAATGTATAATATATCATTAATTAATAAATAAACTATCAAAAATCTTCCAAAAGCATACACAAATAAAAATAACATTGATAGATAATAGAATAATAAATAAGAAAGATACGTTACTAGAAATGATTGATGGTAATTTGAAATACCAAAAATACTAATAGACTTTGAAATAGTGAAGGAATAACACTTAAATATTAAGGAAAAACCTCTGATACCAAGAAGAAAAGGTAATGTAGTTAAAAATAATAATATATTAAGATTTACTTTTATAAATCATGAAAGAAAAACTTCTAACAAATAAGAAGTTAAAAAACTAAAAGAAGAAGTTCAAGTAATAAAAACATTAGTTTATGAGGTCATATTAGGAAAATAATAATGTATAGAGAAAAATTAAAAAAATATACAACTAGAAATAAATAGGAGCCTAATAGGTATTACAAAAAATCAAACAAAATTAATGAATGCTTTAAGACTCCTAACAAATCAAATGGACTTAGTCCAAGAATTAAAAAAATGAAGTATCTACAAGGTATAATCTAAACATAAAAAGAATTATTAAAAGAAATAAAGGAATGTGGTTATAATAAATTACAACAAGATATACATATGAAATTTATAGAGCTAAGAAAAGAGGTATATAATATACATAGAAATAATGATATTATAAGTCATAAATACAATCCACTAAAAAGATTTAAAGTTGAACCATCTAGAAGATCAGACGTTCTGATACCTAGAAATGAGAGAAGAAAAAATACATAAAAATCTAAAGAAAAAGATACAATTTCAATTTAATAGAATATAGAAAAGAATTAGATAAACAATTTATGAATCTTGATATAGAAAAATTAATTAGTTTATTAAAACTAACTAATGAAGAACTACAAAAGCATTATGATAAAAAGTTTTGTACAAACAAAGAAGAAGATAATATAACAATAATCTGCGAGACTGATTCTGATCTAAAAATCATGACTCAAAATGTCATATAAAATCAATTTTATTACCGGTTTCTTACAAAGAAAAAACATTTGTCTCACATTGGGAAGAATGAAATGGAAAAATGTTAGGAGAACATGATACTTTCAATAAAATAAGATAACCACTCAAAATGAAAAAAAATGGTTATATTGAGGAACTAGAGGTAGTATCCAACCAGAATTCAAGCTATATGAAAATTATAAATCTAATCTCTTAGATCTAGATTGTATAAGAGATAGGAAAAAAACCTTAGTTGAATGGGCTAGTGGTATGAGTGTACTCATACAAACCTCTTAAACTATAAAAATAAACTCTTCAATCTGTAGGGTATTAGTAGCTTATAAAATGATAGGAAATGTTAAGGTTTGATTTTCAAATTTGATAAACAAAAAATATCTACTAATGCAAGGGAATGCTCCCACAAGAAGAGAATATTTAGATATAGTAGTAAATAAAATATACAAGGAATTTATTAGAGAGGATAAAAGAAGAACTATCACTGAATTCAGTAAAAATAAAATCAATGAAGCCAAATGGCATTTAAAAAATATGAAAATTTGTAACATGTGTTACATAGATTCTTTTATTTATGAATATAAAATGTATTACTATAAACTACCATCCTCTATTCAAACAACTTATAAGGAACTATTTTTCTAAAAGTTACCTGGACAGTTACATAAGACCTTAACAGAAGGTTAGAATCATAGAAATAGGAAAACCATACCAGACACTTTAGAAAGAAGAATAAGAAGCCTTAAAAGCTAAATAATCATCAAATTCCAAGAAAGAAAGGATAGAAAAGATTCTAAAATACCAAAAAAATATGGATCTAATATAAAATACTACAAATAGAAATATAAAAAATATAGGAAATTTAAAAGATATAAATTCATGAAATAAGATTTTCAAAAATATAAAAGAAGATTTAATAAGGAAACATATAGAAAAAGATATTTTAAAAGAAAAATGTATAAATCTCTAGAAAATAAGAATCATTGTCATTCTGAAAAAAGAAATGTAAATGTCAGATCTGCAATGAAGCCAATGAATGTCGTAATAAGCTTCAACATAAGAAATAATTTAAAAAGGAATTTTCACAGAAAGAAAAAATCTTAAAAGAAGATTATAAGATTTTAAGATGAAATTAGAACCAATTGAGAAATCAAATATAGATAATACTTATAGTATTTTTCTATTGAATGAAATTGAGGAGGAAATAACCAACTCAAAATATTGGTACCTATATTAAGGTATGACTGAAATTTAAATACTATGTCTGTTATCATTTATATGCATATATAGATATAAGAGCTAGTATGTATGTAACAAGTAATATATATTCATAGAAGAACATTAAAAACATACACCAAAATTTTTAATAGTAAGAATTTCTAATAATACTATAATAAATCTTAATAAGCTTTTAAAAGACATAGATATAATGATAAGTGGAGAAAAACTCTATTTTCTTACCATATACTAACAAGAAACAATGGTTGATTTATTAATAAGAAATAATTTCTTAAAATTATATCAAATTTTTACACAATTTTTAGACAAAATAAGTCTAATAATATTAAAAGGTGAAAGCATTTATGTATCAAAAATAAGAAAAACTTTAACTGTATTAAACCCAATTTTTATGTAACAACATAAAAAACGAAAACATTGTGAGATTAACACAAAACAACAAACATCTTATATAGAAAATATTTCATTAGATATAGAAGACAAACAAAACTCTTTTCCTAATTAAATATAGAAGATAAAGTTCTAACAGGTATCAGAAAATTATTAAAAATAGTAAGCTTAGAAAATCCTTTAGACCCAAAAACTAATAAATTTAAAAAGATTGCCAACATAAAATTAAGAGACCCTAACAATGTTATTAGAGTAAAACAAATGATTTATACTCCAAAAGACATGATTGAATTTGAAAAATGAATTCAAAAACTTTTGAAACTAAAAGTCATAAAATGGGTACTTTACCCTACTCTAATCCAGTATTGTTAGTCAAAAAGGAAGCTAAAAAAAGAAGAGAAAAAATGAAAATGGTATGTGCTTATTCAAGAAATCTTCCAAATAGGATTTCATGGTCTTTAGGGTTCATTCTATAATGGGGTAAGTTGGATAAGTTGTTGCCGAGTCTGAAGTCTATTTGGTGTTGGATGTTGATAACTCTATGAAAATAGAGTCATTAGCGCACTTTTTCACTAAATATTTACTTGTTTTATTTAATAAATAGTATTTTTGTGGCTAAAGAAATTAAAATATAAACTTTTTAGTGAAAAAAGGGTGAAATATAATTTTTAGAATTTTTTGGGAATTTTTATGAATTTTTAACGCAGAACCAATCAGAAGCTGCCATGTGGCATGCCATGCAAGCATAGGAGCTGACTGAGCAAGCCACTTGGACGCCATGCAAGCACGGAGAGTGAATCACGTTACGCCACATGTGGGGAAGAGAAACACGCGCCACATGTCAGCACATCGTTCAATCCGATTTTGGAAATACACTACTACAAAAATGGGTATTTAAGTCGATACGTAAAGTCGGTTTTTTCCAAAAACCGACTTTAAATTATTTTAAAGTCGATTCGATATAGAACCGATGCTATCCACGTAGGACATAGCGTCGGTTGATGTGTCAAACCGATGCTATGCGTGGACGTAGCGTCGGTTCTAGGTGTCAACCGATGCTATCCACGTAGCGTAGCGTCGGTTGACACCTAGAACCGACGCTATCCACGTAGCATAGCGTCGGTTGACGTGGCGAACCGACGCTATCCACGTAACATAGCGTCGGTTCGACACGTCAACCGATGCTACACACGTGGATAAATATTTTCTCTTCTTTCTTCCCAGACAGAAACTATTTTCAGCGTTGTAGAACTCTAAAAAATCGAAAACCTCCTCCTCCACTTCTCCTCCACTCTTTCTCATTTTTTGGCTACCTACGACTACCATTTCCAACATCGGTTAGTGAGTTTTCTTCCTCTCTAACTAATCTTTTAGATCCTCTATTATTCATATTTTTTCTGTTATTATGTGTTATTATTTATGTGTATAGATTGTTGTATTATATATGTAGGTTTCTATTATAACATAAGGAGAAAAATATGACGATCTTGAATAAAATAGAACAAAACCATGGTAATTTTTCTGTTATTAATTAATATTTTATTTTTCAAATATTTGTATTATTTAAACTATTTGCTAAACTGATATTGGTTTTTTTTTCTGCTCGAATACAGGTTGAAAATGAATAAATTAAAAAAAAAAAAAGTTAAAGTCGGTTCACCGCGTGAACTGACTTTAAACGTAAAGTCGGTTCATCGCGTGAACCGACTTTAAACATAAAATCGGTTCATTCCGTGAACCGACTTTAAACGTAAAGTCGGTTCACACCTTGAACCGACTTTAAATTAGTTTAAAGTCGGTTAAAACCTGACTTTAATGCTCCTTTTTGTAGTAGTGATAAGTCAACGCGTTATGACATGTGTCACCACGTTATTGCTTGAAGTGTTCCACCCTGTGCGCCACGCCATCCGTTCCTACAAATCACGTCACATCACGTGGTGCTGACTTAGCGAATGTTGACTCTGATCAGTCTCACCTTCCACGCGTCGCTCTCTGGTTCGCACAATAAACTTCTAATGCCACGTGTCACGCTGTGATTGGCTGAAATTGTCAATTTTGCTTGTTTTGATCGTAGCCCTTGATTTGAAGCTGATCGGATGGTCCAAATCGCACCTGAGCTTTATTTAAGTCCCTAATCACTCCGTAAACCCTAATTGGCCTCCATTATCATAATTTTGGTCAGTTTTTAGAGCTAAAAAGAGAGAAAAATACAGAAAATTTCAAGAAACGACACAATTTTGGTGGAGATTCAAGAGGTTGATTGTATTTCTTTTTCTACTCTTTTCTTTATTAATTTTATGTCTTTCTTTATAAAAAATATGAGCTTTATGAACACAATTATGTGTAATTAATTTATTAATCTAGGGATCTTATGAACCCAATTTTCACCATGTGATAATCTAATATTTTTTCCCAATTATAATATTAATTTAATTATATTATTTAATATGATTTTTATGCTATTAATTGTTTGGGCAATAATTTATCTATAGAGGCAATTAAATAGATTTGAGAAAATAATTTAATTATTTGTCTTGATTAAATAACATGCATAGTTTCTAGGCAGAGATGTATGATTCTTATGTATGTGATCCATAATTGATGAACTTAATGTGTAGTATGCAATTTAATTGGCATGAGAGTGTGATTAAATTAATTACTATATGGTGTGTAGTTTACTTGAGAGAGGAATACATGCTAGGTTAGATTCAATCGATCATGTAATTAATTAATATTATATTGAGGGGATTTTAGTGATTCGCATGTTTAGAAAATTGGGAGATGAAGTATTCCTAGATATTTTCTCATATATCTTTTTAGTCACAAAATCTGATTTAATTAATTGATTTTTATTATTTTTAGTTTTAAAAATTAGTTTCTAAAAATATTAATCTCCGTGGGAACGATCTTTATTTATCATTATATTATTTGTTACGATACGTATACTTGTGTATTTATTGCACACATAATTTGTGTGGCAATCATATGTCTCTTAGTGAAGGTAATGTGTTTGGTACATTAGTTGGTGTGAGATAATTGTAGACAGATAACAATTCTTTGATAGGATCAGAGATAGTATGAGAGACAGTTTCTTGTTCTTTAGTTACCAATGTTATTACCTCCTTAGCTTTCTTGAGTTCATTGTCAAACGTGTTGAGGTTGCAGCTACAAAGAATTTTTGGTTTAGAAGCATACTTATCAGGGTTTGAGGGTCTCTCATTTGCAGAGAGTAGAACAATCTTGGTACCCTTCCAAGATAACATAATGATGTTTGGCCTACCTTTGGTACCCATTTTTTCCACTCTTTTACCATTTTGCTCACCTATAAATACCCTTTCTTCCCCATTATACAAATCACACCTCAAAAACATTTTCTTAGCTCCTTCTTTCTCTAGTTTTCTTAGTTTCTTAGTTTTTAGTTTTAAAGTTCTTCTCTTTTTTAGAAGAACTAGTTATGTTTTTGTAAATTTTTAGCTTTTTGATTCAATAAATAGAAATGCAAACCCGTTTGGAGGTTTTCTAGAAACGAAATTAGCATCAAGGTTTTGTAAGGATTCTTATTCTTTATAGTTATTTTTATGTTTTATTATTATATGCTATATTTAATTTGTCTATGATCAAATTTAACATGGTTGGTTGTTTATAAAAATGATATAATAATAACGTTGTTATCCTTGCGAAATATTAAATAGGTAAAAATCTATATAAAATGAATTGATTTTGTTTTTATTCAAGATTTTATATTAAGAATGTTAGAGAGAAATGTATTATTTTTTATTACAAACTTAAATTTGAAAATTAGATTTTAAGGTTTAATTATCCGATCTGATTTAGAGTAGTGCTCTTTTATTTGTTGGTATAATCGTCCAATAGTTAGAATGAAGCTCTATTTTAAAAGTTTTTATAAGAACTATTATTCGAAAATATATTGACGACATATTTTTAGTAATGATTTTAAAATTTGAAAGTTAGTACTCGGATAATTAAATTCTTAGGTTTAATTTGGACATCTTGAATAAAATTTAAAGTGTCTAATCCTACCAAATTTGTCATTTAAATAGTTTATTTTCAATCTTTTAGAAAAAAAGAATTAATTTAATTAACCAAATTAATTATCGATCCGACCCATAGGTGTTAATTGATTTGTTCAATTAACAAAGAATATATAACCCATCAAAGATGATATTCATATAAAAAAAAGAATCAATAAATATCAATTTATATCTTTAATATCTTAAATAATATGTGCAAACATAATTAACTTAGTTATTATATCCATAAATACTCCACTATTATAAATGATACAAATTTGCATAAATATTTATTGAATCCATATATGTTATTAGATTAACAAAACACAAAATCCAAATTATCGTGACAGAATATTTAGGATTTAATTTTTTTTTAAAAGTTTGAATAATAAATTAAAAACCACATATATTCCTTACTTAGATCGACCTTGGAAGTATACTTATATTTTTTTATGAAATGATTTGTGCATTTGCAAGAGTTTTACAAATATAAAACCAAAGTATTTGTAGGATCGACGATTTCAGTTTTGTTCATAACGTTTTTGACGCCGTTGTTAGGGAAGGAATAATGTTTTTAAATTATTTATCAAAATTTTGAAAAAACATTGTGTTGTAAATAATTGTGATTTATTTATTTATTTTCTAGTAACACAATATTTTAAAAAAAAAATAAAAAAAATTAAAACATTTAGAAAAAAAAACGAAAAATAAAAATATATATAAAAAATAATTGTGAAATAGCATGAAAAGTAAAGATCTAAGAGAGTTATGTCTAGGGGACAAGTTCTTGGAAGCCTTTGTGCCACTAGTCTTTCTTAGGAACGTTGTTCTGTCTAGGAGATGGTTTTTTAGAAGGTTTTGCCACAACATTTTTTCTTGGAAGCACTCTTGGTTAATACTAATTATGTTATTTAACTTAGAGATTAATTTGTTTGTTTAGTATTTTGTATTGAATACTTTGTAAAAAATTTCTAAATTTTTGAATAATTATTTTATTATTCTTTTTCTTGACATGTGTTTTAAATTTACGCTTTCAATAGTCTATGCATGGTATGGAATCCTTAGGAAACCCTCTTGCACCATACATAGATAATATTCATAAATTTAAATAACTATCCATAAGGTTGGATTTTAACCATCATCCTATTTTTGAGCCAAACACAGAACATAGCTTTTATCCTCTACCGAAACCAAAAAGAAATAGGGGAAAACCCACATGTTAGGGAAACCACCATGAAGGAATTTACAGAGTCATTAATTGGTACGATAATTGCTGCTATCCAGCTGGGTGAGGTTGCTCAGAATTATAAACTGAAAAATATTCATTTTTCTATGCTTCCTTCATTCTATGGGCTGCCTAATGAAGATTCTCTTTCCTTCATTAAGGACTTCTATGTCACAGTCCAAACCTTCCCCCTCGGTATTCTAAACGATGATCAACTTAGAATGAGATGTTTCCCTTACACCTTGAAGGACAAGGCCAAAGCTTGGTTCATATCACTCACTCAGGTTCTCTAATGACATGGGGGGCATTTATAACAAATTCATGGGAACATTCTATTTCCACCAAAAAACATTAAAGCTGAGAGGAAAAAATGATACTTTCTCTCAGATGGAAGGAGAACCATTCCATAAAGCTTGGGATAGGTTCAAAATATTCCTCACTCAATGCCCCTATCACAGCTTTCCCTTGCAGTTGTTGGGATTTCATGTGTATGCCTATATGGTGAGAATTTAAAAAATTTATATCATCACTTGGCTCAATACACAAAAGGACCTCATTTGTATGATAATTGCAAGCAAGATTTTCTCTTAAGCATTTCAACAAACACCTAATATGCACTAAATAAAATAAACAAATCTCATCTACCTTATTGCTAGAGATGAAGAAGATTATCTTTACCTTAAGAGATTTTCAAATCTCTTGAGTTGAGAAAAGTCAATTTCCTTTCTAGATTTCTTAGAAACCACCTCTCTTTCGGGAGCACCTCTTGGTTCACCTTGAACCTAAACAAAAAAATACCACACCTCTTAGATAGATGGATGTAGAGTTTAAGATGTAGATCTAACCACCTAGCAAGAAGAGATGAGAGAAGAGACTTTTGGCCTAGGGTTGAACCAGCTAGGTTTTGGCCTTGAGCAAGTCTTTCCAAGTTTTGGCCTAGGAGAAGAAAAAACTTTGCTGCTAAAAAAATGGCAGATTTTGGCTAGGGTTTTGGAGGCAGCATATTAACACTATTTTCCTCAATTATGCCTCCTTAAATAGGCAAGGGTTAGGGAAACTTTTTGTATAAGGTTTGAACCAATTACACAAATGCCACTAGCCTTGTTTAGCCATCTTATGATTTCATTAATCTCAACTTGTGATTGGTTTAATAAATTAATTTATGAACAAATAATATTATTCATATTATTTTATTATCCTTATAATGCATTTAAACATTATACCAAATAATATTTGCATAACTTCACAAATTTATTTATGGTCTAAGCATGTCATATTATGACATTTTATTTTAGCATTTCATCTCATGTATTTTATCTTATACATCATTATGAAATGTAAAATACTCGTTGTTTCTCTTCAATTGGTGTGACCGTATAGATTATCTATATCATCTTGGCAATAATATAAAACTTTATACGCGTGGGGGTACAAAATGTATCGAAAACGTGATTAAAACTGAGTGGAGAGCCGTCTATTTCTGTTTTTTTCTTTTCAATAAACTCTACCACGTGTCGCGATCTGATTTGCTGAAATAAATAGTGGGACACATGGAAACACCTCATTGGTTGCAGGGAACAGGCGCACGATAGATTGTCGCACGGGATTAGGGTGCGCGAAACGTGGGAGACAATGGCTGCAACGCGTGCGTGATCCAGTGCTTTGAGATGTTGGATGCTAATTCCTAATAGAAAATCTCACGAGTGAGAAAAGCTGGAGTTGATGAAATCGATTCCAACAATGCCAGTTCATTTTCGACAACGTTGCAAAAGGAGCAATGGGAGAGAAGATAGCCTCAGAGACGTATAATCTCTTTGAGATGTTGGGTGCTAATTCCCAATAGAAAAACTCACGAGTGAGAAAAGTTGGAGTTCATGAAATCGATTCCAGCAATGAATTTCAACAACAAAATTTTCAATTGACCAAGAAAGTTTCCCTTCTCACTACGCAAACCAATACCAATAATGAAAATTATGGCTTGTGTAGTAACACAAGACATGGTACTAAAACCTGTCCATATTAAAGAGAGCACCAATTGGACCTGAACATGTTAATGTTTTGGGAGCATATCAACAGAGACCAAGATTTTACCCCAATTCAAATACCTAAAATCCTAGGTGGAGAAATCATCCCAACTTTTCCTAGAGGAAAAATAACCCTTTATCGCCCAAAGCTCAAATCAGCTAGGCCATCAATTCCACCAGCTAGTTACAAGAAGCATCCCCATAAACTAACCCTGGAGGACAATTTGAATTATTTTATTCAAGTCTGTAGAGATAACAAGTCTAAAACCAATCAATGATTGGACTCTGTGGAAGCTTCTATCAAAATGGTGGAATTTCATGTGGAATAGTTAGTTGACCATTTGCAAAAACAAATCAAAGACTAATTGAATGGTCAAATGGGATCAAATAAATTCAATGAAGAGGAGACATTGAGTTTGTCATTCTGTAATCTCCAAGCAACGTCTTATTAGAGGATGATAAATTTTAGTCCTAAGTAGAAGGTCACCCATTATTGTATTTTCCTTTCTTATAGTTTATTTTGTTTTAAGAATTTGTTCAATAAAATTCAAATAAAATAATACAAATTTGTTTGTTTAAAATATTGTGTCCATTTTTTTAAATTTAGTATAAAAAATAAAAATGAAAATAAATTGAAAAAGTATAAAAAAATAAAAATAAAAAATTTTAGGTTCCCTGCATTTTTCTACTTTAAGCCTATACATTTTTTCAATTTAAAAATCTTTCTTAGAGACTTATACTATTTTTTAGGAGCTAAATATTGATACACAAGAGGATGATGATGGATTTTAACTACAAATAGCCATGGGATATGCTAAAGATAGGCAAAATATGATGAAAGACTATGCAATGCCAATCATTGACAATGTAACTTTCAGTTAAGAACCAGATCAGCACTCTGACGTTAAGGAAGATGAGCACATTGGTCAGGAACTAGGTCAATCACCTATATTAAACAAATCAGGATGATCACCCTGGCATTTGAAAAAGTCAAGTTTTCTCACCTCGGTCAGGAACTAGGTCGACACTTTAACGTAATATAATAATAATAATAATAATAATAATAATAATAATAACAATATACCATATAGTCTTTACACATAAACATATTCCACTCAGAATGTTCATTATTTAAAAAATTAATCATCACACTTTTCATAGTTACTAATACAAGAATCAACAAGCACAAAAATTTAAAAACTCTTTAAATGCTTGGACACATGACCAGTGTCTGGATCATCAGTTTCTTCAACCAAGGGCAATAGCTCGGTTTGAATCTTGATAACCTTATCACGTACATAAGCCACATGCTTGGGGTGCGATGTCATCATTGAAAGCAACCCCCGCTCTAGATCTTCAGTAGCCTCCATAAACTTAAGAAAAACTTTTTCAAATTGCTTCATATTGAAACTTGCCCAATATGATTCCCTATCAACAAGACCAGCCATACTAGCCAAGGTCATCTTTTCTCGAGATTGAGTTTGGATTAATTGTTCCTTACAAGCAGCAAGCTCACACTTTGTCTCTTTAGCATTACGTTCAAGTTTAACAACCTCGGATTTAAGCAACCTAACCTTTTCCTCAAGCCTACCATTTGCAACACAAAAAGCTCAAACTAAGCGTCTATTGGTTCGATCAGAATCCATAAAACAAGAGCAAAAAAGTTGGAGGAATTGACAAGGATTCCTAAATACATGAATCAAACTTGTGTTCTCAAACCCTTTTATAGGGGATGAAAACTAAAAAAAATAAAAAAAATCAATAAATGACAATGGGTAGGTTAACATCATAAATACACAATAAAGAGGAAAATTAATTTATTTATTAAATAAAGTCAATTTTTACTCTTATCATTCTACATGAAGTAACAACTCGCGACCATACAAACAAAAATGGCATCGAGTTTTAATAAAAAACAAAATCAATGATCAATTATACTTTCCCTAGAAACTTCAGGGCTATCTTCACCACCAGAAGAGCCCGATCCTTCTCCATCCTCCTCAACAGAAAGAGCTTACGTATAGAGGGGCGTAACAGGGATGTCCAAAATACGATAATAGTACTAACCTAAACCTTTTTTCCTGGCCACTGTCTTAAAGGTTTCCATTTCCATTTCATATGCCCACTTAACACTACACTCAAGCTTTTTAGCCATAACATCTACATCGACCTTTGCTTGATGGCACACCTCTTCGATAGAAGCCTCAGTTTGTCTCTACACTTTCCTAGTCCCCTCTTCAGCTTACCCTAAAGACTCATCAAGCTCAAAAACACGATATGCATACACATTAAGCTCAAACTCAACCCTTTTTAGCTTTTCCTCCTTATCAATCTCCTCGCTATCCCACTTTATCATTCTAGCCAACTATGCAGTGTATTTTGAGCACGTCAATGCATGACCCTACTTTTCCTTCACCAACTCAAATTTTAAATAGCCCACGTTGTGAGCTCAGTCGAAATCATAAAGCAGCATCAACTACAACAAAGAAATGAGATTAAACAAATAAAACTCGAGCTCACACTAGCGCTAAATATCACAAACAAAAAAGTATAACACACCTAACACATCTGACGATGAATGACCTCACTAGAATTTTCCCCTTCACAAATAGTCATGAGCTGCTCCTTACATGCATCGATGGAAATGTGGATCATACAAAAATTTCCAAAA
Organism: Hippophae tibetana; assembly: GCA_037013495.1. Lineage (NCBI taxonomy): Eukaryota > Viridiplantae > Streptophyta > Magnoliopsida > Rosales > Elaeagnaceae > Hippophae > Hippophae tibetana. The sequence goes on along the minus strand of CM072807.1, from coordinate 18,615,343 downwards.
CTCAATTCAAGATAACCCTATCAGCAACAATAGTAAGGTCCTCAACAATAGCTTTCCCCTTCTTCAAATCCCTTAAAGGATTGCCAGATTCTTTGGAACTCGTGCAATGAGTTGAAGACCTATTTTAATCACCTTGAAAAATAAAAAAAATAAAAAAGGGAAAATATTATGAGGCAAGAACAAAGAGTGGGGCTATGGTCAACATCATTTGGCACTATCTCGAATCGGCCCCCAAAATATGTAGGAGGAGTTCTACGTTTAACAGGAGCCCTGGGTTTAGGAGGAGCTCGGGGTTTACGATTCACTCTAAGGGGGGCTCCTTAACACCGTGCCTCATTAACCCATATGCAACAAAACGCAGAGTGTTTGATAGAGTCTTCCAGTTTGTCTTCTCAAGAAGATAGTTTTGAATATAAGCCAACCTTTGCTTCGCATCAAGACTCAAGGTTGTGATTAGAGAAACCATATTTCTAATCACAATTGTCATTCCAGATGCTCCTTACCAACCTCGTGTCATTTGTTTGAGACTCCCACCGACTTGAAACGTAGAAAAAGTATGATTTCCAGTTTTTCTCATTTTCAAGAAGGGGCACGTTCACCCTTTGATCCTACTTTACTGACATATACACCCTCATTGGATCTGTAGGGTTCTATTTTAGAACATACGCCTCATTAAACTCGGACATCAATAAATCCACACCGAGTTCTTGACATATCAACATTAGAAAGAGCAGATATCTCCACCAATTAGGCATCAATTGTCCCGGTGCAAGCTGCATCCTAACGAAAAACCTCCTAATAAGAGGATACAAGGGAAACCTTACCCCTAGCCATAGAGCTTTCTCATGAAAAATAGTCCACCCAGAGGGAAATGCATCACTATCACAAGCACTCTCAGAAGGAATCATTATCTGAACTAAGGGAGGGATTTCATAGATTCTTCTTATTCTCTCTTCATCCTGGGACAACAACCCACAAGTTTTAGGTACCATCACCCGGCCTCTAAAGTGACTTATCATTTCCCCACATCCTATATTCCTTTTTTTTCTCCACGTCTTAGCCACTGAAATTTGAGTCTGAGGAACACTCAATCTCACAGTGAGAATAGTCTGGAGATAGGGTAGAGGTAGACGGTTGAGGTGAAGACTAACTCGATTCACTAGAAGAGTTCGAGCTAGAAGACCTCGAGTTCCCACTTGTACTAGAATATTAGGGACTCTCCCATGAGCCCGAGCCAAAAGTTGATGTCTCTTCTCTTTGTATCCTATTAAAAGCTACAAAAACATAAAGACAAAATAATAGCATGTGGTAAGGCACGAGGAAAAGAGGTTACCTAGAGACGAGTTGAAAATAAAAGAAAATGTTCCCTTTAAACCGACCTAAAAAGAAAGTAGAAAATTGTTAGTTCTCAACACTTGAGTTCTAAAAAAATCCCAAACAGGGAATATTATAGCACAAGCTAAATTCTTACAAATGAACTGAAAATCTTTTATAACTCGAGGTGAAATGAAGATTAAAACAGGTGACAAACTTGTTTATCTCAGGTTTTTCAATTCATTAATGAACTGGAATGAGAAAAAATGTATCAGTCCCTATCACTTCATCAAGATAGGGACTTTCAACACAAACATAGAAATTCTCAAACCAAGGGTGTTTTCAGAAAAGGAATTCAACACAAAATAACTCTGAGCATTAAGAGGTCAAATATTAGGCCAAATTTTCTATGAACTCATGTAGATTAATAACTCCATCTAAGATCAAAGTAAATTATTCAACTAGTAAATTCATTATTATTTTTCACAGTAGTATGGCTCTTTCAGAAAAAGATGGTGAAAAAATTACCAAATATAAAACAAATTTTAACAGTAACAACCTGGAAATAGGTCAAGAAATAAGGAAAGTATTTTACTTCTATGCCAGAAAAGCCACCAAAGATCACAGATGCATTTATTGCATCAAAGATCGAGAAGAAGATACGTCATCATCAACGACATCGAAAAGATTATAGGTAGAAAATGAAAAGAATAAAAAGAGGAACTGTTGGTAGAAGATGTAGACCCACATCTTTAGTCGGTAGCATGTACCAAAGCAAAAAAGCAATGTCTACTATTTAAAATAGAAAATCAAACAAATTATGAAAACAAGGATAAAATAGTAATTTTTGTCTTGTAGATAGGGATTTCTTATCTATAAAAGGAACCCTAATTTTCATTTGGAGGAAACACAAAAACAATCATAGCATATATCTCTTAAAAACACACAATCTCTAGCACAGAAATCACTTTTATCTAGAAATCCCAATAATTATGAGCGGCTAAGAATCCCTTCAAGGTTCTTAGTTGGCCCTAAGTTTGTAATAAATATTATATCGTGAATAAAATGGAGTTCAATTATTCTTTTCTAGTAATTATAAATTATACACTATCTATGTTCGGATACAGATGGCTCACCATTACAAGAAGTGTATTAGGATTTGAGCAAAGTTGAGCCATAATTGATATAACAAGAAAAGACGAATAGAAGGGAATACCATGGTGGACCCATTAAGTTCAAGTATAATAATTATAACTTTTAAGCCAATTAAGGATCTTGAATGCTTAGATATTTACTTATATCAAGTGATATTATTGATAAAGATAGAAATATCATAATATTATAATAAGAAAAATTAAGTACAAGAATTAACAACTAAACATTAAATAGCCAATTTGAAAGAAATTAAAATGAAAGATAAAAATCTAATTTTATTAGAAAAGTTTAATAAAAGTTATCTTTTAGCCTTAAATGAATATTTTAAAGATGAAGATTATGAAACCTATCTTCAAATTTTTAGAAGATTCAACATATTATTAGATATTTATATAGACTATATTAAAGTCATTACAAGTATAATAGATCATCATGTTTTAGGGATATTAAAAGACCATTTTAATCAAAAACAAGTCTTCTTAGAAGAAGAAGATGAAAAAAGAGAATTTAGAAACCTTATGTTTGGTTATTATATTTTCAAAAATTATAGGTATATTGTTTGTACAAAAACATGTAATTGTATGAATTTATAATTACAAGATCAAGCTTATCTAAGACATGAACAAGCTTATTTAGAACATGTAATTAGGTGTGATCTCCTAGAAGAATGTCAGATTGGCCAAAAGTTTTCCATAGGGCCAATCGGTAATCAAAAAATCACAAATTAGTATTAGAGCCATAGAAATATTAATAAAATATAGATGTAAAAGTTAACACCATTAATTTTAAAAGATATCAATGATATTAACCATAAAATTTATAGGTATTTTAGCACTTTCTTAAAACCTCAAGGACATAGATGAAGATATGTTAAATCCTAGAGGCATTTTAGATATATATCTGTACTAAATTAATTACATTAAATAATTATGAGATCCTTGATACCTAATTTTTTTTACACTTTTATATATCAATGGTTCACATTTAAATAAATCATTTTTCTTTATTTTTTAACAAATATGGAACGTTGAAATTTTTGCATTATATAATCATGTTTTATATGTAGAATCATGTTATATTATAAAATATTTTTAAAATATTTTTTCAACATTTTTTTGGGTTAAAATTTTCTTAATATAGAATCATGTTCAATTTTTATGTATTTTTTATTTGTTCAATTTAAACCTAATAAATAGAATATTTTAAATATAATCTGTTTATAATTCCAACCCATATAAAAAATAAGTTAGATAATATAAGATACATTTTAAAATTAATGAATTATATTATGTTTTATTATCACATTTTATTTTATTTTATACCTCTATTTGTAGGGAAAAATTGTATTCTAAGAATATGTACTTTTAAAAAAAAGATAAGAATAATAAAATAGATAAGGATAAAAAAAATGACGTGGTTTACAATATATAATTAGATATAAGGTTATAAATCTATATCTTTTTATAAAATACATTTATATATTAATGTAAATATCAATAAATTATATGAATTTTAATGATCAAATTTCGTTACAATTATAAAAATTATATAATTTAATGATATTATTTTAGTATTATTATACATGAAAATAAAAATAAAAAAATACACCCTTTTATCTTCACGTACTTATTTTTATTTTTTAGTGTTCTAATAATTTACCAAGAAGGTTGTGACCATTGATATTATAAATTAAGTATTGAGATTTTTCACACAATAAATTATTAAAAAGTATGGCTTGACAAATTACTCACCCCTTAGAGTATATGTTTTATTTTAATTTAGATCAAATAGTGATTGCGTGATTCAAACATTGATTTGAAATATAGGAAAAAAGCTTCATTATTATCTTTTTATATTATACGGTGTTTGATTATTTTGCAATAATTGATAGTACTTGACATGATTAAATTTTAATTTGCAAAGCCTTTAACTAAAACTGTGGTTTCTTTTTTCTTTAGGAGTTGGTATTTTAGTTTATTTATTATTATTATTTTTGTTATTTTTCTTAACTTTTAATTTTTTGTTAAATCTTATTGTCTCTGTAACACTTATTAACATTTGAATAAAATCGATGACATTTGTGAAATGCTCTAATCCCTCGTTCATTTTAATTAATTAATTTAAATTACATAAAATATTATTTAACTTAAAGAAATAAAATTAATATCTAAAAAAAGAAACAATATATCTATCCTAATTATGGTTGGATTAAAAAAAATACCTATGCAGGTTAATTATTATCATTACTAATTTTTTTTTTCATTTTGCTGTAAACCATCCAACATATTCAATTGTCTTATTATATTCAAAATGTTGTTATATTTAATTTAATTATTAATTTAAAATATAATATAAACAATCTAATAATATCATAAATCTTAGTCAATTTTACATTAGTAAAATATACGTTAAAATATTTTATTTTCTCACATATTTGTATAATTATTTATTATTATTATTTTTATCATTTTATTTTATTTAAAAATTAAAAAAAATTACTTTTAATTTTTCTTTATTTATAATTTTATAAATTTTATTTTAATATTTATCACTATTTTAATTATTTTAATTACACTGTTAAAATAAATATAATAATAATATTATTATTTATATTAAATTTAATTCTTATTATTAATACATTTTTAATTTACTAACCAAATATACCTAAGATTCAAAAATTAATTATCCAAAAAGAAAAGATTCATTAACTCAAAAATTTAAACAATACAAATACTAAAATTATTTTGAATTAAAATGAATATGAGTTTGAGGAGGACTAAATTAATAGTAATATTTTTATTATTAAAATTTAAATATGTTATATTTATTAATTTCTTAAAATTATTTATATTTTTAAATATTTTAAATTCAACTACTCCCTGTGGGAAAAATTGCTAGCACAATACATAAATAAATATAAAGATCTTTTATTAATTGTTTTTTTTAACAATTATATTTCATAACGATGATATATACTCCAATTATGTAATTGTGTAATGAATGAATTTGATTTCAAACCATTTACAATAAGAGTGGAGAAACAATCTAGGAAAACATTTTTGCAATTCCATCTAAATTGTCACTTATTTCAATCAAAGTCAATTATCTAGAAATTGTTGAAGCATAGCATACATTTAAAATTGTTATTAATTATTAATATATAAAATTATCATAAAATTACTATATTATGATATAATAAAGTGGTTTTAATGACAATGTATAAATAACAATTCATTATATATATATATATATATATATATATATAATAAATTCTTATAATTTATTATATTATTATATTTAGATACTTGAGATTAAAAAGAATGAAATTCTCTTTTATATTTCTTATAAATCATAATCTTATATCCCTTATAAATATCAACGTTTTGAAATATAACATTGTAATAAAATATTTAATCAGGTTCTATATATATAAAGCTTTTTTTAGCTAAAATTTGGTAATAAAGTATAATTAAAAATGGAAAATGAGAAAGAAGAAGTAATTTTAGGAGGGGAAAAGAGATTAGTAATCGACACTACATAGAAAAGTATGAAGTTGGTAAAATCTACTCTCTTATTAGGAGAAGCAGAAGTCATGACTTTTATTAAATAGAGATCCAAAACCTAGTTGGAACACGAGCTGGTGTAATAGAAAGCAAACAGAAAATACAAAGCATGGGAAGCAAAGCTAGTAGAAATCAAAACAGAATAACAGAAATCAGTTTAGTTTATCATCCCCTCTCAAGTGAAAGGGTCTTGGAGTGATACAAAGTTGAGTTTTGAGAGACAAGAATCTTAAGCTTGGGAGATGCTTTGTTAAAAGGTCAGTTGGCTAGTCTGTTGTAGGAATGAATTGTAGCAGTATCTTACCGCGTAGAATATGATCTCGGATAAAGTGAAGATCTATTTCTATGTGCTCCGTTCTAGCATGAAACACCAAATTTTTTGCCATATAAGAGGCACTGATATTATCATACCATAGTAGAGGAATTGTAGGTATAAGAACACAGAGTTCATGTAGTAAGGCTTGCATCCAAAAAATCTCGAAAGTGGCTAAGGCAAGCCCACGATACTCGGACTCAACACTACTTCGAGACACTATCTTCTATTTAGAAGAAGCCCAGGAGACTAAGTTATTCCCTAGATAAACTAGATAGCCACTTGAAATGTGTCTGTCATCAAGTTGAGCCCTCAATCGGTATCTGTGAATCCTTTAATTGTCAAGAAACTGGAAATATTGAACAAGAGGCCTTCGTGCATTGTTCCCTTCAGATACCGAAGTATCCTTTTGACTGAGAGCCAATAAGCTGAGGTTGGTTGTTGCATGAACTGACATGCCTTATTAACTGCAAAGGCTATATCATGTCTTGTTATGGTAAGGTACTGAAGGGCCCCTACCACACTACAATAGTAAGTGACATCATCTATAGGTTCACCATCAAATTTGGAAAGATTCACCCCAACAATGCCAGGTGTTTTTGCTTATTTAGAATCAAACATTTCAGTTTGATGTAGTAGGTCTGAAACATATTTGGTTTGACTTAAATGCATAGAGCCTTTATTGTAAGAGACCTTTACCCCAAGGAAGTAGGATAGCTACCCCAAGTCTCTCAAAGCAAACACAGAATTGAGCTTAGTGATGAGGGATGAAATTTGGGTGGAGGAACTGCAAGTGAAAATGATATCATCGACATAGACAAGAATAATTAGAGTGGTAGATCTACTAAACAGTAGAAATATAGAACTATCAGTTCTAGAATTGTTGAAACCCCACTGGAGAAGAGTAGAGCTGAGTTTTTGAAACCAAGATCTTGGTGCTTGTTTCAAACCATATAAAGTTTTCTTTAATCGACACACTTTGGTGGGAAATTGAGAGTCTAAATACCCAGGAGGTTAAGACATGTACACTTGCTCCTCTAATTCACCATTGAGGAAAGCATTATGCACATCAAGCTGTCGAATTTCCCACTTAAAACTAAGAGCAACAATGAGTACAATTCGAATGGTTACAACCTTAACTACTGGACTAAATGTTTCAAAATAATCAAGACCAAGAGTTTGATTATACCCCTTAGCTACAAGTCTGGCTTTATATCTTTCTATGGTCTCATCTGGCTTTTGTTTCAATTTGTATACCCACTTACAACCTATTACATTTACATTAGAAGGTTGCTTAACAAGATCCCAAGTATGGTTTCGATAAAGAGAATAAATCTCCAAATCCATAGCTTGTACCCAGTTTGGATTTTTGAGAGCTTGACTGAAAGTATACGGTTCTGAGACTTTAACAGTAGAAAGGTCAAAAATAGTCTTTTTCTTGGTTATACCTCTCATTAACCTTGTTATCATGCATGGAGTTAGAGGATGATGAGAATTCGGAGCCTCATCCATTGTCTGAAGGAGCACTCATGGGCGGTAATGAAGAGAATGATGACACGTGGCTATCATTATAGCAGAGGAATGAAGAGGAAAAGGAAGGTATGATGGCTAGAGGGAAAATGTCTACTAAGGTAGCTTTGGTTAGAGAGAGAGAAAGAGTGTTAGCTAGAGGAAATTGCCCTTCATCAAAGACAACATGAGGAGTAACATACACTCATCCAATCAAAAAATCAAGACATAAAATCCTTGGTTATGAAAACTATAGCCAAGAAAGATACATGGAATAGATCGGTACTATAATTTATGATTATTGTAGGGACGAATGAACGGGTAGCACAAGCAACCAAAGAATCTAAGTGACTTATAATCTGGAAGCTTGTTGAAAAGATTGAAATAAGGTGAAGTATTTTGGAGTACCTTACTTGGCATTCTATTTATGAGAAAATAGTTGTCTGGAAGGCATATTGCCATAATTTCATTGGCAAGGAAGCATGAGCTAACAAAGCTAAACCGGTTTCAACAACATGCATGTGCTTCGTTTCAACTATCCCATTCTGAGCTGAATTATAGGGACAAGAAAACCGATGAAATATCCTAGATTGTTGAAAAAAAGACATGAAAGTCTTAAACTTTCCACCATTATCATACTGTAGACATTGGATTTTAGCATCAAACTGATTTTCTACTTGGAGTTTAAACTGCTTAAAAACAAGAAGAGCTTGATCTTTTGTTTGGAGAGGATAAAACCATGTGTACTGCGAGTAGTCATATCGAAATAAGATGAAATATCTTGCACCAGATATGGACTTGACTAAGGCAGACCCCCAAATGTCAGTATGAACAAGTTCCAAAAATTTAGTAGCATGAGATAATGAAAGATGAGTAGGAAATCTATGACTTTTAGCAAGTTGACAAGACGAGCAAATAGAAGGGCAAACAACAATTTTATTATTTTCATAAGAGACATTACAACTCTTCATTACTTGGGTTACAATGTCAATGACCTAATATGTGATGCCATAACTAGACTTCATTATCAATAATACTCGATTTATGAGAGCAAAAGATAGAAGGAGTATTAACACCAACATAGGCTACTTTCTTGTTGTTCAAACTTGGAAACCTATAAAGTCCATTCTCAAGGTTGCCTTGAGCAAGTACCTTTTCGTATGTAGATCTTTCATAAAGAAACCATTAGAGTGAAACTCAATTAAGGCATTGTTTTCTGAGCAGAACTTAGCAACACTTATCAAGTTTACTGATATAAAGGGAACATGAAAATATTTTTGAGATGAAAGGAATGTGAATCAGACAACAGACAGTGAGAGCTAGTGTTAGAGATGGATAGATGCTTACCATTACCAACTGTCACTTTATTTGTGCTTTTGTATGGTGAAGGATTGGTCAGATTTCCCATATTCTGAGTCAGATGATGACTTGCTTCAGAGTCAAGATACCACGTCTCATCTGTAAGATTATTAGAAGAAGCAATCAAAGCAGGTATAGAATTCGAATTACTAGCATTTGAGGAAGGAGTGTCGCTATTTTGAGAACTGTGATAGGAGATATCAAATCTGTGATAACAGATCTGAACTGTATGGCCAAACTTGCCACACAACTGGCATTATGGCTTCTCAGAATTGTTGGAACTATGTCTTCCATTCTGTCCATATCTATTTCCACGACCATGACCTCTGTAAGTGTAGTTGCTGGTATTTGGAGTATGATTATGTCCTCGACCGTCATTATACCTCCTTCCACCACCTCTTTTATTAGAGGATGAGGCATAGTTGGTAGACATAGTGGAGATTTGGTCAATCGAGCTTTGTTGCTCAAGACGATTTTCAAAAGCTAGAAGCATACCGTGAACAACTTCAATAGAGATCTTGTCATCTCTAATGTTAATAGCAGTAACAACTGCATTATAGTCAGATCCAAGGCCACCGAGGAGATTCATAACCTGATCTTGTTCTGAAACAGGTTCTCCAATGGCTACTAGGTTATCTACAACTCCTTTGACTTTCATGATATAGTCTATCATAGACAGAGATCCTTTCTTGGTGGACTGTAACTCGAATCTGAGCTGCATTATTCTAGCTCTGGAGGAAGATGAGAAGGTTTTCTCCAACACATTCTAAGGAAAATGAGAGGAATTATGACCTATGATTTGTGTCATGGTCGTTGGTGTGAGAGATGAGTAGATCCAATTGAGGATCGTTTGATTTTGTCTTCTCTAAGCAACAAAAGTTGGATTGATTACTCCTGGACTCAATTCTTTGTTTGGATAGATAGATGATCCATCTATAAAATCCTCAAATCCATTAGCAAGAACAACATTATCAATTTGAGATCTCCATAGAACGTAATTAGTCCAATCGAGCTTCACAGGCAGAGTATGATTAAGCATATGATAGGAAGGGAAGGACACCATTGTTGAGCTTTGTCCAGATCCAATCGAACTAGAGGATGAAGAAAGTTGAGTTGAATATGACGTCATTCTTGGATCTGATTCCGTAGCTCTGATACCAAGATAGAAAGTATGAAGCTGGTATGGCACTACCACCTTAGAATGCTATGGTGCACTACCAGAATTGAATAGTTTTATTATTTAACAACTCACTTAATCGATGAATGCTATGTGACACTATCACATTAGAATTGAATATTTTTAGCTTACTGGGAAGAAATACCACTTAATTAGATTATTTTTACTGGATTGACTCCCCATTTTTTTCAATTTATTTCACCAAATATGAAATAGTTTTAGCTTATTGGGAAAAAATACCACTTAATTAGTTCTTCTACTGGATTGGCCTTTAGATTTTGTGACTTATTATATATCACAAATTTGTGATAATCTCAAATAATACGTTGAGATTTTATAGGCTTTTAGGACACAATTTTATTATTGACTATTATTAAAATTTTAAGAAGCTAATTAAAATCTATCATGATATTTGTGATCATCATAAATTTGTGATATTTTTTTTCCTTTTTTTTATTTTCGAAACATAAGAGGGATTGAATTGGATTTTTGAAGGAACACACAATTACACAAAAAAATTCAAATGGACATGGAATATTTAGTTTTCTTCAATATTTGTGTTCGTGAGCTTCCCCCTTTTTTCACTTTGATCAATGGAAAAGGATACTTCTTGTTTTTATTGGTTATTAACTTGATGAAAAAAAGAATGATATAATCATTATTATATATCATAAATGTTGTAAATTAGCAATTGTGGAAGCGAAGATCGGGTCCAATTTTGGTTGCACAAATTTATAATAATGGGTAACGGCAAAAAAGTAAATAGTAAGAAAATAAATGGCACACAATGATTTAAGTGGTTCAACTTTTCAATGTGAAAAGTCTACTCCACTGACGACGGCACACCGAGGAAAATCCACTAATAATCAAAAGAAGATACAAACACCAATTTCCAGAGCTTCACAAATTATACCAAAATCCAAAATCAACCCATAAAATATCCCCTCTAATTTACTGGTAATATATAGCAAGATAAATTTAACAAACTTGCTATTAAATCAAATATTACCGTACAAATGAGATGGAATATAATTGATAATCCTCAAGGACATGAAACTGTGGAAGGAAAAACAAAACAGCTTCTTCTTCTTCCAAATTCTGCAGCTGCTATATCTCTTTGCAGTTTTTCTTTATTCTGTTACTGCTGATTTCTTTGGTGGCTGCTGCAAAAAACTCTAATGGCTGCTGCTTTCTCTAATCATTTATGGTTCACGCAGCAAATAACTAATATATATATTAGTTAAACCTAAGGGTTATAATATGGGCAGATGAGCTTTGGGCTCAATTTGTTTTGGGCCAAATATAACAAATCTCCACCTTGGCTCAAAACAAATAACAAATTCTTTAAATGAAATTCCTCGGATTACCAAATAATCGTCGTCCAAAGCCTCGAAGGGTGATCATCTTCTGCAAATACCAATCAAGTCCAAGCAATGCTTGAACTTATTAAATGGAACTGGTTTGGTTAACATATCAGTTGGATTCTCTATAGTGACTATCTTATTGACAACAATAGCACCTTGAGAGACAATGTCACGAATGAAGTGATATCTGACATCAATGTGTTTGGTTCTTTCATGATACATAGTATTCTTAGTCAAGTGTATCGCACTCTGACTATCACAAAATACAACAGAAGTATCCTACTGTAAATCCAAATCACAAACCAAACCTCTAAGCCAAATGGCTTCTTTCACTGCTTCTGCTACTGCCATATATTATGCCTCTGTTGTAGACAAAGCAACTGTAGACTGTAAAGTAGCCTTCTAACTAATGACACAATGAGAAAGAGTGAAGACATAACCTGTCAGAGATCTTCTTCTATCCAGATCACCAGCACAATCGGAGTCCACATAACCAATAACACTGCAACCAATATTAGAACTCCCATCATATACTAAACCAAAATTAGATGTACCTCTCAAATACCGAAGTATCCATTTCACTACTTGCCAATGACCCTTACCAGGATTACCCATATATCTGCTGACAACACTAACTGCATGTGAAATGTCTGGACGAGTACAAACCATAGCATACATCAAACTACTAACGACACTAGCATATGGAACCTGAGACATGTACCACTCTTCTTCTTCTAATTGTGGTGAAAAATCCAAAGAAAGCCTGAAATGCGCAGCTAACGGTGTACTCACAGGTTTAGAATCTTTCATGCCAAAGCGTTCAAGAACTTTTTCAATATAATTTTTCTGAGTCAAATAAAGCTTGCCCGCTTGTCTATCCCTGTAAATTTTCATGCCCAAAATTTTCTTCGTTACACCCAAATCTTTCATCTCAAATTCACCATTAAGTTGAGACTTTAATTTCTGAATCTCAGACTTATTCTTAGAAGCAATAAGCATGTCATCAACATAAAGCAACAAATAAATGGATGAACCATCATGAAATCTTTTATGATAAACACAACTATCATAATCACTCCTAGAGTAACCATGATCAATCATAAAAGAATCAAACCACTTATACCACTGCCTAGGAGATTGCTTCAGCCCATATAAAAACTTTTTTAATAAACAAACATGATCTTCCTTACCTGGAACAACAAACCCCTCTGGTTGATGCATATATATTTGTTCCTCAAGCTCACCATGTAAGAATGTTGTCTTGACATCAAGTTGTTCTAATTCCATGTCAAACAATGCAACCATAGCAAGCAACACACGAATAGAGTTATGTTTCACAACAGGTGAAAATACTTCATTGAAGTCAATACCTTTCTTCTGACAATAACCCTTTGCAACAACACGTGCCTTGAACCTAGTTGATTCAACCTCAGGTATACCTTCCTTTTTCTTGAAGACCCATTTGTTTCCAAAAATCTTCTGACCCTTAGGCGGTTTCACCAATTCCCAAGTATGATTCTTATGAAGTGATTCAATCTCTTCATTCATAGTAACCAGCCACTGAGCAGACTTATCACAAGTGACAGCTTCATGATAACTAGAAGGTTCATACACCTCAATAGACTCTGCCACAGACAATGCAAAAGAAACTAAGTCTACATCTGCGTACCTCTGAGGGCGACGAATCTCTCTTATTCCTTTACCCTTAGCAATATTGTATGGTCGCTCATGTTGCTCTTCTGCTACATCATGAGCAGAATCATCTCTCTCATCCACAAATGGCTGATCTGAAGTGCCCTCCTGCACTTGACTAGGAGCTCCACTCTCAAGCTCCACCTGCTCACTAACACCATGGTCTTTATCTGCAACAATAGACTATTTTTTCTTTTGCAACATGGAAAACTCATCAAACTTAACATCTCTGCTAATCAAAAATTTAGGTGACTTGGGTTCAGCACACCATAATCTATAACCCTTCACCCCAGAAGGATAACCCAAAAATATGCATTTCAATGCCCTAGGCTCAAGTTTACCATCATTAACATGAGCATAAGCAGGACAACCAAAAACTTTCAAATCAAAATAATTAGCAAGAGTACCAAAGAATACCTCAAACGGAGTCTTCAACTCAATTGCAGTTGATGGAGACCGATTCACCAAATAGCAGGCATGGTTACAAGCTTCAGCCCAAAAAGATTTATCCAAGTCAGCTTGAAAGAGCATACAACGAGCTCTTTCTAAGAGGGTCCTATTCATACGTTCTGCTACTCCATTTTGCTGTGGTGTATGACGCACAGTGCGATGTCTCACTATGCCATTCCTTTCACAGAACTCATTAAACTGACTGTTACAAAATTCCAAACCATTGTCAGTTCTCAAATGCTTGATTTTCTTACTTGTTTGATTTTCTATACAAGCCTTAAATTTCACAAATTTTGAGAATGCATCATTCTTATTCTTCAAAAAATACACCCAAACATGACGAGAAAAGTCATCAATAAAAGTCAACATATACCGGGCACCACCCTTAGACACAACACGAGAAGGACCCCAAAGATCTGAATGAATATAGTCAATAGTACCTTTCGTTTTATGGATGATTGTACTGAACTTGACCCTGCGATGCTTTCCATAAACACAATGCTCACAGAAATCAAGTTTCCCAGTTTTCTGACCACAAAGCAAATCCCGTTTACTCAAAATAGACATCCCTGCCTCACTCATATGCCCAAGCCGCATATGCCATAATCGAGTAGTGTCTGAATCTTGATCTGATGAGGATGAAACTGATACACTGCCAATAACAGTGCTACCCTGAAGCATATAGAGACCACGCGACAATTACCCTTTAATAACAACAAGAGCACCCTTACTAACTTTTAAGACTCCACCTTCAGCTACATACTTATAGCCTTGTGAATCAAGAGTACCCAAAGATATCAAGTTCTTTTTCAAATCTGGAACATGACGAACATCTTTTAAATTCCTAACAATACCATCATGCATCTTAATTCGGACAGTACCAATACCAACAACCTTGCAGGACATATTGTTTCCCATCAAGACAACACCATCATCAATAGACTGATAAGTAGCAAACCAATCTCTACTGGGGCACATATGGTAAGTGCAACCCGAATCAAGAATCCAAACATCTTCAGGAGAACCAATAGATATTGATAGAACATTTTCACCATCGGAACCAGAACTATCTACAACACCAGCAACATCATTAGTACCAGAAGACGTTGCGACATATTTTCCTTTACCTTTGAGTTTCGGACAATTTACTTTCCAGTGCCCTTCTTGACGGCAATAGTTGCATTTATCTTTTCTTTTTCTAGATTTGGATCTAGACTTGCCTCTATTATTGCTTGTGCCTTTTTCTTGAATTCTACCTCTGACAAATAAACCACTGCTATTATCATTGTTTCTAGTAGACACTTTTTTCTTCAACTCTCTGGAATTCAATGCTGCTTTGACATCTTCCAAAGAAATAGTGTCTCACCCATATAACATGGTATCAACAAAATGTTCAAATGAATGAGGTAAAGAACATAATAGAACTAAGACATGATCCTCATCATCAATCTTAACACCACCATTTTTCAAATCACGAATAATTTTAGTAAATTCATCAAGGTGATCATGCAAAGGTGTACCTTCTGACATTCTGAATGTATACAAACGCTGCTTCAAATATAACCGACTGGTCAAAGACTTGGTCATATACAAATTCTCCAATTTAAGCCATAACCCAGCAGGAGATTCCTCATCACCAACTTCGTGTAATACCTCATCAGACAAGGATAACTGAATTGAACTGAGAGCATTTTCCATTAATGCATATTTTTCTTCATCAGTCAATTTTTTTGGCAATTTATCCTTACCTTCAAGTGTCTTAACGAGCCCTTCTTTAACTAATACGGCCCGCATCTTCATACGCCAAAGACTGAAATCATTTCTACCATTAAATTTCTCAATTTCATATTTTGCCGCCATGAGAGAAAACCCAATATTAAATCAACAGAAACACAATCCAGAAAATATGAAACCAATCAGATAACCAGAAGCCCAAAATAAATTCAGAAGAGCAAACTTGATCAGTTCCAATAAATAACAAAATAACCCAATAGCTTTGATACCAATTTGTTGTAAATTAGCACTTGTGGAAGTGAAGATCGGGTCCAATTTTGGTTGCACAAATTTATAATAATGGGTAACGGCAAAAAAGTAAACAGTAAGAAAATAAATGGCACACAATGATTTAAGTGGTTCAACTTTTCAATGTGAAAAGTCTACTCCACTGACGATGGCACACCGAGGAAAATTCACTAATAATCAAATGGAGATACAAACACCAATTTCCAGAGCTTCACAAATTATACCAAAATCCAAAATTTTAGTTTTTTGCAGCAGCCACCAAAGAAATCAGCAGCAGCAGAATAAAGAAAAACTGCAGGGAGATATAGCAGCTGCAGAATTTGGAAGAAGAAGAAGTTGTTTTGTTTTTCCTTCCACAGTTTCATGTCCTTGAGGATTGTTAATTATATTTCATCTCATTTGTACGATAATATTTGATTTAATAGCAAGTTTGTTAAATTTATCTTGCTATATATTACCAGTAAATTAGAGGGGATATTTTGTGGGTTGATTTTAGATTTTGGTATAATTTGTGAAGCTCTGGAAATTGGTGTTTGTATATCCGTTTGATTATTAGTGGATTTTGTGTACCGTCGTGAGTAGAATAGACTTTTCACATTGAAAAGTTAAACCATTTAAATCATTGTGTGTCATTTATTTTCTTACTGTTTACTTTTTTGCCGTTACCTATTATTATAAATTTGTGCAACCAAAATTGAACCCGATCTTCGCTTCCACAATTACTAATTTACAACAATAAATATAATTAAAATGTTAATTTTTTATAATTATACGATTCTATACTATTTTTATCGTAATTTTGACTAGCAACTTTGACAGAAGAAAAAATATATTATACCTTTTAGCACTTTAAAGTTAGGTTGAAGTTCGTGATAAAGCTGGAAATTTTGATATTTTTTTCTGACATATTGGTGTCTGGTAGGGCAGAAATTAATTATACATGATATTTGAGGGATTCCTTTCTTATTTCTAAATCAACATTTTTTTGGCAGACTTCATCATCATATAAGTTCCTTACTTCCTCTATTTTCTTTATGTGAGCTGTTTTAGTCATTTAATTGCATATTTGCATAATCTGGATATTAAAACGGGAAAGTATCACAGTATGCTCTTAATATTAAGCTTCTGATGTTACATAGTCGATCTCCCCCATAGAGTTTATAGTCTTTCCTTTTCTATTAGTTTGTGCTGATAGTGTAACTATTGCAACTTGTATGAAGCAGGTGGGTTTATTGAGATCAGGCTTTACTAGTAATAGATGCTTTGTGTTTTGGCCTTTAGGTTTCTTACTTTTATATACTGACTCTAGAGACTGGAGCTGGATAAAAAAACTGATAATATATGGAGGGAGGCGCAGAAAGAGATTTGGAATGCCAAAAGACTATGGATGGGAAGGCTAGTAGCGAAAATGGTTCAGAGAAGGCCATGCCTTCTTGTTGTTTGAAGGCTAGGGTGTCTGCCCCTGTGATGGGAGCTAAATGCCACTCCAGAGTTGTCTCTGGGTGGTTCTCAGATTCAAAATCTCATTCTGGTCTCTATATATGATCTTCTTTCCTTGATTCTTTGTGTTGTAGTGCTGTAGTTGGCTAATGCAAATGGGATGGTTATTAATATGATGTCATTGGCTCATGTTTTTTATTTTTCTGTATTGCAGATAATGATGTCAAAGAGGTTTATTTCAACAACCCAACGTGGTCTGGTAAGTTTAGAGGCGGACAAAATGTTCATTTAGGTACTATTGTTATGTGAGTTTTTTTAATTTTATTTGTGTTTCAATTAACCACTTGTAGTATCGAATTGTCTTTCAATCAGCTATTTATTATCGAAAAAATTTAAATCACATGTACAATACGTGAAATTATACCGCACCTACCGTGTAGATATTATAAATATTTTAATCAAGTTAGACCAATTTTTTATCAAAATATTTAATTAAATTTTTAATAATAAAAATATTCAATTAAAACAAAAAAAAATACTTTAAAAGTAATAAATTAAATTTTTTGACATTAGTACCTAATTGAAAGTTTCCCCAATTACTCTCTCTTTGTTGATTATTTGATTCCTCTATATCTTGTTTTAGTAGCAAAGTTGTTTTTGTTTTGGTGATGGTAGTGTAATATCAACAGTTTAAATTGCTAAGTGCTATGATACAAGTTGCTTAAATTTCCTTTTTTGCTATTTGGCAGGAGAAGTGCATTCGTTGGTTGTAGAAAAGGTTTTGTACAAGGAAAAATCGGACTTCCAAGAGATTTTGGTGTTTCAGCCCACAAATGTCAGTGTGTTAATTTCTTTATAATGATTTTCTCTTGATGCCTATTCCTTTGATTACAGTCTTCATTATATGAGTTCTTGTGCTTGACGGCATTGTTCAGCTGACGGAGAAAGATGAATGTGCTTACCAAGAGATGATAGTACATCTTACCCTGTGCTCAATTCCATCTCCTAAAACTGTAACCATATCTAATTTTTTATACATTTAATTATTATATTATCCATTTGGTATACCCATTTGTTTTGCTGTTACTTGACAAGCATTTTCACTAATGCAAATCTTAATGTTCTCAATCCTGATATTCTGCGAAATGCTATTTGAATACTGCAGGTTCTGGTTGTTGGGGGTGGTGATGGTGGGGTTCTTAGGGAAATTTCTAGGCATAGCTCTGTTGAGGTAGGATTTGATGTAACATATGTGTTTTTCTATTCAAAATATGTTAAGTTAACTTGCTCATTGCTATGGTTTCTCTACTTTTCTTTTTTGATTGTAGGTATCAAAGAAGTTTCTTCCAGAATTGGCAATTGGATTCAACCCTCGTGTTCATCTTGTTGGTCCAACTATGTGGGTCAGCAACAAGAAGAAATAATGGTGGCGTAGAAAGAAAGAAAAAAAAGTCAAAAACTTCTACCATTTGTCTCCATACAGTCCGGAGTGAAGGATGAAGCTTTGGCTTTATAAAAACCTTACTTCAATCTCAATAGATGTACAGATCAAAAACTGAGAGAGAAAGAAAACATAAAGCCTCAACATAAAATTTTCTTAAAGAAAAAAATTGAGAAAGAGCTAATTTGTGAAGTTAAAACCTACAAATTGAAGATACATATTTATTGTATTTTTGTGAGAGATTCACCTAAAGGTGAAGTTTGTAATTCTATTTTATTATAGTGGAAATTTTAAGTGGTTTACAGGTCTCGTGGTTGTTACTTTCATTTTGGAAGGTTTTTCCACGCAAAAATATTTTGTGTTATTTTTGTTCTATTTTGATTTGGAAAATTATCCTAGTCGAGTGAAATTTATTTTTTTACAACCATCCATTTTTCCAACAAAGTAGTATCAGAACTTTTGTTTGTTTTTTGTCAGAGTACTATTTACGGTACTATTCATAGATACTATTTGGTGGACACTATTCATCGTTAGAAAAGTAACAAGTTCGGCAAAATCTATTAATTGATGATTCAAATGGAAAAGAGCACATGTAATATGATTAAATTGACCGCATTTAATTATGTAATTTGGAAGCCAAAGATGGAGAATTTTTTATACATTAAAGATCTATGGAAGCCAATTATAATGTCGAAGGAGAAAGAAGTAACCAGTGTAGACATTGAATGGGCCGTTCTAAACCGAAAGTGTGCTCTTCAAATCAGACAATGGATCGACAAGAGCATTTTTCAAAATTTTTCTAATGAACACGATGTTTACATTTTTTGGCAAAAGTTGGAGAAAATGTATGTGAGAACAACCTATAGAATAAAGCTAATCTGATGCGACAATTAGTCAATTTGAAGTATAAAGACGGAAGCAACATATCAAAACATATAAGCGAGTTTCAAAGCATTGTAGATCAACTCAACTCTATGAAGATGACCGTAGATGACGAGCTACAAGCATTGTTGATGTTGAGTTCTCTACCAAAAAGTTGGGATACTCTAGTTGTATCAGTTAGCAACTCAGCTCTTGACGGCAAGCTTACCATGGATATGGTAAAAGACAGAATGCTAAACGAAGAGTCTCGACGAAAAGATGAAGGATATACTCATGACATTGAAACGCTTGTCATGCAAAAACAAGGCAAGCAAGAATGGCACGGGAGAAGTAAAAGTAGAAATCCCTGTAACCAAAGTCAACAAAGAGGATGGTCGAAGTCTAAATCAAGGTATGGCAAGAAGTGTCATCATTGTGGCATGCCTGGACACTTCATTCCAGAATGTAGAAGGTTAAAGGCAGAACAATCCAGAAATCAGGAAGCAGAAACCCGAACAAATGACACCACAACTGTCACTGAAGAAGTTATCATTGTTCGAGATGCTGATTATGTCAATCTTACATGTCAAGACACTACTTGGGTAGTTGACTCAAGGGCTTCTACATGTTACCTCACAACGGGAATTCTTCTCAGCCTACACTCAAGGTGATTTTGGACGTGTAAGGATAGGAAATAATGATGCATCAAAAATTGTCGGCATTGACAATATTTATCTAGAGACTAATCTTGGATGTAAATTACTTTTGAAAGATGTGAGGCATGTTTCTGATATCTGCCTCAATTTGATCTCTATCGGTATGCTTGATAATGATGGATACAATAATTATTTTGGTGAAGGAAAGTGGAAGCTCACCAAAGGCAATTTGGTAGTAGCTAAAGGCAAGAAAGATACATCACTCTACATCAAAGAAGCCAGATTATGTAGAGGAGAAGTAAATAAGTGACTCAACCACATGAGTGAAAAAGGTCTCAGAATTCTTTCCAAGAATGAGCTCTTGCCAGGAATGAAAGGTACACCCTTGCAAATTTGTGTTGACTATATTATAGGAAAACAACATAGAGTTGCATTTCGTAGTCTTGCACCAACTAGAAAGGAAAATTTTCTAGATTTAATACACACAGATGTCTGTACAATGAGTTGTAAGCCACTAGGAGGTGCTCACTATTTTGTGATCTTTATTGATGACCATTCTAGAAAAGTATGGAATTTTGCTTTGAAAACTAAAGATTAAGTACATTAAGTTTTCAAGTAGTTTCATGTAAAAGTGGAGAGAGAAACTGGCAGACGTTTGAAGTGTGTACGTGCAGATAATGGTGGTGAGTATCGTGGACCATTTGAGGAGTACTGCAAAAGTTTTGGCATCAGGCTTGAAAAATCAGTACCAGACACCTCAACACAAAAGTGTCGCGGAGAGAATGAACAGAATCACCTGTGAAAGAGTCAAATGTATGCTCTCAAATGCAAAACTGTCAAACTTCTTTTGGGGGGAGGCAATGAGGACAATAACCGATTTAATCAACCTTTCTCCATCAGTTCCACTGAAATACGACGTACTAGAAAGAGTTTGGAAGGGGAAAGACGTTTCTTACAAACACTTGAAAGTATTTGTTCACATCCCAAGAGATGAGCGGTCTAAGTTGGATGGAAAAGCGAAACAATGTATCTTTATGGGATATGCCTATGAAGAATTTGGCTACAGACTTTGGGATCCTATTAGCAAAAGGATTGTCAGAAGCAGAGACGTGGTGTTTCTTGAAGACCAAACAATCAAGGATTTTAAGAAATCTGAGAAACCACAGTCAGATGAAATTCCAGTTAATCTGGACCCAGTCTCTCCACCAATCAATCCTGATGACGTGGGAGTTACACCAGATACTGATGATGTTAATCCATTAGCTGGCAACCAGAACTAGTTCCTGAACAAGTCCAACCAGAAGTACAGACAAGGAGATCCACCCGAGTACGACAACCAAGTCGTATATATTCTCCTAACGAGTATGTGATGCTCACTAAAGGGGGAGAACCAGAGAGTTATGATAAAGCTATCACTGATCAGTATAAGACTGAGTGGTTAAAAGCCATGCAGGAAGAAATAAAATCTCTGCATGAGAACCACACATTTGACCTAATAAAACTACCACAGGGAAGAAAAGCTCTCAAGAAAAAATGGGTGTACAAAATCAAAAGTGAAGAAGGCAGCTCGCAACCACGTTACAAAGCAAGATTGGTTGTGAAACAATTCGAGCAAAAGAAGGGCGTTGACTTCAATGAAATATTCTCACCAGTAGTTAAAATGTCTTCAATCCGAGTTGTTCTTAGTTTGGTAGCTAGCCTTAATTTGAAGGTTGAACAACTTGACGTAAAGACTGCATTCTTACATGGTGATCTTGATGAGAAAATCTATATGGAGCAGCCCGAAGGTTTCCAAGTCAAAAGCAAAGAGAAGCTGATATGCAGACTAAAGAAGAGCTTGTATGGTCTGAAGCAAGCACCAAGGCAGTGGTATAAAAAGTTTCACTCATTCATGGAGAAAAATGAATACAATAGAACAATGGCTGATCATTGCGTCTTCATCAAGAAATTCTCTGATGGTGATTTTATTATTCTTTTGTTTTATGTCGATGACATGTTAATTTTTGGTCAAAATATTGACAAGATTAACAAGTTGAAGAAAGAGTTGAGTAAGTCTTTTGAAATGAAGGACTTAGGACCCGCCCAGCCGATTCTTGGCATGATAATTACCCGCAACATGCAAAATCAAAAGATCTGGCTTTCCCAAAAACGGTATGTTGAAAAATTTCTTGAAAGATTCAACATGAGTAAAGCTAAACCTATTAGTTGTCCACTTGCGAGCCATTTCAAGCTTAATGTGAATCAATGTCCCTCAAGTAAGGAGGAGAAATCGAAGATGAACAAGGTGCCTTATGCATCGACGGTTGACAGTCTAATGTATGCTATGGTATGCACCAGACCAGACATTACACATGTTGTTGACGTTGTTAGTCGATTCCTATCAAATCCTGGAAAAGAACATTGGGTAGTTGTCAAATGGATACTCAGGTGTCTCAGAGGAACCTCCAGTCATTGTTTATGCTTTGGTAATAATAAACCTGTATTAGAAGGATATACAGATTCAGATATGGCTGACGACATAGATACGAGGAAATCTATATTCGGGTACCTAATAACATTTGGAGGGGGAGCTGTTTCATGGCAATCACGATTACAAAAGTGTATTGCCTTAAGTACCACAAAAGCAGAGTACATTGCAATCACTGAAGGTTGTAAGGAGATCTTATGGATTAAAAATTTCCTACAAGAATTGCATCAAAACCAAGAAAACTCTGTTTTTTTATTGTGACAGTCAGAGTGAAATTCACCTTAGCAAGAACCCAACCTTCCACTCAAGGTCCAAACACATCGACGTAAGGTATCATTGGATTCGTGATGTGTTGGAACATAAACTACTGCAAGTTGAGAAGATTCATACCAATGATAACGGGACAGATATGATGACAAAGACCGTGCCTAGAGAAAAGCTTGCTATCTGTAGAAAGATTGCAGGTGTGGAAGAGCCTTGTCCCACATAAGGTGGAGGGGGAGTTTTTTTGGTCCAACTATGTGGGTCAGCAACAAGAAAAAATAATGGTGGCGTCGAAAGAAAGAAAAAAAATGAGATTAGCCTTATTCAATAATAATGACACCGAAAAAAAGAAAGAAAAAAGGTCAAAAACTTCTGTCATTTGTCTCCATACAGTCCGGAGTGAAAGATAGAGCTTTGGCTCTATAAAAGCCTTGCTTCAATCTCAATAGATGTACAGATCAAAAGTTGAGAGAGAAAGAAAACATAAAACGTCAGCAGAAAATTTTCTTAAAGAAGGAAATTAAGAGAGTCAATTTGTGAAGTTAAAACCCACAAATTGAAGATACATATTTATTGTATTTTTGTGAGAGATCTAACTAAAGGTGAAGTTTGTAATCCTATTTTATTATAGTGGAAGTTTTATCTTTTGAGTTGTTACTTTCATTTTGGAAAGTTTTTCCACGCAAAAATCTTTGGTGTTATTTTCGTTCTATTTTAATTTGAGAAATTATCCTGGACGTGTGGAATTTATTTCTTTACAACCATCCATTTTTCCCAACACATCTTCACGTTGGTGATGGTATGGTTATAATCATTGACTTTCTAGCTTTAAATATTTGATGATTTTGTCCTTAGCCCAAGACAGGTTGTTAATAATTGCTGATCTCATTCTATGATCTTGACAGCTGTTGAATTTCTGCAGCGTGCACCTCAAGAGATGTATGATGCTGTTATAGTTGATTCATCAGACCCTGTTGGTATGTTACATCTTTAATGTTGCTGAAATATCATTTGTTCTCTTATGCATGACAATAAATTTAGGGTCTGGAGACTCTCTATGAATTCTTGACTTTGGCACAGTTGGGATATATATATATGTATAATTCTTAGGCACTGGTGAGTTTCATCTTTTACAGGTCCTGCACAAGAGCTTGTAGAGAAGCCATTTTTTGAAACGATTTCTAGAGCATTATGGCCCAGCGGTGTTCTCTGTAACATGGCAGAAAGTATGTGGCTCCATACACATCTAGTTGAAGATATGATGTCCATTTACCGTGAAATATTCAAAGGTTCTGTCCATTATGCATGTACTAGTGTTCCCAACATATCCAAGGTACAGCTACACATCCTATTTTTACCTCATTTTGTTTTGTCCTCGCTTAGGCTTGGGATGTTCCTTTTTATTTTAACGAAGATTGGATAGAATAAGATTATGCTTGATGTTTATGAAGCCATACATATTATACTTACAATTTGGTTGTCTGCAGTAGTGTAATAGGTTTTCTAATATGCTCAACAGCAGGACCACATGTTGATTTTAGAAATCCAGTCAATCCGATTGAGAAGTTAGAAGGAGCTATGAAACATAAAAGGGGACTTAGGTTTTACAACTCAGAGGTACGACATTATTATCTCTTGTATAATGCATTGATGAGTTTCTAGTGTTACTGAAAATTAATGACATTCGGGCCGGATTTGATAGATGCACTCAGCTGCCTTTGCGCTGATGTCATTTTTGAAGAGGGAGGTAAGCTTGCTTCGTGATTCTTCAAACCAAGCTCCACAAATATGTGTTTCTTAGTTAACTCGTAGCTGCAGCCAGCCTTAATGATTGAAAGTAGTGTGTTATTGAAGTAAAGTGGCTAGTCATTATTCAATGCAAGTGTACTGCAGTCCTGAGCTTTTTTTCTTGAGCCATTGGCATTGCAGGGTTTATATTATTTTAAAATGACATGTTACAATTTTATAGTACGATATTAGTGTTTGTGAGCTCTAATTAATAACTGTGTTGTATAATTAGGTAGTCATATGACCAAGGCCATTGTCTTCTGAGGAAATGCATAGAGCTTACTTGTTAATAGACTAATTACGTGTATTCGTGTTGCAAAACATTATTGGACAAGTGAGGTTGAATAGTGATCGTATGTTGCAAGTGGGTCAAATCCTGTCCAATGTAAATAGTATATGAGTGCATAATATGTTATTATAAAAAAAAAAACAGCATATGGTATACAGACCTGATCTGAGTAACTTAGTTTCTACCTTAATGTAGTTGCACTATCATTTATGGTTGCATAGCACCCAAAAAAAGAAGAGGAAAACAACAATTCAATTTAACATGTACAAAACAAAACCAATCATACAATAAGAAATAGGTGGTCTATCGGTCTGCAGCAGTAAAATCTGGTTCAGCTGGCTTCTGAAGCAACATGTGAGGTATTCTTTCAGGCACCCTTGGTTTCCTAGTACCACCACGGCTTATAGATCGAAGAGCATTAGCAACAAAGCGTGAGGCATAGATAGTAACACCTAAGCTTGGTGATCTGCCATCAGCTTTAGCCAATGCATCTTGCAACCTATTCTCTTCCTCTCTAAGAGACTCCACGAGTTTCTTCTTACTATACCTGCGCCATGCTGCTTGAAGAAAACAAGCAGCCCATGTCCTCCACTGCTGTGAGCAAAATCTGAAAGTGTGGCGCAATTGCTTGTTATTAAGCCGCCGGAACTGAGAAGCTACGAACTTTAAATCATCAGCCTTTAATGCAAATGCTTCCACTTCAGACAGTGCTTGGACAGTTCTTGTTGATATTGGAAGATTTGATGAGGAGTGGGGATCCAAAGCCCATGTAAGAAGTTCTTCTCCACAAAAATCACCAGCTTTCAAATACTCAGAGTTGAAGAAACCAGTTCTTCCCCCATTAGTGGTCGTAGTCAACAACTTACCTCGCATTATGAAAAGCATCTCATCAACTGGGTCTCCCTCTCTAACAATGTGGCTGTCCTTTGTGAAAAGCACTGGCTTGAGACGGTCACACATTGCATCCAATAGTTGTTCATCCATCTTTTCGAATATTGGTACCTGGATTGCATCCAATTTCATAATTAGTAATCCACTAAACACTTGAAGGATAATATATTCTTAATCAGCATAACTGGACATAGAAACAAAATGGCATATTTTTGTGCTTGCAGTTACAGTTAAAGTGTTAATCAGTAACCTCTTCAGTGAGTTGGAGAGTATATGCCAAAAAATAGAGGATAATATGTTCTGAATATTAAACAAAGTGAGAAAGGAAAACAATGGCTGACTTAATGGGAAGTTTGATTGAGTAAACCGAACTTAACGTCTGTTTGATTGTGATTTTGTTAAAAATTGTTTCAGACAAAAGCAGGTTCAGAAAAAAGTTGTTTCAAACATAAGCGGTTACAAAAAAATGCGATTTCAGAAAGAAAAAAAGGTGGTTTCAAACATAAACAGTTTCAGAAAGAAGTAATTTCAGACAAAATTGATTTCAGATATAAGCGATTTCAGACAAAAGCGCACATCTGTCAACAAGAACAAAAGTGTATTTTCCAGTCTTGAAAATGCTTATAATAAATTTTATTACGTTTAGTCCTGAATTGCTTTGTGTTTTGCTGTCAGAAGTGCTTTTATAAAATACAGAAGCAAAAACTGGTGAGACCCAAATTCTCCTTAAATAGAAATAAACAACTAGTACTTTATGAGAAGAGGGGTAAAGAAACTCACTCTCATGAGCAGAGCCAAGCAAAGATGGTGCTTTATATCTCTTCTAAGATCCTTAGGAAGGTTGCAGATTAGATATTCTTCATCGACACCTCTGGTTTCTTGCCATTTGTATTGCTCATATCGCCTGATATGCTCCCTTAAATTCTCAGGGAGCAAGCGATGGGCCATCCACTGTTCTGCATCTCTCCTTTTAACCCTCATCTCCTCCAATCTTGTGGTAATTGACTGCAAATAAGTCTGTTGTGGAAAAAAGAGTAATATATAATCAAAACCTTTAACATTTACATGAAGGTACACTCTCCTTAAAAGAAGCTCATCAATAATTAAAAGAGAAAATTAACCACATGCCTGTTAGATGTGAGGGTGAAATAATACTCTTAAAATATTAACTTTTTGGGTTGAAAACTAGGCTCAATAAATAATATCAAATTCAAGTTCAGTTTGCACATAAGATGAATATTCTAAATTACAATGGAAATTTCACGATGATATTCTAAATTCATATACTTTTGAGTTGTTCTGAGATTGAAACCCAGGCATTTACAAGGATTTAGATCGTTTGTTAATAAAAAAAATCTTGAATAAAATTAACTTAATAGATATTTACCTGCATATTTCCAATGAGAAATGCGAAAAGGACCAAGCCAAATATGGAAATGAAGACTGCAAAGCAAATTTCCCAAACATAGGTACTTGTTTTGAGGTTTTGACCAAGAGAACTGCACAAGAAAATAACAACCATAATTTGTCGTATACAGATCTATGGCTTCAGGTAGACAAGCGTACAGCTTTCACACTTTAAAACCACAAAGAAAATGATTCTGAACATCAAAGTACTACTAATAACAGAAGCCCTGTCCTGTCCTGTCATAGGTGTTGTTTGCATACACAAATTGATGAGTAATGACCTATGTTACACAGATTTTTTTATGATACGAATAGTAATAACGTATTCTGGTATAGAATATATCTATTTTTCTCAATTTTATGTAAATTCTTACTAAATTAGAGTACATGAATAACCACGTTCGTGTCCATGTTATATCTCTTGAGCATAATGAAAATTCCAAGTAACACGGATAACAAAGACATTACACATACAAAATAGAGCAAGAGCATGATAAATTTTTCATAAGAGGAGTGAGGAATAAATATGATCAAGTAGTTGAAGATAGAACTTGAACACACCTCAAGTTCCTTAGTCCCCACCAGAAACAATAGAAAAACTTTTGTGGAAAATCAGTGGTAGACTCCACAACACCAGAATGAAGGGCATCAAAAGCAATTCCAAAATTAAATTTGGAGCTATCTTCTAGTATTGGGCAGGAATCATTCAAAACTGTGTTGATCCCTTCAGAGCTATTACAGTACAAAAAATCATGAATACAAGATGAGTTCATCCCACAGGCTTGTTGCCAGCATTTAGTTTCTCGTTCTATAGAAAACAAGTACCAAAAGGCTCCAAGTACCTATAACAGAACATTAATTGATAATCAGACACACAAATTGAGAATACTAGGTGTATTTTGGAACCGATTCTCCTTTTGGTGGAAAGTGATTTCAAATGGATCAAAGCAATTTCAATGTTCTATGAAACGTGCTTCCAAAAATTTAGAAAACACTGTTTGTAATTTTAAGAGAAGTAAATAATACTTATTTTTTGGAGAAGTAATTTTGAAATAATCACTAACTTATCACTCAAAATCACTTGTACCAAACATCTAACTACTTCTTTTGAAACCACTTTTGACCAAATAACTTTATCTCAAACCTCTTTCACTGAAACTACTTCCAAAAAATCCACATCCAAATGGAGGCTACAATTTGCTAAATTTTAACCCACATAAAATCAAGTTCATAGCAAACAACTTGAAATTTTGGCGCATAAAAATTAAAGACAGTACAAGAAGACAATAAAGCAACAATAGTCAATAGAAACAGCAAGGGCGAATAAAAATACCAAATGAGCAAAGTGCGGCTCCTCCTGAATAAAAATACTAAATCCGCTACTGGAAAATTTTCGTGATGAATGATATAAACAACACTACAACAGTAATCAAACTTACATGACTGGCAAGCATGTAAAGGAAGAGATTAAATGCAGCTCCAGCCCAAGCAGTTTCAGTGAGTATGCCAGAAGCACTAGTAACTTCCGAAAACAAAGGATAAATTCGAACAAATCTTGGGAGATATTGAAATAAAACAATGAATTTCAACAAATTCTTCGTATTCAACGATGTTGAGCCTCTTATCTTTGGAATGATGATTAAAGTCACCACCTAGGATCAATAGGGATTAAAAGTCAATACAATCACCAAATTATGAGTGAAAATTTAAAGGTAGAAGGCAAAGAAATTTACAATTTTTATAAAATGAGTATTTTAATCCATTACTTTTAATTGAAATGTTTTAGTTAATAATTTTGAAAAAAAATGTGTATTTTAGTACAAAAAATTCTAAACAAATAGGATTAAAGTGTTACTTTTACACTAAAGTTATAGGTCTAATATACACAATTTTTTTAAAAATTACGAATTTAAAGTAAGTAACACAGTGATTGAAAGTTTAATCCACTAAACTAGATACTTTTTTTTCCAAAGCTACAAAACGCTAGTGTCATCTTCCCAAAATATAAAGGGATTGAAAGTCAATACAATGACCAAATTATACATGAAAATTATAGCATTTAATTGAAGTGTTCTAGTGCCATAAATTTTTTAAAAATATACATTTAGTCTTAAAAATTCAAAAAAAATAAGATTAAAATACATATTTTATACTAAAGTTATGGGTATAAAGTATATTTTAGTTACAAGACTAGAACATTCATTTGTTTAAAATTATACGACGATGGGTAGTGTATTTCTACTAAAATTTAACCATAATATTTTAAGCCATTCAAATCACCTGTGGCAGTGGTAGGACAGCTAGAATATCAATTAGAAAGTACGAAGCTAGATATCTCTTTGCTATAGCCCAACCATCTTCAACTAAAACACCCCTTCCAAATACTCGAGAATAAGGATCAATAAATCCGGTACGGAATTGAAAAATGATATGAATTATGTAAAATATGTCTGTAAATGAACGCAAAACATTAGCTATGATCTCCAGCTTGTTGTCTAAACGTAGACATTTCTTTTGATCATCAATCACTGGAATGTAAAAGAACAAAGGATCTAATGAGACTGCAATTACACATGCTAGTACAAATATTCTATTCCATTTCTGAAGAAATGGTCCTTGAGGATCAAGAATCTTCTTTTGAGTACTGAAGCTCCTAGAAACAACACTGTCAAATGAATAAGATTTCAATGTTTGTTTAATTATTTTAATCCTCTCTGAACTGAATTCAAAACCTCTTTGAAATTTGTTCGAAACCGAGCTTATTGTCTTAAGAAATTTCCCATCATTAGGTGTATATAACCCATCAAATTTTTTCTCTGGATTCCATTCCTGAAACCTTAAAAAAGACAAATAAACAAAGTTAAAATCCGTTGACTACTTTATATCCGACATCTATGAAAACATTTTCATTCAAAAGTAGAAACAGAGCATATATCTAACATGTACACTTCGATTCCTAAAGTTAAGTTTGATGGTGTTCTAAGACACCAGAAAACACAACATTCTTACAAATTCCAAATGCTTACAAAGATAAAAAACAAAACTCAAAATTCAAAATTGAGTGAACTGACCTCACGGTTTTCTCTGTTGGGAATTTCATGATTATAGATTGTTTCTAAGCCGTTCCCCAAATGAGAAATGAAGTTCTTTAAAACTGATAAACTCAAATGAGTCCCTAGTCATGTACCATGAGGTTCCAAAGTCAATTCCTGGAACAAGAAAAAAATTGAGATTCAATATAAAGAACAATTTCCAATGAGAAAAGTGATTTCTCATCAAACAATCACTACATCCGTAAAACCCACAACAGAACAAACTAAAAAATAAAAATTCTTTTAAAATAAAAAAAAAATTGGTAGTTCAGCTTTTAAAATAAATACCTGTAAAAAAGTAATTACAAAAGTCAATAACCCAAAACTGCAACATACACAAGTCAATAGTTTCCATCAAATTTCTTCTCAAACACTAGTTTATGAGATGTAAAACTGTCATTATTTATTTAGATGCAAAATGTAAACGCGATCTTCAATGTGAGACTTTAACAATTATTTTAAAAGAAAAACTATAATAATCAAGGTATAGAATTCAAAATTTATTCAAACACTAAATACTATTTAATGAAAAATAAAGATTTGAGTGATCACTTTTAATTAAATTTATTAAAAAAAATCAAATTTAACACAAATAAAAAGAGTTGAAATTGAAAAGAACCCAAAAAAAAAAATCCTAAATTCCCGGATGACTTGAACAACTACCAAAGGTCTGCTAACTGAATTTACCTCAGAAACAGTAAAATAAATAAGTTTAAAAACTTTAAAAAATACCAATAGAAGAAGGGAAAATCAGAGTGATGGGAGAAGCAAGTCAGTTAAACGAACTGAGAAAGAAAGGGAATTTGCTCAAAATTAATATTCAGAAAGAAGGATATGAGAAAGAAGAAGAGAAGTTTCTGGGAATAAATGTTGAGTTGAATAGGTCATAGAGACTAGAGAGAGACCCACGGTCGGTCTTCTTTCATAAAAAAAAAAAAAAAAAAAAAAACTCCGTAGTCAACACAAGCACAAAGTTTCTTGTTTCGACACAAACAGAGAAGCGACTCCAAAGACAGTTGGGGATGAAAATGAGGCGGGAATTTCCGGAAAATCCCACATTTACACTCACTTCTTATATGTATTAAAATTATTCTCAAAATTAAGAATACAACTTATTTTTTTAATTAATATTAACACATATCATAATATATTTTATTTAAATATACTTGTAAATGACATCTTTATCTTTTTTCTTTTTATAATGTAAAAAAAATAAATATATATGTTATGTAAGTTTAAAATAAAATTATTTGAATAATTAAATCTTAAAAAATTAGAATAGAAAAAAGTTAAATTATTAATGATTATTAAAAAACTTTCAGTAGAAATATATTTTGCTTGGTGTATTTGCCTCTCTCTCTCTATCTCCGTTATGGCTCATCCGTTCTACTATACTCTACTCCCTTATAATAATCCAAAGATTTTAGCAACAACAGAAAAAAAAAAAAAAAAAAACATTCTTTATCGAGTAAATTTGCCAAAATAACAATTTATTACACTATTAGACATAAATAAATGAAATGATATAAGTAAAATTTTGTACAAGCTGATCATACAGGAAAAATTTCACGCCTAAAGAAATCGCATACTATTATATGATTATATACTTAACATTTTTCTTATCGAATTGATATATATATATACCTCTATACCTCGATATTCAATAGCAATTGGGAGCTTAAAAAAATTATTTTAATTTTTATCTTTTAATAATATCATAACATCTAATTTAAGAAAATTACTTAAGCTTTTATGCATTCTATATTAATTGTAATATTTTAAATGTTATATCTTAATATTTTTAATAAAATATGATTTAAACTATAAAAATCAAAGTCACAATTGGAGTAAATAGTTGTACTCAAATTATTTTGGTGGAAGAAGGATACCAGGTGCTCTTTTAAAAAAAAAAAGTTTTAATTTCATCACTTTTAAGTATAATATTTTAATCTTATAATTTTTAATTATAGCATTTTAATTTTATAAATTTCAATTATAAAACTGTTAACTTCATAAAATTAAAAAAATTGCTCACTTTAGTCCAATTTTTTTATTATAAAAGATGCACTCTAATCATTATTTTGATTATAATGTATATTTTTTTTAAGTTATAAAACTAAAATATTAATTTTATAAAAATTATAAAATTAAAATACTGATTTTATAAAAGCTACTGTAACTCTGGCGTCGTTCACCCGATACCAATAGATATCTGTATCACTGTTCAAATAATAGTGACGTAATTACTTGTATATAAAGTTTTACTAATCTAAAATGGAAAGGGTAATCACGCTGAAATTATTATTATTATTATTTTTATAATAATAATATATAAAATATTTATTTTACCGTATTATTAATTATATATTAATATTATTAAATAAAATAAAATATAATGATAATAATAATTTAAATTATAATAACATCATTACTTTATATAAATTAATAAATATCATATCAATTTTAATTAACAAAAAAAAAATTTATTAAAAAAAATTTGTAACTTTATTATTATTAAGTTTATAATGTTATAAAAATATTATTAATTTTTTTTATTTTTATATCATTAAAATTTATAAATATAACAATCATCTAGATATATCTAATTTATGAATTTGTCATTAAATAAAATATAATAATAATAATTTAAATTATAATAACATCGTTACTTTATATAAATTAATAAATTAATAAATATCATATCAATTTTAATTAAAAAAAATTATCACTTTATTATTATTAAATTTACTTATAAAAATATTATTAATTTATTTTTATTTTTATATCATTAAAATTTATAAATATAACATGACGAAGATACATCTAATTTGTCATTAATTAATCAAAATTGATGATATTTTTATAATATTTTATAAAAATATAAAAACGATATTGTTATAACAATAATAAAATTTAATTAATAAAAATAACAAATTAACATTTAATGATATTTTTTAATAAATTTTAAAATTTTATGATATAAAAAACTATTTATTTTTATAAAAATGTAATTTTCTAAAAATTTTGCATAAATTTGTGGTGTGTGGAAGGTTAAATTATTTTGGGTCGGTGAGGGTGATTGAAAAGTCTTCGAAGCTTCTCTAGGGTGGGTTTGACAACTGGGTCAGTGTATTTTGCAATGGATCTCTGGTTCAAATTCTTCGTGGCCTAAGAACTTTTTTCTTACACGGGTAGATCCTAAACTTTCTCTTATTTTTAGTTTTTGCTACAGATAATACATTTTCTGGCAATTAGGTCCAATGTTGTGAATCTCTGTGAGTTAGGGTTTCAAATCATAAAATCCGATTGAATGTTTAAATCTTTTAATCGTTAAAGTCAATTGTGAAGTCGTGACATGTATATAGATTTGAAGTGTTTGAATTGTGTATTATTCTTTAAATTTTTTTGGAAATATTATTTTGAAGATCGGTGTAGCCTGATCGTCATTTTGTTGGACATAATGAAAGTGA
This sequence comes from Hippophae tibetana, assembly GCA_037013495.1. Classification (NCBI taxonomy): domain Eukaryota; kingdom Viridiplantae; phylum Streptophyta; class Magnoliopsida; order Rosales; family Elaeagnaceae; genus Hippophae; species Hippophae tibetana. The sequence goes on along the minus strand of CM072807.1, from coordinate 18,581,359 downwards.
CGTCGGAAAAAATTTGGTTTAATTATACGGTATAATATTGTTCCATTTTTAACACTCGCAGAAGTTACGAGATAAATGAACATATATTTTTTAGTTTAGTAAGAAAATGAACATATATTTTTTTAAGGCGATTTTTAACTCGAGTTAAAAGTGAAATGGTCATTTATGTAACAAAGTATTAAATGTTGGCTTTTTATATATGTATAAAGTCCATTGACGATCGAAAAATTGACTATCAACTGATATTGTACTAACTTTATTTTCGATATGACATTAACATCTTAATCAGAAAGCATAAATTGTTAGGATTTGGTTATGTCATTCTACTTAATTAACAGTAGATGCAGGTAGTAATGGCTCGTGAGCTTTAGAAAAATAAAAACTTTCGATTTTGTTCTGAGGGTTCTGTTCTGTTTTGTTGTTTAGGGGTAAATTCTGATATTGTAGGTTGACTCTTGCTTAAACTCGTTGTTAAATATGGAGTGTAATAAAGATGAGGCGATCAGGGCTAAAGAGATTGCTGAAAGGAAATTTACAGAGAAGAACTATGCTGCTGCAAAGAAGTTTGCATTGAAGGCTCAAAATCTTTATCCTCAGCTTGAGGGTCTCAACCAAATGCTGATTACAATTGATGTGTTCATCTCTTTTGAGAATAAAATTAGTGGTGAAGTGGATTGGTATGGCATACTTAGTGTGAGCCCTTTAGCTGACGATGACACTATTCGAAAACAGTATAGGAAGTTAGTTCTAATTCTTCACCCTGATAAAAACAAGTCTCTTGGTGCAGAGGATGCATTCAAATTGGTGGCAGAGGCATGGAGTTTGTTATCCGACAAAGCAAAGAGACTAGAATATAACCAAAAGAGGAATTTGAAGGAGTTTCAACAGAAAGTTCAACCCCAAACACGTCGACCTACAGCTCCTCCCAGTGCAAATGGACATCAAAAATTTACCAAAAGTGCTAATTCAAATGCTACGACTCAAGACAAAGCTGACACTGGTTCCACGTCAATTCCTCATGTTAAAAAAACTGGTACATTTTGGACTATTTGCAATAAGTGCAAGACTTATTTTGAGTACCTCAGGATTTATCTAAATCACACTCTTCGGTGCCAAAAATGTCACGAGACCTTTATGGCATTAGAAAAGGGTCTACCTCCAAATGTTTCCAGGTCAGCTAATGTGTATTACCGTCAATCGAGTCAGAAACCTGTTGGTGGTAATCAATTTAATTCTGGAAGAAATTGTCCTGGTGCGTATGGTTCGGAACCTGGGATGACTTCAGGTCTTAATTCTAGTTGCAAAACAAACTCACACTGTGGTCCTTTCTCAAAGACCACTGTTGCTGGTACTACATTTGGACCAAACTATGGTGCTGCTCATTCTGTGAGTATGAATCAGCTACCTAGTGAGAAGGCGGAAAGGGAGCGAGAGGAAAGACAATGCACTGTTGAATTGGGTAGGAGTGAATTTTCGAGCACTTCAAGTAATCGTCCCCTTAAACCAGAAATGCCCTGGAAAAGGAGAAAAATCGAAGATATCTATTTGAATGGTCATAGAGGCTTCATGGCTAGTCTGAGCCTGGGAAAAGGAAATTCTGGAATAGATACTGTCCTTGGTTTCACTGATATGCACGAAAAGCCTGAAAGAGAGGGAGAATTGCCATATGCTGAAATTAAAAATATGCTGATGTTCAAAGCAAGGACTGAAATCGGCTGGAGGCTTAAAAAGTGGAGCTCAATAACAATCGAAGAAGCGAAAAGCAAACAAAAAAATGAGGAGAAAGACAAGGCAACAAACCAGATGAGCACTGCAAAGGCCAATTCTGTTATTACTGATAATAAGCCTGAAGCTGGTGATTCTGTTGACAATTTGGATAAAGAGGACATTTCACCATCGTCTATCAGTGTTCCAGATCCTGATTTTCATAACTTTGACTTGGACAGAACTGAGAGCTGCTTTAGAGATGACGAGGTTTGGGCTGCATATGATGACAATGATGGGATGCCTCGTTATTATGCTCGAATTCATAAGGTGATGTCATTGACACCATTCAAGATGTGCATCAGTTGGCTTAACTCAAAAAGTAACTGTGAATTGGGTCCCTTAGATTGGATAAGTTCTGGTTTTACTAAAACTTGTGGGGAATTCAGAACTAGCAGACGGGAAATTGCTACCACATTGAATTCTTTTTCGCACAAGGTAAGTTGGATAGAAGGGCCAAAGGGTTTGATTCAGATATATCCAAGAAAGGGGGAAGTTTGGGCGCTTTATAGAAATTGGTCACATGAATGGAACGAACATACTTCCAACGAAGTGATACACAAGTACGATGTGGTAGAAGTGCTTGACGATTTCAATGAAGAACAAGGTGTTTCTGCTGCTCCTCTAGTTAAGGTTGCTGGTTTCAGGACAGTGTTTTGTGTCCAGTTAGATACCATAGAAATAACAAGAATTCCAAAAGAAGAGATGATTAGGTTTTCACATCAGGTACCTAATTACCAGCTAACTGGTGAAGAAGCTCGTAATGCACCAAAGGGTTGTCTTGAGTTAGATCCAGCAGCTTTGCCTTTTGATCTCTTCCAAGTGACAACAAAAGCTAATGATGCAATGGCCGTTTAGAATGGCAGTAAACAGAGGAAAATACGATTCAGGGTGCACTGTGAAGTAAATACTGCATCGAACGCTAAACAAGTGATCTTTGGAGCTGTAAAACAAAACAAATATGTAGATAAACAAGACTAAAGGGTGTAGAGATCCCAGAAGAAGATAAGCAAAGTAAATAATTATAATGCTGAAGCTAACGAAATGAACAGAGTTCCTCTTTTGGGTGTTGCAACCAAGTATGGTTGGAATCATATTTTGTTTGTGAAAGGTAAGATGACATAATGCATTTTGATACTGAAGGTAATTTTAAGGCTGTAGATTGAGTAAACTGCTTGCCTCCTGTGTAATGGGTTCTCTTACTAAGTAATTTTGTTGTACACTTGGTGAAAGATTGAGCGAAGATAACACAGGATTGGCATTAGACCATCTTCATAATAGCTTTTTTTATTTAATTAAATCTATTAATATCTTCCTTTCATTAGTATTTTCTTTCAGTAAATACGTTATATGGACTTAATAATTTGGGAAAGGAAAATTTCTAAGCGTGGAGTGCTATATAATATTAGTAGGATGCTTAAATTTAGTTGTACGGTACACATGTGAAGTAGGGTTAATATAACAAAGAGAAAGGCCAGGCTTCTAAGATTTTGTCAGTCAAGTAATAGTTAGGATAAAAGTTATTTTCCTTTACGAGTACATGCGATGACCTTTTCCCCTTTGTTATATATCAGGAGTGTAATGCTTTTATTCTTGTAGACATTTTAGCAAAAACATTAATATTTTACTATTTACCAATAAGTTGCTTTGAAATGTAGGAGTATTCTTCGTTATATGACCATGAATGGCTTGACCTCCATATATCAGGCAAGTTAGACATATTCTGTTTGTCTCTCGCTTTCAACTCTCAAGAGTGAAGAGCACCAAGCCAGTACCATAACACTGCTAAAATTCAGCTAGTCTGCGTGAATTTTACTTGTCTTTATTATTTTTTGTTATTTTTTTCGTGTATTGTTTATTCAAACAAAAATGAACGACGTTCTATATTGCTATAATGCAATGTAAAATGAAAGTATATAACTACCATCACATTTTTTAAAATTAGCTAGCATTTTGGAGTGTGTGACTATATTTTATTTGTTTCTATTCTCTACCCTAACCTTACTTCCTTTTTATGTGTATGTTCTTTATTGAGAAAGAAATAACAAAATCTCACATTGTTAAAGTATGATATAAAATAAGAGTATATAAGTATCATCATACCTATAAAAGCCAGATAGTTTTTTAGAGTGTGTATAGATTTTAAGTGTTCTTATTCTATTCACTTATTTCTTGTCAAACTGTGATATAAAATAAAAGTATATAAGTAATACCTTAACTCCAAAAATCAGTTAGCTTTTTAGAGTATACTTGGATTTTATTTGTTTATGTTATCTCCCCTTAGTTCCTTTAATGTGTATGTTATTTATTAAAAAAAAATTAATAAAGTTTCACATTAATAAAGTGTGATGTAAAATAAGAATATATAAGTATAATTACATCTTTAAAAATTAGTTAGTTTTTTTTTAAGTGTGTGCTTGGATTATTCTTGTCCATGTTATATCCCTCTACATTTTTCATGTATGTGTTTATTAAAACAAAATTAACTAAATTTTATGTTGTTAAATTGTGATATAAAATGAATGTACATAAATTATCATCATATCTTAAAAAATCAACTAATATTTTAGAATGTGTCTGGATTTTACTTTTTTTCCCTTACTTTTTTCGTGTAAAAAAAAAGTTAATATTTTTTATAAAAAAATGTAAAAAAAAAAGTTTAAAAAAATATATAAAAAAATTAATTTTTCATTCTAAATATAAATTGAATATATTTATTATTTATTTTATTTTTATTTTGATATTTTTATTTATTATTTATTATATATTTTATGTCTAATTTTTGTATTTTTTTTTTTTAAATTAATTGTTTTTATTAATTTTGAGATTTTATATTTATTTATTTATTTTAAAAAAATATTATTTAAACTTGATTGAAATTTTTAAATAATTAGATTATTCTATATATATATATATTATATATATATTATATAAGATAGAAAATTAAATTATATATTTTAATAAATTGTATAATTTAAGTGTATATTTTATATTTATTTTAAGAATTACAGATTTTGTAGATACGAAAAACTCTATTCATCTTTAAATTTGAAATAGATTTCAATCGTATGACAAATTAGTATTATTGAGTACAAAAAAGTTTACACTTAGACACAATAAAATACTACATCCAATCAAATATTTACAAATTAGTTAAAATATGATCGTACATTTGCAATAAATTTATGGCATATAGTGCTCATAATGGCGAAAAGATTTTGTAATTGTAGCATTATTTGTCGGTTGCTATGGAGCTGACACTAATTAAGGTGTATATTGCTAATTTCTTATATATATATAAAAATCTCATGAATTTTTAAATTTTTTATTATTTTATTGTATTAATAAATATCAAAATATTTTTATAATATATATATTTTTTAAATAATTATTTTAACTATCTTTTATAAAATACCTCAATGATTTTAGCAACTTTCCCAATTATATTTTTTATTTTTATTTTTTACACTTATAAATATTAAAATATATGTAATTCTCTCTTATATATATATTTATATATATAAATCCTCAAAGTTTGGTCATTCTACACAGATTTTTTTTCTTTCTATTTCTTTCTATATATCTCATTATGATTGTAGCAAAATATATATTATACTTTTTTTCTCTTATTAATTAATAAATATTAAAATATTTATATAATAAATAATAATATAATTTATATTTGATAATTTTATTTGTATTAACTTTATATTTTATAAACTTTGAATTGTTATTTTATCCTTAATTGTATTAAACTAATCACTTTTTTCATATCTAGATTGTGTTATATCTAATATTAAATAAAAATATTTACTAATCTACATTAATTTTAAATAAAAATATTTATTAGTTTTGATCAAGTTTCATGTATAGTATCAATTTTATATATGTTGTCTTTTTATATTTGATTTAATTGATTAATGAAGTATAATTATATTTAGATAGTATTATATTGTTAAAAAGTATTACACTTATTTATCGTAAAATAATAATTATTATATATTTATTATTTATTCAAATAATTATTTATTTATTTATTTTTAAAAAAAATTGAAACCTTTATATAAAAAAAATTAAATTAATTTTTCATCTTGTTAAAAGCAAGCTAATATTATTATATATTTATTAAATTTAAATAAACAACTCCTAAATTTGTACGAATCCAAACAAGTATTTATTTAAATAAAACAAGAGTAGGACTTTAATTTATGAAACCATGGGCACATTTCATTTCAACAATTGATAGTTCCGTAAGAGACATTTATAGCAAAAAGAAAGTAAAGCGCCACCTTTTTTTATTGATGTGTATACGTGGTTTTTACGCTTCTAATATTGCCGCATTAGATGTATATATTTTGAATAAAGGATAACAATAAATAAATTTATATTTATCTTTATATTATCATTTATATTATAATATATGATAAAATTATTTAAAAATTTAGCAACGAATATATTTTTAAAAATAATTATAATACATATATTTTTATAAAAAATTTAAAAATTTGAGAGACAATAATAGTTAAAATATTATAGATTAAGACTAAAGTGATTATTAGACCTTAAAATTAGAAAAAAAAAGCTTTTTTGTAATGTTATTACTGTAAAATGGGTCCTAAACTAATAAAAATTCAAATTTTATTAAAATCTACAATAAAATAATATTATTTAATATATATTATCAAAATATTATTAATTAAATGAATGTAAAAGAGAAATTAAAACCAAAAACATGAATAAAATAAAGAAATTGACACATTAAATTATTAAGGTTGTTGTTAAATGACACAAACAATGATTAAAATAATAAATTTAACCGTTATTAATAAATTTATGTGTAAGTCAATAATTTTAATTAAAATATACTTAAAAATAAATATTTTTTTATTTGATTATTTTCTTAGAAGTAATAAGATAAAATAATAAATTAATAAAATAATTTAACCTAATAAACTACCAGTACTTCTATTCATCCTATATTTTATATATAGGCAGTATTTTTAATAAACAATTATACATCATATCAGCATATTTATATTCGGAGTAACTCTATTTAGTACCGATGGGGTAATAAAACCATCCAAAGAATATATATTACTCATTTATTATATTCTATTAAAACATAATGTACATTTAAATTTATAATACATAAGTAATATTTTTTTTAAATAATATTTTATTAAAAACTAAACTATATATAAATTTAGATAAAAAAAACCTTATCAATTTAAATACATCAATTATTAAAATTGTTAAACAAAAATTAAAATTTTTCTTAAACATTGGAAAAAAAATTTGAGGTTTTAACTTTCGTTCTATTATATGATTATTGAATTAATTGTTTTGTTGTTTCAACATATATATTGATAATTTTTAAGAAAAATAAAGTATTAATATCATATTGTAATTTTTATAATTTTTAACATTATAAATACTGATAAAGATCTATATTGATAACAGACCACAAACTTTACGGGTATAAATATGACATATATCATCTTAGATAAAACTTAGAAGAGAAAGAAAATACATTAGATCAAGATCTAGGTGAAGAACAACACAAATGTGTATTTTTATTCAAAAGAATTTAGAAGAAAAAAGGATAAGAGTAAGAATGATTGAGATTTTTAAGTAATATTGAATAATATAGTGGTGTTATCAAATATTTTCTTTATATTTGAATATGTTTGAATTTTGAAGGTGTTGTTTTCTTCTAAAAGTATTATCACAAAAATAACAAGAACAACATCATTCACTAATAACTCATATCATTTCATGTTATTTATGATTATTAAAACTTGTTTAATATTGAATATCGTCTAATTGAATGATATTTGAGGTGTTATTTTTATTATTATAATTTTTTAAGGATGTTATTTCTTTTAATTTTTCTATATTATTTAATACAATTCAAACATATAAATCGAAATTAAAAAAAATAAAATCATCGTACTGTTGAATGAACCAAGTTAATTAATACATAATTATAGCTCTATTACAGAATTCAAATTTGCTTCGTAGCTTTGGCTGGGAAATTTTTCAGTAATGCAGTGATAGATAATTGTTTAGAGAGAGATATAAATAAATAAATATAAAATACAGGTATAATATTCACATGTCATTATTCCAAAAAAATTGCAAGAGTAGACATTCTAAGATAAGTATTAATATATTAATTAATACATCATGCAGTGTATTATGTATTAGTTAATTACTGAATTAATTTTTATCTTATAATAAGCTGAGTTAAGAATTAAAGGATTTTTGTTTCTCTTCTTGATATATAAATTTAAGGGACTACTTAAATGGTCGATTTTCGGTATCAAAACAAACATGCAATTAAATTAAATAAGTTTTCTTTTTTCTACGGGCCCATAAATTATTAATAGACGAATAGTTTTATATTTTTATTGTCAATAATTGTAGTGAGCCCAATTACACAAAACAATATTATAAAATGTGTGTTCAAGAAAATGATTAAAAATAAATAGCATTATTGTATGTTACAAAATCATCCGAATTACGTATATATGATGAAATAATTATACTTACTATGAATCTATCTCATTATATTAGTGAAAATTATTGAACATTATTCAAAAAAAAAATTATAAGTTAAATAAAATTTCCCAAAAATAAATTATAAAAATAAAAGTGATTCCAATAAAATGACAAATAACTTAAAAATATATTCCACCAGAAGTTTGACAGTAAAAAAAATAAATAAATTAAACAAGCCGTTTTTTAAAATTTTTAAATATAAGATTTATCTTTTAATTATATATATATATATAGTTTATCTCTTAATTTAAATCATAATTATTACATCCGGAAGCAATAATTAAAAAAAAATAGCAAATTAAATGACAAAGTAACGAAAGCAGAGACTATTTTGGTCAACTTATTACAATTTCCCATCAGTTTTCTAATATAATAAATAAGTTGGGTAAATTCTTGAAAAGTTGTTTTATTTTTTAATTTAAAAAAAAAAAAAATAAATAAATAAATGAAATGGACTTCCAAAATCTAACTTCCCTAAACCCTCCCTCCCTCCCTCCCTCCCTCTCCTTTCTCTATAAATTAAAATCCCCCTCCTCTCTTTTCTCCTCCCTCTCTCCTTTTCTGATCTCTAATTTCATTCTCTTCAATATTATTATAATTCTCTACCTTCAATAACCTTCTTCCTGCCCCTCAACAATTTCATTACTTAACAACTTACCTGCATTATATTTGGTACGTTCTTCTTAATTTCCTCCTATTTCTGAGTACGTACTTAATTTCTTTATTTATATATATATATATATTTTTTATTCTTAATATATATATATATATATGTTCAATCTGTCTGTCATTATTCTTAAAAAAAATTCCTTTTCTTCTCCTTATTTCTAAATTAATTTCCTCTCTTTTTTTCTTAATTACATGATCATTTCTTAACCCAGTAGCTATTTTTTTCATTGATTTTCTGGTAATTTGATTGATATACGAGACATATATGTTATTACGTTAATGAGTTTTGATTTAATGATATGAGATTTATTTGAGAATATGTTCATTTAATTTTAATTTATGAGTGTCTGACTGTCTGGTTAGGATATTAATTAAATAAAAATTAAATTAAAACGAATATTCAACTCATATTTAGCGGCGAACTTTGTGAAGGAAACGTTAAAGCAGTTGGAATCGGTTTCGTTATTAACCTCCAAACGAGCTTACAGTTGTTTTAATACTTTAAACGATTAGCTTATAGCGCGTGACACTTTTCTCCCTACTTTATAAAAATTTGGGGGGAGGTTTTTACATTTCCTACTTTATATTCACGCGCTAATTGTTTTGCGCTAACTTAAAATAATACCTTATCAAATTTATTATTATTTTTTAATTTTTTATTAATAAAATTAAAGTGTTCAATTTTTATTATAAAAATTAATTATTAAAATATTTAATCCATCAAATAATAAATTACGGGTTTTTCTTGTTTTCTAGAGTATCTTTGATTAGAACCGTTCACGTGTTCAAAAATGGGTCCGAAATTTGACTGGGCGAGGAGGTCTCTCTTTACCCGATTTATCAAAGGAGAAAAAAAAAAAAAAAAGGTTTTAGATTTGTAATCAGGACCAGATCAGACCCACTCTCTACATTTGATACGTGTTATTGCAACGGTGGATTTTGCCACGTGTACGGTGATCTAGGGTCCACCGGCTCAGTTCGTACTTCGAATTCCGAGTCGGAGACCGAAAGTTTTTTTTTTTTTGTTGCTTATTTTTTAATGTCTTTTAATTAATTAATAATAATATAAACATTTCTTTATAATATAAAACTTTCTCTTAACAAATACTTTGATGACAGCACTAAATATGGGCATGTCCACCTGCTTTCACAGATTTGAGATGTTCACTGTTTTCTTTTCCTTTTTATTTGAACATATAAATCATAATTCAAGAAAATAAAAAATTCCTAAATTTTGCTTCATTTATTTTTTTTTTGTTTATTTTAATTAAGAATTAATTCTCATGTATAAGTCAAATGATGGATGCTCTCTCTTTGCATAAAATAAAATAAAATAAAATAAAGGTTAAAGATGAGATGATCCATTTATATTTTTGCTTCCATAATTATAACTTAGATTAAACCCAGATCAAAGTTTACAACTAATACAACATAGCACATAGTTTATATATATAGTTATATAATTCAACAATCATTAAACCTTTAAAGTAGGAATTTTATTTGTTGCATATGTATAAAATAATTGTAGGAAACACAATGCAATGTATTTTATTTTTTTAAGGACTACATGTCAGTGTTATTAGGGACAGATACATGTAATATGGCCAACTGGTTTTATTTGTATTGATTTTGCTTATATGTTTCTTTTATTATTATAATCCTTTGTAGAGCATTATAATATATATATATATATATATATATATATATTGCTATATATCATCTAGAAAATAATTAAACATTATTATGTATGTTAGTGGTTACCTAAAGTTAGTTTCTTTGAATTGGACTGCTCGTCCTATACATGTGTCTGCTTCTAAATGCCCATTTTTCTTAACCTAAGCTTGCATCTAGACGCGTCCTTCTAAACTCTAACAAAAAACCAGTCTTTTCTTCGTTAACTATGGCTTCATTTGATACGTGATGTCTCTATAATGTAATTTTTTATATATATTATAATTATATTAATATCATAATTTATTGAATATATTTACATAGCTAGGTATTTTTACTTGTGATTTAAAATAAATTTATTATAAATAAAATATTTAAAAAATAAAATAAAAATCTTTTAAATTTAAATTAAACCAATCAATCGGTTATTATTTTATTATTATGTTTTAATTTATAGTTTCTTTTCCTTTTTGTTCACACAAGGTTAACAAAGTCAAGCTTCTTTTTTCATGAACTTTGGATTCTCGGGTTTAAAGTATTTAATATTTAGGGGTTAAAGGACAGGTCAATTTGTTGCTTATTAGGACACACGTGTCACTTGTGATCTTTGTTAACTATGGTACAGTGGGGATCAAGGATTTAAACCCAGTAAAGGTCGATTTATGGTAAAATATAGTAATATTTGTTTTGTTAGTGACTACTTACCTTTTTTCGAATAATGATATTATATATATATATAATAATAATTAAATAATAAAACATTTAAATTTATAAATTAATCAAAAATAAATTTTAATCTAATTATATTTTGTTTGTCAAAATTGTGTTCATATTTTTCTGGTGTTAATAATTCCACCTCCTTAACCGTGGACTTTCTATCTGTATTGTTTGTTTCTTTTGTATTGTGGAATCACAAGAACAGAAAAACTTTGTTTTTTTTTACAAAGGATTTTCGCTTATTTGTATAAAAAGTGATTCTGTGGGTTTCAAATTGCTTAACAAAAATTAAAATTTTCATATTATGTGAATTCTGTGAGCTCTGATTTTTTTTTTAAATGTTAATCTTGCCCCTTTGACACGTTTTAAAAAAAAAATCAAAGTTATTATTATTATTTAAGTTAAAAGGTGTGTGTTTTGTGATCTTTGGTCGTCAGCTAGATATATTTAAAGGACAAACTTTTATCATTATTAATACTTTTTTTCCCTTCAGTTTTTATTTAATTTCATTTTTCTCACTTTAATTGTGAACTTGTGATCAACAAGTTGACTCATTCAAGTCCATGTCTAGTCAATCACGGGTAAGGCGTGCTTGCAGTAAAGCGTTTTACTATAAATCAATCTTTTAAATCATTCTTGAATATATATATAAGTACTTCAATAGTAACTATATACATGTTTGGAAATTTTGTGAAAGCATACAAAATCTTTAATTTTAATATTGTATAGCATATATATATGGTATGTAGATTATCAAAATTAACAATTTTTTTATTTAAATTTTTAATAAATGTATAAAAGTATTATTGGTATTTATGCTACTAACTTAAGTTTTAAGAATATTTGATTTTTCAATAATATCTAATATAATATTAGAGTTTGATATTTTGTGTTTAAGACATATTAACTTTAATTATTATTAAATTGTTAATATTTGATCTATATTATGCATAAATTTTACATTTATGTGTAATAATAAATGTATAAAAATATTATTGATGACTCAATAGTGACATAACCATATATAAAAGCATTATTAAATTGTTAGTATTTGATGAAATGATAAATGTACACTTATGAGAAATGATAGATTTATTAGCCTTTAGTTCATATATAAATTATATATTTTTTATTTTTAATAAAATTTAAAGATAAATTCATAAAATGTAGGAAACAATTACAATTTATTTTTATATGTTTGAGAATTAAAAAGTGACAACTCTTATTTTTAGCAAAAAAATTAATTTTTTAATACACATTTGAAGTTTATTTCTTCTTAAATTTGTAAAATATAATAATAATTTAAATTATTTTGATTCTAAACTTAAAAAACCACTATGAATTAAATTTTAAACCATAGACTCAAGGTGGATATTAAAAAAATTATACATCTAATAAACATTAATGATAATTATTTTTAACATGTATTATATTTTAATTCTAAATTATTTTAATTTACAAAATCTCTTGAATTTAAAACACTATTTTTCACTAATTATTATTAGATGATATTTTTCTTCGTAAAAAGATAATGAATATATTGAATAATTATACTCATATGTTTTATAAGATATACAATTATTAATAAAATAATAACAATAATTAATCTTATATTAAAAATATCGATTATATATAATTGTGATTGTAATTTAAATAATAATATAAATTATACCTATAATGAATTTTAGATTTTTTATACAACTAAACTAATACACTTGATCTATAGATGTTTAATAAGTTAAAATAAGTTTTATATTATTAAGTTATAACTTTATTTTTTTAATTTATGAATATGATTTTTAATATTTGATATTCTAAGATATATAGCAACTAACTCTATTTAAAAAAAGTTCTCCCTTCGTCGCTAGATTCCATTATTGATATGTTTCATTTTTATGTATGACAACAATCAAATATATGACGAGTGTAAGATTTAAACTCGTTTTAATCCATATTTTCTCTCACTTAAACAATTTTCTTGCTACATATTGTTTTGATGATTATTGGTTATAACACTTACAATATTACACCAAAATGAGAAAGATCATTTATGATATATTAATTATGCCATTTTTTGCTCTCAAATTTCTTCCTATATTTTATTAACTTACGAATATCGATTCATAATATTGTATAATACTATATATTTTATGCAGAATAGATAAATTAAGATCATTTATGATATATAATTGAATAACCCGTATTATTTTTATTTTGTTTGTAATATCAAATTATTTTTTATCGTTTATATTATCAGATTTTTATATTTATTTTATTTATATCATTATATTAATTTTTTTACGGTATAATTAATATGATAAATTTAAAACAATTTATTAGTAAATTTATAACAATTCAAATAGTTAATTTATTTTAAATATATAATTTAATTATTAGAATTATTTAAAATTTATTATTTAATTATATACCATCTAACATAATAATATAAAATGAAATAAATATAATAATTATATAGTATAAATACGATGAAAAAAAATATATAATAATTTAATATTATTTTTTAAAAGTTTATATAACTATTGGATGATAACTCAGTTGGAAGCAGGAGTTCGAAAGAGATAATAGTTAGTTGATGACTTATTGGAATCGAGACAAACTAAACTAAACTAACTAACAATTAAATCATTGATATAAAAATATATATATAATTTATATTATATTATATTTAAGAGTAACATTAAAAGATAAAATAAGAAACTTTTTAATACAAACTTCACACAATATTTAATGCACTGATTGATGTGCCCAGCTCATTTCAGTGTCTATCTGACTCAGCACAATTAGAAACACACTATTTGACACTAAAGCTTTCAAATTCGCCATGTAATTTTGAGTCATCAAAACTAGACAAGTTACTAAACAAATTTGATCCATTAATGTTTTCTTATTTATAATTAATTTCTATATATGCCCTTTTTCTTTTAAAATAATATGTTTAATTTGTATGAAAACGACCTATTTCTTTCAATCATATGTGTCCACTGAAATTTTAAACTAGTTAATAAAAACACTTGTTATGTTTTCATTACCCCAGATATTACCTAAAAGTGGTTTAATTAAACAACTTTATTTTTTTAACATTTTATAATTACATATCTAATCCACGTTGGGTCGACATTGACCTTTTTTATTTTTTTAACCTTCTTTAGCTACTTTCTTCATATATATTACTAAGACCGACCATGATGTTGATTTGTTTCAAGATTATGTGTTATTTTCATATAATTACATGTGTTCTCTAATCCCACCGACCTTACTTGATTACTTAACTAGGTTTTTAACACTTTCAATTTTATTTTATAATTATCTTATATATTTTGAAAATCACATGAACTATTAATTTGTTGTTTTAGTTGGGTTTAAGGTAGTAACTTCAAATTTTCCACTTTTAAAGAATAATATATATATACTTCTTTAATTGTGCAGGTAGGTTAAACTTTGAAGCAATAGAAAATTCCCAACACAGAGCTCTATATCAGTGTTTTTGAACCGCAGGTATGTTTAAAAACCACCGTCAAAGTAACTCACGCTACAACACAAAACATAGAAGACACAAATTATTTTAACCTACAATTAATTATTAATTTTTTTTACCTTTAATATATAACTTAGTTAAGAATGTTTTAGTTTTTTTTATAATATTAAGAACTATGTTAAATTGGGTATAAAAATAAGAACTAAAACACACATAATATAATTATGACACGTTTTGTAGGACATATTAGATAGGTTAACGATAGTTTTTATAAGATAATTAGATAAAATTGATGATAAATATTTTAATAAAATAATTATATTAGAAATATTATTTTGTTTTGTTATCTATCAAAATATTGTTGTGAAAATTTATTTAGATAAATATTTAATTTATTTTTATTATTTTATTACATTTTAAAAATTAAAAAAATTAATTTGAAATAAAAAAATTCAAGATATATAATTTTAAAATTAAAATTTTGTACAAAACAATTGTTCATGTACTGTTTAAACACAAGATCATATCATTTTTATTATATATAATATAATTAATTGACATCCCCTTCTCGTTTAAGTGAACATGAAAGGTAAATATATTTATTGGGCCTCATTAGGCCCAAATAAAATGTTGCAGTGAAATTAAGATAGGAGACCTAATGCGCCTAAAAGTTGTTTTAAAAATAATGGATTAATTTCAATTCCTGTTGTGCGTGTCTTCTCTTTGAAACTATTTTTTTTTTCTAGTGGATGAAAATGAGTATCTTTGAAATGCTGAATCAGGCAATGGGACTCCAAAGATCAACATCCAATAAACAAAAGGTGCAAGTCATTACCAAGTTAAAGAACGACGAGAACAATGGAGATTGCATTTTCACATCTTTAAAATCAAATCTACATGACAGTGCTGATAATGATTTTAGAGCTCATGATGTCACCACCTCAGATTCAACTTATAACTCATGGATCGTAATATTTCTTTACTCTGTCTTTCATCCTCATCCATGTTCATATTTAGTCAATTTGCATGTGATTTGTCTCATAAGTAGTTTCAAAATGTACGTGCTTTAAGATGAGTATTGAAAGCACTTGTACAAAAAAAAAAAACGTTTTTCAAAAATCTTAAAAGCAGAAGATAAGGGTATGTTTATTTTAGTTTGTCATTCTCGATCCGTTTGGATGTGCTTTTCTTATAAATTGTTTAAATATAAGTATTAAGGTACTATTGACATAAAATTACTAAAAGTAATTTAGTTTGAGAGTCATTTTAATGATTAATATAATAAAAGAACATGCTTTTAAGTTAATATTAATTACTTTTCTTAAAATGACAAATTAATATTTCTTGAAGATTTTCAAGTATTTTTTAAAAGTGATTCAAGTTATTTGAAACCACTTTCCAGTACTAAATGTAGAAAGCTAGCTAGTTCGAAAGGTTGCTCTGTAATACCAAAAATTATTGTAAGTGCTCATAAATTAAATACATTTTGAAAACATTTTTTTATTTTATTTGATATATATAATTAGGTAGAACACCCATCAGCGTTGGCAGCGTTCGATAGAATAATGAAAACAGCAAAGGGGAAGAGAATAGTTGTGTTTTTAGATTATGATGGTACGCTTTCACCAATTGTTGAAGATCCTGATCGAGCTTTTATGTCTGATGAGGTATTATTTAATTTCATTAATTAATTCTTTGTTGTCTTTTTAATTTCTTATTTATTAATAAAAAACAATTGTTGGTTTGAATATATATATATATATATAATAGATGCGAGCTGCAGTACGTGAAGTTGCCAAGTATTTTCCAACAGCAATTATCAGTGGAAGAAGTAGAGATAAGGTATGTCCATAAGTTTATATTATGTAAAAGTGCTTCTGAACTAAAACAT
The DNA here is from genome assembly GCA_037013495.1 of Hippophae tibetana. Taxonomy (NCBI): domain Eukaryota; kingdom Viridiplantae; phylum Streptophyta; class Magnoliopsida; order Rosales; family Elaeagnaceae; genus Hippophae; species Hippophae tibetana. The sequence continues at coordinate 18,564,590 of CM072807.1, read as the reverse complement.
AAAAAATAAATTAGAAGCACTTTTATGGCTCAAAATTTGATTTTTTTTTTTCTGTTTCTCTTCATAAAATCACTTTCTCTTGGTTTGTAATATATGTTCAGTTTGTGTCTTCAAATCACTTGTGTCACTTTCGGTATTTAAGTGATGTACTATCAATAAATAACACACAGGAGATTTAGACTCATATATAATTTTTTATTGGATTAATTTGCCTAGCGATATTTTGTTGGGGCAGGTAAAAGAATTTGTAGAATTGAGTAATGTATATTACGCTGGCAGTCATGGAATGGACATTATGGCCCCCGCTAGACCTCTCAAGTCCTGTAATGGAAAGCAAAAGCAGCATACCATATCACTGGATAAAAAGGTACGTAATAACTCTTTATTGCTCTGCATGAACAAAATTCTTTGTAATTTCACTTTTTATTAATTTGATTATTGGTATGTTAATGGATAGTAAAATGACCAACTGTTTCTAGCTAAATAGTATTAATAATATTATTATAACATTTATAAGGATTAATATTGGTGATTTTTTTGGATTAAAAGAATCATAATTTTTATATAATTTTATATGATATTAGAGCTTAAATTAATTAGAGCAAAAAATTTAACTTGAGTTTATAAGTAAACATTAACGTTGTTGTCTTTACGGTTAATTTTTTTAAAATTGAAACCACAGTTGTTATAAACTTTCACTACTACGTACATTCAATTAACTTTTTTTTGTAAAACACTATTAATTAAATGTTTTTTTTTTACTCCAACTATCTTTAATAATTTTATTTAAATAAAAAAAATTACCTACTATTTTTCAATTAACTTGATACAATGATCAACAACCTGAAATAGCTCCTTTTTTTTTTCCCTTCTACTGTTACAGGGAATCAATGAAGAAGTCCCCTTCCAACCTGCCAAAAAATTTCTGCCTGCCATTAAAGAGGTAATTAGCTTAATTGAATATGATTTTTTCCATTAACCAATTAAAAAAAGAGAGAAATATCTGGTTAAAATTACTTACAAATTATAAAAAAAATAAAATCTTTAAAATTTATTATAATAAAAATAGTGATTTAATAACATTGAATGACGTTTAACATTTAATTAATTTAAATAATTATAATTTAATGTAAAATAATGTATTAAATTTTTATTAATAGTAAAAATACATGGGTTGTTATTAAAAGATATTATATTTGTGATGATAAGTTTTAAAAATATTATTTTTATTGTATTATAAATTATTTTGTTTGATTGATTGATGCGAATCTTTATAACAATACTTTTTTTTTATTTATTTTATAAATATTTATGTTTTTCAGTGTTCATTTGTAACCAAATAATGGGAATTAAACTATTTTGATTTCCTTGATTTAATCGATTTTATTAAGAAATCTCTCTCATAAAATTTTGGCAGATATTCACAACACTGGAAGAAAAAGTTATGAAAATACCAGGTGCTATGGTAGAAGATAATAGATTTTGCATTTCAGTACATTTTAGAAAAGTCCGCAAAGAGGTAAAATTTCCATTATTTCTTTAATTTAATTGAATTTCTTTTTTTAATTATATATTTATAAAACCCAATTGAACGTGGTATGAAATTTATCAAACAAAGTATATTATTGTTGATCTTATTTTCTTTAACAAATGTTTAAAATTATTAACTTTTTAATCTCTTGATCAAATTGGCATGAAAATATATTTACCGTGTGTTTTTTGTTTTACCCAATATGCAGGATTATGGAATTTTGGAAGAGAAGGTGAAAGCTGTGGTTAAAAACTATCCAGAATTTCACATTACAGAGGGTAAAAAGGTAATTAGGACTTCAATGATCAAGTAATTCTAAAATTAAGTTCCTTTACTCATCTTAATATATAAATCAATAATAATAAACCTTGGACTTAAAAAAAAAAAAAATTATTCACTGTATACAGGTTATAGAGATCAGACCATCAATAGAATGGAACAAAGGCCATGCCCTAGAATATTTACTTGAAACTCTAGGGTTAAGCAATTCCACTGAAATTCTTCCGGTGTACATCGGTGACGATCGAAGCGATGAAGATGCATTTAAGGTAATATTCATATTTTAATAAAATCATAATTTTTTTTCCTATATGTCAACTTCTTGTCCATGTGTATATTTTAGTTGTACGTGTAAAAAATAATTAAAAAATTAACTTTTTCATAAATTTAATTTGTTGAGAAAATGATTAATTATATTGTTATACATCTTATCATTATCTATACTTACAATTCAATAATTAAAATTATTGAGTTTTAAACACATGATATCTATCTCTTATTTATTGTTAGTGGGTTAAAAAAATAGTAATTTGTAGAAAAGTTAAGTATATGTATAAAATCAACTACATAATTTACATAATTTAACAGGGACATTATTTTTTTTATTAATTAAAAATTAAAAATTAATTAATAGTTTTAAATAAATTTAAAATAAATTACTAATATGTACTTGTAACTATATATGTCAGGTCATAAGAAGTAGAGGACAAGGGGTTCCTATAGTTGTGACTTCGATTGCAAAAGAAACAAAAGCTATGTTTTCATTGCAAGATCCAACAGAAGTTTTAACATTTTTGTTACGTCTATCAAGGTGGAGAAAATCCTCTTCTTCAAGCAGATCATCATCATCATCATCATCAAGGGGTTTTATTAATGGTATTTGATGTGGTGATTATAAATAATAATTTTGTAAAATAAATAATTAGGAAAATATATATATTAATTATATGGGATTAGTATAGATATAAAAGAAGAGAACCAAGAAAAAAAAAAAAAAAGAGAGAGAGAGAGAGATCTTAATTATTTGAGAGAATCTCTTATATATATATATATATTATACACATGAAATTAGAAAGTATATATGGTAGTAGCTTTTATGAAACTACTATATGCTATTTAGGAGGCATGTTATCAAAAAGTTGGTTATTTGCTTCAACTTTTTGTAGTGAGCGAAATAAGGAGATGAGAAGAAAATGTCATATCTGTATATTAACTTCAGTTTTTTTTTTAAATAATATTAATTTCTGTGTTAATATTATATGTTATATTATAAATTAATAATTTTACACGTATAGATCTCTATTTTTTTAAGGAAATAAGATAATACTTACATTTATAATAATTAAGAGATATCCTAATACAAGTACAATTTAAAAATTATAAAAAATCATCAAAAATATTTACAAATGAAAATAAATTTTATAGTTTAAAAGGTAGTTATAGATCCAATTAAATAGTAGTTGTGATTGAGTTGTTGAATACTCATTGGAAAATCTCTCCAATGCATTTGTACAACATTATTAGGAAGAAGTCTTACAAATTAAGTAATAAGATTGTAAGATTTAATAAGAATTTTTTTATAATATAAATATAGATTAATATAAATACTTGCTTATGTGGTTAACGAAAAAATCATTAAAGATTAATTTTGAATATTTTTTTAACTTTTGATTATATAATTGAATAATTGAATTAGAAATTATTCTTAAAATTTTGTTCTAAAGTTTTGAAGATTAATTTTAGTAAGTTAGAAAACAAAGTTTTTGAACGTAGGAAAACATTATTAAGAATTTAGAGATAATTATTTGTATAACTATTAATGTACTTATTGAGAATGATAGATAAAATTCAAATGTATTTGTAAGTTGAGAAGTTGCAGGAAAATGTGTGTTATTCAACGTAATTAAAAACCTTGTATCTATCAACATACACATCAATTATGTTATGTATCAGAATTTAACTAATTAAATTAACAAACAGAATCGCCTGATAAGATTAGTCATGTTATTTTGAATAACAACGTGAATCCAATGGCTAACATTTTGCAGAAAATTATTAGAAACTTAACCTTCACAATTTTTTTTTAATGAACTAGAGGTAGTTAAGTGGGTGCATATTAATTTTAAAAAGGGTACTTTGTACTTTATATATTGAAGAAAAAAGAAAAGAACACATGAATGATATAAAAATAGTGAATAAAGAATTAAAAGAATACGCACATAATTTAATTGAAACAAAAATATAGATATATCACTTAAAGAAAATTAAGAAATCAATATTAAAACAATACAAAAAAATGCATGTATAAACGGTTGAGGATACTTAGCCTACCATTACGGTTTATCATATGTATCATATTTGATCCTTGATTATAGGTTACTTTTTTGTATCCTTTTATTCATTCTTTCCATTTTCGTTTGATATTATTTAATTTGTAATAATTTTCTTTATTTTGTAAATAGTTATAAATAGAAAACTCTCACCACCCTTTTATTCGTGGTGGTTTAGAAAATATTGTCATGGTATCAAAGCCCCATTTGGTTTAGCAACCTCGATCCCTTCTTCTCGATGGCTTCCGAATCCTCTTCTCATCTTCTTCCTTTCAACACTATAATCCACGTGATCACCATCAAGCTTTCTTCCTTCAATTATCTTCTTTGGAAAAGCCAACTTCTTCCTCTTCTTGAGAGTCAAGACCTACTGGGCTCCGTTGATGGAACTCTTGTTTCCCCACCCCGTTTTGAACCAGCCACTTTTACCATACTTAGCACCAAATATCTGGCATGGAAAGCAGCCGATTAACGACTTCTTTGTCTCCTAATTTCCTCTCTCACCGAGGAAGCCATCTTTGTCGTCATTGGTCTCTCCATTACCCGTGACGTTTGGTTTTCATTAGAGACTACATTCAGCCATCATTTGAAAGCCCATGAACTGCGACTCAATGATGACTTACAAATGATGAAACACGGCACCAAACCTATTGCTGAATATGCCCGTACCTTCAAAACACTTTGAAACCAGCTTCATGCCATTGGAAGACCCGTTGAGGACATTGACAAAGTGCACTCGTTCCTTCGTGGACTTGGCATCGATTTTTCCAATTTTTCTACTATTCATATGGCTCTCACCACTCTCCCCTGTTTTGCAGATTTAGTTTCTAAAGCAAAATTTTTTGAGTTGTTCCAACGATCTCTTGAGTCTTCTGACTCTACCACTGCGACATTCATAGCCAATAATCGTGGCCGAAGCAATTCCTAGAGCACTCCTTCTACTTCCCATAGCAACCAACGAGGTCATTCTCATTCCCACGACAACAACTCTTCCAACCGAGGATGAACCCACTCTAGTTAGGGTTGTCGACCACCTCTGTGTCAAATTTGTCGCATAGAGGGCCATTATGTTGATCGCTGCAACCAATGGTATGCTCGGACTGATTCCTCTACTCATCTTGCCCAAGACTTCAACACATCTTGTTCCCTTTCTGGACCCGAGACTATTGACTGGTTTTTGAACACTGTGGCTTCGACCCATATGACCACCGATCCATCTATTTTGGATCAACCCAAAAATTAACACATGTAAGGACTCTATGATTGTAGGAAACAATGCCTCTTTATCCATTACCCACATTGGTACTCTTTCTCCTTTTCCAAATATTCACTTATTAGGTGTATTGGTTGTCCCTCATCTCACTAAAAATCTTCTTTCAATTAGGAAATTAATGTCTGATTTTCCTCTCTCCGTTACTTTTACTAATAATCTTTTTACTGTCTAGAATCGTTAAACAGGAAGGGTGGTGGCGACCAGTGAAAGAGATGGTGGGCTATATATGCTGGAGCGCGAAAACTATGCCTTTATTTTTGTCCTTAAAAATAAATCTCTACGTGCTTCATATGATTTATGGCATGCTTGCCTAGGCCATGTGAATCATTCTATTATTTCCTTTTTAAATAAAAAGGACATCTTTCTCTTACGTCTTTATTGCCTTCTCCTTCACTATGTACATGTCAAGTTGCGAAAAATCATCAATTTCCTTATTCCCAAAATGAACATGGTTGTCCTTCCCCCATCAAATCCAATTTGGGTTTTCTTTACTATGTTATTTTAATTGATGATTATTCCCAATTCACTTGTCTTTATCCTTTGAAATTTAAATCTAATTTCTTTGATATTTTTCTTCAATTTGAAAAATTTGTGGAAAACCAACATTCCACTTGTATCAAGGTTTTTCAAAGCGATAGAGGTGCTGAATTTACTAACACTTGCTTCAAAACTCACTTACATACTTCTGGCATCCATCATCAACTGTCTTGTCCATATACACCTGCTTAAAATGGTCGTGCTCAGAGAAAACATCATCATGTGACCAAGACTGGCTTGGTTCTTCTCTTCCACTCTCACCATTCTCCTCATTTTTGGGTTGACGCTTTCAGCACTACAGCTTATATCATCTATAGGTTGCCCATTCCACTTCTTGGAGGTAAGTCGCCCTTTGAACTTATATACGACTCCTCTTCGCATTATGAGAATTTTCACCTTTTTGGTTTTCGTGTTTATCCTTACTTGCGTGATTATATGCCTAAAAACATTTCTCCCCGCAGCATTCCTTGCATTTTCTTAGGTTATAATCCCTCCCATAAAGGGTTTCGTTGTCTTGATCCCATCACCACTAGGCTATACATCACCATCCATGCTCAATTTGACGAAACTCACTTTCCTACTGTCCCTAGCTCTCAGGCCCACCCTATTTCCTCTCTTCATATTTCAATTTTTTTGGAACGACATCTTCACCATATTAATCCATTCCCTATTTCCTCTACCTCTCTTTCCCCGCACATTCCTTGATCCAGCTCCTCTCCGTGTAATATTTGTTCTGACCTTGTGGATGAGTCTATGTAGGTTGATAATTCTCTTGCAGGTTCCTCTTTTCCATCCTTGGCTCCCAGTCTGCCTTCTATTGAGCTTATTGTTGATTATTCTTCTTCTTTGGGCTCTCATCCTATGATCACACAAGCCAAATCTGGTATTTTCAAGACTCGTCATCCAGTGAATCTTGGTTTCTTGGGCTCTTCTTGCATCCACTGAGCCAAAAGGATTCAAATCTGTTGCTAAGAATCCTACTTGGCTTGCTGCCATGGATGAAGAAGTTCAAGATTTACAACAAAATGGTACTTGGATTTTGGTTCCTCGCCTTGCCAACACCAACATCGTGGGCTCTAAATGGGTGTTTTGCACTAAATATTTGCCAGATGGATCCATCGAGCGTCTCAAGGCTCGCCTTGTTGCCAAAGGTTATACCCAGGTACCTTATCACGACTACACTGACACTTTCAATCCGGTTGTCAAAGCTACAACTGTCCATGTTGTACTTTCTCTTGATGTCACCAAGAAATGACCTCTTCGACAACTTGATGTCAAGAATGCTTTCCTCAATGACACTGTTACTAAACATGTTTACATGGAACAACCTTCTAGGTATATTGATCCTCGCTTTCCAACTCATATTTGTTTGTTAAAGAAAGCCTTATATGGCTTAAAACAAGCTCATCGGGCCTGGTTTCAGCGTTTCAGCTCCTTTCTTCTCACACTTGGTTTTTCTTACAGTTGCACTATCACCTCTTTTTTTGTTTTTCATCAGTAGTCTAATCTTATTTACTTGCTTCTTTATGTTGATGACATCATTGTTACTGGTAACAACCCATCTCTTCTTGACAGCTTTACTCGCAAGCTTCACTCTGAGTTTGCTACCAAGGATTTGGGCTTCCTCAGTTACTTTCTTGGTCTTTAAGCTTTGCCCACTCCTGATGGTCTATTTATCAATCAGTTAAAATATGATTGAGATATTCTTACTCATGCTCAGTTTGTCGACAAAAAACTTGTTCACACCCTGATGGTTGTTTCCCAACATCTGACTACTGATGGTTCTCTTTTCTCTGATCCTACTCTCTATCGATCTCTTGTTGGCGCCCTTCAATATTTGACCATTACGCATCCAGATAGTGCCCATGTTGTCAACTCTATCATCCAATTTTTGCACGCCTCTACTACAAATCATTTTCTTGTTGTCAAGCGTATTCTTCGCTATATTCAGGGCACATTCCACTTTGGCCTTACCTTTCGTCCATCCACTGTTCCTGGTGCACTAGTCGCTTATTCGGATATTGATTGGGCTGGTTGTCCCGATACTCGTCGTTCCACATTTGGCTACTATATTTATCTTGGTAACAATCTAGTTTCTTGGAGTGCAAAGAAGCAACCTACTATCTCACGTTCCAACTGTGAATTTGAGTATCGTGTCTTTGCCATGACTGCTGCTGAACCTCTTTGGCTTACGCATCTTCTGCATAACCTCAAGGTCCTCTTTCCACAGCAATCCCTACTCTTATGTGAAAACAAAAGTTCTATCTTTTTAAGCTCCAATCCTGTTTCCCACAAGCGGGCCAAGCATGTTGAATTAGATTACCATTTCCTTAGGGAACTTGTTGTCGCTGGCAAACTTCACACCCAATATGTGCCCTCCCACCTCCAGGTTGCTGACATCTTCACTAAAAGTGTTTCTCGATATCTCTTTGAATTTTTCCGATCCAAGCTTCACGTTCATTCCAATCTGATGCTCAACTTGCGGGTGTTAAGGATATGTAGCCTTCCATTATGGTTTACCATATGTATCATATTTGATCCTTGATTATAAGCTATTCTTTCGTACTCTTTTATTCCTTCTTTCTATTTCCGTTTGATATTATTTAATTTGTAATAATTTCCTTTATTCTATAAATGATTATAAATAGAAAACTTTCACCACCTTTTTATGTGCGGTGGTTTAGCAAATATTGTCATAAACTATCTTTGCTTGTTTTTAATACAAAGAGTAGAAGAGTACTCAGGGAGTATAGTATTACACTTAAACATAATGAAAAGTATTGTCACGAAAACAATTCTCAAAAATAGAGTTTTGATATTTTTTAAGAAATAAATTAAAAGATAGTATAAAGAGCATGATCTAATGTACCCAAGGGAAAATTTTGATTAATTTTTAAAAAATAGAGATATGTGAAAACACAATTATTTTAAAATGTACCAAATTATATGAAAATATTTTATCTTATTTAAGAAATATATACTAACAAAACACTTGAACTCAGGGATATGCAAAGTTAGGTTGATTGGATTTTAAACTAAAAATGGAATCAACTCAATCTAATAGGTTATTAAAAAATAAAAACAACCCAAAACCAATTAAAGTTGTAAAATTAATTCAAACCAAATTAAAAAAATTAGGTTTGTTTGGATTGGTTGAATTATTTTTGAAATTTTAATTTTTCTCTCTAGATTGTAACTATAAATTTATTTCTTGAATTAAATGTGATTCTATAAACTTTAAGTTATATATATGTGCGTTAAAAGAATTATTATATGATTTCATAATTGTTAATATTTAAGTTAAATAGTAATCTAGGCATATATATCAATATGAATATCTCTATCTATATCATGCACATAAATATAATTTAAAAAAAGACTTAAAATTATAGATGTTTATGATTATAAATTTTTAAATTAAAAAATATTAACACTGTAAAAACAAATAAATAAAAAAGAAAAAATAAATTAAATACAATAAAATTAATATATATTTGATTGATTCTTCCAAATTTAAAACCAAACTAACTCTATAATCTTTTAAACAAAATTGGATTTGGTTGGTTTATTTAGGATAATTTTTGTATACTTTTACTTGAACCAGTGTTTTAGATAATAACAGAAACCAAAACTTGGAAAGAATGTACAACTAAATACACAATCGAGATAAAAAGAAATAGATTTTTTAAGTATTTGGCTTCAACTCACAAGAAACATAACAATAAACACTTAAATAATCAATACACCAAAAGTACAAATAATAAATTATAATAAATATAGATAACTTAGAATAAAAGATATTATATATCAAATACAAAGCAAGTAAATAATAAATATTTTTTAATTAAAGTTTATGTTTTAATACATTGAAACATATACATATAAAACTCAGATTATACTAACTCAATAATAAATCATACATAATAAGTGATATAACGAGATAAATCCACGTAGAGACCATTTATATATGTTTACATCCTCGAATTGCTTAAGGCAATCACTGAATAATAAATCATTTATTAAATAATAAAATAATTACAACTCTAATAGACAATAAAACTACTATTATCTACACTTGTCATCTCTGTTCGAACTGTTTACCTTTTCTCTTACTTGTTGTTCTAACAAAAATGTATTTTAATTATGTACCTATGAGGTAAGGTAGTATAAGTTTAAAAAGGATATCGCAAGTCTATTAACTTTATAAAAAATTAGAGTATAAAGTTATGACATTTACAAAATAAAAATCTACACTCATTTTTATAAATGTAATAGAATTCTATTACTACACCTAATAAATATGAATTTAAAATTTATTTTCATAAAAAATAAGTTACTTAAACAATTTCAACCTAGGATGGGTATACATGTGATTAGTCTTGGAGGTCATTTTATTTATATTATTATGATATTTTGATTACATAGTTTTATAAAGGATACATAAATCACTCACACACGTTAAGAATATATTATTTTGTTCAATTTATACAAGAGTTTAAAAAGATAATTAACTTATGTATCTAAAATTATATAATTAAAGTATCTAAATAACATAAAATATAAATATTAAGATAATTTATTAAGATTATATATATATTTAGGGATGGGCAAAAAAACCGTGGGTTCGGTTATCCGCGGATAACCGCCCCGACGGTTCGGTTTTTAACCGTTTAATTTCGGGACGGGTTTGGTTTTGGGTAAAAACTGAACATAAAGGAGTGGGTACGGTTCGGTTATGGTTATACTCAAAACAGTACCCACCCGTACCCAAAATTAATTAATTATATTAATTAAGTTTTATTTATTTTTAACCTAATATATAAACCTAATTTATCATATTCCTAAATCCTAACTCTCTCCGCGCCTCAGTTTCTCTCATTTTTCTTCCATCTGCAGATTTGCCCAATTCTCTCACAACGCCGCCTCGTCGCCATTCGCCATTTGCTGCATCTTCTTCGGTCGTCTCTAGTCGTTGGGTCTTCGCCAATCGTCACCAGTCACTACGTCTACTTCGGTCGTCTCTAGTCGTTGTGTCTTCTTCGGTCTTCGCCAGCCCCCAGTTCCTGCGCCGTGTCGTCGCCAGTTCCCTCCGTCTTGTCGTCATTCACAGCGTCGCATCGTCGCCATTTACAACGCCAACCATCGCCATTCACAGCGTCAGTCATCTCTGCCGCTCTCAACTGTACGCTTGTCACCAGCTTGTTATCCCTTCTTCTTCGTGGTCTCATTATGTAAGTGTTTCCTTTTCTCGTATGAAGCATATATATTGGTGGCTGTCTCGCTATGATATTTTACTACTCTGTTTCTTGAGCAAAACTGGACAATGTATTACTCTATTAAACTGTTAATTTTCAAAAATAATGAAACTAACACTATAGTTCACTCTATTTTAAACAGCCTAAATCAATATTTTTTAGTATTAATTTGGGTCTATGTATAATTTGCGTAGGTTGGATCGCCCCAGTACATTGTCTTTCCAGGACGATTTATTTATACTCAGAGGCTCTTCTTCAGCTTAATTTTTTTGTTATTCAATACTCTAAGCCGATCACAACTTGCACAAAAATTACAATTTTTTCTTAATATTTCATGCGTGTTTTTGTGCACGAGTAATTAAGTATGCAAGCCTTTATATTTCTTTTGTCTTTATATTGGGCTACTTCATTTATGAAACCTTGATCATTGTAACTATGATGCTATATTTATTGAACCATTATTATATGCATCCATTTTACTGGAAAACAAACTACTTGGAAAGGAAATCCTCATGACTCTATCATTTGTTAAGCATGCTGGAAAGTGAAAACTAGTGTAGTAAAGTCTTCATAAGTAATAGGTTTTCAAGTCTTGGCAATATGTAGTTTCCTGCATGATCTTTTACTAGCTTATTGGCGCTGCTCAGTAATTATTGCGGAAAATGGTTAGGAGGTGATACAAGGAATGAGACATCTCATTTGAAAGCACATACAAAAGGTTTTCCATTCAAACGACAAGAAAGGGGTATCAGTCAATCATTGTTAAATCCTAACAAGAAAAGTGATAGAATTGAATTAGGACATTAGAATTTTGATTCTCAAGTTTCTCGTGATAAATGTGCAAAGATGATAATTCTACACGAGTATCCTCTTAGTATTGTTGAGCATCATGGATTTAGGGAGTATTTACATTCATTACAACCAATATGAAAGCCTATTTCTCGGGCGACAGTTAAGAGAGACATTATAAAGATTTATGATGTTGAGAAAAAAATGATGGATATGTTGGAGAATAACAAAAGTCGTGTTGCAATCACGAGTGATATCTGGAAGTCTGGAAATCAGAACAAAGGATTCATGGCTGTAACTTGTCATTTCATTGATGACAATTGGTATTTGCATAGTAAAATAATAAGGTAATTTTTAAGTTTATTGTTGAAATTTATACAATTCCTATTAAATATTTTTTAGAGATTTGATATATTAAATGATTGTATATAACAATTTTATTGTTACTATATAATTTTTTGTAGGTTTATATATGTTCCTGCTCCATACAATGCTGCAATTATTGGTCAAGAATTAATGAGTTGCTTTTTGGATTGGAACATTGATCGTAAGATTTCAACCTTAACTTTAGATAATTGTTCTACTAATGATTCAATGCTACCTGATCTGTTAGATTCATTAGATAGAACTTCAATGTTATTGTATGGAGATATTTTTCACATGCGTTGTGCTGCTCACATATTAAACTTGGTAGTGAAAGATGGGTTAAATCTAATTTCTCAATGCATTTTTAAAGTTAGAGATAGTATTGCATATTGGACAGCAACACAAAATAGGGAGGAAAAATTTAAAAAAATTGCATCTGAAGAGATAAAGTCTTCTTATAAGAATTTATCTCTTTATTGTCAAACTCGTTAGAATTCCACTTTTTTAATGCTTAAAAATGCATTGTTTTATGAGAAAGTGTTTCCTCGTTTAAAATAATTGGATAAGAATTATAATAGTCTTCCTCATGCATTGGATTGGAAAATGGCAAGTACAATTTGTGATAAGTTAGAAGTATTTTACAAGGTTACTGAATTGATTTTTGGTTCCAACTATCCCACCATAAACATGTTATTTCCTCATATTTGTGACATCAAATTATCATTATATAATTGGATTAATGATGAGGATGATTTGGTCAAGGGAATGACGTTAAACATGCTTGTAAAATTTGATAAGTATTGGCAAGAAGTTAATATTGTCATGACTATATGAGTTGTTTTGGATCCTATATTTAAGATGAATTATCTCGAATTCTATTTTCCAAGAATATATAGAGAGAATGTCATTTTTGAAATTGAAAAGGTGATAACAAAGTGTTATGATTTGATAAATATGTACCGAAATAAATGAATTTTAGAAGAGAGTCGACAAATGGAATTTTCAACACGTTCTAATACATCTCAAAGTTCAAAAGATACTAGTGTTCTTAATCCTACTGGTATAAATGAGTATAAAAAATAGAAATTAATGCAAAATAAAGCTGGATCTTTGAAATCTAAGATAAACTCTTATTTAGAGGATGCTGATGTAGAAATTTCGAATGAAGATTTTGATATATTGTCTTGGTGGAAGTGTAATAAACATAAGTATCCAATAATGCATGATATGGCTAGAGATATCTTGGCTATTCCAGTCACCACAGTTGCTTCAGAATCTGCATTTAGCACAAGTGGTAGAGTAGTGAGAAAACATCGTAGTAGACTCAAAGAAAACATATTGGAAGCTTTGATGTGTACTCAAGATTGGTTATGAGCTAATATTCATAAACAAAGTATAAGCCTATATATTTAATACTTGTTCATATTATATTCTATTAACACTTGTTTTATGTATTATATATTAATTATTTAATTATGTATTCAAATATTTTATAATTTATTCAGATATGTTATCTCCTGGTTCATCCGTTTCCACTATTAATATTGCAGAAGATGATGTTGAGATAAAAAAATTTACATTATTGATTAATCATTTTATTATTTTAGTTTATAAAATTGATTTTATATGTTTGATTTTTGCATGATACGTGTACAGTTGATGAATAATTAGAAGAAAAAAGTTTTGATTTATTGTACTTAAACTTTTCTTAAATTTATTTAATTAGTTTTCAATATTTGTATTAGTTTGTAATATTTTATTTATATCTTATGTTTTTTTGTTGATATGTATTTAATCTTATCTAGATTCATAGAAATATATATTATTAAATGTTAATTTCTTTTATCATAAACTTAAAATAACAAATTTAATATCAATCATTTGTTTTAGGTGGATTCCATTACTAAAAAGAACTAAATTGAATAGGATTTTGAAAAATGATTTTTTTCAATTTTTTTTAATAACTGTCCCAAACTGTTAACTACGGGTAAAAAACTATCCCTAAACTGCAACGATTTTTGGACGATTTCGAGGACAGATTTTATAATTCAGTTCGGGAACGATTATATTCAAATTCGTCCAACTCGTGCCCATCCTATATAGATGATTTATAATCTAAACAGGTTCGGGTGTTCATACTTGCATCCTAATGACCAATCATGTTACTGGAAAAGGAATACACTATTTAAAGTAATGTAATTTGTAATTTGATAGTTATAGGAATAATGTATTTAAAATGGGAAGAAGTGAATATGAATTTTATTTTAAATTGATATATTTTAATCATTTTATTATAATATTTATAAATATTTTAATAATTTTAAATTAACTTTTATAATTTAATCACTCTTTTTTTACTTTTTTAATATTTTGAGATGTTTTTCTATTCAAAAATCTGCAAAAACTTTGTTAATAAAGTATATTTCAATTAAAATTAAGTTTTTTTTATGTATATTAAAAAAATTAAAATTAATAAAAAATAATTAAAATATTTAAAAATATAAAAATAAAATAGATAAACTATATTAATTTTGAAAAAAGTAAATTAAAAAAGTGTCGTGATACTATTTAATTACTATATTCTCACACATGATTCATTTAGTAATTTGAAGTAAGATATATTTTTCTTTCATTTCAAATCATATGTTAGAATAATATAAAAATATCGTTTAGTTAAAAAAATATTAATCACACACTCATAATTAAACTTGAATCACAAATCTTTTAAGTATTCAAATAAGTTTTATGATATTGAGTTGTAACTTGTTGGCAAAAAAATAAAAAAAATACAAAACTAACGCTCTAATTTTTTTTTAATATAAACTCATATTATTTTTAATTTAAAATATATTTATTATTTTTATTATTATAAATTTAAAAAGAATAACTTGTAACTCATTCTCAAAAAGTAAATAAAGATATAGAGTTGGGTAAAAAATTAATATAAGTTTTTGAATTACTGACTACTTTTATATTTTACAGCAAAATATATATATATTTTTTCATAACAAATAATATTTTAATATAATTAAAATTTGAATTTATAAAATTTACCACCATCCATAAAAATATAAAATGATATATCTAATTATTATTAATTATTATCAAATTAATTATGGCAAATATCATCTTTCTTGTCGTAAATAGAAAGCCAACTGATCACTCATGGATAATTCATAATTGCGTGTTCTTGCATGTCTATTTCGCAAATATGGACAAAATTTTGGCAATCTCGTAAATTATGGCCAATAGCAAGGGCGTTTTGCTCGACACACTTAATCCACATATCATACTAATTTAATTGATATTTATTCGGTTTTTCAATTTTTTAATTTTTTTGTTGAAATAATTCTTTCGTGCTTTAATTTAGGTCGATGGAGATGATGGAGAGGGTTGAGTTCAGTTAGTTCTTCTATGGCAGTGTCAGACACACCTCTTCTCCCCCCACCTAAACTCTCTCTGCAGAATTAGAAGCTTTCCTCTGAAGATAAGACCGGTTATCGGAGCTCCGTTTCCGGGGGACGATTCTGACGTGTCCATCGGAATACGAGACGACTCGCTCTTTCCCTTTCCGTTTTTCCTATATTTCTCTTTGATGTTTCTGTTTCTTTCTTATAGGTTAAAGGTTTATTGTGATTTGATCTGTTATATTTTTAATTAAATTAGATTAAGTTGAAGAAAATAAAGAGAGGAAAGGAAGCAAAAATGAATGGGAATGGAGTGGTGGTTCAAAATGGAGCGATTGGTGGGTTGGAGACTGAGTACATTCAAAAGCATCACAGGCACGATCCTGCTGACAATCTGTGTACTTCTGTCCTCGTCAAGCACATCAAAGCGCCTGTTCATCTGGTAAATTTCCCTCTTTCTGCAAAAAACATATATGCATTATCTATCTGCATGTTGAAAATTTCTCTTCTTAAGCTTTGATTTATGGGTTTTATTGGATTTTTGTGTCCTTCCCTTTTTGATTTGGCTGTTATTTCGTTTCTCCTTTATGTTTTGTGCTTGATTGGTATTTAGTTTGGGATTTAACATCAGTAGTTCTATTGGTGTTTGATTGAATTTGGAAGTGAAGTGATCTCGATCGAAATTTATTTATTGATTTACTTACTATACTTCCACCCGTTAGTTCTGTTGTGATCATCTTGGGTAGTCCACTCCCTTTGCTTGTCTGACTTGGTTGCTTAGGAAATTAGCAAATGCATAGTTGAAAATGTTCAAACTGTCTTCCTTCCCAGTAGCTTCTTAGTGCGTTATTTAAGAATTACTGACCTTCTTAAAGATTGTAGAGAATTACTTTGTCAATCAGTTCAAATCCTCTGCGTTTCTGTCGTTTTATTAAAACTTGGATTTGGAAATGAGAACATGTGCTTCTAATGGCATTTGACGTACGGTTAGAATCTTAAGATTTAGCTATTTTATTTTGGATATTTGTGATGGTTTTAGAATCTGATTGAGCAGTAGGTTCTTAAGGTGATTTTGAGGCATCCTTTATTCTGCTGTATGAATATTTTGAAAAGCCTTCTCCACATTCATATTTCTTGTTAAGAATCCTGAATTAAGAAAATGTTCGTAACTTTGCTTTTTGAGGTTCTTAACTCCAATGCTAAATGTCGAAGTACACGAACTTTGACCCTGTTGAACAAGTCCAAAATGCAATTGAGAATAAAATTACTGTTTTAGTCTTATATCCAATTAGTTGGATCATTGAGGTGTTTTCAATGTGGTAAAATGCTATTTTAAGTACTAAGGTGTTTTCCTCAAGTGAGGTGAGACATAAGCCACAAATTTTACCTTTAAAAAACTTTACCTTTAGGATTTTATTGGTAGTTTGTGAACATACTGTTTGAGTCTATAGTGTCAATTGCCTCGAGGCATAAAAGCCTTAAGGTGCTCTTCAGTCCAAAAAATCATAAGCCTTAATTTACTGCATGAGATTATATCCTGAAGACCTTTGTTGAAGCCTCACTTTGAAGCTCTTCTCAAAATAGCCTTTTACCAAATGGGTATTTTTGATGCATGCCAAATGAGAAAATAGTGTGTGCTAAATGCGAGAATTAATATTGACATGTTTTATGAAAACACAACTTAAATACAGTGTGCATGCTGACATGAGTGGGAATTAATTCTGTAGTTTGTTTATTTATTTTTTCATGTGACAGTTACTTTACTTTGATTAGGTTTGGTCTTTGGTGAGGCGATTTGATCAACCCCAAAAGTACAAGCCATTTGTTAGCAGGTGTGTAATGCAGGGGAACCTTGGGATTGGGAGTCTTCGAGAAGTTGATGTCAAATCTGGGCTTCCAGCTACTACGAGTACTGAAAGATTGGAAGTCCTCGATGATGATGAGCATATACTCAGCATCAGGATAATTGGTGGTGATCACAGACTCAGGGTATGAATACATTCTGTTTATGGATTTGCCCCTCCATGTCAATTCTTATTTCTAGTTCATTCATCTAAACATGCATTTCTCTATGTGATTGACCGTGTTTAACCCTTCTACTTTCTACATCCTCATTTTCTTTCCCATTTTCAGAACTACTCTTCAATTATGTCCCTACACCCAGAGATTCTTGATGGAAGGCTAGGGACTTTGGTGATCGAGTCATTCGTGGTTGATGTCCCTGAAGGGAATACAAAAGATGAGACCTGTTACTTTGTTGAAGCATTTATCAAGTGCAATCTCAAATCACTAGCTGATGTATCAGAGCGACTTGCAGTGCAGGATCGCACTGAACCTATTGATCGTACATGAAAACTGGAGCAAAGGACTTGCCATGGAGGTCAGAGCTGTCATGGATGAAGCTTCTAAGGCTTTCTCATGGGATGCTTTGGAGACGGACAGGCAGTATGTAATTATACTTCGCATGTATTTGTACTCCTTGTTTGATTCTATGGTGGTGTGCCTTGTGTGGTTGTATATATTACTGTTACGAATGGAGATGATGATGTATATTTGTTTTTTCATGTATTTGTTTATAGATCCTAGTTGTGGTTACCTAAAGATGGAAGGAGGTGAAACTCAAGGTAGATGTTTTATATTTGCTCAATTTTATATTACGTTTTAAAAAAAATTTATATATTACCTTTTGGGTATTCTATTTTTGATATTTTCACAAAAGATAGTTGGGGAGCTAGGAATGGGGAATATTGAAACGTTCAGACATTATGAACAAGGCTAAGTTGTTTTTGGTGGCTGCTACAAGTGTGTGGAGATGGGCCAATATTTCTTCCTTAAGGTGTTTTTTTCTTCTTTTTTTCAACCAAACATTCTGATTATCTGATATATTAGTAATTTTGTCACTGCATGTAAAGGTGATCAGTTGATAGCTTCTTGAGCCATGTACTAAAAGCAATTTTTTTTTTTTTGAGTATATTGTATGAAATGAACTCCGTTTTGACACCACTACAACACAGGTTCATAAATATTTTAGTTTTATGCATGTGTTAATTTTATTTTATTTTTAAACATATGATTAGTATCATTAATATCAGAAATACTCTCAAGTTTTGAAATACCTTTAAAAATACTCCTAAGGTTTCAAAAAATTCAAAAATATCCTTGAAACATAACAGAAGTTAAATCTATATTCCTAAAATGTAAGAAGAAAAAATAATAAAAATAGAAACAAAAGACATATTAGGATATTTTTCACAAAAAATGGTAACGAGTAAAAAGAAATTTGAAAAAATTCAAAAAAAAAAAATTAAATCTTAAAGGAGATGAATTTAAAGGTCCATCATTCTTATTAAGAAAATTATTTCTTAAGAAAAATATAATTTATTATGTCATAAGTAATAAAGAAATGAGTATTAAGATTACAGATGTAAAATGAATGTATAATTGATAAAGAAATTATATTAAACAAGTTATCTAAAAAATTTCATAAAAATAAAAAAAAATGGATACATTCATTTAGGAAGATTTTAAATATTAATAAAAGTTTATTTTAGATAAGGAATAAATACACCAATAAAAATAACATTACTAGATAACATAATAATAAATATGAAATATGTCTTACTAGGAATGATTCATGGAAACTTATGATACAAAAAGTTAAAATTTACAACATATCCTAAATTTGTTATTAATATACATGATCTAACTTATGAATTTGAAAAAGTAGAATTAATGAAATAATAAAATCATTCATTTTAAATACATTATCTAATAGCATATTCTTTAACAAATAGTCACGATAATAGATAATTTTTTTTAAGGAATTTAGATAAATAATAAAACTAGAAATATTAACAGATTTTGAAAAACTGTAATTAGATGAAGTCTAAATAATGAAGGTATTAGTTTATGATTGTATATTAGGAAAATAATAATATTTAAGGATAAAATAAAAAAAATATGCATTTAGTAGTAAATAGAAGCCTAGTAAGCGTAGCCAAAAATTAGGCAACATTATTTGAAATTGCATAACTTTTAACAGAGGAAATGAATTTAGTTCAACAATTAAACACAAAATACCTAAAGAAAATAATAGATACAAAAAAAAAATTATTAAAGAAAATAAAAGAATGTGATTATAATAAACTACAACAATATATACACAAGGAATTTTTAGAACTAAGAAAAGGTGTACACAACATACATATAAATAATGAAATTATAGAGCATAAATATGATCCCTTAGAAAGACTAAAAGAAGAACCACCTAAGAGATGAGATGTCCTGATACCTAGAAATGAAGAAAGATTTGAGAGAAAAAAATTCAATTTAATGGAATATAGAAAGGAATTAGAGAGAAAATTCATGAACCCTAAAAATAAGGATATAGGAAAATTAGTTAGTTTATTAACACTAACTAATAAAGAAATAAGAGAACATTATAATGAAAAACTTTGTAAAAACAAAGAAGAAGATGATATGGCAGTAATTAGTAAGACTGATTCTAAACCAGAAAACATGACCCCAAAAGGTCACATGAAACCAATTTCATTACCAATTCCTTATCAAGAACGAACATCTAATCCACATAGGGGAGAAATAAATAGGCAAAAAAAACAACAACTTGATTCCACAGATAGAAGAAGACAATCACCTAAAATGGATGACAATTTGCATTGGAGAACTAGAGGTAGTATTCCACTAGAATTCAAACTCCATGATAATTATAAGTCTGATATTTTAAATTTAGACTGTATAAGATATAAGAAGAAAGTCTTAGATTAATGAGCCAGTGGTATGAGTGTGCTCATACAAACCTCTTAAACTACCCAAATAAACCCTTCAATCTATAAGATACTTGTAGTACACAAAATGATAGAAAATGTTAAAATTTTATTTTCAAACTTAACAGATCAACAACATTTGTTAATGCAAGAGAATGTTCTCATAAGAAGAGAATACTTGGATACATTAATAAATGAAATATACATATAATTTATTGGAGCAGATAAAGAAAGAACTATTAATGAATCTAGTGAAAATGAAATCAATGAAGCTAAATGACATATAATAAATATGAAAATTTATAACATGTGTTACATAGATTCTTTTATTTTTAAATATGAAACATATTATCATAAATTATCACCTTTTGTGCAAAAAACTTATAAAAAATATTTTTTCCAAAAATTACATAGAACACTACATAAAACCTTAACAAAATGTTTGGAACAGAGAAATAGAGGACTATACTAGATACTCTAGGAGGAAGAATAAGGAGCCTTAAAAGTTGGATAATTATTAAATGCCAAGAAAGAAAAGAATATAAACAAATAAAAGGAAATGATAAAATCTGTTGTGATACAAAAGATTTTAGAATATCAGTAAAATATGGATGTAATATAAAATCTTATATACAAAAATATAAATATAAAAGATTTAAAAGATATAAATTCAAAAAACAAGATTTTCAAAAATATAAAAAGAGATTTAATAAAGAAACCTATAAGAAAATATATTTTAAAAAGAAGATGTATAAACCTTCTGAAAACAAAAATTATTGCCCTTTAAGAAAAAAATGTAGATGTTGGATCTGTAATGAAGAAAGACATTTTGCCAATGAATGTCTAAGCAGACTTTAACATAGAAAGGAAGTTCCACTGAAAACAAAAATCTTAGAAGAAGCTTTCAAAATAGAATTAGAACCAATTGAGAAATTTGATTTAAATGATACTTATAGTATCCATATATTGGAAGAGAAGAAATAACTCACTGAGAATATGAACACTCAAATTATGGGTATTCTTTATTAGAAGATGAGTGATTTATATAGTATTACAAATCCAAATAGTATATACATTAAAGTAGGACTAAAATTTAATGGCTATGCCAGTTATCATTTACATGTATATATAGATACATGAGCTAGTATGTGTGTAGCTAGAAAATATGTATTTTTAGAAATACATTGGAAACAAACGTCAAAAGATTTAATTATAAGAATTGCTAATAATACTACTATAAATCTTAATAATGTATTAAAAGATACAGATATAATGATAGGAGTAGAAAATTTCACATTCCTACCATATATCAACAAGAAATAGTAGTTGATTTATTAATAGGAAATAATTTTCGAAACCTATATCAACCTTTCATACAATATTTAGACAAAATAAGTCTCACAACCCTAAAAGGAGATACCATGTATGTCTCAAAAATAAGAAAAGTTCTAGCTGTCTCAAATCCCACTAGTATGCAACAACATAAAAAGAAAAAAAAATGTGATGAGATAGAGATAGACCAGTAAAAACCTTATTTAGAAAATATTTCATTACATATAAAAGCGAAACAAAACTATTTTCTCAATAAAATATAGGAAGACAAAGCCTTAACAAAAATAAGAAAATTATTAAAAACAATAAGTTCAGAAAATCCTTTGGATCCAAAAATAAATAAATCTAAGATTATTCAACATAAAATAAGAGTCCTAACAAGTTCATAAGAGTAAAACCAATGATTTATACTCTAGAAGACATGATTGAATTTGGAAAATAAATTCAGGAACTTTTGGAATTAAAAGTCATAATACCAAGTAATTCACCTCATTTTAGTTCACAATTCTTGGTTGAAAAAAAACTGAGAAAATAAGAGAAAAAAAGAGAATGATAATAAACTTTAAAATATTAAATAAAGAAACCATTGACGATGTATACTTCATTTCAAAGAAATAAGAAATATTATCATTAATAAAAGAAATGAAATATTTCTCAAGTTTTGATTGCAAAAATAGATTTTGGCAAATAAGACTGGATGAAGAATCTCAAAAATTAATGGTATTTAGTTTCTCTCAAAGACAATTCCAATCGACAGTTATACCATTTGAATTAAAACAAGCTCCAAGTATCTTTCAAAGATATATGGATAACATCTTCAAGAAATTACAAGATATATGTTGTGTTTATATAGATGATATTTTGGTTTTTCAATAACGAATTAAATAATCACTATTTGGATATTATAAATATTCTATACGAATGTAGAAAAGAAGACATTGTACTATCTGAAAAGAAAGCAGTATTTGTGCAACAAAAAAATAAATATTTAGAATTGAAAATTGAAGATGGAAAACATAATCTACAATCTCATATACTAAATAATATTCAATGTTTTCCTAGTGAATTAAAAGACAAAGACCAATTACAAAGATTATTATAATGTTTAACATATGTAGAAGCACACATCAAGAAACTTGTAGAAATGCGAAAACCATTGCAAGAAAAATTGAAAAAAGATCATATCTGGAAATGAACAAAAGAAGATACTCTGTATATGGATAAAGTAAAAGAAAAAGGTAAAAAAATTGCCAACTTTATACCATTTAGGTCCATATGATAAAATGATAATTAAAACAGATGCTTCATAAGAATAGTTGGGAATGGTTCTGAAAGTAAGAGTAGATGATAAAGATGAATATCTTTGTAGATATACATCAGGATCTTTCCAAGGTCTAGAATTAAATTATCACAGTATTGAAAAAGAATATTTAACTATTAAAAAAACCATTAAGAAATTTGCAATATATGTTATAAGCTCATGATTCATTGTTAGAACATATAACAAGAATTTTAGTTATTTCTTAAGAACTAATATTGTAGGTGATTACAAATAAGGATGGTTAGGCATATGACAATTATGGTTCAACCATTACAATTTTGATGTTGAACATATTCCAGGACATAAGAATAGCTTAGTAGATGCTCATACTAGAGAATTAACACATTTAACTATTTTTATGATTTCAGGAATGAAACATCTTGACATTAAGATCAAGATAAAGGACAGGGAGATAAAAATCCTACATGAACAACTCGAGTTGCTATATCTCGAGAAATCTCTTATAGAGACAAGAAATAAATAAGAAGAACTTAATTGTTCAAAACAATCTCTAGAGTCCAAAATCTCAAAAAATGAATCTTCTTTAAAAAAATTACTCTAAATAAGGTGAAACCAAAAAGCTCAACTAGGCAGATGAGGCAAAAAAAAACATAAAAAGGTTTATGTCGTCTATAATGACCTAAAATCAGGAATCTATAACAATTGAGCATAAGCTAGTAAATCTATTCTAGAATTTAGTGAAGTAACACATAGAGCCTTCACTAACAAAATAGAAGCTGAAGATAATTATGCCAATTACAAAACACCAAAACTAATAACTCTAGAGAAGATAGTAAGAAGTTATTTCATAGCATTACAACAACAACCAATAGTTCTAAGCAAGTTGACAAACCTAGAAAAGATAGCAAGGCCTTCAGTGCTATTTAGAAAATCATCTCTTCTAAAAATATCAAAAATATAAAAGCATTCAGTGTTGTTTAGGAAAACATCCCCCAAAAAATGCTACAATCATTGAAGATGAGAATAACCAATATAGAAACCTCAGCAAACCATAATGGTTGAGCCTATATAACTTGGCTAGGAAGTCTACCTAAGAACATATTGAAGATATAAAATTCTATACCACAGATAAGAAGTTTCCTATTGGAAGTAAATTCAATATCTTAGAAGGAGTTGATATAATAATTGTTTATAAAGCTTTCCATGCAGGATTAATAAAAAATATATATCTAGGGATTAATTTAAATGAATTAAATTATTTTCTAGAAAATTTTAAAAGAGCAATCAAGAACTTCAGAAGGAAGATTAAAGTAGGTGACAAGCCTATTTATCTTAGATTTTTCAGTTCATTAATGGACTAGAATGAGGAAAGATATATCAGTCCCTACCACACTCATCAAGATAGAGATTTCCAACACAAACAGAGAACTTTCTAAATTAAAGGCACTTCCAAAAAAGGAATCCAACAGAGAAGAACTCTGTGTACTAAGAGGTCAAATGTTCTACCAAATTTACTATAAAATCAAAAAGATTTACAATTTTACTGAGATCAAAGTAAATTATTCAACTAGTAAAATTATCATCATTTCTTATAGTAGCATGACTATGTCATAAAAAGAGGGTGAAAAAATTTCTAAATATGAAGCCAATTTTAACAACAATAACCTAGAAATTTGTCAAGAAATAAGCAAAGTATTTTGCTTCTACGCTAGAAAATCTACCAAATACCACATATGCATTCTTTATATCAAAGATCGAGAAAATGAATATGCATCATCATCAACATCATCAAAAAACCGTCGATAGAAAATGATAAAAAAGAAAAAAAAAACTGTCGACAGAAGACGATAAAGAAAATAAAGATGTAGATCTCATATCTTAGTCGACAACATGTGCCAAGGAAAAAAGAAGTGGTTATCATTTAAAGCAAAAAGTAGACAAATTATTAAAGCAATGGTAAAATAATAATTCTAGTTTTATAAACAAGGATTCCTTGTGCTATAAAAGGAACCCTTATGCTAATTTTAAAACACACGAATACACAAAAATCCAAAGTTTTCTACTCTAAAAAATAAAAACTCTAGTATAGAAATCCCCTCTATCTAGAAATTCTAAAACCAGTAATGTTATACCTAGTAAGTATGAGCGGCTAAGAATCCCTTCAAGGTTTCTTAGTTGGGGATTCTTAGTTGGCCTTAAGTTATAATAATTATTATCTTATGAATAAAACGGAGTTCTGTTGCTCTTTCTTAGTAAGTCAAATATTAGACACTATTTATGTACGGATGTAGAAGGCTCATCATTGTTGGGAGGGCGTTGAAGTTTGAGCAAAGCTGAGGTATAACAGGTGTAATAAAAGAAGACAAACATAAGGAAAAATGGTGGTGAATCCATTAAATTCAAGTATAATAATTATAAATTTGAGTTAGTAAATAATCTTGGATGTTTAAATATTTACTTACATTAAAGTGATAATACTAGTAAACAAAAAAAAAATGGATATTGTTTTTAATTTTAATAAACAACTAGTTTCAAAAGAAATTAAAGATAAAAATCTAAATCTATTAAAATTTTTTGATAAAGTTTATCTCTATCATTTAAATGAATATTGTAAAGATGAGGATTATGAAACTTGTCTTAAAAAATTTAAGAGATTTAACATTTTGTTAGAAATCTATACAGATTATATTAAAGTTATCATAAGTATCATAGACTATCCTATTTCAAGGACATTAAAAAATTATTTTAGTCAAAAATATGTAAGAATAGAGGAATAAGAATTTAACAACTTAATGTTTGGATACTAATTCTTTGAAGATTATAAGTACATTGTATGTACATAAGAAAAATCTGTTTGTATACTACGAATAGGAAAAAATAATGTGCATTCAACACACATGACTCATCAAGATAATACCCTATAAATATTGAATTATTAGTACATAAATTAGAATTATTAGATTTAACAAATGAAAGAATAATTTTAAATTTTAAAAGATAATTAATAGATTCAGGATTAGAAATAAGTAATCAACATAATGAAAAACATAATATACACTGCAATTGTAATGAATATAGAAGAAAATTATATTTATTCCAACAAATAATAACATTTTTAGACAAATACAATCAACTAAGTCAATTCAGTTAATATTAACTCCCGATTAAAAATTTATTTGATATGTAAAAATTGGTATCAGAACCAAATAATAGTATTATGAATAGTAATGGATGAAAAATTAACATTATTAAGCATTAAGGACACCAATGGTATTAACCATAAAATTTAGAGACATTTTAAATATTTTTATAAACTTCAAGGATATAAATGAAAATATGCTAAAACTTAAGGATATTTGAGATATTTTCCCATTATAAGTGTAAATTTATTATGGATCAAAAATGGTAATGAGCAAGAGAGTTCAAAAAGAAAAAAAAAACTGATTTTTTTATTTTTATTTTTTATTACTGAATGTTTACAAATATTTGTTCTCCAAATCTTCATCCTTGTCAACCCAGTTGTAATAAAAAGAAAATTACTCAGGATAAAATAATAAATTTTATATATAATTGGTTATATGATGTAGTTATATAGATTCTTTTTATGAAGTATTCTTAATTAAAGAGGTATAAGTGTATTTGGCTAAACTAAGTATATTTTTTTGAAATCGGATATTTGCTTCGCCGTCAAGGTTAATTGCAGTTAGGGAATTGTGGTGTGATTTATGGAACCTATAGCGGTATAAATTTGAATAATATTGTGTAGACTTAATTAATTCTTCTGAGGTTATACACGATATTATAAATTAGGGTAAAGTAACAAATATATATAAAAATTATAAATATATCATCTAATTTTATTAAATGATAAAAATAACATTTAAATATAATTAATGAAACAAATGTAACGCTATATTATTATTTTTCTATGATTAAGTTATATTTTTAGTGATAAGTTCATACATTTAATAAGAAATTAATCCTCGTGTAAATATATGACTTTTATTTAGTTTTTTTTATGTATAATAATTATGAAAAAGACAGTTCATAATAACTATATTTAATTATATAGATTCTTCATAGATAAAATTTAATTTTTAACCTTTATAGTACACGTTTTTCTTTTTATATAACATAAAAAATATATTTAACAATTATAACTTTTTCTTTTTTCACTCTTATAATGTAAAAAAACGTTTTTACCAATTTAAAAATCAAATCAGTTAAATAATTAGTTTAGCTGGAAATAATTATGAAAATAGGTCTGAGGAAGGCTTGCCTCGTGCCACTGAGCTGGCCGAAATAGAAAGGATTCTTGAACGAGTTAAAACATCTCTATTAGTTACACATAAGTAATGTTTGTTCTCATGAAAGTCAAAAAGCGATTAGCTCAAATTATGTTATATCACATTGCTGCAGAAGTGAATGGCAAACATTTTTAACCAACTAATGACATATGATAGCTTTTAGATCCCTAAATTTTGAAGCAAAATTGTAAAGGGCACTTAACAAAGTACATCTTACTCATAGACTGGTTTCTTGAAATGGTGAAGAATGTCCCATACAATAGAAAAACTTCATATAAAAAAGAAAGGCTGATTAATTGTTTCAGGGCGTTCTATTGCTATTGCATGTTACCAGGATGATAAAGGGTATGTGATGGGCCACTCTGGCCTGGACCACCTGGTAATTGCATCATTCCATGACCGACTTGATGATGGGTGGTACCAGTTGGCATGTATGGGTTATGCATCTGTACGTTCATGGACTGATGGACCGCAGGAACTGCTGAGCTCCACTGCACTGAAGGCTGTGGTGTTGCAACCTGCTGAGTAGGAGCATATTGAGACCCAGGATACGGATGGGAAGAGGAAGCCGCAACAGAAACAGGCTGTTGGCCCAAAATAGAGGGTTGGGTACTCCCCATTGGAAAGTTGGGGATTGTGTAGTCTCGGCTGCGATCATTGTTAACCTGCAATATTGAGCTCAAGCCAGAATGCTCAAAACAGATTCGAGATTCGACATACCAACTGACAATTCAACTTGTATTCCATTAGACTTCATGAAAATATATTACGTACTTTTATGCTAAGATCAGTATGGCGGGAATACGAGATGTGAAGCTTGCAAAAACCTCCATCGTAAATGCAATGTCCTTCCAAGGCTTCTTTGGCAACAACAGCAGTCTGAACATCTGCATCATGTAAAAACCACAAATATCAAGCCATCTCAACAACCAACTCTTGGCATGGAAATGTACTTGGTGCATGTGAATTGGAAATCATTTTAATATTACCTAGGTAATTAATTGTCCACATTCTACATGCTCAAATTTACAGATTAAAAGTGGTGTTAGACCAGCTGTAAAATGTAGTAGTTATAAGTTATATTTATGTGGCAATGCAACCGAGGTAATCACCCATGCTTGTCAGATCTCTAAAATAAAGCCATGTTAATCCAAAACGAGAATTTAAGAATACTACCTGGATACTGAACCAAAGCCTGAAGTCCTCCATTCTTATCAAACATGGCAATCTTTTGAACAGTCCCAAAAGCGGAGAAGACCTTCAGGGAAGAGAAAAAAAAAAAGAATCAGTCTTCATAGAGGCGTGGTTGCTTTTCATTTAAATATATATATTTTGAGAGGGCGAGAATACGTTACCATGTGTAGAGCATCTAACGTGACAGCATATTGCATGTTTTCTATTGATGCAAGCAGCACATTACTCTCAGGTTCCAGTTTTTTCCCATCCAAACCAACACTGAACTGCAATAATCATCAATAATATTATTAAAATCAAGCTACAAAAATAAAAATTTGATGCAATTTTATTTATCGTTATGCTGAAATCATAAGCAGCTCTATCAAATGGGTCAAACATATGAATATGATTTAAGTGCAAATGTGGGAGCCAATTTTTGTTTGCTGTACAGGAGAGGTAGCATGTCCAATGATGGATAAAATTATGAAAATCTATCACTGGATGTGTAGCATAAATATTTGAAAGACAATGTTGTCCATGAAAATCAGAAGGCACACAGCCGCCAATATATCACATACCTGACCGTTTCCATCTACCGCTGATGGAGCAACGGGAAGATATGGATTAGTGTAGTCCCTGATTCAAACAAATAGTAGTAATAATAATAATTGTCAGAAATGAGAACAGAGATGATTGAGATAGATAAAGAAATAACATAAACTCAACGATAACAGAATAGAAGTGCATCCAACAAACTATCAACAAATTAGGGCACAAGGAAACATGAATGCCAAACCATGTAGAAGCATGTCAGACCAAATCATGCTGAAGTTTGAATACCGAATACCGAATGAATAATAATAGATACCTGCTCCGGTGACTCTGAAATTTCACACTCAAATCTGTATGTCCAGAATATGTAATTTTAAGAGAGCAAGGTCCTATATGCTCAGAAAGAAGGTACCTGCAACCCAAAGCAAACCAAGTAAGCTAAGGTTTGTGCACCCACATTCAACACAACCAAAGCACAAAACTCGGAGAATTTCAACTAGAAAAGGCAGTCATTGGCATAGTAATTCAAGGTTCAAGCTATATATTTTGCTTTGTTTTTGAAAGATTGTAAAAAATAAAAATTTGAAATGCACGCTAAACTCTACTAGATAACATTCTAAGGTTTTTCAAACTGCCAACAGGGACCAGCCCAAACAAACTTCCACCATCTTTATAGACTTAGAGGTATATGACCTATCATCTATAGCAGTTGGACAGAATACCATGTCAAACAAGTAATACAACTGTCACCTAGGGATGCTTCTTCCATCCAGTGCATTCTTTGCTGAAGTAGCAGTTTCTACATCTGAAAATTGCACTAGCGCCTGAAATAGAACCAAGGGTGAAGATTAGTTCACAATAAGACTGCATTAAGCTCACATTCATCAATAAAACTAAACATAGAATTAACTGATATAAACCTGGAACCCAGCGGTCTTTTCAAAGGTAGTAATCTTATGCACAAATCCAAAAGCTGAAAAAACCTGCAATACTCAAATAACATAAGAAAGACATACAAGCTACCTTTGAAATTTTTGCATGGCAGGGAAAAGAAAAAATATATTAAAGCAATATGCTGTTGAAAGTTTAATTGCAACAAATTATATCACATAGAGCTTTCTCATTTACACTTACACTAGCACACACACACACACACACACTCTATCATTGGGTAAATTACAGGTCTATGGTGGAATAAGAGAGCTGAAGTTTGTGTGCAACTATATGAAATATTTAGTTGCTCAACAAAGGCCAAAGTCACTGTAACGTTGAATAAAAAAAAATGCAAACTAGAGAAACATGTCACTTGATCAAGCTTTTAACATACTACAGTGACAATATATAGCAGTATCCTGCTCAATGATTTCAACAGGTAATGTATCTTGATGAAAAGAATGCCATAAACCTCAAGAAACTGGTATATATTTGACTTAATATATATCCTGATTATGAAAATCCATCATAAAATAACAAGATAACAAGCAATAAAATAATAGGTGGAAGAATGGCAACGCAACTCAGATTAATCGTTCAAATGAAAGACAATTGTTAAGTGTATAACTTGTAATAACAGTAATTAAGCTTTAAAGCAGCTTTATGCTTAGGTCTTTAATATGAAAATTAATGAAACCCACACTTATGATGCCATCAAAATAGTTAATAAAAAAGTTTATAAGATTCAACCGCAAAGGAAATGCAAAGGAGAAGGATGCACACAAGAAAAGAATTGAATACATCCTAATCTATTAGAATGGAAGGAGTGGGATCTTTGAAGGGAAAGTAGGGAAGAAAGAGTTAGTGTTAAGGAAAGGAGAAAAGGAGACAAACACACATATGCTCTTTCTCCCAATGCACTAAGCTGCCATCGAATATATTGCCTTCACATGGGCCTGCTGATTCATTTATATTCATGTCAAACAAACGATTTCCAAAACATTGCAAATTACAAGTTTACAACCCAAACAGGATTTCTGTTACCAACATTCTTTATGGTGACAATTATACCTCTAGTAATTGTACAAGCAGAGCATGCAATTTTCTTACCAAATGTAAAACATCAATGCTGACCATGCGTGCATCATCACCCTCAATTGTAACCAACAATACATTTCCTGCAACGTCTGCAGCAGTTTTGTTGTTTACAATTTCCTGCCGATTAGAATATTGTAAATAGACTGTCTTCCCACGAACTTGAGCAGGCTCCGAGGATGAGGCATAATATGATATCATTGCAATAGCTTGGTTTAGATCAGCCTAAAGATCATGAAGACATATGAAGGTTAAGTCACAACTCAAAAACAGTACTGTGAAGTGCTAATAGAGGAAAACATTATAAACTATTCAAAATTATGCTTACAAATTCAATAAAAGCCTGGTTCTTATTTGCGCCCACATTGCATTTTGTGTTGACAACTTTACCAAATGGTTTCCCAAATTCAATCAGTTCCTCCTCTGTGCATTCCCATGGCAGGTTTCTTAAATGGAGCACCTTGGATGGAGGTTGTGTGTAACGGAACTGTGGTTGAGTAGACACTGATGACATTCTGCATAAAAATTCACCTATGTAAGTAGAAAAGAATGTCACATTTGCATAATTACCCTAAGTCTAAATTGTATAAACTCTATCTCTCTCTTAAATTGTGTCCTATATTGTACATAACAAAAATAATAAATTGAGTCGTAAACACTTTCTTCCCATAAGACGTGTCAATTTTTTTTTCTTTCTGCAATTAGAATAACTAAAAATTGAATCTCCGGATAAAGTCAATTCATTCTAACAATGCCATTCAATTTACCCAAATTTCCAGTTCATATAAGTATACAGTCTAACATTTATCGCAATTTAGTTCACACTACACAAGTAAGAAGTAAATTATTATTTTTTAAATGAAATTGGAATAGTAGTTAGTTAAAAGACGAATATTGCATCCTAAATAATCAACTATTTATAAAAAAATATTATAGCAAACTGAGAAAAAAAATAGTAATAGTATCGAATAGTTCAGTTGGCCAGCCAAATTTCAATCCAAGCAGAAAAATCGAACCAAGTTAACTTTGAATAAGCGAAATAATACATTGAATAATGAATTAATGCATCGAAATCCAATTTAATGAAGAAGAGAAAAACAAAAGGGGAAAATTATGCAGGTACCGACATACAGCATAAAAATGAAAGATAAGAAAGCAACGTGAGATAATCAAAGAACAAATGTAAGAGATTTAGACGGTGAATATGATAAAAACAAATATAAAAGTTGTGGAAATCAAATACCTGGGAGATCCAACAAGCCAAGACTCTGGATGTACGTGAGGGAATGTGTTAGCCCAAATTTTAGGGTTCGCAAACTCGAAACGACTATGTGCTCCGTCTTGGACAATTAGTGTATATATAGCAACACTTTTTTTTTAATAATATTATCGCAATTAATTTATTATTATAATAAAAAACGTATATAAATTATTTTTATTTTTATTATAATTATACATTTGTATTTCTATTATTAAATTAAATTAAATAAAATTGTAGTAATTATGATCCCATTTTTCTTTCCAATTAATAGATTAATCGATGATGAAGCTTAAAGAAAAGTTGTAACGAGTTTAAAGAGATAATAAGTTAAAAAGTTTCTTTCACGTGATTCAATCAAAACGAAATAATTTTGTTTAGTTTATAATTAGAATAGAATAAAAAATAATATATATTATCTTAATATTCTTATATTTAATAAAATTTAAATAATATTATTTAATTATTATTTTTTTGTTAGACAAAATATATTATTGAAATTATTATTTTTTAAATAATTATTACTTAAAATTAAAATATATTATTAAAATTATTATTTTTCTAAATAGTATTTTAAGGTTTGTGATTTACGGTTTATGATTATATTTGTGGGTTAGTTTAGAGTTAAAATTATTATTTTTCTAAATAAAATTTTAGGATTTAAGATTTAGGGTTATATTTGTGGATTAAGATTTAGGGTTAGAATTATTTATTTTCTAAATAAGGTTTTGTGTTTTGAGAATTGAGATTTAGGATTTAGGGTTTAGAGTTATATTTATGTGTTGAGATTTAAGGTTAAAATTATTATTTTTCTAAATAGGATTTAGGGTTTTGGGAGTTGAGATTTAGGGTTTAGAGTTATATTTGTGGGTTAAGACTTTGAGTTAAAATTATTATTTTTCTAAATAGGGTTTGAGTTTAAGATTTGAGATTTGGAGCATAGGATTTGGGTTTTAGAATTTAGGATTTGGAGTACAGAGTTTAGGGTTTAAGATTTAAGATAATATTTGTGGGTTAAGGTTTATGGTTAAAATTATTATTTTTCTAAATAAGATTTTGGGTTTTGGGATTTGAGATTTAGGTTTTAAGGTTATATTTGAGATTGGGTAAAATTGAAAAAAAATTAAGATGAGAATAAAATCATGATTCTTTAAGGGGAGAAAAAATCTTAATTTCTTTTCTTTTAAGAATCGATTATATTACATTCTCAATTTTAAGCCCAATCAAACATAAAATTGAAAGGAATTAATTTTAATTTTATTTCATTCCAGTCAATTAATACATACGGTAACTTAGTTTATTTATAAATTTTTTAACAATTTATTATTTTATTTTGGAAAAATAATTGCACCATTATAATTAAATAATTTTTTATATTTTTTATTTATTATTGAGATATTTTTTTAAAGATTGTTTTTAATAATAAACAATAATAATTATAAAATTTACATAAAAATAAAATAATTTTTTAAAATTTAATTATTTGTTTTTATGATGTGATTTTTTTATAACAATAGAACTAAAAACTATAAAAAAAACATAAAATAAATTAAATTATTATAACTGACATAACTAAAATTTCCTGATTGTATTTATCTTTTGATATAAAAGAATCAATGTATCTGATATTTTTAATTAAAGAGATATAAAGTAAAAAAATAATTTGATAACATTTCAAGTCATACAATACACACATCTAAAATAAATAAATAATATTTTTTTGTTATATAAGACATGTTATAATTTAATTATTTTGTAATAAATAGTTACATAATTATTTAATTATATAATTATCTATAATTTTACACCCAATATACATTATTTGATATATACCTTGCTATACTTAAAAAAATATTATAAGTTTATTAGTTATCTTAAAAATGATAATTTAATTTTAATTTTTTAATTTTTATATTTTCTTAACCATTATTGATTAATAATTTGTAATTCAATTATTATTGTTTGATAACAAAATAATTAAATTAATATAAAAATAAAAATAAAGATAAAATTATTATAATTGATATGAGAGTACGGTACATTTGGAAAAAAGAAAAGGGGCTGAAAAAGGCATTTACCCCAGGCTTTATGGACAAAAGAAAAAAATAATAATAAAAAAAAGAACTCTCCTCTCAGTCTCTTCTCAATTCTCTTGGCTCTCTTCTCTACAATTGAGTAGTGCCCAAGGCTCGTAACAAGAAGCAGTTAGTCAGTGGGATATTTTCTGTTAAGCAGAACTATTGATTTCTATAGTAGTTTTTTACTTTTTGTATTTCAGTTTCGTTAGTTACACTGTTTATTTCTTCATTTTTGTTGTTGTCAAATGGTATGAGTTGTTACGAATGAAATACTTTTTCTTTGGAACTTGGAAGCATAATCGATGGCAAAGAAAAATCAACATCTTCTCGAGGCTGTACCAGTCTTTGAAGCATTCCGAATCTGGAGTTGTTTCTACCAATATTTCTATCAACCGCCACTGTGTAAACGGAGAACTAGATATTTCTCGACACTCGTTACATGCAATGCACATAGAACAATTGTGTCTAGTAACACCATGATTTCGGGTTACTCTAAGTAGTGTTAAAAGAGTATAAAAAGATAAGAAAAAATAATGATTTAATATTATATAAGTATAGTACAAGTGAAATAGTACAAATAGTACAAGTGAAATGATAAAAGTGTAATACAAGTTAAGTATAAGTGAAATACAATATCAAATATAACTTAACATGGTAAGTACAATGAGACACTATCT
Organism: Hippophae tibetana; assembly: GCA_037013495.1. Classification (NCBI taxonomy): domain Eukaryota; kingdom Viridiplantae; phylum Streptophyta; class Magnoliopsida; order Rosales; family Elaeagnaceae; genus Hippophae; species Hippophae tibetana. Next base: position 18,529,349 of record CM072807.1, on the reverse strand, counting down.
TTGGTTTTGGCCATGCATCATAAGAACATTGATAATTCTATGAAAGTAGAGTCGTTAGCGCACTTTTTTACTTAATATTTACTTGTTTTATTTAATAAATAATATTTTTATAACAAAAAAAATTAAAATATAATATATTTTTTTCGTGAAAATGGGTGAAAATATAATTTTTAGATTTTTTAGGATTTTAACGTAGGACTAATCAAGAAATGCCACGCGGTATGCCACGTAAACAAATGAACTGACTGGGTAAACCACACGGACGCCACGTAAGCACAAAGAGCAAATCATGTTACATTGCGTGTGAGGAGGAAGATACGCTTGGCACGTGTCAACACGGCGTTCAATCCGAGTTGGGAAATTGGTTAACGCTCCATGCCATGTGTCGCTACGCCATTGCTCTGCACGTTCCACCTGTGTGTCATGCCATTTGTTTCCACCAATCACGTCACGCCACATGTCATTGACTCTGATCGGTCTCCCCTACCACTCGTCGCTCCCTAATTTGCCCAATGAATTCCTGATGCCACGTGTCGCGTTGTGATTGACTGAAATTATTAGTTTTACTTATTTTGATCGTAGCCCTTGATCTGAAGCTAATCTGACAGTCAAAATCGCACCTGAACTTTATTTAAGCTCTAATCACTCCATAAACCCCAATTGGCCTCCATTAACATAATTTTGGTCATTTTTGGAGCTAAAAAGAGAGAAAAATACAGAAAAATTTAAGAGATTGATTGTATTTCTTTTTTTTACCTTTTTTTTTATCAATTTTATGTCATTTTTTAATGAAAATATAAGTTTTATGAATACAATTATGTGTAATTAATTTAGGGATCTTATGAACCCAATTTTTACCATGCGATGGTCTAAAATTTTATCTCAATTATAATTATAATTTAATTATATTATTTAATCTGATTTGTATGCTATTAATTGTTTGGCCAACAATTTATCTATAGAATCAATTAAATAGATTTGAGAGAATTATTTAATTGTTTATCTTGATTAAATAACATGCATTGTTTCTAGGTAGAGATGTATGATTTTTATGCATGTGATCCATAATCGATGAACTTAATGAGTAGTACGCAATTTAATTGACATGAAAATGTTATTAAATTAATTATTATATGATGTGTAGTTTACTTGAGAGAGAAATACATGTTAGGTTAGATTCAATTGATCGTGTAATTAATTGATAATTATATTCGGAGAATTTTAGCGATTTACATATTTAGAAAATTGGAGGATTAAATATTCCTAGATATTTTCTCATATATCTTTTTAGTTACAAAATCTAATTTAATTAATTGTTAATATTTACTTTTAGTTATTTTAATTTTGTTTTCTTAAAATATAAAAATATAAAAAAAAATTAATTTTTATTATTTTTAGTTTTAAAAATTAGTTTCTAATAAAATAATCTATGTGAGAACGGTCTTTATTTATCATTATATTACTTGTTACGATATATATATATATATATATATATATATACTTACATATTTATTACACACACAATTTGTGTGACGATCAAACATAAGCCTCAATGAGACCACTTTCTGATTGTTCTGTGCGCTCGCTCATGGACATTGAATGATGGAAATTTGGTTCATTATTTGATTTTGAAATCTGGGTTGGAGAGTTTGAGCTTGTAGGTAGTACATTGTTGTACTTTTATGGGACTTGCTTTCTGATCAAGGATGCCAAGCAACTTTTGATGAGCCGTATGGTGGAAATGAATTATTTTGGAGTGTGATGCTTGTATGCTACGTGCAATGTAACTTGTTATGTGATGCATTGAATTTGTTTCTAAAGATGCTGAAAAGGGATGTGATGGCATGGACTACATTAATTTCAGGATATGCAAAGAATGGGGATGGGCGTGGAAGGGCTTCGGAATTGTTAAGTGCAATGAGGAGGAGCAAGGACGCAGTGCCTAATGAATTTACTTTCGATTCAGTTATTAGAGCCTGTGGGGATTTGGGAGACTTGATTGAAGGAAAACTTTTACATGGCCTTGTTATTGAATTGGGGTTCGAGTTTGATGACTCAATTTGTGGGGCATTAATTGAGTTTTATTGTGATTGTGAAGCAATTCATTGTGCTAAGAGAGTCTATGATGGAACTGCAAGTCATTGTCTCAATTCTTTGAACTCGATCATTGTTGGGCTGATTTCAATGGATAAGATTAAGGATGCAGAGATGATCTTTAATGGATTGAAAGATAAAGATTCAGTTTCATATTATTTGATGATTAAAGGGTATGCCATTAGTGGTCAAGCTAAGGAATCAAAGAGATTGTTTGAGAAAATGACAAATAGAACAATCGTTTCTTCAAATATTATGATTTCTGTATATGCTGGAAAGGGTGAAATCTATAAGGCTCCAAGTCTTTTTGAAGAAACAAAAGGGGAAAGAGATCCTGTAACATGGAATTCAAAATGTCTTGTTACGTTCAAAACTATTAATACGAGGAGGCTTTGAAACTATATGTAACAATGTGCAGATCGTCAATGGACTAAACGAGATCAACATTCTCTACTCTGTTTCATGCTTGTCCATGCCTTGGGTCTCTTCTACTAGGACAGTCACTTCATGCTTACTCAACTAAAACACCACTTCAGTCGGATGTCTTTGTTGGAACATCCATTATAGACATGTATTCAAAATGTGGGTTATCAGTGATGCTGAGACATCATTTTCTTGCATTACTTCACCCAATGTGGTAGCTTGGATTGCTCATATTAATGGATTCAAGCATCACGTGCTTGGCTACGAGGCAAGTTTACTCTTTGAGCATATGTTAGAGCAAGGAGTCTTCCCTAATGCAGCTACATTTGTTGGAGTTCTGTGTGGTTGTGGTAGTGTTGGGCTTCTTAGTGAAGGATTAAAATATTTAACTCAATGGAAAAATATTATGGTCTAATCCCAACTTTGGAACACTACACATTTGTGATGAATCTTCTTGGTAGGTTTGGCTATCTACAAGAAGCAGCACAATTTCTTCACGCAATGCCTATCGAAGCAGATTGGGTTATCTGGGGAGTTTTGCTTAATACCTACTAGTACTGGATGAATATGATGACAAATATTGTATTTCTCTGATAATTATCATGTATATTTCATTATTATTTCTGTTTTGTTTCTATACAAGAGTTAAGATATATGTATACAGGAAAAACGAAAAATAAACAATAACCATAATTCTAGCACATCCATGTTTTATGACTCCACTAATATTATTGTCTGCTCCATGTTTTGCTCCACTGAGCATTGGTGTCTGCCACTGTTGCAACATGCACCACAACACACACAAACATTCCCCCTCAAGTTGGTGCATATATGTCTCTTATGCCCAACTTGTCAAGTGAGTTGTAGAAGTTTTTTACAGACACAGATTTTGTGAGTATATAAGCCAATTGATCTTCTGATTTAACAAATGGAAGCTGAATAATCTTTTCTTCAAGATTCTGTTTGATGAAGTTTCGATGCACTTCAACGTGCTTTGTGCAATCATGTTGAACTGGATTATGAGAGATGACAATGGCTGCTTTGTTATCATAAAATAAGTTCATTTCAGAGTTAGGAACAACACCAATCTCAGTTAGAAGTTTTTTCAACCAAAGGAGCTCACATATTCCCTTGACCATTCCTCGAAATTCAGCTTCAGCACTAGATAAGGCAACTACCTTTTACTTTTTGCTCCTTTATGTAACAAGATTACCCCTCATAAACGTAAAGTACCCAGCAGTAGATTTCCTATCCTTCATATTCCCTGCCCAGTCTGAATCTGTATATCCAACGACTTCCAATTGACCATTCTTTGAAAACATAAGTCATTTCCCAAGGGAGGATTTTAAATAACGGAGTATTCGCATGACGGTATCCATATGGTCTTCACTTGGGCAGTGCATAAACTGACTCACGAAACTCACAACATAAGCAATATCCGGTCGAGTATGAGATAAGTATATGAGTTTACCTACTAACCGTTGATATCTTTGTTTATCTGCTGGTACTTGGTCCACATATTCTCCAAGTTTATGGTTTTAGACCATAGGAATATCGACAGGTTTACAATCTAGTAATCTTACCTCTGCAAGTAGGTCTAAAGTATATTTCCTTTGGAAAAGACATATACCTTGTTTTGATCTTGTTACCTCAATACCTAAGAAGTATTGGAGCCCTCCCAAGTCCTTCATTTCAAACTCATTTGATAGTTGTTCTTGAAGCCTAGAGATTTCTTCTTTATCATCCCCTATAATGATCATGTCGTCTATATAGACTATAATGGCTGTTATTTTTCCCAATCGATGTTTTAGGAAAAGAGTGTGGTCAGAGTTGCTTTGTTGAAACCCATATTTTCTTATTGCTGAACTCAATCTGCCAAACCATGCTCGAGGTGATTGTTTAGTCCATACAATGCTCGTTGTAATCTACATGCAGTCTCTTTTCCTGATGTAACAATATATCCTGGTGGAATATCCATGTAAATCTCTTCTTCAAGGTCACCATGAAGGAAGGAATTCTTCACGTCAAGTTGGTGCAATGGCCAATCTAAATTTGCTGCAAGAGATAACAAAACTCTCACAGTTTTTAGTTTAGCCACAGGTGAGAAGGTTTCTTGATAATCTATACCATGTTTCTGTGTATACCCTTTTGCTACAAGCCTCGCCTTGTATCGATCAACTGACCCATCTGTTTTATACTTAATGGAGAAAATCCACTTGCATCCTACCATATTCCTCCCTTGAGGCAACTTGCTTAACACCCATGTGTTATTCTTCTGTAATGCCTCAAATTCTTCTTTTATAGCTTGAGCCTAATTTGGATCAGATAAGGCTTCTTCAACGCTGCTTGGAATTTGACATGAGGATAGTGTTTGTGCAAAAGCCCTAATAGATTCTGATAACTCTTGAATAGATACATAATTGGCTATTGGATACTTAGGTTGTCGTTCCTTTTTGTCTGGAGAGTATCGATTCAGAGGTTTGCCTCGATTATGTTTGAAAGGTAGAACATAACCCACATATGTATCTATAGCATTAGTTCGTAAAGGTGTGATAGGAGAACTTATCTCAGGAGTATTCTCAGCAGGAGGATCATTGGGTACTAGAGAGTGGAGGGGTGCATCAACCACTGCATCTTCTGGAGATTCAGTTCTTAGAAGTTCAAGTTCGGGTCTAGGTACTGGCTCATCCATATTGTTGGCATGATCCAAATATATTGGATTGTTACTAGTATCTAATATTTCAACCTCAAGCCAATTTCGTTCTTCACCATAACTCTCCCCCTGAAGAGGGTAATTGGATACTGGTGATGGAAAAACATTTAGATTCTAGGAAAGTGACATCAATGGTAATGTAGGTTCTTTTAGTAATAGGATCGTAGCATCAATATCCCTTTTTTTGTACGTCATACCCCAAGAAAACGCATCGGACAGCATATAGATCCAACTTAGTTTGTTGATTTTTATGGAGGTGGACAAAAGCAACACATCCAAAAATTCGGGGCGGAATCATCAATATAGTAGGCAAGGGAACATGATTAGATAACACTTTTAATGAAGTCTGAAATTGTAAGGTTTTTGTGGGCATATAGTTCAGTAGATACACAGCTATAGTAACAACATCACTCTAGTATCTACTAGGCATATGTGCACCAATTAGTAAGGCCCGAACAGTTTCTAAAATATGGCTATTCTTCCTCTCCGCAGTTCCATTCTATTGTGGGGTTTGTGAACACGATATTTCATGGAGAATACTATGGTTGTCCAAGTATGTCTGAAATTGTTGATTAACATACTCCCCTCCCCTCCTTTATCAGACCTAAGGATCTTAATTTTTTTTCAAAAATTGTGTCTGAACCATGGTGTGAAACAAGTGAAACGTAGAAAATACTTCATCTTTATGTTTGAGAAGGTAAAGCCATGTCATTCTTGTACAATCATCAACAAAAATTACAAACCAACGATGACCCGATAACATAGTGACCAGGGAAGGTCCCCAAACATCAGAATGTACTAAAGCAAAAAGAGTCATACTTCTATTCATGCTCAAAGGATAAGATGCCCTATGACTTTTTGCTAAGATACAAGTGTCACATTTGAAATCTGAGTGTGTGATATTTGAAAATAAACTAGGAAGTAGGTGCTTTAAATACCCAAATGATGGATGCTCAAATCGACGATGACATAACCAAATCTGGCGTTCCTTGTTACCAACAGTGTGTTGCATGTTATTGGCTCTTCCTGAACTGAGGTCATCCACATAATATAACCCTCATCTCTTAGTACCATGCCCAATGATCTCCTTGGTGAGAATATCTTGTAGAAGACAAAAGGTAGAATACATCAATACTACACAGTTAAGATCTGAAATGACCTGACTTACAGACATTAGTCTGTTTGAAAGAGAAGGTACAAGTAATGTATTAGATAATGATAATGAAGGAGATAAAGTCAATGTTCCAGCCCCTATAACTGGATAAGTGACCCCATTGGCATTAGCAACACGGCTCCGTCTCGGCTGGGTTGTATTGGAGAGATCTTTTGGGTCAAATGTCATATGATTTATAGCTTTAGAGTCTAGAATCCAATCCTTATTATCACTACGAGTAGAGATGTGAAATGCTTTACTTAAAATACCTGGATCCTGGGAAGATTCGACCTGAGAAATAAGGGATAGTGATGCATTATTGGTAACCATAACGGCTCACCCAGTGGTTTCCTGTTTCTTCTGTGTTTGAAGATCATTCCACCATTCTGGATACCCATGAAGTTTGAAGCAGTTTTCACGGGTATGTTTAGAGTTTCCACAATGGCCATATTTCATGTCAATAGACGGTTGATTTCTCGTGGATTTCTTGCTACCCAAAAAGGTTCCTGGTTTGGGTGGCAATGGATTATGGTGTCCCTTGATCCCTTTAAGACATAACTGCTCCAGGTGTCGTATCTGTACCTGTGATCATTATGGTCTGTCGAACCTCTTCCCTATGTATGAATCCATATGCTTGTTCCACCATAGGGAATGGTTTGATTTGAAGCACATCACTTCGAGTTTTGTCGAGTCTGTCATCAAGTACATCGAGGAAGGTATATACTCGATCTTCCTATACGATGGAGTTGTATTTTTGAATGTCAGTCGCACACTCCATTGGATTAGGACGACGGAAATCAATTTCTCGCCACAACCCTTGAAGGTCATTGTAGTATTTTTCAATAGATCCACCCGCCTACTTCATACGAGTAACTCGACGGCGAAGATCATACACTTGAGATGTGTCTGTCCCATCATAGTAGGTGGTAGCAGCAGAATCCCAAACCTGTTTCGCAGTTGGGAATCGAATAAAATTTGCAATTAAGGAGGGGTCCATCGAATTGATCAACCATCCTTTAACAATGGAATTTTCAGTGCACTATCTCCTGAATGAGGGGTCGGTTTCAACAGGTTGAGGAAAATCCCCATTAATATATCCCAGTTTGTCTTTGCTAGAGATATACATCTCTACCACTTGGGACCACAAGGCATAGTTGGATCCTCCCAACTTGATACTAATGGGAGTAATCGACGCTTCAGTTAGCGGAGGTTGTGAGGTGATCTGAGCTCTAGTTAGAACTTCCGTCATTTTTGTCATTAAATCTTCTAATATGAAATTTGTGGTTAAATCTCTAGATTCTGCCATTAAATCTAATTTTTTTCCCTTTTTTTTACACTTCGTACACTATATATAGAAAATTTCGTAACCCTAACTCATTTTCTTTTTCCATTTGCACAGCCCTCTGCGCACTTTCTTCACGCTGCCCTCTGCGCGCCTTCTTCACGTTGCCCTCTGCGCGCCTTCTTCATGGTGCCTTCTTCACGCTGCCCTCTGCGGTGCCTTCTTCACGTAGAGCAGCGCCTTTCTTCTTCTGATGGAAGAACCCTAGCCGACTACAACATCCAGCCGGAGTCAGCCCTCTACCTGGTCCTCCGTCTCCGTCTCAGTGAAGCGACGCTCTTTTTCTACTTCGTTCCAAATTTCTCCACGACGGCAACTAGACTGGTACGTAGAGAGACTGCACCAGCCCCAACGAGTAAGCGACGTTGGTCAACTGTGACGGCTCAAACGAGCAGATAGGCCTAAAACGCAGGTAAGCTGCAATGGCTCCAACGAGCAGCTAGATCAGTATGGCTCCCTGAAGGGTTCTGTTGAGGTTGCGACGACGGAAATGACGCTGAGCAAAAATTGTGACTCTGGATACTAGATGGTCGCAGCACTGGTGAGGCTTCACTATCTACCCATTCCTCAGGTTTCAACCTCTGTGGTTAAGCCTTACAACAACGTTCTTTGTACTTATTCCCTTCTGGAGCACACTGATGTTGTTGTTTTACTTGATTGTATTTTTTTTCAGTATTGCAACTGATCAGTTTCAACGAGTAAAATAGAAATCAGCTTCGAGGAAAACTGTAAACCAGAAATCAGAAGTCAGCAGAAATCAAAAATTAGTAGCCATAATCAGCAGTCACACTAGAATCAGAAATCAAAAATCAAAAATTAGTAGCCATAATCAGCAGTCACACTAGAATCAGAAATCAGAAATCAAAATGGTAGTAGAACAGAAATAAGCATAGTAGGTAATTTCATTAGTCAGCAATAACTTGTTCTGATACCATGACAAATATTGTGTTTCTTTGATAATTATCATGTATATTTTATTATTATTTTTGTTCTGTTTCTATACAAGAGTTAAGATATATGTATATAAAGAAAACGAAAAATAAACAATAATCATAATTCCTGCACATTTATGTTTTATGACTCTATTAATATTATTGTCTGTTTCATGTTTTACTCTACTGAATATTGATATCTATCACTGTTAAAGCATGCACCACAACACACACCAACATATGAAACTGGGAGAGAGGGTGGCAGAAAATGTGTAAATTTGAGCCCAAGCCAACGTGTGCTTTTGTTATTTTGTCCAACATGAACGCTGTACTCGGGAAATGGGGGGAGAAGAGAGAATTGAAGAAGAGATTAATGACTTTGGTAATGACAAAGGTTCATGGTTGTAGCTGGATTGACCTAAACAGCAGAGTACATGTGTTATCTGTTGAAGACAAAGTCCATCCTCATTCTAGAGCCATTTATGTAACTTTAGAGTATCTAATGGAAACTTCACTGTTCAACTTGATTCGAAAAGTGCATCATTCTGTCATTAATCCAGTTATGTTGGCATATTATACCGTTCAGGTATGCTCGCATATTATGTATAAATTGGGCAATTACTTAATTTTTTAAAGACATCAAGAGAACTTAAAAAATGGCAGGTAAGGTTTGTCTTGCACTTGGTCCTGCGTTATTTTGTATGTACTGCATTGGATGTAATTTATTTTATTGCTTTTATACTGTGTTCGTATATTACATGACCCTGGAACTTTACTAAAATCAACATTTATATCTATGTAATGCCGAGTCCAGAGAAGCAAATGAACCCATCTAGGATATGTTAAACTTGTGTTCATATTTCAAATTGTGATATCCTTTGAACTGATTCTTTTAAGTGCAAACGTTTAATACTATGTCAAAAATTTCAATTTACATCCGTTAATCTTTTTTGTTTCAATTAAATATTTGTATTATTAAAATATCTTTTAAATAATTATTATTGTCAAAATTTTGTTAATTTAATAGAAAAATTTAAACAGCTTTGAATTATAATTTTATTATCTTATTTTCTTATAATTTTAAGTGTCATGTAGATAACTGAGATATTTCAATCAAATTGATCAATTTTTAGTAAAAGTAATTGATTGAAAAATATTTCATTAATAAAAATAATCAATTAAAAAAATATTAAAAAATTTCACAGCAAAATAAATTTGCCCTTCTTTTAATTGTTTGAAACTGTTGGGACCCTTGTATAGGAAATTCCTGAACTTGTGGTCCATATACTTCTGCAACATTATGCTCCCCTTTTTGCCTTTACTTGTGATTACTAATTTGCATGGTTGTGATTTAATTGGCTTTTATTAAATAGTGACAGCTTATCTATATCAACAAATGCATGCTGAATAGGTTCTCAGGACATATTATTTTTCAAACTTTTGCATTCTCAACAGGTAAAGAAGCTAAATATACTCAGTTGTTGACTTCTTGTTTTCATGTCAAATAGTTTTGAAGATGATGAGAGTGAAGATGCATTTTGCTTGTACCTTTCTGTCAATGATAAAATATTTGATTCTTGGTTGTTAGAGCTATTTTGGAAGATATTTGCTAAAGTACTTTTTGACATTGGCTGTTGGAGTATATTTCTCAGGAAGAATTTAATTATTTTTTAAATCAAAAGATATTTTAATATGATTTAAAATTATGATTGAAAACTGAAACCATAAAATAAGTATCATTATCAAATACTTGTATCAATTATTAGGAAGAACTTAGACACAAGTAGTATGCTTTATGGGAAATATCAAAAGATATGTGGAACACTAGTAGTATTACAACAATATAGAGCTCCTCTTTTTTATTTTCTACTATATTTTAACTTTTAAGTGCTTGATTGCCTCTTCTGTTTCCCGTCTCCAGTCTCAGGGCCATCGACATTTTTCACCATATACCAAACCGAGCTTTGATTTCCCTTATATACAAAAATTAGACGTATAAAAGCCACAGTTACCTGCAAAGAAAAGTTTTTAAATATAGTTAAATTTATAATAGATCTTAAATAACTTGAAATACTTAATTTATCGTTACTAAATATATGAGATAAAATGTTAATAAGATTTATGAGATAATTTATTAATTTTTAAAACTTATTTTATTTTATCTTATTTAATTTTCAATGAGATAGGATATTGATGAAATAATACTAATTGACATATTTTATTTGTTCTTAATGAATTTAAATAAAACGAGTAAGAATACAAAAATATGATAATTTATATTATAAATTTAATAAAAAAATGATACAATATATATTTAAAGTTATAATCTAAATGAAATAAAATAATATAAATTGATATTTAAATAACCGAACCGAATTATAAAACCTATAACTGAAACCGCCCGAAAACCGTTACGGTTTGGGGACGATTTTTTACCTGCGGGTAACGGTTCGGGACGATTATGAAAAAAATCCCGAAAAAAAACCGAAATATATATATAATTTAATTAATTAAATATAATTAATTTCGGGTACGGGCGGGTACGGTTTTTAGTATAACCGTAACCAAACCGTAACCGTTGTTTCATATTCGGGTTTTACCCGAAACCGTCCCCGTTTCCGAAATTTACCGGTTAAAAACCGAACCACCGGTTCGGATAACCGAAACCACGGTTTTTTTTCCATCCCTATATACTAGTATCTACTCTAAAAATTAGCTTTTTTTTAACTTATATACATTGTTTAATCAATAATCTATTCTCTGAGCATAGACGCAATATTAAAATTACTAAATCGAACCTTATTAATTGATCATAAGATGGATCAAGTTTTAGCGTTGGTATTAATTTGACCATTAGTCACAGGCTGCAAATGCATCTTTTCGTCATTTCTCTCTATATCCCATTTATTTGGGTCTTCCTGTTTAATTTCTCTTGTCCTGTATTTCCAGTATACCAACAGTTGAAGCATGCCTAATGGAGATCCAATCATATTTGGAGCCTGCCAAAATTAGTTCACAAAGTCTTTGTTAAAACTTACACATAAATAATTTTCATGTTCAATTAATGTCACATCATTATGTCAAAAATTGAGTACCAAAATCAATTTTTTTTTTTTAGATTTAAGTAAAATTAATGCAACCAAATTATTTATGTCCGCAATTTTGAAACATCTTTTTATCAAATCTACAAGAAGGCCTGAATTGTGATATCAATATATTTCTAAAGTTGATTTTAGTGTGAAAAACACTACATATTTTTATTAAAATTTTATCTTTATTTTAAAAATAAACTGCATGCATGTTCTATAAAAAAATGATAAGTTTCTTATAATTTATTAACGTGAATCATGTTTAAAAACCCAATATACAAAATTAGTACGTTCTTAAGGTTTATGATTAATGAATATAAATAGAATTATTCTTTTAATTACGTACGTACCGAAAGGAAGAAATCATGACTCAGTAATCCATAGGTCATCCAAAGTGTACTAGCTAAAAATGAGAAAAATGATAAATAGAATGGCATGAACTCCACGCTTTTTGATGTTATTACTTGTTTCTGCATAAAAATTAACAAATATATATATAATCTTAGGAAAACATAATGAATGGATAATGTTGTTACAATTAATTAAGAAAATAATTAATTAAGATAATTAACGAACCACAACCACCAATGGGGAGCCATACATTGCAACTGCGCCTGCCAATCCCACACTTCCAACAAATAACTTACGATGATGGTGATCGTGAAAGACTAAAGTCGAAATCGCTACTGTAGAACTAAAGACCACGAATATTGGGATCAAAATTGCAATAACCTTCATCTGCATCAATATGTCGATTAAAAAAAATGTTAAATCATACAAGTTAAGTTAATTTAATGGACATTTTGATATTTTATTCTTTTAAATTAGATAATTAGTCACTGTTCTTCATATCTGTGCATTTTTTACCAATTTTTTTTTTTTTTTAAAATAACTTATTATAAGGATAGAAACAAATAAAAAGAGAATACTTATCTAAATATATAATATCTTAAATATAAAATACGAAACAAAATAATTTAACAGTTTCTATCGTTATTCATGGATCTTTAAAGGTTGACGTATTTTGGATTGATTTTGTGTTTTTTTTTTTAAACTTTTTTTAAAGGCATGAAATTAGTTAAAGAAAAAGACAAATTTGTAATTGACTTGCCTTTTCTTTTGATGTAGAAAACCATGTATACATGATAATAAAAGAGAACTCCAATGAAATTCCAAGGCCATTGATGGTAACTAGTGGAAAATTTTCCCATCTATAGCTTACAACAGGTAAGCCATACCAAGTATAAATGAGGCAGCTAAATAATGAAATGAGGTAAGGAACGCATGAAAACTCCTCTGTACTTTTTTTCTTCACTACCCTTGTAAATGTCAATCTGAAAAAAATAAATACAAAATCAAATTAAATCTTTTTAATTGACTAGTAAATAAAGAAAAAAATACTTGACATTTTGATATTAATTTGTTGGAAAAAAAAAAAGATTGAAAAAATGATTCATAGAGACTTACATCGGAGCTGCGAAAAGTAACAAGGACGCAGCATTCCCTGCAGTAATTTATATATATATATATTACATTACATGATGAATTTAAAATGATTATATCATAAGTCAGACTAAGAAAGAAGAAGAATTGTACCCATGACGCCGACTACTAGGCGTAATTTATCTTCCATTTGTTTTCGTTGTAACTCACAAGAAGGTAGAGAAAGATAATCTTGAATTCCAGTATTAATTGCAAGAATATTAATGGATCCTAGTTGAGAGTAATGAGTGGACTGTTTAAAGCTTATTTGGAAGGCAGAGTTTATATAGGAGAAAATGAAGACATGAATATATATTAATATATTAACACATAAAGAATAAGTATAATTAATGTGTGTTGTCCATCTCTACATAAAAATAGTATCTTGTGGACTCAAACGACTGCCTCCAATAGAAATTAAATCTTCTTTTTTTTTTAAAAAAAATATTTAAATTTTAATATATATACATAGAGATATAGATATTAACTTTTGAAAATTTTCTTATATATATATATATACATTTTCCAATTAAAGAAATAAAAATAAATATTAAATTTATTAGGTTTGTTGCTTTGTTAAATTGGTTTTAGTCTTTGGTTAATTTATTTGCCAAATGTATTATGTCTATATGAATTCAAATTTTCCACCACTTTGAGACAATTTTCTCAAATTTTATTGGGCAATTTATAAAGTTTACATGAAATATATGTTATAATGTAGATACCAACTATCAAGTGCTATCTGCTTTTTGGACTCTCAAACAAATATAACACTTTTTTTCAACACAAGTATTATTATCATAAATTTACTCGTATTTATTTATTTAAATATTATTAACATATATATCACATAAGTCATATATAAATAAAATATATGTATAAATTTACGTGTGATTAATATTTTTTCCATTAAATTAATGCATTATTTATGTAAGTGCTGGTTTCTCCAATCATGGTGTACGTGTGGCTTCCATTGTCTTTAAAATTGGGAGTTATGAGCGGCCAACACTAAGAGTAATTTAATTAAATGCAAGTCGTTCTCTACTTTTCTTATCTCACTACGGTAAAAGTGAAAAATATGAAGATGTAAGAATAAACCGTACTATATTGTCAAATTTTGGAAATGAAACGTACGTGAACTTATATATATATATATGACGCATAAAAGTTCATCATAGATTAGATTCATGTATACACTTTGAAAAATAATTTTTTTTATATAATTTCTTTTAATAAAGGAAAAATTACTAAAGAGTTTCTTAAGTTTTTAAAAGTAGAAAATATACATTAATTTTAAAAAATAATCGGTTAATTTTGAGATTTCAAACAAAATGGTTAATATATTATAAATAATAGTCATATATAACTATTTATCCAATTCATTCTCTATATTTTTAAGTTGACCGTAATAATATCATAAAGTAAAATTAAATTACCAACGGTATAAGAAGTAATATATATAAGGAAATTTAAAATAATAATAAAAAAAATCGTTATGTTGCGCAAATGATTATGTTGTATAATCAATTTGTCTATCACTATGCAAGATAATCATTTGCATGATCCCCATATTAATAATTCTTCATCCCCTACTCAAGTTGGAGTTTGATGGAGATTATACAAACCTAATTTGAACATTAACTTGCTAAATTGAGGAGCTGATAAGGGTTTGGTGAACATGTCTGCTACTTGTTCTTGTGAGGACATATGTTGCAATTTAATGAAACCTTCTTTGAAATGATTTCCAGCCAATTGATAGTTAATATCCAAGTGTTCGTTCTTTCATGAAACACTGGATTTTCTGTGATGTGAATGGTAGCTTTGTTGTTACACCAGAATGGGATAAGAGTATTGAAATCAATCTTGAAGTCTTTCAAAATATATGAAATTCATTGCACCTTATAGACTGTTACAGCTAAGTTATGATATTCTACTTCAGTAGAAGATCGAAAACAATAATTTGCTTCTTAGTTTTCTAGGATATGAGAGATGGACCTAAGAAGATGCAAAACCCTATTAAAGACATTTTAGTGTCGAGACAGGATGCCCAATCAACATCACTGTAAGCTTGCAAATGAAGAGCATTATGACTAGGATAAAAATAACCCTTTGGATGGGTACCCCTTTAAGTATCTCAATAAGTGAATGGCTACACCCCAATGAGTCTTGCAAGGGTTATTGACAAATTGACTCAATTTTTGTACCGAATAGCATATATCTGGTCGACTGATGTTCAAATACAACAACCTTCTAATTAAACGCTTGTACTTCTCTAGCTCAAGAAGAGGAGAGCCCTTTTCAACAACCAATTTATGACCTTTGGGAAAATGTGTCTTTGCTAGTTTAGCTCAAAGAAGACCTAAGTTAGAAAGAATATCTAACATATATTTTTGTTGATTTATGACAATTCCAGAGGGCCCTTTTGCAATTTATAATCCAAGAAAATATTTTGCATAACCAAGATATTTAATAGTGAATTGATGATCCAAATGTTTCTTAACTAATTCGATCTCCTTCTCTGAAGTTTCTGTTAGAAGAACATCATCTACATAAATGAGCAAAGTTGTAAAAGAAGATTCAGTTTCCTTAATAAGCAAACAATTGTTATGAGCTGATTATGTGAATCCAAAACAAGTTATTTTTGTATAGAATTCAACATTCCACTATCTTGAGGTTTGCTTGAGTCCATATGATCTTTTTAATTTGCAAACTTGATTAATTTTAGCCTTGGTGTATCCTTCAGGTGGTAACATATAGACATCTTAATTCAAGAAGCCATGTAGGAAAGCATTATTTATATCTAATTGATGAATTAGCCACCCTTTAGAAGTTGCAACAATAAGTAGAATTCGAACCGTAACAATTTTGGCTACGGGAGAAATTTTTTCAAAGTAATATATTCCTTCAATTTGATTAAACCCCTTTGCAACCAATCTTGCCTTGTGCCTATCCACACTTCCATCAGGTTTTAACTTCATTTTGTAAACCCATTTGGATCCTATTGCTTTCTTACCTTCTAGCAAGTATGCTAACTCTCATGTATTGTTCTTTTCAAGAGTATTCAACTCTTGATTCATGGCTTCTATCCATTCTACACTAGTATTATCTTGGTTGTAAGAAATTTGTTCTTAAACATTAGACATATTTGCCAAAACGGACATGTAAGCATCATAAAATATAGGGGATTTTGTAAAAGGGAAGGTTGGTAGAATATATGTTTTGAGATTCTGTGATTGACAAGAGATTCTATCTGAGGACTTGTTAACTAAATTAAGAACATAATATTCCATCCATATTGGCTTACTTCTAATTCTATTATTGTGTTTTTGAACTTCATTGGTTATTTGGGTTTTATCTAGACATTCTTCTATGGAATTAAACAAATCATGATCATCACTAGGAGCAAATGAATCATCTGAAATATTTTGATTAGGTATGGGTATAGAAGGCGATTGGTGTATGTTTAAGATGATTGGTTTAGTATCATTTTCACTTATAGGAAGAGATAAGACATCTTGTTCTATGTTTTCGATACTATCATTTTCAATTTTATAAGAAAAAAATTGTTCATAAAATTTTACATCTCTTGAAACATATAATTTATGTTTTTCCAAATCATAAACTCTAAAGGCCTTTTGAGTTGAAACGTATCCAAGAAATATACATTTGAAATCTCTTTAAATAAATTTCTCTTTATTTGGTAAAACATTTGTCACATAGCACAAGCATCCAAAGAATCTAAGGTTTGAATAATCTGGTGGTTTTGAGAGAAGTATTTCTACGAGGGCTTTCTAATTTAAAATTGATGATGGAAGTCTATTTATGATGTAAGTGGCCATAAGGATTGAAGAACCCCAACATTTATTTGATAAACCTGGCTAAAATATGAGAGCTCTGTCTATTTGCAAGAGATGTTTGTGTTTCCTTTCTACTACCCCATTTTGTTGAGGAGTATAAGGACATTATTTTTGATGAATTATTCTTTTACTAAAAAGAAATGATTGAAATTCTGAATTTGTAAATTATATACCATTGTCACTCCTTATGATTTTAATCTATTTCCCATAGTGTGTATGAATCTTGTTGACGAAGTTGGTAAAAAAGGAACTGGTCTGGCTTTTGTGGATCATAAGGTATGTCTAGGTAGCCCTTATGTGGTCATCAATAATAGTTAGAATATATCTACTCCTTCAACAGAGATTTGCCCATAAGGACCCCATAAGTCTAAGTGAATCAGTTCAAAAAGTTGTGAGGCTCTAGTATGACTAATGAGAAAAGGTAATCTTTGTTGTTTGGACTTGTGACAAACTTCACATTGATCAAAAATTTTAAATCTTGTTCTTTGAAAAAAAAATGCGTTTCAAAACATCTATAGGACAGTATCCCAATCCGCTATGCTACAATTGAGTTTTAAGAAAACTTTTCTTTTCATTGATATAAATTTCATCACTACAATTCAATCCATAAGGAATTGATTTTAGAAACTCAACATTTTTAATAAAGCTATTACAATTGAAATCTTGAAAACTAGCAATATCTAAAACATAAAGGCTTCCTAGAGCTTTTCCTATTGCCAGAATCTCTTTAGTCTATAGGTCCTACAGAATAAAAGTAGTTGGTGTAAAATGAAATTCCATTTGGGAAAGGTGAGTAAGTTTTTGAACAGATATAAGATTAAATTTAAAACTTTGTATGTATAAGACATTTTTCAAGAAAATTTTATTAGGAAGATTAATGTCTCTTATGCTATGAATATATTTCACAGATCCATTCGGTAAATAAAATGGTGAAGGTCTTTTAGGCTTTCTTAGATTGCTAAATTTTTTTCTAATGCCTGACATGTGATTGGTGACCCTTAAGTCCACTATCCAAGTACCATTTTTCAACAACTCAATAGTACTAGTAGCAAAACTTAAAGTACATTTAAGGGAGAAAGTATTACCTACAAAACTGTTGAAACTAGCAAAGTTTGCATAGTTACCATCCACAATCATTTTGCCTTTGATCAACTTCATCAACTCTTGTTGAACTAGATTGGATAAATCACCTTGTTTTTATCCTCTAGCTTCATTCATATATTCATAATCAAGTGGATTGTCAACCATATTTACCATAGTTTTGAAAGTATCTTTCTTCTGTTGACTCTTTAATTTCTTGTACCAGTCTAAAACTTCATGAATTTTAAAACAAATATCTTTTTCATTCCCTTTCATTCTACAATATTCACAGACCTTATTTTCCTTTTCTTTCTTCTTAGCATCAACTTCTTTCATAAAAGTTTCTTTCTTAAACTGACTCATTCTCACTTGGTTTCTGGCTAGTAATCCAATAGCTTCAATGCTTTCATTAAAATTAACATGAACCTCTTTCTATTTTTCAACACAAAGAAGCATTGAATAAGCACAATTCACAGTTGGCAATGGATCCATGACCATAATTTGATTTCTAGTAGGGTCGTAGCATTCATTTAATCCCATAAGGAATTGCATCAGTTTATTCATAGAGTAAAAATCTAAAATTACCTTTGCAGCTTCATATGTGCAAGGAGGTAAAGACATAAGGCAAGAAAATTCATCCATAAGCACTTCAATTTGCCATACTATTTTGCAATAGAATCATTACCTTGAGATATTGAATCAATGTCTCTTTGAATCTGATAAAGCAAGGGTTCATTGCTGTCATTATATCTTTTAGCTATCTCATCTTATAACTCTTTAGTTGAAGTTGTATAAAGAAAACTATCAACAAGGTCCTTGGATATGGAATTAAGTATCCAAGAAGTTACCATGTAGTTAGCCCTTGTCTAGAGTTCATACTTTGTATTTTCTTCATTAGGCATAGGAAGCCTACCATCAATGAAACCCAGCTTCAGCTTGACTCAAAAAGCAATCTTCATAGATCTGCTCCAAGTGAGGTAATTACCTCTTATCAAAGGTGCCGTTACAAGCACCATTCCAGGCTGATCTAAACTTTATATAAATAGGGATCTTCATTAGAATTATAAAATTCTTTACTTGATCCAACAACTTTTTTTGTTTCTTCAGTTTGAGCTGTAGTATCCCCCATTCGTAGTAACAATAGGGATCTGCCTTTTTTTAAAAGAAAGTTCCTACTTTTATTTAAGATAGACCATTGAAACATCCATCACATAATAATCTCAGAAGTAACAAAGTGATTATAGAGTGGAAGAAATAAAGATAGATAAGTACCATCAAACTCTGATGAGCACCATTTATAGTCATATTCAAAAGCCAAGAGCCAAAAGGAGATAAAAGGAAACAAAGATTCCTATTAAAGCCCCAAATTAGGAAAAAAGCCCACGATAAATGTAGAATGAGATCGATATATGAATCAAAATCTTAAGAAAGCTGACAACAATCAACTACCACCACATATTTCAAGGTCTTTCCAAAGCTATACTCAATCTTCTCAATGGCCTTAACAACATCTAAACCATCAATAACCTACCGAAAAACAACATGCTTTCCACCAAGCCACTTGATATGAGCAGTATAGATGAAAAGAATACCTACGATTTTGGGCCCAACAAAGATGATATCCATAAGGTTATTGATTAAGCTTCATAGAGGTCTGATTATGAAGGCTTTTACCGATGGTCATCCCATGGAGATATTGGAACGGTGTTATGATGTGCCACTCTCACTTGGCAGTTTATGTCTTGAGAAACCTTGCTATCTTCATATTTAGAGAAAATAGATCTGAGAACCTAGACCTCAAATTCGTTAACAATGGTAGAGAACCTAACTTCTTCTTCTATAGAACCCTAAATCAAAGTGGTGTCAACGAACAAGAAGATGGTAGTTTATTGCTTCGATACCCTTGTTGCTCATTACAATTTCGAAGAGGCTTTTCTCTACCTTCGAAGAGGGTCAAGACCCTTTGTTTGTAACTTGGAAGAAAGTGGTGAATGATGGAGAATCTCGTTTGCATGGATGTATTGGTACCTGTTATAAATTAGCATTTGCGGAAGCAAAGTTTAGGTCCAATTTGGTTGCACAAATAAATAATTATGGGTAATAGAAAAATAATAAGCAATGAGAAAATAAATAGCACACAATGATTTAAGTGGTTCAATTTTTCAATGTGAAAAGTCTACTTCACTGACGACGACACACCAAGGAAAATTCACTAATAATAAAATGAAGATATAAACACCAATATTCAGAGAGCTTCACAAAATGTATCAAAATAAAATACACTCAAAAAATATATCCCTCTAATTTACTGGTAATATATAGCAAGATAAATCAAATAAACTTGCTATTAAATCAGATATTACCATAAACTCCACCAATGGCACCAAAATATGCCCTTCTTCTAAAAGAATCTTTTGCAATCTGTTTTATGTTTTTACAATAGCTTAATAATGTAAATGGGTTTTATTACCCTATGCTAAAAAAGGCTTAAAATTGGTGACGAAGATGGGTGTGTTTTCTAACAGAAGTTGTGGATGAAGTTCTCTATTTTCAACTTCACTATTGGTTGCGAATCTCTATTTTCAGCTCTATTTTTTTCCTTATCCAGTGGCTTCTCAACGCAAGAAACTAATATATATGTAAGAAGAAAAAGGAAAGGGTTTCTAATGAGATAAAATGGGCTTTGGGCTGATGAGGTTTTGGGCCATATTTATTTAACAAATCTCCACCTTGGCTCAAAACAGAAAAATCTTCAAATATGAAATTCCTTAGATTATCAAATAACTGTTGTCTAAAGCCCCAAAGGGTGATCATCTTCTACAAATACCAATCAAGTCCAATAAATGCTTGAAATTATTAAATGGAACTAGTTTGGTTAACATATCAGCTAAATTCTATGTAGTGACTATCTTATTGACAACAATAGCACCTTGAGAGACAATGTCACGAATGAAGTGATATATGACATCAATATGTTTGGTTCTTTCATGATACATAGTACTATTGGTCAAGTGTATTGCACTCTGACTATCATAAAATACAACAGACGTGTCTTGCTGTAGACCCATATCATAAACCAAACCTCTAAGCCAAATGGATTCTTTCACTGCTTCTGCTGCTGCCATATATTCTGTCTCTATGATAGACAAAGCAATTGAAGAATATAAAGTAGCCTTCCAACTAATGGCACAATGAGAAAGAGTGAAGACATAACCTGTCAAAGATCTTCTTCTATCCAAATCAC
Organism: Hippophae tibetana; assembly: GCA_037013495.1. Taxonomy (NCBI): domain Eukaryota; kingdom Viridiplantae; phylum Streptophyta; class Magnoliopsida; order Rosales; family Elaeagnaceae; genus Hippophae; species Hippophae tibetana. The sequence continues at coordinate 18,507,940 of CM072807.1, read as the reverse complement.
CAATATAATCAGAGTCCACATAACTAATAACACTAAAACTGGTATTAGAACTTCCATCATATACCAAACCAAAATTAGATGTGCCTCTCAAATACCAAAGTCTCCATTTCACTGCTTGCCAATGACTCTTACCAGGATTACCCATGTATCTACTGACAACACTAACTACATGTGAAATGTCTGGATGAGTACAAACCATAGCGTACATCAAACTACCAACAACACTAGCATATGGAACCTGAGACATGTACCACTCTTCTTTTTCTGATTGTTGTGAAAATTCCAAAGAAAGCCTGAAATGCGTAGCTAACAGCGTACTCATAGGTTTAGACTATTTCATACCAAAGCGTTCAAGAACCTTTTCAATATAACTTTTCTGAATCAAATAAAGCTTGCCTGCTTGTCTATCCCTGTAAATTTCCATGCCCAAAATTTTCTTCGCTGTACCTAAATATTTCATCTCAAACTCACCACTAAGTTGAGACTTTAATTTCTGAATCTAAGACTTATTCTTAGAAGCAATAAGAATGTCATCAATATAAAACAACAAATAGACAGATGAACCATCATGGAATATTTTATGATAAACACAACTATCATAATCATTCCTAGAGTAACCATGATCAATCATAAAAGAATCAAATTGTTTATACCACTGTCTAAGGGATTACTTCAACCCATATAAAGACTTTTTCAATAAACAAACATGATCCTCCTTACTTGGAACAAAAAACCTCTCTAGTTGATGCATATATATATTTTTTTCAAGCTCACCATGTAAGAAGGTCGTTATGACATCAAGTTGTTCTAATTCTATGTTAAATAATGCAATCATAGCAAGCAACACACAAATAGAGTTATGTTTCACAACAGGTGAAAATACTTCATTGAAGTCAATACCTTTCTTATGACAATAACCCTTTGCAACAACACGTGCCTTAAACCTATCTATTTCAACCTCAGGTATACCTTCCTTTTTCTTCAAGAACCATTTGTTTCCAACAATCTTCTGGCCCTTATGCATTTTCACCAATTTCCAAGTATGATTCTTATGAAGTGATTCAATATCTTCATTCATAGTAACCAACCACTGAATAGACTCATCACAAGTGACAACTTTATGATAACTAGAAGGTTCATACACCTCAATAGACTCTTTCACAGACAATGCAAAAGAAACTAAGTCTACATCTGCGTACCTCTAAGGGCGTCAAATCTCTCTTATTCCTTTACCCTTAGAGATACTATATGGTTGCTCATGTTTCTCTTTTGCTACATCATGAGAAGAATCATCTATCTGATCTACAGATGGCTGCTTTGAAGTGCCCTCTTGCACTTGACTAGAAGCTCCACTTTCAAGCTCTACCTGCTCACTAACATCGTGGTCTTTATCTACAACAATAGACTCCCTTTTCTTTTCCAACATAAAAAACTCATCAAACTTAACATCTCTACTAATCAAAAATTTAGGTGACTTGGGTTCTACACACCATAATTTATAACCCTTCACCCTACAAGGATACCCCAAAAATATGCATTTCAATGCCCTAGGCTCAAATTTACCATCATTAACACGAGTATAAGCAGAACAACCAAAAAATTTCAAATCATAATAATTAGTAGGAATACCAAAAAATACCTCAAATAGAGTCTTCAACTCAATTTCAGTTGATGGAGATCGATTCACCAAATAGCAGGCATGGTTATAAGCTTCAGCCCAAAAAGATTTACCCAAGTAAGCTTGAAAGATTATACAATGAGCTCTTTCTAAGAGAGTCATATTTATATGTTCTGCTACTCAATTTTATTATGGTGTATGGCGCACATTACGATGTCTCACTATGCCATTTCTTTCACAGAACTCATAAAACTGACTTTCACAAAATTCTAAACCATTGTTAGTTCTCAAATGCTTGATTTTCTTACATGTTTGATTTTCTATACAAGCCTTGAATTTTACAAATTTTGAGAACCCATTATTCTTGTTCTTCAAAAAATACACCCAAATATAACGAGAGAAGTCATCAATAAAAGTCAACATATACCAGGCACTACCCTTAGATACAATACGAGAAGGACCCCAAATATCTAAATAAATATAATCAATAGTACCTTTCATTTTATGGATGACTATAATGAACTTGACCCTGCGATGCTTTCCATAGACACAGTGCTCACAGAAATCAAGCCTGCCAATTTTTGGACCACAAAGAAAATCACTTTTGCTCAAAATAGACATCTTTGCCTCATTCATATGCCCAAGCCGCATATGCCATAATTGAGTAGTATCTAAATCTTTGTCTGACGAGGACGAAACTGAAACACTACCAATAACAATGCTACCCTAAAGCATATAGAGGCCACGTAACAATTACCCTTTAATAACAATGAGAGCCCCTTACTAACTCTTAAAACTCGACCTTCAGCTACATACTTATAACCTTGTGAATCAAGAGTACCTAAAGATATTAAATTCTTTTTCAAATTTGAAACATGTATAACATCTTTCAAAGTCCTAACAATACCATCGTGCATCTTCATTCGGACAATACCAATACCAACAATCTTCTAGGATATATTGTTTCCTACCAAGACAACACCCTATCAATAAACTGTTAAGAAGCAAACTAGTCACTACTAGGGCACATATGGTAAGTGCAACCCGAATCAAGAATCCAAACATCTCTAGGAGAACCAATAGATACTGCTAGAACATGTTTACCATCGAAACCAGAACTATCAGCAACACCAACAACATCATTAATACTAGAAGACGTTGTGGCAGATTTTCCTTTACCTTTGAGTTTTAGACAATTTACTTTCCAATGCCTTTCTTGACGGAATAATTGTATTTATCTTTTTTTTTCTAGATTTGAATCTAGATTTGTCTCTATTATTACTTGTGCCTTTTTCTTGATTTCTACATCTGACAAATAAACCACTATTATTATCATGGTTGTTAGTAGACACTTTTTTTCTTCAATTCTCTAGAATTCAAAGCTGTTTTAACATCCTCCAAAGAAATATTGTCTTGCCCATATAGCATGGTATCAATAAAATATTTAAATGAATATGGTAAAGAACATAATAGAACTAAAGCCTGATCCTCATTATCAATTTTAACACCACCATATTTTAGATCACGAATAATTTTAGTAAATTCATCAAGGTGATCGTGTAAAGGTATACCTTATGATTTTCTAAATATATATAAACGCTGCTTCAAATATAACCGACTTGTTAAAGACTTAGTCATATACAAATTCTACAATTTAAGCCACAACCCAACGGGAGATTCCTCATCACTAATCTCGCATAGTACCTTATCATATAAGGATAACTGAATGGAACTAAGAGCATTTTCCATCAATGCATCTTTTTCTTCATCAGTTAATTTTTCACAATTTATCCTTACCTTCAACTGTCTTAACGAGCTCTTCTTTAACTAATATGACCCGCATCTTCATTCTCCATAAACTAAAATCATTCATACCATTGAATTTCTCAATTTCGTATTTTGTCGCCATGACAGAAAACCCAATATTAAATAAACAAAAGTACAACCTAAGAAATATGAAACCAAGTAGATTACTAGAAGCTCAAAATAAATCCAAAAGAGTAAATTTGACCAGTTCTAATAAATAGCAAAATAACTCAATGATCTAATACCAGTTTGTTATAAATTAGTACTTACAGAAGCAAAGTTTGGGTCCAATTTAGTTGCACAAATAAATAATTATGGATAACAGTAAAATAATAAATAATGAAAAAATAAATGACACACAATAATTTAAGTGGTTTAATTTTTTAATGTGAAAAATTTAATTCACTGACGACAGCATATCGAAAAAAATCTATTAATAATCAAATGAGATATAAACACCATTATTCAAAGAGCTTTACAAATTGTATCAAAATCAAATATATTCAAAAAGTATATCTCTCTAATTTACTGATAATATATAATAAGATAAATTAGACAAACTTGCTATTAAATGATATATTATTATAAACTACACCAATGACACCAAAATATGCTTTCTTCTAGCAGTAGCTTCTGCAATCTGTTTTCTGCTTTTACAGCAGCCAAATAATGTAATCGGTTTTTACCCAATGCTAAAAAAAGGCTTAAAGCTGGTGACGAAGGTGTGTGTGTTTTCTAACGGGAGCTGTGGATGAAGTTCTCTATTTTCAGCTTCACTATTGGCTGCGACTCTGTTTTCAGCTTTCTTTTTTTTTCTTATCCAGCAACTAGTCAATGCAGGAAACTAATATATATTTAAGAAGAAAAAGGCAATTTCTGATGAGATAAGATGGGTTTTTGGTCATATTTATCAAAGAGTACTCTATAAGCTCGCTACCTCATTACAGGTTTCAAGGATTATACTTTGATACAATGAGAAAATACTATTAGAAATCAAAATTAAATGACCAACTATACAAGAAGTACTACATATAAGGAAATTTGAAATAATAAAAGAAAAGAATTATTATAATAAAATATTATTATGTCAGGCAAATAATTATGTTACATATTATACAACATAATCGGTCTCCATATTAATAATTCTTCAAATGTGGTATTTTTTGCACACTAAACAAACAACCCCCTTAATGAAAACACATCAAACTTCTTTAAATTCAAACAAAGTTAGTATATTAAGTACCGATCATTTAGTTATATATTCTTTAATAATACATCTATACTCTATCAAATGCACCAAATGTAATAAGAAAAAACAAAAAAACTTAGGCTAATTTAATTACATTTTAAAAGTCTAATGAATTTAGAATAATATTATATAATTTTTATTATGATACGACATGATTTTACCTCATATGTGTCTATATTATATGAATTAAACTTTAACTTTAATATAATAATTAATTAAACTTTAACTTTAATATAATAATTGAGATTAGAAATTAAACCCAAAAAACTAACATATTAAAAGGAATAATATATGTAAACTTTATAACTAATTTATTAGCACAACAAATACGGTAAATCATATTCAGTAAATTAAAAATTCTATCTCAACTTTGATAATTTTTTGGTATAAATATTTTGCTTGAAAAAATTTAGAATGATGACAAAAAATAAAATATTATTTTTTAAACATGTAATTTTTTTTCTTCATAAAACTTAGAATAAAACTTTTGTAATTGACCATTTAATAAATCATAAACACAGTAAAAACAAAAGGAAGAGATCAGAGCATAAATTAGTCAATTTTATGGTACACTACCAACTAATTTTTTTTATTTATATAATTGATAAATACACTCATACTGCCTTTTATAAAAACAAAATCATAATTGGGATGGGATGTTAATTAGCTTTTGGTTAGGTGGAGGGTAATATTTATGTAGTTTTTACTCTTTTATTATTTTTTTTTTTTTAAATTTAAGGAAGTCAAGTGCCAACTAAGGACTTAAGACGTCCGTTTAATTAATATTGTCTCTTGTTCGAAGGTAAATTATGGGAAAGGTGTTTTAAAAATCATTTAATTTATTTTAATTTATGTAATTAAAATGTTTATAATTTTAAAAATTAAATATTTATGTGATTTTTGTAAAAATCAAGTTATTAAAATATCTTAATAATATAAATAAAATGACTTTAAAAACTAATTTACACTTATTAATTATTACAAGTCACGTCATAATTTTTTAAAATATGAATGATTTTATTTTTAAATTATTTTACTATGTATCATAATATAACGAATATAAATAATGTTATAAATTTATCTTTACTTATCCTTCCTGGTATAAATTAATTCTTAATTTATATTGTTAGAAATACTTAATGATTGTATTCTATTATGTGAATAAATGAATATACATGGTGCCTTTATATAGGAGTTACAAGTAAACTAGATATGTCTAAAGTAACTAAATATAGATATGCCAGAAATAAAGAGATATACATTAGAGATATACATTAACATATATATATATATATATATATATATATATATATATATATATATATATATATATTAATATATTACTAGATATACATTAACAGTCCCCCTCAAACTCAAGGTAGATGTGAGACCAACTTGAGGTTGTCAACCAAATTACGAGTGCGTCCTTTGGGAAGTGTCTTAGTGAAAATATCTGCAAGTTGATCGTTGGAGGAAACGGGGAAAAGCTTGAGAGCACCATGGATAAGATGAGAGCGAATAAAGTGACAATCAATCTCGATGTGTTTAGTCCGTTCATGGAAGACATCGTTGTGAGCAATATGAATGGCACTCTGATTATCACAATAAAAGGAGTTGCAGAAGATGTGAACACACCCAAATCCTTAAGGAGCCATCGTAGCCAAAAGAGCTCAGATGTGGTATCAGCAAGAGCACAATATTCTGCTTCAGTACTGGAGCGGGCCACAAAGGTTTGTTTCTTACTTCGCCAAGAAATCAAAGAAGTACCAAGGAGAAAGCAATAACCTGTAGTGGACCTGCGATCAGTAGGATCTCCTGCCCAATCAGCATCAGAGAATGCACAAAGTACTAAAGGAGACTGAACTGAGTAGAAAAAGCCATGAAAGATAGTGCCTTTCAAGTATCGTAGAATACGCAGAACAACAGCATAATGAGTCGATCGTGGAGCAGACAGATACTGGCTCATCTGATGAACAACATAAGAGATGTCTGGACGAGTAACTGTAAGATAAACTAGACTGCCAACCAATCGTCTATAAAGAGAGGGATTAGACAATGGTTGCCTCTCTGATGGTGTCAGATGCGTATTAAGTTCAACTGGAGTGTCAACAGTCTTGCTATCAGTGAGTCCAGCTTGAGATATGAGGTCAGATGCATACTTTGCTTGAGTAATGTAAAGACCATCTGTGGAACGAGTGATCTCAAGACCCAAGAAATAGCTTAAATGTCCAAGGTCTTTCATCTCAAACTGCTGACTAAGAAAATCCTTGAGTTCTTGAATGCCACTGAGGTCATCACCAGTTATGATCATATCATCCACATATAGAAGAAGCAAAATGGTGCCTTTATCATTACGACGAAGAAATAAGGCAGAATCATAAGGACTGGCAGTGTAACCCAAGCGAATGATGGTGGAACTGAATTTGGCAAACCATGCTCGTGGAGCTTGTTTAAGGCCATAAATTGCACGTCGAAGGCGACAAACCTTATTTGTTTCAATAGAAAGACCAGGAGGAGGTTGCATATAGACTTCTTTATGCAGATCCCCATTAAGGAATGCATTTTTAACATCCATCTGAAAAAGGTCCCATTTACTAGCAGCGGCAACAACTAAGAGGGTATGAACAGAGAAAATACGGGCAACTGGAGCAAAAGTCTCTTCATAATCAATCTCATACTCTTATGTAAAACCTCTTGCTACAAGACGAGCCTTATAGCGATCGATAGACCCATCAGAGCGAGTCTTGATCTTATAGATCCATTTACTACCAACCACAGATTGACCAGGAGAGAGAGTAACAAGATCTCAAGTATGGTTTTTGGTTAATGCATCAATTTCTTCTTTCATTGCAATATGCCAAGAAGGGTTAGTAGATGCCTCACGATAAGTGTGAGGCTCATAGAGTGTAGCAAGGGCAGTGTAACAATGATAGTCAAGTAAATGTATAGGAATGGATCTTACCCGGGTTGAGTGACGAGGTGGAATGTCTTGTTGAGGATCTTCAGGCGGAGCAGGAGCAAGGGACCTATGTTCAAGGTGAGGTAGCTCATTATCAACTTGTTCTTCTACGACCTGTCTAGGAGAATCATCAAAAATATCTGAAGATTGAATAGTGAAGTCCAAAGATGGATTAGAAGTATCTGTAGAAGGAACAAGAGACTCATTTGGAAAAATTTCTAAAACATTTGAATTAGTTAGGGAAGAACGAAAGTGAGAAAGTTCAACAAATAAGTGGTGTTCCCAAAAGACAACATTATGGGAAACACGGAGACGATGTGAGACAGGATCATAGCATCGATACCTTTTTTGAGTTTCACCATAACCAAGAAAACAACAAAGTCTAGATCGAGGCTCAAGTTTGTTGTGTTCATGAGGCTGAAGAAGAACGAAACAAACAGATCCGAATGAGTGAAGGTAATGATAGTTAGGAGATGATCCAAAAAGGCGCTCATACGGAGTCTGATTATGAATGACAGTGCTTGGAATGCGATTAATGGCATAAACAACATGAAGAGTAGCTTCACCCCAAAATGGGGCAGGAACTTTGGTAGAGAGAAGAAGAGCACGAACAGTGTCAAGAATATGACGAAGTTTTCTTTCGGCTCGACCATTTTGTTGAGAGGTTCGTGGACAGGTTAGATGATGTATAGTGCCATAGGAGTGTAATAGAGTTTGAAAAGCATTTTGAGTATATTCAAGAGCATTATCAGATCGAAAAGTTTTGATATGTTTGGAGAATTGTGTTTCAACCATTTTTGCAAAGTTACTGTATATTGATAAGATTTCAGAACGAGATTTCATTGGAAAGATCCAACTATAACGAGAATAATCATCAATAAAAACAACAAAATATCGAGATCCACCAATACTAGTAACAGGATAAGGTCCCCAAACATCAGAATGAATTAACTCAAAAATACTATTAGAGATAGATTTACTATTATTGAAAGGTAAAGCTGGTTGTTTTCCTAACTGACATGAAGTACAATCAAAATTATCTTTGGACACAGAACCCAATAGACCTTTAGAAGCTAACTGTTGTACCCGAGAGGATGGGGCATGACCAAGACGAGAATGCCAAAGTGCGAGAGAAGGTAAAGAAGAAACTGCAGCAGTTGCAGCAGCAACAGAGGCAGGAGCAACAGGTGGAAGATGAAGATTGTTTACGGGAAACATACGCCCGACCCTAGGACCGGTCCCAAGCTCTTGCCCCGTCCTCGGATCCTACACAATACACCCAGAATAGTAAAAAATAAGGCGATATCCTAGTTCAGCTAATTGTCCCACAGAGCATAAATTATAGGATAGGTCAGGTACATGGAAAACCCCAGGAACAGAGAGGGTAGAGGTCGAAACAAAAGCTAGACTATTCCCATGAATGGTGGAACCATCAGCTATATGAATATTAAAGGGATGTGGTGCAGGGTCAAGTTTGGAGAATAAAGATGAGTGAGATTTCATGTGATTGCAACATGCAGAGTCAAAAAGCCAAGTTTGAGACTTATCGGGCAAAACTGAGAGGGTAGTGGAAAGAGATGCATTACCAGCCATTTGAACAGCCTGAGTTATGATCTTCTGTAGTTCAATGGAGGAGAGGTTGATAGTGGATTCAGAAGACTAGGACTCTGCTGAACTAGAAGGCATCAACGAAGTAGGCTCAGTATTAGAAACAACAGCAGTAGATTTGTTGCGACGGTAACAAGTCTCAATGGTGTGACCATGACGCTTGAAATAATTGCAGAACCTTTTATTGCTCTGCCTACGACGATTGTAAAAGCCAGAGGAATCACCTCATTGCTGAGGTTGTTCAATGGCAGGAGCAAGAGGAGTAATAGCCAAAACATTGAGCTTATTTTGGGCTTGAAGAGTTTCAAGTCGAGCTTCTTCTCTAACCAACTTATTTACAGCAGTATCAAGAGAGGGAGGAGGACTACGATTAAGAAGCTGACCTCGGATTGGCTCAAAGTCCTTGTGGAGTGACATCAAAAACTCATAGAGATAAAATTCATCCTTAATTGTAGCATAATGCTGAGCATCTGTTGAGCATGCCCAAATTGGATCACAAAGGTCAATTTGGTCCCAAAGGAAGCGAAGTTGATCAAAGTAGTCATTGATGGATTGCCCTGGTCCCTGTTGCAGTTTATGCAATTCAACTATTAGTTGATATTTCATTGATCCGTGAGTAGTGGAGTGCCTTTTGGTCAACATATCCCATGCTGATTTGGCATCATCAAAGCTGCCTAACAGATTGGAGATAGATGGAATATAAGTATTCCGAATCCATGTGAGGATCATGTGGTTGTGACTATCCCATTCAATCATGCGACGAAGAAATATAGCATCTTCTTCACTTGCTCCTTTATCAGGAATAATAATTGCACCAGTACAATAATGCCAGAGCATACGATCCTTAAGAAAACTGCGCATAGCTTGAGACCATGACAAATAATTCTTAGTCCCCTCCAATATAGTATTGATAGGGCAAGAAACAAAATTATCCTTTTTATCCATTTGAAAACACAATATGCAAAAAAAGACTGCAAAAACGAGATCTACGCGAAAAACTGGGTAGGGTGAACCTGTAATGCAAAAATCCGGTCAACGGTTAACGGTCAATGGTCAGCAGTCAACGGTCAGTTCGGTCAGCGGTCACGGGCAGTCCGGTCAGCGGTCGACGGAAGCCCGGTCAGATCGGTTCGGTGACGTCAGCTGAAGGTGACGATGACGTCAGCCCTACGCAAGTACTAATGACGTCACGAGAATGGCGCGGCGGCTTGGCGCGTGGATCTGACGCGCCGTGGCTGTTGGAGGTGCGTGAGGGCGCGTATGAAGTCTGATGACTGTGATACTTACACGGTTGTGTAGATCCGGTTGAGCCGATCACAGTGGTATCTGTTGATAGTTCGTCGGGTTAAGATTAACGGTGGCAGCGGCGGCGCGTGAACGACGTGCAGATTAGTTGTGCGGCGCGTGAGGGAGAGTGCGGTGTCCGATGGTTGCGATATTTCTACGGTTGTGTAGATCCGGTAGAGACGGGCACAGTGGTATATGCAAATTGTTTTTTGGAACAATATGCACGGCGACAACGGTGGTTGCAGTTGTTTGTGTGGTGCGGAACTCCTTAACAACGGCCACTGTAATTCCGAAACCTAAGGACAACGGCTGAAAGACGTCGGAGGTTAAACGGTGAATGATTGTAGCGGCTATTGTGACAGTGGAAGCTATAAGGGTTGAATAACACCAAAAAGAAAAACTGCTAGAAAGACAAGAATAGTCGCTCTGATACCATGTTAGAAATACTTAATGATTGTATTCTATTCTGTGAATAAATTAATATACATGGTGCCTTTATATAGGAGTTACAAGTAAACTAGATATGTCTAAAGTAACTAAATATAGATATACCAGAAATAAAGAGATATACATTAGAGATATACATTAACATATATATATATATATATTAATATATTACTAGATATACATTAACATGTATGAACGATCTATAATTACTAATCTTTATGCTTAATTAGTATGTTGCGAGCTGAAGATACGATGCATCGTTTACGGTTTAATGATATTTAGTATCTAACATTATTATTCATATATATTTTTAATTATAAAAATAGTATTATTTATATTTATTTTATACATTTTTAATATTAAAAAAATAATATATCATTTTATTTCAAACTTTATCGAATTAGATGTTGTTTAAATGAAATTACAATCATTTAAATTTATTGAATATTAAATGTTATTTATTTAAATATTTTTAGTGATATTCTTATTATTATAAATTTAAACTTTTTAAGGTATTATTCTTTATTATTTTCTTACTTTTTTTTTGTGAACATCACAAACGTGTTTAATTTTATAAAATTTTGAGACTTAAGTTTTAAGTTAATATTTTTAAGACCAATATTCACGTTACTTTATTTCCAATTTCATCTAAATAAAATATATTTACATTTGTTTTTAAATATTAAAAAAATATATTTTTGATATTATATGAAAATGAAAACGTAACAAGATGGATTAAAAGTAAAAATTAATTTATAAATAATAATTATACTGTATAATTATATCTAAAAATAATGTTATTAATTAAATATATAAAAAATATTTATTAGATACAGCTAATATTTTATTACATATTTTTCTTAAATTTAAGATATTTAGATTTATAATTTTAAGTAAATATTTTCCCACTAATTCAAGATAACTTATTGTGTTTAGGAAAAAAAAAACTTATTATGATCACAAGCTGCAATTAATTGAAATTATGATAAAAAATATTTACCAAATTAGTAATAATCGGAATACGAGAGAATAATTTCTCTGATGGAATATTCCATTAACTATGCTGACTATAACGACAGGCTTTAAGCTATTTATAGGTGGAAAAGCTATACTATGGTTCTGGACAAATCTTAATGTTAATGTCAATTTAATTGTGTTTATTCATATTAATGATAATTTTAAAAAAATAAATTAAAATATTAAAAAAAAAAGTGTGATTATATAAGTTTTTTTATTCTATTTTCATGGTTATAACATGCTATTGATTCATACTATCAGTTCATAATGAATAAATAATTTTTTCTATAGACAGAGTAATTATATTTATATTTAATTTAAGGATATAGTTTCAAGCGGGTCATGCACTCGGGTTAATTCAAATACAAAATTTTCAGGTTCAAAACAAGTTCAGATTGAGCATCATAAATCTATGTATATTTTCATACTGAATTAGATTTTTTAAATTAAATTTAAGTTTAAAATCAATTTTTAGTATGATTTTAGTATACTTATTTCTAACTTTTTTTGAATTTTAAATTTACTTAATTCAATATATAAATTATGGTAGAATTCATAACTTATTTATATAAATTAAAATATAATAACAAATGAAAGTTTAATGATAATTTTACAATAATTTAAAAGTTTAATAAATAATTTTATGAAAGTAAAAATAACTTGGAAAATTATAAAAAGGATATATTTAAAATTTATGAGAATAAAAATAATATATTAATAATATTTAATTACATAATTATAATTTGTTTGATGTAAAATAATTTGATATTTTTTTTAATAATAAAATATTATGAATTAATCCAAAATCAACATCTTCGGATAATAATCATTATCGTAACTCAAACATATGGCTCAATATATAAAAAAAATTAATGAGCGATTTTTTTTTTAGAATGCACGGATATAAAGATGTAAAATAAAATCATTTTGATATTTTAATTTTAGTAAAATAAAAAAATTAAAAGAATAAACACAAAATATATTAATATATTATATCTAAAATTTTCCCACCTCTAGCCAATTTATTTTTGTCTCCGAACATGAGATACAATTCAAAATCTTTTATCACTAATTTAAATGAAGCATAAATTTAAATACATCAGGCACGATTTGTCATATGCAAGCCAAAAATAAAAAATAAAAAAAAATCAAAGAATAAAAGTACACCTAAACTAATGTACTTAAGAGTTAAATAGGATGTACATAATTCAATGAATTTAACTTAAAAGTAAAAAATTATGAGTTTGGACTTTTAGATTCTACATCAACTTTGGTTGAATAGGTTGGTCACATGTCTATATAAGTTCAATTAATATTTTCATTATTAGTCTTTTGACGCTTTGAACTATAAGTTGTTCCTAACAAATACAATAATTTATTTATAAATAACGTTACCCTAACTCTTATTAGATTAAATTAAACCTTTAATTTTATATTTTAAAAAAAATAGATTTTGGTGTTAATGTACTGCAACGAAAAAAATTAATTAATGTTTTTTAGATAATTTTGATTAATGATATTAATTGAGCAAATTTATAAGGCTTACATGGGTTGAAATTTTTACTATCTTATGTAATGACCATTAATTATTTTAATCGGCTTGAAGCCTCTATCATAAGTTTGTAAATTTTGAGAAAACATATTAAATGATATCATCTCAAAATATTAATATAATAGATTGTGAGACCATGATACAACTAAGCTCTATATTAGTATCATTATCAACCAATATATACTAAAAAAAAATAGTATAATTTAACATATATCCTTAAATGTGTAAGTTATTTGATATTTTATTATATGTTTTTTTTTATTTTGATATCTTTTTTTAATGTACAAATTTATTTAGAAAGAGACCAATTTTTGCCCAATGGTTGGCTTAAGTTCTAATTATCTGAATTTTTTATATGAATTCATATACATACATAATGAATTAACTCAATCCCAAAACATTAATCTAATTGATATTAGAAAATCCTTTAATGTGCAAATGAGTTTTCGGTATGGTATTTAATTCATCTTAAATATTGGTTTTGAAAGAGTAATTTGAAATAGATTCTCAATACTTAATTTCTATTATTCATTTTTTTCTCTATCTATTATTGCTTAAAAATGTTAATTTTAATGACTATTATTTAGTAAAATTTGGTCTTAATTGTGAGGATTTTATTACTTAGATTGACATCGATCAATCATTAGTTTCGGAATTCCTTGCAAACAATATAATTATCAAAATTTAAAAGAATTATGAGTTTTATAATCTTAAAAGATTAAACTAATTGGTAAAGATACACACTTCTTATAAATCCTATCATAACATTATACTTAATTAATATAAGAACTACGAATCTTTCAATCCCAAAAAGGTTAATATAATAGGTGAAGATATTAAGTTTATTAAAAATTCTATCATAACATTGTAATTACTCAATATAAGATATTACTCTTAACATCCACTTAAATTATAAGAGTGGTCTTTGTCTCTTACAAAAAAACACGTTATTTTATATTTTTAATATATTTTATTAATCTTTATTATAATATTATATTTAATTAATATAAGAACAATAAGTCTTATATCCTTAAAAAGTTAACACTTTTTATAAATTTTATAATAATATTATAGTTAATAAAAGTGTGATATTATTTTTAATAATAACAGTTATAATAAAATAAAATAAATACCCTTTATTCTTCTAAAAAATCCAATTGATATTAATACTCATAATACATAGCAAGCATATTAATATTATTTTTTACAATTTTGTTATACTTCCAACAATGTGGATAAACTAAAATCAAGTTACTTACTTTGTTAAAAAAAAAAAAAATCTTGAGAGACAATGAGACATTCTCTTTTGTAAGAGTGGTGACATGAATGACCGTAATTTAACAAAAATACAGAAGAAAGAATAATATTGGTCGGACTCAAAACTCAGAATCGTTACAACTTGAGAAACTAAAGTGGATTGTTTAATCAAAGATCACTCTTTATCGATAGATGATGGACGTCTTTGACTCTTGTTCAAACTGGCTACCTTCAATGTCCTTATTGATTACCGGCGGCAAAAAATGGAAAAAAGAAGAAGGTGTTATCTAGAATTGGAAAAAGTAAGTGCATAAGTTCCAAAAATATTTTTATAAAGAACAACCACATAATGTCCCCATGGCCAGTAAAATAGAATATGAATATAAAACGGGGGTGAAAGGCATATTTTTAAGGGAAAGTATTTGGATAGTTTAGGCCTTCAGCTTATAAAAAATGTATTTTTTTGTTCTGTTTTAAGAAAATGGTTAGAATTATAAAATTAATTTTAAATATTTTTTAATTAAACGTATTATATTGTGTTGAGTGTAAAATAAATCCATATCATATGACACAATTTTAAAAGTTGAAATATTCATGAAAGGATAAAAACATAACATACTTGTAATACCTCTTTGTCTCTAATCACCTAAATCACATCAAATGATCAAAGACCATCATATTTCATGATGATCCGAAGTTATAATGAGTGTTTTCTGTACAAAGGATTATAACGATGAAAAGTATACTCATCTTTAATGTTGACGAAAAACATAATCAATGCACATAATTTCATTATGTGTTATAATTATCATTTTATATTTTTTTGCCATTCAAAAAACACCTTTATACAAATAATGTCATTTTTAATTCTATTTTTTTTTAATTTTAATCATAGTTTTAATTTTATTTAAATAATGATATTTTAATTACACGTAATAAATTATATTACTTTATCCCAAAAATATTACTAAATTTTGATTTTATGTCTTTCTACTCCTCTTTTTCTAATTACAGCACGATAAAGAAATCAAATTTCTATTATAAAAAAAAAGAGTTGAGAACCTTTTTGCCTATTTCTGCTTTTTCTTTTCTTTTCAAATTGCCTCTCTTTTAAAATCTCTCAATTATATTAATTTATTAATTTTGCTTATACTTTTTTGAGATTTTCTCTCTCGAATATACCTATCTTTTTCAGATTAGTAGAGCACCGATCATTCTTATCAGCATTACACGGGTGGTATTGGTTTTTGTTTGAAGTAATATGAGTCTACATTTTTATTATCAACTCAATTTTGAATTTTATGTATAATGTTTTTTATTTAATAAGAAATTTTTTTTAATATACTTTTTTTTTAAAAATGTGTTAATTTTCATAACAAATATATCCAAAACATATGTTATCAATGTTTATACAATAATACCATCATATTAAATCATTAACTTTATTCACTAAATTAACAAAAAAATAGGTAATTTTATGTCGGCATAATATTCACTAAATAATACTAGCTACTGCTAGTTAATTGTATTTTTCATGTAAATTTGATTTGGATATTATGTTTTTTTTAAGAAAATAAGAATTAATTATATACAAACAGAATTCAATTACATAATTAATTATAATATACAGACATATTACATTAGTAGCATCTTTTTGAATTGTTTTGATATTAGTACCGGTAATATTGATTTAATGACTTTTGTTTACGTGTATTGTTACAAGAATTGTATCAATGTCTTCAATTTTGATGGGAGAATAACTCTTCTAATAACAAGTAAAATTTAAAAGATAAAGATGAAGAGAATAAAAACAAGGCTAAATTTTAGGTTGAAGGTTTGGATTTTATTTTCTGTTTTTATTGGTCAGATAAGTAAGTTGATGTTTGATTTATTTTCACAAGTGGGAACTAATGGTATCATGACTAAGCCTTCTCCATAACAGAAAAATGAACTTATTAATTAACAATTTAATAATGTGTGTGCGCCTACATTAGCCAAATCAAACGGTATTAAGTTGCACAATGAACACATTATACATGTATATAATTAGATAACGGGTTTATCCATATAATTCTTAAGTATATACTTATTATATTATATATCATGTATCATCAAATTCATGCATATGTATATATTTATTTGAAGAAGTATTAATGTGTTAAGGGATAAAGTGAGATGTTAGAGAAAAGATAATACTCAAATCTTTTATTCATTTCATCGTTAAGTTATACATAGGTATATAAGAGGTAGATGTCAACGTTACATTAATAGATACTTTATCAAGATATCATCATTAACTTAAACATAATATTTTACAATAATAACCAGTTTACCTAAGTCAGGTGGTTGTCTTGGAAATAAGGATGCTATTTCGACGATCAGGTTGTTGGAGTTATGCATCCATTGTACGAATGTGAGATAGAAATGTGAAAAGCTACCAAGTAGCTTTACCCCAGTGTCCACATAGCCGAGTCGGTAGGTGAAGGTAATAATCCAAAGGAACTCAATCAATTTGTTGCTCATCAGTGCCAAGTCCCCACATAAAAGGTGCTCGATACAATATGCTCTATACTAGGTCACCACATAAAAGGTTCTCGATATTGTACCAGTTCACTACATAAAAGGTGCTTGATACAACGTGCTCTGTACCAGGTGCCATATAGAAGGTGCTCCATACAAGCGAGGTGATCCAGGTTGCTAGGATTGCGCACCCCTCTATACATAACATACTTAACAGTAACTCCCCAATTCCCTAAGCTTTGAGGAAGTTTAGGGAATATTCTATGACATTGATTCTAACTTTAACTCATATAAACTGTTCATATTCCATTCTCAGATAACTTTCTCTATAAATAGTGAATTTTTACCCATTAGTGCTCTTTACTTAGCCAAATTTTTATATAGAGAATCTCAGACCAGTATAACTTCTTACACTATAATTCTACATAGCCAACCAACTGAACTCTCACTTAGTTTAGAATTTAGTTCATTTGGATAATGAATTCCCTAGTTAAATTAGTCTGATTACTACTCTTGGGTTGCTCATCAATATATACGTAACTTCTTCATCCTTTTCTTCTTTTTTACAATGTCTTTTGATAAAGGGAAAGGTATAGCCTGTTAGACGTATTCCAACAATGTCTACCCAGACTGTAGAAAAAGTGTTCCCTTAAGGATAAGAACACCCTAAGAAGGATCTCAGGACTAAGTCTTCTTGCCAACAAGCTCAGAACAAGTAGAGTGATCTATTGAAGCCTCCATAGGTCATGACGAAGGAATGACCAGAACAGGTGGTGCTCCGATTAAGGAGAGAATCTTAGTCCTCCCTACTTCGTTCGGGTCACACCCAATCTTCTCATCGTCTTTACAAGGAATGGTACCCATCATTTGAATCTTTACATCCATAGTGGAAAATGTACCTCACCTCAAGAAGAAGCATGATAACAAGGGTGAACCCACCTATCGAACTAATGAAAAGCATCAAATAAAAACAATTCCAAGCTATTTGAATATCGATGACCTAGTAGAGTAGGCATAAGTATGACATCCCATTTCATGTGGGAATGATGTTAGTACCCTGCCATGTGACATCGATGATCCCTCAACAAAGTGGTAGGTGATACACTTGGCACCTTTTAAAATAGGACTTCATTTCCCGTTCCCTAGAATAGTGGCTCGTATGTCCTCAACACTTTTGACATTAACCTCACCCAAGTCAACCTTAATGAATGGAAAACTCTTCTATGTCTTTTAGTCATTGTCAATGAACACGAGGTGGATCTGGCAAGTGATGATAATGTATGAAGAGAAACAACCTGGACAAAGACAAGGCATATATAGTGTGTGTTATTGGAAACATGCCACACCTAAAACTCCCTAATAGTACCTAGGGGTGAAAGGATAAATATTTTTATATCATTGGAGATATTTGGGGTCATAGGACCAAATTTATAGTTCATATCACCTAGAACCATCACTTCAACACAACCTAACCCCATACAAGTGAGCTAATCAATAAGTTGGGTCCATATGGCAAGGAAAAAATATGGAGGATCAAATTTCATAATACTAAAAACAAGAGCTATAGGGATATCTTAATTGTACCCCGTTTGAAAAATCCAGGGTTTGGAGGAACTATACTGATGAGTATACATGTCATCCATCTATAATAAGGTAAATCCTTTTTTGATAATTTGGACTGTTGAACTAATTATTCTTTGTTCTTTGTTCTTGTAGGTATGGACTACTCAAACATGGACCTTAAGGGTCTGATCGACACCTCAGGTGTTCAAGACCTGGTACCTACATACCCTTGGCCCATCCCAACCTCGCCATCTCTTATAGAGGACTTCGCTCCCCTGGAAGATAAGCCAATTGAGGTGCCTCTACCACCCACGATGTTAAGATTCCCTAGCTTGTCCTTTCTACCCCTAGGTCAAGGCCTCTAAGAAAAGAAAGGTAAGTGAGGAAACAACTCCCCAGATAATGGATCTGCATGAATTTAATTTGATGAAGTCATTTTGAGGGATGTCGTGGTTCTAGACACCCCAGTGACCTATTTCATGAGCCATATTTTAGTGGCCTGAATTAAAAAGAGACCTCTACCATCAATTTAGATGTGACACTAAATAGGCTAGAGTTAGAGAATCTCGTAAGAGTGAGAGATGGTCTAAATGGGAGCTAATGGATGATCATCTGATTGAGGTGATTTATGAACTTTGAGACTTACCCCTTATTTCCTATTATTGTAATATTGATTACTAATACTAATTTTTATTTGTTTTAGGTCTTATCATTGGCTAGGGAAGAAGAGTTGTTGCTCATGGTGTACAAACAAAAAGTGCAAGAAAGTCACTTGCAAATAGAAAAGTACCAGAAGGATATAAAGGATAAAGATGCTCTCTTTACTAAAAATAAGGCCAAAATCTTGAAAATTGAGGGTGACCTACTCGACAAGTTTGAAAAGCTGAGAAAAAGGACAGCTATTTTTTTTAAGCAGGGATAAAGATCAAGTTGTTTTGAATAGGTGGCCAAGGAGGTTGAATAGTTTATGAGATCACTAAGGGATCAAATGAGCTTATTATCTGATCTGGTGGAGATGCTCAAAGGGGAGTGCACTTAGACCTGACTATTCCATACTTCATCTTGATGTAAGATTTTAACAATAGTCAGAGCAAAGCACCTCTAGGAAGTACTCAACTTCCTTCACCCTATGGTGAAGAAGAGATGTAGGAGGCCCAACCTAAAGGTCTAGTTGAGAAAGTCACCTCGTAGGTCACTGTTCTTATAAGCATCCCTTAATATATCTGTATATGTCTTTGATATCACTATCAACACCTGAGTGATTGATAGGCTCTAAATCTTAGAGGGTATTTACCATTTAAACGCCTATAGTTTTTGAAATGTACAATAAAAACTTATGATTATATTTGAACTAATCACAAATGTATTGTATTTGCCTCTTTATATTTTTCACGTAGTGATTAAATGCTCCCCAAAAATGTCTCATATGTTCCTCTATTTAATTGTTTTCCTCATTGTATTTATGTCTTTAAAAATATTTTTGTATTCCATGAGAGTTAAGGCCACTACTTGGAATTATATGTCCTGTTCTTAGATTCCAGATCATTCCTAACCAAAAAACCAATGCAATTGAATGAATTTTTAGGCCACCACCTTTAAGTAGCAAGTCAAATGGATTACTCACAAATTGAACTAGATGAACTAATTGAGATGATGTCATGTTTTTCTAGTACCTCGAATATCCTTCCACCAATCACTCAAAAACATACCGTTTCTCTAACCATAAGCGATGAAGTGAATCAAATGTCTCATAGAACTACCCTGTTGGGGGATAAAACTATGAAATCTAGTGTGTCCCTAGCATCACCTATGGAATTATACAAAGAGGCTAAATTTGGGAAAGTCTAGGTCCTTATGTCTACAAGATAAGACACGATCGAGGACCTGCCTAGTCTGTCGGTGGTGGGAAGAACCCTGAACCTACCCTTATGGTAGGTAGTGATCAAAGAATGGGGTCCGTTATTCCTAAAGAATTATCCTCATTTGGGAAAAACATAAGTCCACTACAAAGTTTTTTTTTCCCAATAAACCCGAATGGGGTGAAAATAGTAAACAGTCTGTTCGAATGTGGTATGTTTGGTAAGCCTGAAGCCTAAGATGACCTATATGCCTGCAAATTGGTCCACCATTTAGTAGCTCATAAGAGGGAAAAATGGATGATCTGGCACCTTATAACATGATGTATGCTTAATGTGAGTAACCTCATACGTCGTTTGTGGAGATGTACTTACTAATCTTTTCGATTGTTTTTTGTCTTTTAGGCTATATCTATATTCGTGGATTCAAAACGATGGAGACTTATTAGGAAACCTCCAAGTTTTTTGACCAAGAATTGTGTGGTGTAAAGGCTTGCTATGAAGCCTTGGAATAAGAGTTGAAGAACATGTATGCTGAGTTGACCCATACACTTAGTCAATAAGACAAATATAAGGAAGAGAGAGATGAATTGCATAAACTAGCCGAGTATTGGAAGTAGAAGGCCCACAAGGATCCTATTATCAAAAGTATAGGATAAAAACCTATTGAAAAATAAAAGCCAAACTTGATTTATGATCCTTTAACTGATTTGTAATCTCTTCTTTTGCTGGATGTAACTTAAACAATAAAATAGTATGCTAATGAATCGTTTCCCTTGTTTGTATTTTTTAAAGGAAAAACCCCTCATTGGTGAACTCAATACACTTCCTTAGGATGGGCATGCCATCTCTTATCTTGCATCCTAAGTAGGGGGTCCATATGGCCATCCTAAGTAAGGGGTTCATTAATTTTTCATGAGACAAGAAACATGTAAGGGTGAAATTGAATCCTATACCTATATGCGCTTTCCAAAGAAGGGGTTCACTTTGGTGAACTCAAGACCCTTTCTTTGGATGGGTGACACCCCTCTTATCCCGCATCGCAAGTGGGGGGTCCATTTGGTCACCTCATTCCATACTTGGGGATTATCACATTATTTTTTGATGAGGAAATACAATACACTAGAATGATCCAAAAATAAACTTATCATTTATCATTATATCTTAATTGAATTTTCATACATAATATTTCTTTAGATGTTCTCAATTCTAGCTTAACTTCTTCCTTATACCCTAGCTTTCTATTCAATACAATCCTCTTGGAGTGATTTTATATATTTGGTATGGGCCTTTCCATGTTGTAGTAAACATTCCATAGGTAGCTTCAACTTTATTCCCTAACGCTTTTCATAGGACCTAATCCCTTATATTGAAGTTCTTATGCCTAATGGATTAGTTCTATGACCTTTAAACTATATTTTTTTGTGACTCGATCCATATTAGGGAAGTCTCTATTTTTTTTGCTAGCAAGTGGTCACCTTTTCTGAGGTCTTCGTTATCATCTTGCGTTATTTCTGATCAAAGGATGGGTTCTTGTATCTTTGATGGGATTATTGCTTTTGTGCTATATACAAGAGAGAAAAAAGGCTTTCATCCGTTTCCATCCTTGGGGTTGTTCTCGTTGCCCAAAGAATGCTGGATAGTGCATCAACCCATTTTCCTTTTACTCATTCCAAGAACTTTTGCAACATGTTGATAAAGGTTTTGTTTGATGACTCTACTTGATCAATTTCTTATGGCCTATAAGAAGTGAAATGTGACAATGTAACGCCCATATCTTTACAAAAAGAAACCAACCATTAACTTGTGAACTGAAGGCCATTATCTATGACTAGCTTCCAAAGTAAACCATACCTACATATTATATTCTACCAAATAAATTTATGCACATCAATTTCTTAGATTCTCTCCAACGGCTTAGCGTCTATCCACTTGAAAAAATAAACAATTGCCACTATTAGGAATTTTGGTTGTCTTGGAGCAAGAGGTAATGAGCCAACAATATCCATCCCTCACTTTTGGAACGACTATAGGCTGATGATAGACTTTAGTTCACTGGCCAATTAATGTGGAATATTAGCATATCTTTGGCATCTGTTACATTTTTTAACATGATTGATGCAATCTTTTAGAAGAGTAGGCCAATAGTAGCCTTGCCTAATAATTCTTTAAGAAATCGTTCTACCTCCTGAATAATCTCTACATCATTCTTCATGTAATTCGCTCGTAACTACTCGCGCTTCTTGATTAGGTAAGCAATTGAACCATGATCCACCATTTTTTTTCTCGATAAAGTGTCCTTTGGATAATAGTATAATTCCTCAACTTTGTTACAATAATACGTGCCTCATCCTTGTTAGCAAGAAAAATGTCATGAATGAGATACTCCAGGTATGAAGCCAACCAAGAGGTGTGTGTTAAAGAGTTAATGCTCACCTAATATTTATCCTTATCACTTCCTTTGTTACGTTAGGCCTTGACAGACATGACATGGGGATGACCCTTTTCAACTCCGATATTACTACCAATGCCAAAGTAGCCACGAGTCTGCATGGATGTTCCTCCCTCTCATTATTTGCTTGATCTCAAACGTTTTGAAAAATATTCTTTCTTTCTTCACTTCTTGTATATAAATCTTAATCCTTTCTTTCTTGGCCTCAAAATTATCATTAACTTGATTCACTACAAGTCATGAGTCATTATGGACCAACACCCTTTTAGCTCTTAAGGACTTTAATTGGCATAAAGCCAGGAGTAACACTTCATACTCTACAACATTTTGGTTTCCTAGAAAGTGATGCGAAGACATTAATTTATCAAGCCTCTAGTGGGATTGTATATCACAATTCCATCCCTTGATCCTCTTGAATTGCTCACCCCATCTATGTATGCCTTCCATAGACATGGAATAGGTACTAGCGTCATCGAAAATAGCACTAGACCTTCTAGTTCAGGTGTGGTCTCTTGAGTCCACTCAGTGATAAAATCAACAAAATCCTATCCTTTGATCATCAATAAGAGTTTATAATGTATCTCAAGTTTGTTTAATTCAATAGCTATTTGAGAGATGTGACCAGGTTAGTCCAGCTTTCCCAAGATATTCTTCATAAGATATGATGTGATGATGACTATTTTATGTGTTCCAAAGTAATGCTTGAGTTTTCATGCAGCCATTCTGATTGTAAATGCTACCTTATCCAACAAATGATATTGTTGTTATGCTCTTATTAGGGAATAGATCACATAGTATACGTGATGTTGTCTCCCCCTATCAACCACTAATATAACACTAGTAGCTTTATTTGTGAAGGCCATGTACATATGTAACACCTCACCTATAATATGATTGGCTAAAAAGGTGCATTCCCTAAGTATTTTTTAACAGATTGGAAAGCTTTTTCACAGTATATATTCCACATGTATTCCTTATTTTTCTTTAGCAACTAAAACAATTGTAGGCATTTCTCCATACACTTGGAAATTAAATGACTCAATGTGATTATACATCCATTTAGCTATTGGACCTCCTTAATGCAACTTGGAGACCTCATGTTTATCAAAGCTAAATATTTTTTGGGATTGGCTTTTATCCCTTTTAAAGACACTAAATAACCTAAAACTTCCACTAGTTTATTCCAAAGACAGGCTTGTTAGGGTAGAGTCAAAAATGGTAACCTCTTATTGTGGCAAAGACTTCCACCAAATTAGAGAGATAATCTTTAGCCCATTTTTTATTTTAATCATCATGTCATCCACATATATTTCCATATTTTGACCTATTTGATCCTCGAACATTTTGTTGATTAGCTTTTTGTAGTATCCTCCACATTATTTAAACCAAAAGACATCTTCGTATAGCAATATGTCCTTTCTTCTATGATAAAAGCAGTTTTTTCTTCATTTCTGGGGTGCATTCAAATCTGATGGTAGCTTGAGTACGTATCTATAAAGATCATTGTTTCAAATCCAGTCGTGGCATTGACCAACTAGTCAATATTTGGAAATAGAAAGCAATCTTTTGACTTAGCAGTACTAAGGTCCATAAAATTGATGCACATTCTATGCTTTCATGCAACTGTATTCTTCAATACAATTTTTGACAGCCATGTTGGATAATCAACTTTGCGAACCCAACCGACACTATTTAAGGAATTATCCTTCTTCTTTATGATATCACTCATTTGAACCAATGTAGTCCCAATGTAATTAAAGCCCACAAATGGAAACTACTACTGTGTGATTTCATTGGGGTCTATTATCATGTCCAATAAGGCAGATAAATATAGCAAATCAGAAGAGCTACCGTTGTCCACCGGAATTTTACGCACCTCACAATGTGCGATCTTGATAATGATGACCAACGAATCATTATGGGATGGTTGGACTTCTCGTCCTTCGAAGATGATAGGATGGACATGTCCTTTATGCCACAATGTATGGTGTGAACTATGCACACGTAGACTTGGAGAGGTTGATTTGGTATGTTGTTGTCCAAGAGAATAGGGTTTAGAGGAACAAAATCTCTTCGAATAGAAGGGTTGTTCACTTCTCTACTCTCTCCTTGTTGACCCCCATTCATGTCAACCAAATTACCCAAATGTCCTTCCGATAATAGATGTTCAATTTTCCACTTGAGGTGTCGGCAACCCCTACTCCAATGACCTGAGTCTTTATGAAATGTGTAATATTTTTTAGGGTCCCTAAGTGGAGATTTCATAGGCTGCAACCATTTTACATGATTATGAGGCTCCATGTGTTGTACAACCTCAGCTAATGAGACACGTGATGACTCTACGAAAGTAGAGTTATTGGTGCACATTTTTTCTTAATATTTACTTATTTTATTTAATAAATAGTAATTTTGGTGCAAAAAATATTAAATTATAAACTTTTTAGTGAAAATGGGTGAAAATATAAATTTTGAATTTTTTTAGGATTTTTTATGAATTTTTAACGTAGAGCCAATCCGGAGCTGACAATGCAAGCCACGCAAGTAGGGACAACAAATCATGTTACACCACGTGTCAAGAGGATGAACCACATGCCACATGTCAATATAGTGTTAAATTAGAGTTTGGAATGTTGTCAAACTTCTTTAACACGTATCCCCGCATTCCACCAGTGCGCCATGCCATTCATTTTTGTAAATCACGTTACACTACGTGGTGATGACTCAGCAAGCGTTCATTTTGACTGGTCTCGCATGCCACACATCATGTTTTGATTCGCCCAATGAATCCTGTGTGCCACATGTCATGCTATGATTGGATGTAGTTGTCAATTTTGCTTGTTTTGACCAAATTGCACCTAAGTTACATTTAAGCCCCTAATCACCCTATAAACCCTAAGTGGCCATCATTAGCATAATTTTGGTCAATTGTTGGAGCTAAAAATATAGAAAAAATTCAGAGGGGACACAATTTTGGTAGAGATTCAAAAGAAAATTAATACTACAATTCAAGAGATTGATTGTATTTCTTCTTCTACTATTTATTTTTATGTCTTACTTTATGAAAAATATAAGTTTTATGAACACAATTATGTGTAGTTGATTTATTAATCTACGTATCTTATGAATCCAATTTTTACCATGTGATGATATAATATTTTACCCTAATTATAATTTTATTTTAATTATATTATTTAATTTGATTTTAATGCTATTAATTTTTTGGCTAACAATATATCTATATAGACAATTAAATAAATTTGAGAGAATTATTTAATTGTTGGTCTTGATTAAATAATATGCATAGTTTTTAGGTATAGATGTATGATTATTATGTATGTGATCCATAATTGATGAACTTAATGAGTAGTATGCAATTTAATTGGAATGAGAGTGTGATTAAATTAATTATTATATTTTGTGTAGTTTACTTGAAAGATGAATACATGCTAGGTTAGATTCAATTGATCATATAATTCATTGATAATTATATTGGAAGAATTTTAACGATTCACATATTTATAAAATTGGGAGATTAAGTGTTCTTAGATATTTTTTATATATCTTTTTAGTTACCAAATCTGATTAAATTAATTATTTTTATTTATTTTTAGTTCTTTTAATTTTGCTTTCTTAAAATATAAAACACAAAAAATTGATTTTTATTTTTTTTGTTTTAAAAATTAGTTTCTAATAAAATAATATTCATTGAATGATATTTTCTTATCATTATATTATTTGTTATGAAACGTATACTTGTATATTCATTATACATATAATTTGTGTGGCGATCAACACACAATGGGGTTCCTCTGAAAGAAGACAACACTATTCCCTAAGTCCTTGGGCTCTCCTTACCTCTCCTCATATGGCTTCCTATTTTCTTCCCTTTTGGCTGGGATGGGCTTGTCCTTAGTTCTACTTAGCAATCTCTTGGCAAACTTCATCTTTCCCTATGTTGAAAAACTTCTAGGTCTTCTTGTAGACCATTTCTAGGGATCATGAAATGGTCTTAGTCAATTCAATGAACAAGCTAGTGTCACATTTGATTCCCTTATGGAAAGCCTCAATGGAAATGGAGTATGGAAATGGAGTATGGAAATGGAGTATGGAAATTATGAAATTTTCATCTTCTGCATTTTAAACCTTTCAATATAAGTTTCGATGGTCACACTATCCTCCTAGATAATTGAAAATAAATTGTGGGACTCTTTTCGAATTGGCTTGTTTCATGCATAGTTGGTGAAAAATACTTTTACCAATGCATCAAAATTTTTACACTCTTGGTAAGTAACTCAATAAACCACTATTGTGTTATCTCTTAGAAGGTGGCAATGAATAACTTACAATAAATGGCTTCTTTTTGTTCTCAATGATGCTCACAGTGATCACGACCATCTTAAAGTGAATAACATGGGTCACATGGTCTTTTTCCTCTATAGGCGGGACATTTAGGGGTAGAGAACTTAAGGGGTGGTGTTTTTAACTCGTTGTCAACCAAAAAAGGTAATGCCAATAATTAGTCGCACACTATTTCGATATCTCTCCAGGGGTCATAGTTTTCTCTAATCTTTAAGTTGATCATTCATCCTTGCTTCCAATTACCCTTTCATATCTCTAAGTTTTTCATCAAGGTTACTACTTGGATGACTGAATAGTACTTCATACTCCTCGGTTGTAGCATTCCTTAAGCCTAGACGTCTTGGAATTTTTGGGGTGTATTTTAGGCCAAACATTTATGTGTAGGTTGGGTTATGTATACGGGTCCTGGAACGTGGTTGAGCATTAACGAGGGAGAAGATACGAAAATAGATTCTTTTTACGAGTCAATTTTCTTTCAATTACTCTCAGAAAATTATGGTGAATTCGTTTATGTTTAATTTAATTTTTGACATGAACTAATTTATCTTTATTCTATGAAAAAATGTAATTTAATTGTAAATTATACTTGATTTTCTATGTTAATTTGAATTATTTCTCTTCATGTTTGTCTTATTTATTCTGAGTTTAATGCTTCTAATTAACTGGCTATTAATTAGATAATTGTAGTCTTATGATTTACTATTGAAAGAGGGAGTTATAGGATAGATTTGGAATATTTCGGCATAGGTAAATATAGATATAGAGAAAAACTTATATGAACCTGTGTAGTATTAAAATCTTTGTTCTTAATACTTTCGTGCTTTATTAAATTGTATACTCTTATGTAAATTAATGAACAAAAATATTTCCAATTGACTATCGAAAGAGACTTTTTGAGATTGTTAACAAACAGGGAGAATTAAATTTATTTAACTATATGAGTAAAGCATATGGATGGATTAGGTGAAATCGATTTCCTAGAAGTTTTCTTCCAATTAATTTGATCTTTGAATAATATCTTTATTTTCTTTTGCGCATCTTTCTTTAAATTAATTTAATTTTAAATTTTAATTACAATAACCTGAGTGAATTTTCAAGATAAAATTGAGATTAGCATAATTTTGATATTTGTCAAAAGTAAGTTACCAATCCCTGATGACGATATTCTATTTACCAATTTATTATAAAACTACGATACTATACACTTGTAGTTTAATTTTCACCGATCAATAGGTATACACTGTTTCTCAATTATATCGGGCCAACATTAGTGGAGATCTTGTGATTCATGTTTTAATCTTGGTGGCCGGCTTACCCTTACCGGTGGACTATTGGTATGGAATGAACTTTTAGCTTATGAATAATTAACATATACTAACCTAAGTTTCTTATTATCATCTTGAAACCTAATGAGTGTTTTTTGTAGTTCCGTCACTTGTTTTTGGAGACTCTCTAACATGGAATTTTTTGGTGGGATGTGCTTTCAAAACTGTAGCTAGTGGAATCTGAGGTTTGTGCAACCATCCTAGTTGGCATCGTCATGTCATCATGGGCTATAATTCGTATGCTATTACCGACCAGAGGTCGTGCGTGACCATATTCCAAACTATGATGCGACATACCGATTGGAGACAAATGATGTAATTGATCATTGAGGTCAACCTCTTGGATTGGGCGAGTAGGGTTGTTTGTCTATTTGGGATGAGGTTGTAGGCTTTCCATAAAAAATAGAGTGAATTTTCCTATGATACGAGCTGTTTATCCATAGATGTAAGATGTAAGGTCGCAAATGCCAACTATGAACTAGAAATATTTAAGATCCTACGATGAGTGCCAATTGTTTGGGTAAGTGCTAGTGTGTTATGGGTTTTAATGAGATGTTAGAGAGAAGATAATAATCAGGTTCTTTATTCATTTCATCAATGGGGTATATATAGGTGTACAAGAGGTAAGTGTCAATGTTACATTAATAGGTACTCTGTCAAGATGTCATTACCAAGCTAAACATGACATTTTACAACAATAATTAGTTTACCAAAATTAGGTCATTTTCCTTACAATGAGGTTGCTATCCCAACGACCAGGTTGTTGGAGTTATGCATTTTTTGTATGGATGTGGAGTGGAATTGTGAAAAACCATCAGGTTGCTTTGCCCTTGTGTCGGTAGGTGAAAGTAATGCTCTGAAGGAACTCAATCGATCTGCTACTCATCAATGCTAGGTCGTCACACAAAATGTGCTCAATACAATATACTTTATACAAACAAGGTGGTCCAGATCGCTAGGGTTACACATTCTTCTATACATAACATACCTAACAATATTAATTACATAAAGAGAGAGGAATTGAAGTCCACCGGATTTCAGATTTCAAGTCGTCTAGTCTCCAGATTATATAATATATTTTTAGTTCCTCAATTTTAAGAAAATATACCAGATAATTTATATTAAAATATTAATTTTTTCATATCAAATGGTTAAAACATGATAAAATATGAGCCATTAACATGATAAAGTAAAATTTATTATACAATTATTTTTTAAAAGAATCAACAGTAATAATATTCTAAAAAAAATATTTTTATTTTTTAATAAATAAAGATCAATAAAATATTAAAACAAAATTTGTTACCATATGAAAAAATTAAAATAAATATTTTGTGAAAAATTTTCATATTAACTTTAACTAGACCATTGTTACAGGATCAAGTTTTAATCACTTGACAGAAAAAAATATTTTAATAAAAAATTATTAAAATAATATCATTTATCTTTAATTTATCTCTTTTATCAATATTAGAAGATTAAAAACACATTTTATAATCTACAAGACTAAACATATTGAAAATGAATATGAGGAATTTTGGTAACTCTTTTATCTATTTACATATTTACAATCATTTTGATTTAAGGAAGAATTTTGGTAACTTTTTATTTATTTATTACATATTTATAATTATTTTGATTTAACCAAAAATTTTAGTAACTTTTTTTTATCTATTACATATTTATAATTATTTTAATTTAACGAAGAATTTTAGTAACTTTTTTTATCTATTACATATTTATAATCATTTTGATTTATCAAGTTATGTTTGATAATGATTATGACTTATGATTTTTGATTCTTTTGTAAAAAGAATCACTAATGTATTTGATAATAATTTTTACTTGATTTTCAAGAAAAAATATCAAAATTCACCTAAAAGTTGTTTGGTAGCACTTTTATTTTTCAATTTTTTCCCAAAACTTTTAAAAGTTGATAATTTTTTGGTTATTATTTAAAAAAATTCAGTCTTGTATCATTTTCTTCTAATACTTACACATGTAAAAGTCATAAGACTTGATTTATTCTCTAGAAAAATGTTTGATGAAAATGAAAAAGATTAAAAATCTGAATTTTAATTAAAAAAATCACATTTTAAAAGATTTATGAATCACCCCTATAATCATTCCTTAAAAAATTTAAAATAAAAATTATAAATCGTTTTCAAATATACTTAATTATAAAATCAAAAACAAAAATAAAAAATAAGAAACACACCCCTAGTTATTTCTTGATGAAATTCATTCATCCTTCATTTCAAGTAAGTTTCAAACACCACATTTTGATTAAAAAGAAAAAAAAGAGAGCAGCAGCTCTGCTCATATATGGGCAGCTGAGATATTAATTGGGTCTGTTAAGGAATTAGTTTACAATGTATAGAGTATAGTTAGTGGAAATTACTTGTATTCAATTGTGTTTACGCTTATAATTTTGATCCAAGCAAGGATAATCTTTTAATTCATATCATAACAATCCCTAAGTATCCATATTTTAATATTCAAGTTTTTATTTATTTATTATTGGTATGATATCATAACTTTAAAAAAATGAATTAAATTAGAGTATAAACGTTAACTTCATCAGATGAAGTTCGTCTCAAATCATAAAATAAAAAGTAGCTAGAATAATCTTTGTAACATTAAAAATATGAAAAGGGAAAAAAAAGTTAGGCTTTGACATAATGATAAAAAAGTTAGGCTTTGACATAATGATAAAAAAGTTAGGCTTTGTAACATTAACTGCATGAATTTGTATGTCATAATGACAAAAAAAGAGAGGCTAGCTATCTCCATCTTGGTGGCTCCATATGAACTGACTCAGTAATGAATTCAGTAATCCTATTTTCAATGTGCACGTCACTAATTGTTATAGAATATATTAATATAATGTTCATTTTTTTATGTTATAAGTAATTATATTTTCAATTATTTTTATTCATTTATTTATTGTGTATTAAAAAATGAGACGAAAGAATTAAAATCTTAACTCAATGCCTTAAAATTAGGGATGGTAATTTGTGCAATCTAGATGGGTTCGAGTTGGTTCGAACTAACTTAATCGATCAAACTTTATTTTAATTTTAATTTAATTCAAGTTAGCAAAAGTGAGTAGGAACACAAATTAAATATAAATGAGTTGACCTAAATTGTTAATTATATATGTTTTTTTAGTTAAGTGAATATATTTTTTATAAATCAAAAATATATATTTAATGATTAAAACTCATTAGCTTAAAAAATATTACATGAAACATCAAAAAATAAGGGAAATAATATTACAATAATTAGTCTTTGGAACAAATGACAAATTAACACTTAATGAATAACTCATGCTCACAATAAAATCCACAAAGATAATACAACTCCTCACATACATATGTTATGTTACAATAACTAGTTAATTATAAAACAAAAATACTGGTAAATATAAATTAAAGAAAGCTAATTTTTAAAGTAAGAAGTTATTTTCTAAATAAATTCAACAAATGTAAACCCATCAAACATCTCTCATGCAAAAATCAAAGGTGTCATATCTTCATAAAAACTCACTTTGAATAAAAAGTTCTAAATCTTAATAGAATTTTCTCTGTTACTAAACAAAGAAATATATGAGTAAGATTAAACAAAAAATTTCCTCCAAAATTGACTATATATATACATATAAAGCTCTCTTATTATATTCAAATAGATCATACAATGATCATACAAAAAAAAATTATATTTATAAGACGGTATGAAAAATACTTTAATCTGATACAATAAGATGCTAGAAAAGAGTGAAACAATAGTGGACATAAGGTTTCTATCAGAGAAATGGTTACTGTTGGTTGCTAGAGAAGTAGAGAGTTGAGAGGATACACAATATGACTTTATTTCTATTATCATAGTTTCGCATTATATGTTATAAAAAAATCTCACATTGAAATATTCTTTTATTTAATATAAAAGATGAATTTAACGTCTCTTTAAGAAAACAAACTATTGAACCTTTTTGTTTAATTTTCTAATTAAGGTCACTTTTGTTTTTTTAATCAACTAAAACATTGGTAGAGGAGACCTACAACGTCCCTAGTTAAGTTTGAACCTCGTAGTTGCATGTTGCAAGTGTGGAAGTTAGTTGTTAATAGTTCCATTTTAATTATTATAGTTTAAAATGCACGAGTAGTTATTTAAAAAAAATAACTCATATATTTTTTAATTTAACTTTTTTGGGAAATGAAGAAAGTGTAAGTGTTAGTTCTTAGAAAAAATTCTACAATTTAGATTAATAGAGAAAATAGACTTAAATAGCTTTCCAATTAAATAGAAATGCATAAAAAATAGCTTCTATGTAGTAATCATCCCTACTATCACGGTGGTTCCTAGAGACTAGATCAAAGAAAAATTAACTTGTGTTGGTCTCGAACAATATGAGCTTTATTGGCTATGTTCTATCCTAAATTTTGGTGGCCGATAAGCCACTAATTCCAACATCTTCCCTTAAACTGATTTGCACAAGCAATCAATTTACACATGAGATTGAGCATACACTCATTAGTTCTCGCAACTTATAGAAAGTATCAAGCTTTAATGGCTTGGTTAATGCGTCTGCAATCTGATCTTGAGTAGGACAATGAACCATTTCCACAATTTTGTTTTTTGTGAGCTCACGAAGAAAATGAAATCACACATCAATGTGCTTACTGCAACCATGTAGCACATGATTCCTAGATAACTTATTTGTTGAACTGTTGTCACAGTTTACTTGAGTAGAGGCTTGTTGTGCATGTCCAAGCACCTCCAATATTCTTCTTAGCCAAACAACTTGACATACAGATGAAGCTCTTACAACGAATTCAACTTCAGTAGTGTAAAGAGTAACCACATGTTTCTTTTTCGAGGACTAGGACACAACACTTGAACATAACATAAACAAGTAACCTGAAGTGCCTTTTCATTTCCTCAAGTCTCCAACATAGTAACTATCTGTGTAAGCAATCAGCTTCTCATTTCCTCCCTTCTTATAGAATACTCCAAAAGACAAAGTTCCCTTCACATACCTCAACACCCTCTTCGCAATTGCAAGGTGTAACTCAATAGGAGACTCCATAAACCTACAAATTAGGCTTACTACAAACATAATATCAGGACGTGTGGCAGTTAAGTAAATAGGATTACCTACAATCTATTTGTATAGAGTGTTGTTCACTTTTACTCCATGCTCATCTTTTATGAGCTTGAATCCAGGAACAATTGGATTGTGAACATAATTGCATTATTCCAATTTGAATCTTTCTAGCATCTCCTGTGCATATTTTTTTTGGCCAATAAAAATTCTTTTTGATTCCTATATCATTTCAATCCCAAGAAAGTACCTCATCTTCTCAAGATCAGTCATATCAAATTCATTTATCATAGATTATTTAAATTTAGCAAACAACTCATTATTCCCAGTAAATATCAGATCATCAACATAAAGGCATATGATCAAAATTTTACCTTTAGTAGATACTTTGGTAAACAAGGTATGCTCATACGAACACTTCTGAAAACCCTACTCCTCGAAGTAGGATTCTTTTCGGCTATACTAGGCTCGAGATGCCTGTTTGAGCCCATATAGAGCATTTTTCAACTTGTACACCTTTTTCTCTTCACCTTGTTTGACATATCCCAGTGGTTGCTTAACATACATGTCCTCACTCAATTCTCCATGAAAAAAGGCATATTTCACATCCAATTGATAAACTATCCACTTCTTTTATACAACAAGAGATATTACCAAGCAAATTCTGTCTAATCAAGCTACAAGAGCAAACACTTCTTCATAGTCAACTCTATGCTTTTGGGCATACCCTTTTTCTACAAGCCTTGCTTTATACTTATCCAGTTCTCCATTTTCATTAAGTTCTGTCTTATAAATCCATTTCACTCCAATCTTCTTCCCTTTTGGTGGTAAATATGTCAATTTCCATATGTCATTCCTTTCTACAGCCTTCATTTCTTCATTCATTGCTTTCCTCCATTTTTCACTTCTTATTACATCTACATAATGAGTAAACATAGCTAATTATACCTCATCATCTTTGGAGGAGATTCCTTCTTCACTAACATAATCTCTCATCTAGATTGGTAATCTCTGGGTTCTTTTATCATCTGATCTGATTGAGCTTTCTTCTAAGGAGTCAACATTATACCCTATTTCTACTCCTGATATATTACTAAGATCATCATTTATTTTGGCATTATCATCACATGAATTATTGAAACCAATAGCATCCATGTCATCATCATTCCAATCTAGAGAGCTTTGAATTGTCTCCTTATGACTCTCCCCCATTCCCAGCTTCTATCTTATTCAAATACCACATCTCTACTTATCATGATCTTTTGAGAAAATGGATTATACTACCTGTAAGCTTTTGACTCCTCACTTACTCCAAGAAAAACACACCTTTGGCTCTTATCTTCAAGTTTTCTTCTTTTACTATCATAAACATCAACATAAAAGACATCCAAAACTCTAAAGTGATCCACAAATGGCTTGGATCCACTCCATGCTTCCTCAGGTGCCATGTTCTTCACAATGAGAGTTGGACTTTGATTTAGGACATGGATAGTCCAATTCACTACTTCAGACCAGAAGGTATTGGGAAGCTTCTTCTCAGATAGCATACAACAAACCAAATTCATGAATGTTCTATTCTTCCTCTCAATAACATTGTTTTGTTGATGTGTGTATACTACTGTTAGTTGTCTTTGGATCCCATTCTCAGTGGAAAAGTTTACAAACTCTTGTGATATGAATTCTTATCCTCTATCTATATGAAGTGCTTTGATACAAGCACCAGTCTCTTTCTCAACTCGACTCTTGAAATTTTGAAACATGTTAAAGGCTTCTGATTTTTCTACTAGAAAATAAGCACATGTTTTATGGCTAAGATCATCAATGAAATAGAGCAAATACCTTTTCATGCTGTTTAAAGTAGGTAAGATAGGCCCACATATATCAACATGGATTAGTTGTAGGATCTTAGAGGCCCTCCATGTGATTTTTTGAGGGAACTAATCTCTGTGTTGCTTTCCTATCACACAATGTTCACATATCCTTGTAAAGGGCTTAAGAAAGGGCATACCACTTACCATGCCCTTTTGATGAAGCAGCCTTAATCCATTTAAGCCTAGGTGCCCATATCTATAGTGCCAAAGTTGAGTAGAATCAGTTATGAGAGAATTGAAACATGTTTGTTCCATAAGTTATGTTTGAGCAATTAGAATAAACATTCTATTTTTGGACATTGTAGTTTCCATGATTAATCCCTTCTCAAGGTGAAACAGCTTGCATCTTTCACGTTTGATAATAATGTCTATTCCTTTTTTCTGTAATTGACCAATGCTTAGCAAATTGTTCTTCAAGTCTAGGACATAAAATACCCCAGTCACTACTTGAGTGATTCCATTTACTATCATTCTTATGCTTCCTTTCCCCATTATAGTTATTGTAGAGTTATTTTCTAATTTTACTGATTCCCTGATCTTTTCATCAAATCGGATAATAACTCCTTCTTACCACACATGTGATTGTTGCATCTTGAGTTAAGGAACCATGTTTCTTCATTACTTGGTTTTTGCATATTCACATAAGCCATTAGTAAGACCTCTTCACTAGTGTCTGCATAATTGGCTTTTATATGTTTTTCCTTTTTTGGACATTCATACTGAAAGTGTCCAAACTCGTGATAGTGGTAACACTCCATACTAGATTTGTCAAAACTTTACCTGCCTCTACCTCTTTCATGTCCTCGATATCCACATCAACCCCATCCTTGTTTGCAGGGTTGATCATTAGTAATGGTAAGAGTATGAGCAAAATACTAGAAGACTACTCTACAGCTCATCGATGGATAATGAGTCCAAATCATGAGATTCTTCAATGGAACACCCAACGTAGTCAAACTTGGGGCTCATTGATCTCAGTATCTTCTCAATGACAGCAATGTCACCCATCTTTTCCCCATGAATCCTTATCGTACTAGCAATGGTAAGAGTATGAGCGAAATACTCGTTCATAGATTCTTCTACCTTCATGTAGAGAGTTTCAAAATCCTTGCAAAGGGTTTGTAATTGTGCTCGTTTTACTCGAGCAGTCCCTTGATACTTCTGCTTTAGAGAATCCCAAATATCTTTGAACTTTTCTTTATTTAGAATTGATTCAAGAATGGAACGATCATTTGCTTGAAAAATATAGTTCTTGGCTCTTAAATCTTTTAGTTTGTGATCATTAAGCACCTTTTTTTTGTTCTTCGGTGAACTATGAACCTTCTGCGGTAGTAGGGACTCCTTCTTCTATCAAACCCCAATATTCTTTTGAACGTGAAATTTTTTCCATGAGCATGCTCCAGTGATCGTAGTGGCCATTAAGCTTTGGGATCATTGGTTGAGCAAAGCTATTTTTGGCTGCCATACTCTCATAAGTGTGTGAATTGAAGACTACATCTTCTAAAAAATTCAAGCCTCGTGAGAAAGCTCTGATACCAAATGTGAGTGTTAGTTCTTAGAGAAAATTCTACATCTTCGATTAATAGATAAAATAGGCTTAAATAGCCTTATAATTAAACATAAATGCACCAAAAATTAACCTCTATGTAGTAATCATCCCTA
This sequence comes from Hippophae tibetana, assembly GCA_037013495.1. Lineage (NCBI taxonomy): Eukaryota > Viridiplantae > Streptophyta > Magnoliopsida > Rosales > Elaeagnaceae > Hippophae > Hippophae tibetana. Next base: position 18,470,428 of record CM072807.1, on the reverse strand, counting down.
CTATCATGGTAGTCGACAAGCCATTAACCTCAAGTCCTAAAATTACACTACATATAGGTGAAGATAATCCACTCGAGCTGGATGCTTGAGCTTCATGAGAGCCTAATCTTCGTGTTGCCGAACCATTTCTCTTGAAATGTTTAAGTTTCAAGCAATCTTCCCCAATGTTCTATCACCTTTACCATCAAGTCCATATCTTTGCTTTATCACCAAGCTCTCCTTGAGCTTCAGAGAATCAAGCTGAGATACATTTTTCAAGTACAGCATGAGTTTCCATTTATTCTATCCACATAAGTTGATAGAATAAATGTTGATATAAGTTGTACTTTTGTTCTTTTAACATATTTACAAGTCCACTTCATGATTTGACTTGATGTTTAATTTTGAAAGACAATGGAGACGATATCAATAGTATTGGAAAACTCTAGATAATAAAAGTTTTGTGGTAGTTGGTTTACTTACATGCGAGTCTTCAAATGATAGAGGGTGGTGAAATTTTTTTTCCATTATCCTTTCCATAATCAATTTTGTCATTTGGGGATTTGCATTAAAACAAATTTACTACCAATAAACTCCTCTCGTCAATAACTTTCCAATACCACTAATATCACACTATCAAAAATGTATTTTAAAAATCAATGCTAGTCAAACACCACCAAATAGATTTTTAATGTACTACTTTGTTAACCTAGTAGACTTTTAAGATAGTAATTAAAAAATTGTGAACTAAAGTGTCAAACTTGTTAAAATTAATAGACCAATTCAATACTGGACCTGTTAGTATTAACTCCCTAGTTTTCAAAATAAATCCTTTTAGGATAAGAGTTTGACCAAAATTAGGCTTATTTTATTGGTCCCATACTTTGACACACTTCACACATTCTCAAATTTTTAAATCTTATAATTTATTCTAACTTATGATAAGAGAACTGAGGAATTCAAGTATAATATACAGGAAACGAAAATTACCACATCATCAAGATCAAGCCTGAGAATAGCAGATTGCCGCCCGTTTTTGCCTCCAACACCATCAAAATCAGTAATTGCATTGATGAATTCTTCTTGTGTGACTGCATGCCTTGATTGAAGAGAGAAAACAGATTTGGAAGCCTTCATAACTTCATGGTACCTTTCAGGGCCAACCCTTTCAATTATCTCTTCCTCTGAAGGTAACCTTTTCAGCTCAAACAACAATTCAAGCTTGGCCTTTTGGATTTCCACTCTAACCTACATAAGTAAAAGATACAGAAAATTATTATTTCTATTATTAATTAAAACATCCTTGGCTTAAGAAACATTATTATGGTTTTCAAAATTAAAACAAGAGCAACCTAAGCTTACCGATTCAAGGCCAAATGAGACATGTGTAAGGCTTGGAACGTATAATGGCATGCCTAATCCAGAAAAGATCATAAGTTGAAAGGCGAAATCTTCTCTTTGGCTCAGAGAGATCGATTGCTGTAATAAATCCCTTTACTCCTGCTTGACAGAGGTCCTGAAACTTTGCACCATTTGCAAAGTCTTGAAAGTATTTGTTGATTACAAACAATACAAGACGGAGATTGTGCTGCAATAGATAAAAGCATCCCTTGTTAATTTCTCTTGTTTGCTACTTGATGCCAAACATAATTACATAGTCGATAATTAAGCAGCACTAAACAATCTTGAGCACATCAGTCATAATCTTCATCAAGTACGACAGATAAACAGCAAAAAATCTGTAGCAGACACAAGAAACCAAACTCTAATATAAACTCTAGTTTATAAAATCTCTTTATCATGATTAAATTCTCTGAGACTGATCATACGTTTCATCTATAACTTTTCTAATTACTTTTGGCTAAGAGGAGCATCAATTAAACAAGTGTATACTAAATGTTAATACATATATGACATAGTTGTAACTTGTAACATTCCGTACAAAAATGGATTTATTATCACTTCAACTAAACTCATAATAGTCCCCTCGGCTAATTCACCGTGTTGGTTCTCTTCCCAAAGCATTTCGCAAATTTTTCTCAACTTCAAGAATTTCCTAAAAAAACAGAAACAGAAACACATTTAGAAGCCCATTTAAGTACTGAATTGGATTTACCAATCCATTTTACTAAAGATCACATATACACAAATGCTCACCTTCAACGGCAGCATCAACTTGAACAACCATGCATGTTCTGAAGAAGGAAGAACAGGAGGTATCTTCATTTTTTTCCAATCCAAGCTAACAAGATCGTTGAAGCTGAATATTCCCTCACAATAAATGGTTTGTTGGACAAATATGGATAGGTTGAAAATTTTGTGCTTAATCCAAGAGGATTTCTAGAAGCTGAGCTAGAGAATGCCACGACTCCCATGCCAAGTGGCCAAGTGAATAGAAAGTGCTTTATCACTGCCCAAATTTTGCAACCACAAGCAAATTGCCATTTTCATCTACTTCTTTGAAATTTAACCCCAAACAATTACAATGAAGCCTTTTTTAAAAAAAAGCTTAATTTGCCTTTTTATGAAATAATTATAGTATGTTGAGAAAAAAATTTAGAATACACAACTCTAAATTTATTAATATTCGATCCAAATAAGTAAACAAATTACTTGTATTATACCCACAATAAAAGACACTATAAAACTATTTAAAAGCAACTCACAAATTGAAGAGAAATACAAACACTCAAAGAGAAAGCTTTCAACTAACACTCAAAATAAGAATACAAAGATTTATTTGTTTTTTATGGAATAATTTAACCAAATACAAGGTAGGCTATTTATAATCCTCACCATGTAATCTATACCACACAAATATAAAATTAAGAAATAATTTTAGCCACGCAAATATTATCTAAATATTTCTCTTTTCTACAACCTTCAACCACCCTATTTATTCATCCTTCAACCACCCTATTTATTCATCTTTCAATCACTCCATTTATTTCTCTATTTCCTTCAACCACCATTTATTTTCCAACATCTTTCAACCACTTCATTTATTATGTTGATGTTGATTTTCAACACTCCTCCTCAACACCAACTCACTATTTTTACTGTATCAAGCTGACGGCGAAACATTTCGAACTTACCAATGCTTAAGCTTTTTATGAACAAGTCCGCAACTTGATCATCTGTCTTGATTTGCCTCATCTCAATTTCTTCTTGCAAAACCTTTTCTCTGATAAAGCGATAGTGTACTTCAACATGCTTAGTTCTTGCACGAAAGACTGGATTCTCTGCCAAATGAATTGCCGATTGATTGTCACAGTATAATGGGACTACATAATCTATTGGTTGGTGTAGATTATTCATTAAATGTATCAACCATCTACTCTCTTGAGCTGCCATTGCCACTGCTCGATACTCAACTTCAGTGGTTGATAACGATATTGTCGGTTGTCTCTTGCTACACCAAAAAATTGTTCTAGAACCAAGTTTAAACACATACCCAGTTGTTGATCTCCTGGTGTCATGATCTCTTGCATAATCAGTATCGCAATAACCAACTAACTTGACGTCTCCACCTTTCCTGTACAAAAGACCATAGTCAATTATACTCTTCACATATCTCAGTATTCGTCGAATTGTTTTCAAATGAAGCTTCTTTGACTTTTGCATGTACCGACTCATTACACTAACTGCATAAGAAATATCAGGTTAAGTTAAGGTTAAGTAGATTAGACTGTCTACCAATTTTTGATACATTGTCACATCTTCCAAATATTTTCCTTCATGTGCACACATTTTGGCATTTGGTTCCATCAGCGTTGAAATTGGTTTGCATTCAAGTATTCCGAACCTCTTCAACAAATCTTTGGAATATTTTTGTTGACAAAGAAATATTCCTTCTTGTGTACGGTCAATCTCTAGACCAAGGAAATGCTTGAACTGTCCAAGTTCCTCCATCTGGAAACAAACTGATAAATTCTTCTTTCTTCGAAGAATTTGTGCCTCATCATCATCAGTTATGATTAAATCATCTACGCATACTAGTACGATAGATAGCTTTCCTTCATTGACTTTGACAAACAACCTGGAATCTACAAGTATTACTGAATAACCACTTTGTGTTAAAAATTCAACAATCTTACCATACCATGCCTTGGATGCCTGTTTCAATCTATAAATTGCTTTTCGCAGCTTACACACATATTCAGGATGATCTTAGCTCTGAAAACCCATTGGTTGTGTAAGGACCATGAGTGTTGGCTATTTTTGTGGACAAAATATTTACCTATAAATTTGTTTTTAGACTTGCTATCAAGTCCATCAAGAAAAGCCAAACAAATGCTCAAGTTTCAGATAATCGTACTCCAGGTATATCTTTTATAATTACGACACATAAGACTATATTTATGCATTTAATAACACATTTTCATAAATCTGAAATTATATTTTATGTTAAAATATTTATTCAAACGTTAATTAATTTATGAAATTATTAATTAAATATTTTTATAATATATCTTAAGATAATATTAAGTTTTTGTTTTTAATGGGCTTTGAAAAGCTAAGACCAAAACACATTTAACCTAACCCTAATATCATTAAGCATTATTATTAGCTATATATATTGACATATTAGGGTTAATTAGTTAGCATAACAGAAAAAAAGAAAAAGCGACCGAGAAAAAAAAATGCTACTAGCGTAGGCGAAGAAGAATGGCTATAAACTGTGGAATATAAAAGGGAAACTAAATTAGAAGAAGAAAAGGAATTAATATATACTATGGCGGCAGTTACAAATTCAGTTTATATATATATATATACCTTACAGCAAGGTGAGTTCTTCCTTTGACGCCAGTTACTTACAAATTCAATTTATATATATATATACATTATAGCAAGTAAGTATCATATAATTAATATATATATATATATATATATATATATATATATATATATATATATATATTGAAAGGTAAGTACGAAGTGAAAAAAGGTAATTAATATATATATACACTTTTAATTTATATTAATTAATTTAATTCTTCTTGATTAGATTTTTAGATATTTAGATTAAATAATTTTATGAACGATCATGATTATTTAATTTAATTATTAAATTTTAAAGAATTTATTTTTACTGAAATTATGCATAATCTTTTTGGCCTAGAATATTCGTGTTGATTTGATTTAAGTGATATATGTTTTGAATCATCTAGTTAGGATTATTCATTGTTAAATCCGTTCTAGAACACACACGGGTACTTGTGTTTTTTTGTGCTAACCTTTTTGCAGTTCATTTGTGAACGATCTGATTGACGGGGAGCTTATTGGAATGTTGGTCTGGAAACTGCTCACGCTAATATTAGAAACTGTGAAAACAGAGTAGGGGCTCGTAAGTAAAGTACATTAGGGCAGTATCCTAGGGAGGGTAGCATAAGACCGAGTTTGTACTTGAACATTTGATTTTCATAGTGGAAAGTTAGGTGGTTCGGTGGACAGGTAGTTTTCCTCTTAGGTCATGTTTGTGGCCTAGGTTGTTTCCACCTAAAAATATCGTGTGTTATTATTTTATTTCTGCACTTATTTTTATACACGATTACATGTCTGGCCGCTTTGTTTAGGTTATTAAATTATAAACTTGATAAAAATTAAGAATAACCTATTTACCCCTTCTCTAGGTTAATCAGGTCCATATTTTATAAACTTTCAGGTTGGATCATGTAGATCTCCCGATCCAGCTCTCCATGAAAAAAAGCATTCTTCACATCCATTTTCCATAAATTCAAATCTTTGTTGGCTGCAAGTGCAAGTAGGACTCGTACAATTGTAAGTTTTACCACCGGACTAAACGTTTCATCATAGTCTAGTCCATACTGTTGAGAGAAACCACGAGCTACCAATCGTGCCTTGTATCTCTCAATTGACCCATCTAGACGATGCTTTATCTTGTAAACCCATTTACAGGATATGGGTTTCACATCTCCTGGTTTTTGCACCAGATCCCAAGTTTGATTTTGCTGAAGTGCATCGATCTCTTCTTTCATAGCTGTCATCCACTCATATTTTTGCGATGCTTCTTCGAACGTCTCAGGTTCTATTGCTTCTTCAACTATGACTGCATTGGCATATTTGGGTTTTGGCCTTCGTGTTCTTGTTGACCTACAAAGTTGAGATTGTGGAGTTGATTCTTATGTTTCACTAGGCCCACCTTATTCATTTAGTTGTTGATATATGCCAGTTTGCCAAGGATTCTAAGTTACTTTTTGTTCGGCACCATCATCATTTGGATCTCTGGATTCATCTAAACTTGGTTGAAATTGAATAGTATGCTCCTCCATCTTTTCTTACAACTTTTCTCCAAATTCTCTCAAGTCTGGCAATGCCTCCTTCTCTGAGGACCACTAAGAAGATGCTTCATCGAACACCACATCTCGTGAAGTGTAGCATCTTCCACTCGTTGGATCACAATATTTTCACCCTTTTCTCTAGCTGTCGTATCCCACAAAGATACATCTAATAGCTTTCTTGTCAAATTTGCTCCGTAAATGATCAAGAACAAATACATAACATACAAAGCCAATTACTCAAAAGTAGCTAACTATAGGTTTCATGTTCCACAGTTTCTCAAAGGTGAAATAAATTCTAACCTGGGTTGAGGAAGTCTATTGATCACAAAGGCTGCAGTCCTCATCGCTTCAGCCCAAAACCTTCCAAGTACATTCTTTTCATGTAGCATACTCCAACAAATTTCTGCAAGATATCGGTTTTTTTTGTTTACTACACCATTTTGTTGTGACGTGTTGGCACAAGTGTACTAATGACGTATTCGACATTCCCTTAGGTATTGAGAGAACTTGCTTGAGCTATATTCTCCGTCGTTGTCTATGCGCAAGCAACAGATATTATTTTCTACTTCTCTTTCAGTTGACTCTCTAAACTCTTTAAACTTTGAGAATACGTCAGATTTTTCTTTCATAAAGAAAACCCACACATACCTTGAAAAGTCGTCAATGAATGTATCGCATACCGCCAATTGATGGTTGCTTAACAGGACCAAATACATTAGAGTGAACTAACTCCAATGGTTCTTTTACTTTAAACTTCGATTCCTCATATGAAAATTGGTGAGCTTTACCATACTGGCATCCTGCACAGACCGTGTCTGTTCGTACGTCTAGTTGAGGAAACCTTTTAGGCATCGACTTCTTCACCATCACACTTAGCTTAGAATAGCTAACGTGACCTAACCGCATATGCCATAGATCTATTGTCTCATTTCTCACTACTACAAAACTGGGTATATAAGTCGATACGTAAAGTCGGTTTTTTCTAAAAACCGACTTTAAATTAGTTTAAAGTCGGTTCGATGTCGAACCGACGCTATCCACGTAGGACGTAGCGTCGGTTGATGTGTCAAACCGACGCTATGCGTGGGCGTAGCGTCGGTTCTAGGTGTTAACCGACGCTACGCTACGTGGATAGCGTCGGTTCACCACGTCAACCGACGCTACACACGTGGATAAATATTTTCTCTTCTTTCTTCCCAGACAGAAACTATTTTCAGCGTTCCAGAACTCTAAAAAATCGAAAACATTCTCCTCCACTCTTTCTCATTTTTCGGCCACCTACGACTACCATTTCCAACATCGTTTAGTGAGTTTTCTTCCTCTCTAACTAATCTTTTAGATCCCCTATTATTCATATTTTTTTCCTGTTATTATGTGTTATTATTTATATGTATAGATTGTTGTATTATATATGTAGGTTTCTATTATAACATAAGGAGAAGAATATGACGATCTTGAATAAAATAGAACAAAACCATGGTAATTTTTCTGTTATTAATTAATATTTTATTTTTCAAATATTTGTATTATTTGAAATATTTGTTAAACTGATATTGATTTTTTTTCTGCTCGAATACAGGTTGAATATGAATAAATTAAAAAAAAAAAAAAAAAGTTAAAGTCGGTTCACCGCGTGAACCGACTTTAAACGTAAAGTCGGTTCATCGCGTGAACCGACTTTAAACGTAAAGTCGGTTCATCCCGTGAACCGACTTTAAACGTAAAGTCGGTTCACACCTTGAACCGACTTTACACTTTAAGTCATTTAATTTAAAGTCGGTTCAGCGAACCGACTTTAAATTAGTTTAAAGTCGGTTAAAACCCGACTTATATACCCAGTTTTGTAGTAGTGTCTTTTTGTCCTGTCTACATATACAGATTCTACTAACATCACGTAGACTGATTTCAATTGTTGCCCCTCCATTGTTGGTGTTTTTGAGATTTTGAGATCACGATACATTTTCACGTCTCGAGAACCAAACAAGACACAATGACATGATGATGTCAACTGAACCACAAATAGCAAGTTTTTCTTCATTCCTGAGACATGATAAACATCTTCAATTGGTACCTGGTTAGTATTATATCGAGGCATAACTATCGTCTTACCGATGTGGGCTATCGGTAACCTTGAGTTGTCAGTTGTCACCACTACACGACCTCCCTTGTATTCAGACATGCTTTCCAACTTCTGTTTATCACCTGTCATATGATTTGAGCAACCCAAATCTACGATCCAGTCATTCTTGTAGTCAATCTGTTTTGATTTGCTATGTCTTTGATCTCGTTGTAGATCCATTCAGACTTTGTAACTGTCCATCATTATCATCATTCCCTCTCTCTCCAAAGGAGTCAACCTCGAATCATCACCTGCATAATCAAAAGAAGAAAGATCAAAAACATTGACAGAAGTGCTAACGTTATACTTGATAAGTGCTCAAAAAGCACTAAAATTACCATGATTTTATTATAATTAATTGATTAAAAATATATATATTTATATGTTTTATCATATATTTATATAAACTTGTCTTTTTCGGAATAACGGGTATTTTTTATTGTTTTTCAGGTATTTTGGCTTAAAAACGTAACTTAAAGACTCAAAGAGAAATACTGGAAGCAATACATCACAAATATATTAATAAATAAATGGGGAAAGGTCAACAAATATGGAAAAATTGGACAAAATGGGTCGAAAGGGTCAAAAATGTCAAAAAGGAGAAAATCGTGCCGCCACGTCACCCAGCCACCCAGCCGCGCCGAGCCGCGCGCGCTAGCGCCCCACGTCCGCGCCAAGCCGCGCACGCCCAGTCCCAGTTCCCCGCGCACCGATGCTCTTTTTCGCACGCAACCGCTCCATGACGTCATGCTGATGTCATCAATGACCTCAGCAATTACACTCCGCGTTTTTACATTTTTTTAACATTTTTTCACTCACTTTTTCTCTCCATCCTCACCTATAAATACCCCCTTCCCTTCACTTCTAAACACACCTCAAAACACATTCTCTTCTCTGTTTCTTTCTCTCTTTTCTTAGATTTGTAGTTTTTTCTTAGTTTTTAGCTTTTCTTAGTTAATTTCTCTTAGTTTTAGAGTTCTTTCCTTTTTGGGAAGAACTAGTTATGTTTTTTTGTAATTTATTAGCTTTTTGATTCAATAAATGGGAGTGCAAATTCCGCTTGGAGGTTTTCCAGCAACGGGAATAACATCGAAGTTCTGTAAGGATTTTATTTTCTTTACATTTATTTTTTATGCTTTATTCTTACATGTTATATTTAATTTTGTCTGTGATTAAATTTAACTGTGCTAGCTGTTTAGTAAACATGATGTAATAATAACGTTGTTATGCTTGCGAAATATTAAATAGGTAAAAATCTCTAAAATGAATTGATTTTATTTTTATTCAAGATTTTATATTAAGAATGTTAGAGAGAAATATATTATTTTTCATTACAAACTTAAACCTAAAAATTAGATTTTAAGGTTTAGTTATCCGGTCTGATTTAGAGTAGTGCTCTTTTATTTGTTGGTACAATCGCCCGGTAGTTAGAGTGAAGCTCTATTTCAAAAGTTTTTATAAGAATTATTATCTGAAAATGTATTGACAACATGTATTGAGTAGTGGTTTTAAAACTTGAAAGTTAGTACTCGGATAACTAAATTCTTAGGTTTAATTTGGACACCTTGAATAAAGTTTAAACTGTCTAACCCCACCAAAGGTGTCATTTAAATGGTTCATTTTCAATCTCTTAGAAAAAAGAATTAATTTACTTAACCAAATTAGTTATCAACCCCACCCATAGGTGTTAATTGATTTGTTTAATTAACAAAGAATATCTAACCCCATCAAAGGTGGTATTCATATAAAAAGGGAGAATCAATAAATATCAATTCATATCTTTAATAACCTAAATAATATGAACAAGCATAATTAACTTAGTTATTATATCCATAAATACTCAACTATTATAAAAGATAAAATTTACATAAATATTTATTGAATCTATGTTTATTTTTATGTAAGTGGATTAAAAATACAAAAACCCAAAATATCGTGACAGGATGTTTAGGATTTAATTTCGTTTTTAAAACTTTGAATAATAAATTAAAAACCACATATATTCCTTCCTTAGATCGACCTTGGGAGTATACTTATCATTTTCTACGAAATGATTCATGCACTTCCGAGAGTTTTACAAATATTAAAACCAAAGTATTGGCAAGAATCGGCGATGCCGGTTTTTGCTTATCAAGTTTTTGGCGCCGTTGCCGGGGAAAGAATAGCGTTTTTAAATTATTTATCAAAATTTTAAAAACATTTTTGTGTTGTAAATAATTGTGATTTTTTTTGTTTTAATAAAAAATAATAATCGAATTTCAAATTTCATAAGAAATAATAAAAATAATAATAAAAAATAATAAAAAAATTTAAATTAAAAATAATAATAATAATAACTATAGCGTGAATAGTAAAATAATTTAGAAATTTGAAATTTGAAGTAAATATTTTTTTTACAGTTCATGAATAGTAAAAAAAACTAAAATTAAAAAAAAATTAAGATAAAAAAGAAATAAATAAATAATATAGCGTAAATAGTAAAATAAAATTACCGTTCATGAATAGTAAAAAAAATAAAAAACTTACATAAATTTTAAATTAAAAAAAAAATAAAAAATAAAAATATAATAAAATAAAAAAATAAAAAAATTTTAAAAAAAATAAAACTTAATTTTTAATTTTCATTTAATTTTAATTTTTTTATTTAAAATCTTAATTTTATTTTTTTTAAATAAAAAAAATAATAATAATAATAAAAATGAATAAAAATATATATATATATATAAAAATTTCAATTTTTATTTTTGTTTTATTTGCTTTTACCTTTCTCAAATTTATTTTATTTTATTTTATTTTATTTTATTTTACCTTTTTCAATTTTAATTTTTTTTTCTTTCTTTTCTTTAACTATTTGTTTTCTCTCTTAATTTTTATTTAAATTTATTAACTTAAATTTTTACTAACTTAATTAACTTAACTTTTTAATTAACTTAGATTTTTCATTAACTTAATTAACTTATATATTTAATTAAATTAACTTAATTAACTTAGATTTTTTTTACTTCACTTAACTTAATTAACTAAGATTTTTAATTAACTTAACTTAATTAACTTTGATTTTTATTTTCATTAACTTAATTAACTTAGATTTTTACTTCACTAAACTTAATTAACTTAATTTTAATAGCATGAAAAGTAAAGATCTAAGGGAGTTCTGTCTAGGATACTAGTTCTTGGAAGCCTTTGTGCCACTAGTTTTCCTAGGAACGTTGCTATGTCTAGGAGGATGGTTTTTAAGGAGCCTTTGCCCCACCATTCTTTCCTGGGAGCACTCTTGGTTAATACTGATTAAGTTATTTTAACTTTAAAAAAAAATAAAAAAAATTCCTGAAACTATCTCCAAAATATTAAAATTTTAATTACAATCTCAAGAGTTAGTTTCTTTGTTTGATATAGGTAAAATTGTGTTTTGATGCCTTAATTATTTGATTTGCACCTAGATGTGGGTTATCTAAAACCCTCAAGCATGCCCCTAGTTTTTAGTACAGAAAAAATTTAAAAATCAATAGGGCATGTTTGAAATAGTATAGGTAGACAATCTTGTCTTACTTGTAGGTTTGATTGATTCAATGATGAGGTGACATTGAGTTTACTTAAAATGTAATCCCCAAGTTACGTCTTGCTAAGACGTTAAACTAAGCGCTGGATGGGAGGCAACCCATCATTTTAGGTAATTTTCTGTTATTTACTTAATTTTATTGTTTATTTTAGTTTAATTATATGTGAATAATTTTTAAATTGTTAAAACTAAAAATATTTGTTGAGATGTTAGAAGTTCACAACGATCTGTCTGTATACATTTTAATGATGAATATGATGAATGCACCTGCATTTCTCTATTACTACTTACACATTCTCAAGAAATAGGTAATCTTTCTTCTCTTTTCTCTTTATCTTTAATTTACAGTTGTTACATTGAGGACAATGTAAGTTCTAGGTTTGGGGTGGTGAAAAGTTACCATGCTTAATTAGAAAAAAAAAGATTTAACAATTTAAAAATTAAAAAAAAAATTCTTTTTTATGTTCACGTTTTCATTTTTTGTGTTTGGTTTTATTTTTGTTTTGTGTGATTTAGTAATTTTTTAAATAAAAAAAAATTATTAACAAAAAAATATTTTCTCACAAAAATTTATCATTTCTTTAAATCAAATTTAAGTAAATAGTTAAGTCTTTTGTACTGTTAGATTAATTTTTGAAAACATATCATGAAATATTTTGTAATTATTTTTGATAATTAGTTAGTTTTTGTCATAACTAGAATTTCTTGATAAAATGTGGAAATTATATTAAACCCACAATCGGTGTTTATGAATTTGTTTTTAGTAGAGACTACCCTTGTGAGATATAATTTGAGCCTAATTTCTTTTATTTAGAGTGAAATATATATTTTTTCTACTCCAAACACATTTCTTATTTATTCAAATTTTTAGATGATCTCTATAGGTATTAGTATTGAATGTATGAATTTTTTCTCATCTTAATAGAGTATCATATATATTTTTTATTATTTTTGCTTAGATTAAATGATTTGAGTAGAAATTGATAGTATATGCTTATATCTCATTCATGAATGACTGCTACAAAAAAAAAGACATATATGGGATTACCTAAACCAAGATCAAACAGAAAAGCCACAAAATTAATCACTCACCAAAATCCTAAAAAAATGTACAATCTGTACATGGGTTGACTCTCTAAAAAAATACATATATTGAAAAATATCTTCAGAAAAATATATATATATAGAGAGATAAAAATATATATAATATCATCTACATACTATGACCCACATTGCCTACAAAGTTGTGAGTACATGCTAATTACAAAAGAAAGATATAGGAAGTAATTCCCTAAAAAGTCATTGCAATTTCTTCATTTGTAAAAAGCATATATCTTGAAATTCTTTCTTAATCAGTTTGATTTATGCATGAAAATAATTTTTATATATGATATCTTTATAATTTATACATTCGATTCCTTTCATGAGATCAATGTTAAAATAACACTTTGAGCCTTTATTCTTTATACATATGCAAACATATTAGTTCATTTCTATACATAAACTCTTTCGCATATAAATTAGTATGAGTGTTTGAACCCATAGGATTCAGTGTTTTGAGAGTATTGACTTGTGAGGAATATAGTCGAAGCGAATTCTGATTCATGACACTGAAATTGGGTAAAATTAAATTGATACATTTTTTTATATGAAATATGAAAATGATTTTCGACTAATTATTATAATAAATCATGATTGTTTAAAGAGATTAAAATAACTTATGCTTGAGATTTTAATTATGATCTTAAAAGAGATTAAAAGTATGAGACATTTTTGTGATATGTTGTTCATAAAAATTCATTTTTGATTTTGTTGTAATTTTAGTTTTTGAGTTGTTTGTTTTTATTATTTCTTTTAATTTTTACATTTAGTTCAATGTTTGTGGGTATCATTACTGAAAACTCTCACGAGACTCAAACTCGTCCACTAGGGCAACCTAGGGGTTTAAAGGCTTGTTGCATAGGCTAAATGCAACCGTTTCAATCCACGAAAGTGATTTAGGATTGTTTAATTTTTTGATTTTATCGCATCTCTTGCTAAGGGACTAGCAAGAAGCTGGTTGGGGGTTGTGATGAGTGCTCAAAAAGCACTAAAATTACCATGATTTTATGAAAATTAATTGATTATATATATATATATATATATATATGTTTTATCATATATTTATATAAATTTGTCTTTTTCGGAATCACGGGTATTTTTTATTGTTTTTTAGGTATTTTGCCTTAAAAACGTAACTTAAAGATTCAAAGAGTAATACTGGAAGCAATACATCACAAATATATTAATAAAGAAATGGGGAAATGTCAACAAATATGGAAAAATTGGACAAAATGGGTCAAAAATGTCAAAAAGGAGAAAATCGCACCGCCGTGCCGCCCAACCGTGCGCACAGCGCCCCACGTCCGCGCGCGTCGATGCCCATTTCGCCCCCATGACGTCATCAATGACCTCAACAATTGCACTCCGAGTTTTCACATTTTTTTAACATTTTTTCACTCACTTTTTATCAACATCCTCACCTATAAATACCCCTTTCCCTTCACTTTTAAACACACCTCAAAACACATTCTCTTCTCTCTTTCTTTCTCTCTTTTCTTAGATTTTTAGTTTTTCTTAGTTTTTAGCTTTTCTTAGTTAATTTCTCTTAGTTTTAGAGTTCTTCCCTTTTTGGGAAGAACTAGTTATGTTTTTTGTAATTTATTAGCTTTTTTATTCAATAAATGGGAGTGCAAATTCTGCTTAGAGGTTTTCCAGCAACGGGAATAGCATCGAAGTTCTATAAGGATTTTAGTTTCTTTACATTTATTTTTTATGCTTTATTCTTACATGTTATATTTAATTTTGTCTGTGATTAAATTTAATTCTGCTGGCTGTTAGTAAACGTGATGTAATAATAAAGTTGTTATGCTTGCGAAATATTAAATAGGTGAAAATCTCTAAAATGAATTGATTTTATTTTTATTCAAGATTTTATATTAAGAATGTTAGAGAGAAATATATTATTTTTCATTACAAACTTAAACCTAAAAATTAGATTTTAAGGTTTAGTTATCCGGTCTGATTTAGAGTAGTGTTTTTTTATTTGTTGGTACAATCGCCCAGTAGTTAGAGTGAAGCTCTATTTCAAAAGTTTTTATAAGAATTATTATCTGAAAATGTATTGACAACATGTTTTGAGTAGTGGTTTTAAAACTTGAAAGTTAGTACTCGGATAACTAAATTCTTAGGTTTAATTTGGACACCTTGAATAAAGTTTAAACTGTCTAACCCCATCAAATGTGGCATTTAAATGGTTCATTTTCAATCTCATAGAAAAAGGAATTAATTTAATTAACCAAATTAGTTATCAACCTCACTCATAGGTGTTAATTGATTTGTTTAGTTAACAAAGAATATCTAACCCCACCAAAGGTGGTATTCATATAAAAAGGGAGAATCAATAAATATCAATTCATATCTTTAATAACCTAAATAATATGAGGAAGCATAATTAACTTAGTTATTATATCCATAAATACTCCACTATTATAAAAGATAAAATTTGCATAAATATTTATTGAATCTATGTTTATGTTTATGTAAGTAGATTAAAAATACAAAAACCCAAAATATCGTGACAGAATGTTTAGGATTTAATTTCGTTTTTAAAACTTTGAATAATAAATTAAAAACCACATACATTCCTTCCTTAGATCGACCTTGGGAGTATACTTATCATTTTCTACGAAATGATTCGAGCACTTCCGAGAGTTTTACAAATATTAAAACCAAAGTATTGGCAAGAATCGGGGATGCTGGTTTTCGCTCATCAATACTCACCTAGAAGTTTTAACTTGTAGGCATTGTCATTAATCTCTTCAAGCACTTGGAATGGTTCATCTTTTTTAGGTTGCAACTTGGATCTTTATTTTTCAAGGAATCATTCTTTCCTTATATGTACCTAAACCTAATCAATTGGTTCAATAATGATTCTTCGTCGTCCTTTGTTGGCTTTGGAATCATATTCCTCGATTTTTCTTTTCAATATGTTCATGAATGCTTTTATGTAGTTTCTTCACAATTTCAGCTTTCCTTTTACTAACTAAGTTAGTTCTTTCTGAAACAAGCAAAGGTAACAAATCCATAAGAGTAAGTGGGTTAAAACCATAAAAAAATTCAAATGGTAAATAGTCAGTGGTTGAATGTACACTTTTATTACAAGCAAACTCAACAAAAGGCAAAAAAATCCTCTTAGTTTTTTTATTCTTTTGAATCATAGCGCTCAGCAAATTAGACAAACTTATATTGGTTACTTCAGAGTGACCATCTGTTTGGGGATGAAACATAGTAGAATAATAAAGGAATTTAATATCTCTACTAGACACAATACTCTTTTGTATCCAATGTAGCCTAACAATATCCCTAAAGAATAACTCTGCGATATTAGTTGCATCATTAGTTTTATGACATGCTATTAAGTGTGTTATTTTAGAAAACCTATCTACAACCAAAAAAATGGAGTATTTACCTATTTTTGACCCAGGCAATCCTAAGATGCGCTAGGTACAGGTAAAGGTATATACAATCCTTGGGGTAGGATCTTGGACTTGGCTTGCTTACAATTAATGCACTAGAGTATAATCTTTCTAATCTCGTCTTATTTTTGGCCAATAAAAATATTTATGCAAAGTTTTTAAAGTCTTTTTGACATCAAAATGTCTCATTAATCCTTCCCGTGAGCCTTATTAACTAATAGTTCATGCATAGAATAGCTAGGTATACAAAATTGACTTTCTTCAAATAAGTACCCATCTAACCTGTAAGATTTACCAAAAGAAGCCTTGTCACATGCATTGTAAATAATATAAAAATCATCATCATTGACACACACTTCCTTAATATGTTCAAATCCTAGCAACCTAGCATTTAATGTGAAAAGTAAAGCATACTTTCGAGATAATGCATCAACCACAATGTTTTCCTTAACTTTCTTATATTGAATGACATAAAGAAATGTTTAAATGAAATCCATCCATTTGGCATGTCTTCTATTCAACTTACCTTGACTCCTCAAGTATTTTAAGGATTTATGATCCATGTAAATGATGAATTCCTTTGACCAAAGTTAGTGTTGCCACGTCTCAAGTTTCCTTACTAAAGCATAAAGTTCCTTGTCATATGTTGGGTAATTAAGGACTGTTTCATTGAGTTTCTCACTGAAATAGGAAATAGGTCTCCGTTCCTACATCAAAATAGCTTTTATACTTCTACTTGAAACATCACACTCAACCTCTAATGTTTTAGTAAAATAAGGTAAAGTTGAAATAGGTGCAGAACATAATCTTTCTTTTATCATCTTAAAAGTTCTTTCTTGATCCTCGCACCACTTAAATCCAACATTCTTTTTAATAACCTCAATTAAAGGTGTAACTAATGTACTAAAATATTTAACAAATCTATGATAAAACTAACTAAATCATAAAGGCTACTTACCTCAGTAATAGACCTAGGTGTGGTCCATTCCCTAATAACTTTCACCTTCTTTTCATCCATCTCTATATCCTTATAACTGACAACATAACCTAGAAAAACTAATCTCTCTATACAAAAGTAGCACTTTTTCATGTTAGCATATAATTTTTTTCTTTCTTAATACCTCAAGTACATATCACAAATGTGAAACATGTTCTTCTAAATTTTTACTACAAATACGAATATCATCAATGTAAACAACCACAATTTTTTCAATAAATGCACATAACACATGATTCATAAGTCTCATAAAAGTACCAATGCATTGGTTAATCCAAATGGCATGACTATCCACTCTTAGAAACCATATTTAGTCTTAAATACAATTTTTTGCTTATCACCCTATTTCATCTTAATTTGGCGGTATCTAATATTCAAATCAATTTTAGTATAAATGCAAGAACCACATAATTCATCTAGAATGTCATCTAACCTATGAATATGATGTTTATACTTTGCCGTAATGTTATTGATGGCTCAACAATCAACACACATATGACTTGAACTATCCTTCTTTGGCCCAAGTAGCATTGGAAATACACACGGGCTCAAGCTTTCCCGCACTTGACCATTAGTCAAGTACTCTTCAACCTGCCTTTGAATGTCCTTGGTGTCTTATGGGCTGGTTATATAGATTAGTTGGTTTGGAAGGGATACTCCTAGTATAAAGAAATTTTGATGTTTAATCCCTTTAATTGGTGGCACACCATCAAGAATTTCTTTAGGAAACACATTTTCAAAAACCTGTAACAAAAAAAGAGTAGCACTAGACAAAGAAGCATTAAGGTTGTGAGTAAAAAAATTACTACATTGTATAAAAATACAAATATGGGTCGATCTGCATAAATAACTTGCTTGACCTCTCTTGTCTTAGTGAAGAAGATTACATTTTTCCTCTCTTTATTTCCCATTATTTTCTTCTTATTTTTCACTCTTCTCTCTTTCCTTTTCTTTTCCATTTTTTTTTCTTTCTTTTTTTTTTCTTTTCTTTTTTCTCACTCTTCTCTCGTTCTTTCTCTTTTCCACTCTTTTCTATTTCTATTTCTATTTCTATTTCTATTTCTTTTTCTTTTATCATTTTTAGCTAGTCTTTAAAAACTTATTAGGAAATAAGAGATACAAGTGTAATATTTCTACCGTCATTTATGAAAGAGTACTTATTCCTATACCCATCATGTGTAACCTTCTTATTGTATTTCCCTGTCTTACCTAACAAGATATGCCTAGCTTGCATTGGAACCATATCACACAACACTTCATCTTTTTTACTTTCTAATGGAGAATGGCACTAATACTTGCATATTTACTCTTACTTTTTTGCTGTCATTCAACCATTGCAACTTATATGGTCTAGGGTGTTTAATCATAAACAATCCTAACTTCTCAACTAGGATAGTACTAATTACATTAGTGCAACTTTCCCATCAATAATGACACTATATACCTTATTACTCACATTACATCTTGTATGTTAGATGTTTTCTCTTTGTTGTTTTATGTCATCATCTTTTATTTGAACACTTAAGGTTTTCCTTATCATAAGCACTTCACCATCCACAACACATATTTCCTCATTACCAGTTCACACCTCCTCATTTTCTTGTGTTATCATTGTTCTCTTATTTGGACATTGAAATGCTATATGACCTCTACCAAGAAAAACTAAATATCATAATTAAGAGTTGGGGATTCAATTTACCTTTATCCTTGTTTATCTTTGTCTTTTTGAATTTGAATGGTTCAAATCTAGGATTGGAACTCGCCTCTTCATCTTTTTTCTAATTAGATTTCAAGATATACTAGGATTCAGTTTTGACATAGTAGGACTTGTCTTTGGTGGTAATGACTGGTTACTCCTTTTTCTTAGTTTCCTCTCCACTTTAATTGTCATGTGAACCATGTATTATAACTCTAGATAATGATGAATTTCCATAATCTTGGCAATATCTTGATTCAATCTACTTAAAAATCAAGCAATTATGGCTTCCCTAATCATTGCCACTTCCATTTTCTTATAGTATACATCTATTGTCTTATAGTATTTTTCTAGGTGGGTGGTCATTCTAATCTTCTAATTATATGATTTATATATTTTAGCCCTATAATATTTTAGGTGAGCTTCATTAGTGTGAAAGAGATATACACTAGTAAAGAAGTAACAAAGATCAAGAATCATCACGAAGATAAAGCATAGAAAGTTAGGAAAGAGAAGAAGAAAAGATTTGAGAGAAGAGCTTTGATAACACTGATATGTTTTGTATTTATTTTCTTGAATCATAATGAATGTAAAAATGCTCTATCAGGGACCAGGTAGAGTACTTTGATATATGCATGAAGAATGAATCACCATAATCATAGATTAGGTAGAATGTTCTCGCTAAAACTATTATGTCACAAGTTGCGCTCTAATAGATGTTATAAAGAGTAAACCACCTCGGTCATAGACTAGGAAGAGAACTCTCACTTAAAATTGCATCACAAGCTAATCACCTCGGTCAATGATGAACAAAATCAAGTCACCGGAAAATACGCCAAAAAATTGATGAGACAAAATTGGCATCGAGTTAGCAATATCGATCTTGTAGATACTTTGGTTTTATATTTGTTAAACTCTCACAAGTGTACAAATCATTTTATAGAAAATTCAAGTATACTCCTAAGGTCAATCTAAGGAAGGAATATATGTGGTTTTTAATTTATTATTCAAACTTTTAAAAATGAAATTAAATCATAAACATCATGTCACGATATTTTGATTTTTGTGTTTCCTAATCTAATAACATAAAAAATAAACATAGATATGGATTCAATAAACAATTATCCAAATTTTTATCGTTCATAAGAATGAAGTATTTATGGGTATAATAATTAAGTTAATTATGATTATTCATATTATTTAGGTTATTAAAGATATAAATTGATATTTATTGATTTTTTCCTTTTCAGGTTTGAAAGTATCCTTAGGCAGGGCCTAAATTCTTTTTTTAATATTAATTAACTAATATCCTTAGGTGAGGGAATATTAATTAATTAAGTATTAAATTTCATCTTTATTTTTAAGAAAATTGCAAACCATCTAATCACAGGTTTAGGTAGAGTCAATTACTTAGACTTTATTCAAGGTGTCCAAATTAAGCCTAAGAATTTAATTATCCGAATACTAACTTTCAAGTTTTAAAACCATTATTGAAAATATATTGTCAATATATTTTCGAATAATAGTTCTGATAAAAACTTTTGAAATAAAGCTTCACTCTAGCTACCGGGCGATTGTACCAATAAATAAAATGACACTTCTCTAAATTAAATCGGATAATTAAACCTTAAAATCTAATTTTCGGATTTAAGTTTGTAATAAAAATTAATATATTTCTCTCTAACATCGTTAATATAAAATCTTGAATAAAAAAATTAATTTATTTTATAGAAATATTTTATTTATTTAATATTTTACAAGCATAACAATGTTATTATTATATCATATCTACAAACAGCCAGTCATGTCAAATTTAATCATATACAAATTAAATATAACATATAAGAATAAAACATAAAAATAACTGTAAAAATTCATTTTAAAATAATAACTCAAAAGAATCCTTACAGAACTTTGATGCTAATTATGTTTTTGATAACCTTCAAACGGATTTGTATTTCTGTTTATTTAATCAAAAACTAGAAATCTATAAAAGCATAATTAGTTCTTCTTAAAAAGAGAAGAACTTTAAAACTAAAAAAAATAAAAAAACTAAGAATTATAGAGAGAAAGATAAGAGATTTGTGTGATTTTAGGGATGATTTTTACAATAGGAGAGAAGGTTCTTTTATAGGTGAAGAAAATGCTAAAAAAGTAAGAAAATAAATCAAACAATTGTCTTGGATGTGTTTCGATAGGCTGGCACTCATGTGGGGGAAATATTTGTGGTAGACGGGCATTGGTGCACGCAAAACTCAGCGTGACATATGGGTTAGGTGCGGACGTGTGCTGACGCATGCGAAACTTGGCATTTTTGACATTTTGACCGTTTTGACTCATTATGGCCAATATTTTCATTATTTTTTACTTTTTCTCATTTTTTTTCTCAACATATTTGTGATGTATTATCTTAAGTATTTTTTTCGAGTCTTTAAGTTATTTTTGAACAAAAATACCTAAAAATTATAAAAATATGATAAAATCATATAAATATAAATCTATTTAATCAATTAAAGTACATTAAATCATGATAATTTTAGTGTTTTTTGAGCACTCATCACAACCCCAAACTAGCTTCTTGCAAGTCCCTTGGATTGACACAGTTGTATTTAGCATATGAAACAAGCTGTTAAACCCTTAGGTTTCTTTAGTAGATGAGTTTAAGTCTTGTGAGGGTTTTTCAATAATGATACCCATAAATATTTAAAAAAATGAAAACAAAATAAAACAAATAAAATAAGAAGTTAACTAAAATTTTAAATAAAGTAAAAACACTGAAATAAAAAAATAAATGAAATACAAAAATATCGCATGCTTATAATCGCTTTTAATTTTCATAATTAAAATTTTAAGCATAAGTTATTTCAACTTCCTAAACATTCATGATTTATTATAATAATTAGTTGAAAATCATTTTATATTTCATATAAAAAATGTATCAATTTAATTTCACCCAAACTTAATGTCAAAAATTCAAATTCGTTTTGACTCTATTCCTCAGAAGTTAATACTCTCAAAAACACTGAATCATATGGGTTCAAACAATCATACTAATTTATATGCAAAATAGTTTATGTATAGAAATGAACTAATATGTTCATATATGTATAAAAAAGAAAGGTTCAAAGTGTTATTTTAACGTTAATATCATGAAAGGAATCAAATGTAAGGATTTATAAAGTATTATACATTACTTTCATGCCTAAATCAAATTCATCAAATAAAAATATCAATTAATATGACTTTTAGAAAATATAGAAAAATGCAATGACTTCTTAAGGAGTTATTTCCTATATTTTCTTTTACATTAAACCATTTCTCACAATTATTTAAGCTTTTTGGGTCATAGTATATAGATTATACTATTCATTTTTTTCTCTTTATTTCTATTTTTTTTCTCTTATATTATTTTTTATAAGGGAATCTATTTTTTTAGAGAGTGGACCCATGTACAGATTGTACATTTTTTATATAGTAAGGTGATTGGTTAATATTTGACCTTTTTGTTTGTATTTGTACAGGTAATCTTAGATATATCTTCTTCTTTTTTAATAGAAATCATGCATGAATGAAGAATAAATATATTCTAGACATTCAATAATAAGTCCTATAGAGATCATCTAATAATACTAAAAAAATAAGAAAAATGTTTCGAGTAGAAAAAAATAATATTTATCACTTAGAGTAAAGGACAATGAGCTCAAAATATTTATCACAAGGGTATTCTTCAATATTTGATTCCTAAACACCAATTTTGGGTTTAATATTATTTCCATACCTTATTAAAAAATACTAGCCATGACAAAAACTAACTAATTACCATATACTCCATGATATGTTTTCAAAAATTAATCTAAAAATGCAAATAACTTAACTATTTACTTAAATTTGATTTAAAGAAATGATATATTTTTGTGAGAAAAGTTTTAAAACTAATCCTAAAATTCTAAAAATTACTAAACTACACAAAGAAAATAAAATTAAACATAATAAAAATGAAAATTTGAACATAAAAAATTTTAAAATTGGTAATTTTTTTGAAATTAAGCATGGTAACTTTTTACCACCTCTAACCTAGAACTTACATTATTCTCAATGTGATAATTGTAAATTAAAGATAAAGAGAAAAGAGAAGAAAAATTGTCTATTTCCTGAGAATGTGCAAGTAATGATGGAGAAATGCATGTGCAACCATCGTGCTCATCATTAAAGTCCACACAGACAAATCATTATGAACTTCTAACATTTCAACAAATATTTTTAGTTTTAAAAATTCTAAAATTATTCACATGCAATTAAACTAAAATAAACAACATAAATTAAATAAATAAAACAAATTTATCTAAAATGATGGGTTGCCTCACATCTAGCGCTTAGTTTAATGTCTTAGCAAGACGTAAATGAGGGATTTCATTTTAAGTAAACTCAATGTCCCCACATCATTTAGTCAATCAAGCCTATAGGTAGACAAGTTTGTCTACCTATACTTTCTAAGTCATACCCTATGGATTTTCAAAATTTTATTTACTTAAACTAAAGATATGATTGTGGGTTTTAGATAATTCACTTTTAAATGAAAATCAAATAACTAAGGTATCAAAACACATTTGTACCTAGATTTAACAAAGTAACTAGCTTCTTTTATCATAGATTGTGATTAAAAACTTTAAAATTTTGGAGATAGCTTTAGAATTTTTTTTTAAATAATCTAACACTAAATATTAAACAATAAAAATTAAAATTTAGTGAAAGAAACAAACAAATAAAATAATAAAAGAAAAATAAACAAATAAAAGAAAGAAAAAAGTAAAATATAAATAAAGTTAGTAAAATAAAGAAAGGAAAAAAATAAAATAATTATACAGATTTTACAATATATATAATACAAACAAATTTTGATACATATAATTATACGTATTTATAATACACTCTATCTAATATATAATTTAAATATACTTTTATATGAATAAATATACATGATTAAATTGTATATAATATAATACAATATAACTAATATATAATACAAACACATTTTTATACTTGTTATATAATATAATATTTACAACATTTAAGTTAATCTCTAAGTTAAATAATATAATCAATATTAACAAAGAGTATTCCCAAAAAATAATGGTGAGACAAAGCCTACTTAAAAACCATCATTCTAAATATAACAACGTTTTTAGGAAAAACTAGTGACACAAAAGCTTTCAAGAACTACTATCCTAGACAAGACTCTCTTACCTCTTTACTTTTCATGTATACACTTAGTTTTTTTAATATTTTTTTAAAAATAAAAAATGATAGAAAATGAAAAAAAAATTAAATGATAATTAAAACTTAAAATTTAAAAGTTAATTTAAAAAAAAAATTATAAAAGAAAATAATTAAATAAATTAAAGTTAATATTTTTTAATTTTATTCATTTTTTTCTAAATATTTTTTTTAACTCAAAATAAATAAAGAAATCACAATTATTTACAAAACAAAAGTTTTTAAAATTTTGATAAATAATTTAAAAACACTATTTCTTCTTCGGTAATGGGGCCAAAAAAGAAATTATTGTGTGGTTTTTAATTTATTAATCAAGCTTTTAAAAAAGAAATTAAATAATAAAATCTTGTCACCATATTTTGATTTTTGTATTTCCTAATCTAGTTACATAAAAAATAAATATAGATATATATTTAATAAACAATTATGCAAATTTTATCATTCATAAGAGTGAAGTATTTATGGATATAATAATTAAGTTAATTATGCTTATTCATATTATTTTGGTTATTAAAGATATAAATTTATATTTATTGATTTTTTCCTTTTAGGTATAAAAATGTCTTTAAGCGGGCCCAAATTCTTTTGTTTAATATTAATTAACTAATATCCTTAGACGTGAAATTAATTAATTAAGTATGAAATTTTAGCTTTATTTTAAAAAACATTGCAAATCATGTAATCATAGGTTTAAGTGTAGTTAGTTAATTAGACTTTATTCAAGGTGTCCAAATTAAACCTAAAAATTTAATTATTCGAGTACTAACTTTCAAGTTTTAAAACCATTATTGAAAATACGTTGTCAATATATTTTCAAAAAATAATTCTTATAAATGTTTTAGAAATAGAGCTTCACTTTAACTATCGGACGATTGTACCAGCAAATAAAAGAGCACTACTCTAAATCATATCATATAATTTAACCTTTAAAATCTTATTTTTAGATTTAAGTTTGTAATGAAAATTAATATATTTCTCTCTAACGTCCTTAATATAAAATCTTGAATAAAAAAATCAATTTATTTTATAGAAATGTCTTACCTATTTAATATTTTGCAAGTATAATAATGTTATTATTATTATATCGTATTTACAAATAGTCAGTCATGTTAATTGGTCTTAGACACGTTTGGACATGCTGACACGTGCATGGGGGAGGGGGGCAAGATTTGTGGCAGACGGGTGCTGGCATGTGGGACATATGCGGATTTTTGCAGGCACGTGTGGGAATCAACGTGGATGTGTGTTGGCTGCACGCGCGAGACTTGACATTTTTGACATTTTTTTTACTATTTTGACCCATTTTGTTTAATTTTTCCAATGTTTTTACTTTTCCTCATTTTTTTCTCAACATATTTGTGATTTATTGCCTCTAATATTTTTCTTTGAGTCTTTAAGTTGTTTTTGAACAAAAATACATGAAAAAAATAAAAATACCTCTGATTCCAAAAAGACAAATTTATATAAAAATATGATAAAATCATACAAATATAAATCTATTTAATCAATTAAAGTACATTAAATCATGGTAATTTTAGTGTTTTTAAGCACTCATAAGTTAGGAACTAGGTAAAGAACTCTAAAATATGTATTAATAATTGATCGCCTCGGTAATAGACGAGGTAGAGTACTCTTTCTTAAAATTGCATGTCATGAGCTGATCACCTCAATCAAGAATCATGTAGAGCACCCTGAAAAATGTATAAACAATTGATTACCTCGATTATAGACTTTGTAGAGCACTCTCACTTAGAATTTCATATCAAGAGCTCATCACATCCGTCAGAAACCAGGTAAAGCAATCTCGCTAAAAATCGTCGAGTTTTCAACTGAAGGTCGAGCCAATTTTATGAAGGAAGAAGTTTATTATGAAAATATGTTACATTGATTGAGCTTACACAGATAAGCTTAAAACTACAAAGTTATTTTTTATATAAAGCTTGATGACATAGAGGCATTCTTAAAAGCTCTTGAGGCGTTTGGATGCTCGATTAGTGTCTTGGTCATTAGTTTCTTTTACTAAAGGTAGAAACTTGGCTTGAATCTTGGTTACTTTTTTTCAAATATCTTCTCTTATTCCTGTTGAAGCCAAGCTCGAGTTGGCAATCAAATTTTTCTCAACAACACTTATTACTTTTAGGAAAACACCTTCAAATTGCTTCATATAAAAACTTACCCAATAGGATTCCTTATCAACTAGGGCAATCATCCTGGTCATAATTCTTCTTTCACATGCTTGAGTTTGAAGTTACTGTTCTTTGTAAGACTCGAGTTCACACTTGAGCTCTTCACAAAGAGAAACCTTATCCTTGTTATGAGCTAACTCGACCTTTAATTTGGTCACCTTAATGTTAAGCATAATTTTCTCTTGTTTTAAGGCTCGAGTTGAACATCCATTTACCTAATCAAAGGCCACAAAGCATGAATAAAAAAAGATGGAGTGAAACATGCTAAATTCTCAAAGCAGAAAAGACATCTGAGTTGCAAGTAACCCTAGTTCCTTTTATAGGGTAAGACATTGGTATAGGTAACATGACAAATGTCTTGAAGCCGACGAGGTTGATCTACATCATTAAATATGTTATAAAAGTACAAATATATGTACAATACATGCATAATCTACTTTTGTAGCAAAACTATAAATCTTTTGGTAAAATCACCTTCATTAGATGAATGTCGTGCCTATTATAAGGGTACATATATAAAAAAAGAAGGCCCAAGCATTACAAAAATAAGTTTGGTATAAGCTAATTGCAAATTAAACATTTTAAGCTTACAGAGGTGTGAGGGCGTGAAAGTTGTTGAATAATACCAAAAAAATTAAGAATTGAGTTAAGACATTGGTATTCACTTCCATTATCACATTGAAAAGTTTTGATTTTACAATTGCTTTGTAGCTTTGCCTTAGCTTTAAAGAAAAGAAAGGCTTCTCAAATTGCACCTTTTGTGTTTTAAAAGGTAAATCCATGTGTATTTGGTATATTCATTAGTGAATTCAACATACTATTTGAAACATGATGTAGAGACAACAGTTGCTGGACATCATACATTTGAGTGTATAACTATAAAAGGACAAGAGACTTTGTTTTCAATAGATAATAAAGGAGTTTGAGAATTTTTCCCTTCTGACAAGCATCACATATAGAAGGAATATGAATATTATCATAAAATAATAAATCACATTAAGACAAAAAAAATTTGACAATATTAGAGGGAGGATGTTTTAGCCTTAAGTGTCATAAATGTAGATCAACATTTTTATAACTAATATAGGCCATCGCAAGCTTGTTAACAACACCTGGTGTATTTATAGAATTATATGGCTTATTATTAGGGATATACATGGTATACATAGGGAGATTATTTTGTTATGAATCAGATAGGAAATATGAGCTTTGATGGTTGGTGCCAGAACTCAAAATTATATTGAAAGCGTAAAGTCCTCCTTTAGACTTGACTTCCAATAAGATATGTTTTATCTGCATATCCTTCACAAAACAACAAAAAAGGTGAAACTCAAAGAATATAGAATTATCTTTGCAAATTTTGAGACACTATGCAAATTCTTAGTGATTTGAGGAAGATGCAATAATTTGTCTAAGTTCAACTTTATTTTTGGATTATTTTCACAAGAAATGGTGTTACTACCAATATGTTGTATGTAAAGTCCAAATCCATTACCTATGTGAAGTTCTTCAAAGCCAGTATACTCAGATTTGGCAGCAAGATTTGTAGGATCAGATGTTACATTGTGTGTAGCTGTAGAGTCTGGATAACAAACTAGTTCATTAGTAGTTTCTGGTGTGGGTAAATGTTATTGACTTCCTTAACTAGAGTTAGAATTGGACCCTAAGCCTTGTTGATTGTTGTTAGCTGGGGGTTGAAAGTTATGATCAAATTTGAACTAACACCTAGAAATTAGATGTCCAACCTTGTCACAAAGTTAACAGATGTGTCTTCCAATGTTATTATAAACTCTACCCCTTCTACATTGGCTTCTCCTAGAAAAAAATTTCAATTATGAGTTATTGCCAGGATTTTGATTGTTGTTGTAAGAGTTACCAGTAGAACCACTACCAAAACCACCTTAATTTTGATCATTTCCATGATTCTTGTCATTAGAAGAAGATCCTACATAGTTCTTGGACATACTTTGAGCAACATTTGCAGAAAAGAGTAGCAAATCTCCATAAGACATTTTATCATGCTTTTTCAACCTTTTTCACACTCACTGGATCCGAGGGGTGGTGGGTGGATGATGAGTGCTCAAAAACCACTAAAATTACCATGATTTTATGCACATTAATTGATTAAAAATATATATATATATTTATATGTTTTATCATATATTTATATAAATTTGTCTTTTTGGGAATCACGGGTATTTTTTTATTTGTTTTTAAGGTATTTTCGCTTAAAAACGTAACTTAAAGACTCAAAGAGGAATACTGGAAGCAATACATCACAAATATGGGGAAAGGTCAACAAATATGGAAAAATTGGACAAAATGGGTCGAAAATGTCAAAAAGGAGAAAATCGCGTCGCCGCGCCGTGCGCGCCCATGCCCACACCCACGTGCGCCTAGTTGCATTTCCACACACGTCTACTTCCATTTCCGCGCACACTCCTGCTCCCTCGTGCGCGCGCCCAACTGCCCTCCGCGCGCGCCGATGCCCATTTCGCCCCATTTTTGCACGCAGCCGCCCCCATGACGTCATGCTGACGTCATCAATGACCTCATCAATTGCACTCCACATTTTCACATTTTTTTAACATTTTTTCACTCACTTTTTCTCTCCATCCCCACCTATAAATACCCCCTTCCCTTCACTTCTAAACACACTTCAAAACACATTGTCTTCTCTCTTTTCTTTTACATTTCTTAGTTTTTAGGTTTTTTGATTTAATTTCTCTTAGTTTTAGAGTTCTTCCCTTTTTGGGAAGAACTATTTATGTTTTTGTAATTTATTAGCTTTTTGATTCAATAAATGGGAGTGCAAATTCCGCTTGGAGGTTTTCCATCAACGGGAATAGCATCGAAGTTCTATAAGGATTTTATTTTCTTTATAGTTATTTTTATGCTTTATTCTTACATGTTATATTTAATTTGTCTCTGATTAAATTTAACTCTGCTGGTTGTTAGTAAACATGATGTAATAATAACGTTGTTATGCTTACGAAATATTAAATAGGTGAAAATCTCTAAAATGAATTGATTTTGTTTTTATTCAAGATTTTATATTAAGAATGTTAGAGAGAAATATATTATTTTGCATTACAAACTTAAACCTAAAAATTAGATTTTAAGGTTTAGTTATCCGGTCTGATTTAGAGTAGTGCTCTTTTATTTGTTGGTACAATCGCCCGGTAGTTAGAGTGAAGCTCTATTTCAAAAGTTTTTATAAGAATTATTATCTGAAAATGTATTGACAACATGTTTTGAGTAGTGGTTTTAAAACTTGAAAGTTAGTACTCGGATAACTAAATTCTTAGGTTTAAGTTGGACACCTTGAATAAAGTTTAAACTGTCTAACCCACCAAATGTGGCATTTAAATGGTTCATTTTCAATCTCTTAGAAAAAGGAATTAATTTAATTAACCAAATTAGTTATCAACCCCACCCATAGGTGTTAATTGATTTGTTTAATTAACAAAGAATATCTAACCCCACCAAAGGTGGCATTCATACAAAAAAGGGAGAATCAATAAATATCAATTCATATCTTTAATAACCTAAATAATATGAGCAAGCATAATTAACTTAGTTATTATATCCATAAATACTCCACTATTTTAAAAGATAAAATTTGCATAAATGTTTATTGAATCTATGTTTAATTTTATGTAAGTAGATTAAAAACACAAAACCCAAAATATCGTGACAGGATGTTTAGGATTTAATTTCATTTTTAAAAGTTTGAATGATAAATTAAAAACCACATACATTCTTTCCTTAGATCGATCTTGGGAGTATACTTATCATTTTCTTTGAAATGATTCGTGCACTTGCGAGAGTTTTATAAATATTAAAACCAAAGTATTGGCAAGAATCGGCGATGCCCGTTTTTGCTCATCAGTGGACACCGGTGCTTCTCGCCATGTCTACTATGATGGAGACATGTTCAAGTCCTATTCTGATTTTGAGGATAAGAAAGTGGTGCTGGGGACTCCCACTCCACTAAAGTTACTAGTATTGGTGATGTGGTATTTAAGTTTACCTCTGGAAAGACTATCATCTTGAAGGATATCTTGCATACTCTAGAGATGAGAAAGAACTTAGTTTCAGGCTATCTTCTTAACAAAGCTGAGTTTACTCAAACTATAGGGCTGATTTATATACTATAACTAAAAATAATATATTTGTTGGAAAAGGGTACGCCACTAATGACATGTTTAAATTAAATGTTGAAATCAATAAAACCTCTTCTTCTTCTTATATGTTGAGTTCTCTTAATATTTGGCATGCTACACTTTGTCATGTTAATAAACACATAATCAAGAACATGAGTAACTTATAACTAATTCCTAAACTATCTTTGAATGATTTTGAAAAATGTGATTTTTGTAGTCAAGCTAAAATAACCAAAACTTTACATAAATCAGTAGTTAGAGAATCTGAACCTTTAGAATTAATACATTCTGACATATGTGAACTTGATGGAAATTTAACAAGAAATGGAAAACACTATTTTATAACTTTTATAGATGACTGTTCAGATTACACTTATGTATATTTAATGAAAAATAAAAGTGAAGCGTTTGACATGTTTAAAATATTTATGACTGTGATTGAGAATCAACTTAACAGAAAAATAAAAAGGTTTCGAAGTGATAGAGGCACTGAATATGATTCCAATATCTTCAATGATTTTTATAAAACTTATGGAATCATTCATGAAAAAAACTACACCTTATTCTCCTGAAATGAATGGCAAAGCTGAAAGAAAAAAAATAGAACTTTTACTGAATCAATTGTTGCAATTTTATTAAACTCTGGTGTTGCTTCCCATTGGTGGGGAGAAATTTTATTAACTGTTTGCTATGTACTAAATAGAGTGCCTAAATCTACAAATAAAATTTCAACATATGAAATTTTGAAAAATAAGAAACCTAATTTAACTTATTTTAAAACTTGGGGTTGTTTAGCCTATGTTAGGATCCCTGATCCTAAAAGAAATAAACTTGCTAGTAGAGCATATGAGTGTGTATTCATAGGATACACTGTGAATAGTAAAGCTTATAAATTCTATGACTTAAATGATCATGTAGTTATAGAATCAAATGATGTTGACTTCTATGAACATAGGTTTCCCTTTAAATTTAAAAATAGTGGGGCTCGTTTTCTAGTAGTTTACCCATAACTAGAACTAGTGAACAAAATGAATAATTAAACACTAAAATTAGAAGAAGTAAATGAGCTCGAACCCTTAAGAGTTTTGAGTCTAATTTTTATGTTTATACCTTAGAGGAAGATCCCCAAACTCTTAAAGAAGCATTATCTTCTTTAGATGCCAACTTATGGGAAGAAGCCATAAATGATGAAATGGACTCACTTGAGTATAATAAGACTTGGAATTTAGTTGACTTACCTCCGGGTTGCAAAACCATTGGATGTAAATGGATACTAAAAAAGAAATTAAAACCCAATGATATTATTGAAAAGTACAAAGCTCGTCTTGTAGTTAAAGGGTATAGGCAAAGGGAAAATGTAGATTTCTTTGATACCTTTTCACTAGTCATATGAATAACTTCCATACGTGTAATTTTTTCTCTTGCTGCTATCCATGATTTAGTAGTACATCACATGGATGTTAAAACTGCTTTCTTAAATGGTAATTTAGAAGAAGAAAAAATTTATATGGATCAACCTAAAGGTTTTGTTATCCCAGGTCAAGAAAATAAAGTTTGTAAACTAGATAAATCTCTTTATGGTCTAAAAGAAGCACCTAAACAATGGCATGAAAAATTTCATAATCTAGTTATCTCACATGGATTCAAAATAAATGAAAGTGACAAATGCATTTATTATAAATTAGAATATAACATTTGAACTATTATGTGTTTGTATGCGGATGACATGCTTATTTTTGGATCAAATATTCATGTTGTGAACAATGTGAAAACTTTGTTAAGTGGTAATTTTGATATGAAAGATCTCGGAGAAGCAAGTGTAATCCTTGGTATAAAGATAACTAGGTCTGAAAAGGGAAATTATCTAGATTAATCTCACTACATTGAGAAGATCTTAAAGAAATATAATTACTTTAACTACAAACCTGCATGTACTCCTTATGATCCTAGTGTAAAGTTGTTCAAGAACACCGGAGATGGTGTTAGACAAACTGAGTATGCGAGCATCATTGGTAGCTTACATTATGCTACTGATTGCACTAGACCAACATAACTTATGTTGTGGGACTACTATGTAGGTTTATCAGTAGACCTAGTGTAGAGCATTGGAATGCTATTGAAAGGGTTATGAGATACCTTAAGAGAACTATGTACCTTGGGTTACATTATAAAAAGTTTCCCGTTGTTCTAGAAGGATACATCGATGCCGATTGCAACACTTTATCAGAAGACTCCAAAGAAACTAGTGGCTATATATTTAACATAGCTGGTGGAGCTGTTTCTTGGAAGTCTAAAAAACAGACAATATTGGCTCAATCTACAATGGAGTTTGAAATGATAGCACTAGCCACTGCTAGTGAAGAAGTAGGCTGGCTAAGAAGTCTGTTAGCTAAGATCCATTTATGGGAAAGACCGATACCAGCTGTCTTGATCCACAACGATAGTACCGTGGCTATTACAAAGATTCAGAACCGTTACTATAATGGCAAGAGACGACAAATACGTCATAAGCATAGTACTGTTAGAGAATTTATCTTTATGGAAGTTGTAAGAATGGATCATGTACGTTCTGATGAAAATTTGGCAGATCCTTTGACGAAAGGACTACCGAGAGAGATGGTTTTCAAAACCTCAAATGGAATGGGACTAATGCCCTTAGAATGAAGAGTCACTCGTGATGGTAACCCAACTTATAGACTGAAGATCCCAAAAAATAAGTTCAAAGGGTAATAACAAGTCATGAAGTGGTATGAGATGAATCATGCTATTTTCAAATCCCATTCTATATTGCTAGAAGCATGAAGTCCTGAAGCGATAGAAAAGGATGAGTTAATTGTTAAACTCTTAATGAGTTCTATACTCTACATGGAATGGAGTACATAGCTACATGAGTGCTCCTGATAGACTCACCTATGTGAATGTGGAAGTGTGGCCGCTTCCTATGGAAATATTTTGGGCAAAATTTACTAGAGCGTTCACTATATTGGGATACATGTGCATGGCCATAAAGCACGGGATTTTCGAACTACATCTTGGAAAGGTTGTGTGTGTGATGGTTGTTAGAGATAGAGTTCAAAACTACAAGTTACTCTAGTATATTCTAAAGAATCAACACTATGCAAAGGTTCAAGTCGATAGACAACTTTTTTGCTTATGCACAACCTTATATTTTTAATTAATCGGTTACTCGATGAAAATTATTTTTATATAAAATTCAAGTGGGGGATTGTTGGAAAAAGATGAATGTTTATTTAAAAATTAGTAGAGCCTTGTCCCACATTGCCTTTTTACACTACTTAAAAAATGTATAAATAGTAAAAAGTTGGCTATTATGATTGGGCCCAAAGGGGTACCTACTTTTGTGGAAGGGGAGAGGACCTAGGCAAATGTGATACCACATACACACGTGTGTCGCTTCCATCGCCGTCCGTCCGACCGACCGGCCATGCCGAGTCCGAGTCAGAGTGTGTGTGTGAGGTGAGGTGGCATTTTATTTTTTGGAAAAAAAATTTTTGTTACAAAAACATTTCCACTCAGAAAATGACCGTTACTCTTTTTTATTCAGAAAAATGGCTATTACTCATCTTTACTCACAAAAATGGCTTTTATTCATCTTTACTCAAAAAATGGATGTTACTCTTCATTACTCAGAATGGTTGTTACGCTCTCCATCCCCAGACATTATCGTTATTATCATAATGGCCACACGGTTTCTAAAACCTATAAATAGAGGGCCTCAACTCTCATTTTCAACCCAACAATCTGCAAACTCATCTCACTAAGAAAAAAATTCTCTCTACAATTCTATGTTACTTTTCAGTTTTCTGAGCAACAAATTTTTTAGGTGTAACATTCCGGTCTTCATCAGTGCAGTGAAGTTCTGAGATAGAGAAAAAGATTCTGAGTTGTTTTATCTGAGAACGACGGGGTTGTGTTTGCTTGCACAAAATTGGGTAGAGCCGCGAAAACGTCTTAAAGAGAGCGACATAGTCCGCGACTCAACCCAAACAATTCATTTCAGGTTATCGGTAATATTGTTCCAATACTATTTTAACGTACTTGTATCAATAGTTATAATTTCCAAAGCCATCACATACGCTTAAGCGTATTCTTTGGGTAACCTTCTAATTTAAAATATGGTTAAATAGGTAAAAATATTTAAAAATTAATTTTTTTTATATTTTATTAATAAAAATAATAATAAAAAAACCAATATTTTTATTCCTTACTTTTTATTTATCTCTCTCTATTTTTTCTCTCTCAATTTTATCATTATTATTTTATTAATAAAAAATAAAAAAATTAAGAAGGAGAAAAAATGAGTAGGAGAGACGGATAATGAGAGAGAAAGAAAGAGAAATAATAAGTTGAAAAGAGAGAAAGATTGAGTGAGAGATTATTTTATTAATAAAAATAAAAAAGAAAAGTAAGAGGGAGAAAGGGTGAGTAGGAGAGAAATAAAGAATGAGAGAAAAAGAGAAAAATGGAGACGAGAGAGAGAGAGAAAAAGGGAGTAGGTAATTGGTATTTCCTTTTTTTTTATATTTTATATTAATAAAATATATAATTTTTATTTTATTTTATTTTTAAAATAAATTTTGAAAATTTTAACTTAATTGAATGTAATTTTAAATTACATGAAAACTTACTTAAAAAGTTAAAAAGACTAGAGTATATAAATTACATAATTGGAGGATGTGAATGATTGAATACTATATTTTTCTCATGTCTTCTTTTTATTTGTGAGTTCTCAAATTTAGTATATAATATAAATGAAAAATCTTTTACATTCGATAAAATTATAATTAATATTGATCATAAGGATGACACAAGGATGACACGTGTAAATCAAGAAATGATCCAATTTTTTTATTTAAAAATATTTATATGAAATGATAATAAATTTAATAAATATAATATTTTTTATGATATATGGTTGGATAGTAATAATACAACCCAAGCTATGATAATGGAATTAGGGTGAGTTTATACAATACTTTCTCTGAGAAATGTTTTGCATAATCTCATTCAAATAAATTTGATTTACTAGTTTTTTTATTTATTTCATTTTTTATTTTTCTCAAAAAATATAAAATTTACATATTTTTTTTTATATTTTTTCAATTATTAATTATTAAATTTCACCATATCAATAATATAATATTTTAAATTTATATAAATTAATGCATTATGATTTAAATTTTTAAATAAAATAATATTTTAATATAATTTAAATATAAAATATAAAATACAAAATGATTAATTTTACCGTCTAATTTTTAATCAAATCTTCTTTAGAATTAATTCAAGTTGGTATGTAAAACACCCTCTCAAATCATAAGCATACAATATAGGGTAGAATATTAGAGTTTTAGTTTTAATAGCGAGCTAGTAAAAATAAATAAAACAAATGACGAAAAGGATCCCAACTTTAGGGAAAGATGCTTGGAATACACTAGTATTATTATAATTTCCCACGAGCGTGTATAAGCATTAAAGTGTCCTCGAAGACATTTGTCGAGAAGAGTGAGAATGAGAGGGAGATTTACCATTTGAGAAAAAAAGCTAGAAAAAAGAGTTAGGGTTTCATTATTGTTGAGTGTGAAGTTTTTGTGAGATTTCTTTGAGTGTTATTTCTCATATATGAAGGGTGAAGAAGTGGTGTAGACTTATCACATTGGTTGGGTTGAACCACTATAATCTTGGTATATTCTTTCTTTATCTTTTCCTTGCTATTATTTTCATTACCTTTGATATTCTATTTCTAGGGTTTGTGATGCGTTGTTGGAATAATCTCCACTTGGGTGTTGTATGCTTTGGATATTTATATTTTTTCTTGGATTAGAAAACATTTGCAATATCTAGGAAGTTCACATTATGCCAAAACCAACCTTTAAAGTCGGTTCAACGCATGAATCGACTTTAAATTCTGTATTTTTTTTTACAAAATTTACTCATTTTGTATTATACTAAAAGCTTGTATTTGATCACATAATAGAAGAAAAAAACCAAAATCTGTTTAAAAAATTGTTTAAATAATACAAATAATTGAAAAATTAAATATTAATTAATTACTTGAGTATTAAATTTATTACAAAAATAATAATTTATATACAATAAATATATATTTAACTTAAATTACAAATAAAATGATGTTGTCTCTTTTGTCATGGATTTTGTGATATTCCCATTTTATTTGAAGGAAAGGAAGCTTGGTTTGCTTAGAATCACCAACATAGTGACCAGGAAACTAGGCAAGAGAGATGAGATGGAGTTTGGGCAAAAAATAACTGGTCTATATAACAATTCATTCTCCTAAATAATGAGCACATAAACATCCATCAAACATGCAGTCAAAACTTTAGAGACACATGAATGGAGAAATTAAAGCATTATAAAAATTATCAAGTTGTTGTCCTATGTTATTCAAGTTCGTCAAATTCTTTTCCTGATGTTATAATTTGAACCAAGTATTCTGTCCATTCTTCTCGTAAATCATCACAACTTTGCATATCATAGCCCGACTTATTCCAATAAAAAAACTATATGTAATTAAATTCAAAATAAGAATGTAATATCATGAATTCACAAAAAAAATAACTTATATATGTTAAAATATTAGTAAAAAAGATTACCACATTGACACCAGAATGATATAATAATAATCTTATTCTTTCGAAATCATATTAGCATTGTATTAATCTTTTGTCTATAAATATAAAACTATCTAGAATCAAGCTGGTATTTTTAATGCTATAATGAGCTATAAATATGAAGTCAAGTGTAACTCCGATTTGTTACTTGGGTTGGTTGAGTTTTGGTGCCCATAAACTTATGGAATAACTATTTTTTCCCAACCAACCCAAGTAACAAATCGGAGTTACACTTGACTTCATATTTAGAGCTCATTATAGCATTAAAAATACCAGCTTGATTCTAGATAGCTTCATATTTATAGATAAAAAATTAATACAGTGCTAATATGATTTCGAAGGGATGAGGTAATTATTATATCACTCCGATGTTGATGTGTTAATCTATTTTCCTAATCTTTTAACATATATAGGTTATTTTTTTGAATTCATGATATTACACGAGAATGATGATTCTTGGTGGTTTTCTTGTACTTGGTTGGCTAGTGACTACTATGATGTTGTCATACCAAGGAACTAGGCAAAAGAGATGAGATGAAGTTTGGGCAAAAAAAAGTTCATATAACAATTCATTCCCCTAAATACAAGAGCACATAAACATCCATCAAACAAGCTGCCCAAATTTTAGACATAGGAATAGAGAAATTAAAACATTATAAAAATTTTCATAATGTTTTCATATGCTATTCAAGATCATCAGAATCTTCTCCTGAGTCTTCTTGTGATGATATAAATTGAACCATTTGTTCTGCCCATTTCTCTTGTAAATCATCAAAAATTTGCAGGTCATAACCCGACTTGTTCCAACCAAAGAACTACATGTATTTAAATTCAAAATAAGAATATAATTTCATGAATTCACAAAATAAATAACTCATATGTTAAAAAGGTATATTGGTAAAAAAGATTACCACATCTTTAATTGGAATGTTGATATTTGTGATGATTTCGCTCATAAACTTCATGACATAGTAACTACACACGACTCCATCATTTTGTTGTGGAACCTACAAAAAAAAGTGAACATGATTTTCCATACATTATTACATCTTTATTATTCAATAGTAAAATTAATTAAATTATTAATATTCTCTTGTACATACCATAACTTTGTCCCATATAAGCTTATGAGATTTTTTAAGGACAATACCCCTACTATTATTCCACAGCTTCCATTCTCTATCAAAGTTTAAAATTGTTAGTTTTTTAATAAATATTACAAAGAACAATAGAATAAAAATAGCTAGCTATAACTCTTACATTTCAACAATTACTTTTATATCTTTACTCAATTCTATGGAAGCTGAGTCACAGTACCAAACATGATTTCCATAAAGATCAAGGATTACCAACATCCAATGATCTTGGCCTTGTTCAAACTTTAGTGGCCAAGGGATTATCAATTTATGATTTCTGTTAAGTGTTAATGCCCTATCACATAATTGTTTAGCTCTGATGCTAACATCCTTATCTTATTATTGATTGACAAATGAAGAATCATATAACATTGCTAAATGTGATGAGTGATTAGTTTGAAGTCGATAATAACATGCCCTATATAAAATGAATATATATACATTATTAGATAATATAAATATAATTATATATGTTCTACATAAATGAAAGTTATTTACTGATTGAGGACTCATCTCGTCCACACTTGAATTATATGTAAATTGATCATTTGATATTCAAACAGCTGCAATATACACTTGATTGATATATAGGTTTGGTCAATGTCTACACTAGAAATTTCTATAGGAAGTG
The DNA here is from genome assembly GCA_037013495.1 of Hippophae tibetana. NCBI lineage: Eukaryota > Viridiplantae > Streptophyta > Magnoliopsida > Rosales > Elaeagnaceae > Hippophae > Hippophae tibetana. Next base: position 18,431,213 of record CM072807.1, on the reverse strand, counting down.
GCACAGTCCATCCATCATTTATGCTAGATGCCCTCACAACAATAGTCATCAAAGTGCCAAGATTTTTGTTGAAGTTTATAGCCTAATCATAACTATACTTTTTCCATAGCTTCTTCTTGAATGACTTAGTGCGCGATGATTGTCTACTAGACATAGATTTACCATGAGATACTTGATTTGTATTTCTTAAATGTGTTGCACTTACTAGTTCTGGTATAATAGACTAAAAAAGAAGTATTATTATATATACTAATAACAATAAAATAATAACAATATAATAGTAGTAAAAAAAAGTTTTATCTTAAGTAAAAATATAGTACCATGTAAAAATTAATCACAACTTGACTCGACGGACAAGCTACATATTGTCCAACCGCTTCTTGGATTGTGGTAGCATCAGAAGGCATAGGTAGTGGACAATCATGGAGCAATGATTGATCAATTATTATTTGTCAATAATTTGGAAAATATTGATTATGAATCATTCGATTATCACTCAATTGTTGTACCATTCCAATAACAATAAAGTCCATTGATGAAGGATGTTTTAACAAAATTTTCATATTCTGTAAACAATTTAAACATTATATATAATAAAAAATAAAAATAATAGACTATCTACATAAACTTTAAATCTTACCACAAATGATTCATCAAATAGAGGAGGACTCCCATATGAGGTAGCTATTAGAAGGACATTCTCATCAAAACGTTCATTGTGATGTGATGGATAGTAAGAATGCACATATTGCATTAGAGAAAATGAACCATTACCTGATTGCATCTACATTCCTAGCATAAATGAAGGACCAATAGGATGACTATATCTCATATAGGATATAGGTTGGGTGCCATGAGATTGCATAGGTGGCATGCCTGGTATGAATGATGACATAACTGGCCTGGATGGTTGTATGCCTAGCCAATAGGGTATGTCCTGATTGTAGTATGCTGTCATGCCTGACATGTGTTGTGATTGATAATCTTTTGAAGTGGAAATATCACTTAACATTGAGGCCTTAAAGGAGCAGAGTTCTTCTTCAATTTTACAGTACTTCTCCTCACTGACCATCTGAGGCTTTTGTTTTGGAATGTTAAAAAACTCCATATAACCATCATATTGGCTTCCTCCCCTAACACAACCAGGATGCTCGCATCCAAATGCATGATATATAGCATCTTTTCCTGGCTGTTCGATTATTTCACCCCTAGTTATTTATTCTTGAACAACACTCTATAAATAATAAAGAAAACAAACATATCATACATTATTACATCAATTAGAAAAAATCATAAGGACTTTGTATCAAGTTAAATTACTAACCAACTTATTTAGTCATTACTCTTGACTTCTTCATTTTAAGGGTCTTTGTTTCTATATATAATTCAGATCGGGTAACTAGTCTACCCAATTCAACTTCCTATATAAATTAAATAAATTCATTAACCAGGACATCAATTTAAATTTGAGGAAAATAAATATAAAAATATTTATAAATTAACAACTTAATAATACCATTCTTTGTCTAACTTCAGGATTTGAAGACGTCCTAGTATAGTTAGGAAGAATATTATACATTTGTATATTTTGATGTTCTTCCCTAATAATTTAAAATTCATCCATACGTCTATAATCCACAAAGTTTTTCCAAACTTAGGGTTCAATCCAAGGGTGTTCTTTAGGAATTTTGTATAGTTGTACTTTATCAAGTGGTTCCAAATATGCAAAACACGTAATTTCTTGCCAATCTGGAAGTTTTGTATTCCTTTCATGCCTTATTTGTAATCTTATAACACATTCTCATCCAAGTGTCAAGGATTTTATAACAATTCTGTAAAAACACACTACAAAAGATGAGATATAATACATAAAAGATATAATATATGTAATTAGTTATAAAATAAAAGAGACTTACACAAATAGATTTTTCATATTTTGAACTTTTCAGCTTTGTCAACCGTCCAATCATTTATATTGATTGGTATACTTGACTTCACAAGTCTTCCAATAGAGAATTTCAATTGTTGGCCATTTTTCCCTAATGGATTACTAGCTAATATCATAAAATAGAACAGATACTCTATCATTTGGGTTAAGTGGAGCATTAGGTATATTTTCCCAATCCCTTCTTTTCAAATTTCCTAATAGATCATTTGGATCTACAAGCTCTCGTACCCTTGGATCCATGAAATATCTTCAAACAACGATGAAATAGAAATTAATTGAAAATTTTAATTCCAAACATATAAACATGCAAGAGTTAATAGAATAATATAGAACATACATTATGTTTAATTAGGTTGTTGATCGTATATATATATATTCCTTCACAATCACTTCGAGTCCCTAACGAAGAATCATCATTATCAACTAGATCATCACATATATTAGGCAATTTGTTTGAGAAATGACTAATATTGAATAATGTATCAAGCATGTCATCATCATATAAAGCATCACAATGGTAGAACTCTTTTTGTGGAGGCGTTAACACAACATACCATCTTGTGTCAATTTGATCGCTCAAGTAAAATACTTGTTTTGTATGAAGTGCTAACGTGAAAGAATCATCAGTGTGACTTATCTTGGATAAATTTAAAAGGGTAAATCCAAAATCATCTATTTTTATCCAACATTGATAACATCTTTAACCCAATCACACAAGAATATTGTTTCATGGAAGACCTTATAATAGAGTTCCCAAATTTCTTGAATTATGCCATAATATGTTATATTAGAAAGTACAGGATTACCATCTTTTGAACTGGAAAATTGCATAGTTTGTGCAACCATCTTGACACCACTATTCTTATTTACTCATACTTTGTCCCTTGCTTGAGTTGTAAACCTTGATCAATTAATTGTGAAACTAGAATATGTTTTGACATCAAATTTTGGACCATGTGCAAGTCATTCTAAACTTTCTATTATTTTATGATTAGGTTTGTTGAGTTTAACTCGATTCTATGCATACAAAAACATGAAATGTGTTTAAAAACAAAGTTTTAAAATATTGCATAGAAGTACTAATGAATTCTTGTATGTGACACTTACATGGTTGTGAAACCAATTAATAAGCTCTCGCTTATGTTTTATCATACAACCATTTTTCTCTTTCCTTTTTTTTATAATGAGCATCAATCTTCAATAAGTTTATATGTATTATGTAAAGTTATTAAAGATATATCAATTAGATATCATTAATAGTTAAATAGAAAATAATTTTATTTTAAATGAAAAGCTTGAACCTATCATCACTTACTCTATGTACGGTTGTGCCTCATTATTATTTACCAAAATGATTCGGTGTGCTTTTTCCCATCGAATGTGATCAATAAACAATTTCTTACTTCCATCAAGCATAGGGTTACCTAATTGGATCATGTGACGTTCTAAGAACAACTTGTGCGTAGGATTCCCAATTTTAGTGCAACCACTAAAGTATTTAAAACAAAACTCAATGGCCTCTTCACCAATGTAACGTTCCGACATGCATCCTTCAGGTCAATTTCTATTATTTACATATCCTTTAAGGACTTACATGTATCTCTCAAAAGGATACATCCACCTTTAGTAAGTAGGACCACATAATTAAACCTCTCGAACTAAATGAACACACAAGTGAATCATTATAGCGAAGAAAGAAGAAGGAAAATATTTTTCAATTAGACATAAATTCTATACAACATCTTTCTGTAAAGAGTTTAACTCACCAATTGATATAGATTTCTTGCATATTTTATAAAGAATGAACAAAGACGAATTATTGATAATCAAACATGTTTTGGAAGAATTGATCTAATAACAATTGGTAATAACTATTGCATTAAGATATGTCAGTCATGTGATTTCAATCCATAAAGTTTCTTATCAGTGATATACACAAAATTTCTTAAGTTGGATGAGTAACCATCAGGAACTTTCATACCCGCCAAACATTTACAAAACACATCCTTCTCTTTTGTTGACATTGTATATGATAATGGTGGCAAGTATATTCAATTCTTATCATTCTCTACCCTTGGTGCCAATTCAGGTCGTATGGCTAGTTTCTTTAAATCCAGTCTTGCTTTAATTCCATCCTTCTTTTTTCCAAGTATATTAAGTAATGTACCAATCAAGATTTCACATACATTTTTCTCAATATGCATGACATCTAAGATGTGACGAAAGTGTAGGTCTTTCCAATAAGGTAATTCCCAAAGTATTGATTTTTTATTCCAACAACCATGATCTACTAATTCAGTAACATTTTCATTTTCACCCATTTTATTAGTTTACCTCTTTCGTTTTCCTCCATTAGTGAGTATTATTTTTTTCATCTTTCCATATCGTTTGAATGTCATACCATTCGATTGTCTTAATATCCCAACACCTTGCAAAGTCAGGGTGCAAGATCATGATCTTCTTCACCATCGAATGGTTTATTTTGGTATCTAAACTTGGGTCTAGATGACAAAAATCTTCTATGTCTTCTATAAAACATCTTTCTTCCACGAACAATATAAGTTGCCAAAGTGCAATCACTACATATAGGGCATCCTACATAACCTTTTTTTGTATGTCCTGATAAGTTCTCATAGGTAGGAAAATCATTAATTTTCCATAAAAGGACCCCTAAAGTTAAAGTGTTCTTCTTTATGTGCATCGTAAGCATTTACACCATCATTTCACAATGTCTTTAAATCATCTATCAGAGGCTACAAATATACATCAATATCAACACCGGGTTGTTTCAGTCCTGAGATCAATAATGATAATATTATGAATTCTCTTTTCATACACAACCAGGGAGGAAGGTTGTATGTTACCATAATTACTGGACAACAGCTATATCTACTACTAAGGGAACTATGTGAATTAATTCCATCAGCAGTAATGGCAAGACGAAGATTGCACAGATCAAATGCAAATTGAAGGAATAAATTATCTATTACTTTCCAATTTGGAGAATCATAAGGATGATGTAGCACCCCATCATTAGATCAATTATTTGAAGGCCAAGTCAACATCTTTGATGTCTCTTTACTTTTGAACAACCTTTGAAAGTGAGGAATCAAAGGAAAGTACCAAAGAACCTTTGCGGGCACGCCTTTCTTAGGTGTTGTCTCATTTGTAGCATGCTTCCATCTCGATTCTTTACACATCAAACAATCATCTAATGTCTCGTATTCTTTTCTATAAAGAATGCAATCATTTGGACAAGTATGAATCTTATGATATTCCATGCCAAATTTAATAAGAGATTTCTTCACTTCATACATTGAAGATGGAAATTCAATACCCTTAGGAAACATATCTATTAGTACATTTAGTAATTATGTGAATCCCTTGCGAGAAAAACCATTTTTTGCCTTCACATTGTACAGATGAACCAATCCCGACATTTTAGTGTATTTCTTGCATTCTTGATACAATGGTTTTTTGGCATCTTCTAGAAGTTTTTTAAAGGTTTCGGGAACATCCTCATGTAGTTCATCTTCAACACCACGAAACATATTTTCTATTTGTACATTATGATACGATGTATATAATCCACTCACATTCTTATTTATCTCTTCCCAATGAGTATTATCAATATTTTCTCCATGATAATACCAACATTTATAACTCAAAAGAATACCACTATGGATAAGGTGATACTTAACCTCATCAACATCATGAAATCGCTCATTTTTATATTTAACACATAGGCATCAAATCATACTAATTCCATTATTATTATTTCTATAAATAAACTTCAAGAAACTTTCAACTCTAGAAATGTAGTCCTGCTCAATTCTACACTTTGACATCCAAGATTTTTCCATTTTCTATTAATGACATTAAGCATATTAAATATGTATCCAACCAATATATTTCATATATTATTATATATGAATTCCCTAATTATTAGAATATCTATCAAAATATCATATAAAAATAAATACATAAAAACCAAACATAATGAATATATACACATAAATATAATTATATGAGATTAATTGTAATTACTAATAATAATATGCCACATAATTTGAGTTGATTTTAAATTTAATATATATAAAACAAAATTTATATAACATTTTTGTGATGATTAATATTTTTTTAAAATAACTACACTACTTCAAACCTAAATTTTTAATGGGCATCATATTGTTGAATCATGTCTTTCCCATTTCATATTAACAAAAATAAATAAATTAAAAAACAACCTTAAATAACAGCCATTTCATATATAAATTTATTATAATAGGTTTTGTATAAATTTTCATAATGAAATAAATTTATACAAAACCTACATTATAAAAATAATAACATACATATAATTCAAAACCTACATAATACAAAAATGTATACATATAAATAATAACACATAATATACAAATAAAATAAAGAAATATGAATAATAAATGTGTAGGATTAATAGAAATACTTACAAGAGTGAATGAAGTGATAAAATGAAGGAAATGAAGAAAAAAATGTGTTTTGTAAGTGAGAAAATGAGTATAAAAAATTTGAGTATTTCACTCAAAAATAAATAAGGGATCTAGAAGATAAATCAGAGAGGAAGAAAACCCACTAAACGGTGCTTAAATTGGTGGTTATTAGTGACCTGAAAATGAGAAAGAGTGGAGGAGAAGTGTCGGTCGATTTTGGGTATTTGAGAGTAAACACATGCAGCGCTGGAATAATATTGTTTTTGTCTAATGGGGAAAGAAGAGAAAAGGAAAATATCCACGTGTGTAGCATCGGTTGATGTGTAGAACCGATGCTACACGCAGGACGTAGCGTCATTCCTACATGTAACGTCGGTTCTACATGTCAACCGATGCTACAATCTATGTGTTTTAAGTCAGTTTTTCAATTAACCGACTTTAAATTCATTATAAGTTGGATTTCCCCAAAAACAGACTTTAAATCTCGACTTAAATAAGCACTTTTGTAGTAGTATCACATCTCATAATAAGTGCTATCAAAGCTTTTTTCATCTTGGGTGTATTCCATAGTTGTTGTGTCTGTGTGAGTTTTCGATTGTTGATATTGTGGTTTGTAGTTGTGTCTAGAAACAACTCTTGAATGTTGAAAATGAGTAAAATGGAAATAGAGAAGTGGGATGGCACAAGGACTTCCATATTTGGAAGAGTAAGATGAAGAGTTTGTTGGTTCAATAAAAGGTAGCTCAAGCTCTAGATGAAACTCCGGTGTATTCAGATGATTTTACAGAATTTCAAAAGAATGAATTGTTGTTGATGGCTTACACCTCAATTTTTTTACATTTGTACGATAATGTGATTCGTGAGGTTCAAAGTACATAGGTAGCATAGAGGAATTTGGATGAGATGTATGATCGAAATACAAATTGTGTTTAATGAATACATAAGTATATGTATCGCAAAAAGTAATATAATGATAAAAAAAACATCGCAAAAAGTATTATGTTATTAGAACTAATTTTTAAACTAAAAAAATAAAAATTAAATTTTGTTTTTGGTATTTTTATATTTTAAGAAAGCAAAATTAAAAGAATTAAATTGGATTTGGTAACTAAGAACATATATGAAAAATTATCTTGGAATACTTAATCCCTCAATTTTCTAAATATGTGAATTACTAAAATTCTTCCAATATAATTATCAATTAATTATATGATCAATTGAATCAAATCTAACATGTATTTCTCTCTCAAGTAAACTACACAACATATAGTGATTAACCTAATAATACTCTCATGTCAATTAAATTATATAATACTAATTAAGTTCATAATTTATGGATCACATACATACGAATCATATATCGTTGCCTAAAAACTATGCATGTTATTTAATCAAGACAAACAATTAAATAATTCTCTCAAATCTATTTAATTACCTCTGTAGAAATATTATTGACCAAATAATTAATAGCATAATTATCAAATTAAATAATATAATTAAATTGAATTCATAATTATGGTAAAATATTATATCATTATATAGTGAAAATTTGGTTCATAATACCCCTAGATTAATAAATTAACTAGACAAAGTTTTGTTCATAAAGCTCATATTTTTCATAAAGAAAGACATAAAAATTGATAAAGAAAGGAGTAGAAGAAGAAATACAATCAATCCCTTTAATTGTAATATCAATCTTCTCTTGAATCTCCACCAAAATTGTACCTCATTTTGAATTTTTTTGTATCTTTTTCACTTAGCTCCAAAAATTGATAAGAACTATGTTAATTATGACTGATTAGGGTTTATGGAGTGATTAAGGGTTAAATATATCTCAATTGGAATTTGGACCGTCAGATAAGCTTCAGATCAAAGGTTGGGATCAAAACAAGCAAAAGTAATAGTGCAAGCTAATATGAGTATGACACGTGGCACATAAAATTAAATAGCAAATCAGAGAGCGACACGTGGCAAGGGAAGACTAGTTTGGTCAATGCATGTTAAGTTAGTGTCACACGACGAAACGTGATTAGTGGTTATGGATGGCGTAAGGTACATATGGAATGGCTAGACGATTCAGGTAAAGATGCATGGCGTTTGCGTTGACCAAGTAGGACAAAGTTAGAATGAATGTCATGCTGACACATGGCATGGTGCTACGTCAAACTACAAACATGGAAATCTGTGATTGGGCATCTTCTCTTATATGGCACCCATGTGGGTTGCTCCCATGCTTGTATGTCATCCACATGGAAACTTTTGATTGGTTATGCGTTAAAAAAACAATAAAAATCCAGAAAAATCCCAAAAATGTTAAAAATTATATTTTCATCCCTTTTCACTAAAATTTTTATATTTTTAATATTTTTAACTCTAAAAATACTATTTATTGATTAAAATGAGAAAATATTAAGTAAAAAAGTGTACTGATAACTCTACTTTTATATAGTCATCACACCCTTAATTTTAACTCTTTGTTTGTCTTCAAGTAAAGTCGAGTCTAATTAAATAAAATGATATATGCAATATATTGACAAATATATCTATTAATACATACATATTTAGTGAAAACTATCCCCTCAATAGTCATAAAATTCTATGATAAAGAGGTTCACATATTCATCAATCAATGTTCCATCAATACAAGGACATGCAAGGTTTTTGACGAATTGATTTGTGTGTGTATGTGTTGAACATGATATCATCCAATGTACTTATGAAATCAATTTATATGAGCATACTAATCAATTAAATCTTAGAACAAGTCTTATAAGTCTATTTTTCACATTCCTCTCCATTAATATAAATATATACTTAGCTAAAGATCAATAAGAATTTTACATACTTGTAATGTAAGACTTAGGTAGGGGTCGATAAATGAAGACATTTAGGTCTTTTCACAATTTAACTTTATTTTTATTCATCATGCATTTTTTAACTGTAATTGAATTTTAATTTGATATTTTAGTATACCATCTCTTATCATTCTTTTCATATTCTTTTATTCCAATATTTTTTTTGTAACTTCACAATACCTCTAAACTTATTTTCAATTTTCTTCTCTTTTTCTTTAGAGGGATAATTGTGTTGTGAGTTTTGATTCTTTTTTTTTCTCTTTTTTTTATAGGTTACATTACATTTCATCTCACTCTATAACATAACACATCGTTGCATCTTTTTCTTTTTCATACAAGCTAAAGGTACAAAGGTGAAGGTAATGCTTATTGGTTAGGCATAAAATGTGACTTAAAGATATAAAAGTTTCTTTGTTAGGCTCAAATGAGTGACTAAAGATATTTAACAATGATTAGCTTGAAAGGCTCAACCAATCCAAATAGGGCCTAAATCATTTCTCTTGCTAAATATTATTTAGGAATCCACCTCAAGGGATGATTAAATAGATTTTAGAACATGGTAGATCTCATCAACTCGAATAACTCACTACAAATTTTCTCTCGATAAGAACACCATAATCCATCATGAACATGTGCATAAAAATTTGAATCAATCCAATCAAAACTAGCAAGCATATCACATGAATACTGTAAGTATCTTAACAAATATGTTTCATTCCTTATCATAGTCATGACAACTAATTTTTATCATTGAGTTCATATGTTTCATATCAATCATACATGCATTTAGTTCTCATATATTTATCAATTTCTACCCAAATCATGATTAAAAACATCCTAAAAATAAAATAAAAATTCCCTAAAAATTTAAAATGCATACTAAATACTAAGGTAGAGAATGAAGTCTCTCCCAAAAACTCAAATTGCACATTACCCCAAATGTGTGTATATAAATATGAAAAAATAAAAAGGGAAGAAAACTCCCTTAGTCATTGCACACAAAATTTGTCGTTGAAATTCTCAATCTTTTTGTACCATTGCTCTCCACAATTATTCTCCTACAAAAAATAATAAAATATAAGTAAAATAACGTTGGGTTCCCTCCCAACCAGCATCACATTTAATGTTCTTGACTAGACTGTCATATCAAGTCCTAAGGTACATCCCTCTATGTGTATTTACCTTTGAGCTTACTTGGAAATAGTTTGAGTCTTAATTTTTTCAATAATACTTTATGTTCCGATTTGCAAACAAGGTGCTCAATTCTCTTAACATGCCTCCAATTTATGTATTTTCAATATCTTTTTCACCTCTGTATTGAACTCTTCTACTTCCCTACTTGAGCGGGGATGAGAGGGTAAAAGTGTGAGGTCTAAACTTGGACATTAATGGTTTGAGGTTAGATCTAATCTCAAAAGTTTCCATAAACACCTTTGATACACACATGGGAGGCGTGTCCTTCAAAAAGTTCATATAGTTCACAATATCAAACATTGATTCCATACTTTCAAAATTAAAAGATATTGTGTTATTTTGTGGTGAGTTTATGTCCTTATTCATAGAATTATGTGTTAAAGTCTTAAGTGTGGGAAACTAAACATATTCTTTTAAGTTGTCCCCACAATTAGTAACATTTATCCTTAAGCATTCTTTAGCTTTATCAATATCAAGGAGTTTAGATGCTTTAAAAACATTAAATGTTATTTATTCATCTTGAACTCTTATTGTAAGCTCCTCCTTTTGTACATCAATGATTTCTTTTTCAGTTGCTAAGAATGGACAACCAAGTATGATAGGAATGTTATAGTCCTCTTTCATGGGATGTCAATAGTGCATGGGATGTCAAAACTACCCAGATCTTTCATTTTTTTGGGTAGTTTTCTAGCAAGGATGGAACTAAAATTTTCAATTGGGGTTATTATTTCATTATATCCAAGTCTTATTTCCTTAGACAATATGTCTTTTAAAATATTTGCATAAGATGACATATGTTCAAGTGCATATGCAAAAGGTATATTTATATGTAGTTTCTTGAAGAGATCCAGAATTTTTAAAAACTAAGTGTATAACTTTTTCTTTTGCAGCCTTTGAGGGAAAGGAATAATGGGCTTATAGAGGTTGCTCTTTTTTGGCTGAATTATTTCCTTTCCATTACTCTCTTTATCCATTAATTCCTCATCATCCTTGTTACTTTGTGTTTCCTCCTTATCCATTTTAGTCTCATGGTTCTCCTCATCCTTTTGAGTCTTATCTTTCTCCTCTAGATTTTTACTACTCCTTAAGGCTATGGCATTGCAATGCTTCTTACCTTCTATTCTTGGGTCTATAATTGTGTCACTTGTAAGGTTACCTTGAGACCTTTGAATTATTGCCTTGGAAAGTTACCCCATTTGGTTTTCTAAATTCAAAATTGAAGCCTCTTGAGTAGACATTTTAGCATTTGTATTGTCCTTAGTAGAAGACTTCTTTTCTTAGGCTTGTGATTGTTGTGGTTGTTGGAAACCAGGTGGTGGAATTAATAGACTATTGAATTGATTACCACCTTCATTGTTGTTATCAATCCAAGAGAAATTTGGATGTTATCTCCATCTTGGGTTATATGTGTTCGAGTATGGATTATTGTTTCAGTTCACATTACCCATATAGGATATTGATTCAAGATTATTTGGACAATTGTCAAACAAATGAGCTATTCCACGAAACATAGAATACACCCCTGAATCTTGGACTTATTTTATACTTGCTAGCGAGTTTTGAGCTTTCAAAAAATTTATCGAAGATGACACTTGAATTGTAAGTGTCGTGATATCATTTACCTTAGGGACTCCGTCTACTCTTCTTATGGCTATAATTCTATACATTGGCTTGATAATTATTACTAGACATTTTTTCAAGTAAATCATAAGCTTGATTGTAAGATTTGGCTTAGAAAGCTCCATTAGAGGATGCATTAACAATGGTTCTTGTTTAAGCATTGAGACTATTGTGGAAAGTTTCCATTTGAATCTAATGAGGGATACCACAGTGAGGACACTTGCTTAACAACTCTTTGAATATTTCTCATGCTTCATTTAAAGATTCTCCTTCATATTGTTAATAGGAGGTATTGTCATTCCTAAGCTTAACACTTTTTGTTGGTGGGAAATATTTCATCAAGAATTTCCCTACTAAATCAGTCCAAGTTGTAATGAAATCAAGTGGCAAAGAGTTTTGCCAAGCTCGAGCACGATCTCACAAAGAGTAAGGGAATAATCTAAACCTGAATGCCTCTTCGGTCACACCATTGAATTCTAATGAATCTCCAACTTTAATAAAAAAAATATGAGCTACATATTAGGATCCTTTGTTGGTAGTTCGCTGAATTGTCCAACTTTTTATAGCATTTGAAACATTACTGGCTTTTGTTCAAATTGATTAGCTTGAATGTTTGGCTTTGTAATACTTGGATTCATCCCTTCCAATGTAGGTATTGCGTATTCATTCATAGCTCTATCCCTATCATCCATCAAAACTATTTGATTGTTCAAATTTAACTCATTATTATTTATTTCTAATGGATTAGTCGTTTCTTCCTCTGGGGTGATAACTTGTTGTTTTCTTATTGACATCAAAATATGCTCGATTTTGGGATCTAAAGCCAAAATTTCTCCATTACACACTTTGCTCATGCAATAGACTGAATTATGTTTCTAATAGCACAAAAAAAGATGTCTAAATTAAAACTAAATAAAAATTAAAAATAAATAAAGAAATTAACTAAAATAACTAAATAAATAACTAAATAAATAAATAAATTATAATTATAATTATGAAAAATAAATAAAAATAACTAAAATAAAATAATTAATTTCTAATCTTAATAATTTGGACAACGATGCCAAAAACTTTATCGGACACGCGAATTGTGCTCAATGAATACACAAGTACACGTATCGTAACAAAAAAATATAATGATAAGAAAATATCATTCTCATAAATATTATGTTATTAGAAACTAATTTTCAAAACTAAAAAAATAAATTTTTTTTTTATATTTTTATATTTAAGAAAGCAAAATTAAAAGAACTAAAAATAAATAAAAATAATTAATTAAATCATATCTGATAACTAAGAAGACATATTATAAAATATCTAATAATACTTAATCACCCAATTTTCTAAACATATGAATTTCTAAAATTCCCCCAATACAATTATCAATTAATTACATGATCAATTGAATCAAATCTAGCATGTATTCCTCTCTCAAGTAAACTACACACAATATAGTAATTAACCTAATCACACACTCATGTTAATTAAATTGTATACTACTCATTAAGTTTATCAAATATGGATCATACACATAATAATCATATATATCTACCTAAAAACTATGCATGTTATTTAATCAAGACAAAAAATTAAATAATTCTCCCAAATCTAAATTGATAAATAATTAATAGCATAAAAACCAGTTTAAATAATATAATTAAATTGAATTCATAATTGGGGTAAAATATTATATCATCATATGGTGAAATTGGGTTCATAATACTTCTAGATTAATAAATTAACAAGTTATAATTTTGTTCATAAACTCCTATTTTTAATAAAGAAATACATAAAATTGATAAAGAAAAGAGTATAAGAATAAATACAATCAATCTTTTTAACTGTAATACCAATCTCCTCTTAAATTTATACCAAAATTGTATCTTCATTTGAATTTTTCCTTATTTTTCTCACTTCTTAACTCTAAAAATTGATAAAAATTATGTTAATTACAAATCATTAGGGTATATGGAGTTATTAAAGGGTTAAATATAGCTCAAGTGGAATCTAGACCGTTAGATCAGCTTCAGATCAAAGTTGAGATCAAAACAAGCAAAATTAACAACACCAACTTATGGGAGAACAACGCGTGCAACATAGAATTAATTAGGAAAATGAGAGAGAGATATGTGCCAAAGGAAGACTAGTCTGGTCAATGCGTGGTAAGTTAGCACCATACAACGAAACATGATTTACAGTTACAGATGCCATGGCACACGAGTGGAATGGTTGGACGAATCAGGGGAAGACATATAACATGCACATAGACCAAGTAGGACGAAGTCAGAATGAATGTCATACTGACACGTAGCATGGTGTTGAGTCAAACTACAAACACGGTGATCTATGATTGGGCATCTCTGCTTGCATGGCATCCACATGGCTTTATCCCCTTCTTGCATGTCATATACGTGGTGACTTTTGATTGGTCCTGCGTTAAAAATTCTTAAGAAATCCAGAAAATCCCAAAATAATCTAAAAATCATATTCTCACCACTTTTTACTAAAAGGTATATTTTAATATTTTAACCCTAAAAATATTACTTATTAATTAAAATGAGCAAATATTAAGTAAAAAAATTCACTAATGACTCTACTTTTATAGAGTCATCAATATACATGCAATGGATATGTCAAAAGGCTGCTTGGAGCCTACCTTGGTGGAGTTTTGGAGAATCTATAATGACTTGTCAAACATTGGACAGCGTCCTAGTGATGAGAAGCTTAACGAATTATTGTTACTCAACCTATTATATTCATACAAGGAATTGAAGATGAGTCTTAAGTATGAAAGAGATGATATCTCTTAGGATCTAGTTATCTCTCATTCGAGAATGAGAGAGTTAAATTGAGAATGGAAAAGCTTCACATTGGTGATATTGGGGTGGTGATTCCATGTATTCCAAGGGTAGAGGTTGAGAAAGAAGCCAAAATAAAAGCAAAGGAAAACATCAATTAAAATCCCATGGTCTGAGAGACAAGGTGAGATACTACCTATGTAACAAAAAAGGGTTGTTCAAGAGTGATTATATAGAGAACGATAAATCAACCAAGGGAGAGACTAGTATGGACATGCATTGGTGGTCGTAGAAGAAATGGGTTATGATTTTATAAGGAGAATGGTATCACAAGGCACATGACATTTTCAAAAAATCCTCAATAAAATGGTTTGGTGAAGAAGATGAATAGAACACTCTTGAAAAGAGTATGTTGTATGCTTTCCAATATAAACATGTCTAAACGACTTTGGGGAGAAGCAGTTTCTATGACTAGATACTTTATCCAAGGTTTCCTTTAGTTACATTCAGCTTCAAGACACGGGAAAAGGTATGGTTTGGAAAACCTATCAAATATGACCATTTGTGTGTTTTTGGTTATTAATGAGCAAGATCGGTAACTACTTTGATTTTATATTTGTAAAAATCTCGTAAGTGTATGAATCATTTTAAAGAAAATGACAAGTATACTCCCATGGTCGATTTAAGGAATGAATATATGTAGTTTTTAATTTATTATTCAAACTTTTAAAAACGAAATTAATCTTAAACTTCCTGTCATTATATTTTAATTTTGGTGTTTCTTAATCTAATAACAAAAAAAAAATATAGATATGATTCAATAAAAAATTATGCAAATTTTTATCATTCATAAAGTGCAGTATTTAAGGATATAATAATTAGGTTAATTATGCTTACTCATATTATTTAGGTTATTAAGGATATAAATTGATATTTATTGATTCTCTTTGGTGGGGTTAGATATTATTTGTTAATTAAACAAATCAATTAACATCTATAAGTAGAGTCGATACTTAATTTGGTTAATTAAATTAATTCTTTTTTTTCTAAGAGATTGAAAATGAACCATTTAAATGTCACATTTGGTATGGTTAGATAATTTAAACTTTATTCAAGGTGTGCAAATTAAACCTAAAAATTTAATTATCCGAGTACTACCTTTCAAGTTCTAAAACCATTACTAAAAATATGTTATCAATACATTCTTGAATAATACCTATTTAATATTTTGCAAGCAGAACAATATTGTTATTATATCATATTTACAAATAGTCATCTATGTTAAATTCAATCATAGACAAATTAAACATAATATATAAGAATAAAATATAAAAAATAATTGTAAAGAATTCATTTTAAAATTATACTTCAAAAGATTCCTTATAGAACTTTGATGCTAATTCTGTTATTGGAAAACCTCCAAACTGATTTGCATTTCCGTTTATTGAATCAAAAATCAAGAAACTATAAAAGTATAGCTAGTTCTTCTCAAAAAGAGAAAGCTAAATAGAGAAAAAGTTGAAAAAGTTGTGTATTTTTTATAATGGGGGAGAGTGTCCTTTTATCGGTGAAAAAAAGGCTAAAAAGTGGGAAAAATATCTTGAAAATGGTTGTTGGATGCGTTTCATACATGTTGGCACGCGTGTGGACAAAGGTGTGCATAACAGGGTGTTGGCACCGACAGATGGGTGCAGACGAGCATGGATGGTGCATCATGGGTGAGATTTGCAATGTGACATGCATACGGTGTGCATATGGCTCGGAACTCGGAGCATTTTTTTACCTTTTCAACTCATTTTGTATAATTTTTCCATTTTTTTTACTTTTTCTCATTTTTTTCTCAACATATTTGTGATGTATTACCTCTAGTATTTTTCTTCGAGTCTTTAAATTATTTTTGAACGAAAATACTTGAAAAAAAAATAAAAATACCCTTTATTTCAAAAAGACAACATTATACAAATATGATAAAAATTACACAAATAAAAATCTATTTAATCAATTAAAGTACATTAAATCATGGTAATTTTAGTGTTTTTTAAGCACTCATCTCAACTTTCAACCAAATTCTTGCTAGTCTCTTAGTACGAGAAGCGGTAAAAACTAAAACTTAAACTATCCTAAATCACTTCCGTGGATTGACATAGTTGTATTTAGCGTATGCAACAAGCCGCTAAATCCTTAGAGGTTGTCCTAATGGATGAGTTTAAGTCTCGTGAAGGTTTTCAGTAATGATACCCACAACCATTAACAAAAAATGAAAACAAAATAAAACAAATAAAATAAGAAGTTAACTAAAATTTAAAATAAAGTAAAAATACTAAAATAAAATAAAGAAATGAAATACAAGAATATTTAATGCTTATAATCTCTTTTATATTTCCTAATTAATATCTTAAGCATAGGTTATTTCAACTTCCTAATCATTCATGATTTATTATAATACTTAGTTGAAAATAAATTTCATATTTCATATAAAAAATGTATCAATTTAATTTCACCCAAACTTAGTGTCAAGAATCACAATTGGCTTCAACTCT
The DNA here is from genome assembly GCA_037013495.1 of Hippophae tibetana. Lineage (NCBI taxonomy): Eukaryota > Viridiplantae > Streptophyta > Magnoliopsida > Rosales > Elaeagnaceae > Hippophae > Hippophae tibetana. The sequence goes on along the minus strand of CM072807.1, from coordinate 18,413,786 downwards.
ATTCCTCACAAATCAATATGTTCGCATATGTATAAAGAATAAAGGCTCAAAGTGTTATTTTAATGTTGATCTCATGAAAGGAATCAAATATAAGGATTTATAAAATATTATACATTACTTTCATGCAACAATCAAATTCATGAAAAATAATATAATGTAATATGCCCTTTAGAAAATGTAGGAAAATGCAATGACTTCTTAGGGAATTACTTTCTATATTTTCTTTTGCATTAAACTATTTTTCACAACTATTTTTGGCCTTTTAGGTCATAATATATAGATTATATTACTCATTTCCCTCTCTTTCTTCCTATTTTTCTCTCTTATATTCTTTTTTATAAGAGAATCCATTTTTTTTAGAGAATGAACCCATTTACAGATTATACATTTTTATATGGTAAGGTGAGTGGTTAATATTTAGCTTTTCTGCTTGTAATTGTATAGGTAACCTAAGATATATCTACTTTTAAAATAGAAGTCATGCATAAATAAAGAAAGACATATACTATCAATTTTTACTTAAATCATTTAATCTAAAAACAATGAAAAATAAATATATAACACTTTATTGAGATGTAAAAATGCAGGCATTCAATGCTAAGTCCTATAGAGATAATCTAATAATGCTAAAAAAAAATATTTATCACTCAGAATAAAGGATAATAGGCTCAAAATATTTCTCACAATAATAGTCTCCACTATTTGATTCCTAAACATCAATTTTGGGTTTAATATAATTTTCACACCTTATTAAGAAATATTATTTATGACAAAAACAAACTAATTACCATATACTCGGGGCTAAAATTAATGTAACAATGCAAAATAATTAACTATTTACTTAAATTTGATTCAAAGAAATGATAAATTTTTAAAACTAGTCCTAAAATTCTAAAAATTACTAAATCACAAACAAAATAAAATCAAACACAATAAAAATGAAAATATGAACATAAATATTTTTAAAATTATTAATTTTTCTAAAATTAAGCATGATAAGTTTTCATCACTCCCAACCTGGAACTTACATTATCCTCAATGTAACAATTGTAAATTAAAGATAAAGAGAAAAGAGAAGAAAAGTTACATATTTCTTGAGAATGTGCAAGTAGTGATGAAAGAAATAAAAGAAAATTATCTAAAATGATGTGTTGCCTCACGATATTTTGATTTTTGTATTTCTTAATCTAATAACAAAAAAAACATAGATATGATTCAATAAACAATTTTGTAAATTTTTATCATTCATCATGGTGTAGTTTTTATAGATATAATAATTAATTTAATTATGTTTGCTTATATTATTTTGGTTATTAAAGATATAAATTGATGTTTATTGATTCTCTCTTTTTTATATGAATACCACCTTTGGTGGGTTTAAATATTCTTTGTTAATTAAACAATTCAATTAACACCTTAGGGTGGGCTCGATAATTAATTTGGTTTATTAAATTAATTCATTTTTTCTAAGAGATTAAAATTGAACCATTTAAATTTCACCTTTGGTGGGGCTAGACATTTTAAACTTTATTAAAAGTGTCCAAATTAAACCTAAAATTTAATTATCCAAGTACTAACTTTCATGTTTTAAAACTATTATTGAAAATATTTTTTCAATGCATTTTTGAATAATATTTCTTATAAAAACGTTTGAAATAGAGTTTCACTCTAACTACTAGGCGATCGTACCAACAAAAAAAAGCACTACTCTAAATCAAACCAGATAATTAAACCTTAAAATATAATTTTTAGATTTAAGTTTGTAATGAAAAATAATATATTTTTCTCTAACATCCTTAATATAAAATCTTGAATAAAAATAAAATCAATTTATTTTACAAATTTTTTTTCTCTATTTAATATTTCGCAACCATAACAATGTTATTATTATATCTTATTTACAAATAGTAAGCCATGTTAAATTCAATCACAAAAAAAATAAAAATAACATATAAGAATAAAACATAAAAACATTGTAAAAAAATTATTTTAAAATTATACCTCAAAAAAATCATTACAGAACTTTGATGCTAATTCTGTTGATGGAAAACCGCTAAACAAATTTGTATTTTCGTTTATTGAATCAAAAAATAAAAATCTATAAAAGTATAGCTAGGACTTCTTAAAAAGAGGGTAACTTTAAAACTAAAAACTAAAAAAACACTAAGAAAACTTTCTAGAGAGAGAAACAATTGAGAAAATTGTGTGTTTTTTACAATAGAAGATAAAGCCCTTTTATAGGTGAAGAAAATGCTAAAAAAAATGTAAAACATATCTTGAAAATAGGTGTTTGATGTATTTTATATAAACTGGCATGCGTGTGGGCAGAGGTGCGCACAGTTGAGCATTGGTGGTGATACATATGTGTAAACGCTTGCGACTGGTGTGGATTAGGGGAGATTTTTAGTGTGACATCTGGGCAGGGCTCGAAACAATACGTGGGAGGCTTGGAAAATTAGGGCATGGAGTGCGTGCCGCACGCAAGGGTACGTGCGAGACTCGGCAGATGCACACGACTTGGAGAATTTTTGACCCTTTTGACCCATTTTGTCCAATTTTTCCATTTTTTTTATTTTCTCATTTTTTTCTCAACATATTTGTGATGTATTGCCTCCAAAAAATTTCTTCGAGTCTTTAAATTATTTTTGAACAAAAATACCTGAAAAACAATAAAAATACCCGTGATTTCGAAAAAACAAATTTATACAAAAATATGATAAAATCATACAAATATAAATCTATTTAATTAATTAAAGTACATTAAATCATGGTTATTTCAGTTCTTTTTAAGCATTAATCATTTATGTTGCATATGTACATATGATGCAAGGGAATTTGAAGCATAGAGCATTGAAGTGTATGTTATTTGGGTATCCTAGTGGTGCGAAGGGTTACAAGCTATGGTATGAAGATGCTAAGAAGGGCATTACCAGTAGAATGGCGGAATAAATGAAAACAAAGTTCAATAAATATTGGGGAGATGTAGAAAAGATGAATGCTTTTTTATTTATTGCAACTTTTCTTTATCCAAGACGTAAGGAACAACGTTTGAGAATTTGTTTGGATCTTTTGTGTGATGAAAATGATATTATGGTTGGTTAGATAATGAAAAAATTTAGACAAACTTTGGATAATATGTTTGTTCAGTATTTAGTTTTGTATTCTACAAATGTGCAAGTTATATTCTCACAACCTTTAGACAGAGAATAAGTGGATAGTTGTAGCATTGATTCATTTTCATTATGGATGGATCATTATAAAAAGCGTGTCAAAGATGCAAAAAAGATAGACAACTAAATTGAAGTGGATAAATATTTGGTTGAGACATGTGAGGTATGGATGATGAGTCTTTTGATCTTTTAGGTTAGTGGAAGGTGAACTCATCGAGGTACAAGGTTCTTTCTAAGGTTTCCAAATATGATTTAGCTATACCTATATCAGTTGTAGCTTATGAGTTCACATTTTCTATTCGAGGAAGAGTTATTGATCCTTTTAGAAACTCATTGTCCCCAAAAACTGTCGAAGAACTTATTTGTACTCAAAACTAAATTCGATCATCACCAATAATTAATATTCGTGAGTAACTTGATGATATTGAAGCAATAGGAGCAGGTAATATTATTTTAATTTTCATTATTAATTGATAGCATTCTCTTATGATTGATGTTTTAATATTTTCATCACTTTCTTTTGTCTTCTATTTTGTAGATATGTTGGGAGGCATTAAGGATATTACCCTTGTTTGAGTATGATATATAATCATTTTATTTCATATGCATTTCTTATATTATTTTTTATATATTTAGTTATCAATTTACTAACATTTTTTAAATTATGGATAATAGCTAATGAAACACTAAAGTTTTTTGCTATTGCTCTCAAGACTCAAGACTCAAGACCTAAGATTATTTTCAAGATGCTCGATGGATATTAAAGAATTAAATGATCAACTTAATTTAGCTTTAGATTATTGTGAACTATCCTTTTGTTTATTGTTTGAATGAATTGTTAACTTTATTAAAAGTGACTATTGTAATTGGTATTATATTATTTTGTTTTATATAGATTTAACCATTTGAGTGGTATTTTAACATTTTTATTTGGTATTTTTAGGTTTTTTTAGCTCAAATAAGTTTATGTTATGTGAAGATTAAATTTTTTTTATTCAAAAAATACTAAAAATAGAGTTAATTAAGTTTATTGGTCGGATTGATCAGATTCAACAGATCCAATCCGAATAGATTACAGATCAGATTGCATCGAATTTGAAAGGTGATCGGATTGGTTGCGGATTAGGATGCTTCAATCCAATTAAAAGGTCATATCATATTGGATGAGTAAAAAATCAACGATTTCGATCTAATGCACACCCTTACCTAAAATTAAAAAACGTATGTGAATTTATCCAAAAAAATATACTTGTAGATGAAATGTAGGTTTAAAAAGAAAACTAATTGAAAAAGTTTTTAATAGTTCCTTTTATGCGCTCTAGCACATAGAAAATCCTAAACTCCATCCCCTCTCTCTCAATCCACATAATAGTTGATACACAACCCCACCCCTTCTACATCACCATTGTTTGGCAACTACAAGGACAAAAAAATTTCGATGAAAGTTCTACCATTGTCCCTACTATGGACGACCAGAACCCCTTAGTTTAGCTATGACTTCCTACTCGGAAACGCAATGCTCAAAGGCTTAAGTCTATAGGTTTCCTGTCAAGTTTCTACTGTAATCATGGAGCTCTCAACCCAAACCCTAGAGTTACTCATTGTGGTAAGGTCTTCCTTTGTTCTTAATATATTTCAGTCTCTGTTGTAATCCTTTTCCTTATTTATTGCTTTAGGACTAGAAATTTTTCCATCACTACCTTCTCGCGCTTATTTCTTGATCAATATGGCTTGAAATCTAGAAGAAAATGCAACTAAGTATGGCCATCATGAGTGCAATTGAAACCAGTCTTTTTGTTAAACGATGTCTCCATCGTCGCCTTGTTTCTAAAAATAATTGATTCATCATTGTTACATATATATGTATATACAATTTTGATGCATTAAAGATGTTTCCTCATTCCATTTAATCCATCCTCACTCATGTACCATATTCTCTACCCTTAATTTTTTATCTTCTTTTTCATACACATTCATCTTTCTATATATAATTGCATTCATATTGGATGCTTTGTTTTCTTTTGATATTTTTGCAGAGAAAAATTAGGATTTTGGTTAGTATTTCAATTTCTTTTAGTTTTTTTGTTCAATAAGCCCTATAGGCGCACGATCACTGATAGTATTTCAATTTCTTTCATTTGTTTTGCTTTTGTTTATTGTCTATGTTTTCATTTTTAGTTTCTTACATTATGGTATCAGAGCCACCAACCCAAAGCAGTAGTTTTTAACACCTTTGTAGGAGAAATGAGATGGAAACCGAAGGGAATTTTTCTCAACCAGCCATTCCTCACTACGATAGTCACTATGACTATTGGAGTATATTGATGGACAACTTCTTGTGATCTAAGTAATATTGGGGGTTGGTCAAAACAAGATATATTGAGTAAGAAAATGGAGTGGCTTAGACAGATGCACAACACCCGAGTCTTGCAGAATTAAAGCTAAAGGATCTGAAAGTGAAGAATTACCTCTTTTAGGCCATCGGTCGAACAATACTGGAAACCATTCTTGAGAAGGATACTTGCAAACAGATTTGGGAGTCTATGAAGAGAAAATTTCAAGGTATTGCTCGGGTTAAGAGATCACACTTACAAGCTCTTTGTAGAGAATTTGAAACACTAGAGATGAAGACTGGAGAAGGAGCCATCGAATACTTTGTAAGAGTGTTTTTTGTCACCAATAAAACGTGCATAAATTTAGAACTGATGCAGGATGCAGTAGTGGAGAAGATCCTCAGATCATTGAGTGAGAAATTTAATTATTTTGTGTACTCGATCGAGGAATCCAAATACATTGAAAAACTTTAAATCGATGAGTTTCAAAGTTCTCTGATTGTTCATGAGCAAAAATTTCAAAGACATAGAAGAACCCTAAGCACTTAAGGTAACACTTGAAGGTAGGAATAATATGAAAGGACGTGATAGAGGCACTTGTAGAGGAAGGGGAAGAGTAAGATGGCATCAATCCTATAACAAGGCAACCATGGAATGCTATCATTGTTGCCAACTAGGGCACTTTCAATTTAAGTGTCCAATTGGATAAAGAAGTCCACTACGCAGCAATAGGTGATGAAGAAGAAATGTTGCTTATGACACATGTGGAGATGCATAATTCTCGAAGAGATGATTTATAGTTCCTTGATTCTGGATATAGTAACCACATGTATAGTAACAAAAACTTGTTCAGTGATCTCAATGAGAGCTTCTTTATTCCTATCTAATTAGTAAGTTACTAATCATTATCTTTTTAGATCAAGTCATTATCTTTTTATAATTTCATAGCTAGATACAACTATGTATTAATGTATCTTTTTATAATCTTTTTAGATCAAGTCATTATCTTTTTATACATTAGCTAGATACAACTATGTATTAATGTATCTTAATAATAATTAAATTATTGCTTTATTTCCCACTATTTCTTACTTTCTTTTCTAAGATTTGTGTGTATAAAAGATCAAAGGTTTGCATTGTGTATTTTGAAAAAGTAATGTTTAATGAATGCCACCATTCAGTAAAATATGGTACAGCAAAATATGGTAGCTTTTGAAGGCTTATAATAGTATTAAAAACGTCATTTCTCCAGCGTTATAGTGTGACCATGGTCTTATGCTATTAAGTTTCTCAATGTATAACATTCCTAAAAATGCTGCAAATACCACATTACAGCATTTTATACATTATAAAAGATCATAATCCTTGTAGTGAGAGGAGTTTGTACTACATTTAATACATTAATTAGAATTTTTGGGGTGCTTTGCTAGTAATAATGTGACCATGCATGGTCTTATGCTATTATGTTTTTTGCATTATTAATAGTAGATAAAAGTTACTTTGATAATTAACCGTCATATTTAGATGCAAGTTTGTGGGTTCTCACTGTAAGATTTACTCGCTCAATATGTTGGTTGTGACTACTGGTATTTAATTTTATCATTTAACTAATTATACTTTTTTTTTAGAAATTTTAGATTACTATTTTTTTTATTAATATAATATGCACATTCATCTTTAATTTGACACTCAATATACTATGTTATACTGCTTAATGAAAAAAATTGTACAATTTTTTTTCCTTAAATACAATTTTGTTAATATTGTTTTAGATAAATAGTTACAATTTTTTCTTCAAATGTCTTTTAAGATGAAAACATTTGTTGTAAATTCATCTCAATCAAAATAAGTTTGGCCAAAAACTGTCACAAAATTGTTAGTCAGAAGACAACAAAAATTGTCCTAAAAATGTTAAAATCAAATTGTTTTAGTGAGAAATTGTTTTGTATTAGAAAATAATTTTTAGGGATAAAACTCTGGGATGGATGTTTTAATTTTAAAAGATAAATATTTTATCATTAACACATTTTTGAGCAATCCATCTATTGCATTAAAGAACATTTATCTTATTTAAGGACAAAAGTATTTATCTTTAAATCTATTATTTTTAGGACAAAATTAAATTTTTTTAAATAGATTTTCTATGACCTCCATTTTGGAACAAAAACATTGACAAATTTTGTTGTCCCTAATTTACATTTGGGATAAAATCTTGACTTTAAGTACAAAAATTCTTGTCTCATAAAACTAATTTTCTCTTATTATATTGATTAGTTACTTATTAAAAAAGATTATATAGTATTTAATAAACGAACTTGATTAGATATATGTGCATTTTTTAATTTTATTTAAAAATTATATATATTATCGTTTCTTTTGAATTTATAAATTATTTCATATAAAGTATTTACGATAAATTTATTAATTTGTCCATAGGTTTATCTTTATAATTTTATTATTTTTAACTACTTTTATAAATATATTATGTTTTTACTAATCATAATTACATGAAATTTAAGTATAAAATATTCTTTTTTTTATTTTATTTTAAGCAGTGGTTACTTGAATATTTTTGTAATATACTTATTGCTTTAAAATTCTTTACTTCTTAATTTTGTAAAAACCTATAATAAAACTTTTACTTATATATTTAACGTTTTTAGAATTAATTTAATTTAATTCATTAAAAAATATAAAAAAATTACAATAATTTAAATCAATATCAAATAAAATAAAAAAATATATAAATAAAACATTGAGTTAATTTGTACTAGTATAGAGTTAAAATTGATAATTTATAATATAATATAAATTAAATTCCATTTAAGTAATGGTTGGAATAATTCTTTCTGGTGTTCGATTTATACGAATTAACAGCCGAAGAAGAATCCCGTTTAAAGTGCTTTCCGCGTAAAAAACGCAGCAAAATTAGAAAAAATGTGATATCATTTGTCGTTCAAAGAGTCAAACACAAAAATCTCGATCCTGTAAGGGTTGGTGAAAATCTTCTTCAATGTTGGGGCCAAGATGGACGTCCAACCAATAACACATGCCAAAAACATCCAGCCCAAAAAACAACAGCTTGTGTGTTATTAAAAAAATATATCGTAAAATCAAAAATATCACAATATTTCTAACATTTTTATAGAATTTTTAATATCTTTAAATTTTATTTATTTTTCTCAATGCTATTTTTATCTTTTAATTTAAATTAAATAACAGATTCTACAAATTTTAAACATGAAACATATCATCTTCTTCACTCATTTTCAGAATTAAAGTATTCTCACTTTTTAAGGTATTATTATTTTTTCAAGTGTTTTGTATATTTTTAAGAAGTATTAAAAAAATTGATACAAAATTAAATACTTTATTTACATTTTTCTTTGTAAGTGTAACCTGGGTAAATAAGTTTCGATCGTATTGTATTAAATAATGTATGAACTAAAAACAATTTTGTATTATAATTATGTATATATGTTTATGATCACTAGTATTAAAACTTTAAATACATTAAGAATGCAAAATAAATGACACTTAATATAATAAAGATAAATTATGATAAATGTATGAAATGAAAAGAATATAAAATTTATAATAATGTAATGATATATATTATTTGATAATTTTCTATCTAATATTTATAAAACGCTACTGTTCTTATAACTGCTCCAACTTTGGATTTGTTGTTATTTGATAATACATGCATGCTAGTTAATGAGCCTAGCTATCAATATCAATCATATCATTAATGCTACTCTAGCTACGTCATTTCAATGGATCTCTATCTTTTGACTTTTGCTAAGAGGATTATCACGTTTGAAAAGTATACATAACATGTATTATTGAGAATGTTATCGACAATATTATTGGATCTCTACTTTTGCTATGAGTTTACGTCATAGACACAGAAACTTATTGAGAATGTTTTTTTATAACAAAAGTAGAAAATATCCTCGTAAGAGCAAAGAAAGTTTATAAAAAACTATCATATTTTATCTGTTCCAATAAAATAATAGTTAAAAAATAATCAAAATTTAACGATTAACAAGACACCTTTAAAATTTGCCCGAATATTTTGTAGGGTTATCCAACCAAAACTCCATAGTCACCTTAATGTTTGGAAAGAAAATTAATAAAAAATGATCATATTTTATCTATTCTAATAAAATAATAGTTAAAAAATAATAAAAAAATTAAGGATTAACAAGACACCTTTAAAATTTGCAATAAAAATTTGTAAGGTTATCCAACCAAACTCTATAATCACCTTAATATTTGGATAGAAAATCAAAATGTTAACGTATATCAGTTAATGTATATCATATCTGTTAATGTATATGTAGTTTACTTTAGTCATATCTAGTTTACTTAACTCTTATATAAAGACACCATGTATATTTCTTAACTTACAGAATATAATATTATCATTAAGTATTTATAACATGGTATCAGAGTCACTGCTCTTACCTTTCTATTAGCAATCTTGTTTTTTCTGGTATTATTTCAACCTTATAGTTTTCGTTGTCACAACAGTTGCTGCAGCCACTCATCGTTGAACCTTCGACGTCTTTCAATCGTTGTCCTTAGGTTATGGGCCTACAGTCGTCGTTGTTGAGAAGTTTCGCACCATACAGACCTCTACAATAACCATCTCTACTATGCATCTTGCTCCAATAACATTTATACAAGTACTACAGTGATCGTCCGATCTACACAACCGTGGAAGTACCGCAACCATTGGAGTCTGCACGCTCTCTCACGCACCACTCAAAGGAACTGCACATCTTCCTCACGTGCCGCCAAATGAAACCAAATGTCGTCGTGCATCCTACTCTAACAACCTTTTTACAGATACTACTGTGATCGCCTCAAGAAGATCTACACAACCGTGGAAGTCTTGCAATCATCGGAGGCTGCACGTGCTCGCACACGCCGCCAATAGAAATAGTGCATCAGATTCACGCATTTCACATGTCATACTCTGGTCTTATGACGTCATCAACGATGCATCCCTAGGGCTGATGTCATCATCGCCTTCTACTGACATCACCATTGACCATGCGTTGCTTCTGTTGACCGATGAACGATAGTTGACTTTGACTATTAACCGTTGACTTTGATAGTTGACTGTTAACTTTTTGCAATTTAGGTCCTCCCTACTCAGTTTTTCGCATATACCTCATTTTTGCAATCCGTTTTTGCATATTGTGTTTCCAAATGGATAAATATGATTTTTTTCTTCCTTGCCCCATCAATACTGTATTAGAGGTTACTTATCATGGTCTTAAGCTATGCACATTTTTCTTAAGGGTCGCATGCTTTGACATTACTATACTGGTGCAATTAGCATTCCTATCAAAGGAGCAAGTGAAGAAGATGCTACCTTCCTTGGTCGCATGATTGAATGGAATAGTCATAACCACATGATCCTCACATGAATTCGGAATACTTCCATTCCCTCCATCTCCAATCTATTGGGTAACTTTGATGATGCCAAATCAACATGGGATATGTTGGTCAAAAGGTACTCTACTACTCACAAATCCATGAAATATTAGTTAGTAATTGAATTGCATCAATTTCAACAAGAACTAGGGCAATCCATCAATGAATACTATGATCAGCCTCGCTTCCTTTGGGACCAAATTGACCTTTGTGATCCAATTTGGGCATGCTCAACAAAATGCTACAGTTAGGGATGAATTTTGTCTCTATGAGTTCCTGATGTCACTTCACAAGGACTTTGAGCCTATCCGAGGTTAGCTTCTTAATCGTAGTCTTCCTCCCTCTCTTAATACTACTATAAATGACTTGGTTAGAGAAGAAGCTCGGCTTGTGACCCTTTAAGCCTAGAATAACTTCAATGTTTTGGCTATTACTCCTTCTATTCCTACCATTGAGCAACCTCAACAATCAGGTGATTCCTCTGGCTCTAACAATCTTCGCAGGTAGAGCAACAAAAGGTTCTGCAATTATTGCAAGCATCATGGCCACACCATTGAGAATTGTTACCATCACCACAAATCTATTGTTGTTATTGCTAATATTGAGCCTACTCCGTTGATGCCTTCCAGTTCAGTAGAGTCTTATTCTTTTGGATCCATTATCAACCTTTCCCCCAATAAACTACAAAAGATCATTACTCAAGTTGTTCAAATGGCTGGTAATGTATCTCTTTCCACTACTTCTCTCAGTTCTACCTGGTAAGTCTCAAACTTGGCTTTTTTGATTCTACATGTTGTAATCACATGACACCTCACTCATCTTTATTATCCAAACTTGACCCTGCACCACATCCCTTAATATTCATATAACTGATGGTTCCACCATGCATGAGAATAGTCCAGGTTTTTTTTCTACCTCTAACCTCTCTGTTCCTGGGGTCTTCCATGTACCTGACCTATCCTATAATTTATATCTCTGTAGGACAATTAGTTGAACAAGGATATCACCTTATTTTTGACTATTTTGGATGTATAATGTAGGATCCGAGGACGGGGCAAGAGCTTGGGACTAGTCCTAGGGTCGAGCGTATGTTTCCTGTGAACAATCTTCATCTTCCACCTATTGCTCCTACCTCTATTGCTGCTGCAGTTGCTACAATTTCTTTCTTACCTTCTCTCACACTTTGGCATTCTCATCTTGGTCATGCCTCATCCACTCGAGTACAACAATTAGCTTCTAAAGGTCTATTAGCTTCTGTGTCCAAAGACAATTTTGATTGTACTTCATTCAAGTTAGGAAAACAGCCAGTTTTACCTTTCAATAATAGTGAATTTGTCTCTAATAGTATTTTTGTGTTAATTCATTCTGATATTTGGGGACCTTCTCCTATTACTAGTATTGGTGGATCTCGATATTTTTTTTATTTTTATTGATGATTATTCTCATTATAGTTGGATCTTTCCTATGAAATCTCATTCTGAAATCTTACCAATATACAATAACTTTGCAAAAATGGTTGAAACATAATTCTCTAAACATATCAAAACATTTTGATCTGATAATGCTCTTAAATATACTCAAAATTCTTTTCAAGCTCAGTTACATTCCTATTGCATTGTACATCATCTAACTTGTCCATGCACCTCTCAACAAAATGGTCGAACCGAAAGAAAATTGTCATATTCTTGACATTGTCTGTGCTCTTCTTCTTTTTGCCAAAGTTCCTATCCCATTTTGGGGTGAAACCGCTTTTCATGTTTTTCATTCCATTAATCACATTCTAAGTGCTATCATTCATAATCAGACTCCGTATAAGCGCCTTTTTGGGTCATCCTCTGACTATTATTACCTTCGCTCATTCAGATCTACTTGTTTCATTCTTCTTCAGCCTCATGAACACAACAAACTTGAGCCTCAATCTAGACTTTTTTGTTTTCTTGGTTATGGTGAAACTCAAAAAAGGTATCGATGTTATGATCCTACATCACATCGTCTTTGTGTTTCCTGTAATGTTGTCTTTTGGGAACACCGCTTATTTGTTGAACTTTCTCACTTTCGTTCTTCCCTAACTAACTCAAATGTTTTAGAATCTTTTCAGATAAGTCTCATGTTCCTTCTACAGATACTCTTGATCCTCCTTTGGACTTATCTATTCAATCTTCAAATATTTTTGATGATTCTCTTAGATAGGTTGATGATGAGATACCCCACCTTGAGCATAGATCCTCTGCTCCTACTTCGCCTAAAGATCCTCCACAATACATTTTACCTCGCCACTCAACCCAAGTAAGATCCATCCCTACACATTTACTTGACTATCATTGTTACACTACCCTTGCTACACTTCATGAGCCTCACACCTATCGTGAGACATCTATTAACCCTTTATGGCAGATTGCAATGAAAGAAGAAATTAATGCATTAACCAAAAATCATACTTGGGATCTGGTTACTCTCCTTCCTGGTCAGTCTGTGGTTGGTTATAAGTGGATCTATAAGATCAAGACTCGCTCTGATGGGTCTATCAAGCACTACAAGGCTCATCTTTTTGCAAAAGGTTTTACACAAGAGTATGGGATTGATTATAAAGAGACTTTTTCTCCAATTGCCCATATTTCCTTTGTTCGTACCCTTTAGCTGTTGTCGTTGCTAGTAAATGGGACCTTTTTCATATGGATGTTAAAAATGCATTCCTTAATGGGGATTTGCATGAAGAAGTCTATTTGCAACCTCCTTCTGGTCTTTCTATTGAAACAAACAAGGTTTGTCACCTTCGACGTGCACTTTATGGCCTTCAATAAGCTCCATGAGCGTAGTTTGCCAAGTTCAACTCCATTATCCTTCGTTTGGGTCACACTGCTAGTCCCTATGATTCTGCCTTATTTCTTTGTCGCAATAATAAAGGCACTATTTTGCTTCTCCTATATGTGGATGATATGATCATAACTGGTGATGACCTCAGTGGCATTCAAGAACTCAAGGATTTTCTTAGTCAACAGTTTGAGATGAAAGACCTTGGACATCTCAGCTATTTCCTAGGTCTTGAGATCACTCAATCCACAGATGGTCTTTATATTACTCAAGTCAAGTATGCATATGACCTTTTATCTCAAGCTAGACTTACCGACAGCAAGAATATTGACACTTCAATTGAACTTAATGTGCATGTAACACCCTCGGGGGGTCATCCTCTCTCTCTTTACAGATGATTGGTTGGCAGCCTAGTTTATCTTACAGTTACTCATCCAGACATTTCTTATGTTATTCATCAAGTGAGCCAGTATCTTTCTGCTCCACGATCGACTCATTATGTTGTTGTTCTACGCATTCTATGATACTTGAAGGGCACTCTCTTCCATGGCCTTTTCTACTCAACTAAGTCTTCTCTTGTACTTCGTGCATTCTCTTATGATGATTGGGAAGGAGATCCCACTGATCGCAGATCCACTACAGGTTATTGCTTTCTCTTTGGTTCTTCTTTGATTTCTTGGCGAAGTAAGAAACAAACTTTCATGGTCTGCTCCAGTACTAAAGTAGAATATCTTGCTATTGTTGATACCACATATGAGCTCATTTGGCTACGATGGCTTCTTAAGGATTTAGGTGTGTCCACATCCTCTACTACTCCCATTTATTATGACAATCAGAGTGTCATTCATATTACTCACAATGATTTCTTCCATGAACGGACTAAACACATTGAGATTGATTGTCACTTTATTCATTCTCATCTTGCCTATAGTGCTCTCAAGTTTTTCCCCGTCTCCTTCAACGATCATCTTATAGATATCGTCACTAAGGCACTTCCTAAGGAACGTACTTATAATTTGGTTGACAACCTCAAGCTGGTCTCATATCCATCTTGAGTTTGAGGGGGCTGTTAATGTATATCTATTAATATATTAATGTATATATGTTAATGTATATCATATATGCTAATGCATATCTAGTTTACTTTAGGCATATCTAGTTTACAAAATAGAATACAATTATTAAATATTTCTAACACGAAACATTCTTAGAATCTTATAATGATAAAAAGTGTATCATTCCTTTAACTTATATGTACTCGATATATCCATAAAGTGAAAACCATATAAGAATAAAGTGCAAATTACAACCATAAGGTGAAAACCATTTAAAAATAAAATGCAAATATTCACAAACACTTAACAAACAAAAGTTGTATATAAAACACACACATATACACTAGTGGTGAACAAACCAACAATAAGGTAAATACAAAACGAGACACTAAAATTTAAAACTTAACTCACTACAAATTGAAATCCATAATCACCTAAGAAAAACTACCAGCTCTCGAGCAGAGGACCACTAGTATTGACCAACCACCAGTGCCAAAATAAAATACATCGAGTACGACGAAGACCACTAGGTTGGAGACAACGCAACCAATAACCATTTGAAAAAGGAGGAGGAGGAGGCAAGTTGGACCACAATGTGAAGGAATGGTCCAGGTGAGGAATGGCTGAACACCAGCAACCATTGAACCATGCGAGGGTGAGCGATGCTTGAAACGAATGAGAAAGGCTGAACAAACCGAGTTTTATTGAAGACTAATAAAACGAACCTTAACAATAGAGTAGAGGTAGGGGAACGATGAGTGTGGTAGAATGATGAGAGATTGACAACACGGATCAATGGAGGCCATGAAAGCAACAATGGAGCCATGGGTTTGAAAACTTAAAATTGTAAGAGTTTTTCTACTCTCAAAATGGCATAAATGAAAGAGATTATTATTGAATAGTTATATTCTTAGAAATAATGTGGTTAACAATCAAAGTTGATTTAAGATTTATATAAAAAAATAAAATTAAGAAAAGTTTGAGTCTCAAGTTATATAATTTTTTTTAAATAAATTTTTCTTATTATAGGGATATTTGATCAAATTGTAGTTGCTTTAAATCTTATAATTTAATCTCTAAACTTTTAAAATTTGACACATAGTATCTAGCTTGGCTATTAAAGTACGTATTAAAGAATCAAAATTTTAGAACCTATGTGTAAAATTTTAAAAATATGAGGACTAAATCATATGATTTAAGAGTTAGGAACGAACTTGTGATATTTTAAAGTTTGAGGATTAAATTGTATGTTTTAAAAGTTTAAAAACCTATATGTAAATTTAGTTAATGTTTGGAGACCAATGATATAGTTTAGCCAAATAATAAATATAATAGAAACACATGTGTTTGGGATTGATCTGGTTTATAGAGAAAAAAGTTAGAGAAAAGTTAAGTTGATTGGCAAAATGTGTGGATCTCATAAGAGGTCCATATATTTATATAATATTACCTATACATGTATCAATTACATAATAAGTACACATATTTACATGTCAGAGTGATATAATTGGCATAAAGTACAACATATCAGGAGTTGAGGTCGACCCTAACTCGGGTTGATTGTTGAGCTTGGAATGATTATTGAGCTTAGGCTGTCATTATGCTCGGGTTGGTCGTTGAGCCCAGGTTTTCATTGAGCTTAGGTTGTCATTATGCTCGGGTTGATCGTTGAGCTCAGGTGGTCATTATGCTCAGGCTGATTGTTGAGCTCGAGTTGTCATTAAGCTCGGGCTATAATTGAGTTCAAGTTGATCATTGAGCTTCAAGTTGTCATGGAGCTGATCATTGAGATCGAGCTATTATTGAACTCGGGGTTGTCCTATAGGTAGGACATCTGGGGTTCTTCGCCTTCCATATCGGATCGGATTGAGCGATTTACGTGGGTCGGACATCAAGTCGATCCAGATATCCAAACAACATGTTTTCAATGACATATTATAATGATTTAACAAAAAAGTTATAAAAAATAATACATTTAAAACTTATAACTATAATAAGTAACACCCCAATAATTGATGGGTCCAATTAGACGACATTCAATGTTGAATGGGTCTAAATAATTATAGTTCAATTGAACAACGTTTGGTATGAAATAATATATTATATTTTTTTAATAATAAAAATAAATGAATTAGATATAAGGGGTGAAATATGAATTATACTTTTCTGAAATGTATATAATTTTATTTTTTTATATCAAACAATAATTGTGTGGTGAGTTGAAATGTATATTTTCGATTCGACCTACACACATAAACAGAGTTTATCACTACAATTCATCATATATATTTTTTCAAATAAATATATTTGCATAATTCCATCTTTGTAATCTAAAAATGGTAAAAATATAATTGAATAATTACATAAAAGTTTATAAGAATTATGAACCTTTTAATCTAAAATGTTAATTTAATGAGTGAAAACACTCACAATCATTAAACTCTATTATAATATTATACTTAATCAACGTGTGATATTATTATTAACATAGTGTAGGTCTTTGTCTTTTATAAAGTTCATTATTTTACATTTTTAACCTATTTTATTATATTGTATCATATTTAGATTACTTTTTTTAATTTTTGCAAGATCCACTTAAATTTTTTTGGTGATATGAGACCTACATTTTTTAACTTCGATGAAGTTATGTTACCATGTTAAAGTTAGTAAGATTCATGTGCCTTTATAGTCCAAAAAGCTAACTTAATGGATAGAGATATACATAATCTTTATAAATTCTATCATAACATTACACTTAATATTATTCTTAATAAATACAATACATCAATAATTTTTTTTCAATATTGCATGAATTCTTTTTTTTTAGATGAGAAATGGATAAAGTGACTACAAGTCCCTTTCTTTTTTAAATGGATTATTTTAGTAACTTTTGTTTTGAGTGCCTTAACACAAATCAATTTGATTTTAAAAATAAACAAATTAACTTCAATTTATATTATTATATTCAATTTATAGAAAAATAACTACAATACAAGAAAATAGTTAGAAATTAACTAATCCATTTCATTTTCTATCAATTTTTTTCAAACAATATTTTTAATACATTAATCTTATATTCACAAATATCTCATATTATATGCAATTTTTTTTTTATAATACTAGATAGATATGTATAAAAAATATTAAAAAAATTTTACAAAAATGAAATAAATTAGTTTATTTTTAATAATACTTCTCTATTATTTAGTTATTTTTTTCTAATTGAAATGGTTGATCCAATGTTCTCAAACAAACTTTCGATAAATTGAATTCAATTTTTGAATTTATTATCCAACAATTGTCGTTTCGATATTTATTTAAGAAAAAACCGAGCTTAATCCAACGGTGAACAAACCTGCCATATATACCTGTTATGTTTCAAAAGTAGAAACACATTGTTTTTATATGCTGATTTTTTTTTTTTTTTTGTCTCAATATAGTGTGAACTATACGAATCTTCTACGATTCCTTGCATGCTTTGGAGGTTCGAATGAAAAGTAAGTGCAGTTTTTATCAGAACCATTCGTCCACTACTACTATTTAATTTCAACAACCAAACATTACCATTGTACCCCTGACGTATATATTTTGAATACATAATTCAAAGTTGCTGTCTCAATAAATACGTACCATCCCCTTATATATATATATATATATATATATATAGTTGCTGTCTCTATATAAATACGTACCATCCCCTTATATATATAATCTCCTTCCAAATAAATATCCTCCTATTTATATAAATGCACGTGCACATGTACTCAATTAAAATAATAAGAATAAGATTATGGAAGATAATTGGGAGCAATGGAATTGTGATAATGTGATAAATGAGCTAATACAAGGAAGGGAGTTAGCTCGACAGCTTCAAGTTCAGCTAAACATGCCATCTTCATCATCTTATGAAATCTATAATTTTTTGGTACAAAATATTTTAGTTTCCTACGAAAAAGCACTTTCCTTATTGATGCTCAATTGGTCCAACTCACCATTAATATTGCCCACAACAACAATTACTACACCTTCATTTCCAGCAACCACAACCACAACAACTACACCTTCATTTCCAATTCCAATGATGCTTGAAACCACTCCTTCAGTTGCAGTAAGTCCCATGAATAAGTACCATGATCACGATCACCACCATAAACCTCCAGATCATAACTTGAGCATTAACAGGTATATTATCATGTCCGACCAAGATTTATTTATTTTATGTTAAATGGTAGTAGCTAGTATTTACGTGTTTAATTTGGTCGTGAACGAGATATCATTTCATTTATCTTCTTAAGAAAATAATACATACAATAAATTCATTTTAGATATATTTAATTAATATAATATTATTAATAATTACAATTAAATCTATATATTTATATTAAATTAAAAATAATTTTGATTTTTAAATAAACACAATCTAACTATATATATATTTTTAACTTTAATTAAATATTTTTCTTGATTTTAAAATTGATTCATTAATTTAAATTTTTATATAACTATCCTTTTAAATAATTTCATCAAATGCTAGTATGATTATATATATATATATATATATATATATATATATATATATATATATATATATATCATTAAATTATTCTTATTTAATAGTGAATATGTTATTTTTTTTATTAATTAATTTTAAATTTTAAATTGTGATAATATTTACCTTATTAATTTATATTATTCTATGATTAAGATAATTGTTATATAAAAAGTTAATATAAAATAACAATTTATATATATATATATATATATATATATGGTAGCTGGAACACACAAAGATGGATGAAACAAGTGAGGGTGACCCCTGGAGTTGGACTTGAAGATGCTCTTGACGATGGTTTTAATTGGAGGAAATATGGACAGAAACACATCATTGGTTCCAAGTTTCTCAGGTTTTTATTATTTGTCCACCAAATTAATTTGTCATATTACCAAAAATAATAATAACAATTTATGTTTATTTATTGTAGAGGATATTACAAATGTACTCTGAGAAATGTTGAAGGTTGTTTGGCAACAAAACAAGTTCAAAGGTCAGATGAAGATTCAAACATTATTCAAGTAGCGTACAGTGGAGTCCACACTTGTTCCCAAGCGTCTTCTAATTCTAAAGATAATATGAAATCATTTTCCTCTTTTAACTTCGATTTTTCGGCTGAAGAGAATGATGGGCTTTTGGGTTCTATTATGAATAGCACTAATAATGTTAATGTGGGTGAGACACAGACAAGTACTACTGGATTTGAACAGAGCTGAGATAATCATAATAGCAGTGTCTACTTCATCATCAACATACCCATTTCTAAACACATTAATTTCAACTCCAACTTTACCTTTTCCAATCTTCATGACTCCTTTTTCGGATTCCACGATAATTAATGTATAAGGAACTCTGTTTCAGAGTTGTTTTATGAATACAATTTGTAATATATAATTAGGTGTTAATTTTAAAGTATTTCTGATATAATTTAGAACATATATATGTAGCGTACTTTATGATTAAAAAAATATAAATAACTCATTAATTAATATTTGGATCATAGGTAGCTGATATTTATATAAATTAATGAATATAGATTTTATTAAATTCTATATTTGTAGAATAAATTTATAAAAATATCTTAGAATTATTATATCTTGTTCGTTCATATAAATTAATCATTACTGCTGTTTACTCCACACTCATCGCGTCGTTGACCATTCACAAATCTCAATCCCTCTTCTCTCACACATGATTGACGATTGATGTGCTACTCCTGACTTCCTTTGACAACCAGTCAATTGATAGATGAGCCATTCCTCAGTTCATGCCCTCAATAGCTCAATCACGTTCATTGCATCGTTGTTCGACCATTCCTCTACTTTGGTTGAGCTATTCTTCACTTCCTTCGGTATTCATTCTCCATCTCAAATTTTGGTTTGTAGTTTTAATGACTCGATCAAGTGAGTAAAAATAAACATAAAAAATGATAAAAAGAACCATAAATTTGGAGAAAGATGCTTGGAATACAATGGTATCATTATAATTGCCCATGTTGGTGTCTATAAGCACTAAAAAGTTCCCTAGAAGTCATTTGTAGAGAAGAGTGTGAAAATGAGAGAGAGATCACCATTTGAGAAGAGAAATCTAGAAAAGAGAGGATTAGGTTTCACTATTGTTGAGTGTGAAGTTTTTGTGAGGTCTCTTTGAGTGTTATTTCTCGTGTATGAGGGGTGAAAAAGTGGAGTAGACTCACTACATTGGTCGGGTTGAACCACTATAATCCTAGTGTATTCTTTTTTTTATCTTTTCCTTGCTATTATTTTCATTACCTTTGATATTCCATTTCTAGGGTTTGTGATTCGTTGTTGGAATAATCTTCATTTAGGTATTGTATGCTTTGGATATTTCTATTTTTTCTTGGATTAGAAAACATTTGAAATATCTAGGAAGTTCACATCTCATAATAAGTGGTATGAAAGCCTTGTTCAGCTTGGGTGTATTCCGTAGTTGTTATGTGTGTGAATTTTTGATAGTTGATATTGTGGTTTATAGTTGTGTCTAGAAATAACTCTTGAATGTTGAAAATGAGTAGAATGGAAATAGAGAAGTGGGATGAGACCAAGGACTTCCATATTTGAAAGAGTAAGATAAAGAGTTTGTTGGTTCAACAAAAGGTAGCTCAAGTTCTAGATGAAACTCTAGAATATTCGGATGATTTTATGGAATTTCAAAAGAAAGAATTGTTGTTAATGGCTTATACCTCAACTTTTTTGCATTTGCACGATATGTGATTGGTGAGGTTCAAAGTGCATAGGTATTATGGAGGAAGTTGGATGGGATGTATGATCGAAACACAAATTATGTTCAATGAGTACGCAAGTATACATATCGCAATAGGTAATATAATGATAAAAAAAATATCATTCTCATAGAGATTATGTTATCATAAACTAATTTTTAAAACTAAAAAAATAATTTTTTTTTGTGTTTTTATATTTTAAGAAAACAAAATTAAAAGAACTAAAAATAAATAACATGCAATAATTAATTAAATTAGATTTGATAACTAATAAGATATATGAGAAAATATATATGAATACTTAATTCTCCAATTTTTTAAACATGTGAATTACTAAAATTCTCCCAATATAATTATCAATTAATTACATAATCAATTGAACCAAATCTAGTATGTATTTCTCTCTAAAGTAAACTACACATCATATAGTAATTAACTTAATCACACTCTTTTTGTCAATTAAATTACATACTACTCATTAAGTTCATTAATTATGGATCACATACATAAGAATCATACATCTCTACCTAGAAACTATGCATGTTATTTAATTAAGATAAATAATTAAATAATTCTCTCAAATCTATTTAATTGTCTCTATAGATAAATTGTTAGCCAAACAATTAATAGCATAAAAATTAAATTAAATAATATAATTAAATTGAACTCATAATTGGGGTAAAATATTATATCATCACATGATAAAAATTGGGTTTATAAGACTCTTAGATTAATAAATTAACTAGGCATAATTTTGTCCATAAAGCTCATATTTTTCATAAAGAAAGACATAAAAGTTGATAAAAAAAAGAGTAGAAGAAGAAATACAATTAATTTCTTGAATTATAATACCAATCTTCTCTTGAATCTCCACCAAAATTGTATATTCTTTAAAATTTTCTATATTTTTCTCTCTTCTTAACTCCAAAAACTGATAAAAACTATATCAATTACGGCTCATTAGGATTTATGGAGTGATTAGAGGGTTAAATATAGCTCAGGTGTAATCTAGATTGTCAAATCAACTTCAGATAAAGGGCTGAGCTTAAAATAAGCAAAATTAACAATGCTAGCTAATGGAAGCAAGACGGCACACAAAATTCATTAGGCGAATCAGAAAGTGATGCATGGCAAGGGAAGAATGGTCAGGTCAATGCATGTTGAGTTAGCGCTATGTGACGCAATGTGATTCGCGATTACGGATGGCATGGCGAACATGTGGAATGGTTGGAGGAATTAGGTGAAGATGTATGGTGTATGGGTTGACCAAGTAGGACAAAGTCAGAATGAATACTATGTTAACATGTGGTATGACGCTTCTAATTGGTCCTACATTAAAAATTCTAGAAAAATTCTAAACATTATATTTTCACCCATTTTCACTAAGTTTTTTATATTTTAATATTTTTAACCCTAAAAATACTACTTACTGATTAAAACGAGTAAATATTAAGTAAAAAAATGCACTAATAACTCTACTTTTATAGAGTCATCAAACCCCCAAACTTAATTCCGTGCTTGTCCTTAAGTAAAGCAGAGTCTAAATAAATAAAATGATATAGGAAGTATATTCATAAATATATATTTATTAATACATGCATATTTAGTTAAAACTATCCCTCTCAAAATTCATAAAATTCAAAATTCTATCAATACAAGGATATGGAAGGTTTTTGACGAATTGATTTGTATGTATGTGTTACACCTGATATCATTCAATGCACTCATGAAATCAACCTTTATGAACATGCTACTCAATTTAATCTTAGAACAAGTCTCATAAGTTTATTTTTTACATGCCTCTCCACTAATATAAATATGCACTTAGCTAAAGATCAATAAAGACTTTACATGCTTGTAATGTAAGGTTTAGGTGGGAGTCGATAAATGAAGACATTTAGGCTCTTTCTACACCTTAGCTTTTTTTATTCATCATACATTTTTTAACTACAATTGAGCTTTAACTTGATATTTTATTGCACTCTCTCTTATCATTATTTTCATATTCTTTTATTCCCTAACTTTTTTTCTAACATCACAACACCACTTATTTTCAATTTCTTTTTCTTTTTCTATAGAGGGATAATTTTGTTGTGATTTTTGCTTTTTTTTTCTTCTCTCTTTCTTTTTATAGGGTGCATTACATTTCATCTCACTTTATAGCATAACACATGATTGCATCTTTTTCTGTTTCATACAAGCTAAAGGTGCAATGTTGAAGGTAATGCTAATTGGTTAGGCATAAAATGTGGCTTAAAGATATGAAAAGTTCTTTGTTAGACTCAAATGTGTGACTAAAGGTATTTAACAATGATTAGCTTAAAAGGCTCAATCAATCCAAATAAGGCCTATATCATTTCTCTTGCTAAATACTATTTAAGATTTCTTCTCAAGGGATGATCAAATAGATTCTAAAGCATGGTAGATTTCATCAACTCGCATAACTCACTACAAATTTTCTCTCGATAAGAACACCAAAATCAATCATAAACATGTGCATAAAAAAATCAATCAATCCAATCAAAACTTGCAAGTATATCATATGATTAATGTAATTATCTTAACAAATATGTTACATTCCTTATCCTAGTCATGACAATAAATTTTATTATTGAGTTCATATGTTTCATATTAAGCATGCATGCATTTAGTTTCTATATATTTATCAATTTCTACCCAAATCATGACTAAAAACATCCTAAAAATAAAATAAAAAAGAAATTTCCCTAAAACTTTAAAATGCATACTAAATACTATAGTAGAGAATGTAGTCTCTCCCCCAAACTTAAATAGCGCACTATCCCCAATGTGTACATATAAATATGAAAAAGTAAAGGAAAAAAAGCTTCTTTAGTCATGGCACATTATATCTATCGTTGAAATTCTCAATCTTATTTTGCCCCTACTCTACATATTTATTCACCTATAAAAAAATATAAGTAAAATAATTTGGGTTGCCTCCCAACCTACGTCACATTTAGCGTCCTTGACTAGATGGTCATATCAAGTCCTAAGGTACATCTCTTTGTGTTTATTTACTTTTGAGTTTGCTTGGAAACAGTTTGAGTCTTGATTTGTTCAATAATATTTTATGTTTTGGTTTGCAAACACGATGCCAAATTCTCTTATCATGCCATATTTTTGTTTTCCTTTTGAACTTTTTGGCATTTTTATATGCACTCCACCATAATTCATCCAATTTGTGTATTTCCAGCATCTTTTTCACCTCTCTATTGAACCATTTTGCTTCTCTACTTGAATGGGGATGAGATGGTAAAAGTGTGAGATCTAAACTTAGTGACCCTTCAATTTATGGTTTGAGCATAGATCCTATCTCAAAATTTTCCATAAACACCTTTGATACATTTATAAGAGGTGTGTCTTCCAAAAAGTTCACACAGTTCACAATATAAACCTTTGATTCCATACTTTCAAAACTAAAATATATTGAGTTGTTTTTTTGGTGAGTTTATGTCCTTGTATATAGCATAATGTGTCAAAGTCTTAAGTGTGGATGACTCAATAGATTATTTTATGTTGTCCCCACAATCAGGAACATTTATCCTTAAGTATTCATTAGCTTTATCAATATTATGGGGTTTAGATGCTTTAAAAAATTTAAATGTTACTTGTTCATCTTGCACTCTTATTATAAGCTCACCCTTTTATACATCAATGATTGCTTTTCTAGTTGCTAAGAATGGACCACCAAGTATGAACTTGTCTACTTTTACTAGCACATCTTCTATCATATCCTGAGGTTTCTTAATTGACTATGTTCCATTTGTAATGTTACTGAAGTGGGTTTGGCTTTACCAACCCCCAATCTCTTGAAAATTGAAATGACATAAGGTTAATGCTAGAACCTAAGTCACACAGTGCCTTTTCAAAATAAACATTCTTAATAGTGCATGGGATGTCAAAACTACTTAGATCTTTCAGTTTTTGGGGTAGTTTTCTAGCAAGGATGGCATTACAACCTTCAATTAAGGTTATTATTTAATTATCTCCAAGCCTTATTTTCTTAGACAGTATGTCCTTTATAAATTTTTCATAAGACAAAATCTATTCAAGTGCATATGCAAAAGTTATATTAATGTGCAGCTTCTTAAAGATATCCAGAAATTTTAAAAACTACGTGTTTAACTTTTGCTTTTGCAGTCTTTGAGGGAAAGAAATAGTGGGCTTGTAGATGTTTCTCTTTTTGGCTGAATTATTTCCTTTCCATTACTCTCTTTATCCACTAATTCCTCATCATCCTTGTTAGTTTGTGGTTCCTCCTTTTCTTTTTAATCTTATGGTTCTCCTCATCATTTTAAGTCTTATCTTCCTCTTCTAAAGTTTTATCACTCCTCAAGGTTATGGCGTTGCAATGCTCCTTATCTTATATTCTTGGTTTATAATTGTGTCACTCCTCTAGATTTTTATCACTCTTGATTGGTCCTATGTTAAAAATTCCAAACAATTCCAAAAAAATCTAAAAATTATATTTTTACCCTTTTTCACTAAAAACAAATTATATTTTAATATATTTAACCCTAAAAATACTACTTATTGATTCAAACGAGAAAATATTAAGTAAAATATTGCATTGATGGCTCTACTTTTATAGAGTAATCAATGTACATGCAAAAGATGATGTTTTAGAGGTTCTAGAATAGTTTTTTAGGTTTTGAATGGATATATCAAAGGGCTTAGAGCCTAGCTTGGCGGAGTTTCAAAGAATCTCTAATGACTTTTCAAATATTGGAGAGCATTTTAGTGATGAGAATCTCAATGAATTATTATTACACAACTGATGAGCGAAAACCGGCATCGCCGATTCTTGCCAATACTTTGGTTTTAATATTTATAAAACTCTCGCAAGTGCACGAATCATTTCATAGAAAATGATAAGTATACTCCCAAGGTCGATCTAAGGAAGGAATGTGTGTGGTTTTTAATTTATTATTCAAACTTTTAAAAACGAAATTAAATCCTAAACATCCTGTCACGATATTTTGGGGTTTTGTGTTTTTAATCTAATTACATAAAATTAAACATAGATTCAATAAACATTCATGCAAATTTTATCATTTATAATGGCGGAGTATTTATGGATATAATAACTAAGTTAATTATGCTTGCTCATATTATCTAGGTTATTAAAGATATGAATTGATATTTATTGATTCTCCCTTTTTTGTATGAATACCACCTTTGGTAGGGTTAGATATTCTTTGTTAACTAAACAAATCAATTAGCACCTATGGGTGGGGTTGATAACTAATATGCTTAATTAAATTAATTCCTTTTTCTAAGAGATTGAAAATGAACCATTTAAATGCCACCTTTGGTGGGGTTAGACAGTTTAAACTTTATTCAAGGTGTCCAAATTAAACCTAAGAATTTAGTTATCCGAGTACTAACTTTCAAGTTTTAAAACCACTACTGAAAACATGTCGTCAATACATTTTCAGATAATAATTCTTATAAAAACTTTTGAAATAGAGCTTCACTCTAACTACCGGGCGATTGTACCATCAAATAAAAGAGCACTACTCTAAATCAGGCCAGATAACTAAACCTTAAAATCTAATTTTTAGGTTTAAGCTTGTAATGAAAAATAATATATTTCTCTCTAACATTCTTAATATGAAATCATGAATAAAAATAAAATCAATTCATTCTAGAGATTTTTACCTATTTAATATTTCGCAAGCATAACAACGTTATTATTACATCATGTTTACTAAACAGCTAGCACAGTTAAATTTAATCACAGACAAATTAAATATAACATGTAAGAATAAAGCATAAAAATAACTGTAAAGAAAATAAAATCCTTACAGAACTTCGACGCTATTCCCGTTGCTGGAAAACCTCCAAGCGAAATTTGCACTCCCATTTATTGAATCAAAAAGCTAAAAAATTACATAAACATAACTAGTTCTTCCCAAAAAGGGAAGAACTCTAAAACTAAGAGAAATTGACTAAGAAAAGCTAAAAACTAAGAAAACATAAGAAAAACTAAGAAAATTAAAAAGAGAGAAAAGAATGTATTTGGAGGTTTTGAAGGTGTGTTTTGAAGTGAAGGGAAGGGGGATATTTATAGGTGAGGATGGAGAGAAAAAATGAGTAAAACATATTAAAAAAATGTAAAAACGCGTAATGGAAATGCTGAGGTCATTGAAGACGTCAACATGACGTCATGCGGACGGCTGCACGTGAAAAATGGGGCGAAACGGGCGTCGGCGCGCGCGGATGAACAGTACCCACGCGCGTAGTTCTGCGTGGATGAACAGTACCCGTGCGCGCAGTTCTGCGTGGATGAACAGTACCCGCGCGCAGTATGGTTTTCACTTTATTGCTTCAAGTATTCCTCTTTGATCTTTAAGTTGCGTTTTAAAGCCAAAATACCTGAAAAACAATAAAAATGCCCGTGATTCCGAAAAAGACAAATTTATATAAATATATGATAAAACATATAAATATATATATTTTTAATCAATTAATGTGCATAAAATCATGATTATTTTAGTGCTTTTTGAGCACTCATCAACAACCTATTAGATTCTTACAAATATTTGAAGATTGGTCCTAAGTTTGGAAGATATGATATCTCTTTGGATCTAGTTATCTCTCATTCGAGAATGAGAGAACTAGAATTGAGAATGGAGAAACTTCACATTGGTAAGAGTAGGGGTGGTAGTGGTGGTGGTGATGCCATGTATTCCAGAGGTAGAGGTTGAGAAAGAAGCCAAAGTAAAAGTAAAGGAAAACATTGATTAAAATCCCATGGTCTGAGAGACAAGGTGAGATACTACATCTGTATCAAAAAGGGGCATTTCAATAGAGATTATCTGGATAAATTCAAATCAATCAAGGGAGAAACTAGTATGAAGATGTGTTAGTGGTGGTAGATGAAATGGGTTATGATTTTATAAGGAGAATGGTATCACAAGGCACAGGACCATTCCTAAAAATCCTCAACAAAATGGTTTGGTGGAAAGGATGAATAGAACACTCTTGGAGGGAGTAAGGTGAATGATTTCCAATATAAGAATGTCTAAAAGACTTTAGGGAGAATCCATTGCTATTGCTAGATACATTATCAATAGGTATCTTTTAGTTTCATTCAATTTGAAGACACCAAAAAAGGTATGGTTTAGCAAACCTATCAAATATGACCATTTGTGTATTTTTGGTTATATTGCATATGTACATATGAGGCAAGGGAAGTTGAAGCATAGAGCATTGAAGTTTATGTTCTTGGGGTATCCTATTGGTGTGAAGGGTTATAAGTTATGTTATGGTCATGCTAAGTAGTGCATTAATAGTAGAGATATAACCTTCAAGGAGGATGTGATATATGTGGGTAGGGCTTCCAAAGAAACAAATGACTCACCATAAGAGTCCTAACGTGGATGTATCAATTTTAAGGTAGACCTATTGGTGAATAATAAACAACCTAGGGGTGAATATTGGCAACCGAAGAAGACACCATTGAGCCTAAGTCACCTACACTAGAAAATGACTACTTATTGGCATGAGATTAGGAATCGATGCATGAATAAAGTTCCTAAGAGGTTGAACCTTATAAGCATTGAGTACAGAGTCAAAGATCTCAGAACTTGAGCCAAGGCCCAATGAAGAAGTCATGATTAGGAAGGATATTGATAAATGGCAGAAAACCATACAAGAAGAAATGAGTTCTCTATAGAACAACAAGAAATGGAAACTAGTTCCTCGATTGAAAGGTCAAAATTTATGGGCAACAAATGGGTCTACAAGTTAAAATAGGGTATGCCGGATGTCGAGCTAGTCCGTTGCAAGTTTAGAGTTGTTGTAAAGGGGTTCACCCAAAGAAAAGGTATTGACATTACTGCAATTTTCTCACATGTTGTTAAACATAGTTCCATTAGATTATTGTTGTTTGTTATTGTGCATAATGATATGGACCTTGACCAATTGGATGTGAAAACTACTTTTTTGCATGGATATTTTGAGGAAGAAATTTTCATGGAGCAACCCAAGGGGTTTTTTGAAAAAAGCAAGGGTGATTTGGTGTGTCTCTTGAAAAATTCTTTGTGTGGCTTGAAGTAATCTCCAAGATGTTGGTACAAAATATTCAATGAAATTGTTTTGAAATTTTAGGTTCAAACATAGCAAGCATGAAATTTGTGTGCACTTAAGAGGGATAGCTAGCTCTACCATTGTGTATTTATTGTTATATGTTGATGATTTATTGATAGTTAGTTGTGATTGATCTCAAATTACCAAGTTGAAGAGTCGAATTAGCTTTGAATTTAAGATGAAGGATCTTAGGTGTGCTAAGAAAATTTTGGGGATGGAAATTAGAAGAGACATTGAGAAAGAAAATTTGTTCATTTCCTAAAAGGGGAATTGTGAGAAGGTTTTGAAATAGTTTAACATGAATCTGATAGCATCACATTTCAAGTTGTGAGCCTAAGACTCTCCTTTAATAGATAAGGAGAAAAAATAAATGAAAAAGGTGCCCTATGCAAGTGCAATGGGTAGTTTAATGTATTTAATGATTTGTACAAGATCATATATTGCATTTGGTACTAGTTTGGTAAGTCGATACATGGCTAATTTAGGTAGAAATCATTGGGAGGTAGTGAAATGGACAATGAGGTATATGTGTGGTACAACCAGAGTTAGTCTTCTCTATGACCTCTTTGAGGAGTTAAGTGTTAATGTGGTGATCTATGTGGATCTGACTTTGCCAATGGTTATGATAAGAGGCATTCTATAACGGGATACTTATTTTGATTTGGAGGAAAATTGGTGAGTTGGAAGGCCAATTTATAATCAATAGTGAGTTTTCCTTATACAGAGATAGAATTTGTTGTCGCAACGAAAGTAGTAAAGGAAGCTATGTTATTAAAGGGTTTGGTTAGTGAACTCATATTTGAGAAAAATAGAGTCATGGTTCATTATGACATTTAAGGAGCATTTTACTTGACAAAGAATCATCAATTTCATGAATGTAATAAGCATATAGATGTGAAGCTACACTTCATATGAGGGAGATAGAATAAGGTGAGGTGGAGTTAGTGAAAATTCACACAAATGATAACCCAACAGACATGGCAACAAAACTTGTTCCCTTGGTAAAGTTTGTGAAGTGTCAAACTTTGGTCAAGATGATCACCCCATCTAAATCAAGGTGAAAATGGTGGGTCTTCACCTAAGAGAATGAGTTCCAAGGATTGGCATCAAGTTAGAGAATTGTGATATTGTGATGCAAAATCATGAGGGATGCTTGAGAACCATTGTAGGTGATCAAATATCAAAGGTTGGACTATGAGGATTGCATGGTATAGATAATGGTTTTTGGTGCCTATCAATCGATCGCAAGTGAAAGAGTCCACGACCTAGTGCACAACCAAGGTAAAAAGATACAAACTCCTAACAGACTTATCTTCACAAGCAATGGAAAGGATAATAGCTCAAAATAGAACGCTTAGCAACAATAATAAAAATATGATATTGAATTAATAGATAACATTTAATAACATATATTATATGAAAATGAAAAGGAAGATAAGGAATATAATAGTGTTCTAATCAGAGTTTAAATGCCAATATGTTTTAACATACATAATTTAAACTCGGATTATACTTGCATAATAATAGAACAAGCATAACACATGATATAACATGGTAAACCTATATAAAGATCGTAACTATATAGTAACGTCCTTGGGTTGCTTAAGGTAACCACTCAACAACAAAAAATTTACTAATTAATAAAACAGTTACAACTCTAAAAGAAATAAAATCACTATTACCTCTATTAGTTGGGACCTCTATTCAAACTACCTATTGTTGCTCTTATTTACTTCTCTCACAATGACCTAGTTCGACTCCATAGCCAACACCATATGATGTGATGTGATCAGATACCACCGAATAGTAATGTATAGATTAAATTAACCTAAACTTTGAATACTATTCATATAGAGGTGTACTCACTCACCCCATAAAAATTGCTACACTTACTATTCGATGCTCACATGAATGTATCTCAATTACTAAAATATGTTTAAAATAATTCGTGAATATGAAATTTGGTTCAATAGAAATTTTGATAGAATTTTGACATATTTTTTGAATTAATTTTGTAATTAATGAGAGGGTACTTATAGAGATTCGGATGGCCACCTCACCAGGTACCTCATTAGCCACCATTTCCACGACAAATAGCTCGCTAAAGGTGGTGGTCATCTTGGTCATAGGGTTGGTGGTGAGTTGCTAAAAAAGATATTTTTTTGTTTCTAAAAATGTTGAGAAAATTCCACAAATACCCACATTCGAAACAAACCAAAAAAATGAGCAATAACATCTACTCACTCGCACATACGCTCATCAAAAACTGCAACTCTCAACCTAGTATCCACATTATGACAACCAACCCTTGTGGTGTGTGTAAACATGTTCACATACAAAGTATACCTAACTATATGCATGTGTGTATTACTGATTTGCAGTAACCAACTTTACACAAAGGAGGACATATACACTAAATAAAATAAATAGATATCATGTTTTTCACACAGGAAGTCAATCCACAGATATAAAGTACAAAAGGGGTGGTTGATCGATCAAGCTGGTCAATGGATCTAGTTGATCAATTGATAGAGAATCAATCATGCATTGATCAAGGAATTTTTGTTCAAATTTTAGTTCCTAGTTTAAATGGCTCAATCGATCGAGACAAGGCTCAATTAATCTAATGAGTAAAAATAAACAAAGCAAATAGCAAAAAGGGCCAAAGATCTAGGAAAAGATGCTTGGAATACAATGGACATTATTGTAATTTCTTATTTAGGTATGCATAAGTACTAAAGATTGTCCTAGAAGACATTTGTAGATAAGAGCGTTAAATTGATATAGAGATCACCATTTGAGAAGAGAAAGCTAGAAAAGATAAGGTTAGGATTTTAACATTGTTGAGTGTGAAGCTTTTATGAGGTCTTTTTGAGTGCTATTTCTCATGTATGATTGTTTTCTTTTCAATATATATCCATTGCAATTGTATTCTCCTTATTAAAGCTAGTGGAACTCATCTCCATTGGAAGGTTGAAGAAATAGAATAGAATCACCACATTAATTATTTAGGTTGAACCACTATAATCTTGGTGTGTTCTTTCTTTATCCTTTCCTTGCTATTATTTTAATTAACTTTGATATTCCATTTCTATGGTTTGTGGTGTTTTTTTAAATAATATTCATTTGGGTGTTGTATGGTTTGGATATTTTTATTTTGCTTGATTAGAAATCTTATGTAATATCTAGGAAGTTCACATCAAATAACAATGTTCATGTTCTATATTCTATATTCTGAAATAATATAGTGCTTGTGTTTTGTATTCTTAAATTGGTAGTGGTTTATAGGTTTATACACCTAAATGCTTTATGTTTTATTATTGTGAGATTTTCTTGTGAAAACAATTTTTTTTCATCATATATGTCTCTTTTTTTGCAAATTTTATTTACTAAACTTGTTTTCTCACATTTTTAAAGGATTGTAATTTGGGTCATATTTTAAAGATGTCATTTGGTAGTAAATATGTCTTGGGCATTCCAAACAACATAATATCTCCCACACACTTTTCTAAGTCCCTTGAGAACAAGAAATTCCCTTTTTAAGGCCTTAATTCATTAAAATAGCTCAAGCACGTCCATGTTAGGCTTTTCTGCCTTGACCTTGACCAAGACAACTATCTTCTCAACTTGTTCTTGCGCTTCGACTTTGATTTTGGCTACACTTCTTATATCCAACATATGTTTTGACAAACCAAAGAACCCAATATTTTCATATGGAATACCATGATCCGAGGTTTGGTTACTAATGATTGCTTTAGTGATGCAATTGAATTATATCACTCATTGCGGAGTCACATATTTTTTCCCAATAGTTTCACCTTTCCTTTTGTTCTTGTTATGCTTTTCCTGGTCTTGTTTAGCCCTCATATAAATGGAATTACCTTGTGAATTAGTTGTTACTTAATCAAACAATAAACAAAAGAAGAACCAAATGAAAACCAACCATAAACTATAATCATAAATGTAACCACACAAATATATTGACATGAAATAATAACGAGCAAAGAAATAATAAATAACACACAGGATTTAACATGTCTTTTTTTCAAAATCATGAAGCTTACATCTATGACCCAAGCACCCAAGCAATATTTTACTAAGAATAAAATAGGATTATAACTTATGCTACTCAATAACATTACAATAATTTACTCTCTTTATCATACAAGCCTCACCCAATCCCATTTAAGCCTTAAGAATACCACTAAGTCTTACACTCTTCCAATGGAAACATACTTAGATTCTAGATTCTAATGCTACCATGGATTTATAAGAAGAGAACAATACCTTGGAGAGCTTAGACTCAAAGAGTTTTCCCAGAACATTAAGCTTCCTTCCATACCTTTAATGAAGAAAAGCATTATTTTCCCTTGCCACTATTTTCTCTCTAATCTCTCTAAATAATATTTTGCCCTCACACAATGATTATAGGGCACAAATATTAGACACTCCCCATGGTCATTTACCAAAATTCCTATTCAGTTCCAAGTTCCCATATGTAGATTCCTATGCCTATTCTCATTTTTTACTAAGAAAGTTTATCTACTCGATTGATCAACCCATTAAAAATAGGGAATAAAAAATTGGACAAAAACTCCTTGAGAAAAGTAGGATCGAAGCTTTATTGAATCACCTTACTTAATCGATTGACCTCTATCTGAATCGATCGAGTTACCCAAAAATCATTCAAATTTTTATATGCAATGCTCCTAGTCCAATCTTTAATGCTTGATCACCTACAATGGAAATTAAGAATCCCCATGGATTTGCATCATATACTATAGTTCTCAAGGCTCATTTGAGACTTTTGGATCTTAAATTGGGATTGAAACTTCATTCCTTTATGGTGAAATCTATTTTTGATTGTGATGTCTATATTAAGACTAGTTTTCTCTATTTGTATGCCCAATCTGGCCAATTGAATTATGCCTATAAGGAGTTTGTCGATATTGGGCATAAAAATGTTGTTTCTTGGATTGCCATTGTTTGTGGGTATATCAAAGCCGAATAGTATTGGATAGTTATTTCTATGTTTCAAAGATCAATCGAGATGGGTTTAAGTCCTGATAGCTTTTCTCTTGTTAGGATCCTATTAGCATGTACGCAATTTAGGACGTTCATGTAGTGGAGAGTGGATAGCTACATACATACCACAAAATGGTATGGGATAGAATTTCTTTTTTACTACCTCTTTGGTGGATATATATGCCAAGTTTGGAAACATGGAAACAACATGCTTTATCTTCGATACGATGTGCAAGAAGGATATAGTATCTTGGAGTATTATCATTCAGTGATATGCATTTAATGGGCTTTCTAAAGAAGGCATACCTTCTTTTTTTCAAATGTAGAAAGAAACCTTAAAACTTGATTGGTATGTCATAGTTGGTGTGCTTTCTACTTGTGCTAGGTTGGAAGCATTAGAATTAGGGGATTGGGTAGGTAGCTTGATTGATAGAAATGAGATTTTATCTAACCTTGTGATTGGTATTACACTAATCGACATATGTGTCAAATATGGAAGTATGATTCAAGCTTAGGAGGTCTTCAAAAAGATGAAGGGTAGAAATGTAGTGGTTTGGAATGGAACGAAGCAGAAACTATAACGAGGAAAATGAACGATCGAGGGTTGCACAAAATCTGAGGTTTAGTTGGATTGAAGTAGATGGGATTTTTCATGAATTCCTTGTGGGAGATTAATAAACACTATTTTGATCTATCATTTTCTTTATTTTTAAGTATTTATTTTAATTTTATCTTTTTTTGTAGAATATTATCATGTTTTGTAGGTTAAATTATTTTTAGAATAATTTTAGGAAAACACAAGTAAAAAGAGTGAAAATAATGTCACATTAATGGCATGATTAGAACAAACAAGAATGTCAAATTTCATAAGTTCTATATATGCTACAATGAGATATGCTTTATGTCGCGACCTAATTTGTCTCATGCCACGACACAACACTTTTGGGTTGCAATTAAAGAATCAAAAATTAAGATGTATCATGATGCACAATAAATCATGTCAAGGCCCGAGTGTAAAAATATGCAAAAAACTGTAATACGCATTCCAAACATATTTAACCCTAATTTTAGCCTACAAATACAACCTTAATCCCTCTTAAACATATATAAATTAAACCACAAATAAAGTTACTAGCTCCTATAGTTGTTACACATCATCCATATACAATTACGAGAAAAAACCTCACAATTATGAAGAAAATCCAATGATTTGAATAAGGTTGTGAAAGCCAATTCAAAGGTCTGGAATCACTTCTCAAGAAGAAGTGTTTTTATTTTTTTTATATTCCTTTTCTCTTTATAATTTGATGTCTTTTATAGTTGAATTAATTTTTGTTGGTTTAACTATGATTGTCTAATTTTATAATATATATTTTAGAGGGAAGAACAATTTTATGGTTTGAATAAATAAAAGTTTATTTATTTTTTGTTCATGCTCTCAAAATATTTAATTATAAATTAATGAAAGACCAAGTTTTAATTTATAATTAAAAAAATAGTTTTGAACTAAGCATTAGACATATCATCTATGTTTGGTTGTACATTAGTGAATGAGAGTTTAATATAATTTTGTTCATCAATTTTAAGCCCGATCAAGAAAGTTGTTAACTAATTGAGATTTAATTAAATGGTCAAAAGTATATTTAATTATAAATTGATGATGTACTAAATCTTGTTTATAATTAAATAATATATTTATCTTATATTTATCAATTAATTAATTTCAAGCTCGACCAAGGAAGTCATTAATTAATTGAGGATCTTGGTTGATATTTTTTTTTATAATTTACCAATTAATCAATTTCAAAGCTAACTTAAAAAATTATTGATTAATTAAGAATTGTGGGGGGACTCACCGTGATTATGAGGGTTCGCTTATTTAAAGAGAAAAATTATTAAATCTAACTTGTATTTAAATCATTTAATTTGTTCTTTTTATGAAGGGACATGCACAGTAATTTTTCATATTCATTCACCATCCTTATTTCGATTATAATTTATTTTACTTGGAATCTTTAGTTATTAAAGTAATTTTAAATTTATAGGCTTTTTTTACCAAATGACAATTGATAGAATATTTAAGATTTTTTTTTAATAGAAGATAATTTAATTTTTTAAAACAACATATCAATTCTTTTAGAGATTGATCTCAAGGTAACTTATCATTAGTCTGTTAGTGATTCCTGCTTTTACGAGTATTTAAAATTTATGTATCAAGTTCTAACGTCTTTATTGGGGAATTAGCATTTTAAATTGTTTATTTGTTTTCTTTTTAGTTTGTTTTCATAATTTTTTATTTTCGTGATTTCTTTTTATTTTGTAATTTTCCTATTATTTGTGTTTTGTTTAATTATTTTTATTTCTTTTCTTTGATTTACTTGCTTTTAATTGTTTATTTTTATTTTTATTTATTTTTGTTTGTGGTATATTTTTTGGTGCTTTGATTTTCATGTTATTTTTGTTAGTATATGTGAGGTATGAGATCTCTTTTGAACCAACTTGTACCTTTCATAAACAATGTTAACAGATCAAAAGAACACTTAATTAGGTTGGATACTAAAGTCCAAGAGTCACCACAAGAGTTATAGTAAGAACCATTAAACATGAGAGATGCTTTAACATGGAGATGAAAATGAAGGAGTATGTAAGGATAATAATTAACATTGCTACTTCCTCCTTATAGTTGGGAAAGATAATTAGGAATTATAAATTGAAAAATATTCATTATTCAATGTTGTCTTCCTTTTATGGAGTTTTTAATGAAGATCCTTTGACTTTCATTAGGGATTTCTATTCAATTGTACAGATATTTCATTTGCAAGGGCTTAATGAAGAACAACTTAGAATGATGTGTTTTCCATACACACTCAAAGATAGGGTAAATTCTTGGCTTATGACTCTCACACTGGGTTTCCTAATAACTTGGGAGGAACATTATAACAAATTTATGGAAAAACTCAATTCCAATCCAAAGAGTTCCTATTTGAGAACCAAAATTGTCAAATTTTCTCAAATAGAAGGTGTCTCATTCCATATAGCTTAAGATAGGTTCTAACTATTTCTCATTTAGTGCCCACATCATAGCTTCCCATTACAATTGTAAAACCAATTCTTCTATGAAGGATTGACAATGCTACAGGTGGAGCTATGGGGAAAAAACAACTTTAGAGATGTATGAGTTCTATGAAATGTTGGGTGCTAATTCCTAACAAAAAAGTGCTAGAATGAGAAGAGTTAGAGTCAATGAGATAGAATTCGTTAATGAGATGGATATATGATGAACAAAAATGACATCGCTGATCCTGCCAATACTTTGATTTTATATTTATAAAACTCTCGCAAGTGCACGAATCATTTCGTAGAAAATGATTCGTATACTCCCAAGGTCGATCTAAAGAAGGAATATATGTGGTTTTTAATTTATTATTCATACTTTTAAAAACGAAATTAAATCCTAAACATCCTGTCATGATATTTGGGTTTTTGTGTTTCTAATCTAATAACATAAAAATAAACATAGATACAGATTCAATAAATATTGATGCAAATTTTATCATTTATAATAGTGGAGTATTTATGGATATAATAAATAAGTTAATTATGCTTGCTCATATTATTTAGGTTATTAAAGATATAAATTGATATTTATTGATTCTTTTTTATATATGAATACCATATTTGGGGGGGTTAGATATTCTTTGTTAATTAAACAAATCAATTAACACCTATGGGTGGGGTTGATAACTAATTTGGTTAATTAAATTAATTCCTTTTTTCTAAGAGATTGAAAATGAACCATTTAAATGCCACCTTTGGTGGGGTTAGACAGTTTAAACTTTATTCAAGGTGTCCAAATTAAACCTAAGAATTTAATTATCCGAGTACTAACTTTCAAGTTTTAAAACTACTACTGAAAACATGTTATCAATACATTTTCAGATAATATTTTTCTATAACATTCTTAATATAAAATCTTGAATAAAAATAAAATCAATTCATTTTAGAGATTTTTACCTATTTAATATTTTGCAAGCATAACAAATTTATTATTATATCATGTTTATAAACAGCCATCAAAGTTAAATTTAATCACAAACAAATTAAATATAATATGTAAGAATAAAACATAAAAAATAATTGTAAAGAAAATAAAATCCTTATAGTACTTTGATGCTATTCCCGTTGCTGGAAAACCTCCAAACGAAATTTTCACTCCCATTTATTGAATCAAAAAGCAAATAAATTACAAAAACATAATTAGTTCTTCTCAAAAAGAGAAGAACTCTAAAACTAAGAAAAACTAACTAAGAAAAGCTAAAAACTAAGAAATGGAGAGAAAGAAAGAGAAGAGAAGATGTGTTTTTAGGTGTGATTTGAAGTGAAGAGAATAGGGGTATTTATAGGTGAGGAGGGGAAGAAAAAGTAGGTGAAAAAATGATTAAAAATGGAGAAAAGGTGGAGTAATGAATGATGACGTCATGTTGGTGTGGGGCGCGGCAGCACACGTAGATGGGGCAGATGGGCGCAGTGGCATGCGAAGAGAAGACGCGCGCAAACTGGCGTAGAGGCTGGTGCGGCTGGGCACACTACGCGCGTTGGTCGGCGCGGCTGGGTGGCTATATG
The DNA here is from genome assembly GCA_037013495.1 of Hippophae tibetana. Taxonomy (NCBI): domain Eukaryota; kingdom Viridiplantae; phylum Streptophyta; class Magnoliopsida; order Rosales; family Elaeagnaceae; genus Hippophae; species Hippophae tibetana. The sequence continues at coordinate 18,374,412 of CM072807.1, read as the reverse complement.
CGCGATTTCCTCCTTTTTGAAAATTTTGACCCATTTTGTCCAATTTTTCCATATTTGTTGACTTTTCCTCATTTATTTTATGAATATATTTGTGATGTATTGCTTCCGATATTTTTCTTTGAGTCTTTAAGTTACTTTTTTAAAAATATTCCTAAAAAACAATAAAAATATCTGTGATTCCGAAAAGACAAATTTATATAAATATGTGATAAAATCATATAAATATATATATTTTTAATCAATTAATGTGCATAAAATCATGGTAATTTTAGTGCTTTTTGAGCACTCATCACTATACATCGTGTAGAGTTAACCAAGCAAGTCACACTCTTCACCTCTAAAAAAGCACCAACTCAAAAGGTATGTAGAGTTTGTAGTACTTAGGGGCATGGTACTAATACTTGTCCTTTTGTTGTTTACTCATATGTAAGTACTAGTCAAGAATGACTACACTAAATGAAGGGGTACCAACTAGACCTAGGAATAACCCATATGCAATCACATATAACCCAAGGTGGAGGAATCATCGTAATTTCCCTTGGAAGGAAAACATTGACCCATCTTATGCCCAACACCAAATGTAATACCCTAATTTAAACATGAACATGCTACACTATCCACCTAATAAGCCAACATTTAAATATAACTTGAATGCTTTCATTCAAGTGACTATGGATAATTACATTAAAAATAATCAAAGGTTAGATTCTTTAGAGGCTTTTATGAAAGGGATGAAGGTCAATGTAGGAAATAGCTGAGCATATTCAAAGAAAAGAGTAAAGAAAGATGCAAGAGAAATCCATAGTTCTAACAATCCATTAAAGGGGTAAGGTTTTAAACAATACTTATTTTCCTAAAATGTCTGATGATTTACCACTTGATATAGGAAATATGAATGAGGAACAAGAAAATCCCAATGAAGGCCAACCTAAAGGCGACAAAATCTTAAAGCATTTTGAAGTAAAAAAGGAGTCAAGAGAGCCTAAAAGTGTCAACTAACCCTTCCATGTTGCATAAGTCACCTAATCCTTATAGACCTCATATCACATTTCCACACCACCAAAAGGATCCTAGTATTTTTAATATTAACATTATTTTGAAGGGTTAAGAAGGTGGTTAAGGTTATGATAGATTTAGATGCATGTATTAACCCATGCTATACTCATTATACTTGCAACTAGGTTTTAGGGATTTGAAGCCCATAACCATGTCCCTTCAATTAGCTTATATATCCATTAAATATGGAAAGGGCATGGTTGATAATTTTCTTGTATAGGTAGATACACTAATTCTACCTGTGCAATGACTAATGTCCATGGTAGGAATTTAACCATGATAGTCATAGGAAAGATTGTACACTTTTAAGTTTTTTTTATTCTTCACCTACTCATGTTGATAAATGTTCCTATATTGATTATGTAAATTCCCTTATTTATGACATTCATTTTTAGAAGAAGATAGGTAATAACATTAATAATTCATATAATAAAAAGAGGGTATATGAAACATTAAAAGCCTAAATTCAAGATGATGCTTACAAAGATTTCCATAACAAAGACATGAGTTGTAAGCTCTCTTATCCTGGATAGGAATGTCATCTTTGTAATATGATAAAAAATATTTTCCAAGAACAATGAAGCCTTATTCTGAGAAAGGATGGGATGAAATATGGAACATGTAACTCAAGGATACATTGAAACATCCTTGAGCAGAAATACTTAGTAGGTTACTTAAAGCACCATGATCAGAATGCACAAATACTTTAGAACCTACTAAGTAAGACCTAAATTTATCTAAAAAAACAATATAGCCAAAAATTTCATTCAATGGTGGAATAATAAATTTAGGCTTCATTGAGTGTGTTTACTAGCTTTCATGCAAATTCTTATCCACTCTCTATCCCAAAAATTCCTCAATTGCATAATGAGAAGCATCACACATAATTTCAAGAAAAAATGACCAATTAAGCACCAAAATTATAGGAAAAGATGTTAATTTTTCTTTCAAAGTATTAAAGGAGATAATAAATGCATCATTAGAATCAAAATAAACATCTTTTGATAGCAAATTGCATAAATGACAACTTATTTTAGAAAAATCTTCAATAAATCGCCTATAAAACCTCAATATCTTAAGAAACTTCTAAACCCTTTAATAGATGTAATGGAAGTTAATTTTGCAATCAATTATATTTTTTCTTTTTCAACTTTAATTCCTTTATTAATCATATGCCCTAAAATAATCTCCTGTTGTACCATAAAATGAATTTTTTTTCTCACATGTCCAGTGTTTTAAAACTATAGTCAATTTATTCAAGTAATCATCAAACGAGGTTCCAAAGACAAAAAAAAATCATCGATAAATACTTCAATGAAATTTTCTACCGTGTTTAAGAAGATTGATATCATGCATCTCTGAAATATGGTGAGGCCATTGCATAACCCAAATGACATCTTTCTAAAAGAAAATATCCCAAAAGAACATGTAAAAGTGGTCTTCTCCTGATTTTTTGGTGCAATGGGTACCTATTAATAACCTGAAAACCCATCTAGAGAACAGTAAAATTTATGCTCAGCTAGTATTTCTAGAATTTGATCAATAAATGAAAAGGGAAATTGATCATTTTTAGTATACAAATTCAGTTTTCAGAAATCTATACACATTCTCCATCCAATGATTGTTTGAGTGCACACCAATTCATTCTTGTCATTTTTCAAAACAATTATACTAGATTTCTTTGGTACCCCATCACCAAACTACTAGGAATTTAAGGATTTCCTTTTAACCCACCTACTATTAGCAATCAGGTAAATGACTCCCACTTCTAGGAGTTTAAGGATTTCCTTTTAACCATCTCTTACATGATTCGGTTAAGTCTTTTCTAAGCCTCTCTAATAGATTTAACATCATCCTTAAGATTGATCTTATGCATACACATAGCTGGACTAATGCCTCTAATACCTCCAATATTCCAACCTATAGCCATTTTTAAATTTTTAAGCACCTTAACAAGTTTGATTTCTTGGGTTTTGGTCAAAGAGGAAGAAATGATAGTTTGATAAGTTTTACCTTCTCCGAAAAACACATACTTAAGATACTCAGGTAAATATTTAAGTTCTAAGTTAGGTGGAGTGAGCTATTCCCCATATGGGGTCTTAGGTATATCATGATATCCCTTTAGTCTCCTTACCTAAATCATCTTCTTCCTTTTTAATAGTTAAAGAAATTTTGAATTTGTTCTCCTTTCTATCCTACATAAAAGTGTTATGTACAAGTGTACACATTAAATCACATTAAAGCATTCATCAATAGTAGAAATAGAAGGAAAAGTTGAAGAGTTAAAAACTTTAAAATGTATAGTCTCTTCTAAGATTTTCATTTTTCAATTTCCATCTTAGACATTAATAATAGTCTTGATGGTGGCCATGAATGGTGTACCAAGAAGTATTGTATGTTCTTTTTCCAATGGTGGGTTTTTCTCCATATCTAGAACCACAAAATAAATAGGTATTATGAGTCTGTCTACATGCAGAAGCACATCATTAACCATTATCTTCGTACATTTAATAGATATATCCATAAAGTAAAGGGACATGGTTATGGGATTTAGATCTCCCAACCTAGCCGTAAGAAAATAGAGTATGACATCAAATTTATACTAGAACCTAAGTCTAATTTTGCTTTAGTTACCTTTCTATTCCCCATAGCTACATTAATGATAAAACTACCAGGATCTTTTAAGTTTAAGGGTAATTGGTACTAAAACGTAGCACTAGAAATTTATGATACTACTATTCTTTCATTTAGCACATACCTCCTTTTCTTAGTATTTAATTCCTTGAAGAACTTAGCATAAGAAGACATATTTTTGATCACTTCTAATAAAGATAAATTAATATTAGCTTTAGAGAGCATATTAAAAATATGAGAGAATTATTTTTCTTGTTTGCATTCCTTCAATCATGTGGAAATGGTATTGTTTGTTTATGTGGTTTTGATGTTTTATTCTTTGGAATGTCAGATGAATCCCTAGTTATTTTCTCAAAAGATTTATCATTATTAGCACTTGTCTCTCCATTGTGGGAGATTATAATTTCACCTTTTTATTACCGGTACTAAATAGTAAATCAATAAAAAAAATTAGGTAATATTTTATTAACTATCTTACCACTTCGAATTATTGTAACATCCTTAGCTGGGCAACTTCCCCTTTTCTTTCTTCTGCATTCGTTATGCAAGTTGCCTAACTTTGACTTTAATCCTTTTTACTGAAGCCTCTATAGAATTCAACTTTTGATTGTTAATCAAATGGTTGTCTCTATTAATTTGAATAAAAGCATTCAAATTATCTTCTAAGGTTCTTTTGGGTTTAATTTATGGGTAAGGTTGGTTTTCATATGGTTTTTTGTTTGATTTTGGGCATATACTTGGTAATTATTTAGAAAATTATTGGTGTTGGAATGATACATTTCATATAATTGGCTTCTTTCAAGGAATCCACACTAAAATTACCTACATTTGAGCAATTAAAAGCAGTATGTAAAATTGAACCACAAAATTCACACACCACTTGTTTTAACATTTGAGTGGTAGTGATAATTTGTATTTACTTAGTCAATTATGTAAGTTGTAAGGCCATTTCATTCCCCGAACCAACTTCATTATCTCTTGGTATTCTTCCTCTAGCACTATTTTGTTACGAATTAGCAACTAACATTTCATAAAGCTCATAAGTTTCTTCTACTATCTTTTTTCGTATAGCTCATCTTGAAGCATTATCAACAATGTAGTGACACTATTGTGTTAGCCCATTATAAAAGAACTAGTTTTATACTTGCAGTGGATAGCTATGGTATGGGCATTGAATCAAAAGTAGCTTGAATCCTTCCCAGTTTCATGGAAGGGCTCTCCATTCATTTGATAGAATGTTGCTATTTTTGCCCTTAACTCTAGTCTTTTGATGGTAATAGTACCTACCCATAAACTTACTATAGACCGTCTCCCAAGTAGTTAATGAACCCAGTTGTAAAGTCATAAACCAAGACTTAGCTTTTTCCTTAAGGGTGTAAGGAAAACACCTCATCCTAAGCTAGTCCTCATCCAATTTATGTAATGGATTTATGTGCATAGTAACATAAAATTCTCCAATAAAGTTTAAAAGGTCTTCATTAAGGGTTCCATAAAATAAAGGTAACAATAATGAATATTTTTCAATATATAATTCCGTACAACTTCTCCAAATTGTATGCAAAAGAGCTAGTATTGTCAATGATAAGTAATGCATATTCCTTCGTCATTTTCTGTTTAGTATCACCCCTATCTACTTGAACTTGGATTTGTTTATCTTCATCTTGCTCAACATTTATTTTTCTTGATATTTGTTTAATCTTAAATATGTTAATAAAAGTACGAGTTCATTTCTCAAAGATCTATGACCTCTTGTACATTAATAACAAAAGTCAAGATAACATATCACTCAATTATATTAAATAATCACTAGTAGAAGTAATATATATATATATATATATATATATATATATATATATATATATATATATATTGTACACAAGTTAGTAAAATAATTTAAATTAGAAAATATTTTAGTACACAAAAATACTAATCATAAAGTAAAAAAAAATAACAAATTGATATATATGTTAGTAAAAAACATAAATCAAACAAAAATTAAAAGAATAATTAAAAAAAAAATTAAAAAAAAAGAATAAAGAATTGTTTTAAAAGAAAATAAAATTAATATTTTTTTATTTTTTATTTGATATTTTTTTTAAAAATTAAAATTTAAAACATCTAAAATGAATTAATAACATAGATATTTTAAAATTTTAAGTAAAATTACATTATTTACAACACAATATTTTTAACATTTTGATAATAAAAATTTAAAAATATTATTTCTCCCTAAAAATGGCCCCAAAAGCTTGATACACAAAATTGTTGCATAAAAAATTTTGTATGCTTTATAAAATAATTGGCAAGTGCATTTATCACTTACAAAAAATAAATATACTTACAAGGTTAGTCTAAAGATAAATCATGAGACTTTTAAATTATTCAACAAATTCTTTAAAATAAAAATAAATAACCTAAACATACTGTCATAATTGTTTTGGATTGAGTGTCTAAACTATTGACATAAAAATAAAGATAAATTCAATAAATATTTAAGTATATTAAATATTTATCATGCAGTGAAAAATTTATGGAATATATTAGTTAGCTAATCATGATTGTTCAATTTTAAATAGGTTATCAAAGATATAAATTAAAACTATTAATTCTTTCTTTTAAATAAAAAAGTATCCAAAGACAGGTATACAATTATTTTGTTAATTAAACCTTAAATTGACACCTTTTGTGGGACCGACATGTTAAGAACATAATTAAATTATGTTTATTTTTTAAGATATTAGTAAATCATTTAATTGCCATTTTGGTGTGGCTAAAAAGTTAAACTCACATTAAGATGTCAAATTTAAGTTTACGATTTAAGTATCTAAAAATTAACCTTCATATTTTAAAATTACTATGAAGGATATGTCATAAATATATCTTTCGATAATAATTCTTATAAAAAATCTTTGAAATATAGTTCTTTAAATCAGATTCAGAATATTTCATCAAATGTTTAAGAGTTGACTCTAAATCATATCCAAAATATATAAATCCTAAATCTAACTCTCTTGTTTATTATGAAAAATACTTCGTCAATATATTTTTATTTTACAAACTTCATATTAATCTTGATGGAGAAATAAAATTTAATTTATTTTCTAAAAATATTTAATCTACCTTAATATTTCACACACGTAACAACATAACTAATATCCCATATTATTTATAACCAGATATGCATAATTGAATAAATGATCAATAAATTAAACATATAGCATGTAAAAAAATACTTAAAGATAATATGAAAAGAATACATTTAAATATACTTTTGAACATAATTGTTGTGTTATTTATTGAATTCAAACTAGAAACTATTATATAAACTATAATTTGTTCTACTCTCAAATGAGAGAAGAACTTTAAACTACAAAAAGAAAACCTAAAAAGTTTAAAGAGACTAAAGAAATGAAAGGAATGTGAAGGATGAGGATTACTTTTTACAATAGAAATAAGGTACTACTTATAAGTAGAAAAAAATGAGAGAAATGTGGAATTTTTAGATTGATGATGTGACATACAATTTTTTCATGCCACAACATACATAGGTTGTACACAATTTGGACAAGATCCATTATATTTGTGCCACGAAATGCTTTTTCATTTTGTGGCCTGCATTATATTTAGGATGCATTGTTTCATTTTTTTTTGTCTCATACAGCAACATACAAAACTTTCATGCCACGACACACTATTTTCTACATCACTTGAAATTCTTTATTTATATATCCTCTTTTCAATTTTAGAAACATATGTAATGCTTTACATATGTTATCTTTTTAAGCTTCAATAGTTATAATGAGGTACTTCAATATATTTCTTCAAGGTAAACCATTTAAATACAAGAAATATCTAAAAAAACAATAAAATATACTTGTGATTCCAATAAGACAGATCTGCATAAAATGATAATAAAACCAAAAAAATAAAAATTTATTTAATTATTAAACATGTATAAAATCATGATATATTAAGTGTTTTTGAGCACTTATCAATGTTGTCCCCTTAAAAAAAGTTATATTAGCCACTCACCATAATATATACAGATATGGGTCTATTCTCTAAAAAAGAAAAAAACAGTATAACTAAATATTATGACTATAAATTCTTAAAAATAGTGATATGGTTATTACCAAAATAGTAAGAATAACCCGTTAAAGCCAAATGCATTTTTATTATTCTATAGGCATATATTTGATATTTCTTACTTAATGATTTTGATTAAAATATGATATGAGTAATATGAAGCCTTCTCAAATCTTAGCATTTGATTTATCTCATGAGATCCATGTTAAGCACATTTGAACATTTCTTGTTTATAAATATATGTGAATCTTTTTTCCTTTATTCTTTATATAACTTTTATTTGCATATATTTTATTAAGTGTTTAAACTCATAAGATCGGTGTGATTTTAAGAGTATATCTTGTGAGGAATAAAGTCAAAGAGAATCGGATTCTTAACACTACGTTTGGGGGAATCAATGTTGATATTTTCTAGTAAGTTTGATATTAAGAGTATATCTTATGAGGAATAAAGTTGAAGTGAATTCAAATTCCTAACACTAGGTTTGGGAGATCAATGTTGATATATTTCTAGTAATGGGGTACGAATTTATGATGTGTAACTAATTTACATAATGAACCTTGATCATTTAAGATGTTGGATGATATTGTGCCAGAGTTTTTAATTATGAAATGAAAATAAACTAAATCTTGAGAATTTTATTGATTTAAATTTTTAGTTTTGTTATTTGTCTTATTAGTCTTTTTAGTTCTAGTTTTGCTTGACGACTAATAAAATGTAGGTTTGGGTATATGATAAATACTATTTTGACCTATTATTTGCTATTTTTTAAATATTTATTTTATGTTTTATTTTATTTTTATCTTATTTTGGAGGGTACTATCGTGCTTTATAGGTTAAAGTGCTTTTAGAAGAATTCTAAACAAATATGAATAAAATGATGAAAACGAGATAATTAATGGTAATTCACATAAGTCGAAACAAATAAGAATGTCAAATTTCAAAAATTCTATGCGCGTCACTGTAAGATATTATTCATGCTGCAACAAGGGGCTCTTTGATCCAACTTGTGTTTTCTCAATTTCTATGCACGCCGTGGTGCACAATAAATCATGTTGCAATCAGTGTAAGAATCTACCAGAAACCTTAATAAGTGTTCCGAACGTGTTTAACCTTAATTTTAGCATATAAATACAACCTTAATCCCTCTTAAACATATATCAATGAAGCCACAAATAAAGTTACCTTCTCTTGTAGCCGTTACACACCGTCCATATATATCATCAAGAAAAGATATTTTATTGTTTTATATTATTTTTCTCTTTATAATATAATATATTTATTTTTTATTAATTTAATTATGATTGACTAATTTTATAATATGGATTTTAGGATTCTTGTTAGTCATTGGAAGAATAATTTTATGGTTTGAATAAATAAAAGTTGTATTTATTTATTATTCATGTTCTTAAAATTTTTAATTATAAATTAATGATGGACAAGCTTTGATTTATAAATTATTAGACATATTATTTGTGTTTAGTTGTGCATTAGTGAATGAAAATTTAATTTAATTTCATTGATCAATTTTAAACCCAATCAAAGAAATTCTTGATTAATTGAGATTAAATTAGATGATTAAAAATATTTTTAATTATAAATTAATGATTGATCAAATCTTAATTTATAATTAAAGAATATATTTATCTTAATTTACTATTTAATTAATTTTAAGTGAAGTTATTAATTAATTGAAAATCTTGATTTATATATATTTTTAAATTTATCAATTAATTAATTATAAGTCCGATTTAATAAGTTATTAGTTAATTAAGAATTATAGAAACTTATAGTGCCGTTTGCTTATTTAAAAATGAAAAATTAATAAATTTAATTTGTATTTAAATTATTTAATTTTTTTAGACATAATATTTCATATTCATTTACTATTATTTTTTCGAGTATAATTTAATTTATTTGTAATTTTTAGTTATTAAAGTAATTCATAATTTATTGTCTTTTACTAACAACCAACAATTTATAGAATGTTTTTATTTTATTAACTGATTTAGAAGATAATTAACTTTTTAAAATAATCAGATAATTTCTATAAATATGGATCTCGAGATACCTTATAATTAATTTTAATTATTTTGTTAATGATTCCTGCACTTAAAAACAATTAAAATTTAAACGTCATCAATCCATTAAATGAAACTGGGGACTTTATACTTCTCCATTCTCCGTTCTCCATTCTTCGTTCTCCTCTGAGGTCTCTTAATTTATAGGACCAGAAGATTTCATCATTATATGAAAATAGCTACACATAATTAGATGTAGAGCAATAATTAAGGTGATAATTTATGAATCACTTTGATTATTCAAATTAAATATAAATAAAAAAATATAAATAGAATTAAATTTTGATTTAATTTAAACAAGTCAAAATAACACTAAAACAAATAAGAATTGAGTTAAACTTTCCAAATATTACTTTTTTTTGCTAAACTTGTTTTCTCGCATTTTAAAAGGATGGTAATTTGGATAGTATTTTGAAGATGTGATTTGGCGGTAGACATGTCATGAGCATTCCAAACAACATAGTCTCTCCCACGCTCTTTTCCAAGGCCCTTGAGATCAAGAAATGCCTTCTTCAAGGCCTTAATTCATTCAAACAGCTCAAGCACCTCCACGCTAGGCTTCTCCGCCTTGACCTTGACCAAGACAACTATCTTCTCAACTTGTTCTTGCGCTCCAGCTTTGATTTTGGCTACACTTGTTACGTCCAACACGTGTTTCGAGGAACCAAACAACCTAATATTTTCATATGGAATACCATGATCCGAGGTTTGGTTACTAATGATTGCTTTAGTGATGCAATTGGATTATATCATTCAATGCAGAGTCATGGTTTTTCGCCCAATAGTTTCACCTTCCCTTTTGTTCTCAAGGCTTGTTTGAGGCTTCAGGATTTTCAATTGGGATTGAAACTTCATTCCCTTGTGGTGAAATCCGGTTTTGACTGTGATGTCTATGTTAAGACTAGTTTGCTCTGTTTGTATGCCCAATGTGGTCGATTGAACTATGCCCACAAGGTGTTTGACGATATTCCGCATAAAAATGTTGTTTCTTGGACTGCCATTGTTAGTGGGTATATCGAAGCTGGCCAGTATAGGACAGCTATTGATATGTTTCAAAGATCAATGGTGATGGGTATAAGGCCTGATAGCTTTTCCCTTGTTAGGATCTTGTCTGCATGTACACATTTGGGAGATTCAAGTAGTGGAGAATGGATAGCTACATACATAACACAGAATGATATGGGAGGGAATGTTTTTGTTGCTACCTCTTTGGTGGATATGTATGCCAAGTTTGGAAACATGGAAAAAGCACGCTTTATCTTCAATACGATGTGCGAAAAGGATATAGTATCTTGGAGTATTATGATTCAAGGGTATGCATCCAATGGACTTCCTAAAGAATCCCTAGACCTCTTCTTCCAAATGCAGAAAGAAAACTTAAAACCTGACCGGTATGTCATAGTTGGTGTGCTTTCTGCTTGTGCTAGGTTGGGAGCATTAGAATTAGGGGATTGGGCAGGTAGCTTGATGGATAGAAATGAGATTTTATCTAACCCTGTGATTGGTACTGCACTGATTGACATGTATGTCAAATGTGGAAGTATGCTTCAAGCCTGGGAAGTCTTCAAGAAGATGAAGAGTAGAGATGTAGTGGTCTGGAATGCTGCAATATCTGGGCTAGCTATGAATGGACATGTTAATGCTGCATTTGGGCTATTTTGTGAAATGGAGAAATCCGGAATTCAACCTGATGGGAACACCTTTATGGGGCTCCTTTGTGGGTGTACTCATGCTGGTCTACTTGATGAGGGTCACAAATATTTCAATAGCATGAATCGTGTCTTTTCCTTGACACCTACTATTGAGCACTATGGATGCATGGTGGATCTTCTTGGGCGTGCAGGTTTATTAGAGGAAGCTCATCACTTAATCAAAAGTATGCCAATGGAGGCTAATGCTGTTGTTTGGGGAGCCTTGTTGAGTGGTTGTAGGCTACATCGAGATACTGAACTAGCAGAACATGTGCTAAAGAAACTCATCGACTTAGAACCATGGAATTCAGGAAATTATATCCTGCTATCGAATATCTACTCGGAGAGTAAAAAATGGAACGAGGCAGAAACTATCAGGACGAAAATGAATCATCAAGGGTTGCACAAAATACCAGGGTATAGTTGGATCGAAGTAGATGGGATTGTTCACGAATTCCTTGTGGGAGATAAGTCTCATCCATTATCAGACAAGATATATGCGAAGCTTGGTGAGTTAACCAAGGAACTTAAGGCATTTGGTTATGTCCCAAAAACTGACTTTGTGTTGTTTGACATAGAAGAGGAAGAGAAAGAGCATTTCCTTGGTTGTCACAGTGAAAGATTGGCTATTGCATTTGGTCTAATTAGCACAAATCCTACTATTGCAATTCGAGTAGTAAAAAACCTTCGTGTTTGTGGCGATTGTCATCAGGTCATTAAGCTAATTTCCAAGATTACTGGAAGAGAGGTTATTGTTCGGGATAATAACCGATTCCATCGTTTTGTTGATGGTTTATGTTCATGTAACGATTATTGGTAATTTTCTTTCTTATTCTTTTGTAACACTAACAAGTAATATAGGGATGTAACTAGAAACTTGTTATGATATTCCACAACGTGGTAAAAAATTTCCACTATTCAGCTATTTTTTTTAAACAAATAATCTATATTATATATATATATATATGTAAATAAAATGACTTGTATGTTAATACTTTTATATGGACACAAATGCGTACCAAATAAATTTTGGATGATTTCATCTAAATTTTGTTATAATTACAAGTCATGTCATTATCTATATTTTATTATAAAATACTGAATGCATATATAAATTAGATAATATTTTAATTTGTAGTAATTCTATTATATAAATACAAATGAAAGAAAGGTATTTTTTAAAAATTATAGTTATTTTTAAATAATTATTAATTGTATATTATGGGATAAAGAAATCATTTAGATTAAATTATTTGTATTATTTGTTTCTTTAGTAAGGATCTAATATATTATTTTAATGATTTTAAATTAAAATATTATTTTTAAAGTAATATTTTAATATAAAAAAATATTAAAATAATATAGTTTGTTATTAATTGATCTATTTTTTAAAAATTAAATAATTAAATTATATCACTTATAATTTAATGAATTAAATTACATAAATGGTTTAATTTGAGGCAAATCTATAGTAATTTTCCCTAGATAAATTTTTGTTTGATAATGATTCATTAGATAAATACCTCACATTCACCATTTCAATCTTTAGATGATACCAGTGATTTGTGCAATAATGCAAAAGTTAACTATTTTAAAATATAAAAAAGTTATTCAATATTGTAGATAATTTTGAAATGTATAATAATATAAAATATATGGATATAAAATTAAGTGATTATAGTATTCCTTACTAACATCAACAGATTAACATATATCTAACACTTATCGTGAAAAATACTAATAATACTTAAATTTATACTCACATAAACTATGATATGATATATATTCAAATTATTTAAAAAAAATGAATCTTTTTTATTTCTAAAGTTAATTTAGATATGAATCACATTATAACTAATATGAATATAAATTTAATTACAAATTATGTTATCCTATTCTATCCACCGTTTCAATCTTAAAGAACCTCTAAAGCATGCTTTGATCAACCAAAAGTTTTCAACTAAAAGGTTCTTTGCATCAAATAGAGTACTCATATTACTGACACCATTCTTCAATGCTTTCTTGAGGAAAGAATTTGATCTTCGTTTCCGAACAAGTTGAGGGTTGTGTGATACCATACATATAAGTAGTCCTAATAGTTCCAAGTTGGTCCTAAAGAATCACTAAAATTCCTTGGACTTTGAATATAAAAGGATATTAGTTAATATTAGAAAAATTAAAAAAACTAATGGTTATTTATTTTTAACCGAAGGTATCTTATATGCGTATGTATGATGTAATTTTCCTTAATATAGATAAGAGTCAATATATCCATTTAAATGAAAGCTTTAAGACCTCAGTTTTATTTGGTTCTAAGAGTCTTTCATTCTCAATTTTTTTTCTTCAAGATTTTGCTATATTTTCCCCTTTAATTACAAAAGTTGTCATTATTTTGTTCAATGTATTGTAATTTTGATATTATATTTTTTACTTTAATTACAAAAGCTACCATTTAAATGTATTGTAGATATATTACAACCCACTAACACTAAAATTGTTATTTACCTCTACCTCTTTTTGTAAAATTAAATGAGTATTATAATAAAATTAATTATTAAGCCTCTTAAATGAGTATGGTTAGTTCTTAATCACAATTGTGGTTCATTCATTAAACTAGCAATAATATTCATTTTTTTCTCATTTTAAGTTATAAATTCGAATCACACCAAATATTGTTTATTTAAAAAAATAGTTAGTTAAAGTTTCTTTATATTTTAAGTTAATTATTGATCCAAAAATTGTGGATTCAAGTGTATATAATTCAAAAAAAGGTTCATATGCATTGCAAGCTATAGAGGAATTATGTGTACAGATTATTAATGGACTTTGGAAGTTCTTGAGATTCTTGGTTTTGTAATGTTAATTGATGAGTGCATCACCGATATCGTTAATTCTGCAAATAGTTTGTTTGTTTTATTTGTAAAACTCTCAGAAGGTCGATCTAAGGAAAAAATATAAGTATACTCTCAAGGTCGATATAAGGAAAAAATATATGTAGTTTTTAATTTATTATTCAAAATCTTAAAAACGAAATTAAATCTGAAACATTCTGTCACGATATTTTGGTTTGTTTGTTTCCTAATCTAATAACATAAAAATAAACATAGATACAGATTAACTAAAAATCTATACAAACATAGCTAGTTCTTCTCAAAAAGAGAAGAATTTAAAAACTAAAAACTAAAAATAAAAACTTTTTAGAAAGAGAAAGAGCTCATAAAATTGTGTTTTACAATGAGGGAAAATGTTATTTTTATAGGTAAAAAAAAGCCAAAAAAGAGAGAAATATTTCAAAATTTGAATTTGAACGCATTTTGATATGTTGACACGCGTATGGGGTGAAAAAATCTTGGCAGACGTTAGGTTGGCGTGTGTTGATACCCACAATAGTCAGCCTAGAGTGTGTCAAACGTGTGTTGGCAAGGCGGATGCCAACTATGTGTGTGCATGTGTTGGGCGTGTACTGGGCATGCGCACGAGACTCGATGCAAATTGGTTGCTGCATTCGCTGGTGCGTGTGAGATTTCAACTTTTTTGACATTTTTCACCCATTTTGTCCAAAACAAATTTTCATCTTTTTGACTTTTCCTCATTTCTTTTCTAAATATATTTGTGATATATTTATCTCCAGTATTTTTTCGTGTTTTTAAGTTATTTTCAAACAAAAATACTTGAAAAAAAAAACCCATTATTCCAAAAAGACAAATTTATATAAAAATATGATAAAATCATACAGATATAACTTTATTTAATCAATTAAAATACATTAAATCATGGTAATTTCAGTGTTTTTTAAGCACTCGTTATTAATTTCTAAGAAAATTTTCTCAAAAAAAGAAGAAGAGGAAATTCCCTTTCCTAGTATGAAATATTACTCTATTCTAAGGTGACATTTAGTTCACGGAATCAGAATGAGAACGAAAATGGAATAGAAATGAAACAGTTTGGTTTAGTTTGACCACTAGAATCAAAGAATAAATTAGTATTATAATGTTTGATTTACAATTGGAATAAAATGGAAAATATTGTATATTATCTTAATACTCATATATTGAACAAAGTTTAAATAATATCATTTATTTATTATTTTTTCGTTAGATAAAATACATTATTGAAACCATTATTTTTCTAATAATTATTTTTTAAAAATAAAATATAATTAAAATTATTATTATTTTTAAATAGGATTTAAGGTTTTAAGATTTAGTATTTGGGGTTTAAGGATTAAGGGTTTGGGTTTTTGGATTTGGGATTTGGGATTTAAGGTTTAAGGTTAAAATTATTATTTTTTAAATATAATTTAAGATTTAGGGTTATATTTATGGGTTGAGATTTGAGATTATATTTATAGGTTAAGATTTATGATTAAAATTATTATTTTTCTAAATAGGGTTTAGTGTTTTGAGATTTGAGATTTAAGTTTTAGTGTTTAAGGTTATATTTATGGGTTAAAGTTTAAGATTAAAATTATTATTATTCTTAATAGGGTTTATGATTTTGGGATTTAAGATTTAAGGTTTAAGGTTTAGAATTTAAGGTTATATTTGTAAGTTAAAGTTTAGGATTAAAATTATTATTTTTGTAAATAAGGTTTAGAGATTTAAGGTTTAGGGTTATATTTATAGATTTATGATTAAAATTATTATTTTTCTAAATAGAATTTAAGGTTTTAAGATTTGAGATTATATTTGAAGTTAGGGTAAAATTGAAAAACAAATTAAGAATGAAATGAAATCATGATTTCTTAAGAGAAGAAAGAATTTTTATTTCTCTTTTAAAAATTAATTCTATTCTCACCTTTTCAAACCAACCAAACATAAAATTAAAAAGAATTAATTCTGATTTCATTTCATCCAACCAAACATGGATTGAGTTCTAAACACATTTCCTTAAAAAATTGTCTTTTTTTTTGGAAAGCAAGTAAAATTTATAAGAGTTATAAAAAGTAACACTCCTATAATATTTAACAAAATTCAACTAAACAAATAAATATCTCTAAGATCCTTTATTTATTGAAAAAATAACAGTTAAATTATATATTCATTTTTTAATGATTTAATCCTATTGTTATGAAAAATAATCGCACAAAAACCTACAAAAGGTCATTCTTTTATTTTTTTAATTATATTATATAAAAACTATTATAACTTAAATAAACTATAACTTAAAGAATTACAAATAAATAAATAAATAAATAAAATCATAAAAGATGTTTATTTGTACTTGTACAGTTAATTTTTAATAAAAAGATTAAACTCTTAGAAAAAATTAAGAAACCTAAATATCATTTTTAAAATAAATATAAACCCTTTATAGTTACCTTTCTCTTGATACTAATATTTATAAATATTTGAAATCAATCTCAAATATAATTTTATCTAAAAAAATATAGATTTCCCAATAAACTTCAACTGAACGAGTATTATATTGTTAAGCACCCCAAGGCAATTAACAAATCCACAATATGTTATTTGCACTTCGTATTGAACGGAAAATTGAGATTACTCTCGGAAAAAATTGCCATAAGCAATTAAGAAAAGGTCACAAAATTTTATGCGCTGCCATGAGCAACAAAATAAAGGTGAAAAGTTGTACCACTTGTTAAATATCAAGGTCAGTCTTCTCTATTTTCTATGGTATCGAAAAAATCTTGGCGGAGATTCTCTGATGTCTCCATTCATCCCTGCGTCAGATGATAAAAAAACAAAACATAAGATTACTACCGCCCTCGAAACTTTTGAACTAGAGAAACCCCTCTCTGTCAAGAAGATGGCCTCAGAACATGCTTCATGACTTCATAGAAGGAAACCACAATCCCGACGGAAGGGCCTGCACGTGCAATACGAGGACCTCCACCTGTAAACAGCCCTTTCATCCCTCCATCCCTGTTCAAAGTAAATTCCACATTTAGCAGCTAATTCAGAAAAATAAAACATAGAAATTCAATGAGCACGCATACATAACTTTTATTAGCAAATTAGCTCAATTACTTCGAATAGACCTTCCACGTTATTCACAAAAATGGAGTAGACATTTTTAAACTGATGTATGTTACACATTGATTTGAGCAATTGCTCTTCTCTAAGTGGTACGAAATGGTAAATATTACTTTCGTACCATAGAAGATTTAGCATTCAGGCTGTTTTAACAGCCGCCTTTCATTATCATAATAAGGAAACAGGTTTGTCCTTTAAACAACGATAAAAAGTAGGTAAATATACCTCCAAACCTCCACAAGTGTTTGTCTTGTTGTCATTTTCAATGCCCGGACTGGATCTGTCTGCAAATTCATAAAAGTGAACAGAGATAAGTTTCATTTACTAAAAATATAAGAAACTACAACTTCAACTAAAACAAAAGTACAAGAATATGAAACTGTGTGTTGAGTGCCGAACTTTCTAGGGAATAACAATGTTCCTACAGATGCAACTCAACTCCTACGAACAAAAAGCATCCTGATTTTGCTATGTTTGTTTATTAATTAATTAACTTATTTATTTGTTCACTTTTATTCATTTAAATTACATAACCATCAGTGACAAATAACTTTCCAACTTATTTCCTCCTATTGCGATTCTTAAAAATTTGAAGGAAAAAAAAATCATACAACAAAGCTTATTTTAACACAATGATTATATATCTAAACCTCTATCTGCCTTCGGGTTTTTGCGACATCTAGAGGACATGTAGCAGCAGCAGCAAGGCTTCCTGCAACAAATCCTGCAGAAAAATTTGCTGCAAGGATGCTTGTTACATTAGCATCATCACCAACCAGACTAAGAAGTTTTCTCCGTGTCTGCAAAGATAGGAAAGACTTGCATTATTACCCATGTATCCGCATATATAAAACTTGAAAATATATATAATGAATACTCACAGTCTCAAGGGTGGACCAACAGATTGCAGAAAATGGAACATCACGAGCAAGTTGTGCCCCCATGCCCGACCAAAGGGCTCGATACCCTTGCACTGTGTCCAAAGTTGACGACTTACAGTTGTTTTGACCGTTGCTTGTAGCCTTCATATGCGAGAGGACCCCAACCAAAGTCTTCCACACACCAGGAGGTTTAGCACCACTTTCAGTCACTTTGAAGGCCTAACAGAGGGGAGAGAAAAAATAAAGAAAAAGATCCATGAATATCTAAGCCCTGAGGAGCAGCAATTTGAAGTCACAGTAAAAGTAAAAGTGCAAAACACATGTACGAGAACCTAATAAACGATTTTAATGGATGCTTTGAAAGAAAATTATCAAAGCTCGGGAAAGTATTCTAAAACTTTGATAATCAACTAGCCTCTATAATGGTTAAACTACATCCTCCTAACAGTGCAAAAGTTACTGCCACCCACCCAATTCGCTCCAAGATGAAGATTTGCCTCAAGTAAACTAGGAAAACATTTTTCCAACTGTAACTGGCAGTATTAATACAAATTGTGTCATTAAATGACTAATCCTGAATTCCCAATCCACTAAAGGAAGTGCAGAAAGAGAGAAACAGAGCGAATGCTGTGAACAAGAAAAACCTCCCAAAAATTGATAGAACGATATATTTAAGGCAATTTTAGTATAACAGATTCAGCCAAACATTGGCAGCAGATGTCAATTCAGGAAAGGACAATTGCCGTCTGTAATGGGTATTACATCAAGTCTACCTGCATGCGAGTTCTAGCAAGCTCAACAGGATAGCAAGTTGCACAAGCCAAAGAGCGAGCCAAAGAGCCAGCAACTAAAGGTACATAAGGAGTAGCATTTGGTGCATTCTGATTAGTAAATCCCTCAAACCAGATCCGGAGTACATCATAGCAAGGTAGATAGATTCCAACCTGATTAAAATAAAGGAAAAAGACCATCAAAGAAAATCACCAACACAACTCGACCAGCATTACAAGCCTGCAACTAAGATTGAATGTCCTTAAGAATATTACCGTTGGTACAGCTAAAGCTAGACCCGCATTTGTGCCTCTCCATAGCCTTGAAAATCCTTCCTGCATATTCAATATCCCATAAAACAAAGGAAGTTAATAGGCAAGCAATGAAGATTAACATGGGCTATCGGAAAAAATCAATAAATAAAATCATCTTCCAATAACTTTTGTAGAATGTAATGCCTGCATTCGTCGTTGAATGACCATGGAAGATGCTCATATTAGATCATTAGTGGAAACAGGGTGCATCAATAGCATGAGAACATAATATGCATCCTCCATAAATATAAGCTTGCACATTTGCATTAAATTTTGTAAACTTCTCAAGGCAAGTATTGCATGCATAATAAATTATCAACAAGAATACTAACCTGGCGTACGATTTTGTAGAGAACATCTAGTGTTCCTTTGTACTGAAAACAATCAGGAGGACATATTGATACAGTACCCTGGATTCCAGCACGTGTGCAACTTGGAGAGCACCTTAGATCTGCAAACATCTGAGAAAACATAATAAAAGATAAAATTAAAGATGTACATGCTGGCAGAGGGAAAATTAATGACCATGATGGACCAAATCTTTAAGATACTTGCAAGATATCATGTCATAGAGGACATATTTGATCAGACACATAACATAAAACTTATCAACTAGTACCTCTCAAAGTCAGCCCTTAAACCAATATTATGGAATAAAAATCCATTAGACTAAAACTAATGTATCTCCCAAAAGAGAAGAAATGTATGTAAAAAGAACCCAACCACGTGTAAGTTATATACATTATACAACTTAAACCAATGAACACAATGCTTTTTTCATGTATATTGCAATCTAAACTCGCAGTACCAATTAATGAAGATTATGGACTACCTCAATTTATCAAATCAGTTTTTCATTTGGGCATGATTATTCAACTAGCTAAGACAGTTCTATGTATATACAATTATGTGCCCTAGATTTAACTTTTTAGCAGAGTTATTATGGCAATATCAGTTTAGAGCAGGTGATAAAGAGATTCGTTGTTCCAGACCCTCCTTTGTAAGGCAGCTTGTTCCATTCACTTTTCTTCTTATCATAGTCAAAACTACATGAAGACTTAGAGACAAAGGATAGATAGCATCCACAAATCAGCAGAGATAGAACTAAAAATGGAGAAATGTTCTGACATCGTACCATGCTAGGGCCAAAGAATGCCATGCGACCTAAGTTATTACTTAAAGGATGTGAGTAAGCAACCCCAGCTGCCTGCGCTTGCAACCTTGTCTGAGAAACAAGAGAGGGGAGCAACAGTTAAGTTCAAGTTCAACTTTCTAAAACTACCAAATAATGGAAAACTTAAAGAACCCCCCAAGATAAAATAATATTAAGCATCATGTGAAAAATGTGAGAAATCAATATTCAATAATAATCGAATAGAACAAATTTCCATAGGCGCATTATGTAGAACACAATCTTTGAGCAAGGTGCTTAACAGTCCAACCATAACCAATCAAAAAAACTATAGGAACCAAAATTAAGCATAATGAACAAACCTAGAGCAAAAATTAAAATCACAAGAAGCTAGCGTAATCAAACTAGCTCCCATTACATTAGTCGAAAAAAAAACGTAATACATCAAAGTTTCTTACAATTGGAATATGCGCTTAATACAACATTATTAGAAATAATGGAATGATGTTGGTCATAGTATGACCGTCATACCTTGGCAACATCGAGAGGGTTAACTAAAATAGCGGAGAGAAAGGCGGCGCCAGCGGCGGATAAAGCTCGCTCTCCAACACTCAACTTGCCGCCGTCTGTTGTGCTGGCGTTGTTCGAGTTTAGAGGCTTCGTCTCCCCTTCTCGATTTTGACCGTCGATTTCGACGCTAGAGCATTGCTCCGCACTCATCCATGGATCACAGTGCCGGTACGATTCAATCATCTTTCTTCTTCTGTGATCAAATTAGTGGTTCACTATTTTCGTATCAGACGAAAACGAAATTAATTCTTTTTTTATGTGTGGAAAAGAAGAAGAAAAAAGAGGCAAAAGAACGAAAAAAAAATCCTAATTACTTGGAGAAGAAGAAAAAGAGGAGAGACCGATGGAAATTTGATTACCAGAAAGAAAAAGTGAGAGGAGTCTATCGAATCTACAGTACTTTGAGAGCCACGTTTGTTTATCACCGCTGTGATTTTGGGAAAATGACTCTTTCGTTACCAATAGAAGTTTAGACTTTAGACCTAGAAGCTACCGTATTAATAAAATCACTTTTTTTCTCGCGGCTCTGAAAGCGAAAAACCAAAAAGGCAAAACAAACGCGGTCTTATGCTTAGTGCCGACGTGAGTGCCGACGTGAGTGTAGTCTTCTAGTTTAATGCATGCCACGTTTCATGCTTTGGCGCATACAGAACAATTAAGTCAATTGGAAGTTTTTTTTTTTTTTAAATAATAAATAATAACATTAATAATTAAAATAAGTGAATATTAAAATTTACAGTAATTATTAAATATATTATTAATTTAAATTTATGATGTATTTATTATTTAATGCATATTTTAATTAATGGTAACTGTATACATGAAAAATTATTTATTATTTATAAAATAAGTTATTATGTTATATTTTAAATTAATAAAAAATTAAATTACTGTAACTTATTTTTAAAAAAATAAACACCCAGTGATGGAAAAAACAATGTTATTAATAAACAATATGCCTTAAAAACAATGGATAACTAAACCTATCTCAAACTTGCAATATTTTTTATTATTGTATTAAAAATATATAAAGTATTTATTTTACTTTTAATATTAATTACATTATAATATATTATTATTGAACAAAATTATATATAATAATTTATACTTTGATAATATCTTTATCTTTTAATAGATAAAAATTATTTATTATTTATTATGTTTTTTCAATTAAATTTACATTTTGAGATGGTTTTAAACATATTTTATTTTGTGTTGATTTGTTTGTAATCTAGATTTATAATTGTATATTAAATTGTTTTTGTTTAAATATTTTTTTCATTTTTATATAAAATAATTAACTTTTAGAATTGTTATAAAAATATGATCAAATTTTTTTATTATTTTTATATTATTAAATTTTGAAAAATATCATAAAAATATATCTATTTTCATCAATAATTTACTTGTATATCAATGATATTTTATTATATTTATAAAATTTAATAATATAAAAATAACAAAAAAAAATGATAATATTTTTATAATAATTTCAGTATTAAATGATAAAAAATCTATTTATTTAAAACTTGAATACCTAGAAGATTAATAATATTACGAAGGAGAAAAATTATAACTAATTGGATAATTCAAATAGGGGTGTGAGAAAAAGAAAAAAAAAACACTAAAATTGAGTACTCGATTGTCTCAAATTTTATTAATTTAATTGTTATTGTAGGTAGTTTGAGTAAATAAAATTGTGATTTACGGTTTGGTGGTAAAACTGAGTTTTTTTTTAAAAGTCAGATTTAAATAAAATAAAAATATTATTTGACATAAAAAATAATAAATAAAATTTAAATTTTATTAAATAAATTAAAAAAATTGCGCCAAATAAAACAGAACTATTTCAGCAAATAGATACCGAATGAGCTAGAGCCAAAACCCTAGGAAAATTTCTAGCCTAAAATTTTATTCGAATTTGCCCCTTTTTGTTTTCTCTCCATCGTCCTCAATTCTCTCTTTATCCTGATGAAATGGGAAATGGAGATTGAGGAAATCGAGGCGGTGCTTGAGAAGTTGTGTGATCTCCACGACAAGCTCAGCGACGCCATACATTCGATTTCTCGAGCTCACTTCCTCAACTCCGTCAAAGCTCCAAAGAAATCTGACAAGAAGAATGTCGTTTCCGATGAAAAATCTGGCGGCTACGTGTTCTACAAGGATTTTCGCGTTGAACAAGACGATGATTCTGCGATTCAGGAGGCTAAAAGTCTCAATGTCATTCGTACCGCTCTCGAGAACTTGGAGGACCAGCTTGAATTTTTCCACGTAAGTAGTATCGAATTTCCATGTAAGTTTAAAGTATTGATTGTTCGGTAGAATAACCCTTTGTCTAATATTGATTTATTCAATTTCTGCTGGCTTATATTGGAATCCTTATACTGGTATGCTAATTAAACTTACGAGACTGGTAGAATTGTTCGTTTTTAATAGTTTTTTTTTTTGGTTCTCAAAATTAATACTTGAAATATTATTTGAATTCTCCCCAAGTTTGTGACTTTGATTAGCGAGAGCCTTTGAGAGGTAAGACATACATAGCGCATAGAATTTAACCTCATTGTGACAAATTCAGCGGTTGGCACAATTCAATGTAGTCATTCTGAAAGATTTCCTAATAGTTGAAAATAAGTCAGTTTAAGTGAGTATAGTGCATAGATGAACTTTTATTTTTAAACCCCACACGTTTGCACACATGTTTTTTTTTTATAATTTAAAAAAACATATGATTTTAGGCTTAAAAATGAAATCAGTTGAGTAATTAGGTTATATAAAAATTGGAGTGAAATAAGTCACCAACACAATTTTTAGTCTTAAAAAAAGACCGGTCTGCTCTAGTTTGCACTTCTTAGAGGAGATTCAAAAACCACTAAAGTGGTGGAATACGGTTCATTCAATGTAGGTGGCCTTTTTGCAGTGTGCACCTTGGATAAAAAGAGCTTTACATGTTGAAAATTAACACCAACTCAATAAATAGAATGGTTGAAGGATGTAAAAATAAATAAATGGAATGGTTGAAGGATGTAAAAATAAATAAATGGAATGGTTGAAGGATGTAAAAATAAATAAATGAAGTGGTTGAAGGATGCAGAAAAATAAATTGAGTGGTTGAAGGATGTAGAAAGATAAATAGAGTGGTTGAAGGATGTAGGAAAATAAATGGAGCGGTTGAAGAATGTATAAAAATAAATAGAATGGTTGAATAATGTAGAAAAGAGAAATATCTAGATAATATGTGTGGCTAGAATTATTTCTTAGTTTTATATTTGTGTGGTATAGATTGCATGGTGAGGACTATAAATAGTCTACCTTGTATTTGGTTTAATCATCACATCAAAAACAAATAAGTGTTTGTATTCTTAGTTTGAGTGTTAGTTGAAAGCTTTCTTTTTGAGTATGAGTTGAAAGCTTTCTTTTTGAGTGTTTGTATTTCTCTTCAATTTGTGAATTGTCTTTAAAAGGTGTTATAATATCGTTTATTGTGGGTATAATACAAGTAGTTTTACTTGTACAGTACCAGTTTCTTAGTTAAGCCTGTACAAGTTTCTTAGTTAAGCTTGTTCGATATAGTCGAAGTCTTGTCGACACGATGGGTAACTTTCAAGTAGTTAGAGGAATCAAGAAGATCAACAACAAAAACTATAACACATAGGCAACATGTATGGAGTCTTACAAGGTCAAGACCTGTGGGAGGTTGTTGGTGGTGACAAAGTTACACAACCAACAGTAGAAGACGCAAACGTCATCTTGCGGAAATGGAAAATTAAAGCAGGCAAAGCAATGTTTGCTTTAAAGATCACAATTGAAGAAGAAATGTTAGAGCACATTTGGGATGCCATAACACCAAAGGAAGCATGGGACACCTTTGTTACTCTTTTCAAAGAAGAATGATATAAGACTGTAACTTCTTGAGATGGCACAACGTGACATGACGATTTCCCAATACTTTCACAAGGTGAAATCGTTATGCTGTGAAATTTTAGAGTTAGATCTGAAAGCTCCTATTGGGGAAACCATGATAAAGAGAATAATTATCCATGGTTTGAGACCTAAATATCGAGTGTTTGTTACCGCTATACAAGGATGGCCAATACAATCGTCTCTTGTTGAGTTTGAGAATTTACTGGTTGGTCAAGAAGCCATGGTAAGCAAATGGAAAGAATCTCGTTGAAGGGTGAGGAAGAAGCGTTCTACACTAGTAAAAACAGAGGCACTTTCAAGAGGTACAATGGTAATGGATATAAAAAAGAATAGCGACAAAGGAAAAATTCTCTAAGGAAAGAGAGGTTATCGTCCAGGGGGAGCTTGGAAGAATCGTGATAACAGTAGAAGATTTGATGATGAGTGTTACAATTGCGGAAAGATGAGTCACGTGGCGAAAGATTGTTAGATCAAGAAAAAACTTGTTAAAATTAATACAGTTACTTCCAGTTCTAAGCAGCATAGCAAAGATGGTTGGGATGTCGAAGCATTATTCGTTACAAAGGAAGAAGAATTAGCTTTCACGCTTACAACTATAAAAAATGTTGGCAACACTACTCCTAAGAAAAGTGCAGATCATGATCTGCATGTTAAATGAGATAAAAAGACAACTGCCAGTGGTTCAACCAACAACCATTGGGAAGAGACAGATACCTTTGCTTGGGGAAGAAAAGCCAAAGATGTTCCAGGATCTGACAATCCTATTCTGCTTTCACCACAGTGGCTTCTACCAAAGCCAGGAGATATTAAGCCGGCAAAGATAATTGTGGGAAACCTTCCCAGCTCAGATCCTTCATTTGGAAATCGCTCAAACATCATGAAGTTATCAGGAAATAGTGAGGAGGTTCATGATATCCAGAAGAAAAAGGATGTGTCTAGGCCTTTCATGTTGGATATAGAAACTGGTAGTCATGATCGATGGTGTGATGAGGAAAGAGACTAATTTCTCTTTGTGCAAAGATCACTAGAGAGATAGAGAAAAAAGCTTGGTGACAACCGCAAGATGGACCATTGGACAGAAAATTCAAACACGAAGAGCTTTGGAGAAAGGCTTCGTGTTCCATCTGATCGGTGGACAAACCTAGGTAATAGGGATTCCAACTATGAATAAGGCACATCTTCTGCAAAGTTTGATGGTGATAGAAAATCAGATAGGTTAACAGGGAGATCAGATTATGATAGCACAAGATCTAATGTTGCAATGGATGATGTTACTGATTATGAGATTCCATAGGAGGAAGACGATGAGATCCAACGGCATCCTTCGTCGGAGAGTAGATCTCCGGAGTCATCTTTAAGGTCAAACGGTCAGATAATGATGAGCGGCACCTTCAAAACAACAGAGTCAGAACAACCCAACCCTACCCTTACCAATCCCGCAATAGCAATAAACTAGGAATGACAGTGGAGGAGGTGGAAGAGAAGATTGTTGGAGTGAAAGTGTTACCGCGGTGTTGATCAATGCTTGGGGTGAAAGGTACGTGGAACTGAGTAGAGGAAATTTCAAGCAAAAGCATTGGAAAGAGGTCGTTGATATTGTGAATAGTAGAAAGGACTATCCAAAGAATCCTAAGAATGATATTCAATGTAAGAATCGAATTAATACTATGAAGAAGTATAAGAGTGAGAAGGCTAAAATTGTTACAGGTGGAGGACCTAGCAAGTGGCGTTTCTTTGAACTATTTGATGAGTTTATTGGTCCTACTGCAAAGATAGTTGGGTTTGTTAGGTTTGGTGATGAGAGTGAACAATTGCCAGCCATGACAGAAATGAATGGGCAATACTATTCTACTAGGTCTTTGCGTGTTGGACTTACTTCCAACAAGAAGCCTGCTACCACACAACAGAGTGGTTCATACCCTAATACTCAAGGAAACCAAGTCAAGAATGATCCAAATAATACAAAAACATTTGTTGGGGGTTTGGATCCAAACGTCGATGATGACGTGTTAAAACAAGTATTTAGCCAATTTGGTGAGTTAATTCATAATAAAATACTAGTTGGGAAAGCATGTTGTTTTGTACAGTTTGTCAATAGGAAAAATGTTGAGGATACAATTGAGATTTGAATGGAACGGTAATTGGTAAGCAAATCATTCATCTTTCATGGGATCACAGCTCAAGAAACAAGCAGTGGAAAGTAGGTTAAAATAACCAGTGGAATCAGAAGGCACACCCAACAATTGGAGGTAATCAGATGCAAAGTGATAGATAAATGTGAAGAACGTTTTTCTTCATGGAGAGTTGGTGTTGAGGAAGAGTGTTGAAAATCAACACTAACTCAATAAATAGTGTGGTTGAAGAATGTAAAAATAAATAAATGGAATGGTTACAGGAGTAGAAAAATAAATGGAGTTGTTGAAGGATGTAGAAAAGAAAAGTGTGTAGATAATATTTGTGTGGCTAGAATTATTTCTTAGTTTAATATTTGTGTGGTGTAGATTGCATGGTGAATACTATAAATAGTCTACCTTGCATTTGATTTAATCATTTCATCAACAAATAAGTCTTTGTATTTTTCTTCAATTTGTAAGTTGTCTTTGAAATGGCTTATAGTGTATTTTATTGTGGGTATAATACAAGTAGTTTGTTTACTTGTTTGGATCCAATATTAGTAAATTTAGATTTGTATACTCTAAATTTTACTCAACATTGCAATTAGTTAGGGGTCTGAATTAAGACTGTCAAACAGGTTAAGTAGGTCGTGTTCAGATCGATCCGAATTCAATCTGACACGTTAAGTTAAATGCAAATATGACTTAATTATTAATTGAGTCAGTTATTAAAACTTATACCTAATTTATTTATGATCGAATCAACCTGACATAACCTATTTAACCCATTAACCCGCTTAATAAACGGATTGGGTTATTGGGTTAGGTCAATCTAATCCAAATACTAATATATAAATATTTTTATATATTTTATTAATGGTAAAAAAATCTTTTATTCTAAATCTTAATTTGTATAAAATATGTTATATTGTAACATGCAAATATGGCCAAATTGTAACATACAAGTACATACTATGTAGTATGTACTCAATCAAGAAATTTAGTAAATGTCATGCAACTTTTTTATTAAATATGTCTAAATGCGTAGACCTGTTTTGACCTGAATTTAATAGCTGTAATCCCAAACCCGTCTAAGAGTCTCGAGTTTGTGTCTGGTTCATGTGTTGTGTTGGGAATTGACGGTCTGAAACTGAAACTGGGGATATCAGATATGTATTGTATTTTTGGATATTCTGCAATGGTCCTAAAAAATTACATGAAGATTAGTAAACCATTTGTATATCATGTTGATTGGGTTTCTGCTACACCCGATCTCTAATATGTAGTAACTAGTTCTTTGGAACTTTAGCTCTGTTAGACATTGCTTAATATGATACTGATGTAAGGTTTATAAGTAAACATGAATATTTTTATTCTTGAGGTGTTAGACATTGCTTAAGTATGATAGTGATGTAAGGTTTATAAGTAAACATGAATATTTTTATTCTTGAGGTTAATCTTTTTAGATTGAAAGACCTATAATTTTTATGAACTTTCACATAGTATTAGAGTTTAAGTTGATTGTGTCAAAAAATTTGGGCCTCTCTCACAAAAAAAAAGAGAGAAAAAAACCTTATAAAAATTAAAAAAGACAAATAACTTAAGTAAAATAGATAATAGAATAGGTTAAAAATGTATTTACAAAAGACAAAGATTCTCATTTTAAGGGGATGTTAGAGATAATGTCTCACATTGTTAAAGTATGATACTAATGTGAGGTTTATAAGTAAACATGAGCATTACTATATTTGGTGTTAATCTTTTGAATTTAGAAGATCCATGATTCTTATAAACTTTGACAACCTATGCCACATATACACTTTCATAACCCTGTTTGGAAATTTCTCCCTACAATACACGCTGAGCTATTCCTACTTTATTCTGACTAGCAGACCGTACAGGTGCAGCAGCGGGCTGAGAGAGATGCTGCAATTGCACGAATAGAGCAAAGCCGTATTATCCTTGCAATGAAATTGGCTGAACATCATGGAAAGAAATACAAAGTCATTGAAGAAGCTCAAGCATTTGTTGGAGATGTCCGCAACACAAGCTGCTTTGTTTCTTCTGAAAATCTTTATGGTTCACCATTCGGTCCATCTTGTGATAATGTGGAAGCAAGTCAAGGAAAGTGGTCTGCTATTCTGAGGAATGTCATCTGTTCAAGCTTCAGTTTTGCAAAGAGATCTCTTCAATTGGATCATGTGGGTGGTATAGTGGGTAATGCTGCTGTGGTGGCACTTAGTATGATTGCGTTGCTGCAATTCCAGCAAATATCTTACAACGATGATCAAAAAAAGCATGTTGATGGTGTCCACATAAACAGAAAAGTGAAGAGAAAAACATCCCGGCTAGAGGAGTCACCTTTAGATCGTCATTTGAGTAACTTGGATGTGATGTTGGCTAGAGGTTAGTCTGAAATCTTAATTTTTGGTTAGCCATTGGTCAAAATGCTTTGCGTTTTACCGTGATTGATAGTGTAGATTGTCCACGAAGAAAATAGAGTTTAGATACAGAACTTTCAAGATATGTCAATATTGATCTATTTTTTTCCTTTGTCACGTGAAACTCTGTGTATGTCCTAGTTTCTGATTGTTTTATGTGAATGAATTCATTTCTCAACTTGCTAGTGTGCTTTGAGTAACAATTTAAGTGTAAAATGAGTTGATGCATTTTTAATTATTTTTTAAAAACAATTTTTTTTGGCTGAATTATTTTTAAAAAAACATTGGGTGCAAAGAAATGTACTTGAACTTTGAAGTTTTAATATATCCTTCAAATTCTCTTTTAGAAATCAAGATTACTCACATTCTCACAAACACAGCCACATTGGTGAGAAAATATTGACATGATATGGAGATTTTTTTGATGAATTTTTGTAAATTAGTAAAGGTTTATCTCAAAATTTATAGTTTCATACTCGTAAGTCATAAATACTAAAATATTTTTAAAATATAATTTAATACAATAAAAATAAGATTAAATCCCTTAATATCTATGATATCTACCATTTGTAGAGTTCTAAGAACTATAGTCAACAATCCATTTTAGTTTCAATGACCAACAAATTACTCACATTCTCACAAACACAGCCACATTGGTGAGAAAATATTGACATGATATGGAGATTTCTTTGATGATTTTTTGTAAATTAGTAAAGGTTTATCTCAAAATTTATAGTTTCATACTAGTAAGTCATAAATACTAAAATATTTTTAAAATATAATTTAATACAATAAAAATAAGATTAAATCCCTTAATATCTATGATATCTACCATTTGTAGAGTTCTAAGAACTATAGTCAACAATCCATTTTAGTTTCAATGACCAACAAATTACTCACATTCTCACAAACACAGCCACATTGGTGAGAAAATATTGACATGATATGGAGATTTCTTTGATGATTTTTTGTAAATTAGTAAAGGTTTATCTCAAAATTTATAGTTTCATACTCGTAAGTCATAAATACTAAAATATCTTTAAAATATAATTTAATACAATAAAAATAAGATTAAATCCCTTAATATCTATGATATCTACCATTTGTAGAGTTCTAAGAACTATAGTCTACAACCCATTTTAGTTTCAATGACCATTATTGGTGACATATTAGAGTTTTAGTGATCTATCATATGTAACATATTATATTTACATGTAATTTTATATGTAATTTGTTACATTCACTGCAGTTTTCTGAATATAACATGTTATATCTATCATAACTTTTTATTTAACTTGTTACATTTATCTAGCACCTATTGGATGTAACATGTTGTATCTACATACATTTTTGTATATATTTTTTTATATTTATCATAATTTTGGTGATCTATGAGTGTTTTTGTATGTTATGTTACATCCATCGGAGTTCTAATGAGATTGTTAGTGATGGTTATCGGAGCATCGATGGAGTCGTCGGCGATGGTTGTGATATTGATTTTATTTTGTTCAAGTTATAAAAAAAGGTTTTTTAGTCTTTTTTTTTTATTAAGTAATTTAGTATAAAATTATAAACTTTGGTATGAGTTTTTTATAGTTAGGAAAAACATGTGAATTTATGAAGTTATTTAGGCAAAAATAAATAAACAAATTTGTGCAAACCATACCCAGTGCTGGCCCAATTCTGAAAGTATTGAATTTATCCCATATCGGCCTAATTTATTTGGACCACTCAATCCTGATAGCTACATACATACATCTCTAGGTGTGGTGTGGGTTGGTCCATCAGGTTATAATGTATTATATTTTTGAGCCCAATGTACTTTTGATATTACAAAGTACTTGTAAATAGATTTAAACCCTTGTTATATAAATATATAATAGTATTAATTGTTGAACAATAATTATTATTATTTTAATTTTTTTTATTTTATAAAATAAAAAAGTAAGTTATTTGATAAATATATAATAGTATTAATTGTTTAGTAATAATTGTTATTGTTTCTAATTTTTTATTTTATAAAATAAAAAAATAATTCTTGAAGTATAAATTTTTAAGTTATTTTTATTATAATTGAAAAATTGATGTTAAAATTTTTTATAAGGTGGTTTGTAGAAATACTTTTAAAATAAATATTTAATTAATTTGTTACTTTAGTGATGAATAAATATATAATAGTAATCATTTTATAAGAATCAAAATATAATAAAAGTAAAAGTAATTTATCCTTATATTGGTAATGTTTTCATATTTTTATTTAATAAATGACTCAAATATAATATAACAATATATGATCTTATTCGATTAATATTTTTATTATCTAAGAAGTTAATCTTACATGTATAATAACATTTTTTGTTTAAAAATAATTTACATTTGGTGAATATATATTTTTAATTAATTTGAGATATGATATGATATCAATGTAAAAATTATTAATTCAACAAAAATATAATATGTTCAAAAATAAATTAATCAAATATGTATTAAATAAATAATTATAAGTTGTATGAATTGTCACCTTTAATATAATAAAAATAATTACATTGACAAAATAACTATTCATAAAAAAATGTATCATATGTACGTTTTGGTATTTATGGTAATTTGAATAGTTACTTTTATTGTAATAAAAATAATTGAATTATACAAAGTAATTATTTATAACAATGTATTTATTATATGGATATTTTAGTATTTTTTAATATAAAAAATAAATATTTTATTATACGAATGTTTTGGTATTTATTGGTATAAAAAAAACTAACAAAAAGTAATAAAAATATTAACTGTTTATGGGTGAATTGATTGAATATTTATTAATGTAATAAAATAATTATATCATAAAAATATATTTATTATATGAATATTTTGTTATTTAATGATGTAAAAAAAATTAAAAGTTATTAATACCTAGTATATTTTCCAGTGCAATAAAATTACATAGTGTTTATTTTTCGTTGATAAAGAGGTATTTCATGGGTTTGCCTTGGTATCGTGTTCATACTGTCGTATTGAATGATCCCGGTCGTTTGCTTGCTGTCCATATAATGCATACAACTTTGGTTGCTGGTTGGGCCGGTTCGATGGCTCTATACGAATTAGCTGTTTTTGATCCCTCTGACCTTGTTCTTGATCCAATGTGGAGACGTCCAAGAGGGAGAGTTCCTCTAATTCTATGAATTTTTTTAGAATACTTTTTTCTTGAATATCATTAAAAAAAATTCGGAATGTTTACTATTCCACCAATTAGTAACCCAAGATTCCAGGCTTTTATTAAATGAGAAAGGGATCCACCAGGGTAAAAATACTATAGATGCAAGAAATAGAAGGGAAGTGAATGCTTTCTTTTTTGTCATTTTCTCGTCTGTGAATTTTTAAATAAACTCATTTGTCGACTCTATATGATACTAATCTTTCTATCAGCATCGGTTCTATTCCATTACAAGTCTCGAGCCCGAGAATCTATTTACTATTTGAATTTGTGATTCAGTACAACGGTTA
Organism: Hippophae tibetana; assembly: GCA_037013495.1. Classification (NCBI taxonomy): domain Eukaryota; kingdom Viridiplantae; phylum Streptophyta; class Magnoliopsida; order Rosales; family Elaeagnaceae; genus Hippophae; species Hippophae tibetana. Next base: position 18,341,220 of record CM072807.1, on the reverse strand, counting down.
GTCCTTGAATTTTGAAAGAATTAAGAAAAGAAAAACAATATAGAAATGGAATAAATAAGAAGGATTATGTTTCAAATCGAATGAAGAAAGAAAAAAAAAGATAAATTTTTTATTACAAATTTTTTTGATATATGAGATATATGGGATGCATTATTTTGATTTGTTACTCATTTTGTTACTGAATAGAATTAAGTTGATTTCTATATGCATAAAAAAAACAAATTTTTTTTATTGTTCCATGTACGTTTGCTTTTGTCTCAAATGAACATTCTGAAGAAACTTCAATTCAATTAAGTTATGCTATAAAAAAAAAAAGATTGTTGAGTTTTTGGTTTTTCTTATTCACGCTTTTAATATATAAGACACGTGAGATTCATAAAGAACTTATGGTGTCTCATTTTGATATAAAGTTATAGAGGACTAAGATGCTCGATATCCATTGTGAGGTTTGCATCACAGGTGTCGAGTTTATGTCATCGATTGTTGTGAAAACTCAATTTAGCTGCTGTCAAGTTTAACGTCGGAGTCTCCATATATACACTTACGCATGCACAGCTAGCCCTTGAGGCATGATAGGTAAAGTGCTTTGCTTGTCAACCCCCAAGAGCCGTGGCCTTAATTGCTTAATTCCCATTTATTTGTGAACGAATTCCTCTAATCAATGTTAACCGACACCATAATTAAACAACAAATAGTATTACATTATCTTTTTCTTTTTCTTTTCTTTTTCAAATGACCAATTGGTACTTGGTACTGATTCCGAATTGTGACTTTGAACCGAAATAAAATGTATCTTAATGTCAAAACTCTATTGTTGTAGGTGAATAATGGCGTTAATTAAATGATGATTAGGCTAAATACACAAAAAGCATCGTTATTATATATAAATAAACGTTTTAATCTCAAAATTTTAGATTTTTTAATCTCATTATTTATAAAAATTAGTTATTATAGTGTAAAAATTAATTATGTTTATGGGATTATAAATTCTCAATTTTAAAAAATTTTATAGACTGAAAATATTTATTTTAATAATTATGATATTAAAAATATTTATTTTTTATAATAATAAAATTAAAAGTGATTAATTTATAAATTATAAGAATAAAATATTAGTTTTGAAAAAATCAATTGAGAACTCTAAAACTGGCAAACACAGCGTATTTATTGGGTTCATGTCGACTCCTTTACAACAAATTGGGGGCAAAATAAAAACTTTTATTGTAGACACGTAATTATAAGATAAGGCCAATGGTCATTTTGTGAGGCATATTGTCGGAAAGTGTGAATGTATATTAGTCAATATTTATTTTGAAAGAAACAAATCCAAAAAGGTAATGGTACTTTAAATAATAATTAGCATTATATTTGTAGCTGTTAAACATGCTTTCTTTGACTTGTTATTTGATGTGTGACACAAAAAGCATCCTAAAGGAAGCACAACTCAGTTCCCCTTTATAATTAATTCCTCTCTTTTTTTCCCAACATTTTGTTTTAATATAAATTTCATGCTATTAAAATGTCGCATCAAATTGTCAAATAACTTGTCTTTATCTTTTTGATAGAGATTAGAGAATGTCAACTAAAACAATGCATAAAAATGTTATTTTCTAAGACTTTGTTTCTTGTTATGGAATATAAAAACTTTTTCCTTAGTATTTGCCGTAGATATGCAAGTAGTGAGTGCTACATCCATTCTCCACCATACTTACTCTTACTTGATCAAACAAGAATTGATTGAATATATTAAATTTTTGTTATCGTAATCAAACAATAATTCAAAAATGGGTGTGAAACATATTATACTATTTATTATAGAACAAAGTGTAAATTAAATCATTCAAATTAAAATTCGATTATTTAATAATAATAAAATAGTAATTAATATGAATTTTTTTCATAAAACATTCATTTTAATACGTAGTTATTATGACTATTTTTATTTAAATAATTTTAAAATACTATTATTATTATTATTATAATAAGTGGAGGTTCCATGTATATTACCTCTTGTAAATCACCATGAAGAAAAACATTTTGAACATCTAATTGATGAATGAACTAATGTTGTGCGAAAACAACAAGAAGAAGTCAAATGAGAGTAATGAGCTTAGCAATAAGAGAGAAGGTTTCATGGTAATAAATATCATCAATTTGAATGTATCACTTAGCAATAAGAAGAGCTTTATAATGTTCAATAGTTCCATTATATCAATATTTGATTTTGTAGACCCACTTGCAGCCAATGGTTTTATGACCAATTGATAAAGGAACCATGCTCCAGGTGTTAATCTGCTTTAATGTTGTTAATTCAACTTTCATCACATTTTGTCAATATGGATCAAGTATAGCTTAATCATAAGAGTGAGATTCAATATGACATGCAATGTTAGCTATAAAAGTATAGTGGGCATAAGATAGACGAAAATATGAAAGATAGTGAGAAAGAAGATATCGGGTACTTGATGTTGAACTAGGCATTGAGGTTGAGTGATTGACTTGAGTAGATAAAATGTAGGCTTTGTGTCATATTAGAGGTTTCTTTGGATGAGTGGATTGACGTATAGAGGGATTAGAAGAGGCTGGTGAGTTTGTATGAGGTGTATTGGAAGAAGGAGTTGTTTCTGGTGAAGTTCCAATCAATCGAGATTGTTGAAGTAATAAATTCTCAAAATATATCTCTTGAGTTTCTTTGTTTTTTGTTAAACGAATATGAGCATGGCAATGACTTGGCAGTTAATTGTGAGGATATGGTGAAATGTGTAGGTTAGAATTATAAGATAAAAAGTAAGCTATTTGCGGCATCATAAGCAAAATTTAGTAAAACAAAACTAGAATATGGTTGAGAAGAAACCAAAGGAATATGGTTTCGCAAAATTTGACATCTCAACTAACAAAAATTTGTTGCATCTCCAAATGATAAAGTTTATAACTTTTTTGACCAGTGGGGTACCCGACAAAAATGCATTGTTTAACATGTGGTTCAAATTTATGAATGGAATGAACAACAATTGCATAACATAAACAACCAAAAACTTTCAAATGATCAAATGATGATGGACAATTGTACAAAAGTTTAAAAAGTGACTTGTTGGATATTAATGGTGAATGAGTCAATTATTGAAATATACAGTTGTCAATACACATTTACCCCAAAAAGTAAGAAGTTGAGATTGAAAAAGTAAAACACATGCAACAATTAGAATATAATAATTTTTTCATTCAACTACTCTATTTTGTTGTGGAGTATGGACACAAGTATGCTAATATTCTATGACATGTGATTAAGAATAATTTCACATGGATAGAAATTCAGAGCCATTGTCATACTAGATGATGGACGTATGAAATTGAGTATGAACAAAGGTAAAGAATCATTGTAAAATAGTTTGAGTTTCTGATTTAAAATGTATAAGAAATACCCATGTGCATCTTGTAAAATTATTGCAATAGTGAGAAAGAAATGTTCCCCTGAATGTGCAGGAATTTTATGAGGATCCTAAACATCACAATACAATAAATCAAATGGAGCATGATTTGATATAAATCTAGAAGGAAATGGTAATTTAGTTTGTTTAGCTATAAGGAAAACATTACAATTATTATCAAATGAAACTTTATTATTGGGAGACAATAATGATGACATTAGTTTTAGTTGAGATGGATATGAATGTTCAAGATGCATGTGCCATAAGTTGGGAGGTTGAAAAAATTTATAAGAGATAGGTGTGCTTTGCAATCTAGACATGTAATAAAGACCATCATATTACTTACCTCAACCAATCATCAAAATAATGGCACACCAATTTATGATAATTGTGATTTTACTAACAAACATCAAATTTAAATAAAATGATAGGACACACAAAACTTTGTTTAGCATGATATTAGAGTTAAATGGTATAATTCATATAGATATTATAGAGGCTGAAGATCTTGTAGGTAATTTTATAATTAACCCAGTGATATGTCTACGTGGATGAAAAGAGTGAAATTTGTAATGATATGGTTTGTTGCTCCAGTATCCAATATTCAAGACTTAGTATAAATAGAATTAATAGCATTGGAAGAAGAAAATAGACCTATAGCATTTGCATATGCATTGTAATGATGCAACATTTGCATATGTATTGTCATTACATATAGTGTGATTTGGTATCATATGAGACAAGGCACAAGTAAGTTGTTGTAATTGATTAATAATAAATCCATATGTTCCTTTTAGTGAGTTATTGTATTACGAATTGAATCCACAAGTAGATTGTGAAGACTTTGTTACATTAGAAGCATGAAAAGGATGAGATCCATATTGTTGTTGTTGATGGGATTGATTGTTTTGATTCCTTCGAATTTTTGAGTTGTTATAATTCCAAGTGCCATCCAATTTTGTTGAGATGGGCATGAGGCCAGGATGATCTGAATGATGAACAAAAAATGGATTGGATGGGTTCATACTTGAATTGCTATTGTTGGTATCTGAGTATTTGGAATGAGACTTATGTTTGAAAAACATTAAGAGAAAAACTTCTCTTATACCATAATAAATTACATAAGAGAACCAAGAAATTGAATGAAAATTTGTGAATGTTTTCTTGTATTGATTCGATAAAGCAAATGCATATATACAAAAGAGAAAATAACTCATTTGCTAATTACATGCCTAATATATCGTGATCTATATCAAAGAGATATTTCCTACAAAGTTAACAAATAAATGGAATGAATACACATAATTTTGAGATAATGTAGAAGATTTCGTAACATCATGAACTGAATTACGAGTTTGAATTGTAGAATTATCCAATCTATTAAAATCATTCGCACAAACACCCTTTGCTAATATTCTATATATGATGATTTGGAGGCTATGTACGGTGTCCATTCCTTTTTAACGAGGACGTTTTTTTCTTAAAAAAGAGAAAAAAGACAAAGAAAACTTGTCTAGTACTAATATTCTCTTGATACTATGCATATAATATCACTCTTTAATAAAAATAAAAATAAATCCAACTCATTCATTTCATCTCCAATGACAATTAATTAGACATCTTTAATATTAAACTATTAAATTCCAATTAATTAGACATATTCAATATTTAATTTTATTTAATGTTATTATAATGGTATTTGTTTTAAGGATATTTTTTTAAAAAAAATCACCTTCATATATTATAAATCTCATCATGGAGCTCACACGAACTGTCACATTATGATATACTCTAAGATGTTATACATTACTCCTTTTATTAAGTATTGAGTATTTATATTTTTATAAAAAAAATCATTACATTAATTTAACATTTTATTAATATAGAGTATTACATCATTATTTATTTTATAATTTACTTTTTATTTAGTATATTCTTTTTCGAAAATTATTACGGTCACATGTCAAATGATAAGCGATTAAAAAAATATTATTTATTATAAATTTGTGATAAATAATAAATAATATTTTAATACTATTAATAAATATAATTAAATTTATATAATTTTATCTAATTAAAAACTATGCATATTAATTATAAATCTAATATATAAAAATGTTAATAATAAGTATCGATTGCTTCCCATCATCATGCCGCCACATCCCCTTTGTAAGAACACAATTGAAATTGGGTGCAGAAGGCCCATAATGTTTCACGTCTTACCCAACACCGCATTGTCTACTTGGGTCTGGGCCTACCTTCATGGTAAAGGGTATATTTCTTTAAAGTCTAAACTCTATTATGTATTTTAACTCTATTAAGTCATTATAAGAATATAAATAAATAAATAAAACTCTATTAAGTTTAATAGTGTGAATGTTTTAATTATATAATCGAATGATCAATGAAAATAAATAAGAGTAGATCTATTTCTATATTAATTAATTACATTTATATGGAAAGAACCTGATTTTTAACTTTTACCCAATATCGGCAACTACCTACTGAGGATAGTAAAGGCAGTTGTTGCACATATCTATTACTTTACCAAAAAAGGTTTATTTTCTTTTATTTTGTAATAACAAAGTCATTGCCTTTAGATATATTATTTCACCAACTTGACAACCTGCATTCGAATATATATATGTCACTATCACCAATTATGATAATAAAACCCAGATGAGAATTAAAGCTAATATTTGTTAAATATTTATTCATATAAAATAATGATAAATGTTACTTATTCATTTATGTTATTTAAATTATAAATAAAATAAATTTATTTTTCATTTGAATGTAAGATAATTAATTACTTATCTATAGTTCTATAAAAATGACCTAAACATATACATGTTTTTCACGATGAATAAATTTTGTTAATTTTACCTAATAATTTAAATAATTATTTTTAAATCTATTTAACATTTACTTATCATTTTTATGTGTCTAAGATAGATAAATAGGTAAACAGAACAAATTATATTTTATGTAATAAGAGTTCACATTTTTAATTCATATATTTATCACGTATTGATGAGACATCAAAAATATTATTTTAAATTATTAGGTAAAATTAACAAAATTTATTCATCGTGAAAAACATGTATATGTTTAGGTCATTTTTATAGAACTATAGATAAGTAATTAATTATCTTACATTCAAATGAAAAATAAATTTATTTTATTTATAATTTAAATAACATAAATGAATAAGTAACATTTATCATTATTTTATATGAATAAATATTTAACAATTATTTTAAAATTATACTATTTTTAATATATCTTGAATATTTTTAAAACGTAACTATTCTATTTTGCTTTTAAAATATAAAATTCTATTATTTAAGAGAATACTTTCAGTACTCCTCGTGCTATATCATGATTTTTTTTTTTATATATATAACGATAACACGACTCACTTATTTCAGTACCCTCATATTCAGTGCACTGCAATTTTTTCCCCCCTAGTTGCTAACATACTTATATGCAATGCATAGACATATTTATTAGTTACTCTGACAAATTTATAACAATCTGATTTCAATTTTTTTTTAAGTGAAATTTATATTTTCAAATCCTCATTTAAACTTTCACAATTTATCGGCAAAATAAGAGTAGATGTATCAATTACATAAATGTTCAATTTATGGACTTCAATAAATTTTCTATCAAATAAATTAATTAGATGAGCATCAATTGAAACTCTATTAAAGATCTTACCAAAAGACGAAGTAGGTGTCGGAAAACATATATGGAGAAACTACTCATGCATTTATATCACTATCTCACTTATAACTCAAGCTATAAATTTTTTACCATGTTCAAATACAGTTGTGTAATTAAGACAATAACTTTTTTAATGTTTTTTTTCAAGAAGATAATGACGTGTCACATTTAACATTTGGGAAAAATGTCTTGAAATATTATTATTACGTACAAAAATATAATTTAGTTCTATAATTTTAGATTGAACGTCTCTAGTTTTATTATTTATAAAAATTATATATTTTAAAAATAAAAATTGGTCACTTAATTAAAATAAAAGTGCATTTTTTAAACAATTATACAAAGTATTAATTTTTAATAATTATTATAATAAATATACTTATTTCTTATAATAAAAAACTAGTAAAACTTAATCCAAAAATTATTAAACTAAAATTTATTAAAAAAAATCCTATTTATGTCACTCACTTTTTAATAAAATGAATGCAATTTTTTTTCTTTTTATCACGAGAAACCCCATTGGGGTAAGTAGTTATCTGTACTATCTCAAATTAGGGGTGTTTAAAAACCAAATTGAATCGAATTAAATTGAAAAATTGGACTGATCTAAACAGTTTTATAAATTAAACGATCCAGTCTAATTTGTATTAATTAAAATTGTTTTTCAAACGATCCGATCCTGTTATATTAATTTTTAAATAGGTTTGATCGATTTTAAAAATATATTAAATTTTTCATATCACTTCTACAAAATTGTTGATTAAATTTTTCATATTTTAATCAAAAATATATCATTAGGTGTATCATATTTATGTATTATTAACTGGATCAAACCGTTAATCAAATCAGTCCAAACCGTTCAATTACAATATTTTTAATAATAAAACGGATCAATTTAATTCGATTTGAAAAATATGAACGATCCGATCCGATCTAATTAAATTTATTTTTACTTATAATCGAACAAAATTAGACCGTAAACACACCCCTATCCCAAATTATCAAAATTGTAATATAATTTTTTTATCTATATGTCAAAGCCTTTCTTCTATGGTTACATGTAAAGTTATAATAAATATGTTATCATCTAATAATATCTAATAATAATGATTAAATCTTAAATTATTATACACGATAGTAATGAAATTTGCATCCTTTCTTATCTTTTAATCTAACGGAATGAATTGAATTAACACGTGTAATATGAATTAATGAAAATTTGAGTACAAAAAATTGTTATTTCAATCTTCGTTGTAATATAATGAAAAAATGACCTTTGTTTTCGATGCATCACTCAGTAAGACAAATTTGTTAAAATCTAGTCAATTTTTTTTATTAGGTTAGCCACGTTTAGGACCGTACTGTTTTATATCCTCGTGGAGCTGTGATACATAGCATCACATTTCTTTAGTCTACTTTATAGCAAAATAACGAAATTAAATTCTTATTTTGCAGCTTTTCTTTTACTTTTATAACTGTATGTGTACAACCTAGCTTGTCCCACCACACATTGTGTGAAAGAAGAGAAAGTACCACATTTTCCATCCGCAGGGAAGTTAAGATCAAACACGTTCTTTAAAGTTGTAAGTACTCGCCACTCGGGTTATAAATGTCTCAACCAAACGAAAGATTATCGATCATGTAATGATTTCATATTTTATATGAATAAAATTTAATATTAATATAATTGTTAATGAATATATTTCATGAAAAATAAATAATACTTTTATAATTAAGGTATCAATAATTAACTGTTTTATAATTTTTTACATTCTAATATTTTTGAGTTATTGGGGTGAGAAAATAAAAAATTATTTATTTAAATTTCAATGTGAAAATGATGGTAAAATTAATTTAAATAGCTAACACTTTATTGGCATCAATTCCGAAATATCCTAAATAATTTTACCAACCGGCATCCACCAATAAAAAGGACCCATCCATATGCATATATGTACAAATTAAAAAGCTCTACTACTACTCATGATTTCAAAATCTACAATTCTGAAAGAAATTTATATTTATATATTGGTATAAATTAATTTGAATTTTTCGTGGTTATGATACATATAGGCATATAGTATAAAACTAATATATGTTTTAACTATTTGGAAAGAAAATGCCAACTAGTATAAATTTAAATGAGTAAATTAATAAATATATTAATAAAATATTAAGAAAGTTATAAAAAAAATCATTTAATTTTTCTAACGATAAATATAGGACTTAAATACTATAAGTAATTATTGGGATGATCCTATTTTAAGGAGAGAAACTAAGAAAAAGTTAGAAAATTTGAGCAAATTATGTGGATGTTATATTAGGTTTAAATATATAATATATATATATATATATATATATATATATATATAACATTACATGTATACGTGTTAATTATGTAGGGGGACACATCATAGCATGTCAAAAGATACATTAGTAAAAATATTAATTAACTTAGGTTTGACCATATTGATAGACCGAACTGATGATCGATCTTTTAATACTTCAGTTGATTGGAGAGAGAATTTGAATTGCTATTTAAGAAGTGGCTAAGGCATTATCAGTTTCATCATTTCCAAAATATCAAACCAAAATCTTAATAAGAATGCTGTCTTTTCAGCTCGTATCTTCTATTTTCTTTGCTAGGGTGGTAAGATACATAGCTTGAGATTATACTTTTTTGCTCAGATTTTAGAGATTTATCATCGCAACTAACCATTTTCTGATTTCTTTTCATATTGGTTCTTAATTTCACTCATAACCCTTTTCTTTGAAAAAACTCGACCTTTAGGTAACTTCTTTTTCCTTGAGCCTTATTATATTTTTATTTTTATTTTTTTATAGTGATCATGCCTAAAGAAGTATTATCAAAGGTGACCAGTAGATTAGTTTTACCCTCATGCTCTCTGGGCTCATTCTTTTGAGAGAGTCCTCAATATCCAAACTATTTAGGACAAGAGGAAAGTGAATTGGTCTCTTTGTCTAAAGAAAGCATCTCGAGTGAGGAATAAGTGCTTGAGATTTCAACTATTTCATCCTAACTTCAAACCACTCTTACAATAAGGTTGAGCATACCACAAACACAAATATCTATCCTAAGGTCATGGAGAAAGAAGTCTAGAAAGAAAGGGATTGGGAAACCAATTGGTCAGATTGAAGGTTGGAATACTAGGATTTAATAAGTGGCCTAGCTTCAAAGGATGAGGCGAGACTTAGACGTATGGACAACATTCCCTCATCAATCCAAATAATGATTCCAGACTCAAGTGTACAAGATAGTGTGATCCCACTTGTAGGTTGGACAGTCTTTCATGAGAAGGCTTTGTGGCTTAAAGTTAGATTTCCATTATATCCCTTCGTAAGAATGTTTTTAAGTTTGACTTGGCTCGCGCTAGGAAAATTGATGCCTAATGGATGGATGTAACTGTTTTGTCTTGCTATAATATGTATAGAACTTGGGATGGAACTATAGATGCCCGAGTTCAATGAGGCATATGTTTTGAAACAAAACTCTACATATACTAGGAGAGTTTATATGTTAGTCAAACAAGACTGGGGTATAAACATGATCCTCTTAGAAAATGAGAAAAATTGAAAACAATACTTTTTTTTATGTTTTTGGTTGGTGGGAGATAGCTGAAAGCGATGAAAGGCTATTAAGTAGCTCCTAGGAAGATGCAAAGCTCGTAATAAGAAACATAGCTTCCTATATTATCACTTTAAGGTTGGAACTAAAGTAAAGACTTGATAACATACATGATTATCTACCAAGCCCACTTCTTGGATAGATTTATTGAATACACCTCGCTTTGTAGCTTATGAGTTGAAAAGATTAGGCTCAATAAAGCCTCCCATAAGGATAATCCCTAAGCATCGAGTACCAACTCAATGCAAGACCCCACCCAATAACTTTGCGGTAGATTTGAAGTTGTGACTAACTATGGTGATAAATGAGCTTGAGTTTTCATTGATGATTAGTTTAATCTTGAATATACTAACTCTGTGTTTCTTTTTTTATAGCAATGGAGTTTGATGTCGATGCCTTGTTAGCTTATTTAAAGAATAAGCTGCACCAAAAAATATTGACTTATAAATTGTGGTAGATGCAACACAAGGTTCGGTCTCCTTTAAAGGAAAAAAAGGAACAAGATTTTGGACTTAAAGATAAAACTATATTTATGTTTTATATTTAAGTCCAAAATCATTTAATTTTTTCTCGTGACAAATATAGGACTTAAATACTATAAGTAATTGTTGGGGTGATTCAATCTTAGAGAGATAAACTAGAGAAAAGTTAGAGAATTAGAGTAAACTTATGTGCGAATTACATAGGGAACATATCACATCGTGTCAGAGGGTACATTAGTAAAGGAATTAATTAACTTAGGCTAAACTATATTGATAGACTGAGCTAATGATCGGTCTTTCAATACTTCAGTTGATTTGATAGTGAAAGTTTGAATCACAATTTAAGAAGGGGCCAAGACATTATCGGTTTCATCATTTCCAAAGTATCGAACCAAAATCTCAATGAGAATGTTTTGTCTTTTCAGCTTGTACCTTGTGTTTTCTTTGCTCGGGTGGTAAGATACGTAGCTCGATGTTATACTTTTTTGCTCAGACTTTAAATATTTATCATCACATCTAACCATTTTCTGATTTCTTTTCAAGTTGGTTCTTAATTTCACTCCTCACTCTTTTCTTTGAAAAAACTCAACCTTTAGGTATCTTCTTTTTCCTCAAGCCTTATTATCTTTTTTTGTAACTTTTTGTAGCGATCATGCATAAAGAATTATTATCAAGGGTGACCAATAGAGTAGTTTTACCCTCATGTTCTCTAGGCTCATCCTTTTGAGAGAGTCCTCCATTTCCAAACTATTCAAGACAAGAGGAAAGTGAATTGGTCTCTTTGTCTGAAGAAAGCACCTCAGGTGAGGAATAGATGCTTGATATTTCAACTATTTCATCCTGACTTCAAACCACTCTTACAATAAGGTTGAGCATACCACAAACACAAATATCTATCCCAAGGTTATGGAGAAAGAAGGCTAGAAAGAAAGGGATTGGGAAGCCAATTGGTCAAACTGAAGATTGGAATACCATGATTTAAATAAGTTGCCTAGCTCCAAAGGATGAGGCAAGACTTAGATGTATGTACAACATTCCCTCATCAATCCAAATAATGATTCCAGACTCAAGTGTACAAGATAGTGTGATCCCACCTGTAGCTTGCAAAGTCTTTCATGAGAAGGTTTTGTGGCTTAGAGTTAGATTTCCTTTATATACCTTCATAATAAAGTTTTGAGTCTTACTTGGCTCGCACCATGACAATTGATGCCTAATGGATGGATGTAACTACTTTGTCTTGCTTTAATATGTATAGAACTTGGGGTGGAACTGTATATGCCCAAGTTCAATGATGTATATGTTTTGAAACAAAACCCTACAGATACTAGGAGAGTCTATATGTGAGTCAAACAAGACTAGGGTATAAGCGTGATCCTCCCAGAAAATGAGAAAAATTGAAAACAATAATTTTTTTCATATTTTTGGCTAGTGAGAGATAGTTGAAAGTGATGAAAGGCTAATAAGGAGCTCCTGAGCAGATACAAAGGTCTTCATGAGAAACATGGCTTCATATATTGTCACTTTAAGCTTGGAAGTAAAGTAAAGACTTGCTAACATATATGATTATCTGCCCGAGTCCACTCCTTGGATAGATTTGTTGAATACACCTCGCTTTGTAGATTTTGAATTGATGAGATTGGGCTCAATAAAGCCTTCAGTAAGGATAATCCTTAAGCACCGAAAACTAGCTTAATGCAAGACCCCACCCAATAACTTCAGGGGTAGATTTGAAGTTGTGACTAACTGTGGTGATAAATAAGCTTGAGCTTTCATTGATAATTAGTTTAATCTTGAATATATTAACTCTGTATTTATTTTTTATAGCCATATAGTTTGATGTTGATGCCTTGTTAGCTTAGATAAAGAACAAGATGTACCAGAAAAGAACGACTTAAAAATGTGGTGGATGAAACACAAGGTTCGGTCTTCTTTAAAGGAAAAAAGAAGAGCAAGGTTTTGACCAAATAGATCGCCCTTTCCCAAAACAAAAAAGAGACATACAAGTACTGAAAAGGTTATCCCTACATTGATATCTTCCATTCGATCTTTGAGTGGGTGGGAAATTCTCCTATAACCACTATGCTCCATCAGTCACCTACTCTCATGGCCTCAAGCCAACTGACACCTCTCTCTACCACATGAGACTCGAGTAGAGAAAAATGTGTTATTAAAGACTTGACTACTGAGGTTGAGTGCGTGGCACTCAATAGAGGTATGGCTCTCGGGAGGGTGGACCATTATGTTGACAATCCTCTATATATGGCTCCTGAGAAGTAGCTTGATGCTATATGTGAGGATTTAGATCCCAACATAGTAATGAGCACGATACTCTTCCAATTAAGTGGTAGCTCGAACCTTTATTTTGTTCAATTCTATTTTTCATATTCTCTTATATCTTACCATCTTATCTCCTTTTTTAATCACAACTCATGCAAGTTGAGTAGAGTTCAAGGTGTTGAGAAGTTAAAGAATACGCTTGAGATTGAAAAAGAGAGTTATGCCTCAACTTGAGCCAAGAACGATGTTTTACTTACCAAGGTCAATAAATGGGAGATATATTCTATAGATAACGAGGAAAAACTATCTCGTGTCATAAGCGAGCCAAACTCAAACACGAGTCATTTCAAAGTGGCAAAGGAAACTAAGAGCAAGTTTGTGTTTGAAGTTAAAACCTATAAGCACGAGCTTGAAATTGCCAAAGCTAAGTATGAATAGTCATTGCATGACCAAGTGTAGGTGAACTATGATCTCATTTCTATGGTCAAGCACATCTCGTTGAGTATTGAGATTGGCTATAACTTTGCCTTGGACTTCTTTAAAAATAAGGCAAATAAGAGGAGGTTTAATGGAAACTATTACAAAATTATAAAAATTCCAATTACTCCTCCTTATTCAGCTATTCAAACTCAAAATGAGGGGTTTGAAAGAGGTGAAAAAGAGCCCGATGAGGGAGATGAATCTTGTCAAGAAAGTGATTTTACCAAAAAAGAGGCATATATTGTATGTACATTTGTACATTTATAAAATATATATTGATATAGATCTATCTCATGGCTTTAGGACATTTGTCCTATTACTCATCCCAATGTCATGCTCTATTAAAGGGATTAGGGTTACTTGTGACTTAGATGTCTTTTCTGCTTTCAAAATTTAGCATGTTTTAATCCATCTTTTTATTCGAGCTTTATGGCATCTAATCAAGCAAATAGATGTTCAGATCGAGCCTTAAAATAAAATAACTCTAGGCTTACCATCGAGGTGACCAAATTAAAAGTCAAGCTAGCTCACAACAAGGATAAGGTTTCTCTTTGTGAAGAGCTCAAGTGTGAGCTAGAGTCTGACAAAGAATAGCAACTTCAAACTCAAGCACGTGAAATAAGAACTATGACCAAGATGGCTGTCCTAATTGATAAGGAATTTCATTGGGAAAGTTTTTACATGAAGCAGTCTAAAGAATTTTTTCTTAAAGTAATAAGTGTTATTGAGGAATTAGAAAATTTGATTGCCAACTCAAGCTTTGCTTCAACAGAAATAGAAGTAGATATTTGAAAAAAAATTAACCAAGATTCAGGCCAAGCTTCTACCTTTAGTGGAAAAAACTAATGAATAGGACATTGCTAGTGTATCAAAATGCCTCAAGGGCTTTTATGAATGCCTCTACATCGTCAAGATTTATATAATTTTTTTTTTGTAGTTTTAAGCTCATCTTTGTAAGCTCAATCAATGTAACATATTTTCATAATAAACTTCTCCCATCATGAAACTAACTCAACCTTCAATTGAAAAATTAAATTGTTTTAGCAAGAGTGCTCTACCTAGTTCCTAACCTAGGTGAATAGCTTGTGACATGAAATTTCAAGTGAGAGTCCTTTACTTGTTCTATGGCCAAGGTAATCAACTTTATATACATCTATCAGAGTTATGTACCTAATTCTTGATCGAGATGATAAGCTCATGACATGCAATTTTAAGCAAGAGTGCTTTACTTGGTTTATGATCGAGGTAATCAACTCTTCATACATCTGTCAGAGTGCTTTACCTTGTTCCTAACTAAGGTGATAAACTTGTGACATGTAATTTTAAGCAAATGTTCCCTTCCTGGTCTATGATTGAGGTGATAAACTCTTTATAACATCTGTTAGAGCACTCTACTTAATTCCTGACATAGGTGATCAGCTTATGACATGAAATTTTTAGCAATAACACTTTACTTGGTCTATGACCGATGTGATTAACTCTTCATACATCTATCAGAGAGCTCTACCTAGTTCCTAATAGAGGTGATCATCTTGTGACATCCAATTTTTAACAAGAGCAGTCTAATTGGTCTATGATTGAGGTGATCAACTCTTTATACATCTATCAGAGTGCTCTACCTAATTCCTGACCGAGGTGATAAGCTCATGACATGCAATTTTAAGTGATAACACTATACGAGGCCTTTGATCCAGATGGTTAACTCTTCATATTTTCCTTATCAAAGTGAACTACCTGGTTGCTAACTGAGGTGATCATCTCATGACATGTAATTTTTATAGAAAATGCTCTACATGGTCTTTGATCGAGGTGATAAACTCTTTATAGTTTTGTTGGAGTACTCTACCCAATTTTTGATTGAGGTGATCAACTCGTGACATGTAATTTTAAGAGAGAGTGCTCTACTTGTTCTATGATCGAGGTGATAAACTCTCCATACATCTGTCAAAAGGCTCTACTTGGTTCTTGAGAAGGGTAATCAACTCGTGACATGTATTTTTTAGCAAAAGTTCTCTACCTAGTTTATGATCAAGACGATCTACTCTTCATACATCTATTATATCACTCTACCTAATTCCTAAATGAGGTGATCAACTCATGACATACAATTTTTAGCGAGATCAATTCAGAATTTAAAGTTATTATATATATGTGGTGATACATAAAAATTGAAGCATAAATGGAAATACATTAAAATTGGTACTTTTTAGGTTTTGAGCATTCCAACTCGTGCTATCAAAAGATCCTTTGATGCTTTTTAACAAGCAAGCTCCACCCAATGTTACTACACTTATTTGATATGGACCCTTTCAGTTTGCACCTAACTTTCCAGTCATCCACTCCTTATTAGGGAAGACCTTCCTAAGAACCCAATTACCTAGAGAAAATGATTTAAAGTATACAACTTTGTAATAATCTATCACACTTTTCTTTTGTTGAAGCATTCTTCTCAAGGATTTATTCCTTTTTTCCTCTATTATAAATAGGTCAATTACTCTATTTGGAGTGTTCTCATCTTCAATTAGAGTTGACCTTATAGTTGATATTTTTATCTCTATCAATATTACAAATTTAGTTCCATACACTAGCGAGAAGGATGTCTTGTTGGTACTACCTCTAAGACTAGTTCTAATGGCCCATAAAGTGTCGAGTAGCTCATGAACCCATATTTCTTTAGCATTTTCTAACTACTTCTACAATAAATTTAGTACCAGTTTGTGTGAAAACTCTACCTGATCATTAGCTTGTAGTAGTATGGATTGAATGACACATTTTGATATCGTACTTGGCAATGAATTCTTTGATGTTACGGCTTATGAACTACTTCCTATTATCAATGACAAACTCTTTTGAAAAGTTGAAATGACAAACTATGGACCTCTAAATAAATCAAATTACCTCATCTTCCATCACCATGAGGAACACTTGCTCAACTCTCTTCATATAGAAGTTCACCTAATAAGAATCATTACCTACAAGGGAGGCCATTTTAGCTAGGGTCCTCCTCTTTTGCGATTGAGTTTGCATCAACTTTACAAGAAGTGAGCTCACATTTGCTCTCCTTAAAGGGACCCCTTTGCCCTCGAGTTTAAGAACCTCAACTTTTAGTGACATAACCTCACTTTTAAGCTTGTTTTTGTCAGCCCTAAAAGCTCAAGATATACATCTTTGAGACCAATCAAAATCCATAAAGATCGACCAAAAAAGAGGGAGAAATTAGTAAAAATACTTATTTCACTGATTAAGCAAGTACCTTTGATCTATTTCTATAAAGGATTATGTTGAAAAAAATGATAAATAATAATAATAATAATAAATGTTTTCAAAAATCAAGTGGGTAAGTCAACATCATAAATATGCAACAATTTAGACAATTAATGATCTTCTTACCCGACTCCTACATCGGTCTCCTTGGGCACATTCATGCTCTCACTAGAACTCGAGCCCTCCACTTCCTCCCCCTCTTGAGAGGGAGAGTATGTGTATGGATGTGTGACCAAGATATTTAGAATACGATAATAGTAGTCTCCTAGGTTTTTCTTCTTAGCCTCTATCTTAAAAGATTCTATGGAATGCCCGTACCCCCTCTTTAGGCTTGACTCGAGCTACTTGGCCATGGAGTCCAGCTTAACCTTTGCCTTTAAGGCTCCCTCAGTCGCAGCCTCTGATTTTTTTTTGCCTCCTCAGTCTCTAACTTGGCTCGATTTTTGGCCTATTCTATCTCTATAACAAGGTTGGCATACACATGTAGCCCAGAGGTGGCCCTTTTCAATTTTTCCTCTTTATCAATAGCCTCACCTTCCCATTTATGTAATCTCGTAGGAAGTATGGTGTACTCAGATCGAGAAGATGCATGGATTTTCCTTTTCTATTACAAATCATCCTTTAATTGACCCACGCTCTAATCCCTATCAAAATCATAAAGCATCTACAACTTAAACAAGAAAAGGGCTCAAGATCAATACTTGATCAAAAAATCACAAGGTCAAACTTGAAAACAAAAAAATGTCATATGTCATCATAAAACGAGGTCATATACATGGTACAAGTGAAAATGAATGACAGATTCAGGGTTTGTACCTTTACATATAGCCTCGAGTTGCTTCTCATGTGCTTTAGTAAGAAGTTGGATTAGATACAAAATGAATTTCTCAGGCTTCAAGCCCAATACAAGGTGATCCCATCCAAATTGGTGGTAAGATCATTAACAATAAATTTTTGAAGTAGCCGCTTAGCTTTCATTTGACACTGAACCGCTGTTGCTGACTACCGGGATGTAACCGCTGCCCTCGGTCCTAACAGTTTTTTTACCCCTTAGATGAAAAAGAAAAAGGTTGGACCTTATGCTATTCTATTCCTTTCTCACGTCAGAAATTATGGTCCGGGTAAAGCTACTACCCTTAATACGCCTTCGGGAGACTACGGGGGTCAAGATGAAACTCTTTCTTTTACACCTGCCTCTTTTAACTGCATTCCTTTAGTCCACTTTCTTATTAGAAATAGGAATTAGAGTAAGATTGACTTATTAAGAGCTTACCTAAGCCTAACCTAAGGATTTTCTTAGACGAAAGGGTGGGTGCCGATTGGCCGGATGGACCTTCACTTCAAACTTGAGTTTTAAGCCTTTGAGCGAGAGCTAAATCCTTTTCGTGGAAAGAACTAGTCCTAACCCCTCCCTATAGGTATAGGAAGACCGTGACTCTATCGTGAACTCGGATGGAAAAATAAATGGCATACCTTTGCTTTCATCAAGTCCGAGTCAAGAAGAAGAAAGCAACTATAGTTCACTAATAATGTATGTCACTCGTGCTATCTATAATTCAGATGTTTTGATTTGACTACTCCTTACTCCTTTTCTAGCTGGATTTCTATTATGGCACAAGTCCCATTACTTGTTTTCAAAGATTCAAGATAATGGTGTTAAAGTCTATTTTAGCGATCGATCAAAGCGGTCCCAAGTAAGATATGTGGAAGTACGCTATGACAGTGAAACGATCAAAAGATGCCCCTATTCAACTATTTCTAAAAAATAGGACAGAGAAGATAAAAAACAAAAGCACAGTCCCAAGTAAGATAGAAGTGTAGGATATTTTCCTATAAATAGGAAGATGAGGAGATAACGGGCGAAGGAGATTCTTCATGATTTTAGGATTCCTTATTATTTGATCCTTGCTCGCGGAGCGAAAAAAAAAGATTGGAAAAACGGCTTTTTTTTCATTCTAAGATAGTTATGTATACCAACTCTTCTATTCCTCACCGGGCTTGGACCATGTCTCCCAAACAATCTCAGTACATATGGCGCAAGATGATTCCACATATCGAGGTCGGAATGGGATCGGGTGTTTTCACGTCTCACCGTAGTGCTCAGTTTGTCTTGATTTCCGATTGATGAACAAGAAGCAAAATGGAACTATTGGATTTTGTGACTCGCCCTCGGCTACGTCTCCTTTGGACCCTTTGCCCGTCTACCACCAATGGAAGCAAGCTAGCCCCCTATGTTGGTTGCCCCTTTCCCCTTTTCATAATAATAAGGTAAGCATTCAAGCCCAGCAAGAAAAGGCCCCTTACTATAGATATCACCTTTTCTTATATAGATTCTATTCTATAATTAGAAATAGAAAACCTTTCACGCAGCTCAAGCTTACTTACTAAGCAAACGTAGGCTTGGGCTCGAAAGCAACAAAGCAACGGATTAAGCAACTTGCGTGTTAGCGCATCCGTTTTCTTGCTCGTTAGCGCTTTAGTTTTCAATAAGGTAGTTGACTTGCTTACTTGTTAGAGTCAGATAGTTTATTAGGCTTTACTAATAACATAGAAAGGGCTTTTCCCAATCTAGGTTAGGGGCGCCCCTATTAGTAAAGCTTTGATTTGACGCCAGCTAAAAAACGGATGCGCGCTACTAGCGCGGCTCGCTTCGCTTTTGTTGCAGAGCTCCCTACTTTTCATTTTGTTAGGAGTAGGTGCTTGCCCTTAGTTAGGTTGGGGGAATAGGGAATTTCCATCGCGAAGGATTCAATCCATCCACAGGTTCCCCTACAGCTACCTTGTTATGACTTCACCCCAGTCGAAGACCCCACCGTGGTATGCGCCAATAAGACCACCAAAAGCCTTTGTGGCACTAGTGGTACACAAAAGTCATGGGTGATCATTGCTCCGATGCTTCGGGCGAAACCAATTCCCAGGGTGTGACGGGCGGTGTGTACAGGGCTCGGGTACATATTCACTGTGGCATGCTGATCTGCAATTACTAGCGATTCCAACTTCATGTTCCCAAGTTGCAGAGAACAATCCGAACTGAGGCAATCTTTCCGGATTCGCTCTGCCTTACAGCCTTGCCTCCCATTGTAATTGCCATTGTAGCACGTGTATGGCCCAACCCATAAGGGCCATGCGGACTTGACGTCATCCCCACCTTCCTCTAGTATATCACTGGTAGTCCCTCGTGAGTGCGACACACACCTTTTTGTTTGTTTCGGAGCCGTTTTTTTTGGCGGGGCGTACTAAACCCACTACGTACCACACCACCGGGCGGCTCGCCTGAATGCCGAGTCTTTCTCCGCTACCAACTCGACGTCATCGTCACCTGCAAGATAAGGCCAAAACCTTGACTCTACTAAACAAGCGAGAATTTTCTATGTTATTAGTAAAGCGCGCTAGCTCAAACTAAAGTGCACACTAGAAAGTGCTTCGAAAGGCATCGGCTCCCTTCTTACTGACAGCATAGCTACGTGCTGGCACTCAATTAGTAGCGCTGGCACGTCACTCGGCTCCTCGGCTCCTCGGCTCACTTCGGTTGCAAAGACTTTCTCCTTAGGCATATGTCTCAATAACACAAAACGAGGGTTTCGCTCGTTATAGGACTTGACCAAACATCTCACGACACGAGCTGACGAAAGCCATGCATCACATGTATGAAAGTCAGTACCATCCCATTAAGAATAGGTTTTTTTGTTCATATGTCAAGGGCTGGTAAGGTTTTGCGCGTTGTATCGAATTAAATCATATGCTCCACTGCTTGTGCAGGCCCCCGTCAATTCCTTTGAGTTTCGGTCTTGCGACCGTACTCCCCAGGCAGAGTGTTTCATGCGTTAGCTGGGCCCCTGATCTACACCAAGGGCGAACACTCATCGTTTACAACATGGACTACCAGGGTATCTAATCCCATTCGCTCCCCATGCTTTCGCACTCCAGCGTCGGTAGGGACCCAGAGAGATGCCTTCGCTTTTGGCGTTCCTTCGTAGATCTTCAGATTTCACCCCTACACACGAAATTCCATTCTCCTATGTCTCACTCAAGTGAATTGGTTTCGAGAGCATTCCACCAATTTTTGGTGACTTTGACTTTCAACCCGATTCACCGTATACTTGCCCTTTACGCCTAATCATTCCGAAGAACACTTGCCCCCCCGTCTTACCGCGGCTGCTGGCACGGAGTTATCCGAGGCTTCTTCCTCGAGTCCTGTCATGATCGAGCACTCGATGAAAGAGCTTTACAAGAGGCATTGCCCTTCTTCACTCACGCGATATTGCTAGATCGGGCTTTCGCCCATTGTCCAAGATTCCCCATTGTTGCCCCCGTGGGAGTCCGGGCCGTGTTTCAGTCCTAGTGTGGCTAATCATCTGAAAATACCAGCTAAGCATCATTGGCTTGGTCAGCCTTTACCTGACCAACTACCTAATACTACGCAGGCTCATCAAACAGCACTTTTTAGCTTTCTTCAGGATTTTGGCCCGAACTGTTCGGCAGATTCCCACGCGTTACGCACCCGTTCGCCACTTTGTTCTCAACTGCTCTAGCGAGACAAGCTACCTTTAGCTAGGAGCCTCTTTTCCTTGTGCCCAGTTCCCCGAAAACAACGTTCGACTTGCATGTGTTAAGCATATAGCTAGCGTTCCTTCTGAGCCAGGATCAAACTCTTCTTTTGAGTATGATATTGCCCTGCAGTGGTAGAACCTGGTGAACCGGGCGTACTACTTCCCAACCTTCTGTGAACCTTGCTTCTCTTATGATTTTTGCTACTTTCTTTATAAAAGTGATTGATATCAAAGAGAGTCTAAGTCTAGTCACTCAACTAATCTAATCCACTTGTGGAGATTGATACCTTCTAGTTATAGAGTGACCGTTTACACACCTTCTCGGGCCAGTGTAGTGGATCTTTCCCATTATGACAGTGAAACGATCAAAAGATGCCGATTAGAAAGGCAAGGCCGCGAACCATAGAGTACTGATTACCGGTGCCACGGAGAGGTATGTTTTTAGAACTCACATTCAAAATCCTCCTTCTTAGTTCCTTATTAGAATTTTATTCGAATTTGTAATACATAATGGGAATACATATATAATATAACCCGAAGTTTATATGGTTATTATATATATTATATATAATTAGTAACTATAGTTAATTAGATTCTATATAGTTAATGAACGACCGCTTGGTATATTCCTTTTCTTAAAATAAAAAAATACGAAATGGCAAGATAATTTGTGTATATCAATGGAAGAAATAAAGATGTGGAAAACACGACAGAGATTCTTTACAATGACATTTTAGATCGATTGAAAGGGATGTAGCGCAACTTGGTAGCGCGTTTGTTTTGGGTACAAAATGTCACGGGTTCAAATCCTCTCATCCCTACCTATTACTTATCTTATGAGCAGTAACGTGGGATCAATTTCAATTAATTCAAATTGGATATGCATAACCAATCTTTTCTTTAATTTGATTCTATTTTTTATGAGAGTATATACTATAGATACAAGATGTATTGGTTTAAAAATCTTTTTTTATTATAAAAAATATTATGATATTCTAATAAGGCGCTCTTAGTTCAGCTCGGTAGAACGCGGGTCTCCAAAACCCGATGTCGTAGGTTCAAGTCCTACAGAGCGTGATTCCTTTCTTATTATTTGTTAAGTTGAAAATTACACTGAAATAATTGAACATCAATCTGAATTTGACCTCGTGTAGATTAAAGAAAGTAGGAGGTCAATAAAAAAAAAGAAATCTTAATTAATCAGAAAAAAAAAATTATTTATCCCCTCTTTGTTGGAAAGTTTTTCTATTTTTATTTAGTTAAAATAGAGTGTACATACCTATTCAAAAATAGAATATAAATGATTCACTATTCACTTGGTTTCTGGACCGTAATCATTATGTAGGAGAGATGGCCGAGTGGTTGAAGGCGTAGCACTGGAACTGCTATGTAGGGTTTTGTTTACCGAGGGTTCGAATCCCTCTCTTTCCGTACAATTCACCTAATTCACCAACGTTACTTACCACAATATATCAAATAACAATTGATACCATTAGTCCAACGGTTCGACCTTTCTTTGATATAGATTCTCTATCCCTAATCCCAATATTCTATGGTAAGGAAAATACTGGGAAATAATGGACAAAGAATGAAAATTATCCACCAATCTATGATACATGAAGGGGAAAAAATATCCAGAACCCAAACCCTTACCTCGGAGCTTTTTACGTAGGTGAAGGAGAAAGCAAAATTGTCCGAACCTTTGCTTGTTATTTTCGTTAGGTTTAAGTCTGACGAGAATAATATTCTACAACCAACAATTCATTTATTTTCAACCCAACCCATTTACTATCTATTATTTGATTCACAAATCCTTTCTATTGAAATGGGTGAAGGGTCAAATGCTTTGGCAATTCCTCACGGGAAGTTGAATCAAGAGAATTTTGAACCAGAGCCCTGGATTTTTGTTCATCCTTCACTGTAATAATATCTCGGGGTTTACAACGATAACTTGGTATATCTACTATACGACCATTAACGAAAATATGTCTATGGTTAACCAATTGGCGGGCTTGAGGTATGGTGGAAGCCATACCCAATCGAAAAAGGATGTTATCCAAACGCATTTAAAGTAATTATAGTAAAACCTGACCTGTTGACCCTTTGGCTTTTCCGGCGATACAGACGTATTTAAGTAATTGTTGTTCTGTAAGACCATAATGAAAGCGCCATTTTTGTTTTTCTTCTAAACGAATACGATATTTAGATTTTTTACTGGGGCGTGATTGGTTTCTAAGATCGCTTCCGGCTCTAGGCTTTTTACTAGTTAGTCCCGGTAAAGCCCTCAGACAACGTATTTTTTTGAAACGAGGCCCTCTGTAACGCGACATAAAGACTCCTTATTTTATTGAAATTTCATAAACCTAAATTCAAACTAAACTAAATAAGAAATTAAAGAAATCAAAATTGACTGAAGTACTGTACTACAAAGAAGAATTAGATGAATTCTATCAATATCCGGACCTTATTATTCTTATATGTATCTATTAGAGTATGTATATTTATTAATATATGTATCTATAAATATTGGAAGATTTTTATTGTATATATACATATTATATAATTTACTTATATTAGTGTATTAGATATTACTATATTAGATTAGTCTATTAGAGAATTTTATTTGAATCTATTAATAAACATGGAATGTGAATTTGAATAATATAGTAATATACTAAGAAATAATATAGTAATATACTAAGAAATAATATAGTAATATACTAAGAATATAATAATATACACAGATTCCAATTAATTACATAACATTAAATGCATTTCAATAAAAAATGAAAGAATATTCAAAAAATATCAAAATCAAAAAGAAAGAATATTCAAATAAGAAATCTTAAATAAAACTATTAAAAGCTAACAATAAAATATAAAAACGAAAATAGAGAAACTAAAAAACTAAGAGTTCTTTTCTTGATTGATTTGTTCTACAGAGATCGAACTCATATTTCTTAAGTTGGCCCTTGGTAAAGGGGGAAGATACTTTTTCAATCTTTTTTTATTTCACATTTGCATTTAAAGATAAAAAAGAAAAGAGATGGAGAAAATCCGGCTATCGGAATCGAACCGATGACCATCGCATTACAAATGCGATGCTCTAACCTCTGAGCTAAGCGGGCTTGTGTAACATAAATTGTACGCATATAGGAATTTAGTAAACTACTAGGATATTGGCTATTAATTATAAAGAATGAATATGAGTATAGAAAAAAATATAGAATTTCAAATAAATAAGGAATATTGGATATTGTAATACTATACAACATAGGAAGAAATTAAGAAATTAACGAAAAAAATAATGGCTAATCTAACAAACAATAGAATTAAATCATTTTTTTTCTTTTTTTTATGGAGAGGTATAGAATCTAGCAGCAATCCTTCCCGTTAGGCGATATCTTTGAGCATTACTAGGCTACTTTTCACTTAATAAGTCATTTCGTTAGTCAGCAGTTCAGCCCGAAGGCAGGCAACTCACTAACTACAGCTTCTATCTCCTCTAGGTCCCATTGGACCGATCCTTAGTCATTCTCCCCCGCAACCAAGCCTTAAGGCTTTCCTTATGAGATGTGATGCTCACTAATCGACTGCTTCTCTCAAGATGCGCGTAAATAAAGACTCTCTTGGTTCTTTCGAAGCAGATATTCGTACGCCATTGGGTTATTTGAGGATGGCACTGGTTTCAGATTGACTGCTTTCCTTGGTTGACTTTTGGTTCCAATTTTGCCTTAGGCTAGCAAGGTAAATGGATTTAGGAAAGAAAGATTCCACGTCCCATACGAAAGAAAGACCAGGAGAT
The DNA here is from genome assembly GCA_037013495.1 of Hippophae tibetana. Lineage (NCBI taxonomy): Eukaryota > Viridiplantae > Streptophyta > Magnoliopsida > Rosales > Elaeagnaceae > Hippophae > Hippophae tibetana. The sequence continues at coordinate 18,315,559 of CM072807.1, read as the reverse complement.
AAAGAATAAAGAGGGCTATGGGGAAAGATTCCAGACCTAGCTCGCTACAGGAAGATTCAATTCCTCCTCCCCGCATAAGAGAAGGGCTTTAACAAAGAAAGAGATGCGAATGAAAGTGATCCCCCGGTACAAAGGGCTTTAGCGTTCATGATTGATTTGATGTCGAGAATCCGATATGTAGATGAAGCAAAAGCAGGCAAAAGGCTCAAGGCCAGCGAGGAGTTTGCCATACTAGATCGACTATAAATTACCGAATCGACTCTTTATTCTGTTTATGGTTGGCTGTAAACAAATAGTCTCTTTAGTCCCACCCCTACCCAACTCTATGGATTTTCTTTAGTTGCTCTTAACCCAGCTCTCAAGTTAGCTCGTGACGGGAAGGCTTTAGCACCATTGAAAACAGATTCTGAATTAAAGATAGTGGATCCAGTATCTAACAGAGAATGAAGAGAGGATGTGACTACTACATAATATTTAAAAGGGGTTGAAAGAAAAAATTAGACTCTCTCCCAGACTAAACGAGATGAGGATCAAAAAACATAGATCATAGAGTTTCATT